>JAWHQI010000036.1:6542500-7810416 GCA_033032865.1 Dactylorhiza incarnata | reverse complement strand
TTTGTGTTGAGCGTAAGACCTGAATGTGGTCGGATCATGCCTAAAAATAGGCTTGAAGTATGTGCATGTAGAAAACAGAATTTGCCCATGTTATAAAATCTGCACGGATCTCAAGAAAGATGAACAACACATATTCATCTTCTTCCTCCAGCACAAACATATACTATTTCACCTTCACTCCTCCATTACTCCATCATTAGACCACCGTTCTTCACAAAATCAACTCCTACAACTTCGTTTTGAAGAGAGGAGTAGATCAAAGACACTCGGTGAGTGACGCCCTAGAACATAAGTTCTAGCGTGGTCTCTTCCTAGAAAACACCATTAAACTCACCAATGTCAAGCTCTTTTGAGCCGACATCTCTCCTAAATCAGATCTAAAGATCTAGCACCAAGGGAGAGGGGGCAGAATTCACATGATTTTCGGACATGGATCGGGTTGGTGTAATTGGCGGCATGGTGGCGGTCGGCCAAGCTTCAATCCTTCTCCCTAGCCTTGTTACTTCAAGAAAGTCGCTGGTTAGCTTCTTGAGGTGTGAGGAAGAGGAAGAAAACTAATCTGCCATTTAGGGTTAGGGAATGAGGTTCACGGTTACCCAGAGGAGAGAGAAAATGGAGGCTGATTTGACTAGAATTAATGGGAAAAACACTTCCCATATTCTGGATTGGACAACATCTCCAAATGTCACTATCCTATGGGACCATCTTGATTATAAAACATAAAATAAATTTTAAACAACTCAGAAGTCTCTTATCCGGACGTCATGCATCCCGATTCTTCAAATCAATCGGGAAAAGAATTGTAAAATCTGATATTCGATGAATTCATCGAGTGGTCTCGACGAATTTTTCAAGTCCACTCGACAAATCGTTGAGTCCCCTCGACAAATAGTCAAGTCCAGTCGATGAGTCATTGAGTCAACTCGATGAACCATCGAGTCCACTTGATGGGTCGTCGAATCCACTCGACGAATCGTCGAGTCCATCTGATGGATTTTTCAAGCCCTTTAGCCGCATCAACATTTTCCCGCTCAAGTGCATCCTGGGCCCGAGTCAACTAAACAAACACGCAATCAAGTTGCCTAGCACAAATCGGGACGTTACACAAGGATCCTACAACTCAAATTTCCTCAGAAATCCTACCCAGGTCTTCACAAGACACTACCTCACACTTTCAGCAAAGTCCTATACTGAGGCCTTCTCACCGTCCCTACACTCAAACTGATAACATAGCCCTACCTCATATCTCAAGGATATATTACAATAAGAGATTAGAATATTGTTTACAACATATAGACATTGAAATAAATAACTTTAAGCAGGTTGATTCTTCTTAGGTCTTTCTAAATAGAAAGCTTTCAATTTAGTAGTAGCACTGGATCTTCAATAGATGAGCTTCTTACCAGGATCAGTACTGAGCTTTCTTGTATGGAGAAGTCTACTTTCTCTCAAGAGTGAGAGCTTTCTTGTTGAAGCTTGGTTTCTTCTTATTCTTCTTTTTTCTTTTGAAAAGACTTGCTTTTTACTGTTCTAATGCTCTTTAGCAGCAGACATGTTTTTATCTTTTTGAATTCTAAACGATATATGCTTAAAGATTAGGGTTAGCCGACCCTCTCTTATCTTTTTATTTCTCTAAACCTTCAAATGGTCAAAACCCTAAAAAGGTTTTGTCTCAGACCGCTTTTTAGAAGTGATTGATTTGACATTTACTTTTGTCATATTCATCAATTTGAAAGCCTGTTTTGTGAGCTTGACAAAACGATATCGTTGTGTGAAGTTTGGTTAATCACATCATTGGTTGACTTAGCATTCTTCTCTTGAGTTCTTGTAATGATATCGTCATGTGCACCTTGTTGTCATGACGATAAGTAACTCAGATGGACTTTCTTGAGCTCTCACAACAATATCATCGTGTGAAGCTTGTTGTCTCAACGATATATTCCTTATCTGACTTTCTTTGAGTCCTCACAATGATATTGTCGTGTGAAGCTTGTTGTATCGCCAATATATGCCTTGGGTGACTTTCCTGGAGTCCATTGGCCAAGATTTGGTGTGCCCTTAAGGTATCTCAGAATCCTCCTTGTAGTTGATACACATACACATGTAGCATACATGATATCGGGTCTACTTGCAGTGATGCCAAATTTCAATGTGCTTAGTTTTGATGTGTGACATGATTTATAGCAATTGAAATTGCACTAGATGAATCACAAAATATAGGAATTTTACTTAGCTGTAAATTGTAATCCTGAAGTTGATTTTGGATCCACAGCAATTGTCCATAGAAGCTTCTAGATGATATGTATTATGATTCTATTGTTGCAATAACCATCGTGGTTTGCTTCTTGCTACTCAGGGAAATTAGTCTTCTCCCAAGAAATTGGCATGTCCTTGAGGCACTCTTCTTATCCGCTTTATAGCTTGCAAAATCTATATCCTAATACCGTGTTAGTTCAAAATCATTGTTCCTAGGGTACCATAGGCCAAGATGTGGTGTGTCCTTAAGGTATCTCAGAATCATTTTTGCAGTTGAGTAATGAGATTCCTCAGGGCCAGCCTGGTACCTAGCACATACACATGTATTATGATATCAGGCCTACTTGCAGTTAAATAGAGGAGGGAGCCAATTATACATCTGTACAAGATCGCATCAAAAGGATTCCCTTTCTCATCCCTATCAGGGGATATATTTGACCTCATATGAGTTTGCATGGTGGAGGCACTCTTCATTCCAAATTTCTTAACTAACTCCTTGGTGAACTTAGTCTCAGAGTTGAAAATTCCATCTTCAGATTGTTTCACCTTGAGGCCTAAAAAATACTTTAAGCTCTCCCATACTGCACATTTCCAATTGCCCTTACATCAGGTTAGCAAAACCTCTTGCACTGGTTATCGTCTGTAGACCCAAATATGATGTCATCAACATATATTTGGACGAAGAGACTCTTGCCCTTCACTTCCCTTATGAACAATGTCTTGTCTAACCTCCCCCTTGAGAATTTTTTCATAAAAAGGAAGGTAGACAAGTTCTTATGCCAAGGCCTTAGGGCTTGTTTTAAGCCATATAAAGCTTTTCTAAGATAGTACATATAATCAGGAAAAATTGGATTGAAAAAACATGATGGTTGGTTTGCTTATACTTCTTCTTTTAGGTCACCATTTAGGAAGGCTGACTTCACATCCATTTGGTAAACCTTGAATCCTTTGTGGGCAGCATAGGCAAGGATTAATCTGATGGCTTCTAGCCTTGCCACTGGTGCAAAAGTCTGATCAAAATCAATGCCTACTTCTTGTCTATATCCTTTTGCCACAAGTCTTTCCCTATTTTTCACAATTACTTCATTCTCATCCATCTTGTTCATTTAGACCCATTTTGTTCCAATTATGTTCTTCCCTTTGGTTCTTGGAACCAACTTCCACACCTTCCATCTTTTGAACAGATTTAGTTCTTCCTGCTTGGCCATTATGTAGAATGGGTCTCCATTTGCTTCTTCAAATTTCTTTGGCTCTACTTGGGAAAGGAAGCTCAGGAACATTGCTTCATTGTGAGTTTTGCACCTGGTTGTGACTCCCTGGCTTACATCTCCAATAATCAGATTTCTGGGATGGTCTCCCAGGTGTCTGATAGCAATTGGAAGTGTTGGGTATTGTAGCCACAGTAACCTTGATTTGAAGAAGTGTCCCTTGAACTAAGATGAATTGATTTTGTATTTGATGTAGTTTATTAGTTGTTTGTTTGAAAGACTCTAATTGCTTTGTACAATCCAATGTCAGGTTTTAATGAGTCATAAACACATGCCTATTCAACGTAATCTCTCATTGTGTAGACCAAGGTGTTGACTCATGTGAAATCTATCTATTGGGATGTACTTCATATTCAAACACTATGGAGAAGACAAGGTGAAGCAGGTGCTGAATTCAGAAGTGGAAGAAAATAACCTAAGTGATTTTCATCGAGTGGTCTCGAAGAATCCAAGTTAATTCGTCGATGCAACTCGTGAAAGACTTAGCTATTCGTTGATTATACTTGAGAAGTATCAGAAAATTCTTTAGGTGATTTTCGTCGAGTAAAAATTGTTCACTCGAGAACACTCGACAAATTCGTCGAGTGGTCTGCCGATTTCTCGTGAACACTCGACGAATTCGTCGAGTGATCTCGTGAAATACTCGAGTGGACTTAGTTTCTTTTCTTCCCGTCTCAGCTCTTGTCTCTTAGTCAATTCGTCGAGTCATAACAATATTTTGTCGAGTAATCTTGTATTCGACGAGTCCATTCGACGAATCTAGACAAAGCACGTTTTCTTTTATTTTGACGCATTTTTTCCTTTTAGGGTTTTTTGGCCATGTACAGTCCACGTGGATCTATTTCCTTAAGTCATGTTTATAGTCATTTGAAGGAGTGCTATAAATACTTAAAGGACTTTTCTAATAACCCTAATTTGTGCAATTTGGAAGGAAAGACATCGAGATTTCCGTCGGCCATTTCTCTCGTTCTCGAAATGACAATCTCTTGCCGCCGACAAGTTCTGTGCTCGATTCTTCTACAAGCCTCGATTCATCAAGATCTAAGAGCTCAGATTGATTCAAGTATTCTCTAGATCCTGTTGTGTTGACAAGTATGCAGATCAAATCTTCAAGACAAAGGATTTCTTCTTCCCCATTCAAGTTCAGGATTTCATCTATTTCAAGGAAGAAGAAGACCTATTATTTCAGATCAGAAGAAGTAGAATCTTTTTGAGATTCTTAGAGATTGGATTTTCAATCCAAAGTTCTTGTATTATCTTTTTACAAATTCTTGTAGGAAGTTTTATCTTCCGAGTCTTTGTAGATCCGAGTTTAGGGGATCGAGATTGTAGGAGAGATTGTTCTCCAAGCTTTTTGTAGGACAGAGTGTTCTCCGAGTTTGTAGGAGTTTTACTTCGAGTTATATGATTTTTCATCGTCTGAGAATAGTGAAGTAGCCTAGTCTAGCAGAGCGTACTAGATAGGTGAGGCGGGATGTAAGACCCCCCTCTCGGAACACAAGACACGACCAAGGGGAGTCCTATGTCTAGGACAGCCGCCTTGCGAAAGTGCCAGCACACGGGCTACCCCCCTCCACACGACGCCTATCCTGTCGACTCTTCTCAAATATCATCATGCTAACCCATCAATAATAGAAAAATAATAGAAGCCATTTATTCACAACTAAGTAATAATGTCCATTATAGTACAAAAGAACAGATAGCTACATAAGCCCCGTTAAACATTAGAGTACAAAATTTCCCTAAGGATACATCCCAAATAATCGCTCACAGGTGTCACGGACGGTAGCAAAGGTATCATCGTATCAGGCCCTATCACCCTAGCCTGGGCATAGGACTCCCCTCAGTCGTGTCTTGTGTTCCGGGAGGGGGTCTTACAAATGGTATCAGAGCAGGTTATTGATGAGTCCTCATCATATACACTTTTATGGACTCATCTGGGCCGTTTAGTTAGTCATTTCACTGCACTTTAGCCCTGTTTTAGTTTATATTTGATATTCTATGCTAGGTGCACTTTTAGGCCTATTTTGGTGTGATTTCATTTCTATCTTCATTAGTAGTTTTCATGTGCGGTTAAGTGTCACTTTCAGTGGCTAGATTAGTGTTGTACGCTGGAACAGTAGTCGTGCAGGTGTTCCCGGTGCAATTCTGCACAGGAACACTGCGCACGATCACTGGTTCTACTGCGCACGACCACTGGTCGTGCGCCACTGATCGTGCGCACTTAATGCCTTTTTCATGAGTTCTGTTTGGAGCAGTGCGCACGACCATCGATGCTAGTGCGCACGACCACCGGTCGTGCGCCACTGCTCGTGCGCACTTATCATTAAAATTCTGAGTTCTGTTTGCTGTATTGCGCACGACCACCGACGATAGTGCGCACGACCACCGATCGTGCACCACTGGTCGTGCGAACATTCTATTTTATAATTTCTGTCTTTGCAGGTTTCGTCCAGGCAGAGCGCACGATCACAGGATTCTAGTGCGCACGACCACTGGTCGTGCGCCACTGACCGTGCGCACTGTTTAATTCTAGCGCCTATAAAATCTGCTGCTCGCGATTTAGGTCGGATCGCTCGCCCGACTCCGCCGTTTTCTGCTCCCGTCCGCCTGGTTTCGCTCCTCCATCGCCGCCCACCTTAGGGAGGATCTCCGGGCAAGCTTTCAACGCCAAATCTTCGCCGGAGTCTCCTCTCGGCCTCCTCCTTCATCCAAGAGCTTCAAAGAGAGATCTAGCCGCCATCTCCATCGAGCAAGAGGAAGTTTGCAACCTCTACCGGATCGTGACACGAAGAAGACGGGTCCATTGGAGAGTCGTGACAGCTCTCTCTACCCCGGACGTAGTTGCGGACCGAGCTTGGACGCGGATTGACAACCCGGCGATTCCAACCGTGAATCTCCAACGAGCCTTCAGATTCGGTCGATTTCTTGCCTTGTTCTCTTCTTATTGATGTATGTATGTAGTTAGATCTATGTATTAGGATGAAGTAGCACTTAAACTTGCTTTTATTTCTATATATTTCATGTCTATGTGAAATACCCTTTTTGTTTATTTGTGTGCTTGAGGAGCGCCCCATTCCATTTTCCACTCCACCACCGTGTCCGGTGCCGCCCTAGCAATTGCTAGTGGCGTGCCTGTCGAAGAGGTGCGTGCGACCCTCATTCCGTTAGCCTACTCGTCCATCCGCCTACCGAAGCGTGGCATCGCGGCCCGTATTCCATCCCGCCTAACGAAGCAGCGCGCTCAAGGCCTGCATAGTTCGATCCGTTTGCCTACTCGTCCATCCGCCCTTGCGACGCAGCGCGCTCAAGGCCTGCCTAGTCTCCATCCCGCCAAGCGAAGCTTTGCATAGCGGCATTGCATAGGAGTAGTTGATAGCTTTTATTTTATTTTCCAAAAGCCAACCCAACTCCCCCGCATTCCATCCGACGTTTAGGACTTCAATCTCAAGTCCTCCTCGAACGTTAACTCCACCTTACTGTGTTCCTCAAGAGATCGATACTTGGGGATTCATTCCCATTTTATATTACTTGAACGATCGGTACACTTCCGTTTCGTGTCGCAGTCGAGCTACCGCCTATAGCGGTGTATGAGATTTGCGCCATCAAGTTTTTGGCACCGTTGCCGGGGAACACAGTCGTGTGAGTTTTCTGGAGAGGGAGAATCTGAGAGAGAAGCCCTTCCATTTGTAAATTGCATCTTTTGTTTTATTTCTGTTCTTTTTATTCCCTCTTCTTGTTTTATATTAGGTTGCTTTAGTAATTTTTGTTAGGTGTAGTATTTTGCACAATAGCACTTTTATTTTGAATCGTATTATCTTCACACTATGTGGGCACATCTTAATTTCCGTTGCCGTTGGTGTGGAGCTACCTCCCACTCTAGTGATGAATGTCCTACGGAAAATAGTAGGCATAATTCTTATAGCCCAGCATATGGAGCACCGACTTCGTCTGGTACTCCATATGGTGCGCGTAAGTCTTATGGCTACTCTGCTGAGCCTTTACCGTCATACTTCTTTTTGCTCCAGCCCCCGCTGTGCCAAAGAAGCCCGCTAGGCAGTGCCAGTTTTGTCGGAGCACAGATCATGCCCTGAAGGATTGTGCTGCTTTTCGTCGCCAATTGGATGAGGATGATGAGCCGGATATCCGGATCGTCCCAACTCCTAACTCTGGCGGCACACCTTCAACATCCGGTTTTGTGTCTTTGCCACCTTCACATCTTGAAGGGTATGGCGTTGACAAAGTCACCAGATGTGTGGCTGATCTGGGCACCGATATTGCTGAGCCCATTCTCCCAGTGCATCCACCACCTCTAGTGGATTCGATTCTTTTTGAGGAATCGGTGCTCGACTTTTATCCGAGCACTATTCCTCTCCCTGTTGTGCATACTACACTCGTCTCTGACGACATTGTTGATGATGTGTCGCAGGAGGAGGCGGTTGATCTGAGTGTTGTGCCTATTCTTATGGAGGAGGACAACCTTCTAGGTGAAGAGGAATTTTCCTCAGCACCGGTGGAGGAAGTCCAAATCCTAAGCCTGGCCACCGTTGATCCCGCCGAATCTTGTAGCATTGATGACAATGCAAACATTATTTTACTTCCCCCACCTGATGGGAGTGAGTCCGGGATCACTCCCCCGATTGATGTTTATTTATGTTCTTCGTCTTCTTTATTTCTTGATCCCCTTCCTTCATCTGAGTCTGTGCAGGTTGAATCTTCACAGGTACTTCAGGAGGACTTGGAGCGTTTTGCTCAAGTCAATGATGAGAGCATCCTCTCATGTGAGGAGGTTTATTCCCCCTCCGTAGAGGAAGCTCCACTCATTGCCTTCTCCTCCTGCGGACCTGCTGCAGACGATACCTTGCTGGGCAAGGATAGTTTTGGTAAGTTGAGTGAGGACCAGGCCTCCTCCTCTTCTTACTTTCTTTTCCCTCTACCTGTGATGGGCAGGTTTTATCTATATTCGGGTAGAGGGGTGACTGTTCTTTCTCCGTATAGGTACCCGCTACCTACACGCATATTAGAACAGTTACCTGTCCACTTTTCTTTTCATAGGCCCATTAGCTAGAACTGTACAAATGCTAAATAAGTCGTGCTGGGATGACAATAACCCCAGTAGTTATCTTACTTTTCATGCATTTTATTTTATTCAATCCTGTTTAGTTAGCTGTAGTATTGTAGTTTATCTTTTTCTGTTTCTTTTGTTTTGCGGAGCTGACCCCTGCAGGTATTTCTTCTGGATGGCGGATGCTGCAGCTTAGTCGTGGTTTACACGCCAATCTTCTGGTATGCTCACTTGCTGAGCATTGGGTACTCTCTTCCCCTAGCCCTATGCTGATTTTCATGTCATATGTTTTGTGGATTGTTTAGTTTAAGTCTGGGGGGGAGTAGTTTTGTTTACCCGCTCACGCGCACTATTGCACTGCATGCTAGAAGATTCCATTTAAAATGTTTTGTTTATTTTCATTGCACACCACATCACCCACTTGAGCGCGTACTCATCTGTTTGCCTGCTCTGTTGTGAATTTAATTCTTCTGCTTATTTGGGAAAGTCTAGGTGATGGCTTAGGATTATGTAGCAGAGTAAAATGTTGACTCTAGCAGTGCTCCTAGTCGAGTGCTCGGTTGCATAGAAATTTGTGTAGATTAGATTTCTCTTTATACTTATGGTTTTATATTTTTTTTCTATTCGTGTAAATGTTGTTTACTCTACTCAAATGGTGAATCTGGTGTGAATCAAACGGTAGCGTAGGGATGTGTGTAAACGATTGCTAGACTCGTATTGCTTGAGTCGGGAGAAAGGAGAATCTTTCTCGGTGGCTAGAACTTGCCCCAAGCGATTCTTGAAGCATGGGTATACGGTTAGTCAATTGTGTGAATGTGATATAGGCCATCATTTTGGCCCGGTTGAGCCTTTGTGCCTATCCTTACCGCTATATCCTCGCTAGCCCAGTTGTGCCTACCCGTTCTTTGATTCAGCCCCACTTTTATTTCACCAAAGCCCAAAAGCCAATCCTAGTCGCACACCCAAATCTGAGCTTTAGCTATTTATTATTTTCATGAGTTGGGTTGTTGATGTGGTAATATGTTTGTGAAGATGTGGATGTGTCCTTTTGTTTGTTAGCTGAAAATGATAAGAAAAGAAAAAAAAATGAGAAAAAGAAAAGAAGTTAAAAAGAAAGGAAAGAGAAGGAGTGTTTAATTGAAAATCTTTATGTATAGATTTATGTTTGGGAGTAGGCGGTGCACGCACCCATGCTGTTAAGTCCAAGTCTGGGGGTGTTGTGTACCCGCGTGGTTGTGTGGTGAATGAGGATAGTTTCCTGCATTAGCTCATTTGGGTTTAGTGCTTGAGCCGTCGTTTTTATCTTTGTTTATCCTCACCTAAACCCAAGCCTCATTTAAAACCTAAAGTCCTATTGATTCACGCGTTTGAGTCAAACCAGTGCCGTGGAGAGAATGTGACCGGGCAAGCCTATGGTCACCGACACTGATGGATTTCAGTGGAGTTTTTCCCGCATCCCGATCTTGGGCAATGCTCGTCTCAGCGTTTAGCTTACTTTCTCCGTATGCATGACCGAACGATTCACCGCTGTTCACCATTTTGAGTAGTTGTAATATGCTTTTACTCTTTTAGAAATATATAAACTGTTTATATAATCAGAAATCTTCTCTACTATTCTTCTTATGCACGTGAGCATGCGACTTCGCGTGGTACTCTGCATTGTAGTTTTAAGCCATCTACTGTTCTTTCCTAGTTCGCTTAGAATTTGTTTGCTCGGGACGCGCAAACAGTTAAGTCTGGGGGTGTGATGAGTCCTCATCATATACACTTTTATGGACTCATCTGGGCCGTTTAGTTAGTCATTTCACTGCACTTTAGCCCTGTTTTAGTTTATATTTGATATTCTATGCTAGGTGCACTTTTAGGCCTATTTTGGTGTGATTTCATTTCTATCTTCATTAGTAGTTTTCATGTGCGGTTAAGTGTCACTTTCAGTGGCTAGATTAGTGTTGTACGCTGGAACAGTAGTCGTGCAGGTGTTCCCGGTGCAATTCTGCACAGGAACACTGCGCACGATCACTGGTTCTACTGCGCACGACCACTGGTCGTGCGCCACTGATCGTGCGCACTTAATGCCTTTTTCATGAGTTCTGTTTGGAGCAGTGCGCACGACCATCGATGCTAGTGCGCACGACCACCGGTCGTGCGCCACTGCTCGTGCGCACTTATCATTAAAATTCTGAGTTCTGTTTGCTGTATTGCACACGACCACCGACGATAGTGCGCACGACCACCGGTCGTGCGCCACTGGTCGTGCGAACATTCTATTTTATAATTTCTGTCTTTGCAGGTTCCGTCCAGGCAGAGCGCACGATCACAGGATTCTAGTGCGCACGACCACTGGTCGTGCGCCACTGACCGTGCGCACTGTTTAATTCCAGCGCCTATAAAATCCGTTGCTCGCGATTTAGGTCGGATCGCTCGCCCGACTCCGCCGTTTTCTGCTCCCGTCCGCCTGGTTTCGCTCTTCCATCGCCGCCCACCTTAGGGAGGATCTCCGGGCAAGCTTTCAACGCCAAATCTTCGCCGGAGTCTCCTCTCGGCCTCTTCCTTCATCCAAGAGCTTCAAAGAGAGATCTAGCCGCCATCTCCATCGAGCAAGAGGAAGTTTGCAACCTCTACCGGATCGTGACACGAAGAAGACGGGTCCATTGGAGAGTCGTGACAGCTCTCTCTACCCCGGACGTAGTTGCGGACCGAGCTTGGACGCGGATTGACAACCCGGCGATTCCAACCGTGAATCTCCAACGAGCCTTCGGATTCGGTCGATTTCTTGCCTTGTTCTCTTCTTATTGATGTATGTATGTAGTTAGATCTATGTATTAGGATGAAGTAGCACTTAAACTTGCTTTTATTTCTATATATTTCATGTCTATGTGAAATACCCTTTTTGTTTATTTGTGTGCTTGAGGAGCGCCCCATTCCATTTTCCACTCCACCACCGTGTCCGGTGCCGCCCTAGCAATTGCTAGTGGCGTGCCTGTCGAAGTGGTGCGTGCGACCCTCATTCCGTTAGCCTACTCGTCCATCCGCCTACCGAAGCGTGGCATCGCGGCCCGTATTCCATCCCGCCTAACGAAGCAGCGCGCTCAAGGCCTGCATAGTTCGATCCGTTTGCCTACTCGTCCATCCGCCCTTGCGACGCAGCGCGCTCAAGGCCTGCCTATTCTCCATCCCGCCAAGCGAAGCTTTGCATAGCGGCATTGCATAGGAGTAGTTGATAGCTTTTATTTTATTTTCCAAAAGCCAACCCAACTCCCCCGCATTCCATCCGACGTTTAGGACTTCAATCTCAAGTCCTCCTCGAACGTTAACTCCACCTTACTGTGTTCCTCAAGAGATCGATACTTGGGGATTCATTCCCATTTTATATTACTTGAACGATCGGTACACTGCCGTTTCGTGTCGCAGTCGAGCTACCGCCTATAGAGGTGTGTGAGATTTGCGCCATCAGTTATCACAAATCTAATCTTCTGATAGATTATAAAATGATGTGAGCATTTATATAAGCATGTCCTCTAAATTCCTCATTAAATAATGCGTCAAAATGCCGCATTTCAGAATCATAACATTCATCTACACCTCACCCAATTGACATGGGAATCCAGGAACTCCTACCCCACCAAAGGGGAGAACCTGAAATTCTCTGTTTGCTAATGCCGACGGTAGCGCTATTGCTGGGCGTTAGTAATCTGGACAACACCTTCACGTCGATGTCGATGAGAAGCTAACCCTTCCCGTCGACTGCAAAGGGGTCGACAGGAAGTTGGCCCTTCCCATCGACTATAAGGGGATCAACGGGAAGTTAGCCCTTCCCGTCGACACCAATCCTTCCCGTCGACACCAAGTGTCGACACTCTAACACCGACGGTAGCGTTATTGTCGTGCGTTAGCTAACAATGATCAACTCTTCTGTTAAACACCTCAAGTTTTCTTCTCGTGAAATCTCGGCTCCAATTATGATCAATTCCTTTCTTCCCTTAGCTGCTCGACTTTCACCACTATTCATGGGTCCCATTAATTATTAAGTGCCCACTTAGAATATAATAACCCATTATCATGGGACTATTCATTCAGAGAAATGTTTATGATATCCAACTTATTTTAAAATATCATAACCCATTAATGATGGGACTATTCATCCAGGGCAATATTTATAATATCAAACCCATTAAAATATCACAAACAACTAACCATGGGACGATTCATCCAGAGACATTATTTAAAATCTCAAACCTACATTAAAATATCCTAACCCATTAAAATATCATAAGCCATTATCCCTGGGACTATTCAACATCTTCCCCAAATAAGGGTTAGGTCATTTCACCTTCTCTCCTCCAATACTCCCTCATTAGACAATGGATTTTCACGAAATCAAATCCCATCTCTTCCTTTTGAAGAGAAGAAGTGTTTGAAGGAATTTTCGCGGCAAACGGTGCCCTATAAGAGAAAGATCCGGTTTGGTCTTTTCCTATGAAGCTCCATTAACTCACAAGCCAAGTTCTTTTGAGCTCAACACATCTCCTAATTTTCTCTACGATCTAGCACCAAGGGAGAGGTGTCGAAAGTCACCTTATTTTTTGGCCATGGTTCAAGCCCATCTTCATGGCAGCCTGGTGGTGGTCGGCCAATCTCCAAATCTTAATCTCCAAGCTTGCTCTTTCAAAACCCTGAGTTAACTCTCTCTTAAGGTGTGAGGAATAAGATGAAGAAAAGAAGAGGAAGAGGAAGAAGAAGATGAATAGTGTAATCTGATTAGGGGAGTTCATCCCCTTTGAGTTTAAGAGAGAATGAAGAGAGAGAGATAGGTTTGCATTAATAAGCATTTAATGGCCAAACCCCTTTTCCAAGCAATGCATTGAAACTCTAATCTTTGGTGTCAGCCTCCTATTGGACATCAACTCCACTACAACCTTATTTTATGCCATTTAAGCCACCCACCATGGGAAAAGTCATGAGCACAGATTTGGCCGCTACCGTCGACGTTAGCAAAAGCTACCGCCGACGTTAGCTCCCAGCTGATGATGAAGATCGACGGGAGCTCTCATCGATCCACGGGAAGCACCGTCGATTTCAACTTAGAGCCTTGCAAAAATCATGACTGACCGATGCTATTGGATCGATGGGAGATCCCGTCAATCGATGGGATGGTCTCGTCGATCGACGGGAAGCCCTGTCGATTTTGACTTGGTACTTTTCTTTTCCCGAATTTTCTGACCTATCCTAACCTATCTCTGTCAAAGCCTATTTCTGTTCTGCCAGGACATACTTATACTTTCATCATTTACAATTAGAGTAGTGTAAATCAATCATCACTTGCTGACCTTGACTCAAACCTGACCACCTCAGGGTTTTAGGGCTCCTACCGAGCCCGAGTCAACTCTCGGAGACACAACACACTCCCGAGGGGTCTAGCTCGAACTGGGATGTTACAAATCCAATAAATGTGAAACAATTTCATCCATGAAAATTGCGTGGAGGCTTTTGGGATCGAATGTCGGACAATGTAAATCAACTTCGGGGTACACTTGATGAGGTTATTTGTTTAGTATGTCCTGACTTCCACTTAATACTTGTGCATAACATTACTTATCCACATCGCATCACGCATCACCCCAAATTTCCCAAAGTGTACCTTTATTATACTTCGAGACACTTATAATCAATTTATGCACAGAGAATTCTTAAGTGTCTCTCATCCCAATGAAAACATAAGTCTGGTGGTGAAAATACATGGTTGGGTTTATAGCCACGCTCCCACTACGTGCAGGTTGGAAACCACCGAAACCCATAATCCCTTGTTCCCTCAACCTAATAAACCAACTTTCATTGCAACCTTGATCTAAAATCTTTTAAGATCGGTGAACCCGATACGCAAAAGGTTTCCACTCTTGTTTCTAGATAAAATTTAGAATCCTCCTTCAAGAGAATAATGTGCTTCCCGATTTTGCAAAAATAAATTGGTTCTTCTAACCCCAGACATCATTATCCAAATAATGTGTAGCACTTTCAAAATCATCATTTAAATGTATCCAAAATTTAACATTCACGGAGGCTGGCCTCAAAGTCTAGCGGGTAATTAACCATAAAATTCACGATGTCATATCCTTGGGTCAGACCTCAATACCCAAACTGTTCTTGTACCCGCAAGATTGTCTCTCTTATGTATTAAATATGTAGAAGCAAGCTTTAATCTCATCTTCTAGTACAGACCATCATTATACATATCATTATCAATCGATTCCATCAAAGTTATCTCGTCTGAGGCAATCATTCATACAACACACATCTTTTACCCTTAACACGACATTCACTTGATATTAAGTTTCAACAATTGTTATGATCACGTAGATTAACTATATGAGTCAAGTAGGGGAAAAATCTTCGTACCTCCGCCTTCTAGTATGTAATAATCATGTACACTCTTTATACATTCAAAGTGTTTACCATTTCCTATACAAGGGCATTCATGCAAAAACCACCAACCAAGCCCAGTTAAATTCTGAGTGCCCCAACTTCAACCATCTCATGCCCGTTCTCCTAAGAGTCATCGATCATATGCTTTACCACGGGGTTATCACAATTCTAGACCCTCTGATAGATTATCAAATTCTTACCAACAAGAGGAGGGAATACTCATTCAACTTTGAAGTGTTTGTATGAATTTATATCTTGATTTCATAAAGTGCTTCTAAACATCAAGAAACTTTGCCGACGATATAATGCCGAGGTGCTCATGCCTTTCAATTTTTTAAACCATTGATGCGATTAATTCGGCAATTGCACCGGTCGCGCAAGTAATAAATGTTGGGAATAGGATCCCCGAGTGTCGGTCTCTTGAGGAATGCAGGTTGGGTGAACGAATTGCGTTGTGTGACAATTGTTACACAAGCGGGAACAAACACAGAAAGTGGGGTTTTGATTTAGTTTCCTACTGTTAACAACAATAAAAGAAATGTGGGTCGAAATCACCGCTTCACTAGGTGAGATGGATGCAACGGCCGCGATGCCGAGCTTCGTGAGACGGATGGATGGTGCGCATGCGAATGAAATGATCACTAGTGCGGAGAGTGAGGGTCGCAAACACCTCTTCGCAAATCGTCATTAGCTCTTGCTAACGCGAATCGAACACGATGCGTGCGTGAGTGAGTGAGTGGAGGCGAAACGATTCACAAGCAAATATTGATGAATAAAGAAGAAACAACCATTGCATTTAAGCTAAACATCAAGATATTCATGTTTAAATGATTCCAAGAAATACATCAAAAAAAAATGAAGAAGAAGACAACCAATGGACGAAGAATAGCGGCCGTTCACGGCCGGAATGGTAGTTTGTCAAGCTACCTCTGAACTCGGGCGGACTGTGCTTCCGGCGTTGAGAGACTGTCACGACCTCTCCACGTGCTTCCGTCGTCTTCTACCTCAGGATTGCTATCCTTCTCACCGGACAGAAATGGAGACAGCTTGCTTGAGTGCTTGCGGATGGCGGAGAATGCTTCCGGACGATGGAGGAATGCTTAGAATGGCCGAAGACAACTTCCCCTCGCGGAGAAGATGAGGTGGAGGTGGCTGGAAGTGGAAAACGGCGGCGTACGGACTGGAAATCGCGCTCCCGGAACCGGATTATACCTAATTTGCGGATCATGACATTATATAGGCGCTGGCAAAAATACTGCACACGGTCATTGGCGCACGACCAGTGGTCGTGCGCGCTGGAGTTCTGTGATCGTGCGCCTGCCTGGGTGGAGCCTGCAAGGTAAGAAATTTATAAAATACCATGTTCGCACGACCAGTGGCGCACGACCGGTGGTCGTGCGCACTGGTCGAAACAGAACTCATAAAATTGATGTTAAGTGCGCACGAACAGCGGCACACGACCGGTGGTCGTGCGCAATATCGTTGGTGGTCGTGCGCACTGTCCGAGATAGAACTCAAAAAATAGTGTTAAGTGCACACGATCAGCTGCGCAAGACCAGTGGTCGTGCACAATAGAAACAGTGATCGTGCGCAGTGTTCCTGTACAGAATTGTACCGGGAACACCCGCACGACTCTTATTTCAGCACAACCACAAATCCAGCCACTGAAAGTGGCACTTAACAAAGCATGAAAACTACTAAAAATGAAGAACATGAAATAACACCAAAAACGGGCCTAGAGGTGCACTTAGCATGGAGTGTCAAATATGAGTGAAAACATGTCTAAAGTGAAGTGTATATGTTTGGTTAACCATGTTTGGGTGACTTCTCACTCCCGGATGATACGTGTTATTAAACGGCACCCCCTTAGGTTGATTACCAACAAAATTAACAGATTCATTTAAAGAAAGGTGCGAGAAGTCACCTGATAGATCATTGCCCGAGCATTCATATGCGTGGTGTCCGCCGCCTCCACATCCTCCACACGTAATAACAGCAGCCGGTGCGGATGTAGGCGGAAATGAGTCGACCACGAAGAGACCACGGGCGCTTCTTGGTGCATTTCTCCCAGCAGTCCAAAATGTGCTGTGGGAGGCGGTGTCTCGCAGAATTCGAAGAGCCTCTTCTGGAGTATGGTTCATTAGAGTACCACCCGCAGCAGCATCGATCATTGCCCGGTAGTTGGGCTCGATCGCGAAGTAGAATGTCTCTACCACGTTCCAAGGATGGAGCTCGTGGCTCGGACAGCGGCGGAGAAGATCATTAAGGCGCTCCCACGCCTCGGCAAGGGTCTCTTGGTCAGCTTGGCGAAAAGTGGCGATCTCCCGCCGCAGGCTCACAATTTTATCAGCAGGGTGGAATTTGGCCAGAAACTTGGATGCGAGAGCATGCCAAGTCGCAGCGGTCCCAGGAGGAATGGAACGGAGCCACACCTTGGCCTTGTCGCGAAGTGAGAAGGGGAACAGTCGCAGCTTGACTGTATCGTCAGGAATCCCAGCGTAGCGGAAAGTTCCGCAGATATCAGAAAACTCTGCCAGGTGCAGGTGCGGATCTTCACTGGCCATCCTGGAAAACTAAGCATTGTTCCGGATGATGTTCAAGATCGCAGGTTTGATCTCAAACTGATTGTTCATAATGTTGGGACCGAACCCAGGATACACACTCCCAGCTGTCGGAGTGGTATAATCTCTCATCGTTCTGGGTCGAGGCCTGACTACCTCTTGCTCATCTCCAGGATGGTGCTGCTCCACGTTGGGCACTCTTGGTTCAACGTCATCTGGGTCTACATTATCACCCATTGCCGCCTGTACGGCTGCTGCGCGCCTTCGTGCGTGAGCGGTCCGTTCGATCTCGGGATCAAGGATACAAGTTCCCCCGCGGCTTGTCTCTGCATGCATAATCTCAACCAAAAGAAAACAAAACAAAGAAAATCAAAAACAACTGCTCTTGTAACAGACGTTCACAACTTAAAACGTTACACGCCTGAACATTCCCCGGCAACGGCGCCAAAAACTTGATGCGATTAATTCGGCAAGTGCACCGGTCGCGCAAGTAATAAATGTTGGGAATAGGATCCCCGAGTGTCAGTCTCTTGAGGAATGCAGGTTGGGTGAACGAATTGCGTTGTGTGACAATTGTTACACAAGCGGGAACAAACACAAAAAGTGGGGTTTTGATTTGGTTTCCTACTGTTAACAACAATAAAAGAAATGCGGGTCGAAATCACCGCTTCACTAGGTGAGATGGATGCAACGGCCGCGATGCCGAGCTTCGTGAGACGGATGGATGGTGCGCATGCGAATGAAATGATCACTAGTGCGGAGAGTGAGGGTCGCAAACACCTCTTCGCAAATCGCCGTTAGCTCTTGCTAACGCGAATCGAACACGATGCGTGCGTGAGTGAGTGAGTCGAGGCGAAACGATTCACAAGCAAATATTGATGAATAAAGAAGAAACAACCATTGCATTTAAGCTAAACATCAAGATATTCAGGTTTAAATGATTCCAAGAAATACATCAAAAAAAGGGAAGAAGAAGACAACCAATGGACGAAGACTAGCGGTCGTTCACGGCCGGAATGGTAGTTTGTCAAGCTACCTCCGGACTCGGGCGGACTGTGCTTCCGGCACTGAGAGACTGTCACGACCTCTCCACGTGCTTCCGTCGTCTTCTACCTCAGGATTGCTATCCTTCTCACCAGACAGAAATGGAGACAGCTTGCTTGAGTGCTTACGGATGGCAGAAAATGCTTCCGGACGATGGAGGAATGCTTAGAATGGCCGGAGACAACTTCCCCTCGCGGAGAAGATGAGGTGGAGGTGGCTGGAAGTGGAAAACGGCGGCGTACGGACTGGAAATCGCGCTCCCGGAACCGGATTATACCTAATTTGCGGATCAGGACATTATATAGGCGCTGGCGAAAATACTGCGCACGGTCATTGGCGCACGACCAGTGGTCGTGCGCGCTGGAGTTCTGTGATCGTGCGCCTGCCTGGGTGGAGCCTGCAAGGTAAGAAATTTATAAAATACCATGTTCGCACGACCAGTGGCGCACGACCGGTGTTCGTGCGCACTATCGTAGGTGGTCGTGCGCACTGGTCGAAACAGAACTCATAAAATTGATGTTAAGTGCGCACGAACAGCGGCGCACGACCGGTGGTCGTGCGCAATATCGTTGGTGGTCATGCGCACTGTCCGAGACAACAACAACAACAACACCCAAGCCTTTATCCCACCATAGTGGGGTCGGCTATATGGATCCTCTGTCGCCATTGCGCCCTATCTTTAAGCAGTCTCATTAATGCCTAAGTACATCATGTCTTTCTTTATAGATTCATTCCAAGTCTTTTTTGGTCTACCCCTCCCCCGTTTAACATGTCTAGTGACTAAACTCTCACAACGCCTAACAGGTGCCTCTAATGGTCTCCTATGTACATGTCCAAACCATCTTAAACGAGCTTCTCGCATCTTCTCTATAATTGGCGCCACTCCTATCTTATCCCTGATACATTCATTCCTAATTTTATCCAGTCTCGTGTGACCACACATCCACCTAAGCATTCTCATCTCCGCGACTCCCATTTTTTGCTCGTGTACACCATTCACTGCCCAACACTCAGAACCGTAGAGCATTGCAGGCCTAATTGCATTATGGTAAAACTTGCCTTTAAGTTTTAGTGGTACTTTAAGATCACATAGGATCCCAAACGCGCCTCTCCACTTCAACCAACCTGCTTGGATTCTATGAATCACATCTTTATCTACACCTCCATCTTTTTGAATTATCGATCCCAGATATTTAAAGCACTCACTGCGGGAAATATCTTGGTCACCCAATTTAATGACGGAGTCATCTGACCTTCTTGCACTACTAAATTTAAGCTCTATATACTCTGTCTTTGTCCTGCTCAACCTAAAACCCTTCTTTTCTAAAGTGTCTCGCCAAGATGCCAGTTTCGCGTTTACACCCTCGCGCGTCTCATCGACCAAAACAATATCATCTACAAATAATAAACACCAAGGTATTGCTTGCTGAATATGTCCGGTGAGCTCATCTAAGATAAGGGTAAAAAGGTAAGGGCTTAAAGCTGACCCTTGATGTAAGCCAACAGCGATAGGGAATTCCTGTGTTAATCCTCTAGATGTCCTCACCCTGGTCACTGAATTTGTATACATATCTTTGATTACGTCAATGTATGATACATTTACACCTTTCTTTTCTAAGACTCTCCACAAGACCTCTCTTGGAACCCTATCATACGCCTTCTCCAGATCGATAAACAACATATGCAAATCTTTTTGTCTTTCCCGATAGTTATCAATGAGTCTCCTCAAGAGATGTATAGCTTCCATGGTTGACCTCCCTGGCATGAATCCAAATTGATTCTCTGAGATGCTAGTCTCTCGTCTAACTCGTCTCTCTATTACTCGTTCCCATAGTTTCATAGTATGGCTCATTAATTTAATTCCCCTGTAATTGACACAATTTTGTATATCTCCTTTGTTCTTATACAAAGGTACCAAAATACTTTCTCTCCATTGGTCTGGCATCCTTTTTGTCTTCAGTATCTTATTGAAGAAACTTGTAAGCCATAAAATTCCTTCCCTCCCTAAGCATTTCCGTACTTCAATGGGTATATCGTCTGGTCCAACCGCCTTTCCATTTTTTATCTTCTTCAGAGCGTCATCTATCTCTGATGCTTGAATTTTACGATAAAAAGTTATGTCTCTATACTCCTCCGATTTACTTAACTCTTCCAAGTTCAGTTCATTATCTTTTCCTTCATTGTATAGTTGATAAAAGTATCTTTTCCATCGCTCCTTAATAGCTACATCATCCGTCAAAACCGTATCTATTTCATCTTTTATGCATTTAATTTGGCTTAAATCTCTTGTCTTCCTCTCTCTAGCTCGAGCAATTTTATATATATCGCGCTCTCCATCTTTGGTATCTAGTCGTTTGTAAAATTCTTCATAAGCTTGACTTCTTGCTTTACTTACTGCATTTTTAGCTTCTTTCTTGGCGACTTTATACTTTGTCAAGTTTTCATCATTCCTACAAGCATATAATGTTTTGTAGCTGACCCTCTTTGCCCTCACTTTGTCTTGCACTTCCTTTTTCCACCACCAAGATTCTTTTTGTGGGGGCGCAACCTTTTGACTCTCCAAGTACGTTCTTTCCACTTATCCTTAAATGAGAAGACATAACTTCCCATGCGACACTAGGATCAACAAAAGGATCATCAACTAGTCGTTCTATAACTGCTGCCTTGAAAGCAACCTGTTTTTCCTTCATCAAGTTCCACCACCGAATTTTTGGCAACACTTTTGTCTTTCTCTTAAAGTTACTATATTTAATTTGCACATCCAGCACCACTAGCCTATGTTGCGTTGTCAAACTTTCTCCTGGTATGACTTTGCAATCCTTACAAATCTTTTTATCCATTTTGCGAGTCATAAAATAGTCAATTTGTGACTTATTTTGTCCGCTCTTGAACGTAATTAAGTGTTCTTCCCTCTTTATGTAGAACGTATTTGTCACAATTAGCTTATGTGCTATGGCAAAGTCTAGAATGGTTCTTCCTTCTTCATTTCTTTCTCCATACCCAAATCCTCCATGAACATCTGTATAATCCGTATTTTGCTTCCCTACATGTCCATTTAAGTCTCCTCCAATGAAAATTTTCTCGCTTTGTGGGATTTCTCTTACCAAATCATCTAAGTCTTCCCAAAATTGTACTTTAATAGCTTCATTTAATCCTACTTGTGGCGCATAAGCACTAATAACATTAATAGTTTCTTTCCTACGATTAATTTAAGAGCTAAGATTCTATCACCTTTTCTGCTTACCCCAACAACTCCTTCCCTCCAAGTAGTATCTACAATAATACCTACTCCATTTCTTGTTTTATTTTTTCCTGTGTACCATAATTTAAAACCTGAATTATCTAGAAATTTAGCTTTCTCACCCACCCATTTAGTCTCTTGCAGACATAAAATATTTATCTACTGTGGTCGTCCGAGACAGAACTCAAAAAATAGTGTTAAGTGCACACGATCAGCGGCGCACGACCAGTGGTCGTGCGCAATAGAAACAGTGATCGTGCGCAGTGTTCCTGTATAGAATTGTACCGGGAACACTCGCACGACTCCTTTTTCGGCACAACCACGAATCCAGCCGCTGAAATTGGCACTTAACAAAGCATGAAAACTACTAAAAATGAAGAACATGAAATAACACCAAAAACGGGCCTAGAGGTGCACTTAGCATGGAGTGTCAAATATGAGTGAAAACATGTCTAAAGTGAAGTGCATAGACTAGAAAATCGGCCCAGATGAGTCCATAAATGTGTATATATTTGGGACTCATCAACCATCCAAACCATATCCCAAGGATCACACCTATAGTACCCCTCCTCCAAACATAGCATGATGCCTACTCGGTTTTCTGTTTTTGAGGGTACTTTATTTCCAATATCAAGTCATGGAAAGATAATTAAAATGGTCAAACATCATCGATGTTTACCGCTTGACTTCAAATTCACATAATAGTCAAGTTCCGCAATTACCCCATCTAACTTGCCATGACATTATGCCCTTTCAATCCATTAATTACCAAACAGAATGTTACTATCTCAAGGGTTTAAGCTCAGAAAGCTTTTATGTTTCCAAATAGTTCCCAAATTCCGAATGTGATCATCTGATGATGCTTATCAATTGGTTATGGTGATATTACGAATCTTTATCATGGCTCAAAGTAAGGTGAATCCATGAATCTACACCTCGCATGGGTTATAATCACATCATTCCCTTCTAATAACACGTGACTTCGAGTTAAGTGTTATTTTTATCTAATCCCGGTCCTACATAGATTTGCACCGAATTCAAAAATCGGTGCTACTTTTATCTTGTGATTTAAATCATTTCATTTAAGGGCTCCTCAACCGTGAACAAAAACCTTATTCAACGGTTGGGTTATGATACAAAGCCTCTAGAAATCTACCTTTTCGAGGTAAAATGTTACATGTACTCTTACTTGTTTGTGCATTCTCCCAAAATTTTGATGCTTCAGAGGTAATTGGCTATCTCTCTTGCTAAATTTACAATTGAGCCTTACACAAGGGGGTCACCGCGCATCAATATGTCAAAACTTCATCTCACATGGGTGTTAAATAATTACCTCCTTCTCCAACATACACATCTGAGATAGCCCCTATTGTCTCTTTGTGAGTAGTATATCATTGATGTGCATGACACATTTATCCCATACTAAAACATGGGGATTTATATAATCCCGCAAGTTATACTAATTTTTTTTATTTTTGGAAACCGTACTCCAATAATTACACCCCATTTTTGGAGTCCTTCCTAAGGTATACTTGAAGGCATGTATAAAGTTTCACGTCTTTTGGATAATTATCCCGGGAGGGTATCAACGTACATATTTTTTCTATTCGCACCTCAAGCATGTGCGGCCTCTTTCCAGGTCAAACACTTAAAAAGAATACAATTGTGAATTCCTATTCCAAATTCCGCAATATCTTAATCCCTGACCAAATATGGTCATCATCGTTCACGTATTATTTAAACGAAACCTTGATGTCTTACGTCTACAACACACCACTTCAAAATAAGATTTAGGGGAAAAACTCAAGTCGGTACATGATTAGTCCAATAAACGAATCGATAAGCCCTCGTACAATTGGACTAGGATTCTTCCACCACCTAACACTTATTAATTTACCAATGCCAAGTAATTAAAACATTAAAGGGAATGTTCACCAAGAATTTCCAAACTCAGGGGTAGTTTATCATCATACCAGCAATGCTTGCACAAAATTTCATTAACTTCCCAGTTATAATGTTATCACAACATAGCTGCATATCCCCAAAGTGTTAGTTTACTACTCTCCTCGTTACTTATCCACATAATCTTAGAATAATATAGAGAAAATTATCATCTTCAAAATGTTTTCTTCTCTTATTCCGCTAATAAAATTCCTATCAATTCAAAAATGACCTTAGCCGTCCGCCTTGCTTAAGGTGAATTAACTCTTCAAGGATCACCACTTCCAATTTCAAAAATTACAAAGATTTTAAATCCTCCAAGAAACCCAAGATGGTACATAACTAGCCCAATAAACTAAGAGATAAACCCTCTATCTCTTTGGCTGAGTTTCTTCTACCACCAATATAATACATTCATGCCCAAATGGGCCATCTCTGTATCCGAATTCTTAACATATCTTCTCCATATGAAACCTTCTACATAATTATAAGTGGGAGGTATCTACATACAATATAAAGGACATGCTTAGTGGTCTCTTACTAAGCTGATAATAGACTACAGGCACCAATCTAATTGAGATTGTCCTAATATTTTGGGTAAGGTAATAGTATTACTCCATATCTGAGATAGAAATCTCAGGGTGTGAGTCTCTAGCATTTACACTCATGTTGAATCTTCCCTTAGTCACTTGAGGTCACTTATTGCTTGGACAATTAATCCGCAAGATTAGTATAGGGCTAGGATACGTCACGACATATCCTGCTAGTCGATCAAAGTGGTATCATAGTTAGGTTTGCATCAATCCTTTGCCAAACTAACTCTGACTGTTGGAATGTGAATACCAATTACTGTCTCGGAAGGACCAGCATCTATACATAAGGGTACGAGATTGGCATAGGTTGACACTTTCTATAGGAAAAAGTGCACATACTTACTGTGAATCACACATGGGGACACCACCGCTTCTGTTGCATCTATTTGTCGTCAAACTGATTTAGCTACCAGGGGTGGCCTAGGGATGGCCTAGTGATAGGGCCTGTGATGATGATACCTTCGCTACTGTCTGTGATAGCTGTGAGTGAGTGTTTGAGATGTAGCCTTAGGGAAAGTTTGTACTCTGATGTTTAACAGGGATTATGTAACTACCTGTTCTTTTGTACTGTAATGGACATTATTACTTAGTTGTGAATAAATGGCTTATATTATTTTTATATTATTGATGGGTTGGCATGATGATATTTGAGAATAGCTGGCAGGATAGGCGTCGTGTGGAGGGGGCTAGCCTGTGTGCTGCCACTTCCGCAAGGCAGTTGTCCTAGGCAAAGGACTCCCCTCGATCGTGTCTTGTGTTCTGGGAGGGGGGTCTTAATAATGGTATCAGAGCAGGTTATTAGAAATATATTCTTCTGATAGATTATCAAATGATGTGAGAAATTATATAAACATGTCCTCTAAATTCCTCATTCAATTACGTGTCGAAATGCCCCATTTCAGAATCATAACATTCATCTACATCTCACCCAATTGACATGGGAATCCAGGAACTCCTAACCCACCAAACGGGAGAACCTGAAATTCTCTATTTGCTAATGCCGGCGGTAGCGCTACCACCGAGCGTTAGTAATCTAGACGACACCTTCCCGTCGATGTCGACAAGAAGCTTACCCTTCCCATCGACTGCAAGGGGGTCGATGGGAAGTTGGCCCTTCCCGTCGACTATAAGGGGATCGACGGGAAGTTATCCCTTACCGTCAACACGAACCCTTCCTGTCGACACGCTAACGCCGGCGGTAGCATTACTGCTGGGCGTTAGCTAACAGGGAACAACTCCTCTGTTAAACACCTCCAATTTTCTTCCCATGAAATCCCAGCTTCAATTAAGTTCAATTCCTTTCTCCCCTTAGCTGCTGGACCTTCACCACTATTCATGGGTCCCATTAATTATTAAGTGCGCAATTCGAATATTATAACCCATTAACATGAGAATATTCATCCAGAGAAATGTTTATTTTATCCAACTTATTTTAAAATATCATAACCCATTAATCATGGGACTATTCATCCAGGGCAATTGTTATAATATCAAACCCATTAAAATATCACAACCCACTAACCATGGGGCTATTCATCCAGAGCCATTATTTAAAATCTCAAACCTATATTAAAATATGCTAACCCATTAAAATATCATAACCCACTATCCCTGGGACTATTCATCATCTTCCCCAAATAAGGGTTAGGTCATTTCACCTTCTCTCCTCCAATACTCCCTCATTAGACCATGGATTTTCACGAAATCAAATCCTATCTCTTCCTTTTGAAGAGAAGAAGTGATTGAAGGAACTTTCACGGGTGCCCTAAAAGAGAAAGATCCGGTTTGGTCTTTTCTAAGGCAGCTCCATTATCTCACAAGCCAAGCTCTTTTGAGCTCAACACCTCTCCTAATTTTCTCTATGATCTAGAACCAAGGAAGAGGAGTCGGAAGTCACCTTATTTTTCAGCCATGGTTCAATCCCATCTTCATGGCAGCATGGTGGTGGTCGACCAAGCTCCAAATCTTCTTCTCCAAGATTTCTCTTTCAAAAACACTAAGTTAACTCTCTCTTAAGGTGTGGGGAATAAGATGAAGAAAAGAAGAGGAAGAGGAAGAGGAAGATGAAGATGAATAGGGTAATATGACTAGAGGAGTTCAGCCCCTTTGAGTTTAAGAGAGAATGAAGAGAGAGAGAGAGAGAGAGGTTTGCATTAATAAGCATTTAATGGCCAAACACCTTTTCCAAGCAATGCATTGAAACTCTAAGCTTTGGTGTCAGCCTCCGATTGAACATCAACTCCACTACAGCCTTATTTAATGATATTTAAGCCACCCACCATGGGAAAAGTCACGGGCACAAATTTGGTCGCTACCACCGGCGTTAGCAAAAGCTACTATAGGCGTTAGCTCCCAGCTGATGATGAAGATCGACGGGAGCTCCTGTCAATCGATGGGACGGTCAGTCGATCGATGTGAAGTACCGTCGATTTCAACTTAGAGCCTAGGGAACATCATTCCAGACCGATGCTATAGGATCGACAGGAGCTCTTGTCGATCGACGGGATGGTCCCGTCGATCGATGGGAAGCCCTATCGATTTTGACTTGGTACATTTCTTTTCTCGAATTTTCTAAACTATCCTAACCTATCTATGTCAAAGCCAATTTCTGGTCTACCAGTACATACTTATACTTTCATCATTTACAATTAGAGTAGAGTAAATCAATCATCACTTGCTAACCATGACTCAAAACTGACCACCTTAGGGTCTTAGGGCTCCTACCGATCCCGAGTCAACTCTCGGCGACACAACACACTCCTGAGGGGTCTAGATCGATCTGGGATGTTACATGGGAAAGTGGAGTACGGGGAACCACTATAAAATCCTTGTGTTTGTGTGTGCTTTATTTTCTGTGCGCTTTTATTTTTAGCTTTTAATTCCGCATAAAAAGCCATAAAACTCACCTATTCAACCCCTCTTGGTGATTTAAGCAGCAACTAGACACTTTATATTGGTATCAAAGAGAGGTTGTTTGTTAAGAGGTTAACACCTTGAAATAACTCCTCCATCTAGTTGTTCAAAGACACCATGTCCGGAATGGATAAAAACAACGATTCTTCTATGAAGCTGCATGTTTGCACAAAGGAGAACTTCCCCATGTGGAATGAAAGATGTATGTTTTACATGGAAGCCGCAGACCCAAGGATCTTTCAGATAGTTGAGGAAGGTCCTCATGTTCTAATGACGACATCTACCATCAAACCTGCTGTTTAAGTTCCCAAGAAGATGCTTGATTTTACGAAGGACGAGATTGCTCTTGTCGCCTTGGACAAGAAGGCGAAGAATATTATTGCCAGTGCTGTGGATGATTCTATGTTGCAGAATATCTTCCATTGCATATCTGCTAAAGAGATGTGGGATTCTCTAGTCATCTTGATGAAAGGTATGAAAGAAGTAAGGGATGATCGAAAATCGTTGCTGAATCAAGAGTATGAAGCTTTTAAGAATGATCCAAGGGACTCTATTTCTGACACGTATGAGAAGTTCTTTAAGATCGTCAATGGTCTTAGGAACTATGATCGGGAATTCAGCGTTGGTGAACTGAATGACAAGTTCCTGAGATCCACGACCATTACCATCAGAGAATTAGGAAAGTTGGCTACTATGGAGCCCCAGATTCTATTCAGGAAGCTTCTTTCCCATAAGTTGAAGCTCAAGATCAGGAAAGGTGAGGAAGAAGTAAACATGACTTCTAGAAAGGGGAAGTCCGTAGATCTAAAGGCCGAAGGGTCAAAGAAAGGCAAGGTAATGGTACCCGTAATGACATAGTCGTCAGAGGAAGATGATGAGTCAGTGTCTTGCTCATCCAGCTCAGACATGTCCGATGGAGAGTTCTCCCTACTCTCCAAGCAATTCAAGAGATTGTTCAAAAATAGAAAGCAGAGGAGAGGTCAATCCTTCTCATCAGATCATAGAAGATCGAGACGTTATGGTGAACATCACAAGAAGAGTTACAACAATGACAGGTATAAATCCAAATCGAACAAACATTCTTCGAGTGATATCATTTGTTATTGTTGTAATAAGCCAGGGCATGTGATTGCTGAGTGCCCCGTACAAGAAGATGGATGGCTCTAGAAAAGAACAAAAGAATTCCTTCAAAAGTAAGAAGGAGGAAAAGAGCTTTTTGGATAAAAAGTCAAAAACTCTGAGCGATAGTGACTCAGACGAGTCAAGCTCAGACGAAGAAGCCCACTTCGTTCTCATGGTTCAGACCGACGTGGAAAAATATGACACCCCATATGAGGAGAAGGTAAATTCTCATACACCTCTTTCTAAATCTGAGACGGACTCCATTGCGGATGAAGGCTATTCCTCGGAGGAAGACTCCGCTATACTAGTTCATTATAAGGCCCTATTGAAAGGATTTGACAAGTGCCGCAAGGTAGTCAAATCTCAGACAAAGGAGATTGAGTCTCTCAAGACCATGGAATCGGATCTGAGAGAAGAAATTGAAAAGTTACTTCCTTTCAGAGATGAAGTCCAACTCTTGAAGGACAAACTCCTAAGCACCACTGAACTATTAAAGCAAAAGGAGAAATCTATAACAGAGATGGATGGAAAGCTAGCAGTAGAGAGAAAGCTAGTTGAAAGCTTCTCTAAACCAAAGACCATCCTTCCTCTCATTGATGGCTTTTCTGCTCCTGCGAAGGGTAGCGGTATCGGTCATCAGATCGAGAAAAGTAAGGCGTCTAAGAAAAGAGCCGATAAGGGAAAGGGTAAGGCTGATCAGAGTCAACCTTAATTCAAGAAGGTGGTGTTTCCTACAAACACATATGCCTTTGAAACATCGTATGGACACCTCACGAGACCAAATCACATTGAGTCAAGTAAGGGCAACCAAGGATGGAGCCTTCCCCGAAGCTTTAAAACGACTTCTTTCAAAGCACCTAACGAAGAGATAGTCCTAAGTACTATGGTTCATTGTGCATGGACCGTCTGCAAATAAGCACCAAAGGTTAAAACTATTGTGACAAAATCACTTGAGAGGGAGCCCTTTGTTTGCTGCAATCACGAGGCTTCTACCTCCAAGTATGTAGCCCCTGCTAGACCACCCATTTAAAAAGTCAAGCAGGAGCGTAAGAGAAGGTACAGTAGGTGTTACAGTTGATGCTATGGCAAAGTTGGTCACTTCTCCATGGATTGCTGGTTTAATCCAAAGAATGCTAGAATTCCACTAGTTAACAATGTAAGGCTGAACACTCGCAATGTTTACAATCCAAGTGGAAGTCGTCTAACAAGAAGCCAAGGACCAAAATTGTTTTGGGTTCCTAACGGAAATTGATTATTGATTGCAGGTATGTCTAAAGACCAACAACACGCCTATATGGTTTTTGGACAGTGGATGTTCTCGGCACATGACCGGAACAAGAATCCTATTGCAGAACTACACCCCAGTCAAGGATGGTCCAAAGGTTATCTTTGGTGGATCTGATCGGGGGATCACAAAAGGCTACGATATGATAACCAACGGTATAGTCTCTTTCACAGATGTAGCTTATGTTAAGTGCTTACAACATAATCTCATTAGCATAAGTCAACTTTGCGACAAAGGCTATATGGTTGAGTCTACAAGGATAAGTGCTTGATAAAGTCGTTTGATACATCAGAAACTATTTTATCAGGCACTAGGAGTAGAAATATTTTCTGCTTGAATTTTCCCTATTTAGATTCTTCTACACCTCTATGTTTTTTAGCAAAAGATAGTTCATCTCTCTGTGATCAATGACACAAGAGACTATCACATATTAATTTTAAAATGATAAATATGTTATTTTCTCACAACTTAGTGCGTGACGCACCCGACGTTAAGTGCATTAAAGATAGACCTTGTCATGCATGCCAAATGGGCAAGCAAACTCGGGCTAACCTTAAGAGCATAATTGGCAAAGATTCTACCAGATGCTTATATCTGCTTCATATGGATCTATTTGGTCCCATGCCATTTAGGAGTTTAGGAGGTAAAGCTTATACCTTGGTGATTGTTGATGACAACTCACATTTTGCTTGGGTATTCTTTCTAAAACACAAACCAGATATTTTTTACTCTTTCACTAATTTTGTTAGGCAAATCCAAAATGAACTAAACTGCTCTGTAGGAAAAATCAAAAGTGACCACGGAACAGAATTCAAGTCTGGGTCCATGACAGAATTTTGTGAATGCTTAGGTATCTTTCATGAGTTTTCCTCTCCTCGTACTCCACAGCAAAATTGAGTTGCCGAGAGAAAGAATAGAACAGTCATAGAGGCAAGCATGACAATGTTGAATGATTCTTCTCTTCTGGAATATTTTTGGGCAGAAGCCGTCAACACTTCTTGTCACGTGCAAAATAGAGCATTAATCAACAAGAACCATCATAAGACACCTTATGAACTTCTAAAGGACAGGAAACCAACTATAGCATATTTTAGAATTTTTGGCAGTAAATGCATCGTTCTTAACAACGGTAAGTATTACAAAACTAAGTTTAATGAAATGTGTTTTGAAGGTATTTTCGTACGCTATAGTAGCCATAGTATGGCATATAGGATTTTCGACAAGAAAACACTAGTCGTAAAAGAATCAATAAATGTTGTATTTGATGAGACGAGTATGCTTCACATCAACTCTTCCAGTATTTTTGTTGAAGACGCAGGTGCAGGTCTAAAACTGAAAGAACTAATCTTGGAAGAAGTCATCAAGGAGGATGCTCCAGGTACAGTCACAGTGAATGATCAAATTACACCTGAAGAAGAAGAACTTCAAGAAGTGGAAGATGTACCATAAGCAAAAGAAGTTGCTATCAGGGATGATGCAAGAAATTTGGTGATCAGACATCAAATAGATCACCCAGCAAATCAAATCACCGGAGATATCAGGGTCGGAATAAGGACAAGAAGAGGTACATCTAACCAAGTGTTGCATTTGAGCTTTCTTTCGCAGGTTGAACAAAATAAATTTGATGAAGCCAAAGAAGATGCTTCATGGATCATCGCAATGCAAGAGGAGCTCAATCAATTCAAAATATGCAAAGTTTGGAAGTTGGTGCCAAGACCCAATGATTAGAATGTTATCGGAACTAAATAGGTTTACAAAAACAAGATAGATGAAGATAGTGTAATCATTAAGAACAGGGCCAGACTTGTTGCCCAAGGTTACCGACAAGAAGAAGGGATTGAATTCGATCAAACCTATGATCCAGTGGCAAGACTCAAAGTGAGCAGGTTGTTTCTAGCGTATGCTGCTCACAAAGGATTCAAGGTCAATCAAATGGACGTGAAGTCAGCCTTCCTCAATGGTAATTTGAAGGAAGAAGTATACATAGAACAACCCCCAGGTTTTTTTGATTCCTCCCTCCCTAACTATGTTTACTTTTTACGTAAAGCATTATATTGTCTAAAACAAGCACCCTGAGCTTGGTATGAGGCCCTCTATAGCTTTCTTCGTGAGAACAAATTCACAAGAGGAAAGATAGATAAGGAATTATTTCTTAGTGAAGTAAAAGGCAAGATTTTGCTAGTGCAAATCTATGTCGACGACACTATTTTTGGCTCTACGGATGATAACATATGCAAAAAGTTCTCTAACTTAATGCAAGGGAAATTTGAAATGATTAGTGTAGGGGAGCTGAAGTATTTCTTAGGATTTTAGGTGAAACAATATGAAGATGGAATTTTAATCTCTCAGAAGAAGTTCACCAAAGAGTTGATTAAGAAATTCGGAATGGAGAACGCAACCTCAATGAGGACACCAATGGGTTCAAATATGAATCTGGACAAGGATGAGAAAGGGAAACCTTTTGATGAAACCAAATACAGAAGCATAATTAGATCCTTGCTCTACCTTACTGCCAGTAGACCAGACATAATCTTTTCAACATGTGTTTGTGCTAGATTTCAGGTGAAGTCTAAGAAGTCCCACGGTGACGCTGCAAATAGGATTTTGAGATATCTTAAATGTACACTGAATCTTGGCTTATGGTACCCAAGAAGTAATGAATTCGAACTAACGAGATTTTCAGATGCTGATTTTGCAGGAAGCAGGGTTGACAGGAAAAGCACTTCTGGGACATGCCAATTACTTGGAAGGAGGCTTGTCTTATGGAGTAGCAAGAAATAGAATTGTGTAGCAATATCAACTGCTGATTCGAAGTAAATCTCCGCAGGTAGTTATTGCGCACAACTTCTGTAGATCCGGAATCAGCTTGAAGATTACAACTTGAAGCTAATGGAGATTCCAAAGTTCTGTGATTCATCAATGCAATTGCAATTGCCAACAATCCAATCTCTCACAGCCGGACAAAACACATAGAGATTCTCTATCATTTCATCCGGGAGCATGTGGAGAACAAGGACGTAAACCTCAATTTTGTCCTGAAGGATTGGCAAGTTGCTGATATTTTCACAAAGCTTCTTGATGAAACCAAGTTCAATTACTTCAAGCTTGAACTTGGCATGCTAAACAAGGAATCTTGAAGAGAAGGAAAAGGACTCAAGCTCAAAATAAAAAATTTGGATTTATCAAGAAATCAATAAAATTACACGACTCATTTCGACAAATTCTTCGAGTCATCAACCATCTTTTTGGCAAAAAGTCATTTTCGTCCAGTATTATCGATGAATTACAGGATTTCCTCATATCATTTCGACAAATTATCTAGTAAATTTTGTCGAATTCGTTATTTCAGATTTTCTTGAATATAATTTCTATTATTATTGGATTCGTCGAGTCACTTCATCTTCCAGGTACGCGCCTCTATTTTATTTTAAAACATTAAAATATATAGATAAGTTTTCGGATTTCTCGAGTCAAGCTCTTCACTTTGCTGAACCCTCTTCCGTCGATTTGTCTCCCTCGCAGAGCTCTTCTGACGATTCTCCTTCTTCCTCGATTCTCTCTGTCGATTTCAAGCGAGAATGTCACACAATAGTGCTGGATTGCTTCTAGTAGGAGGAGAGCTCATCAGAACAGGGTTTGCCAATGCCACCAACAAATCTCGAAACATCGTTCAATGCATGGAAGAAGCTGGTTTGTCATTTGTTCTTGAACATCCATGACGCGTTCTTGACCGAGACGTCTTGGACTTCTGTAAGATTGCAAAGGTTCGCCGCAATGGAGAGGTAATCAAGTCAGTTGTCAGAGGCAAAGTGATCAAAATGAAGCAGTCAAGGCTGACAAGATTTTTGAGATTGCCAGCCATTGTAGAAGAGGATTGCTTGTTTGAAAAATATCACAATCGAGCTTTTCTGTTCTGCGGTTTGCCAAGAGGAACAACTTCAGTTAGAAGGAAGAATATGAACGGAGAAGGAAAGCTTCTGTCAGACATTTTGGGAAAAGTATTATTATGTAAGGCAGGTTCACATGACTACCTATCTAATGATATGTTTAAATTGGTAGCGGACGTGATATGCAGGAAAAGGGTGAATTGGGGTATAATTCTGTTTGAAAAGATCAAAGCAAGTTTGATGATTCCTATACTTCGGTAGGATCATCAGCCTTTATCTAAATCAACTGGACGGAGACCAGTTTGATTTGAGGTCAGGATGCCAAATTCATCATTTAAAGAAGATAGACTCCTCCATTCTATCAAGATGGGAAAGGAAGATAGTAAGACCAGGTTTGAGGAAGTCTGTTGAGGATGAAGAAGAAGTGGAAAGAAATGATCCCTTTCCTTCCATAGTTGATCCAGACCCAGTTGCTCCATCAGTCTAGGGGAGAGCTCTCTTGCTCTAGTTTTATCAGTTCAGATAGAGCCCTCTCCAGCTCTGCCAGCCCATCCAAGTCTTCTGACTCAGTTGTCTGATTGTGTTGTTAACATTGAGAAAAGCCTTAGGTCCCTGGGCATTATGCAGGGAAGATATAGGATCTTCCTGCAAGGGAGCCAGAAAGGATCTCTATTGAGGATTCTGCAGATGAGGAAGATGATGATAATGATGATGATGATGGTGGCAATGATTAGCCTGACTCAGAGCCAGTCTAGGCAAGTCCAATGTCTGAGGGAGAGCCAGAGAAAGTGGACAGTCCAGTCCAAGAAAAAGAGACTCAGTCGGAAAAGGATGAAAGAGAGGATGTGCACTCTGTACCTCCTGCTCAGGTAAATGCAACATCTCCACGGGGAGCTCAGTCTTCAGAGCTAATGTTTTTTGATGAATATCATGGCACTCCTCCAGTCCAAAACTCTCCTGCTCCAATCCATTGAGGCTCTGCTCAAAAGACAAGCTGAACACTTTGAATTCTCTATGAAAGAAGTGTTTGATAAGGTTAAAGAGGTTTAATATGACTTGAATAAAGGCTTAACAGTAGTAAAGTACACTGTCTCTTCAATCAAAGATTACCTGGGTAACAATTTTACAAATGGTGTAAAAGTAGTCAGTTATACTAATGAAGGTTTAAAGGATGTGTATGAGCACTCCAAGGCTCTTATAGCAGGTCAAACTTCTATTTTTCAGCAAGGGAAAAACATAAGAGATAAAGTTGTTGAAGATTTGTCAAACTTCAAGGAAGAGATTCTCCAAGCCCTTAATGAAGAGTCAGAAATGGGGAGGAGAAGATCTTAGTTCAAATGCATGACTTAAGCAATGAAGTTGAAAGTAAGTTTTATGAGGCTATTGTTTTCAATCACCAAAGTTTTCAATGGCTCTATGACAACTTGATAGGGAGACCTCAAGGTCATTTCTTTCCAGAACAAATATATGAAGACATTGCTCCTATTCATCATGTTTAGTCAAATCTGGTGTGGTCTGACCCTGAAGATTTTCCTGAAAACTTTCCTTAAAATCTTCGAGAAGATATTCCTGAAGACATTCCTGAATCTTCTGAGCCTGCTGTCAAGAGAAGGAAATTTGGTGAAGGACCTTTTGCAAGGAGGTCAGATCCCTATGCAAGGAGAAGTTCAGGCATAGAGATCAGAGAGCCTATAACAGAAAGAAGAGAATTCACTAAGGGCTGGAGCACTATTTCTGAACCAATCATCTTGGACACATACAAGTTGGTTGATATTTCAAATGAAGAACCTCATAAGTATTATAGTCAAGAAGAAAGCATAAAGAATCTCAGTTGAAAAGGAAATTTCATTTCAAAGATTATGGTTACAAGAACCCAGATGCTCTTCCACCTCCTTCAAAATATTATCCGAAGCCCAAAGCTTACTTTGATAGGCAGATGAAGAAGAGCAGGCAGGGGAAGGCTAAGATGCCTTAAATGTAGATTGTGTCTTGATTGAAATCTGAAAAACATATATATATATATATATATATATATTGATGCTTTGATATTTCAATCTATATGGTTTACTTCTTTATGTCATGATGTGTGTTTATATTTATATTTTTATGTTTGCAATTCACCTTCGTAGAAAGGGTTCTGACTTCTTCAAGTAGTGGGAGATTGTTGGGTATTGTATCAACAATAACCTTGATTTGAAGAAGTGTCCCTTGAACTAAGATGAATTGATTTTGTATTTGATGTAGTTTCTTAGTTGTGTGTTTGGAGGACTCTAATTGCTAAGTACAAACAAATGTCAGGTTTCAATGAGTCATAGACATAGGCCTATGAAACATAATCCCTCATTGTGTAGACCAGGGTGTTGACTTATCTAAAATCTCTCTATTGGGATGTACTTCATATTCAAACCTTATGGAGAAGATAAGGTGAAGCAGGTGCTGAATTCAGAAGTGGAAGAAAATAGCCTAAGACATTTTCGTCGAGTGGTATCGAAGAATCCAAGTTAATTTGTCGAGACAACTCATGAAAGACTTAGCTATTCGTCAATTATAATTGAGAAGTATCAGAAAATTTTTTAATTGATTTTAGTCAAGTAAAAGTTGTTCACTCGAGAACACTCGACGAATTCGTCGAGTGGTCTGCCAATTTCTCGTGAACACTCGATGAATTCATCGAGTGATCTCGTGAAATACTTAAGTGGACTTAGTTTCTTTTCTACCCATCTCAGCTCTTGTCTCTTAGTCAATTCATCGAGCCATAAAAATATTTCATCGAGTAATTTTGTATTCGACATGTCCATTTGACGAATTAGACAGAGCGCATTTTCTTCTATTTTGATGTGTTTTTTTCCTTTTAGGTTTTTTCGGCCATGTATAGTCCACGTGGATCTCTTTCCTTAAGTCATTTTTATAGCCATTTGAAGGAGTGCTATAAATACTAAATGGACTTTTCTAATAACCCTAATTTGTGCAATTTGGAAAGAAAGACATTGAGATTTCCGTCGGTCATCTCTCTAGTTCTCGAAAAGACAATCTCTTGCCGCCGACAAGTTCTGTGCTCGATTCTTCTACAAGTCTCGATTCAACAAGATCTCAGTGCTCAGATTGATTCAGGTATTCTCTAGATCTTGTTGTGTCGACATGTATTCAGATCAAATCTTTCAAGACAAAGGATTTCTTCTTCCCTATTCAAGTTCAGGATTTCATATATTTCAAGGAAGAAGAAGACCTATTATTTCAGATCCGAAGAAGTAGAATCTTCTTGAGATTCTTAGAGATTGGATTTTCAATCCAAAGTTCTTGTAATTGTTGGAGCTTGTGTTCCACATATCTTAGTTTGAGAATGACAAATCACACTATATATTTGATCTTGCTTGTGTTTATAGTGTGCAGGTACTATAGTTAAAAAACCCTATGAACAGGATGCTGATTTATAATGATTCTCTAAAATAAGAGTTAATGCCCCGCGTTAGTAGTTAACGCCACGCGATAACTTCTCATCGATAAGGGATGTCATCGAGAAGGGGATATCATCGAGAAGGGTATGTCGTCGAGAAGCAGTACCATCGAGTACCATGAGACAATGCCAGCGTTGACTCTTAACGCCTGCGTTGAGTCCATGAATCTGCCACGATCCCGACGGTTGCACGAGCTCAGCCACGACAGTGCACGTTCATTAACGCTGGCGTTAACTCTTAACGCCGCGGGTTAGCTTCTGTGCCTATTTAAAGAATTGATTTCATTTGATCAATATTGAAGCATTCCAAACCATCATTCTATACTTCTGAGAGATAATTTCATCCCGAATTCAGAGAGCACTCCCAACACCAACATTGAGGAACAAGAGTGAGAAGGAGATTTCCAACGGCAAAATGTGAAGAAGGATGCTCGCTTCAACTCTGACATGGTCATGGCGTATCTTCAACATCTCCTTCAGCCCTTTTCAATATAGGGAGCCTTTTATTCTGATTTGTACTTTATCTTTTTATTTTTCCTTGTAACGATAGTGAAATCCCCGCTTTGCGTGTGGCGACTAGGCCGAGTTCAGTTTAGGTGGAAATTCGCCACCTTGTGCGAGGCGACTAGGTCAAGGGTAGATCTAGGGGGTGGCTAGAGGTGTAATCTAGGGATAGATAGATTATAGCCAACCGGTCCTTGGGAGAAGGACCGGTGACGGAACAAAAAGTGAATTTTATCTTGTCGCCTTTATTTCAAGCGTTATTGAAATTATATGTTTGTAAACATCTTCTTAAAATATATATATAATGTTCATTTTTATCTCTGATTGTCTGAAAGGTTATTTCATTTAAGATTGTGCAAGAAAAATCACTTTGAATATTTCTGCAAAAATATTTTCTGGAGAGATAACGCCCGACATTAACTATCTAATGCCAGACGTTAGCAACATGACAAAAAAAGTTTTCTGTTGTTTTAAAATTAGTTAATTTATCTCAAAAATAGTAAACCCCTTATTCACCCCCCCCCCCCCCTCTAAGGGCGCCATCAGATCATTCACTTGGTATCAGAGCAAGGTTATTCCAAAACGGTTTCACAACTAAGAATAATGGCGCATCATGATCATGCTTTCGTTGAGGGTCAAGGAATTAGGAGACCTCCACTATTTACCTGGACTGATTATAACTATTGGAAAACTAGAATGCGTTGTTTCTTAATTGCTTTAGATAATGATGTGCGGGGTATGGTAGAACAAAGTTACTCTCCACCAACAATTGTTGTTGGAGAAATTACTCTGGAAAAACTAAGAGAAAAATGGGATGATAATGACAAGTTAAGATGGAAAAATAACGCTAAAGCTATGAATGCTTTATTTTGTGCATTGGATAGAATGGAATTTAATAGAACTTATGCTTGCAAAACTGCTTATGATATATGGAATTTATTAGAACTCACTCATGAAGGTACTTCGCAGGTCAAGGATTCAAAGCTTTTCCAACTTGAATCTGAATTCGAGAAATTTCGGATGGAGGCAGATGAAGACATTGATTCAATGAACACAAGATTTACCAAGATCATCAACGACTAAAAAGTACTTAGAAAAGTGTTCTCCAACGGCGACTTGGTGAGAAAAATTCTATGGTCTCTCCCACCAAAGTTCAATCCAAAGGTGACGGGTATCTCGGAGTCGCACGATTTAAAGAAGCTCCAAATTGAGAGCCTCATTGGGAACCTCAAGACCTAAGAGGTTGAACTCAAGGTTCAACAACAAGAGTACAACTTGGAGCCAAAGAAGAAGGCCTTAGCATTGAAGTCAAAGAAGGAGGTTGACAGAGATGATGATGAAGAGGACGAGGAGAGCCTCTTTGTGAAGAAGTTCAAAAGGTTCATGAAGAATCCGGAAAGGAGAAACACCTTTCGGAAATACTTCATCAAGAAGGGATCTTCATCGAAGAAAGGAAGAGGTAGTGACGAGGAAGATGATGAGCGACCACCATCGAAGTGTTATCTTTGTAGAAAGACCGGACACATCTGGAGCTAGTGCCCAAAAGATCTGAAAGAGCGTAAAGAAAAGTGGCTCATGGGAAAAGAGAAGAAGGTCCTAAAAGCGGCAACATTGGATGACTCCTCCTCCGAGGATTCAAGCGGATCATCCACTAGCGATGAAGAAGAGGAAAATATGTTCCTTATGGGAAAAAGTAACAAGACATCCGAGGATGAAAGCAGTGTCCAAAGCAACACTGAGGTAACTCTCCCTACTACTTATGATGATTTATATATTGAATAATTATAAACATGCAAATTTTTTGATTAAGTTTAAAAGATATTGATCTTCTGAATTCTGAAAATAAACTTTTATTAAAAGAAAACAAAAAATTGTCTAAACAATCAGGGACAGAAAAGGTATCTTGCCAAGAGTGCAATCACTCCTTGGCAACAGTGAAAGAACTTGGAGAAGCTATTTTTAAATCCCAATCCAATATTGAAATTCTTACTATGGAGAAAGGGGATTTAGAAAGAACTTTAAAAACCTCTCTTTCTCAAATAGAGGAAGAAAAGAAGAGTTTTGCGAATCGGTGCGTTATGTTGGTAACGGAAAACATCGCTCTCAAAGTTCGTATTCATGATATAAATATAGCTATTAAGAAGTTTGGAGTTGGGCAAAGATCTCTGGACATGATCTTGGCCAACCAATGTTATGGAAGTGCCAAATATGGCCTTGGATATGGTTCTGGAAGCTATCGCCAGGCGTTAACTCCTAACGCCAGCGTTAGCTATAATTCCAGAAACAAAAATTCTGTTAATAATAAATTCAAAAATTCAAATGTTGCCTCATTTTCCAGCAAGAGTTTATCCAAAACTCAAAAAAGGGTCTCATCCCCTTTTATATCGGGTGCCAAATGTCATTTATTTGGACACACCTCAAACTCTTGTACGAAAAAGGGTCGTAGGGCTATAAAGCAAATCTTGGTGCCTAAGGATTCCATCTATTCTATGGGAGGAACCTCTTGGGTATCCGGATCTTTACTCTCATCTCCTTTTTAGGTATGTTGGCAGGCTAAGGACAAAAAGGACGTGTGGTATTTGGACTCGGGATGCTCCAAACACATGACGAGAAATAAAGCAAAGTTCCTTAGCCTTGAGATGAATAAAGGAGGGATGGTGACATTTGGTGACAACGGAAAAAGAAGGATCGTGGGCATCAGCACAGTGGGTAACGATTCTTTTTCAATCTCAAATGTTTTATTTGTTGATGGCTTAAAACATAATTTAATTTCAATTAGTCAATTATATGATATAGGCTTAAATGTATTATTTGAATCATCTACAAATCTTTGCAAAATTATAAATTTTAAAACAAATGATGTCGTACTCACTGCACCTAGAATGCATAATGTTTATATGATTACTTTTAATGATCTTTCAAATTCTTCTTTAAAATATTTTGTTTCTAAAAATGAAGAAATAGAACTTTGGCTTAGACGTCTTGGTTACTCTAGCACCATGCTTGTTTTGAAATTATCAAAAGATAAATTAATTAAAGGTTTACTTATGCTTAATGGTAATTTATTTTCTCTTTGTACGCCTTGCCAAAAAGGAAAGTTTTCAAAAAATTTGTTTAAAAAAAATGTAATTACTACTTCTAGACCACTTCAATTAATTCATATGGATCTATTTGGACCGGTTAGCACTTCAAGTCTAGGTGGTAGAAAATATACTTTTGTAATGATTGATGATTATTCTAGATTTTGTTGCCCTTTATTTCTATCTTCCAAATTCGATGCATTTCTTGAATTTACTAAACTATGCATTCGTATTCAAAATGAACTTGATTTAAAAATTAAATGCATACAAACGGATCATGGAGGAGAATTTGAAAATGATACATTTTCTTCTTTTTGTGATGATTTAGGAATTAAACATAATTTTCCGCTCCTCGCACCCCACAACAAAATGGTGTAGTGGAGAGGAAAAATAGAACCCTTCAAGAAATAGCACGGACTATGCTTTGTGAATATGGGATGCCTAAATCATTTTGGGCCGAAGCGGTTAATTCTTCTTGTTATATCATTAATCGTGTCATGCTTCGACCTATTTTTAAATTGACACCTTATGAGCTTTACTTTAATAGAAAACCTAATGTATCTTATTTTCATGTCTTTGGTTGTAAGTGTTTTATTTTAAACACTAGAGATGCACTAGGAAAATTTGATGAAAAATGTGATGAGGGAATTTTCATTGGGTACTCTTCAACTAGTAAGGCTTATAGAATTTATAATAAACGAACTAAAATAGTTGAAGAGTCTATACATGTAAGGTTTGATGAGTTTGTTCCTTGTGTAGATACTAATCATACATGAAACAAAGACAAACCCCTTTCCCCTTTGGAGCATGAGGATGATGAATCGCTTGGAGAAAAAGAAGAAGAAAAAGAGGAGAAAGAAGATGAAATAGTAGAATATGTTCCTCCAAGCGTGTTGCAGTTTACTAAGGATCATCCAAAAGAGCTTGTTATTGGAGAACCATCATAAGGAGTAAGTACTCGTTCTTCTTTACATGAGTCTTTTAAACCTTTGTTTTGTATCCGAAATAGAACCAAAAAACATTTCAACCGCTTTAAATGATGAATTTTGATTTTTAGCTATGAATGATGAACTAAATCAATTTGAACGGAATAAGGTTTGGAATTTAGTAGAGAAACCATCTAATCATCCAGTTATAGGAGTCAAATGAATTTTCAAAAACAAAACTAGATGGTGACTCTAAAATTACAAGGAATAAAACTAGACTAGTTGCACAAGGGTATTCACAAATCGAAGGGGTGGATTTTGATGAAACATTTGCACACATTGCTCGCCTAGAATCAATTAGAATATTTCTTGCATTTGCGAGTTTTAAAAGATTTAAAGTATTTCAAATGGATGTTAAAAGTGCATTTTTAAATGGGAATATAAAAGAAGAAGTTTATGTAGAACAACACCCCCCCCCCCCCCCACCCCGTTTTGTGAGTGAAAAATTTCCAAACCATGTGTATAAGTTAGAAAAAGCACTTTATGGATTGAAGCAAGCGCCACGTACTTGGTATGATAGATTTGTTGGAACATGTTTTCCGAACTCCTTGGTTTGCTAATAACAAATCCCGGGTGTGTTTGATCCTATTTTCTCTATGGTGTGCAGGTATAATAGGTATGCAAATATGCTAATTATTGTTTGGAGCCCATGATGAATTGTCCAGAAAATTCATTGTCATCAGCTACACCTTGATATCGGAATCCGACAGCGTCCCAGTGGTTTTCGTCGTCCGCTTTTTCGTCGAACGCATTTCGTCCACAATTCGTCGAACGCCCACTGTCGGAAATCCGACAATGATATCGGAATCCGACAGCCCAGCGGTTTTGCCCATGACTCAACGATTACCACACGTTCTGCAATTTCCATGCATTGTCGGAATTCCGACATCCATGTCGTCGACGACAGCTCCACGTCTCAGCGAAAATCTTCACGTCGCGCGCACACATTGTTCGCATGGGACACGTGTCAACGGGAGGTGATAACGTCGGTGGACGACATCTAGATATAGTCGACGACATCAAAATTTTATATATTGTCTCATTTTTTAGGAGGAACAGTTACACACTTTTCCGGGGTACCAATTCCCGAGTGCTTTTCATCAGAGAGCTCCAGAAATTTGAGAACTTCCTTTTCGGCAAGAACGTTCAAGATCGAAAGAGCGACGGTTCATGCGCGGAATCTCAAGCAACCTTTGCAAGCATTCAACGTAATTTTCAGAGTTGTGGATTTAGGGAATTCTCATATCTTAATCTCTATTTTGTATTTCATTTATTCATCTTGTAATCAGTAGAGAAAATCGTCGCCTTGTGCGTGGCGTCTAAGTCCGTGTGTGGCTTAGGAGGAAATCGCTGCCTTGTGCGTGGCGTCTAGGTCCGTATGAGGCTTAGGAGGAAGTCTCCGCCTTGTGTGCAGCGTATAGATCGTGGAGAGATCTAGGGGAGGCTAGTAGCAAGATCTAGGAAGAGATTCGCTATAGCCAGCCGGTCCTTGGTTGAAGGACCGGTAAATTGAAAGTAATTTTATTTTTATCATAGCCTTGATTTTAAGCTTTATTAAGATCGACAATCCTTTGTATTCATCACTTGTGGAAATAAAATTTGATTTTCAATTTCTTATGTTTTTCTAAGTGCTTATTTAGGTTGTCAAAAAATCTACTTGTTTATCCGCTAAAATTATCATAATATATTAGAAAAATATCAAAGTAAATTTTAGCCCTTATTCACCCCCCACCCCCCCACCCCCTCTAAGGGCGCCATAAAATCCAACACTTGGTATTAGAGAGAGGTTACTCCAAAATGGTTTTACCACCGGGAGTAATGGCGCATAACGATCACGCATTTGTAGAGGGCCAAGGGATTAGTCGACAACCTTTATTCACAGGCATGGACTATAACTATTGGAAAACTCGTATGCGTTGTATTCTAATTGCACTAGATATCGAAGTCTGGAACATGGTAGAAACGAGTTATACTCCACCGACATTAGTCCTTGGTAGTGTAACAATGGATAAGCCTAAGGATAAATGGGATGATACTGATAAGTTACAATGTTATAATAACGTAAAAGCAATGAACACTCTATTTTGTGCGTTAGATAGAACTGAGTTTAATAGAGTATGTGCATGTGAAACTGCGTTTGAAATTTGGAAATTATTAGAAGTTACTCATGAAGGTACTTCGCAACTGAAGGACTCCAAACTGTTCCAACTCGAGTCAGAATTTGAAAAGTTCAGAATGGAGGTTGATGAAGACGTCGATACGATGTACACCAGATTTACCAAGATCGTCAACAATTCCAAAGTCCTTGGAAAGAATTTTTCAAATGGAGATTTAGTTAGAAAAATCTTAAGATCACTTCCCCCAAAGTTCAATCCGAAGGTGACCGCCATCTCGGAATCTCATGATCTTAAGAATCTTCAACTAGAGAGTTTAATTGGAAATCTGAAGACACATGAAGTGGAACTGAAAATCCAACAACAAGAGTACAGTGCGGAGCCAAGAAAAAAGCATTGGCACTAAAGTCTAAGAAAGAAGTTGAGAGTGAGACTGATGGAGATGAGGAAGAAGATGAAGAAAGTTTGTTTGTGAGAAAATTTAAGAAGTTTATGAGAAATCCGCAAGGGAGGAACACTTTTAAGAAGTATTTCAACAAGAAGGATTTTTCATATAAGAAGGGAAAAGGAAAGAGTGAAACTGAGGAAGATGATGAACGACCACCACCGGAATGTTATCATTGTAAGAAAATTGGACATATAAGGAGCAAGTGCCCAAAGTTTCTGAAAGAGCAAAAAGAGAAAGGGCAAAATAAGAGATACAAAAAGAAAGTTGTAAAGGCGGAAACATGGGACGACACATCATCGGAAGAAGAAAATGATTCAAGTTCCGAAGGTCATGAAGAAGCAAATATGTGCTTAATGGGAAAAAGAAACGCATCATCTGAGAACGATTGCAGTGTCCAGAGCGACACTAAGGTAACCCTCCCAACTTATGATGAGCTTTATGATGAATTTCTCCGCACTTATATTTTTTTCCAAAAAGGTCTTAAAGATATTGATAGTCTAAAATCTGAAAATAAAATTCTATCAAAAGAAAACAGAAAACTAACAAATGAATTGAAAGTTCTTGAGAAGGGGAAGATTGCTTTTCAAGAGTGTGGTCGCTCTTTGATAAGAATTAAAGAATTAGGATTAGAACTTTCTAAATCCAAATCCAAAGTAGATTTTCTTATCAAAGAAAAGAGGGATTTAGTAAGATCTTTGAAATCTTCTTATTCACAATTGGATAATAGCAAGAAAGGATTTTCAAATCGGTGTGTTATGTTAGCCAAAGAAAACACCGCTTTGAAAACTCATGTCATGATTTAAACTTGGCTATAGATAAGTTTGGAGTTGGCCGGAAATCGCTGAATACGATATTAGCCAACCAATGCCATGGAACTGCTAAGTTTGGAATTGGATATATCGCTGGAGGCTGTCGGAAAACGACAGCCACTGTCGCCGACGATAGTGAAAATTCCAGTAAATGGAAAGTTAATAATGAAAATAAGTATAATACTACTGCTGCAACATCCTCTTCTAGTATTAGTCCACAGAAAACTTTGACAAGAGTATCATCTCTCTTTGTTGCATGTGCCAAATGTAATAGATTTGGTCACATCGCGGACTATTGCAGGAAGAAGGGATCATGTAATATTAAGCAAGTCTAGGTACCTAAGGCGTCCACCTATACTATGGGAGGAACTTCTTGGGTAACCAGATCTTTACTCTCATCATCTTGTTAGGTATGCAGGCAGGCTAAGGATAAAGAAGATGAGTGGTATTTGGACTCTGGATGTTCAAAGCACATGACGAGCAACAAACCAAATTTCCTTTTCCTAGAGATGAAGAAAGGAGGAGTTGTAACGTTTGGAGACAATGGAAAAGGAAGGATCATGGGAGTTGGTGAAGTTGGTAACGATTCTTTCAAAATCTCTAATGTTTTATTTGTTAAAGGTTTGAAACACAATTTAATATCTATTAGTCAATTATGGGATAAAGGCTTGAATGTTTTATTTGAGTCATCGTCAAACCTTTGCAAAATAATAGATTCAAAAACTCATGAAGTTATTTTTACCGCACCAAGAATTCATAACGTTTATATGATTACCGTGAACTTTCTCATTCATCACTTAAATGTTTCATTTCAAAGAATGATGAGTTAGAATTGTGGCATAGGCGACTAGGACATTCTAGTACTAAACTTGTAGTGAAACTTTCCAAAAAGAAATTGATTAAGGGTTTACCCCTATTAGATGGAAAGCTTTCTTCATTGTGCTCGCCATGTCAAAAAGGAAAATTTACAAAATCATCTTTTAAAAGCAAAAATATTATGTCTACTTCTAGGCCTTTGCAATTAATTCATATGGATTTGTTTGGTCCAATTTCAACTCAAAGTCTAGGAGGTAGAAAATATACTTTTGTCTTAATTGATGACTATTCTCGTTTTTGTTGGACTATTTTTCTAATATCCAAATTTGATGCATATATTGAATTCACTAAGCTATGCACTCGCATTCAAAATGAATTAGATTTACAAATTAAATGTATACGATCAGATCATGGTGGTGAATTTGATAATGAAAAATTTATTTCATATTGTACTGAATTTGGGATAAAGCATGAATTTTCCGCTCCTCGTACACCACAACAAAATGGTGTACTGGAAAGGAAAAATAGAACACTTCAAGAACTAGCACGCACTATGTTATCTGAATTTAAACTACCAAAATATTTTTGGGCCGAAGCTGTTAGTACTGCATGTTATGTTATAAATCGTGTCATGCTACATCCTATGTTGAAACTTACTCCATTTGAATTATATTTTCAAAAGAAACCTAATGTATCTTATTTCAAAGTATTTGGGTGTGAATGTTTTATTTTAAATACAAAAGATACTTTAGGTAAATTTGATGAAAAATGTGACGAAGGTATTTTCATTGGTTATTCTTCAACTAGTAAGGCTTATAGAGTTTATAATAAACGGACTAAAGTAGTTGAAGAAACAATTCATGTTAAATTTGATGAACTTGTTCCATGTGTAGTGGAGAATAAATCTGCAGGCGATGGTGAAGAACTTCCGTTGAAAAGAAATGATGATGAAGAAGACATACTTGAAAATGAAAAAGAAGAAAAAGAAGAAAAAGAGGAAGAAGTACAAGAAGAAGTTGAGGAATTTGTGCCACCAAGCGAACTTAGATTCACTACTGATCATCCGCAAGACTTGGTCATTGGAGAACCTACAAGAGGGGTAAGTACACGTGCTTCTCTACATGATTTATTTTCAAACCTTTGTTTTATTTCCAACATAGAACCAAAAGATGTTTCAACCTCTTTAAATGATGAATCTTGGTTTTTAGCTATGATAGAAGAACTTAATCAATTTGAAAGAAATAAGGTTTTGAAGCTTGTAGAAAGACCTAGTGATCATCCTGTTGTAGGAGTAAAATGGATTTTCAAAAAAAAATTAGATAGTGAATCTCGGATTACTAGAAATAAAGCTAGGCTTGTGGCAAAAGGTTATGCTCAAATTGAAGGAATAGATTTTGATGAAACTTTTGCACCTGTAGCACGTCTTAAAGCAGTTAGAATTTTCATTGCATTTGCTAGTTTTAAACGATTTAAATTATTACAAATGGATGTTAAAACTGCACTATTAAACGGGTACATTAAGGAATAGGTTTATGTCGAACAACCACCTGGCTTTATTAATGATAAATATCCTAATCATGTTTATAAGTTATATAAAGCTCTTTATGGTTTGAAACAAGCACCCCGAGCATGGTATGAAAGATTGATGCTCTATTTATTAAAGAATGATTATAAAATGGGTAGTGCTGATTGTACACTCTTCATTAAGTATGTAAATGATGATATAATTGTTTTGCAAATTTATGTTGATGACATTATCTTTGGATCAACTAATGAAAAGTTATGTAATGATGTTGTTAAAGTGATGAAACATGAATTTGAAATGAGCATGGTAGGAGAACTTACTTATTTTCTAGGTTTTCAAATTAAACAAAGACATGATGGAATTTTTATTAATCAATCTAAATACATTCATGATATGTTAAAGAGATTTGGTTTTGACAATCTTAAACAAGCTAATACTCCTATGAGTGTTTCATTAAAATTGGGAAAAGATGAAAGTGGAATTTCTATAGATCAAACTATATATAGAGGGATGATTGGATCATTATTATATTTAACCGCTTCAAGACCTGACATTATGTTTGCTGTATGTTTATTTGCTAGATTTCAGGCTAATCCAAAAGAATCACATTTAAAAGCGGTTAAACGTATTTTTCGTTATCTAATTGGTACTTCTAAACTAGGTTTATGGTATCCACATAGTGATAACTTTATTTTGCATGGCTATTCTGATTCTGATTATGCTGGGTGTTCATTAGATCGCAAAAGCACTAGTGGCGCTTGTCATTTTTTAGGTCCTTCACTCATTTCTTGGTCGAGTAGGAAATTGAATTTTGTTTCCCTCTCCACCACCGAGGCCGAGTATATTGCACTTGGTAGTTGTTGTGCACAAGCTCTTTGGATGATACAAACTTTAGAAGATTATAACATTAATCATCAAACAATAGAATTATGGTGTGACAACAAAAGTGCTATTGACTTAACAAACAACCCAGTACATCATTCTAGGTCTAAACACATCGATGTTCGCCATCATTTTATACGAGATCACATCAAACAAAATCACATTAAAATGTCATTTATAGGCACTGATTCACAACTTGCCAATAAATTCACAAAACCACTTCCTGATTCCCGCTTTTCAATGCTAAGACTAGAATTGGGAACCCTAGACATATCAAATTAAATATCCAAATTAAATTTCAACAAAAACAAAATTTTAAAAAACAAAATTATTTCAAACATGCTAACTCCACACCACGTAATTAAAACATCATTAAAATTCATCAAATTCACACTACCTGAAAGTTTCATACAAAACTAACTAAAGATAACTTCTCCATATAAGTTCCAACACAGAAAACTGAAAAACAAATACAACTTCACTGTCATCCACGACAATTAGCTGTCGCCGAAGACATCTACCAGAACATCAAAACCTGCAGAAAAACACTCAAAAATCTCTGCTCTCAGCACCACTACTCTCATCCTAATCCCCTCTGGAGCTCTGACCAGCATCTCTTCCATGTTGTGTCCGTCTTATCGATTGCCGTGGAGGCTCTGATTCCGACTCTTCCCATTCAGCGACCTCAGCAGGTGTAGGCTTCAGCTTTAACCCCTTCACCAGAAATTTCATAAATTTCTGCATCTTGTCCATCTTCTTCTTCACATCCTTCTTGTGTTCCTCAAACGACCTCCTATGCTCATCAAGTGAGTCAAGTAACTCATCCACAGCCTCACGAATATATCCTCCATGTGATATTCGTGGATTTCTCATCTCTACCGATGGCTCACTCTGAGATCGACTAGGTCGCATAGTATCCGTAGTGAAAATACCGGGAATACGATCACTCAAATAAAACTCTTGGTCTATCCAAGAATATTTCTTATATAATATGCATTGAATGATTTCTCCCATCAGCAAGCTATGGACTTTCTTCCAAGTCGGACTCTTCAATCTAAATGTATAACGCATAATGGAAAACAGGAGATCTGCAACATCAAATGACTCTCTTTCTAATATTAAATACGTCACAAAACTAAGTTGTGTCGTAATACTCCTCGAGTCACCGGCTTTGTACATGACCGTATTCCTTAGGATTTCTTGCACAACCTGTGCATTAGGTGTGAGCATCGTTGTAGTTGTGATTAAATTCTTCATAGAATTTCCATGCAAAACCATATTGAGGAGCATCCAATCTCGTTCTTTTCTATAGTTTTCTACTATGTTAATCACGTGCTCACTCTCAATCAGTCCAAATTCGTTTCTCAAATCTATGTGGGTAATTTCCACATATTGTCCTTGGATTTTTAATCTTACACCACCATTCAAATCCGTATAATTTGGATCTTCCATGTGATTGTAAAACTCTCTAATTAAAACTGATGAGAACATGTCTGCAATTTTGACGGAAATTATACCTGCCTCGGCGAGTAGATCATATATGTGTTCATGTCTTGGAAGGTCAAACTCCACCACCTTGGCTACTCCAATAAGTGACTTTTCAATGCCCGGAAAACTTTTGTATGACGAATGGGAGTCACCAGAAGTACTTCTCCGTGCTCTAGAACTTGATTCCATCTCTTTACTTGACCAACCTTCACATCAAAAACATTTTTTTTATTTAAAAAAAAAACAGACACTAAGTTGTAGCATTTCATTCCTCCAGATCAAAAAAAAAACAATACAAAATCTTACAAAAAAAAATTTTTCTGTCCTTTTCGCTGTCGTTGACGACTGCTAGATGTCGTTTAACGACATCATAAAAACTTCAAAGAGATGAACTTCTATAATATTCTAACTACACATACAACTACAATCTACACATACATCTCAGATCTACATAAACATCTCAGATCTCTTCTCAAAACATCACAAACACAAATTGACCTACTTAAACCAAGTTTTTATTCAAAAAATATTACCAAAATTCATCACAAACCCATAATTTCTCTTAGATCTAGGATTTCCTTTCTAAAACTTCAGAAAAACGAAAAGTAATCCTCAAATCAAGTTTCAATTTCAAAAATCTCAACAAAAATTAACAAAAAACCCTAAACATACCTCAATCCTTGGATTTCCGCCGACTTCCGACAGTAGCTCTCGCGCAAACCCTACAGGAAATGCCTCCCAGATCTGCTTTTCTCGGATTCGCGAGCTTTTATCATTTTTTTGATGTCGTCGATGACACCTTGCTGTCATTTTCCGACATCCAAAAAATGAGTCAAATTTCATTTAGCAAATTGTTTTTAGTTTTCAAAAATTATAAAAAATATTTCTTCGTATATGCACTATTTTTTTAAAAAACATCAATTTAAAAGTTCGCACATTCAATTTCTTTTTCTTTTTCTATTCCCCAAATTAAAAAAAAAATCTTTATTGCTCATATCAAGCATGAATGAATTATATTATTTAGAATTATTTACAATGTTACAATTTATTTCTTCAAATTAATATGTACATTGTTTTGTTTAACATGCTTTGATATATCTATTTAAAGTGCGTCAATTGTATTGCAAATGTGTGTAGAAACAAGCTTCGCATGCCTCTAAGTATGAGTAAATGTATTATGCTTGATAATGATACCTTTCACTCACTTATTTTGGTAATCAACATGTGTGTTTAAATCAAAAATTCTTGTTTGTGTTTTGTTTTTGTACAATAAATTAAACCTTGCATAAGTTTATTACCTACACTACATTTGAATTGCACTTATGAAATTGTGAAAAGTGGTTAAGTTTCTAAAAATTGTGGGTTTGCAAACAAGTATATTCGGAGAATGTTGTCGCACAAATATGAACAAAAAAAATAATATATGTAGATAACAATAACTCCACCAAGCACTACTTGAACCTCCTGATAAGTCTTCATAAGCATTGTGAGGTTGAGCACCTTGGAAAGAATAGTAAAGTGTCTTGTGCAAACCTTTGTTTTTACACCATTTTTCTCTACCTATATGTGCATTAAAGTGTGTGAACGACAATATACATGTGTCTTATTCTGACTCGCTAAATCCTGATTCTTTTTATACTAACGATTTTCATGTAGAGGATGAGCCGTTGCAACCAAACGTCTTCACCGATTCATTTGCCGCTCATCTCCAACAATCCAAATTACCTAAGGTATGTATAGGTAATTTGGATTCGCAATTTCACGCTAACGGACAACGGAAGAGTCAAGAGTATAGCGGAGGAGTCGCCGGGCAACGGATTTCGGCATGCTCACCTGAGCGTGAATTAAGGGAGTTGCCTGTGCATTTTCAATTTTATTTTCCTTTTTCCTAATAATAACCGTCTAGCTTAAAGACGGGAAAAAGAAAGCGCTCTTGGGAGGCACCCCTTGCTTATCTTTATTTTTCTTGCCCTTTACTTTTTCCGCATTTTATTTTCTTTTCCCTCCTACTTGGCTTATAAACATTGGGGACAATGTTTATTTTTAAGTATGGGGGTGTATTCTCCTATATTCAGTTTTTATTAAAAATCCAAAAAAAATTAGAAAATCTTTTTCAAAACTCACAAAAAAAATTGATTTTTTTTATTCTTTATTTTCAATTTTGTTATAAAAATTTACAAAATTCAAAAAAATGTTTTCATTTAAAAAAAACTATTTTAATTTCCAATAAAATAAATTTTGTAATATTAAATTTCTCCAAACTTCATTTATGCAAAATTGATTTTAATTATGAGTTTTCTTTATAGGCTTTTTAAAGAGTTTTCTTTTTATGTAGTTTTAATCTTATATTTCTCTTCAAAATATGTTAGATTTAATTTTTAGATGAATTTGATTTAATGAGTTTTTCATTATCTTGATTTGCTTAGAATATTTCTTAGTTTTACTTTCTCTCTTTAAAATATCATAATTCAATTTTGTAGTAATTGTGTTAAATATCTCTAGATTTTATTTATATTAACTTGAACTCATAGTTTCTTGTAGATTGCTCAAATTATTTTCTATGCTCTTAAAATGTTTCTTTGGAATTTGTTTAGCCTTTAAACCCTAGCCCTTTCCCTACCTTTTTGTTAAACCCATTGTTTGGCATAAAAAAATTTTGAAAAGATCATATGTCATGGGATGAGAGGATAAAATTCATCATTCCTAAACATATGCACCCAAATCAGTAAAAGATTATATGGCATGGAGTTGAGAGGATAAAATTCATCACTCCTAAACATATACATTTGGGATATAAAAAGAAGAAGAAATAAAAAAAAAAAAGATGGAAATGAGAGGATAAAATTCATCATTTCCCATATACAAAGTAACTTCTTCAATGCCAATTTTACCCCATTTAGCCAAGTTCACTTGTTTATCCAAGATATTATTGAGAGAGCATAGTTAATATTTTGTAGTTTTCTAAAAGTTTCTCATGATTGTAAAGTTCTTATAATTTTAATCTTGGAATATTTTGCTTAATTCAATGCAATTTTGTTTATGAAGATTTAGTTAGAGAATTTCAAAACTAAAATTTATTCTACTCATTTCAATTTATGAATTATTAATTATTTCTTATAAATCTGAATTTTAATTTCTTAACTTATTTTGACATGAGTTTTATGAGATTTGAAGTGCATAATTTGAAGTAAATCTTTTTGGAAATGTCCTATAAATTCTTCTCATACTTATAAATTAGTTTTTGCTCTGGAATAGCAAAAGCTTAAGTATGGGGGTATTTGATAGTGCATTATTTATAGTTATTTTTATATAGTATTTTAGTAGTAATTAATTAGTTTTTATATAATTTTAATTTAATATATATCTAATTTGCTTTGTTTTATATTTTCAGGGACTTTGGGGCTGCTAATAGCAATTTCAAGCACATAGCCGTGTTCAGGGGAAATTCTGGAGCATTTCTGCAAAAACCCTCAATACACGCCCCAGGTCACGGGCGTGACCTAGGGGCGTGACCATGGCCACGACCGTGTATCGCTTTCAGCTCACAGAACTCGCTGCCACGTCGGATTAAAGTTACACGCCCCAGGTCACGGGCGTGACCGGGGGCGTGACCTTCAAGTCACGGGCGTGACTCGCCCAACAAGCATTCAATTCAAGCAGTTTCTGCCGCCGAGTCGTTCCAGCTTACACGCCCTTGGTCACGGGCGTGACCGAGGCCGTGCCCTCTCCCTCAACTGCCAAATTAACTCCAGATCGCGCCGTTTCCCGCCGTTTCCTGACTCGGTCAAGACACGCCCTAGGTCACGGGCGTGACCTAGGCCGTGACCCGTCGAGATGATCAATTTTGGCGGTTTTTCTTCCCCAACGTTCCCGGGCTTTCAAGACGCAATTACGCAGCTTACACGCCCTTGGTCACGGGCGTGACCAAGGGCGTGACTCAGCAATTTTCTGCCTATAAAAGCCAGCTGCTGCCAAAGTGATGGGCATCCAGGCCATGCTTAGTTTGGATCGTTTCTAGTATAGTTTTTCTGCATTTTTCTTAGTGTAACTTTATTTTATGTCTTGTCTTTTTTAATTCCTAGCTTAGATCTACTTTACATGCAATTGTACTTTTCTTTACTTAGAAATAAAAATAACTTTCTTCTCAATTATGTTTTGATTTTCATAGTATTTGGTCGGATGAATTCTTAAGCTTTTATCTTTTCAAAATCTCTTATTCATAGTTTAGTTTGGAAAACTAAGATTTACCGTTGATTTGCAATTTTTGGTTTCATATTTCTAGGGTATGATAATCAAGTTTGATCCGTATTTTAGTGTATCGAGAGATCCGTAAATACGGGTAGATCGCTCATCGGTAAAAAGAGTTGTATGCATTCCTCGAGAGAGGGTGACGCAAATCTTCCGGATTGGAGTCAAATCCAATAGTGGGGCTCACCGCATAAAGCAAGCTTAGGGGTTTCGACTGGCCGAGGGGTCTTAATCGATCAACCTAAGGTTAGGTGGTAGTTCTCTCGAGAGAGGTTCTATCATATTTTGGGAACCTCCACGGTCAAGTTTGTCTAAATCGATTTCTTTTGAATTCTAGATTTACAAAACATTTCACTTAAGAATGATTCCCGATCAAATGTTTCTTTTCTTCTAATTATTTTCAAAACTCTATTTTACTGCCGATAAAATAATAATAATTTGCGTGAGTAGAAGTAATCAACAGACCCGTGGAATACGACACTTGATATTTATTTGTTTTGAATATCCTATGCTATGAATGATAGGTGCTCTTGCCTATAGTTCGCAGAATTTGGAGAATATTATTTACATCTTAAATTTTAGCTATCAAGTTTTTGGCGCCGTTGCCGGGGAGTATTTTTTTTGTTGATATTTTGAAAGCGTGAATTTTATTAATTTTATCATTCTCTTTCTCCACCCCCATTTCTCTTTTTGCTTTTTCTTTTAAAATTCACTTCTATTAGGTAACGGTTGTTTAATTTTCTTTTTAAAAAAAAAATGATGTTATCGCAGTTGGCCGCAAAAGTTGCCGAGCTTCAAAATAAAGTTGATCTTTTGGAAGCCGCGCGAATGCGCCAAATTATTTGTCATTTTTGTGGGCATCATCATTCTAGTGAGGAATGCTATTTTTCATTTCAAAAATTTTCTCATGAACATCAAATTAATTTTTCTACTGAAAATTATAATTTTTATAATGAAAATAATAATTTTTATGATGAAAATAATTTTTCTTTAAATAATGATTTGAATGAATTTCCTTCTTACTCTGATGTTGATTATTCATGGTGGCAAGGTCACCCGGATAGTTTTCAGTGCGAAAATGGAAATTCCTTCAATTATGATTTGCATTCCTCGCCTTTTCCACAAATTTGTTCTTCTTCTGATCTTGAAATTTTTCCGAATGTTATTTCTCTCACTTTAAATGTTTATTCTCAAGATCAAGAAGAACAATTGTACCAAGAATTTCGCAAAGTCATGGAGACACCGGACGAATTAGCAAATGAAAATTTTTCTTCTTCTCCTTCGCCCGCCCTTTCTTCTCATTCTCATGAAATTATAGTTCATGAAGAAATTGTGTCTCATGAATTTTCTCCCCTTTGCATTGATTTTTCTGATAATTCTTTTATTTTTGAAAATAAACAACCGACGCTTAATCATGTATTTTCGCAAGAAACTCCTCCTTGTGAAAAATTTTCTGACTCGCTAAATCCTGATTCTTTTTATACTAACGATTTTCATGTAGAGGATGAGCCGTTGCAACCAAACGTCTTCACCGATTCATTTGCCGCTCATCTCCAACAATCCAAATTACCTAAGGTATGTATAGGTAATTTGGATTCGCAATTTCACGCTAACGGACAACGGAAGAGTCAAGAGTATAGCGGAGGAGTCGCCGGGCAACGGATTTCGGCATGCTCACCTGAGCGTGAATTAAGGGAGTTGCCTGTGCATTTTCAATTTTATTTTCCTTTTTCCTAATAATAACCGTCTAGCTTAAAGACGGGAAAAAGAAAGCGCTCTTGGGAGGCACCCCTTGCTTATCTTTATTTTTCTTGCCCTTTACTTTTTCCGCATTTTATTTTCTTTTCCCTCCTACTTGGCTTATAAACATTGGGGACAATGTTTATTTTTAAGTATGGGGGTGTATTCTCCTATATTCAGTTTTTATTAAAAATCCAAAAAAAATTAGAAAATCTTTTTCAAAACTCACAAAAAAAATTGATTTTTTTTATTCTTTATTTTCAATTTTGTTATAAAAATTTACAAAATTCAAAAAAATGTTTTCATTTAAAAAAAACTATTTTAATTTCCAATAAAATAAATTTTGTAATATTAAATTTCTCCAAACTTCATTTATGCAAAATTGATTTTAATTATGAGTTTTCTTTATAGGCTTTTTAAAGAGTTTTCTTTTTATGTAGTTTTAATCTTATATTTCTCTTCAAAATATGTTAGATTTAATTTTTAGATGAATTTGATTTAATGAGTTTTTCATTATCTTGATTTGCTTAGAATATTTCTTAGTTTTACTTTCTCTCTTTAAAATATCATAATTCAATTTTGTAGTAATTGTGTTAAATATCTCTAGATTTTATTTATATTAACTTGAACTCATAGTTTCTTGTAGATTGCTCAAATTATTTTCTATGCTCTTAAAATGTTTCTTTGGAATTTGTTTAGCCTTTAAACCCTAGCCCTTTCCCTACCTTTTTGTTAAACCCATTGTTTGGCATAAAAAAATTTTGAAAAGATCATATGTCATGGGATGAGAGGATAAAATTCATCATTCCTAAACATATGCACCCAAATCAGTAAAAGATTATATGGCATGGAGTTGAGAGGATAAAATTCATCACTCCTAAACATATACATTTGGGATATAAAAAGAAGAAGAAATAAAAAAAAAAAAGATGGAAATGAGAGGATAAAATTCATCATTTCCCATATACAAAGTAACTTCTTCAATGCCAATTTTACCCCATTTAGCCAAGTTCACTTGTTTATCCAAGATATTATTGAGAGAGCATAGTTAATATTTTGTAGTTTTCTAAAAGTTTCTCATGATTGTAAAGTTCTTATAATTTTAATCTTGGAATATTTTGCTTAATTCAATGCAATTTTGTTTATGAAGATTTAGTTAGAGAATTTCAAAACTAAAATTTATTCTACTCATTTCAATTTATGAATTATTAATTATTTCTTATAAATCTGAATTTTAATTTCTTAACTTATTTTGACATGAGTTTTATGAGATTTGAAGTGCATAATTTGAAGTAAATCTTTTTGGAAATGTCCTATAAATTCTTCTCATACTTATAAATTAGTTTTTGCTCTGGAATAGCAAAAGCTTAAGTATGGGGGTATTTGATAGTGCATTATTTATAGTTATTTTTATATAGTATTTTAGTAGTAATTAATTAGTTTTTATATAATTTTAATTTAATATATATCTAATTTGCTTTGTTTTATATTTTCAGGGACTTTGGGGCTGCTAATAGCAATTTCAAGCACATAGCCGTGTTCAGGGGAAATTCTGGAGCATTTTTGCAAAAACCCTCAATACACGCCCCAGGTCACGGGCGTGACCTAGGGGCGTGACCATGGCCACGACCGTGTATCGCTTTCAGCTCACAGAACTCGCTGCCACGTCGGATTAAAGTTACACGCCCCAGGTCACGGGCGTGACCGGGGGCGTGACCTTCAAGTCACGGGCGTGACTCGCCCAACAAGCATTCAATTCAAGCAGTTTCTGCCGCCGAGTCGTTCCAGCTTACACGCCCTTGGTCACGGGCGTGACCGAGGCCGTGCCCTCTCCCTCAACTGCCAAATTAACTCCAGATCGCGCCGTTTCCCGCCGTTTCCTGACTCGGTCAAGACACGCCCTAGGTCACGGGCGTGACCTAGGCCGTGACCCGTCGAGATGATCAATTTTGGCGGTTTTTCTTCCCCAACGTTCCCGGGCTTTCAAGACGCAATTACGCAGCTTACACGCCCTTGGTCACGGGCGTGACCAAGGGCGTGACTCAGCAATTTTCTGCCTATAAAAGCCAGCTGCTGCCAAAGTGATGGGCATCCAGGCCATGCTTAGTTTGGATCGTTTCTAGTATAGTTTTTCTGCATTTTTCTTAGTGTAACTTTATTTTATGTCTTGTCTTTTTTAATTCCTAGCTTAGATCTACTTTACATGCAATTGTACTTTTCTTTACTTAGAAATAAAAATAACTTTCTTCTCAATTATGTTTTGATTTTCATAGTATTTGGTCGGATGAATTCTTAAGCTTTTATCTTTTCAAAATCTCTTATTCATAGTTTAGTTTGGAAAACTAAGATTTACCGTTGATTTGCAATTTTTGGTTTCATATTTCTAGGGTATGATAATCAAGTTTGATCCGTATTTTAGTGTATCGAGAGATCCGTAAATACGGGTAGATCGCTCATCGGTAAAAAGAGTTGTATGCATTCCTCGAGAGAGGGTGACGCAAATCTTCCGGATTGGAGTCAAATCCAATAGTGGGGCTCACCGCATAAAGCAAGCTTAGGGGTTTCGACTGGCCGAGGGGTCTTAATCGATCAACCTAAGGTTAGGTGGTAGTTCTCTCGAGAGAGGTTCTATCATATTTTGGGAACCTCCACGGTCAAGTTTGTCTAAATCGATTTCTTTTGAATTCTAGATTTACAAAACATTTCACTTAAGAATGATTCCCGATCAAATGTTTCTTTTCTTCTAATTATTTTCAAAACTCTATTTTACTGCCGATAAAATAATAATAATTTGCGTGAGTAGAAGTAATCAACAGACCCGTGGAATACGACACTTGATATTTATTTGTTTTGAATATCCTATGCTATGAATGATAGGTGCTCTTGCCTATAGTTCGCAGAATTTGGAGAATATTATTTACATCTTAAATTTTAGCTATCAGACGGTTATAAAATGGGAAGTGCGGATAATACACTCATCATTAAGCATGTAGATAATGATTTGATTATATTACAAATTTATGTTGATGATATAATTTTGGAGCCACTAATGAAGAGTTATGTAATGAAGTAATTTTAGTGATGAAAAATGAATTTGAAATGAGCTTGGTAGGAGAACTCACTTATTTTCTAGGATTTCAAATCTCACAAAAACAAGATGGTATATTTATTTGTCAAACTAAATATGTTCACGATATTCTTAAGAGATTTGGATTTGAAAACCTAAAACAAGCTAATACACCAATGAGTGCATCACAAAAATTAGGAAAAGATGAAGCCGATATTTCTATTGATCAAACATTATATAGAGGAATGATAGGCTCATTGTTTTATTTAAGCACATCTAGGCCCGATATTATGTTTTTCATTTGTGTATGTGCTAGATTTCAAGCTAACCCAAAATAATCATATTTGAAAGCTGTTAAACGTATTTTTAGATATCTAATCAGAACATCTAGATTAGGCTTATGGTATCCTCATAATGATTGTTTTATTTTACACGGTTTTTTTTATTCGGACTATGCGGGACGTTCTTTAGATCGTAAGAGCACTAGTGGCACGTGTCATTTTATAGGCCCGTCACTCATTTTATGGTCAAGTAAGAAATAGAATTATGTTGCCCTCTCCACCACCGAGGCCGAATATATCGCACTAGGAAGTTGTTGTGCACAAGTCTTGTGGTTGACCCAAACAATAGAAGCCTTTGGTGTTCATCTCAATAACATAGAATTAAAGTGTGAAAACAAGAGTGCTATAGATCTCACAAACAATCCTATACATCACTCTAGATCGAAACATATATATTTCTGACATCATTTTATTAGAGATCATATTAAGAAGGAACATGTTTAAATTAGCTTTATTGGGACTAAATCACAACTTGCCGACATTTTTACCAAACCTCTACCCGATCCACATTTTCACATGCTTAGGTTAGAACTAGGTGTCTTAGAAATGTCTCCTTAAACCCTATAAAAGTTATCAAAATTATCTTATATTTTAGTTTGCATTTTACAAAATGTGAAACACTTTCAAAACCACTAAAAATATGCTAAAAGAGCCTTCAAATCAACTCCATAATGTCTGAAATTTCAACTGTAAATAGGTCTCTTTCTCATACAAAGGAATCATGAAAAAGATTTTCAAAAAGTCAAAATTTAGTGTTCTGTCTCGGCGTTAGGTAGTTAACGCCTGGAGTTAGCTCATTTGCTCAAAATGTTTTTTGTTTTGAATAATTTCTGGTATTATTTTAATGTTTTGTGTGTGTTTTATTTCTCTGTTTGTAAAAAGTTTTCTATTTTTTATTTCCTTTGAAACAAAATTTTATTTCTTTCCAAAAAAATATGTATTTTCTCATGCATTGTTTTGGGTGTATCTCTCTAGCATAGAATATCATTTACTGAAAGGGCTATTAAAGACTTATATGTTTTCCAGAGAATATATATAAAAAAAACCAATACAAAATTTCAAAATAATTTCAAAGAGCAAAAATATTTTTTGTGTGTGTTTATTGTTATGTACATATATCAACATTCAATTTTTTTTAAAAAAATGTGTGTTATTCATTACCATTGTCAAGGATAATTAATTATATCAATTAAAGATTAAATACCTTGTTTAATTTAACTTTCAAGTTTCTTAAAAACATTGTCTTATATTTGTCATTCCTTGAAGAATATCTTAATAATGTGTAAAGAATTTGGTTATAGATTACTTGTGTAGAAATGTTTTTACATGCCTCTAAGTATGAGTAAAGTTTTTTATCTTTGATAATGATTTTCTCACTTACACTTTTTTGTTAATCTACATATGTTTTAAATCTTATTGCATGATTGTGTAGTATAAGAACTTCCATTGAATCTCATAAATACTTTACCTACACAACATTGAATTCTTTATCAAATTCTTTGTTCTTCATGCACTTGAGATTAGAGAAATTTGGTTTAAAATGTTATGTTTGCAAATCAAGTGAATTCGGAGTCCTTAGTCCCTAAACTAAAAAGCAAATAATAAATTACAAGGAAAACTCGACCAAGCACTAAAAATGAGCATTGTGAGGTTGAGCACCTTGGCTAAAGAATTGTAAAGTGTCTTGTAGAATACAATTTATACCCCACTTCTCTTAGTACACCGGATCACAAAAAATGAAAATAATGCTAAAAAGTATAAAAGTGATCCCCAAGCACTACTTTGCACCCTGATAAGTCTTAATAAGCATTGTGTGTGCAAAGCACCTTGGTAGTTGTACTCTTTATTTATGTGCATTGAAATTTGTGGAAGTAAAGTTATTTATGTTCACTTCAAGTTATGCTCTTACATAACATATTTTCATGTGATTTTATTTATACACTTGTATACTTTATCAAAACACCCTTATTGAACACATCATTATCATTTATAAGACTTCCACTCATGAGAATTGGACCTAAAGCTTATCTATAATATTCTCTACAATCATGAGTAAATGCACTAAATAACAACGCAAGATTTTTTCAATGTTTATGTTTACTTGAAATGCAAATTAACTTACATTGTCAAGATATCTTTACTTGATATTATATAATATTGCTTGCTATTTTTAAATTCGAATTTCAAATGAACTTGATACTTTTGTAATTCAAGCATCTACTTATTTCATTCAAATGCTTATTATACACTTGTTTTTCGATTTTTTTTTTAAATGCTTCATAATTACTTTCGCTGTGTTCACTATTTTCCAAAACGTTGCTTGTATTTCTACGTGATGCATAATATTTTAAATTGCTAATACTCTAAGCCATCTCCTTTTGATTATAAAAAAAGGGGGAGAATAAATTGAAGACATAAGAAATCTATTATTTAGGGGAGTAAAATAGAAAATGTATTCATGTAGGGGGAGCATCCATATAGGGGGAGTATGCATATTATCACGCTTAACATATATACTATAAATACTACTCTAATTATGTTTTATTTCTTATTAGTGGATTTGTTATTATCAAAAGGGGGAGATTGTTGGAGCTTTTGTTCCACATCTCTTAGTTTGAGAAAAATCACACTATGTATTTGATCTTTCTTGTGTTTATAGTGTGCAGGTACTATAGTTAAATAACCCTATGAACAGGATGATGATTTATACTGATTCTATGAAACAAGAGTTAACGCCCCGCATTAGTAGTTAATGCCCTGCGTTAACTTCTCATCGATAAGGGATATCGTCGAGACGGGGATGTCGTTGAGAAGCAGTACCGTCGAGTACCAAGAGAAAACAACAACATTGACTCTTAACGCCCACATTGAGTCCACGAATCTGCCACGATCCTGATGGTTGCACGAGCTCAGCCACGATAGTGCACGTTCACTAACGCTGGCGTTAACTATTAACGCTGCACGTTAGCTTCCATGCCTATTTAATGAATTGATTTCATTTGATCAATATTGATGAATTCTAAGTCTTCATTCTATACTTCTGAGAGATCATTTCATCCTGAATTCAGAGAGCACTCCCAACACCAACATTGAGGAACAAGAGTGAGAAGAAGATTTCCAACGACAAAATTTGAAGAAGGACGCTCGCTTCAACTCCGACATGGTCATGGTGTATCTTCAACATCTCCTTCAGCACTCTTCAATCTAGGGAGTCTTTTATTCTGATTTTTAATTTATCTTTTCATTTTTCCTTGTAATGGTAGTGAAATCGCCTCCTTGCGTGTGACGACTAGGCCGAGTTCGGTTTAGGGGGAAATTCATCGCCTTCTGCATGGCGACTAGGTCTAGGGTAGATTTAGGGGGTGTCTAGAGGCCTTATCTGGGGATATATAGGCTATAACCAACCGGTCCTTGGGAGAAGGACCCGTGAAGGAACAAAAAGTGAATTTTATCTTATCGCCTTTATTTCAAGCGTTATTGAAATTATATGTTTGTAAACATCTTCTTGAAATATATATAATATTCATTTTTATCTATGATTGTCTGAAAGGTTATTTAATTTAAGATTGTGCAAGTAAAATCACTTTAAATATTTCTACAAAAATATTTTCTGGAGAGATAACGCTCGGCGTAAACTATTTAACGCAAGGCGTTAGCAACAAAACAAAAAAAGGTTTACTGTTATTTTAAAATCTGTCAATTTATCTCAAAAACAGTAAACCCCTTATTCACCCCCCCCCCTCTAAGGGTGTCATCCGATCAAACAGTAATATCTTTTACATATTCTTGTAGAAAGTTTTATGTTTCGAGTCTTTGTAGATCCGAGTTTAGACGATTGAGTTTGTAGGAGAGATTGTTCTCCGAGCTTTTTGTAGGAGAGAGTGTTCTCCAAGTTTGTAGGAGTTTTACTCCGAGTTGTAAGATTATTCATAATATGAGAATAGTGAAGTAGCCTAGTCTTGTCGGGCATGCTAGATAGTTGAGGCGGGAAAGTGAAGTACCCACATTGGGGAAACACTATAAAATGCTTGTGTTTGCGTCTCCTTTGTTATCTGTTCGCTTTTCTGTATATATTTTAATTCAGCATAAAAACCCATAGAACTCACATATTCACCCCCCTCTAGGTTATTTAGGTAGCAACTAGACACTTTCAGGAAGCCTTTCTACAATTTCTTGTGCACCACCTCCAGCTTCCTATTCAGCAGGTTGAATTTCATGTTCTTTTTCTTCACCATCTCCTTGTGTTTCACCTTATGATTATCCTTCATCTCTGACTATTGCATCATGTGAGGTGATCTCATTGGCAGCTGGCTTGTCCTCTACAAAAAGCTCTTTCATCATCAATTCAGTACCTACAACATTAGAAGAACTAGACCATCCCTTGTAGAACATGCTAGTCTCATCAAATACAACATGAATAGACTCTTCTACTACATCAATATTTTTGTTGAACACCATATATGCTCTTATATGGTAGTTGTATCCAATAAGAATACCCTCACTGATCTTCTCTGCAAACTAAGTTAAATTAGATTTACCATTATTTAAAATAAAGCACTTTCTCCAAAAGATTCTAAAATAGGATACATTGGGTTTTCTGCCCTTCAACTGCTCATATGGAGTTTTCATGTGATTATTGGTAATAAATGCTCTATTCAGCACATGGCATGATATTTGGACAGCCTCAACCCATAAATATTCTGGCAATGAGAAGTCACTTATCATTATTCTTCCAGCCTCAATAAGGGTCCTATTCTTTCTCTCAGCCAACCCATTTTGTTATGGGGTTATAGCAGAAGACAATTTTTGGGAGATACCTTATTCTTGAAAGAAATTTGTCATAATACTATATTAGAATTTTGTTCCATGGTCACTTCTCATTTTGACCACTGAACAGTCCTTTTCATTCTGGATGGACTTTACAAATGTATTTAAGATGTCAAAAGTAACTGTCTTCTTTTTTAGGAAGAAAAACCATGCGAATCTAGAGTGATCATCAACTATCACAAGAGTATATAACTTCCCTCCTAAACTTTGAATTGGCATTGGACCAAAAAGATCGATGTGTAGTAAATACAAGCACCTTATAGAATTCTTGTGCGCAATGCCCTTAAAGGTTGTCCTAGTTTGCTTGCCCATCTGACAAGGATGACATGGACCATCTTTAATGCATTTTATATTAGGTGCATCTATAACTAGATTTTCAAAGAATAGCTTACTAATTGTTTTGTACTTAAGATAAGCTAATCTCTTGTGCCATTGTACACAAAGAGATTCTTTCTCGTTAACTACAAGACATATAGACATGAAAGAAGTAGAACAAATAAAATTTAAACAATAAACATTTCCACTCCTAGTGCCTGACTGGATTGTCTCCATGTCAATTGACTTTTTTTATAAGGCACTTATCCTTGCAGAATTCAATCACATGAGGTTGTGTTACAACTCCTCTACATAAGCTATATTTGTGAAGGAGACTATGCCATTGGAGATCATACCATAGTCTTTTGTATCCCCTCTATCTGAACCACCGAAGATGTCTTTTGGTTTATTTTTCACTAGGGCATACTCCTTCAGAAGACTTCTTATTCCAGTCATATGTCTGGAACATCCACTGTCCAAATACCATATAGGCATGTGATAGCCTTTGGACATACCTGCAAGAAAAAAACTAATTTACCTTAGGAACCCAACCAACTTTGGGTCCTTGGTTATTATTAGCTTTTGGGATAGAATTCTGACTAAAAATGCACTAAATGAAATGGCTCTCTTAGCCAGTGGCACATTAGGATTATACCAACAGTCCAAAGTAAAGTGAGCTACCGTTCGATAGAACCAACACTCATACCTATTACACCTTCTTTTTTGAACATTTTTGGTTACTTTATGTGCAAGATCATGTTCAGGAGAGAAGACATTGGCATTCTTTGCATTCCTCTAAAGGATCTTATGGATGTGTGCATGATGTGGAATGGACTGCACAACGACAAGATTAATCTTAGGGGTAGTCCTTTGCAGAATGGCCTTTCCATTGCCTTTGGCTAATGGTGTTGGTGTTGTTGAACCAAATACAAATAACCCATGATGCTTCATTTGTATTTCTTCCTATGGATCCTTAGGTACACTAGACCTAAGGTCTTTCCTTCCTTTCTAGTTAGGAGCATTGTTGGCCCCACTAGAAGAGCATCCATTTTTCAAGTGACCATACATGCTGTCATGGTCATAATTGTTGGATGCAATAACCACCTTTTTGAAGATGGTATATTGTATTTTATCTTTCCCATCAGTTCCTTTCTTTTCCCCAGCCTTCTTGTTATAACCTAAGCCACTCCTATACTTGGTAGAAAACATGTCAATGATTGGCAATATAGTCAGTGGCTTGGAAAACTTAGGCACTAAAATCCTCTCATTGAGGAGATCTTCTCAAGATCCATAATGATCTTTTTCTTATTGCTTATTGTTTAATTTGGATAATTGACAGAACTCTTAACTTGTTAATCGCTTTGCTTATATGAGTCATCCTTTCAATTGTCTCATCACAAACAGATTTAACAAGTTTCAAGATTTGAATTTTCTCAGTTTGTTTCTTAGCAAGCTTCTCTCTCTTCTTGAGTGCTTCCAAGAGAGCACCATATTGGTTGACCATATCATTGAAATCATTTTTAGCTTCAGATTCACCCTCTTCAACTGGTGATGAGGATGCATCTGAATCAGCACCAACCTCATACTCAGAATTAGATAATGAAAGGGGGGTCTTAGTGATTACCACATCAAGATGGGTATCATCCTGATCTTCATCATTTAATATGGTTATTAGGCCACAACAATCTTCAACTTCACATTCACTGTCACTGTCTGACAATGACAGGGGAGCCCTGAAGCCCACCCTGATAGCAGGCTATGTGTTTTCTTCACCAACATCAACAAGCCCAATGAGGGCCTCTTCATCTTTTGAATATGAAGAGCTAGAGTCAATGTGACTCCAACTATTCTTCTTCTTTGACAAGAGACTCTTCTCAGATCTCTTGTCCTTGTAATGTTTTTTCTCGTTTGCTTCCTTTCTCTTTTTTTATTCGACTGGACAATCAGTAATGACATGTCCAGACTTGTTGCAACAGTAGTAAATAATGTCAATATTAAAATATTTGTTCTATTTTGAGCCATACCTTTTCCCTTTGTGGTCTCTTCTTAGTCTATCAGTGTTGTTGTGGCGCTTCATTGAGGTGGTCGCGGAGGAAGACTTGTTCTTTAATTGTCTCCTTCTTCTCATCATCTTTTCAAAATGCTTGGAGAACAAGGTAAGTTCTCCATCAGTTAGCTCATCTTCAGAAGTGAAGGGATCTGAGCTGTCTGTATCAACATTTCTCCTTGGAGAGGAGGGGTCTTTTCTCTACAACTTCTGGAGAATTTAGCTTTGAAAGCTATAGACTTGTCCTTGCTGTTTGCCTTGCTGCCCTCCCCCTCAGCTATTCTAGTGTTTAGTTGAAACTCATGGGAAAGCAACTTCCCAAATGGATTCTGGGGCCAGATCTCATCCATATTCCATATCTCCCTTATGGAACCGATCTACATATCCCATTCCATGTTGATGGATCTAAGGAATTTTTCATTTAGATCATAATTTGTGAAGATCCTACCATAGATCTTCAGCCCATTGACAATTCTGAAGAACCTTTCATAGCATTCAGCCATGGAGTCCTTCTACCCTTGCTTGAAAGCTTCATATTCTCTATTCAGTAAGGATTTTCTTTCATTCCTTACCTCAGTTTTACCCTCCATGTACACAATCAATGTATCCCATATTTCATTGGCAGTTTGGCAGTAAATTGGATTTTGGAATGTGGAATCATCAATGCACTCACAATAATGGTATTGTCCCTTTTGTCCATAGTGGCCTGAACTACCCCATCTTTGGTCATCTCTGTCAGCTTCTTTGGGACTTGTAGATTAAAATCTATTGTTGAAACCTTCATGGGGATAAAAGGTCCTTCTTCAACTGTGACAAGGATTCTAGGGTCAAAGGATTCCATAAATAGCCTAGCCCTTTGCTTCCATATACTGACGTTCTCCTTTCTGCAGATAGGCAAATTCATTGAACTGAGTTCTTTATAACTTTCACCTGAAGTCACAGTGAATAGACTAGAGTTTTTCTTGAGGAACTTTTTCAGACTATTAAGTCCTTTTTGAACAACCTACCTCCGATACCACTTGAAAGTTTAATCTGTAGTTTAATCACCTAGAGGGGGGTGTGAATAGGTGCTTCAAAATATTTTAGTCTCTTTTGAGTTGTTGACTATTCTAGCAAAGAAAAAGTAAAACAAACAACACATAAAAGCACACAATTATTTATAGTGGTTCCCTAGATGATGGGTACTCCACTATCCCCCTTCACCTATCTAGTAGTGTGATAGACTCGGCTAACTCCTCAAAAAACTCAGATCTTACAACTCAGGAACTCAGCAAGTCCCCTACCTCAGATTCCCTCTTAGAATACTACCTTAGGTGCCAACAAAAACCCTACCTCAGAGTGCAAGCACTCATACAACTCAGATCCACAGCATGGATCCTATAACTCAGATTTCCTCAAAAATCCTACCTCAGGTCTTCACAAGACCCTACCTCAGACTTTCAGCAAAGTCCTACACTCAGGCCATCTCACTAGTCCTACACTCAGGCTGACAGCACATCCCTACCTCAGATCTCAAGGAGATCTTACAATAAGAGATTAGAAGAATGTATACAACATATAGACTTTGAAAGATATAGCTTTAAGCATCTTGAGTCTTCTTAGGTCTTTCTGAATAGAAAGCCTTCTGTTTAGCAGCACTGGATTTCAATAGATGAGTCTTCTTACAAGGATCAGTGATGAGCTTTCTTGTATGAAGAAGAATTCTTGCTCTCAAGAGTGAGAGCTTTCTCTTGGAAGCTTGGTTTCTTCTTCTTCTTCATCTTTCTTTTGAAAAGACTTGTTTTTTACTCTTCTATTACTTTTTTGTGGCATACTAGCTTTTCTCTTTTTAAATTCTCAATAGATTTACCCATATTCCTTTAGACCAAAGAGGAATCTTAGTGGATCCACCCTTGTATTTAAGAAAAATTTAGCACATAATTCAATGTTCATTGAATACTTCTCGATGTTCGTCGAATACTATTTCATACACATCAAATAGAAATCGATGTGCTGCTGAATTTATGTCGAATAATGATCGACGTACGTTGTATACTATTCGACGTCTCTGCCCTTATATGCCTATTTCAAGTCAAAATGATAGAAACACGGTGTTTCCTCAAAAATTATTTTTGCCAGCTCCTAAAACCTTCTAACTAATATAAAAAGCAAGTACAATAGGTTTGAGTGTCATTTCAGCCATAAGGTGGGACATTTCATGTAGGATTGTTGGTACAATCAACCAGCAAAATCCTATTGTAGGAATTTCAGGAGCAGACCTAGCTATTCCATCATTACTCCTTATAAGAAATATAGACTTAAGGTAACCTGGGTTCAGTTTAACAAATGATAATTTTGCTGGAAATGTCTAGTTCTGCCATAATCTAGTTCTGGTACCAGCATTGTGGATTCTCCAGGCATGGGACTAGAGATAAAAGACTGCTAGAAGAAATTCAACCTAAATTAGGAACTAAAGTGATGTTTGGTGATTCGTAGCTGTGGACAAACCTAAGGATATGGGGTGATACATGCTAGTACAATTACTTTCACCGAAGTTGCTTATATAGAAGGGCTTTCACATAACCTAATAAGCATTAGTCAATTATGTGACAAGAGATTCAAGGTTGTTTTAGTACATGATCAATTCCAAATCATATGCAATAAGACATGTAGCATTTTTCTAACTAGTATTAGGAAAGGTAATGTGTATCTAGTTGATTTTGTCTCTAATCAAATTGGCATATGCTTTTTTAGTTCTAAAATATCATATGCTGAATTGTGGCATAGAATACTTGGACATCTTAATCTTAAAATTTTGTCCAAGTTGTGTAAAAATAACCTTATAAGAGGGCAGCCACTAGGAAAATATACCAAGGAAAAACCATGTAGAGCTTACCAATTGAATGCAAATAAGGGGTTCCTTTAAGAAGGTGAGTAAGAATCATTCACCTAGAATATTACACCTAATTCATATAGATGTGTTTAGTCCAACTTCTATAAACAACATAGGAGGCAAACCCTATGCTCTAGTACTTATGGATGACTTCTCTAGATCACTCGGGTGTTCTTCCCGAGAACTATGTTTTACACCTTCAAAACCCTCTCATCATTTCTTAGACAGATCCAAAATGAACTGAATAGTTCAGTTGTTATGATCAGATGTGATCCTGACAATGAGTTTTAGTCTCATAGGATGTGTGAACGGTGTGAGCGTGAAGGGATAAAACATACTTTCTCAGCTCCTAGAACTCCACAATAAAATGAGGTTGCTGAGAGAAAGAATATAACCCTTATTGAATTTGGTAGAACATTACTTGATGAGGACAACTTGCATATGTAATTTTGGGTAGAGGCAGTTAATACAACTTGCAATGTTCTCAATAGAAGTCATATTCATAAGACCAAGGAAAAGACTCCTTCTGAGTTGTTGAAGTGCGCTCTATAATACCAATCAACTAAGAAAATTTTAAGAAAAACTTAAGAATCTATTTATCACGATAGAATTCAAAATACGTCAGAAATTTTATTCATTGCACGTCAATTTCTCAGTGTATACATCGACTTCTATACGAGTATGCGTCAAATTCTCAGAAGAAACTAAAATCTTATATGCTTCGAACTTTAAGGCCTTCTATGTTGATTTCTTCTCGACACATGACTTAGGTCTCAATACATACTAAAGAGACTGAAGATTCTTTAGGTCTTCACTCAGGTTTACAACCTCTTCAACTTCCCTTGTTTTTATTCCTCTCTTAACCATTTTTGCAGGTACTCTAAATGGATCCCAAGATCAATAGTGGATTTGATGTAGAGGTATAATCATTCTCTACTACTAATTCAAAATTTTGAGATATTTGTTGGAGTCTTTGTGATATAGAAGTAATCAACGAGCTAGATTCACTGCCAACGTAATATAAGCTTATGGGATCGCACATAATAACGTATAAGAAATTGGTTAATTGATCGGGTTGGCTAAACATATATGGGATATGAGTGGAGAGCCAAGTTTGGATTGAATGGGAGAAAACTTGTGTCGGTTGGACTCTAGGTCTATAGTGATATCGATTAGAGATCAAGACGATATAATGTATGTTGACTTGATAATCTACTGACAGAGAAAATCTCGACTAGATAAAGATGACTAGACGACTCGTCGATATAATGTATATGTATCGTCGATATAATGTATATCAACAAGACAATGTCGACTAGAGCTTTAGACTATTTGAACTTTATCGACTAGACTTCCTACCGATATAGTGTATATCAGCTTGATGACTTGTGATTTTTGTCGACTAGAAATTCTGTCATATAGACTTCAAGTTGAAATAAAATATATCGACTTGAATGTCTGTTGATTGAAACTTTTTCGACTTGATATCAAGACAACACAATGTATGTCAGCTAGACATCTTGAATATATAGTGTACATCGACGAGACATTGTCAACTAAATAGACTCTACTGGGCATATCATCGATATATTGCATATCGAAGAGACGTCTCATCGATATAATGTATATCGACGAGACGTGTCGTCGATATAATGTTTATCGACGAGACAGTATCGCCTACACATATCGTCGATGTAATACATATTGATGAGATATCACACCGACACAGTCAAAGAAAGCTTATTCTCCTATTTTAAACCTTGAATCTGTTTCGACTTTTCTTGGGGTAATTCCTGTTGTAGTTGAACCTGGTTCACTAGGTATTATATATAGATATAATATGTACTTTTAGGATTAAGGTTTATCATTCTCCCGAGCTATCAAGAAGTGTTCTGTAGAGCGGCGATGAGGAACCCGATGGCTTTCCCCTTTTTCAAATCGGAAACCAAGCGCCTACAATCTTCTCCTGGAATCTGATTTAGCAATCTGTGGAGATGAAGGCCGCAATTCCTTCAGTATGCTTTCGATTGTAGACGACAAGTTTTTTCTCCTGTTAGTGGGAAATCCCATAAAGTCGCAGATCTAATTCTGCGTGAACTCATCATATGTAGTCACTATTTTCTGGAGCATCTTGATCGAGTTGTGACTCAATTTCGCACATGTAAGCTTTTATTGCATTTGATGCATTTATTTCTTGATTCATGGTTATCGCAAGATCCTATTATTTCTCTTTTGGGTTGTAATTTCTTTCTATTCAGCTGCGCACATATGATGTGACTACCCATAAGGAAAATCTAACAGTGGTATCAGATCTAGGTTTTGCAATTTCCATGTTTTAGATATTGTTTCCCTTAGCTGTAAACATCCTTCTATGTTAGTTTGTGAATCTACCAGCATAGAGAGATGAGTTTGTTTACTGCAATAAGGGTGTTTGCTTGTGCTAGCATCCGATACATGTAAATCCGAAGATTTTGAAATGTTCTAAATGTTAAGATTTAATCCAAAACATTAATTGTTGATGGTTTTGTGCATCTGGAATGTAACTGGGTTGTGCTTATTATTTTTCATGATTATGAATTTTTGTGCACATTGATTAAATGTAAATCATTATTAAGTGTTATTCAAGTATCATGAAAATCCCTTCAAATTAATATTAAGTGTTTGGATGCCTTCCAATGGATGACACTCTTCCTGCCTCAATCGATGAAGTGTGCGATTGCTAAAGCAAGGTGCATTAATCTATCTTGGTAAGGGCGCGAACAAATAATTGTGATATCCCACTGTCAACATTGAGTCCAACTTAACTAGGTGACCTCAACTGTTGAGTGCCTAAAGGCATAGGGTTGGTAAGAACCATTTGATGGATGCGAATAAATGTTATTCACCAACCATACAAGAGTTGCATGTTGATGCAATTTGCAAAGATTGCCTACCTAAATAGCTACATTATGGGTTATAAGCCCAAGCAGACTTATGATGAGGGTGAAATATAGATCTTGTCCACTAGAGAGAAGCTCGTATAAAAACTCTGAATTGATATTAAGGGTTATCAGTTTGAAGAAAATAGTGAGAGATTTTAATAAATGTCCTTATTAAAACAAAATGTATTTTTGAAATGTAGTACTAAAGTTTATTCTGCATAATTCTTGTAGAAATTCCATGGCAAGTGGATCCCACTCCACCTTATCCCTGAGAGCAATCCTTGAGATGGAGAAGCTCAACGGGATGAACTTCATTGACTTGTACAAGAACCTAAGGATTGTCCCCATGCAAGAGCGGAAGCTCTATGTCTTGGAAGAGCATCCCCCACAAAGCCAGCTGGGAATCTTCCCCGAGTAGATAAAGATGCTTATAAGATGTATCAACATGATTCCCTGGATGTTGAATGACTCATGCTTGCTACCATGACCTCTGAGCTTCAGAAGCAACATGAGAGCTTGTGTGGTTATGAGAAAATCTAGCACCTTAAGAAAATGTTGGAGGGGCAAGATCAGGTAGAGAGGTTTGATATATCTAAGGCATTGTTTTAGTGCAAGATGGGAGATCGAGACCTAGTAGGTACTCATGTACTCAAGAAGATTGGGAGCATTGAGAAGCTTAAGAGACTATGTTTTCCCTTGGGCCAAGAGTTGGCTACTGATCTGACCCTACAATTGTTGTCGAACAGTTATTGGCAGTTTGTCTTGAACTACAACGTGAATGAATTTGACAAAACACTGCACGAGCTCTAACAAAAACAACATGAAGAAGGCCAAGCCTGCTATCCCCATATTAATGGTGCATAAAGTTAAGGGCAAGACGAAGGGATCAAAGAAGATGAAGATAGGATATAAGTCTTATCTTGATCCCAAGTCTTCAGAACTGAAAAGGAAAGGTCTGCCAAAGAAGGAAAATGTCACCACTACAGTAAGGCAGGGAACTGGGGGAGGAATTGTCCCCTCTATATTGAGGTCTGCAGAAGAAGAAGTGAAGTGTGACTTCCACTTCAGGTTTTTATGTTATAGAAATAAATCCTTATGCTCATTCATCTTGGGTGTTGGATACCGGATCTGGTTCTCACATTTGTTCAAATGTGTATGAACTGGGAAGGTGAATAATGTTGGGTAAAGGAGAGGTAGACCTGCGCATTGGAAATAGAGCAAGAGTTGCTATCGTTGCCATCTTTTTTACCGTCTTTCTTTGCCCACTGGCTTGTTATTGAACTGGATAATTGTTATTATGTTCCTGCTATAACTAGAAACATTATTTCTATTTCATGTTTGGACATGAATGGCTTTTCATTTATAATTAAGAACAATAGTTAATCTATTTATAAGAATGTTGTTTGTTATGGTAGAGCTCAGACGTCTAATGGTTGTATGTTTTCAACTTAGAGCAGCCAATCTATAACGTAGAAAATACTAAAAGACTAAAGACAAATGACTCAAATCCTACGTACCTTTGACATTGTTGTTTAGGCCATATAAATGAGAAGTGCATATCCAAGCTCCATAAAGATGGATTATTGGGCTCATTTGATTATAAATCATTTGAGAGATGCGAGTCTTTCTTATTAGGCAAAATGACTAAAGCCACTTTCACTGATCATACTGAGAGGGCTAATGATCTTTTCGGTGTCACACATAGTAATGTATGTGGACCCATGAGTTCTATGGCTATAGGTGGGTTCCACTACTTCATTATATTAGTTAATAATTACAGTAGATACAGATACGTGTTTCTTGTGAAGAACAAATCCGAATCCATTGAAAAGTTTAAGGAGTTTCAAAATGAACTACATAACCAATCAAAAAATCAAATATAGAGCTCTGATATGATCGAGGTGGCAAATATTTGAGTCAAGAGATTTGTGATCATCTGAAAGAGAATGGTATTGCATCACAACTCACTCCAATAAGAACACCACATCATAATGGTGTTGCTGAGGGGAGGAATTTTACTTTGCTAGACATGGTACGGTAGATGATGAGTCGTTCAGATTTGCCCATTTACTTTTGGCAATTTTCTCTAGAGACACCTGCTCTCACACTAAATTAAGTTTCGATGAAAACTATTCAAAAGACACTGTTGAATCTTAAGGAGCCCTTAGAGGGGTGTGGGTGAATAAGGGTTTTAGAAATATTTATATTTTAAAAGAAAACTTTTGATATTTTATAAGAAAGATATTAGATCAAAAGTAAATTGCTAGAATAGAAAATCAAATTAATTTTATTGAACAAATAGAGACATGATTATTATTGATAAAATTGATTACAAAAGAGGATTTCTATAATGCTAGAAATTTAGGCGTGAATATAAAAAACTCTTTTGTTTTCTATACCGACTCTTCTCCCTATGAACTAGTTGGTTTTAGCTGATCTATCCCCAGATACGGCCTCAAGCTACTCTAGCCTTTCTATCCCCAGAATGGCCTCGAGCACCCCAAGATCTAAGCCCAAGACCTAGTTGACAACGCACGTGGCGAATTTCACCTAAGTCACACACGGACATAACAACCAACAACCGTGGCGAATTCTCTACTAAGCGATCACAAAAAAAAGGTATTACAAAATATGAAATTCAAATTGAAAACTCCCTATAAAGAAATCTGAAGGTGACATCAAATAACCGTTGAAGATAATCGAAGTTGAAGCGTGCATTCTTTGTGTTGGGTTTGCGATGGTCCAATTCTCCTTTGATTCCTTCTCTTCAATTTGAATGGGAGATCTTTGGTGGTTTGGAAATACGACCTTCACAGAGATTTCAGAGTGGTGGATTAGGGCTCCTTTATTTGTAAAGTTGAAGAGAATGAAAGCCATCCTCTTATAAAAGAGGAAACTAATGTTGGTGTTAGATCTAACTTCAGGCGTTGACTCCTTTTAGTAATAATTGATGGCACGTATCCTCATTCTAGGAAGGAGATATTGCATGTTTAGAAAGCTCTTATTTAGGAAACCCTAATGCTAGCGTTAAGGCTCACGCCTGGCGTTAGACCAAGTAATTCCAAAACTGCTCCCACAATCACGACAGATTCCCTCCATATAAATTTCACATTGGCGGGATCGAGGGTCAATGTCGGCATTAGCTCTAACGCCTGGTGTTGGACTACTTTCTTTTCTTTTAGCACATTGAGCTAGTTAAGGACAAAATATAGCATCATATTGTCATCCTTGTTCACTCCTCCATACTAAAAACACAATGACAAGCTTGATCAAATACAAGTATGATTTTTTATTCTCAAACCAAAAGGATGCAGAAAACCGTGTTCCAACATTCTTCCCCTTTTAATAATAAAAAATCCAATTAAGATAAATCAGATTACAAAGGTAAAAGATGTGTTTTTATAAAGAGATATGACATTATGCTACTAAGAGATTTCTACGAAAAATATATTTAGAGATATGTGCTCACCCTATTTAAGTGCTCCCCCTTAGTGTATGATCCAATATAATAAATTTATGCTCCCTCTTAATCTAGTGAATCCTACTCCCTAATCATTAAATTTTATTATTTTATTCTCTGGCTTTTGTTATTAGCAAAATTGGGTGGAGTGAAACAAAACTGGCTAGAATAAGGTAAAGAGGTGTAAGTGAGGACTACTAAGAGAGGGTTAAAAGTTTTGTTGTAAATAGAGGAAGTCATGATCGAGCTTAGAGGGATTAGTGCATTGGAAAAAATATGATAAGCGTGTAAGAAAAATAAATCCCTTGTATTTTACCAAGTCTACCACTTTTTGAAAAAGGAGAAAGTGAAAAGAGTTTTGAAACACAAGTGATGAAAAAAACTTCAAAATTAAGACTTGAGATAAGCATGATAAAGCATGGTAAAATACATGATCATATCAATAGTGCGGAAAAACTTAGTAACTAAGATAATCATTTTAATTGTTAGTAAAATTTTGATTTTTAGTGTAAATTTTTTTAAATGCAAACAATTTTTAAGAATTTTCACCTATAAGGAGAATTACCCTTGAAAAGTTTTAATAACTAAAGGCAAGCATAAATTGTCATATTCCAAAATATAATCGCTACAATGAAAGTAATTCACATTCCAAGTAAAGAAAACATTGTAGAGATCTTGCATTGCAATCCAATGCTCTTACTTAAGCTTTTTTGAGAATTATATAGATATGCATTAGAATCCAATTCTCATGAGTAGAAGATTTATGAAATATAATGATGTGTGTAAATAAAGTTTTGATAAGAGTATACACGTGATATGATTAAAACACGTGACATATATAATGAAGTAGTAAAATAATATTAAGATTGTAAGCATAGAATTAATTCCACACACCAATTCTAGATTTATATTTCAAAGCACATAAAATAGTACAGCTACCAATGTGGTTCACCCACACAATGCTCATTAAGACTTTTCAGGGAGCAAAGTTGTTGGGAAAAACACCTTGATTTAACTTAACATATTACCTAAAGGTGATTTTACTTCTTAGATTTTAATTACCCATTGTATAGTGAGGGTAATCTGGTCATTAGATGTCTTAGGATGTCACACTCAACTTAGGGTGTCAAGACCATATCAAGAGAAGTACAATTTCGGTAGAGTTAACATTTGCGTCGAATAAAAATCGATGCAACATCGAGTTAATGTAGACGCTACTCTGACTTGCAGTCCAAGTGGTCCAGCCCTTCTATCAAAGTAATTCAAGTCAACGTTACATCGAAAGGATATCGATGCAGATGTCAAGGATCTGTCGATGTATCTTTAGAAGTCGACACTGCTTCTACTTCAACTAAACACATAAGGAAGTATTTGTCAAAGCCATCTAAAGTCGACGCAATGTCGACTTCATTTCGATGCAGATAATAAAGTTCAGAGTCAAGGCTTCAACTCGACGGTTACGTCGATAAGGTATCGACGCTGCGTCGACTAGCAGAGTTCAATCAGATCAAGATTGAATTCGAAGTTGCTCTTATTAGAACTCGAAGGTGCGTCGATAAGAGAGAAAGAGAACTCGACGCTACGTCGTATAGAGTCTGAAAAGGAAACCTTTTTAGCTATCATTTTGGACCATCTCTCATTGCCCACAATACTGAAGACCGTTCTCCAACGGCTTAATTATTGCCTCAAATAGAAAGAAGAATTAAAAGAGGACAGAAAAGCATTCTTGGAAACAAGCATACAGTTGGTGGATGGGTCGTGAATTAAAGAAGGAAAGAAAGAGAAATTGTCCAGGAAAAATACCTTTTCAGGACCTACCAGAAAAGGAAATAAGTTCAAATTAAAGAGGGAAAATAAAAGAGAAGAGCAAACAGAGAAACATACGGTATTCATCACTATCAGCTTGACTTTTTTCGATTAGGGCTTCCACTTCTTCTTCTTCCGACTGGAACCCTAATAGAGAAAAATATAGTGAAAAACAAGAACTGCTCTCTCCCTCTTAGAACAGAACAACTGAAGGCTGCTCTTCATCAATATCAGCTAGCAGCCAGATTTCAATCAATAGGAAGAGAAAGGATCTGACAATCATAGCTCCTGCAAATCATCTCAATCATAAGCAGGAGTTCATCATCAACAGATCCAGTAAAAGAATATTGAAGCTAATTTTAAGACAGGCTTCAAAATAATTCTGAGAACAGAATTCTTCTTCCTCTCCCTTCTTCTTTCTCCTTCTCATTATCACTGTAAAAGAGTTTTAAGAATCCATCTTCCGAAGAATTCCATGGTTCAAGATCTCCTTATCAAAAGATCTGGTTGGTTCAAGATCTCCTTATCAAAAGATCTGGTTGGTTTATGATCTCCTTATCAAAAGATCAGTGGCTATAAGTGTCTCCTTATCAAAAGACTCAGGCATAAGTGGTGCATTCCTACCATGTGGTAGAAGAGAGGACTACCCACATTTTGGGGAACCTCTATAAAATCTTTGTTTCTTCTGGTTGTGAAATTTCTGTGTTGTCCCATTTCATTTAACGTTTTCCTGCTATACTTAACAACACTAGTTTTATTCTGTGTGTGGAATTGTTGGAGCATAATACTTAGTATTTTATTGTGTTTGCACAAATAGGATAGAAATATTTTAAAACTCTATTCACCCCCCCCCCCCTCCTCTAGAGTATACTCAGAGGTACACTGTGCACTTTCAATTGGTATTAGAGGGAGGTTGATCAGTAAAAGGTTAACACGTTGATCAAAAAGACCTCCTACACTTATCTCTTTATTACAAATATATTTTATAAAGAAAATGAGTTCTAAGGATTATGCCTCTACAAGACCCCAGTACGTAACTTGAATAAGTTCACACTGTGGAAGGCCAGAATAAGGCTCTATATAAATTCCATTGATGAAGAAATCTATAATGTTCTTCTCACAGGTCCTCCAGCTCCAGTCAGACAAAAGGCAGGAGAATCCTCAATAACTGAGGATGTCCCAAGAAGTGAGTGGACAGAGGCTGAGAAGAAGGTCAAGGCATGTGATGCCAAGGCCATGAATATTTTGGTGTCAACAATGTCAGTTGACATTTTCCAAAAGGTTGCTGAATGCCAATCAGAAAAAAAAATTGGGATTCTCTCACCAGAATGCTGGAAGGAAGCTCGGATGAAAGAAAGGACAGAAAGTCCCTTCTTATATCCCAGTATGAGAAATTTTAGAATAAGGCTGAAGAATCTGTTGCGGATAAGTATGACAGATTCAGCATTATTATTAATGAGCTCAGAGGCTTGGACAAGGAGATATCCTTGACTGAAATTAATGATAAAATCCTCATGTGTTTCCCTAGCTATGGGATTCAAGGATCTGGGCAATCAGAGAGTCCAGGTGCCACAGAGAAATCTCTACTGAAGCTTTGCTGGGAAAGCTTAAGTCAAATTAGATTCTTCTGAAGAACAGGGCTGAGTCTGAAGAAAGGGAGACTACTCCAGCTCCTATGCATAGGAACCTTGCCCTGAAAGCTACTGAAGGAGAGGCCTCTACTCCTAAAGATGAAATGTTCAATCTCCTAGCAAGGAGATTCAAGAAATGGGTCAAAACAAAAAACTCAAGAAGAAGAGAAAGGGACTCAAGGCCCATGTATGATAAACTCAAAAGAGGGTGATTATCTGTTTTACTTGCAACAAACCAGGGCACATAGCTCCTGAGTGCTCACAAGAATAAAGGGACAGAAGCAGCGAAAAGGATGAAAAGAAGAAGAAGTCTTTTAAAGGGAAAGACAAGAAGAAAGCCAAGGGCTTCATTGCTGAAACATGGAGTGACTCAGAAGCAGAGTTAAGCTCATCATCATCTGAAAGTGATGAAGAAGCAGAAGCAGAAGTAGCCTGCATGATGGCACTGGGGATGTCATTAGATGATGAAGAGGAATATGTATCCGTATTTGATGATTTTGATTTTAGTTCAGATGATTTTAAAACTTGTTTTAAGGAATTATGTATTAATCATCTTAGGGTAGAAAGTGAATCAGACATCGCTGGGAATGAATTAAAAACCCTAAGCAAGATGACATATACCTAAGAAATCAAGACTTAACAAATGAAATTAAGAATAAAGTGTCAAAACTGATTAAAATTAGAAAAGAAAACATAAATAGAAGAAGAGCTAGCAAAGGCAACGACCTTTGAGGAATCACTCAATGGGAGGAGTCAGATGCTCAAAGACATCACAGAAAATCTCTCTATGAGGTTTAATCACCTAGGGTTAGGAGCAGAGCCCTCCACTAGCACAGAAGCACCGAGGAAACCTGCATAGAAAAATCCAGTATCTTTTGTTAGACCTAGTGAGTACCAACAAAGTGTGAAAAATACATCATCTAAGGGTAAGGCTAGAAGTTACCCAGATAGGATAGATGAACCTAACAAAGTAAATCTGAATAAGAAAGAAAAATCCTTAGGCAAGAAAAATATAAAGAAATTAAATAACCACAACCAAAAGGCTAAAGCAAAACCTAGGATAATAAAACATTATGTTGATTTATAATACCTAGATACATTCTACACACATTTCAAGTATTAGGATAACAAACATAGGTTTGGGAAACCCATTCCTTATCATCCAAAAGGGTATCATGAAAGACCCTTCTATTCTTTCATTGAACTCTATAATGGAAAAAGCAAAGGGCCCAAGGTAACCTGGGTCCCTTCTAATGTTTGAACTACTTGTGTAGGATTAGTTAGGGACCCACTCAGGAGAAAATGTAGTGGGAAGAAAGATGTAGGTCATGAATAAGGAACAAACTTCATCCAAGGGAGTGATTTTTGCCTTGAATCTTCCTTACAATTTATAAAATTAATATCATAATTTATTTTCAATAAATATAATTGCTGGGAAAAACAACAAGAATTTTCTAAGGAAATAGATCTGTTCATTCAGAGTTGCGCCGAATAGAAGTCGACGTACCATCGAATTCTACTCGACGTCAGCGTCAAGAAGAACTCAGAGTGGATAATTTGAATAGATCTCGTCGCAACGTCGAGTTCTTATCGACGCATGGATCATCTTATTGATCGCTGGCCAAAGTCGAGGTTGCGTCGATTGAAAATTGACACAATGTCGATAGGACTACGTCGACTTAAGAATTGTTGAACAATCTCCATATTACGTCGAATATTATTCGACGCAACGTCAATATTACTATGCGCTCAGAATTGCTTCTAGAAGCATTCTCGATTTATTTTTGTGCACCAAATACTAATCCTTATCGACGGTGCGTCGACATGAACCCTAAGTTGCGATGAATCATCTTCTTTTAAGCAACTTCAGCGTTGAGACCATTGCGCTTTCAAATTATCCTCTCCTTGATCTCTTGCTCTCTTATTCTCCATCTCTCCCATTCTATCTCTCTCATTTTCACTCTATATTTGCAGGTACTATCGATCAAATGGCTCCACCCAAGGTCAATTCTGGATTTGACGTAGACTTAGATGCTGAAATTGTTGAAGTGAAGTGGTAGGTGACCGGGCGGTCTCATGTTGGGAGACCGCAGAGACCGCGTGATCTGCGCTGGTCCTCTGGCAGTCTGTTCTGCTGGTCTGGTTCTGGCGGTCTGCTGGTTGACCGGTTTGTTCATGGTTTGTTCCAGTCCGTTCCAGAGTTGTTCTGCTTGGTTGGCCTGTCTTCCTTGTTGGAAGACCGGGCGGTATGTTCTTATGTAACCGCCAGTCCGGGCGGCTTATTCTGGCGATCTGGCGACTTGTTCGAAGTCGGCCAGATGGTTCTTGGTTTGCTCCTGGCGATCTAAGGAAGGAGCGTTCTTGTGCCCGCGCGGCTTGTGCACGATCTGTCTGCTGGTCTGCGGTCTTGGACGAGAGGTTGTCCAAGTTGTGTGATCGCGCGGTCTGCCCTTGTGAGACTGTTGGCGATCTGGCGGGTGGTGATTATATCCCTCTTGTGGCAGTGACGACATCCATCTTGTCGCCTATCGGGGTGGATGTCCCATCATTTACAACCAGAACTATAAGAACAAGAGCCTGGTTTAATTCGTGCGGTCTCAACTTTGAGGTCGGACGGTCTCGGAAGCGAGTTGATCATTTGTTGTGTTCGCAGGTTTGCGGTCAGCAGGTTGTCGTCTCCTTCCTTGGTGATTTCCAGTGGCTTGAATAAACAGTTCGGCAGCGGCTTGTCTGCGAACTGGTTTATGTTGTTCTTGTGCTGTTTGCAGCCAGCTCAGCGATCAGACGACCTTCGGCGGTCAGGCGATCTGAGTTGTGGTCTGGCGACAGCTTCTGTTCTTCGTTCAATACAATAAGCTCCAGTTCATGCGGTTTGAGGTGGCGGTCTGGCAGTACAGGTCAAGCCGGGTGTTCTGTGTTGCGGTCTTGCCTGTCTTCTGTTCGCGCGGTCTCGGGTCAAGCCGGGCGATCACTAGAGTCGAGCGGTCTGTGCGGTCTCAGCTTGTCTAGCCTCCAGATATGTTTTTTTTGGTGTTTTGTTCTTCTCTTCTCCGTGATTCTTATAAATCATGTCTCGCCATGTATACCTCGCACTATAATCAAGTTTGTGATTCAATAAAGTCTCTTATGTTGTTGTGTGGCATTGTGGTTGTTTGGCTATAACTCAGTTGATGCAACTCCTGCTTACTCCTAAACGATTCAAATCAAAAAATTTAACATGGTATCAAAGCCAGGTTGTTGGAGTGGATAAGCAGTGATCAACTTGAGTTGCCATCATTTTTGTGAAGAAGCGACCACATAGATTGCCATGGAAGGTGGATACGCAAGAGGGCTTGGTATTGAACTCCTCACATCGACTAACTATAAGAAGTGGAGGTCGTGTATGGAGAGTTACTTACTTGACGAGGATCTATGGGAGATAGTTGGAGGAGAAGACACACAAGAGGTGTTTCTAGCAGGAGATAATATGGCAGAGGTGAGACTTTGGAGGAGGACTAATGCTAAGGCAAAGTTCACACCCAAGAGTGCTATCTCACCAGAGCTATTTGATCAAATCATTGGATGTAAATCTGCTGCTGAGATTTGGACGTCTTTGGACGGGTTATTTAATAAGAAGAATGTAGCTCGGCTACAGTTTCTTGAAAATGAGTTGGCGAAGGCCTCTCAAGGTGATCTTTCTATTTCTACCTTCTTTCTCAAGATGAAGAACCTCACAGCAGTGATTTCTGCATTGGACCCTGATGAGCCCATCTCGGAGGCAAAACTGAAGAGGCATATCATCTGCGGGTTGCGGAAGGAGTATCTTGCCTTTGTGACATCAGTTCAGGGTTGGGCAAATCAACCATCTCTGTTAGAGGTAGAGAACTTACTTGCTTCGCAAGAAAGTTTGGCAAGACAGAGGGCGGGGACTTCTATCTCTGGGGGACATAGTGATGTGTTGTTCTCTACAAAGAAGAAGAAGCCAGGTCATGATGGACCCTCTACTTCAGGTCAGCAGGATAGGGATTATGCTCCTAAGTCTGATGGGAAGAAGAAGGGAGAGGGACCAAGGCGCTGCAGGTGCAATAAGACCGACCACTTCAAGAAGGATTGTCGGGTTAATCTTCAGCCGGGACATGCAGTGGAGAAGGAGAAGCCAAAGTCTGATGAAGCTGGATGGGGAGGAGCCTTTGCGGCTAATATGACGGCTATGCCCGTTAAGGCCTTGGCTGCCATCAACTTCGAAGAGGATTGGATTGTTGATTCAGGGTGTGGACATCACCTCACTGGGGATGAATCAAAGTTCTCTTCTTTGGTGCCTTACTCAGGTAACGATGATATCATAATGGCTGATAATTCTGTTCATTCAGTAGAACAGGAAGGAGTTCTTTCTTTGAGCAGTGATAAGGGTCCACTCACCTAGAGGAGTGTTTATCACGTGCCTGGTATGAAGAAGAATCTCTTCTCTGTGACCAATGCGGTCGATGCCGGTTATCACGTTCCGTTTGGCCCAACAGAAGTGAAGTTTCTAAAAACTCAACCGGAGATAAAAGGAGATGTTATCCATGTTGGAAAGAGGGTGAAGGACTTGTTCGTGTTATCGACAAGTACCTATGTTGATAAAATGAAGACCAATGATAGCGCAACTATTTGGCATGAAAGGTTGGGGCATGTAGGCATGGATAAATTGAAGGCTATGGCGGTAAGGGGCCTTGTCAAGGGCTTGCCTAGCTTGTCCTCCTATGGAGATGGTCATGTTTGTGCGGGATGTCAGTTTGGCAAGTCTCATCAACTTCCATTTGATAAATCACAAACAAGATGCAAAGCGTCGTTGGAGTGCATTCACGGTGATTTGATGGGACCGACTGCCACCCCAAGCCTTGGAGGCAACAGATATATGTTGGTGTTGATTGACGATTACACCAGATATGTCTGGGTGCATTTTCTGAAAGAGAAGTCGAAAGCTTTTGCGAAGTTCGTGGAGTTCAAGGAGCTGGTGGAAGGTCGGTTAGGCCTGCGGGTGAAAAAATTAAGAACTGACAATGGTGGGGAGTTCACCTCTGGTGAGTTCTCAAGTTTTTGCAGGAAACACGGCGTTCGAAGAGAGCTCACTCATGCCCATACTCCACAGCAAAACGGCATTGCGGAAAGGAAGATCTGTCATCTGACAGAAACCTGCAAATGCTGGCTTCAGGCCAAGAGTATCCCAAAGTCCTTCTGGGCGGAGGGAATGTCATGTCCGGCTTACGTCATCAACAGGATGCCTCTGAGTCCTATCAACATAAAGACCCCTCACGAACTAATGTTCAAGGAGAAGCTGAGTGTTGCACACCTTCGGGTGTTCGGGTCAACCTGTTATGTGCATATTCCTGATGCTCTTCGGACAAAGCTAGATGCGAAAGCAAGGAAGCTAGTCTTTGTTGGATATGATGAGCGGAAGAAGGGATGGAGATGCATGGATCCTGAGACACAGAGATCAGTGGTATCTCGGGATGTGGTGTTCGATGAGGTGAATTCCTACAAGGGGAGTTCAGGAGTTGAACTACCGGAGCGCAGGGTTGATGAAAAAGGAAAGGCTACGAGAAATCTTCAAGTGGAGTTACCTGTTTCACCAGGAGCTCCAGCGGTGTCAAGATCTGAGATGGAGGCTTCAGGTTCTGGAAGCAGGGGGAGCGATGCTCCAAGTTCATCCAGAAGAGGAGCTAGCACAGAAGAAGTAGCTGAGGAGGTGGTTAGTCAGGAGCAACCTCTTAGGAGGTCAAAGAGGACTATTAAGCCACCAGATCGATACACAGGAAGAAACATGGTGAGCTTCGTCTAATGTTTCTTTGCTGGTCCCTTGGATGAGAGGGAGCCATCAAGCATTGAGAAGGCCAGAGGCGTGAAGTAGTGGGACATTGCTATGCAAGAAGAGATGGATGCTCTTAAGACGAATGAGACTTGGTCTCTAGTGCCCAGGCCCATGGGCATTACCCCTGTGACATGCAAGTGGGTCTATAAACTCAAGAAGAAAGATGACGGTACGATTGAGTGATATAAGGCTCGCCTTGTAGCTCGTGGGTTCTCACAGCAGTATGGTGAAGATTATGATGAGATGTTTAGTCCAGTGGCAAAGATGACTTCGGTACGATTTGTTATTGCCTGGCGGCTTCAAGTGGATGGGAGATTTGGCAGCTCGACATTAAGAATGCTTTCTTATACGGCGAGATCGACAAGGATTTCTTTATGATCCAACCGCCGGGCTTCATCTCGGAGGAGTGTCCGGACTACGTCTGCAAACTGAAGAAGGCTCTGTATGGGTTGAAGCAAGCACCTCGGGCGTGGTATGTGAAGATCGCGGAGTATATTCTATTATGCGGGTTCGTTGCTTCAGACTCTGATTCTAGCTTGTTCGTCAAGAAGGAGGGAGCGCTTTGGGTTATTGTTCTGCTGTATGTGGATGACATGATTGTCACCGGGAACTCGAAGGAGGCAGTAGCAAGGCTGAGAGCCGAGCTTGCCATCAGGTTTGAGATGAAGGATCTGGGTGAGCTTCACCATTTCCTTGGACTCGAGGTTCAGAGGCGGGAGAGCAGAGTGCTCGTTTCTCAGGCCAGATATGCGGAGCGGATCGTTCAACGATTTGGCATGGAGGTAGGGAAGAGCAGCTCTATACCTCTAGAACAACATCATAAACTTCGGAAGAATGAGGGGAGAGTTTTATCTGATCCATTGGTGTTCCGAGCTCTGGTTGGGAGATTGATTTACTTGACCATAACGAGGCCAGATATTGCTTATGCAGTTTGCAAAGTGAGTCGGTGTATGGCGGAGCCACGGAAGCCTCATCTTTTGGCGCCAAAAGGAATTCTGAAATATGTGAAGTCGACCTCTGATTTGGGTCTCCTATATCGGAGAGGGTCTAGCTTGGATTTGTTTGGATACATGGATGCTGACTACGGGGGAGACGTGGATGATCAGAGAGCAACGTCTAGTTTTGTCTTTATGACGGGCCCCACAGCTATCTCTTGGTGCAGCAAAAAGCAGGACTCGGTGTCCGTATCTACCACAGAAGCGGAATACAAGGCTTCGGCCTTGGCAGCTCAGGAAGCCGTTTGGCTCAGGAGGTTGGTGGAGGACGTTCATGAGGAGGTTTGAGGTCCCACTATGCTACGCGGGACAATGAGAGTGCTCTCAAGCTGGTTTATAATCCAGTCTCTCACGCGAGGACCAAGTATATTGAGATTGAGCACCATTTCATTAGTGAAAACGTGTTGGGAGGATCTCTTATGGTCGAGCATGTTCGGAGTGCGGACAATATCGCAAAAATCTTCACAAAGCCGCTGGCGAAGGGGCCGTTTACACGGTTGCGAAGTTTACTCGGGCTAGTCTCCACTTCCCACTTCAAGGGGGAGTGTTGAAATTATTGAAGTGAAGTGGAAGGTGACCGGGCGGTCTGATGTTGGGAGACCGCAGAGACCGCGTGATCTGCGCTGGTGCTCTGGCGGTCAATTCTGCCGGTCTGGTTCTGGCGGTCTGCTGGTTGACCAGTTTGTTCTTGGTTTGTTCCGGTCTGTTCCCGAGTTGTTCTGCTTGGTTGGCATGTCTTCCTTGTTGGAATACCGAGCGGTCTGTTCTTATGTAACCGCCTGTCCGGGCAGCTTGTTCTGGCGATCTGCCGACTTGTTTGAAGTCGACCAGATGGTTCTTGGTTTTCTCCTGGCGATCTAAGGAAGGAGCGTTCTTGTGCCCGCGCGGCTTGTGCACGATATGTCTGCTGGTCTGCAGTCTTGGACGGGAGGTTGTCCAAGTTGTGTGATCGCGCGGTCTGCCCTTGTGAGACCGCTGGCGATCTGGCGGGTATTGATTGTATCCCTCTTGTGGCGGTGATGACATCCGTCTTGTCGCCTATAAATAGGGGTGCATGGCCCCTCATTTACAACCAGAACTGTAAGAACAAGAGCCTGGTTTAATTCGTGCGGTCTCAACTTTGAGGTCAGACGGTCTCGGAAGCGAGTTGATCGTTTGTTGTGTTCGCAGGTTTGCGGTCAGCAGGTTGCGGTCTCCTTCCTTGGTGATTTCTAGTGGCTTGAATAAATAGTTCGGCAGCGGCTTGTCTGCGAACTGGTTTATGTTGTTCTTGTGCTGTTCGCAGCGAGCTCAGCGATCAGGCGACCTTCGGCGGTCAGGCGATCTGAGTTGCAGTCTGGCGACAGCTTCTGTTCTTCGTTCAATACAATAAGCTCCAGTTCGTGCGGTCTGAGGTGGCGGTCTGGCAGTACAGGTCAAGCTGGGTGTTCTGTGTTGCGGTCTTGCCTGTCTTCTGTTCACGCGGTCTTAGGTCAAGCCGGGCAATCTCTGGAGTCGAGCGGTCTGTGCGGTCTCAGCTTGTCTAGCCGCCAGATTTGTTTTTTTGGTGTTTTGTTCTTCTCTTCTCCGTGATTCTTATGAATCATGTCTCGCCAAGTATACCTCGCACTGTAATCACGTTTGTGATTCAATAAAGTCTCTTGTGTTGTTGTGTGGCATTGTGGTTGTTTGGCTATAACTCAGTTGATGCAACTCCAGCTTACTCCTAAATGATTCAAATCAAAAAATTTAACATTAGATTCATTCAATGCTGCTGCAAAATGCTTCTAGGCCATCCTTGTTCTATTTTATAAAGCAGGATTATCCAAGCTGATCTCCACGAGGTGTAAAATACTTGAAGTTGAGTTGACAAAATTCAACGATACTGTACATGTAGGGGACAATGGTTCCCTCCATGGGAAAATTTCTAGAAGAGATATCAACATAACAGAGGAAATGATGTCTCAAACATTTGATATACCCACAGGAGAGGAATCTAATGAGTAATCCGGGGAAGAGACAAAGAAGGCATTAGAAATCATGCAATTCAAGAAAGAAAGACCCATAAATCTGAAAAAGGTGGATCTGGCTGAAGAGTACAGATTTCTGGCAGACATAATGGGAAATGTAATATTGTGCAAGATTTCACGACATGATGATATACCCAAACAACAACTACAAATCATGGGAGCTCTGATTCTGGAAAAGAAGATAAACTGGGGGAGATGCCTCCTGAAAATGATTGGCCATAAGTATGCACACAAAGAGAACTCCTATATGAGAATAATGAGCCAAGTTCTCTTCAAACACTATCTAGAGGACTGCAAATCCAAAGGAGTGCCAATTCCACCAGGAAAAAAGAATCAACATTGGGATCTTTTCCAAGTGGACCAGGCAAATCTTAAAGCCTGGTCAAGCTCCAGCCTCACCTCCTCGCTCTCCTCCTCCTCAAGATTCAGTGAGGCAATTACCAGATCCTCCAAGGGATAATATTCCTCCTCCTCCCTCTCCAACTCCACAGGAAACTATTCCAAGTCTCCCTCAGGAAGATGTTCCATCTCAACAATCTCCTCAGCAACAACAACAACAACAATAGCAGTAAATACCTCAATCCATCCCATCTTCTTCAATCCCAGAGCCATCCTCTCACATTCCACATCAATAACCATTTACCCCAGTCTCTCATTTTGCTCCTCCTCCACCTCCACCATTTCATATCTCACCTGAAACCTACCATGCTCTCTCCCCCATCCAAGAAGATTTCCCACCATCACCTCCTCCATCTACCTCTCATTTCTTTCCAATTTACCTTGAGCAGGCCATCTCTAAGACAGTTGGTATTGCCTCCTCTACTTTTGCAGATCTATTGGCCTCTCAATCAAGACAGTTTCACAGGAAGCATTCCCAGATGGAGGATGTATTATTAGATTCTAAAAGATCCCTCCAGAGCCTCAAGGACTTTATGTCTTCCTCCATGGTCAAAAAAGAGTTCTTAACCTCTCTTGCCAGCAAGGTTAAGAAGGGGGAGAATATTCTTGAGTAAGAAAGTCCTATCCTAGAGGTGGGTGGTCATACTAATGACTCTCCTGTTCCTCACAAAGTTACTACCTTCCAAGGTGCACAGGTCCAGTGGGAGCTGATGCGCGTCGGCAAGTGCACCGGTCGCTGTCAAGTAATAATTGTGGAGAATAAATTCCCCGGATGTCGGTCTCTTGAGGAATGCAGGATGGGTGATCGAATCGCGCAGTGAATATTGTTACACAAGCGTTTCACAAACACAAAGAGGGGTTTTTGGTTGGTTTTCCTAATTTTAACAACAATAAAAGAGATGCGGGTCGAGAACACCGCTTCGCAACGTGAGGTGGATGCAACGGCCGCGATGCCGTGCTTCGTGAGGCGAATGAAGTGGACTCAGGCGCGAGAGAGTGAGGGTTGCAAACACCTCTTCACAACCGTCGTTAGCTCTTGCCAACAAGGAGCAAACACCTTGCGTGCGTGTGTGAGTGAGTGCGCTTGAACGTGGTGAATCACAACCAACCCATGAATAAGAACACAGAAACATTCATTCTCATCAAGTAAATATCACAATATTCATTTAGTAAAAGATTCAAAGGGGTACAATCAAGGAAAGAGGAAGGAGATAACCGGTGGTGAAGACTAGCGGCCGTTCACGGCCGGAATGGTAGGTTGTCGGGCTACCTCCGGACTCGGGCGGACGATGCTTCCGGCGTAGAGGGCTGTCACAATCTCCCTACGTGCTCCGTCGTCTTCGACTCAAGGTCTCTTCTTCTTCTCACCGGGCGGAAAGCGAAAATGATTGCTTGGAGGCTTGCGGATGATGGAGAACACTCACGGACGATGGAGGATGTCTAGGAATGGACCGAGGAAGCTTCCCCTTGCGTAGGAGATGAAGTAGGGGCGATCCAAGGGGGCGGTCGGCGGCGTACGGAACAGAAATCCCGCTCCCGGAATGAATCATCCGCCCTAAAATCGCAACAGGCGCTTAAATAGGCGCTGGATTAAACACTGCGCACGATCATTGGCGCACGACCAGTGGTCGTGCGCACTGGAATCCTGCGATCGTGCGCACTGCCTGGACAGAACCTGCACGAGATGAAATCATAAAATAAAATGTTCGCACGACCAGTGGCGCACGACCATTGGTCGTGCGCACTAGCGTCGGTGGTCGTGCGCAATAGGTGAGACAGAACTCATAAAATTACTATTAAGTGCGCACGGACAGTGGCGCACGACCGGTTGTCGTGCGCACTGGAGTTGATGGTCGTGCGCACTGCACCAGACAGAACTCGTAAAAAGGGGTTAAGTGCGCACGATCAGTGGCGCACGACCGGTGGTCGTGCGCACTAGAACAAGTGATCGTGCGCAGTGTTCCTGTGCAGAATTGCACCGGAAACACTTGCACGCCTCCTATTCCAGCACAAACACAGATCTAGCCACCGAAAGTGGCACTTAACAACATATGAGTACTATGAAAGGAAATAAACACGAAAACACACCAAAGTGGGCCAAAATGTGCACCTAGCATGGGTTATCAATTATAAACTATAATAAGGCTAAAGTGCGTGATATTGACTAAATAATGGCCCGGATGAGTCCATGAAGGTGTATATAATCAGGACTCATCACACCCCCAGACTTAACTGTTTGCGCGTCCCGAGCAAACGAATCCGGCGGAAGTTGAAAAAGATAATTAAAATAGCGAATTACGCAGGGGAGTACAGTGCGAAGTAACATATGCATGCGAGTAGGAATTCTAGTAGAAGAAGATTCTAGCTATGCTAACTAATTTACGTAAGTACTAAAGCGTAATCAAAGATTTAATTGTACTCAGTGGGTGAATTATGAAGAATTTGACGATCATGCCCGGTATGAAAGTGACGAGACGCTGAGGCGGGTGTTGCAAAAGATCGGGACTTAGGAATAACTCCGCTGAAATCCATCAACGTCGTGAACCATACGCTTGCCCGGTCACACTCTCTCCACGGCGCTAGCAAACTCGCAAGTCAAATCAGTAGGACTTATAGGATTAAAACGGGGCTTAGGTTACGGAATGATATGCAAAGATAAACATGACGGCTACGCAACCCAAATGAGCCAACGGCACACTGCACCTTACAAAACCAAACAACTATGCTCGTGTGACACACCCCCAGACTTATCATGAAAACCAGGTGTGCACACAGCCTACTTTACAAATACCAAAAGATTTTTCTCTTTAGCTTGGGAGGATTATTTTCAGGATACTCTTCTTTTTTTCTTTTATATATTTTTCTTCTTTCAAGCAACCTCCAGTTGGTTCAAAATCAGCGGAAAGACATTATTTTCTCTTCAAAACACAATGATACCACACACCACACAAGTTGGAAATTATGAGCACAGTTAAAACATTTTTTTGGTTGCGGGCGTAGGATAGGCTTCAGGCTTTGGTGGATGAGGAGGAGCTGAACATAAAAATGGTAGGCACAAATTTGGCTTGCAAAGGTGAATGAAAGGGGCATGGAATAGCAAAGCTCAAACTAGCCAAATGGTGGCCTACATCATGCTTGACTCAACAAGTAGCTCTCACCCATGCTTCAAGAGTCGCTTGGGGCAAGTTCTTAGCCCACGAGAAAGATAAACCTTCCTCCCGACTCGAGCAACACACGTTTAGCGACCGCACACACACAACACCGGGTTATCATCAATTTCATTCGAATTCACCACTTGAGTACATTAAATCTAAATTTACGCAGAGATACTACACATAAATTAAATGCATAAAGAAAATCTAATTCTACTCAGGTTCTACTATAGCATGCGAAGCGACTAGAACACTACATGAGTCGACACCGCGCTCCAAATAATAATTCCTGTGTTAATAGCCTATTTCACATTCCAACCAAACTAGTTTAAACGGAACAACACAAAAGAAAGCACGCACTCAAGTGGGTGAAGTGGTGTGTGAAGATGAACGAAACTAAATAACTGAAATTAAAATACTTCTAGTATGCAAATGAGATGAGCATGTGCAGTGGGTGACAAAGAAACGGCTCTCCCCCAGACTTAATCAAAACCATACAACATAATGATATGACAGTGAAAATCAAAATTGAAAGCTAGGGAAGAAGTTACCCAATGCTCAGCACGTGAGCATACCAGAAGAATGGCGTTTAAAATCAAGACAATCCACAGCATCCACCATCGAACACAAAACCTGCAAGCAAAACTCAAAACAACAAAAGCAAAAACAAAAACTGAACTAGGAAAGGTTAGATAAAAGGAAATATATAAAAAATGGAAATCTGGGTTGTCTCCCAGTAGCGCTTTCATTTAACGTCCTTAAGCTGGACCAAATACCTGTATTAGCATTGTTTATAAAGAGTGCAGGAATTAAGAAGACATACTCAAAAATAGTTCATTGCAGCAATTAAAAACACGCATCAACTAAAAGCGCTCTTGTGGTGCGCATCTCCCGTAGCATGTAGGCGGGAGGTGAAGGCTTTAGGGCCAGCACTGGTATTACCCAATGCTCCCCTAACCTCTGCCATCTTGCTACGAAGAGCGGCAGCACGAGCGTCACGCAGAAGTTTTTCTTTTTTCAGTTTGGTGACGGTTGGAGATCTCCACCGTTGTGAACTCTCAGATTTTTCCTCCTTAGAATCAGGTGGCGTCACTTCCGGTGTCACTGTGACCACCGGATCGGCCCAAGAGACGGAAGGCTTAAACAGTTTATTACACGATTCATCACAAGAAGAAAAATAATCAGCATTTCCCGGACAGCCGTCATCCTCCTTCTCGGCGTCGAATTCTTTCCGAAAGTCAATCACTTCCTCCTCATCAGATTTGAGCTCCTCCATTTCCCCTTCACCTGTTTCTTGGAAATGCGTCTTCCCTGCACAACTCAGAAGTTCATCAGAAATAACAAGAGGGGGAGGAGTGGATGTGTTGGCTCTAGCTTCGAGATGAATGGGCTGCAGCGCCGTGTTAGGTAAGATGACACACCCCGTGGCAAAGTCAAGGGTGGCGCCGCTCTCTTTCAAGAACGGCACCCCCAAGATAGGGATGGATTGATTTTCCCGGGGGCCCAACACCTGAAAGTCCGCGACCACAGTTGTCCCCTCAACTATTACTTCCACGTTTCTCACCTCTCCCTCGGATTGAATAATGGTGCCGTTAGCGAGAATCAGCGATTTCTTTTCCTCTGTGTTAATCTCCAATTGAAGTTTCGCAACATCTTGCAGCGCAATAACATTGCGAGAGGAACCGGAATCGCATAGAGCCTTTGTTTCAACCTGATTGATGGAACACGAGATTATCAGCTCACTCGGATTGGCATCCACCACATCCCCCAGACTTTTCCCTTGATCAATGGGATTCTTTTCCGTATTACTGGGAAGGGACCCCTGCGAACGCTCAGTTAGCGCTTGGGCCAATTGGCCCAAATGCGTCTCCAAGTTTCGCATAGATGCAGTTTGGTTTGCCATATTCGAGTTAGCTACAAGCATGAATTTTTCCATCATTTCTTCTAAATTACTCTTCTTTTGAGTAGGGGGTGCTTGGTTGTAATCCGGGTGCGGCGGCCTCGGTTGGCTCCCGGAGGCGTAAGCATCATTTTGATGCTGCCCCGGTGACCATCGTTGGCCGAGCGTGTTGGGATTCCACGAGAAGTTCGGATGACTTCTCGCTCCCGGATTATAAGTGTTATTATACGGCGCCCCCTTGGACTGATTTCCAACATAATTCACAGATTCATTTAAAGATAAGTGCACGAAATCACCTACCACTTGGTTCCCCGAGCATTCGTAAGCATGGTGGCCTCCACCTCCACATCCTTCACAAGTAATGATGGCAGCAGATGGAGACAGAGAAGGAAGAGAATCAACCATGAAGAGTCCTCGGCTGCTTCTTGGAGCGTTTCTCCCTGCAGTCCAGAAGGTACTGTGGGAGGCAGTGTCACGCAAAATCCGCAGGGCATCTTCAGGGGTGTGGTTCATCAAGGTACCACCGGCCGCAGCATCGATCATTGCCCTATAATTGGGCTCGATCGCGAAGTAGAACAATTCAACCACGTTCCATGGCTGGAGCTCGTGGCCAGGGCAACGGCGAAGGAGTTCATTGAGGCGCTCCCAAGCTTCCGCAAGAGTCTCTTGATCCAACTGCCGAAATGTGGCGATTTCACGCCGCAAGCTTACAATCTTATCCACCGGGTGGAATTTAGCCAGGAATTTGGATGCAAGGGCATCCCATGTTGCAGCAGTCCCGGGCGGGATGGAATGAAGCCATACTTTTGCTTTATCACGGAGGGAGAAGGGGAACAGTCTCAGTTTGACTGTGTCATCAGCAATGCCCGCATAGCGGAAAGTTCCGCAAATATCAGAGAATTCTGCCAGATGCAGATGCGGGTCTTCGCTAGCCATCCCCGAAAACTGAGCATGGTTTCGGATAATGTTTAAGATCGCCGGCTTTATCTCAAACTGATTGTTCATGATATTGGGCCCAAAGCCCGGATACACGCTTCCAGCAGTGGGGGTGGTATAATCTCTCATAGTACGAGGCCGAGGTCTCTCCGCCTCCTGTTCATCAGTGGCCGGATTTTGCCCCTCATCGTGCACTCGCGCATCAGCATCATTCGGGTTCACATGATCACCCATGGCTGCTTGCAGAGCCGCAGCACGCCTTCGCGCGCGAGCGGTTCGTTCGATTTCTGGGTCAAAAGGTGCAAGTTCACCTGCAATCTGCCTCTGCATGCACTGTCAACAACAAGAAGAAAATGAAAAGATCAAAAACAACTGCTCGTGTAACGAGAGTCACGACACAAGACGATACACGCCTGCGTTCCCCGGCAACGGCGCCAAAAACTTGATGCGCGTCGGCAAGTGCACCGGTCGCTGTCAAGTAATAATTGTGGAGAATAAATTCCCCGGATGTCGGTCTCTTGAGGAATGCAGGATGGGTGATCGAATCGCGCAGTGAATATTGTTACACAAGCGTTTCACAAACACAAAGAGGGGTTTTTGGTTGGTTTTCCTAATTTTAACAACAATACAAGAGATGCGGGTCGAGAACACCGCTTCGCAACGTGAGGTGGATGCAACGGCCGCGATGCCGTGCTTCGTGAGGCGAATGAAGTGGACTCAGGCGCGAGAGAGTGAGGGTTGCAAACACCTCTTCACAACCGTCGTTAGCTCTTGCCAACAAGGAGCAAACACCTTGCGTGCGTGTGTGAGTGAGTGCGCTTGAACGTGGTGAATCACAACCAACCCATGAATAAGAACACAGAAACATTCATTCTCATCAAGTAAATATCACAATATTCATTTAGTAAAAGATTCAAAGGGGTACAATCAAGGAAAGAGGAAGGAGATAACCGGTGGTGAAGACTAGCGGCCGTTCACGGCCGGAATGGTAGGTTGTCGGGCTACCTCCGGACTCGGGCGGACGATGCTTCCGGCGTAGAGGGCTGTCACAATCTCCCTACGTGCTCCGTCGTCTTCGACTCAAGGTCTCTTCTTCTTCTCACCGGGCGGAAAGCGAAAATGATTGCTTGGAGGCTTGCGGATGATGGAGAACACTCACGGACGATGGAGGATGTCTAGGAATGGACCGAGGAAGCTTCCCCTTGCGTAGGAGATGAAGTAGGGGCGATCCAAGGGGGCGGTCGGCGGCGTACGGAACAGAAATCCCGCTCCCGGAATGAATCATCCGCCCTAAAATCGCAACAGGCGCTTAAATAGGCGCTGGATTAAACACTGCGCACGATCATTGGCGCACGACCAGTGGTCGTGCGCACTGGAATCCTGCGATCGTGCGCACTGCCTGGACAGAACCTGCACGAGATGAAATCATAAAATAAAATGTTCGCACGACCAGTGGCGCACGACCATTGGTCGTGCGCACTAGCGTCGGTGGTCGTGCGCAATAGGTGAGACAGAACTCATAAAATTACTATTAAGTGCGCACGGACAGTGGCGCACGACCGGTGGTCGTGCGCACTGGAGTTGATGGTTGTGCGCACTGCACCAGACAGAACTCGTAAAAAGGGGTTAAGTGTGCACGATCAGTGGCGCACGACCGGTGGTCGTGCGCACTAGAACAAGTGATCGTGCGCAGTGTTCCTGTGCAGAATTGCACCGGAAACACTTGCACGCCTCCTATTCCAGCACAAACACAGATCTAGCCACCGAAAGTGGCACTTAACAACATATGAGTACTATGAAAGGAAATAAACACGAAAACACACCAAAGTGGGCCAAAATGTGCACCTAGCATGGGTTATCAATTATAAACTATAATAAGGCTAAAGTGCGTGATATTGACTAAATAATGGCCCGGATGAGTCCATGAAGGTGTATATAATCAGGACTCATCAGGAGCCTGCACCAATAAATCTGAATGAGGAGCAAATAACTGCAGCAAATCAGGGGGAGCGCCCAGATACTCAGGGGGAGCCTGCTCCAGAAGTCCAAAGGAACCTGGAAGATGAAATGGATGTTGATGTGGTCCAAGGGGAAATCCAAGAGGTTATTCTGAATAAAGTAGCTCAGATTGCTCAGGAAGCTGCTCAGGAGGCTGAAGTAAATGCACAAATTCAGGGGGAGCTTTCCAAAGACATTATTGCTGAAGAAGCAGAAGTGTCCCCTGAAGATGATGAGCCTCTACAGATTGCCCCTAGGATGATACCAAAATCCTTCTCACGAAAAAGAAAAACTCCTGAGAAGGATCAATGATTTCAGGTATCTTTACGTATATCTTCTGAAGAAAGAAAAATAGAAAGTGGTTTGGTGAAACAATGTGATTTATTATACAATGTCTTAAATGTTCTGAGATTTAATTCTATCATTCTTGTACTATCTATATTGTCTTGAATGTATTTTCTATTTAATGAAAAAGCAATGTGTAAAATCACTTTAATCAATCTGTAAAATTTGTTAAGATTAATAGGTGGAGATTGTTGGGAAAAACTCCTTGATTTAACTTAACAAATTACCTAAAAGTGATTTTACTTCTTAGGTTTTAATTACCCATTGTATAGTGAGGGTAATCTGGTCATTAGATGTCTTAAGATGTCACACTCAACTTAGGGTGTCAAGACCATATCAAGAGAAGCACAATTTGGGTAGAGTTAACATTTGTGTCGAATAGAAATTGACGCAACATCGAGTTAATGTCGGCGCTACTCTGACTAGAAGTCCAAGTGGTCCAACCCTTCTGTCGAAGTAATTCAAGTCGACGTTACGTCGAAAGGATATCGATGAAGATGACAAGTATCTATCGATGTATCTTGAGAAGTCGACACTACTTTTACTTCAACTCAGTGCAGAAGGAAGTATTTGTCGAAGCCATCTAAATTTGATGCAACATCGACTTCATTTTGATGCAGATAATGATGTTCAGAGTCAAGCCTTCAACTCGATAGTTACGTCGATAAGGTATCAACACTACATCGACTATAAGAGTTCAATCAGAGCAAGAATAAATTAGAAGCTGCTCTTACAAGAACTCGAAGGTGCGTCGATTAGAGAGAAAGAGAACTCGACACTACGTCGAATACAGTCTAAAAAGGAAACCTTTTCATCTGTCATTTTGGACCCTTTCTCATGGCCCACAATACTGAAGACTGTTCTCCAACGGTTTAATTATTGCCTCAAATTTAAAGAAGAATTAAAAGAGGACAGAAAAGCATTCTTGGAAACAAGCATACTGTTGGTAGACGGGTCGTGAATTAAAGAACGAAAGAAAGAGAAATTGTCCAGGCAAAATACCTTTTCTGGACCTACCATAAAAAGAAATAAATTCAAATTAAAGAGGGACAATACAAGGGAAGAGCCGACAGAGAAACATAGGGTATTCATCACTATCGGCTTGACTTTTTGGATCAGGGCTTCCACTTCTTCTTCTTCTTACTGGAACCATAATAAAGAAAAATACAGTGAAAAACAAGAACTGCTCTCTCCCTCTTAGAATAGAACAACTGAAGGTTGCTCTTCATTAATATCGCATAACATCCAGATTTCAATCAAAAGGAAGAGAATGGATCTGACAATCATATCTCCTGCAAATCATGTCAATCATAAGCAGGAGTTCTTCATCAGCATATCCAGTAAAAGAATATTGAAGCTGATTTTGAGACAGGCTTCAAAAGAATTCTGGGAATAGAATTCTTCTTCCTCTCCTTTCTTCTTTCTCCTTCTCATTCTCAATTGTAAAAGAGTTTTAAGAATCCCTCTTACAAAGGATTCAATGGTTCAAGATCTCCTTATCAAAAGATCAGGTTGGTTCAAGATCTCCTTATCAAAAGATCTGGTTGGATTATGATCTCCTTATCAAAAGATCAATGGTTCTAAGAGTCTCCTTATCAAAAGACTCAGGCACAGGTGGTGCATTCCTACCAGGTGGTAGAAGAGAGGACAACCCACATTTTGGAGAACCTCTATAAAATCTTTGTGTCTTCTGGTTGTGAAGTTTGTATGCTGTCCCATTTCTATTACTGTTTTACTGTTTTACTTAACAACACTAGTTTTATTCTGCGTGTGGAATTGTTGGAGCATAATACTTAGTGTTTTATTGTGTTTGCATAAATAAGATAGAAATATTTTAAAACTCTATTCACCCCCCTAGAGTATACTCAGGGGCACACCTGTGCACTTTCAGAAGTATTGCTTGGGGGATCACATAAGAATTTATATATATATATATATATTGGTTATCTGATGTATAAATAGAAGTGATAAAAGAAGATGTGTTTGCAGAAGACACTTACAATTCTTTCCAAGGCGCTCAACCTCACAATGCTTATTAAGACTTATCAAAAGGCGTAGTAGTGCTTGGTGGAGTTATCTGTCATTTTATTCATATTTTTTTTTAATTTTGGACAAAGGTCTCTGAATTCATTTGTTTTTTTGCAAACAACAAAAAGTTTGAAATCACACTTCTATATGTGCAAGAAATTTATTTTTAAAAAGAGGGTGTAGGTAATTTAGGCATACAACTTAACATGTTAAACTATTACACTACACAATCATGCAAGTCTAAGATTATGAACACATAGATTACCTAAAGAGTGAGTGAATGAATCATTATTTAACATACAACATAACTCACACATAACGGCATGCTATGCAATATTATACAATTTTCTATAGTCTATTTCATTGCACATAATATGATTAAGGTCAAGGCATGACCAGCCAGAAACAATGTTTAGGAAACTTGAAATTAAAATTAAATATTGAAGAAAATATTTTAGAGTATGCTTAGTTAATTTTGACCATTGGAGAAAAATAACAAGATTTTTGCTCATGTGACATTATATAGTCAAGTAGTAAAACAAAAGCATGACAAAACATATTTTTCAAATTTTTTGATTATTTGATTATTTTTTGGATTTTTTAATAATGGAAAACAAAGATTAATAGATAAATAACAACTTTCAAAAACAGAGAAACAAAAAGAAAATATGTATGAGAAGTTATCAGAGATTTTTCAAAAATAACAAAATGGAAATATGAGCAAAAGGTCTAACGCCAAGCGTTGACTCCTAATGTCTACGTTGACTCCTAATGTCGGCGTTGACGCCTAACGCTGGGCGTTGACTCTTAGCGCCAAAATAGTAATCGATTTCTTTATTTAAAAAAAAATCTTTTCCTTAATTTAGAGTTATTATATAGAGGCCTTCTTTGTGTAGAAATTTCAAACATTATAGAGATAATTAGAAGGCTCTTTAAGCATGTTTTTTTTATTTAAAAATGGTTTTTATATTTTTATTGTTGTTTGGCATTTCGAGAAATTAATATAAAAATAAAATGCAAGCAGAGATATAAAGAGTCGTACAAAGAGAAAGGCAGAATGAAAATACAAATTTATGGAAAATAGTCTAACGCCAGCGTTAGACACAACGCAGTGCGTTAGCGCTTATATTTCAAATTTGAACATTTTTTATGACTAAAGAATCATCATTTGAAGATATGATGAGACACAACAATCATGAGAGAATAGCAGAGAAATTTGTTTTGAGGAGAAGTTGTTTTTTATAGGTTTTAATGGGAAATATCTAAGACACACAATTCTAACCTAAGCATGTTGAAACGAGCATTAGGGAGTGCTTTGGTAAAGATGTCTACAAGTTGGGACTCTGTGCCAATAGAGCTAACTCTCACATGCTCTTTCTTAATGTGATCTCTAATGAGGTGATGACGCACATCTATGTGTTTAGACCTTGAATTATGAATGAGATTGTTGGTTAGATCGATTGTACTTTTGTTGTCACATTTTAATTCAATATTATTTTGATGAACCCCAAAGTCTTCTAGCGTTTGACTCGTCCAAAGGGCTTGTGCACAACAACTTCCTAGTGTGACATATTTGGCCTCGGTGATGGAGAGGGAAACATAAATCTTTTTCCTACTCGACCACGCTACAAGTGACGGGCCTAAGAAGTGATATGTGTCACTTGTGCTCTTATGATCTAGTGAATAACCTTCATTATCTGAGTAGGAATAACCATGCAATATAAAGGAATCATTATAAGGATACCATAAGCCTAGACTAGATGATCCAATTAAATATCTAATGATTCATTTAATCACTTTTAAATGAGATTATTTAGGATTATCTTGAAATCTAGCACATAAGCAAACAACAAACATAATATCGGGTCTAGAAGTACTTAGATACAATAATGATCCTATCATTCCTCTATATAACGTTTGATCAATAGAGATTCTAGCTTCATCTTTTCCTAATTGTAGAGATGCACTCATAGGAGTAGAGGCTTGTTTTATGTTTTCAAATCCAAATATTTTCATCATATCATGAACATATTTAGATTGACTAATAAATATTCCATCATCTCTTTGTTTTATTTGAAAACCTAGAAAATATGTGAGTTCTCCTACTAAGCTCATTTCAAAATCTTTTTGCATGACTAGTAAACTATATTACACAATTCTTCATTAGTGGCTCCAAAAATTATGTCTTCTATATACATTTGTAATATGATCAAATCATTATTTACATGCTTAATGAAGTGTACAACCCCGATATTCGCCTAGGGGATGATCAAATAAAAGTGACGCGATCCAGGTTCTCGGGATATATGTATGTTAATAGGCAGAAAAAAAGAGAAAGAGCAAAATTGACATATGCTCTCTACGTTCGACGAACGACGCTCTAAGTTCAACAAAAAGGTTCAAAACTGCGTTCGGCGAAATCCCGAAGTCCGTTCGACGAATTGGCTTCCCAGTCCCGCGGCCATTTCAGCGGCTACCTCTATCCCATCTCAACGGATCTGCTGGGACGAGCACTTAGCCGACTGACTCGCGAGAAGGCGAGCGAGTCAAGAGTGCGAGCGGGGCAGAAGTGCAAGAGAGGTCTTCACAGGCCATTCGCCCAAAGGGGGCGAACCAGATCTATCAAAGGTCACCCGCGGGAAGAGGCGCGAGTCAGGATTCCCACGAACCAGAGCCTCAAGGTCGACCAGCAGGAAGGCGAGCGAGCCAGGTGCTCGTTGAATGCTCGCAAGGAGGCGAGCGAACCGGAAACCTGCCAGAGGACCGCGAGAAGATAGGCGAGCCAGATTTCTTCCAGAGTCTCCGGGATCGACGAATCTCAGTCGAGGTCAACGAACTCAGTATGGCGCCCGACGAAGTGTGGGCCGCCGTTCGACGAATTCGCCAAAACTCTATGTTCGACAAACTCTCCAAGCTGCCGCGTTCGACGAATCCGCTGATCATCTATGATCGACAAAATCGTCTCTCTATCCCCGTTGGCCTGCCATTAGCCTATCCAAATAGCGGAGTTCAGCTGTTAGTAGACCTATTAAGGGTGCGGATAGTAAAATCAAAAGGTGGAATCCTGCTATTTGTAGGCAAGATCAGAAAACCTATAAATAAGACCTCAAGGGCACCTTTGGAGGGAGGTTCACTTCATCTTCTTTCTCTCCCAAGGCTCTCCTTGGCTAGAATTTCCAGAGCTCTCCAAGGTGCCCGATTCTCAGCTTTGGCTTGGGAGGGGAAGCGCTCAACGATCTTCCAGGTTAGTGGAGGGACCTCCTCGCTGCGACTATGGTCTTAGTCATCTTCCTAGTTTTTGGTCTACCTTCTCTAAGGGATCAGTAAGGGCTAGCCGCCCCTCATCTCGGTGAGGGCCCCGAACTCCACAGAGACCGAGAAATCGATTTCAACATTTTGGTGCGGTGAGCGTGGAGCGTGGCTGGTCCAAGAAAGTTCCAAGGAGCAGATATGATAGGAAGCGAGGATCAGGGCGAGGGGTTCAGCGAGTCACCGCAGGTGGTGACGTCGAGGATGTTTACGGACTTCAGGAGGGAGGTGCTTGACACCTTCGGGCTCACGATCGCGGCGCTGCGGAGCGAGTTCGCGACCCCGGCACCTCAGGCGACCCTTCCCCCAGCAGCGGTTGGCGAGAACTCCCCGGGGGAGGTCCGGAAAGGATGTCACGGGAAGTTCGGTTCAATACATGGAAGGGCGAGTACGGTTCGCCAGCCCGGCGAGCTACGTGCCAGCGAGCTCTGTGCCGGCGAGCTCTATGCCGGTGAGTTCTGCGCTGGCGAGCGCGGCGCGGGGAAGCGCGTGCCCGGAGGATGTAGTGACTGTGGGAGTGGTCCAGGCGAATACAGTTCTCGCGAGCGCAGTCCCCGCGAGCCCGAGTTTGGCGAGAGAGCTTGGGGGTCGTGTGGAGCGAGAAAGGATAGCGGAAGGTGGAAGTCCCTTCTGCGAGTTGGTACTTTCTGCACCTGTCCCGGCAGGGTTCGGAGAGTGGGGCAAGGTGTACTACAACGGCAGGGATGACCTTGTCCAACATCTCCAGTATTTTGAGGATTTGGTCTCCATCAAGCCGATGTCGGATGCTTTCAAGTGTCGGCTCTTCGACGTCACTCTTAAAGAAAAGCACAGGGACTGGTTCCATCAACTCCCTACAGGGTCAATCTTCGCCTTCGAGGATTTGCACTGGAGCTTCTTGTTGCGATTCTCAACTTAAAAGAAGAGGAAGAAGGACGCCGAGTCCCTCTTCAAAGTGAAGCAGGAGACAAAAGAGTCGTTGGCTCGGTACGCAGATCGGTTCCAGGAAGAAGTGCTACTCACTCAGAAGATGCCCGGGTTTGCACTCCAGCTCGCCTTCACGGTCGGGCTGAGGGAATGTTTCTTTAAGATGGCTTTGAAGAGGAAAGCCCCCGTCATTCCCTCAGCCCGCCTTCACGGTCGGGCTGAGGGAATGTTTCTTTAAGTTGATGGAGAGGGTGGCGGAGGAGATTGAGAGTGAGGAGGCCAACCAGGAGCTCACCAAGAGGATAGCAAAGCTCAGTGAGCCGGAGGTCAGGAAACAGGAGGTAAGGAGAAGGGAAGAGCCCAGGGCCCCAGAGGGGGAGTGGAGACAACGTGCCAAAGGAATGCAAGGTCAGGGAAGGGGTTACGGCCTGGGAAGGGGTAACTTCTATGGAGGACAAGGAAGACCCCACCAGTTGGGGTGGAGGCAGGGTCCGAGGCAGCTTCCTCCCCCACCTCAGCAAGCCATGGCAATCAGGCGGGGAAGAGGAGGAAGAGGAAGAAGGGAAGAGGCTAGAGAGGAAGCAAGGGAAGGAAGAAGGAGGAGGAATAGGGTGGCGGAAGAGGAAGCAGGGGAGGAGACGTTGCCGTATTGTGACTTCCACGACGAGGAAGGTCACGCGGCGGCCACCTGCCCAGAGTTCCTGGAAACAAAAAAGGGCCGAGTGCCCGCGCCGAGGCAACAGCAACAGGTGAGAATCGAAGAGGTCGAGCCTCGAGGGGAGGAGGAATAATGGTGTGAAGACAGAGTTGATGTTGGGAGTAGAGGAGGGATCAGAGTGATCCATGGGGGGTGGGGGGGTAGGGGTGGAGGCCACCCGAAAGGCTAGCCTCCATACCATCTATCGGCGGAGCGTGGCCTCTACATCCACTGCTCCACCCACAGCGGAGAAAATTACTTTCTCCCAGAAGGACATGCCAGGATATGAAGATCCATTCTGCAATGCGCTGGTCATCCAGACCGCCATCGAGAACTTCACCGTCTCACGGATTCTAGTCGACAATGGGAGTTCGGTCAACGTCGTCTTCAAGAAGGCGTTTGACGAGATGAAGGTAGAGGCCCGGAGGGTGTTAGCCTCGGATGGTCCCCTATTTGGTTTTTCAGGAGAGAGGAAGGAGGTAGAGGGTGGAGTGGGACTCTATGTGACTCTCAGGGGGCAGTCCCGGAATAGGCTATTCTTGATAGTTGATGCCCCGAGCAGCTACAGCGCCATCTTCAGACGGCCTCTCATCAGCGCGTGTCGGTGCGTCCCTTCCACTTTCCACCAATGCCTCAAGTTCAACACAGGGAATCCATGTCCAGGTCCGGGGACACCCCAAGATTGCAAGACAATGCTATGTGACGGCTGTCAACACCATCACCTAGATGGGAGAAGCGGAGGAGTTCGATAAAGTGATGGAGGAGGCGGCAGAAGCCGGAGGAGAGAATGGAGTCGAGGAGAGGATGGAGGAAGACGAAGTTCAGGCCCAGGAAGGGGTCGTTGAGAGTCCCAGGGTGGAGAGAGGAGAAGAAGAGGGGAAATGAGAAAGTGCCCAGGAAGGAGGGGAGGAAGAATTGATGATGGTAGGAGAAGCAGAGACGGAGGAAGGAGCCCAAGAACTCGCTTGCGGTGGAGAGAAGGAAAATGCTTGGGGAGAGCAATCTAGGATGGAGGCCGTGAATGAGGTCGTGGAGCTTGAAGTCACCACTCGGCTTGGGGTGGTGGAAAAGGTCCGAGTCAGCGGAGAGCTCAGTTCGAAGGATCAGGCCGAGATCCTGGCCTGTGTGTAGAAGAACGTGGACGTCTTCGCTTGGAGCGCCGTGGAGATGCCCGGGACAGATGCTACTGTTATAAGATGATTCCCTTTGGGTTCAAGAATGCAGGTGCCACTTATCAAAGAATGATGGATCGGGTCTTTCGCGAACAAAGGGGAAGAAACATGGAGGTCAATGTCGATGATCTCATGGTAAAGAAACGGGACCTTGGGTCCCACCTCCGAGACCTTGAGGAGACGCTCGGGACCCTACGGAAGTATAAGATGAAACTCAACCCCTTGAAGTATGTCTTCGGGGCTAGCCGAGGGAAGTTCCTAGGCCACTTACTAACCCCGACAGGAGTGGAACCTAACCCAGACAAGGTCAAGGCGATAATGGAGTTGGGGTCGCCGAGAAGCCCAAAGGAGGTCCAAAGCCTCACGGGGAAGTTGGCCAGACTCAGCAGGTTCCTCTCCAAGGCGGGAGAGAAGTGTGCGCCCTTCTTTAAGGCGCTAAGGGGCAACAAAAATTTTGAATGGACTTCGGAATGCGAGGGAGCCTTCCAAGCCTTGAAAGAGCAACTCACCCAAACCCCCTTACTTCAAGGGCCGAGATCGGGAGAAGACCTATCCCTATACCTGGGAGTGGGACTTGAGGCGGTAAGTTCAGTCTTGATCCGAGAAGAAGGAAGAAAGCAGTTCCTTATCTAATATGTCAGCCGAGTGCTGAAAAAGGCAGGGCTCCGGTACCCAATCTTGGAGAAGTTGGCTTTTGCATTGGTGGTGGCGGCTCGGAGACTCCGGCCCTACTTCCAGGCACATTCAATCAATGTGGTAATAGATCACCAACTTCGCAAGGTCATGGAAGGGGTGGAACACTCGGGAAGATTGGCAAAGTGGTCCGTGGAGCTGAGCGAGTTCGATATTACATTCGTACCCAGAACATCAATCAAGGCCCAAGCGGTGGCGGACTTCATGGCCGACTATACGACCGAGGTTGGGGAACATTAACCGCCCCCCCCCCCCCCCCAGTGGGATGGAGGATGTTGGTGGATGGTGCCTCAGGAAAGCACTCCTATGGAGGGGGAATCATCCTAGTGAGTCCCAAAGGGACAAAGATCGAGCAAGCCTTGAACATCCATTTTCCAATTACCAACAACCAAGCGGAGTACGAGGCGGTGATAGCGGGTCTGCGGTTAGCTCAAGAACTGGGAGTGCAAGATGTGGAGGTCTCGACGGACTCCATGGTGGTAGCATGCCAAGTCAAGGGAGAGTTTGAGGCAAAGGACCCGACCCTCCTGCGGTACTTGGAGAAGGTCAAGGGAGTCATCGGGCAGTTCCACACTTTCTCCATCAAACACGTGCCAAGGGAAGACAGCACCCCCGCGGACCTCCTAGCCAAGTTCGGTCCTCGAGCAGGAGGGACGGTTTCAGAACTCTTCCGGCCCTCCATCGAGGAAGGAGAACTGATGGAGGTGGATCAGCGGGTCTCGTGGATGGATCCCTTTATCTCTTTCCTATCATCATGGAAGTTCCCTGAAGGAGACATAGACAGGCGAAGCTTCAGGTATAAGTCGGCTTATTACTCTTTGCATGCAGGAGGGCTGTACAGGAAGACTCTCTCGGGACTCCTGGCCCATTATGTTTCAGAGGAGGAGGTTCTGAGATTCCTAGAAGAAATTCACTCTGGGGAGTGTGGGAGTCACTCCGGGAGCCGAACTCTGGAAGGGAGGGTGTTGAGACAAGGCTATTTCTGGCCCACCCTTAGAAAGGATGCGATGGAGTTCGCAAGGAGGTGTTCAAAGTGCCAGCTCTATGCTCCACTCCAACTCCTCCCAGCTCAGAGGCTCCGAACCATCACCGCTCCCTGGCCCTTCGCCATATGGGGGTTGGACCTAGTTGGCCCTTTCCCTCAAGCTAGTAGCCAAAGAAGGTTCTTAATGGTCATGATTGATTATTTCTCCAAATGGGTAGAAGTGAAAGCGCTCACCAAGGTAACATCCCAAGTTGTGAGGAATTTTGTATGGGGATAATTAATCTGTAGGCACGGCCTCCCCCTGACTATAGTGACGGACAACGGGCTGCAATTTGCTAGCGATGAATTCATTAGCTTCTGCACCCAGCTTGGCATTGACCTCAGGTTCGCATCGGTTCACCACCCAAGAAGCAACGACCAGGTGGAAGCGGCAAATAAAGTAATCGTCAACCTACTGAAGAAGAAGGTGGAGATCCTCCGAGGGAACTGGTTAGAGCAACTACCATCCGTTATCTGGGTCCTGAGGACTACCCCTAACACCGCCACCGGGGAGACCCCGTTCAAACTTTCTCATGGATCCGAAGCAGTCCTTCCCATAGAATTCAAAGTGAAGACCCCCAGGGTTATCGCCGCAGGTGAAGGGAATGAAGAGTGGCGGGTGGCAAATGATGAGGAACAAAGGTTATCCTTGGACCTGGTGGAGGAACTCCGGGACCAGGACACCATCCGGCAGGAGGAAATTAAGCGATGAATGGCCCGATATTTTGACAAGCACATCCGAGTAAAGCACTTTCAGGAAGGAGATCTGGTCTTGAAAAAGGTTGACGCGGCCGGAAGAGGGGCCGCGGTAGGTAAGCTCAACCCCAATTGGGAGGGTCCATACATTGTAAGCTAAGTGCTCAATTCAGGGGGGTATTACCTCCGAGATGTGGAAAGCTGTTATGTGAGGGCTGGCAAGGCGACAAGTATTGGTGCTGGAATGCCCCAGATCGATTCCGCTCCCGGGCTCTCACTAGACGGGGGGTTCAGGTTGATCTCTGGAGAGGCTGGCAATGTGACAAGTATTGGTGCTGGAATGCCCCAGATCGATTCCTCTCCCGGGCTCTCACTAGACGGGGGGTTCAGGTTGATCTCGGGAGAGGCTGGCAAGGTGACAAGTAATGGTGCTGGAATGCTCCAGATCGATTCCGCTCCCGGGCTCTCACTAGACGGGGGGTTCAGGTTGATCTTTGGAGAGTCTGGCAAGGTGACAAGTATTGGTGCTGGAATGCCCCAGATCGATTCCTCTCCCGGGCTCTCACTAGACGGGGGGTTCAGGTTGATCTCTGGAGAGGCTGGCAAGGTGACAAGTATTGGTGCTGGAATGCCCCAGATTGATTCCGCTCCCGGGCTCTCACTAGACGGGGGGTTCAGGTTGATCTCTGGAGAGGCTGACAAGGTGACAAGTGTTGGTGCCGGAATGCCCCGGATCGATTCCGCTCCCGGGCTCTCACTAGACGGGGGGTTCAGGTTGATCTCTGGAGAGGCTGGCAAGGTGACAAGTACTGGTGCTGGAATGCCCCAGATCGATTCCGCTCCCGGGCTCTCACTAGACGGGGGGTTCAGGTTGATCTCCGGAGAGGCTGGCAAAGTCACAAGTGGTTTGGGCAGGAAAATAAGATACTCATGACAGGAGGTTTGGCTCGTAAGCAACCTCAAGACCCGGGCGAGGCGAGACTGAAGGTCCGCTCGCATAAGAGAGTCATTCGCGGCGGGGCAATAGAGCTGGTGGCTCGCAAGGTCACTCACGAATGATAGCGAAGCGAATAAGGACGGTAAGCCGGGAGGAGTCCATTTTCGCAGTGATCCGCGGATAACGGTAAGAGCTTGCATAGGCGAGTGCGAACGAGGCAGGCTAATATAGACCCCTCCTGTAAGGCTCCCCAGCGAGGAACATCCCGAACAGAGATAAGGTCCTACAACCTGGGTCCTAACGACACCGCAGAAGAAAGGTAGGCGAGAGCGACCTGGACACAACGCAACGAGGAAAAGCTGCCAATAAAAGAGAGGCGAGCGCGAACGTCGAACGAAGGTCTACAGACACGAACATAAGAATATTAGGGTCGCGCGAGTACGATAGAAAAGATCGCATGCGAATCATAAGTGAAATGATAATACAGGAAAGATAGATAAAACATTCTCTTTCATTCCCCACAAAAGATTACAGTCCAACGGCGGGCTCGCCGGCAAAAAGGAAAAACCTTTTACATTATAAATAACAAAAAAAATTTAAGGCGATTCGCCAGATGGCATTTCAACCGCTCTCTCGAACCTCCGCCTCGGAGATGGGCGCGAACAAGTCTGGGACGACTTCCTCCACAGTGAACTCCATAGCGTCCGGAACGATCATGTCCGCTCCTTTAAGAATGTCGAGGACGAGCTCCGCGATCTTCATCGACCTCTTGCGGTCGGCTTTTTTCTCTTCTCGCGACTGACCGCGAGTCCCAGCTCGCGGAGGAGGGGGAGGAAGCACCACCGAGGTCAGGTCGTGGACCTGGGCCTTGAGGCAGGTGTTCTCCAGCTCCAAGTCAGCGATCCCCGCGTGAAGCTGGCTGACGGACTCGGCATCCTGCAAAAAGCGGGTTAGCGAGGAAAAAGCGAAGCCGAACTGGAAAGAATTTTCGCAAAGCAATACTTACCAGTCCGCCTTGAAGACTGGCGAGGAGGCCCTCCTATAAGGCCTCCTTCCCCTTAAGCTCTGCGACTTCATTCGCAGACCTCTGGAGCTCAACATTCAGCTCCCTGATCTCCCTATCCGCCGTAAAATACCGGCGACCCACCATGTGGGTTAGCTCCATTGCCCGAAATTGGGCTCGCATCGCCTCGTATACGACCCCCCTCGGCGTGAAGGACCGAAATAGTGAGGTGTCCTCGCGACCATAGAGGCCGAAGGCGAGGGCGAACGCCTCACCCCCGGCCTTGTCGTCCTCTACCCAGGAAGGGAGTAGAGAGGAGCAGACGACCTTGTTCTGGTCGGGGTCCCACGCGAGCACCGGTTCGCCAACCGCGTCAGCAAGCTTCATGCCGAGCCCAAAATTAGTATGGCTCGTCAGCTTGGGCTTGGCGACCGTCTCCCCTGGCTCGCCCCCTTCTTTGGCGAGCTCCTGACCCGCAATGGAAGGAGAGGGGAGAATGAGTTCAGATAGGTCCACGACCTATTTCTCCTTGGCAGCGGAAGGGGCCTTCTTGGTCTTCTTCGCCGCCCCCTGCCAGGTGGACCAGTGTAGGGGAGGAGGGCGTTTCTTTCCCGACGAAGAACTCGGGACGTCGCGACAAGCCTCGGCGGCCGCCTGCGCGAGCGAGCCCGAGGTGTGGGAAAGAGGAGGCGCATGAGGAGGGTTGAGTGGGAGTTCACCCTCTCCTACGAAGATGACGGGGAACGTTAGACAATTGAGAGAGAAGAGAGCAAGGAAGTTGACAAGTGCGAGTCAAACCTTCTCATGGGGAGACAGGCGGCAAAAGGACCACTCGCTCTCGGAGGAAGGCGACCTCGAAGTTTTTTCCTTTGAGATATTGGTACAGGACCGCATCGCAACCCCCTAGCGAGGTCGGAGGGAGATAAGCGGCCTCGTCCTGCTGGGTGGGAGCGTAGGAGACGTTGCCGAAAGGACCCTTCACCAGGATGAACTTATGCGTCCAATAATGAGACTTGTTCACCGTCTCGCAGATGGTGACATGCTGGCTCGCGAAGTGAGCCATCCCGTCCCTATAAGCGCGGAATGAAAAGACCTTGCGGAAGACGAGCAGGCTGAACTCGATCCTCTCCGCCCTGAGATAACTGGAAAACGCAACCACCACGGCGATCGCGTTCGGCGTTAGATGGCTCGGCAGAACGCTGAAATACTTGAGCACCTGGAAAGGTCAACAAGGTTTAAGCGCCATTCGCAAAGCAAGTCAGGGATATAAGGGGTGAGAAATAAATATACCTGGGGCACTTCCGACCAGAGTGGGAGTCGCAACCCATTTTCGAAGTGGGCAATGAGAATGGCGAGTTCGTCGGGATGCGGGTCGCTGATGGTGTCCATATCGGTAGGGCAGTGAGCCACAAAACCGGAGTGAATGTACTGGTCAGCAGCGGCCTGGTACTCCTCTTTCGTAAGGTTGGCGCAATAGAAGATGCCATCTAGGAAGGCCCTGGCACACTTGGACCGCTCCTCAGCTTCCGCCTCGCCGACCATGATGTCTGGGATCCGCGGAATCGCAAAAGTCGCGAGGGCAAGCTAGATCTGCGAGAGAAACAGAAAGAGAGAGAGCGCGAGGGACTAACAGTAAATGTGGTGGTTGGAAAGGAAAATGGTCGGCTATTTATTGAAATGAAAAAGGCGGGAAGAAGCCGAAGCGTCGGTATCTGCGGATAACGGATTCGTGCGGTACTCTTCCGCCTCTAGGGATCCTATTCGCTCCAGGCAAGTCGACACCCTGTCAAAGCTTTCTCCCATTGGCGAGCTAGCGCTAATAATAAATCATAAAAAAGCAAGGGCAATACGCGAGTGCGAGTAATAGAAACACAAACATAATCCTCGCAAGAGCGAGCCAGGTAGGGTGAAAGAAAAGATAAAGAACAGGGAAAATAAAGGGCTCGCAAGCGAGTCAAAGTATCATTATTACAAACTTATAAAAATTGTTCGCGACCCCTCTTATCGAAGAGGTGGGGGGAAGAAAAATAATAAAAAGAAATACGAGAATCCTCAATATCGCAGCCACTTCCAGCGACCGCGACCCCGGACACCAGAGCGAGGGGGGACTCGCGGGTAGTGATACTCGCGGAGTGACCGGTTCGCCTGGCTCAGCATGTAATCATCGATGCGAGCAATGTACACCCCGGGGGAGGTCGCGTCACCATGATCAGTCGGCTGTATCTCGGCGAGAACGCGCGCATTTGCGTCCTCCATCGCGGCGAACCTTTCTTCATTAGCGAGCCGATCCAGCCGATTCGGCTCATGTAATCCCTCAGCAGGGTGGTATGCTTCTGGAATATCTCAGTGACCCGCCTCTTCATTCTCTCTGGATCGCTAGGATCCCCCAGAAAGTCGGCGACCTGACTCGGCGAGGGTGGTGGAGATATCTCCCACGCTCCAGATTTCTACTCGGAGAGAGGGTTCGTAGGATTGCCTGCGAAGTAGGAATCATCGACATGGTGAAAAACAACACTCAGTGGCGACAGTCTAACCTAGTGGAGGAATTTGAGTACTGGGCCGCTGGCGGGAGGTGCCCGGCTGGCCTCGGAATGCTTCAATAAAGGCAGGGGTGAGGGCCTTACCCAGACCCGGGGCGAGCGCAGGTCTAGAGCCAAGTCGAGGCTCGGCAATCAACGTCCCTCCTAGGCTCCTCTGACCCAGGAAGCCGAATCCAGGAGTAGGGATAGTCTGATTCGGCATGGTGGGCGAGTCCGCCGAAGGAGGAACTTGTTCCTCTGGGGCCACGAGAGGGGATGCTGCACAAAAAGTAAGTGTGACTTAACGAGTCAAGAGACCCGGAGGAAGATGAGGTAAGCCGCTCACCTCGTTGCGAAGGAGAGTCCTGTCGGCCGACGGCCCTCGCATCCATAAGAAGAGCGTCAGCTCCAACCGTAGAAGGGAGGTGGATCCCGTGATTGGCCTTCTCGAGGCACTCTCATCCGGAGGATCATTCTGCAAATAGGATAAATAAGGTCGAAAGGGAAGAACATCAAATGGGCGAGCTTGGCGATAATACCTGCGAGGCGAGCCCTTCATCAGGAGAGTGCGGCGAAGAAGAAGACCCTCCCCCACCAGCCGCGCGTCGAACGGCCTCTGCCGTCCTTAGGGAAGGCGGAGGCAGAGAGCGTCGCGGAGAGTTCCAGGAGGTGATGACAGCGACTTTCCCCTTCTGGGCCGCTTGTGAGGCTTTTAGGCGAGCCAATATCTCATCGCGGCGAGTAAGAAAAGATAGAGAAGAATAAAAAGTTCGAATGACGGCCAGGGAGAGTGATATTTATAGTAGTGGGCATGTGGCCCACCGAAAGATTCTCGCCACATCACCGAGGGGCCGGCAAATATCAAGGGTTGGATGATTCTTCGCGAGCCTAAATAGCCTCGCGAAGAGCGGGGATTGTGTACAACCCTGATATTTGCCTAGGGGATGATCAAATAAAAGTGATGCGAGCCAGGTTCTCGGGATATATGTATGTTAATAGGCAGAAAATAAGAGAAAGAGCAAAATTGACATATGCTCTCTACGTTCGACGAACGGCGCTCTACGTTCAACGAAAAGGTTCAAAACTGCGTTCGGCAAAATCCCGTAGTCCGTTCGACGAATTGGCTTCCCAGTCCGGCGGCCATCTCAGCAGCTACCCCTATCCCGTCTCAACGGATCTGCTAGGACGAGCACTTAGCCGGCTGACTCGCGAGAAGGTGAGCGAGTCAAGAGTGCGAGCGGGGCAGGAGTGCAAGCGAGGTCTTCACAGACCATTCGCCCAAAGGGGGCGAACCAGATCTATCAAAGGTCACCCGCGGGAAGAGGCGCGAGTTAGGATTCCCACAAACCAGAGCCTCAAGGTCGACCAGCAGGAAGGCGAGCGAGCCAGGTGCTCGCCGAATGCTCGCAAGGAGGCGAGCGAACCGGAAACCCGCCGGAGGACCGCGAGAAGTCAGGAGAGCAAGATTTGTTCCAAAGTTTCCGGGATCGACGAATCTCAGTCGAGGTCAACGAACTCAGTCCTGCGCCCGACGAAGTGCGGGCCGCGTTCGACGAATTCCCCAAAACTCTGTGTTCGACGAACTCTCCAAGCTGCCGCGTTCGACGAATCCACTGATCATCTATGATAGACGAAATTGTCTCTCTATCCCCGTTGGCCTGCCATTAGCCTATCCAAACAGCGGAGTTCAGCTGTTAGCAGACCCATTCGGGGTGTGGATAGTAAAATCAAAAGGCGGAATCCTGCTATGTGCAGGTCAGATCAGAAAACCTATAAATAAGACCTCAAGGGCACCTTTGGAGGGAGGTTCACTTCATTTTCTTTCTCTCCCAAGGCTCTCATTGGCTAGCATTTCCAGAGCTCTCCAAGGTGCCCGAGTCTCAGCATTGGCTTGGGAGGGGAAGCGCTCAATGATCTTTCGGGTTAGTGGAGGGACCTCTTCGCTGCGACTAAGGTCTTAGTCATCTTCCTAGTTTTCAGTCTACCTTCTCTAAGGGATCAGTAAGGGCTAGCCTCCCCTCATCTCGGTGAGGGCCCCGAACTCCACAGAGACCGAGAAATCGTTTTCAACATGAAGAGTGTGTTATTGACACTTCCTATTACATAATCGTGCTTTAATAAAAATGAAGTTAATCTTTCATACCAAGCACGCGGCGCTTATTTTAAACCATAAAGCGATTTATCTAGATTGAATACTATATTTGGAAAATTTTCATTAATGAAACCGGGGGTTGTCCAACATAAATCTTTTCTTTAATAATCATGTTTAAAAAAGCACATTTAACATCCGCCTGAAACAATTTAAATCCTTTGAAACTCACAAATGCAAAAAAAATTCTTTAGGATTCTAAGCCAGCAATGGGTGCAAATGTTTCATCAAAATCTACCCCCTCGATTTGAGAATACCCTTGTGCTACCAAGTGAGCTTTGTTCATAGTAATCCTAGATTCACCATCTGATTTATTTTTTAAAATCAATTTTTGCCCATACCACTGGGTGATTAGATGGTCTTTCTACAAGATTCCAAATCTTATTACGTTCAAATTGTTGTAATTCTTCATTCATAGCTAAATACCAAAATTCATCATTTAAAGTAGTTGAAACATTTTTTGGTTTGATTTCAGAAATGAAGCAAAGGTTTGAAAAAGAGTCATGTATGGGAGAACGAGTCGTTACCCCTTTTGATGGCTCTCTAATGACAAGCTCGCTTGGATGATTGATAAGTAGGATTTATGCTTATTTTAATTATAGTATTTAGGTTAAATTTAATATAATTTTGTAAATATTATTTATATTTTAGTTAAAAATCACTTCTTTTATAATTTTAGTTCTAAATATAATTGTATTGTTGTTTTGCAGATTTTTTGGAGATTTTGGTCAAATTTCATAGTACACGCCCTAGGTCACGCCCGTGACCAAGGGCGTGTAACATTAAGATCAGTCCAGAAGTTGTTGCCGCGCATTTGAGCTAGTCCACAGCAAGTCACACCCTCGGTCACGCCCGTGACCCATAGTCACGCCCGTGACCAAGGGCGTGTAAATTTAAAGATCACTTCAAGCTTTCCACGTGGACCTGTCAGCCACCGAATCCAATGTTGACCCAAGTCACGCCCGTGACCAAAGAGTCACGCCCGTGTCTTCCCGCGTGATCCCAGCTCCCTGCTGCGCCGAATTCAAGCCCACGCTGTATTGATGGAGTTGACCCTAGTCACGCCCGTGACCCATGAGTCACGCCCGTGACTTTTTGCGCGTGATCGCTTTTCGCTGCAGCGCCGCACTCAAGCCCACGCCGCATTGATGAAGCCGCCCAGGTACACGCCCGTGACCAAAGTTACACGGGCGTGTAATGTGATTTTTCGCGACACAGTCACGCAAGACCCACGCCGATGTCGCAGCCGTGCAGAATAAGTATTACACGCCCTAGGTCGCGCCCGTGACCGAGGGCGTGTAACCTGGAATTTTTTTTCTATAAATTCAGAGGCTCCCCTCCAGCATTCCATTCCCTTCCCCCTGCCCATTTGGGCTGTTCTTGTACAGTTTTCCTTATTTCTTCATGTTTTAGGGTTAGATTTAATTTCATGTAATTTTCTTATTTCCTTTTTAATGTCTTGTTTTTCTTTTCCATGCAAGTAGCTTAACTTTATTTTCATGCAATGTAACTTAGTTTTCATTTCATGTAATGTTTTCTTTTTATGGAAATGAAATTTTAAGCTTCCTTTCATTTTTGCAAAGTCTCTTTCTTTCTCTTTATTTAGTCTTGTCTTCTTTATTTTATTTTTGTTGTTCTCTTTTTAGTTAACTTTAATTACGCTCTCTAAACCAATTTTATTTCCGATAAAATAATAGTTAGCTTTTTCGAAGTAGAAGTAATCGATGGACCCGGATTTCAATACGACCTTGATATTTTCTTTAAAATATCCTATGCTATACGCGATAAGGTATACTTGCCTTTTCGAATGCGTAGTTTGGATTACACATTAGCAAAAACTTGCAAAAACTTTCTCCCTCTCTTTTCAATTTATTTTTAGATTTCGCCGCCGCCGCCGCCGCGTTTATTTTCGTCGATATTCCGAAAAAAAGGAAAGACTATTACTCTTATCATCTCGACAGGTAGGATAATGGTTACTTCCTCGAAGTAGGATTACTCGCGAGACGCCTCGAAAGCGCCCGTCGAATTCTTATCGCATCGAGAAAGGCTTTTGCAGAACTTCAATTTTTATTATCAAGTTTTTGGCGCCATTGCCGGGGAGTTATTATTATCGATATTTTGAAAAGAGAGAGCGCTATTACTTTTATCTTTATCTTTTTTTTTTGTTCTTTTATCTAAAAAAAAAGAAAACAAAAATTATAAATTGAAAAAAAAAACATTATAAAATTAAGCAAAACCCAAAAAAAAAATAAGTAACTTTTATGTTTCATCTCTTTTTATTTCGTGTTTGGTTTTATTGTTTTAAAAGTAATTCTGCAGGTGATCATGGTGGTCGTCCGTCTCCAAATCAGGGACGTACTTCTTTTTCCACTCCTTGTTCTTTTTCTTTCAAAATAAAACTCTTGTATTTTCTATTTTATTGTTCTCCATACTTAGCTTTCAACATTGGGGACAATGTTGAATTTTAAGTATGGGGGTGTATCTCCTTTTCTCCTAAATTATAAAATCGTAGAAAAATTTCCAAAAAAAAAAAATTTTTAAAAAAAATCTCAAAATTCCAAAAATATTTACTGTGTGCATAGTTTATTTTCGTTTTGTAAATAGTTTATTTACTTTTTATTGTCTTTTACAAAAGAAAAATTAGCTTTTTAAAAAAAAAAATATTAGAAAACCCAAAAATATTCAAAAAAATTAAAAAATTGAAAATTTTATTTCTCGGAAAGGACGCTTTGGGCTTGAATTCCCATCATAGCCTCTAGTACCTTGCGAGCCCTTCACCGGGTAGACCTTGGGAAGTCCAAGAATTAATTTACAAACATAAAAAATTAGGTTTATTAGTTTATGTTTAGCATTTTTAGTATTTATTTCTCATCCTAAAAAAAATTCCAAAAAAAAGATAATATTAAAAATTTCCAAAAAAAAGATAATATTAAAAATTCCAAAAAAAAAAGATAATATTATTATAAAAAAAAATTCCAAAAAAAAAGATAATATTATTATAAAAAAAAATTCCAAAAAAAAAAGATAATATTATTATAAAAAAAAATTCCAAAAAAAAAAGATAATATAAAAAAAAAATTAGTACATAAAACTTAGAAAAAATCCCAAAAATATAATATGCCCTTACTTTGGTTTTTGTTATTTCCAAAATAAATTTTGAGTTAATTTATAAGCATTTATATTTTTGCTAATCATTTATTCTATCATGGTTTGCTAAATCTAACTTTTGATTAAGTGATTTAGTGTTAAGAAATATTTTATGATTTTAATTTGATTAGCTATATTTCTTTAGCACTTCTTCTCTTTTATTTTAAATAGTTACAAATTTTTAGTAATCTTGCTTAAAACACCTTTAGATTTTATTTATTTCTACCTCAAGCTTTTTAAATCTTAGGAAAGTTTAAATTACTAAAATTTGCTCTCAAAATAAATTAATTTATAAGCTAGAAATCTTTTCTCCACCCTACCCCTTTGATGGCATAAAAAAAAAGTATTAAAAGATCATATGTCATGTGAATAAGAGGATAAAATTCATTATTCCCTAAACATATGCACCCAAAATCATTTAAAAGATTATATGGCATGGAGTAAGAGGATAAAATTCATTACTCCTAAACCATATACATTTTGGGTTTTTATTAGAAGAGAAAAAAAAGAGAAAGAAAAAAAGAGGAAATTTCATGATAAATTCCATTTCCTCCATTCAAAAGTTTCTCTTCTTATGCCAAATTTTATGAAATCCCCCCAACCCAATATCTTTGATCTAGATTTAAATTATGTTATGGAGAGAGCAATACTTAGTAACTTACATTTTTCCTTTAGCTTTTTCAAAGTTATGGTTTTTATAAATTTTAAATCTAATTTTGTTTGCTTATTACTCAATTTTGTTAACTAGTTAATATTTTTGAGAACTCTTGGCTAAATATTTTTCTCTTATTATTCTAATTTCATAATTTAGGACTTAATTCGTTGATCCTTAAATTTTCTTTTTAGCTTACTTATGATTCAATAAATTTGTAGGCTTAATTAAAAATTTTATTAAATGTCTTATAAATATTTCTCATACTTTTGCTCTGGAATAGCAAAAACTTAAGTATGGGGGTATTTGATAAGTAGGATTTATGCTTATTTTAATTATAGTATTTAGGTTAAATTTAATATAATTTTGTAAATATTATTTATATTTTAGTTAAAAATCACTTCTTTTATAATTTTAGTTCTAAATATAATTGTATTGTTGTTTTGCAGATTTTTTGGAGATTTTGGTCAAATTTCATAGTACACGCCCTAGGTCACGCCCGTGACCAAGGGCGTGTAACATTAAGATCAGTCCAGAAGTTGTTGCCGCGCATTTGAGCTAGTCCACAGCAAGTCACACCCTCGGTCACGCCCGTGACCCATAGTCACGCCCGTGACCAAGGGCGTGTAAATTTAAAGATCACTTCAAGCTTTCCACGTGGACCTGTCAGCCACCGAATCCAATGTTGACCCAAGTCACGCCCGTGACCAAAGAGTCACGCCCGTGTCTTCCCGCGTGATCCCAGCTCCCTGCTGCGCCGAATTCAAGCCCACGCTGTATTGATGGAGTTGACCCTAGTCACGCCCGTGACCCATGAGTCACGCCCGTGACTTTTTGCGCGTGATCGCTTTTCGCTGCAGCGCCGCACTCAAGCCCACGCCGCATTGATGAAGCCGCCCAGGTACACGCCCGTGACCAAAGTTACACGGGCGTGTAATGTGATTTTTCGCGACACAGTCACGCAAGACCCACGCCGATGTCGCAGCCGTGCAGAATAAGTATTACACGCCCTAGGTCGCGCCCGTGACCGAGGGCGTGTAACCTGGAATTTTTTTTCTATAAATTCAGAGGCTCCCCTCCAGCATTCCATTCCCTTCCCCCTGCCCATTTGGGCTGTTCTTGTACAGTTTTCCTTATTTCTTCATGTTTTAGGGTTAGATTTAATTTCATGTAATTTTCTTATTTCCTTTTTAATGTCTTGTTTTTCTTTTCCATGCAAGTAGCTTAACTTTATTTTCATGCAATGTAACTTAGTTTTCATTTCATGTAATGTTTTCTTTTTATGGAAATGAAATTTTAAGCTTCCTTTCATTTTTGCAAAGTCTCTTTCTTTCTCTTTATTTAGTCTTGTCTTCTTTATTTTATTTTTGTTGTTCTCTTTTTAGTTAACTTTAATTACGCTCTCTAAACCAATTTTATTTCCGATAAAATAATAGTTAGCTTTTTCGAAGTAGAAGTAATCGATGGACCCGGATTTCAATACGACCTTGATATTTTCTTTAAAATATCCTATGCTATACGCGATAAGGTATACTTGCCTTTTCGAATGCGTAGTTTGGATTACACATTAGCAAAAACTTGCAAAAACTTTCTCCCTCTCTTTTCAATTTATTTTTAGATTTCGCCGCCGCCGCCGCCGCGTTTATTTTCGTCGATATTCCGAAAAAAAGGAAAGACTATTACTCTTATCATCTCGACAGGTAGGATAATGGTTACTTCCTCGAAGTAGGATTACTCGCGAGACGCCTCGAAAGCGCCCGTCGAATTCTTATCGCATCGAGAAAGGCTTTTGCAGAACTTCAATTTTTATTATCAAGTTTTTGGCGCCATTGCCGGGGAGTTATTATTATCGATATTTTGAAAAGAGAGAGCGCTATTACTTTTATCTTTATCTTTTTTTTTTGTTCTTTTATCTAAAAAAAAAGAAAACAAAAATTATAAATTGAAAAAAAAAACATTATAAAATTAAGCAAAACCCAAAAAAAAAATAAGTAACTTTTATGTTTCATCTCTTTTTATTTCGTGTTTGGTTTTATTGTTTTAAAAGTAATTCTGCAGGTGATCATGGTGGTCGTCCGTCTCCAAATCAGGGACGTACTTCTTTTTCCACTCCTTGTTCTTTTTCTTTCAAAATAAAACTCTTGTATTTTCTATTTTATTGTTCTCCATACTTAGCTTTCAACATTGGGGACAATGTTGAATTTTAAGTATGGGGGTGTATCTCCTTTTCTCCTAAATTATAAAATCGTAGAAAAATTTCCAAAAAAAAAAAATTTTTAAAAAAAATCTCAAAATTCCAAAAATATTTACTGTGTGCATAGTTTATTTTCGTTTTGTAAATAGTTTATTTACTTTTTATTGTCTTTTACAAAAGAAAAATTAGCTTTTTAAAAAAAAAAATATTAGAAAACCCAAAAATATTCAAAAAAATTAAAAAATTGAAAATTTTATTTCTCGGAAAGGACGCTTTGGGCTTGAATTCCCATCATAGCCTCTAGTACCTTGCGAGCCCTTCACCGGGTAGACCTTGGGAAGTCCAAGAATTAATTTACAAACATAAAAAATTAGGTTTATTAGTTTATGTTTAGCATTTTTAGTATTTATTTCTCATCCTAAAAAAAAATTCCAAAAAAAAGATAATATTAAAAATTTCCAAAAAAAAGATAATATTAAAAATTCCAAAAAAAAAAGATAATATTATTATAAAAAAAAATTCCAAAAAAAAAGATAATATTATTATAAAAAAAAATTCCAAAAAAAAAAGATAATATTATTATAAAAAAAAATTCCAAAAAAAAAAGATAATATAAAAAAAAAATTAGTACATAAAACTTAGAAAAAATCCCAAAAATATAATATGCCCTTACTTTGGTTTTTGTTATTTCCAAAATAAATTTTGAGTTAATTTATAAGCATTTATATTTTTGCTAATCATTTATTCTATCATGGTTTGCTAAATCTAACTTTTGATTAAGTGATTTAGTGTTAAGAAATATTTTATGATTTTAATTTGATTAGCTATATTTCTTTAGCACTTCTTCTCTTTTATTTTAAATAGTTACAAATTTTTAGTAATCTTGCTTAAAACACCTTTAGATTTTATTTATTTCTACCTCAAGCTTTTTAAATCTTAGGAAAGTTTAAATTACTAAAATTTGCTCTCAAAATAAATTAATTTATAAGCTAGAAATCTTTTCTCCACCCTACCCCTTTGATGGCATAAAAAAAGTATTAAAAGATCATATGTCATGTGAATAAGAGGATAAAATTCATTATTCCCTAAACATATGCACCCAAAATCATTTAAAAGATTATATGGCATGGAGTAAGAGGATAAAATTCATTACTCCTAAACCATATACATTTTGGGTTTTTATTAGAAGAGAAAAAAAAGAGAAAGAAAAAAAGAGGAAATTTCATGATAAATTCCATTTCCTCCATTCAAAAGTTTCTCTTCTTATGCCAAATTTTATGAAATCCCCCCAACCCAATATCTTTGATCTAGATTTAAATTATGTTATGGAGAGAGCAATACTTAGTAACTTACATTTTTCCTTTAGCTTTTTCAAAGTTATGGTTTTTATAAATTTTAAATCTAATTTTGTTTGCTTATTACTCAATTTTGTTAACTAGTTAATATTTTTGAGAACTCTTGGCTAAATATTTTTCTCTTATTATTCTAATTTCATAATTTAGGACTTAATTCGTTGATCCTTAAATTTTCTTTTTAGCTTACTTATGATTCAATAAATTTGTAGGCTTAATTAAAAATTTTATTAAATGTCTTATAAATATTTCTCATACTTTTGCTCTGGAATAGCAAAAACTTAAGTATGGGGGTATTTGATAAGTAGGATTTATGCTTATTTTAATTATAGTATTTAGGTTAAATTTAATATAATTTTGTAAATATTATTTATATTTTAGTTAAAAATCACTTCTTTTATAATTTTAGTTCTAAATATAATTGTATTGTTGTTTTGCAGATTTTTTGGAGATTTTGGTCAAATTTCATAGTACACGCCCTAGGTCACGCCCGTGACCAAGGGCGTGTAAAATTAAGATCAGTCCAGGAGTTGTTGCCGCGCATTTGAGCTAGTCCACAGCAAGTCACGCCCTCGGTCACGCCCGTGACCCATAGTCACGCCCGAGACCAAGGGCGTGTAAATTTAAAGATCACTTCAAGCTTTCCACGTGGACCTGTCAGCCACCGAATCCAATGGTGACCCAAGTCACGCCCGTGACCAAAGAGTCACGCCCGTGTCTTCCCGCGTGATCCCAGCTCCCTGCTGCGCCGAATTCAAGCCCACGCCGTATTGATGGAGTTGACCCTAGTCACGCCCGTGACCCATGAGTCACGCCCGTGACTTTTCGCGCGTGATCGCTTTTCGCTGCAGCGCCGCACTCAAGCCCACGCCGCATTGATGAAGCCGCCCAGGTACACGCCCGTGACCAAAGTTACACGTGCGTGTAATGTGATTTTTCGCGACACAGTCACGCAAGACCCACGCCGATGTCGCAGCCGTGCAGAACAAGTATTACACGCCCTAGGTCACGCCCGTGACCGAGGGCGTGTAACCTGGAATTTTTTTTCTATAAATTCAGAGGCTCCCCTCCAGCATTCCATTCCCTTCCCCCTGCCCATTTGGGCTGTTCTTGTACAGTTTTCCTTATTTCTTCATGTTTTAGGGTTAGATTTAATTTCATGTAATTTTCTTATTTCCTTTTTAATGTCTTGTTTTTCTTTTCCATGCAAGTAGCTTAGCTTTATTTTCATGCAATGTAACTTAGTTTTCATTTCATGTAATGTTTTCTTTTTATGGAAATGAAATTTTAAGCTTCCTTTCATTTTTGCAAAGTCTCTTTCTTTCTCTTTATTTAGTCTTGTCTTCTTTATTTTATTTTTGTTGTTCTCTTTTTAGTTAACTTTAATTACGCTCTCTAAACCAATTTTATTTCCGATAAAATAATAGTTAGCTTTTTCGAAGTAGAAGTAATCGATAGACCCGGATTTCAATACGACTTTGATATTTTCTTTAAAATATCCTATGTTATACGCGATAAGGTATACTTGCCTTTTCGAATGAGTAGTTTGGATTACACATTAGCAAAAACTTGCAAAAACTTTCTCCCTCTCTTTTCAATTTATTTTTAGATTTCGCCGCCGCCGCCGCCTCGTTTATTTTCGTCAATATTCCGAAAAAAAGGAAAGACTATTACTCTTATCATCTCGACAGGTAGGATAATGGTTACTTTCTCGAAGTAGGATTACTCGCGAGACGCCTCGAAAGCGCCCGTCGAATTCTTATCGCATCGAGAAAGGCTTTTGCAGAACTTCAATTTTTATTATCAATGATGTTTTGTGAACTTTGGCATGCTAGGAGGCACATAGTCTTCTCACTTGTCCTCCGCTTCCTTGATCTCATATTCCAGTGACTCATCATCCTCATGCTCAAATGGGGAGAGGGGTTCCTCTTCATTTCCAATGCCCATGATTCTTCCCTTGCCATTCTCACCAAAAGTCACCATCCATCCTTTCTTCATCATGAGGCTAAGGAACTTTGCTTTATTGCCCGTCATGTGCTTGGAGCATCCTGAGTCCAAGTACCACATGTCTTCCTTGCCCTTTGCCTGCCAACACAAATAAAAAGAGGATGGGAGTAAAGATCCGGATACCCAAGAGGTTTCTCCCACAATATAAGTGGAGATCTTAGCCCAGATTTACTTTAAAGTGCATTTTTCCTTCTTCCTACAAGAGTCCGTGGTGTGACCAAAAATCAAACAATTGGCATATGCAATAAAAGGGGTTGATACCATTCCTCGAGAATTTTGTTGACTCTTATTGGTAGACAAGGATGTAGTAGGGATGCTAGATGAATTTATATAAGAAGAATTTTGTTTTTTGGAAATAGGGCTAACACCAGCGTTAGGATTTAACGTCGGGATGTAGCCTCCCGAACTATATCCCAACCCAAACTTTGCAGAACCATGACACTAGTTGGCCAAAATCATGTTCGGTGATTTTTCGCCAACACCAAATTTTTATATAGCCATATTTAGATCATGAATTCAAGCTTTCAATGAGGTGTTTTCAATACCTAGCATCACATGTCGATTTGCAAAGGATTCCTTTCCTTCTTCTATTTGGAGAAGAGAGGGTTTTAGATTTCTTTCTAAGTCCCCCTTCTCTTTCACAATAGATTTATGTTCGGAGAAGGACTTAGAGAGATTTTTCATCAAGTTCTTGAATTTTTGCCAATGAAAGATCACTATCTTGGCAATCTACCCTTTCTTTTCCAAAATATTTTATTTCTTTAGTTAGTTTTTTCATTTTTATTAATAGAATCTTATTTTCAGTTTTTAAGAGATCAGTATCCTTCAGATTTTTTTTCAAAATATTTGCACGTTTGAAGAAATTCATCGTAGAGGTCATTATGAGATCATTGTTCTTGCCCATGAGGCACATGGTTGCCTCTTCATCAATGCTAGAAAAGATACACTTGATTCCTCGAAGGAGGAGTCATCCCATGTAGCCGCCCGCCTATATAATCTTCTTCTTTTCTTTTCCTTTACGCCTCCTTTCATTTTGATCTTTTAGATATTTTGGGCACTGCCTCCGAATGTGTCTGGTATTTAAGCAGTGGTAGCACTACGGCAGTGGCCTCCTGTCCTCGTCGTCACTACCTTTTTCTTTTGTAGAGGATGATACCTTCATTTTTGCATCTTTCATGAAGTATTTCCGAAATGAGATTCTTCTCTCCGGATTCTTCATGAATTTCTTGAAATTTTTCACAAAGAGGCTTTCTTCGTCCTCTTTATCCTCATTGTCTTCTTCTTGGATTTTAGCGCCAATGCCTTCTTCTTTGGATCCGCGTGGTACTCTTCATGTTGAATTTTGAGTTTCACCTCATGGGTTTTTAGATTCCCAATGAGGCTCAAAATTTCGAGTTTCCTTAGATCATGAGACTCTGATATGGTTGTACAACCCTGGTGTCTGCCAGGGGGTGAACAGCGGTGAAGGGATCGATAGTTAAAAGGCGTAAGAAGGCTAGCGAGCCAAAGTACCGGGCGAGCCGGGCTCTCGCCGGTCACTCGCAAGTAGGCAAGCGGGCCAGGAGCCCTGTCGAACACTCGCAGGGAGGCGAGCGAACCGAGCCATGGGACTAGCGAGAGAGTCTCCAGTGGGCGGCTCGCCCAGGAAGGGTTAATAATCAATTTTACCTAAAATCCCCTGGTGGTCTGCAGTTAGCTACTCCAAACAGCAGAGTTTGGCTGTTGGCAGACCATCTTGGTCTGCGTATAGCAAAAGAGTAAGGAGGAATCCTGCTATTAGCAGACCGGACCGGAAAAACTATAAATAGTCCTTGATGGGCACCTTGAGAGAGGACTCCAGTCTCAGCAATCTGTGCTTCTTCCTCCCTAGGTTATCTTGGCTTAGCTCTTAAGATCTCCAAGGTGCCCAGTCTCAGCTTTGGCTTCGGAGGGGAAGCGCTCAAAGATCTTCCGGGTGTGTGGTGGGACCTCCTCGCTACGAAATAGGGTCTGTGTTTGGTACCGAGTCTCCAGTCGGTTCCTTCCGAGGAATTAGTAAGTGCTAGCTGCCCCTCATTCTAAAGGGACCGAATCTCCGGTCGGTTCCTTCTGAGGAATCAGTAAGTGCTAGCTGCCCCTCATTCTTGAGGGCCCGAGCTCCACAAAGAAACCAAGTCCTAGTTTCAACATTTTTGGTGCGGTGAGCGTGGAGTGCAGCTAGCTCAAGAAAGTCCCAAGGAAGAGATGGCAGGAGACAACGAGCGAGTGGAGGACTTCGGTGGCTCGCCGCCACCGGGCGCCCCAGCAATGGTGGAGATGTTGGCCGACCTCAAGAGAGATCTGCTCGGGGCCTTCCAGTGCGCCCTCGCCATGACCCTTGTGTGGTTCGCAACCCCTGCGCCCCAAGTGGCCCCTCCACCTGGAGTGGGCGAGCACGCTTCAGGGCAGAGGCCGGGGAAGGAGGCGGCGTCCCAAGAGCCAGAGAGAGATCTAGCGGGGCGGGAGCACTTTCCTAGCCCAGCGAGTGTGGGTGGGGTTCGAGAGAGTGCCATCCCGGGAGGAGGGATCCCATTCAGTGGGATCCCGGCGAGCGGTCCCACGGCGAGTGTGAGACCGGGAGGAGGCAGTTCTCCCGGGGAGCTCGAGGGGCGGGTGGAGCAGGTCACGAGTGCGAAGGGGGGTAGCCCCTTCTGCGAGTTTGTGCTCTCGACACCTCTCCCCGAGGGGTTCAGCGAGCCGTCCATGACTCAGTATACCCGCAAGGATGACCCCACTCAGCACCTGCAGTGGTTCGAGGATATGGTCTCCATCAGACCTATGTCGTATGCTTTCAAGTGCCGACTCTTCGCTGCCACCCTGAAGGAGAAGGTGAGGGACTAGTTCCACCAGTTGCCATCTGGGTCAATATATGTTTTCGAGGACTTGCGTCGCGACTTCCTGCTACGCTTCTCAACCTCGAAGAAGAGAAAGAAGGATCCCGAGGCACTCTTCAGCATCAGGAGAGTCCAGGGGAGTCGCTAGCCCATTACGTGGATCGATTCTAGGAGGAGGTCCTCATTTAGGATGTGCCAGGGTACACTCTCCAGCTCGCATTCATAGTGGGGTTGAGAGAGGGGATGTTCATGATGGACCTCAAGAGTAGGTCTCCTTTGTCTTTTGAGGAGCGGATGGAGAAAGCGGTGGCGGAAGAGATAGAGGGGTAGGCAACAAACCCCGAGTTCACAAATAGGTTGGCACGACTGAGCGAGCCAGAGGTCAAGCATCGAGAGACAAGGAGAAGAGAGGAGGCAAGAGCCCCGGAAGTGGGGTGGAGGCAACAGGAAGGATGGAGGCAGGGCCCAAGAGGGGGTTTCCACCAGGGAGGGGGCAACTTCCAAAGAGGCCAAGGAAGACCCCATCAGCTAGGATGGAGGTAGGGCCCGAGGAAACCTCACCCCCACCCGCCTCAGCAGGCAATGGCGGACGGTCAGGGAAGACCGGGTAGGGGAAGGGGAGTTGGAGACGGAGGGGCCACTCCTAGAAGGAGGAACACGATGGCAGAGGTTGAGAGAAGGGGGCAGTGTTTCCCTTTTGTGACTTCCACGGGGAGGAAGGTCACGCAACCGCCACCGGCCCTGAGTTATTGGAGATGAAGGAAGTCAGAGCACCGGCACCACGAGAGAGGTAGGCGATGAGGATTGAGGAGGTCCTGTCTCAGTATGAGGAAGATGAGAGGTGTGAAGATCGGGTCAATGTGGGGACCCGAGGGGGGATCGGGGCGATCCATGGGGCGGGGGTGGGGGGGGGTAGGGATTGAGGCGACCTGGAAGGCAAGCCTTCATACCATCAACCGCCGTATCGTGGCTTCGACATCCCTAGCCCCACCCCCAACAGAGAAGATCTCGTTTACTCAAAAGGACATTCCAGGTCATGAGGACCCTTTCTGCGATGCGCTGGTCATTCAGACAGCGACCGAGAACTTCACCGTCTCCCAGATCCTTATGGATAATGGGAGCTCGGTCAACGTAATATTTAAGAAGGCGTTCGACGATATGAAGGTGGAGATCAGGAGGGTGTTGGCCTCGGACGGCCCACTGTTTGGATTCTCCGGTGAGAGGAAGGAGGTAGAAGGGGGAGTGAGACTCCATGGGATCAGGAGATGGGGGAGCTGGCGAGGCTTGAAGAGGAGAAGGGAAAAGAAGAGGGGGAAGGAGAAGTCCAGTAGGAAGGGGCAGAAGAGTTAATGGAGGTTCGGGAAGAGAGGAAGGAGGAAGAGGCTGAGGTGATGGCCCAGGGCGAGAAGGAAGGAGTTTGTGGGGAGTAGTCCCGACTGGAGGCTGTGGATGAGATTGTGGAGCTCGCGGTCACCACCCGGGCGGGGGTGGTGGAGAAAGTCAAGATCAGTGGGGAGCTCGGCCCAGAGGAGCGGAAGAAGATACTGGCCTGTGTGCAGGAGAACGTGGATATCTTCACCTAGAGCGCAGCCAAGATGCCCGGGATCGATGCGGATGTGGCTTCCCACCACCTCAACCTCGAGCCCGGCACCCGACCTATCCGGCAAAAGAAGAGGGCCATAGCGAACAAGCTGGAGGGGCCCATTCGAGAGGAAGTGGGCAAGCTCCTCCAAGCAGGTTTTGTATCGGAGATCCAGTATCCAGGATGGGTCTCCAATATAGTCATGGTGAAGAAGGGGGAGCTAAGTGGAGAATGTGTGTTGATTTCACATTGCTTAATAATTCATGTCCCATAGATTGCTACCCTTTGTCTCGAATCGACGCGCTGGTTGACTCAGCCGTCGGTTTTCCTGTGATGTCTTTTGTAGATGCTTTTTCAAGTTACCACCAAATCCGTATGCAGCCCCCTGACATCAAGGATGCCGCTTTCATTATGGGGGATGGGTGCTATTGCTATAAAATGATGCCCTTTGGGCTCAAGAACGCAGGAGCCACGTACTAGCGTATGATGGACCGGGTCTTCCGAGAGCAAAGATGCAAAAACCTAGAAGTCTATATAGATGACCTCATGGTGAAAAGTCGGGACATAGTGTCTCACATCCAGGACCTACAAGAAACCTTCGGGACGTTGAGAAGATTCAAGATGAAGCTCAACCCCCAGAAGTGTGTCTTCGGTGCTAGCCGGGGAAAGTTCCTTGGCCTCTTGCTCACCCCAGCAAGGGTGGAGCCCAATCCAAACAATGTCAAGTCAATCATGGAGTTGCGGTCCCCAAGGAAAGTGAAAGAGGTTTAGCGGCTAGCAGGGAAGTTAGCCGGGCTCAGCAGGTTCCTCTCCAGGGCAGGAGAGAAGTGTGCAGCCTTCTTCAAGGTGCTGCGGGGGAACCAAAAATTTGAGTGGACCCCCGAATGAGAGAGGGCTTTTCAAGCATTGAAAGAGCAATTGACCCAAGCTCCCTTACTACAAGGGCTAAGGAAAGGAGAAGACTTGTACCTGTACTTGGGGTTAGGACCCGAGGTAGTAAGTTTAGTGTTGGTTCGGGAAGAAGGTAGAAGGTAACTCCCAATTTACTACATTAGCCAAGTACTGAGGAAGGCGGAGCTTCGGTATCCCATCTTGTAGAAGTTGGCCTTCGCCTTGGTAGTATCGGCCAGGAAGCTCCGGCCCTACTTCCAGGCGCATTTGATCAAGGTTGTGACCGATCACCCCCTTCGCAACACCATGGATAGGGTGGAGCACTCGGGGAGATTGGCAAAGTGGTCGGTAGAGTTGAGTGAATTTGATATTTCATATCTGCCCAGTTTTCAATAAAGGCCCAAGCAGTGGCGGATTTTTTGGCGGATTATGTGACTGAAGTGGAAGAATCCGAACTACTCAGCTTGGTGGCTTGGAGGATGATGGTGGATGGGGCCTCGGGCAAGCATTCCTTCGGGGGAGGGGTGGTTTTGATAAGCCCCCAAGGGACGAGAATCGAGCAGGCCATCAATATTCTTTTTCCTCTCACCAACAACCAGGCGGAGTACGAGGAAGTAGTGGCAGAACTGCGACTAGCCAAGGAATTGAGAGTGTAGGATGTGGAGGTCTCAACAGAATCCATGGTGGTGGCTTGTCAGGTTAGGGGGAGTTCGAGGTTGATAAAATGTTGAATTCAAAGTTGGCGGCCTGGGAGGTGTTCGCGCGGTCTGGTCTAACCGCGCAATCTCGCGGTCTCCTCTGCGGTCTGACTCATTCAGTCTAGCCGCAGTCTACTCGGCCTGACAGCCATTCTCTATCCAAGGTTATCGAGGTGAGGCCGCGCGGTCTGGTTTGTGTGACCGCGTGGAGAGCTGTTGTTCTTACTGTGCGGGTTAAGCTGTTGACCGCACAGGGTTGTTATTCTGGTTTCGGGCAGTCTGGTCTGGTGACTGTCCGGGTTCTTGATGGTGCACGCGGTCTAAGGCTCTCTTAGTCGCGCGGTCTCCGATTTTGTGTTCGCATAAGCCGGCCTCTTGGAGATCTGCTGATGTATGCGGACACTGGTGTTGTTCGACTTGGCGGGTTGTTGCCCTAGTCGACTTGGCTGTGTTCGCTGTCTCTGGAGGAGGTCTCATATGGGCGAACACTGGTGGTGAGCATCATGACCTTGCGGGCTGTCATGATTGCGTGACTTCTTGGGAGTGGCGATCTCCTGGTCGTTTGAAGTCGGCGAGCTCACAAAGCGCAGAGTGATCTTCTGCTGATCGCGCGGGTTGACCGGTCTTGGTCGCGCGGTCAGGGCGGTGACACTATCTCATAGGGTGGTGACTGGATCAGGCCGCACGCCTATAAATAGGAGTCACTGTAGTAGCAAAATCAATCGCACCAATTGTAAGCTGAGCTCGCGCCTATTTCTTGCGGTCTCATTTTTGTGATCGGCCAGTTTGTTGATTGAGCTTTCCTTGTGCAGCTTCTGTGGATTGTGCGGACAGCAGCGATCACCTCTTCTTCTAAGGTGTTCGGGCAGTCTCGTGGCTTGCAGTGTGGGTTGCTGGAGTTTGGGAGAATCAGTGGAGTTCGGGAGGTCGCGACTTCAGTGGTGTTGATCAAGTCGCCGGTAGTATGTTCGCGCGGTCTCCTTTTTATAGTCGCGGAAACATTCAGACCGCGCAGTTTGGTGGCTTCTATGTTCAGACCGACAGTTATCTTTCTTCAGCTCATATCTTTCCTTTTGGTTTTGTGTACTGACGAAATCATGTCTCGCCATGTATACCTCTCTCTATAATGAAGATTTCTGTTGTTATCAATAAAGATTGATTTGCTTCATGTGCTTCTGGTTGTTGGCTGTAACTTTAAGTTGTACAATTCCTGCTCACTCCTAGATCTACGGAAAATTTCACATGGTATCAGAGGGAGGTTGGAGTGGATAGAGCAGTGAACAACTTAAAGTTGCCATCGCCATTGTGATGAAGGAACCAGTGGTAGAGCCATGGAAGCAGGTTTTGCAAGAGGTCTTGGAATTGAGATGCACACGTCGACTAACATTGAGAAGTGGAAGTCGAGCATGCAGAGTTATCTTTTGGGCGAGGACCTTTGGGAGTTTTTTGGAGGAGATAGTATGGAGGAAGTTGTCCCAGTTGGGGATAATGGTCATGAGGTAAGGAATTGGAGGAGGATTAATGTGAAAGCAGAGTTCACTATGAAAAGGGCAATATCACCTGACCTTTTCGATCACATCTTAGGGTATGGATCAGCTGCCGAGATCTGGAGAGCCCTGGACGGGCTGTTTAACAAGAAGAATGTAGCGAGGCTACAGTTTCTGGAAAATGAGCGATCTAGGTCGGCTCAGTGAGATCTCTCTATCTTTACATTCTTCCTGAAGATGAAGAACCTGTGCGCTGAGATTTCAGCACTGGATCCTGATGAGCCAATTTCTGAGGCGAAGCTGAAGAGACACATCATCCGCGGCTTGTGGAAGGAGTATGTTGCCTTTGTTATGTCGATGCAGGGTTGGGCAAATCAGCCGTCTCTGCTGGAGCTGGAGAATCTGCTTGCATCGCAGGAGAGTCTGGCAAGGCAGATGGCGGGGGTGTCAGTGCCTGGGGGAGAAGGCGAGGTTCTCTTCACAGGGAAGAAGAAGAAATGGGATACGAAGAAGAAGACCACCGGAGGCAATGGGCCTTCAACTTCTGGACAGCAGGAGAGGGGCTATGCTCCCAAGGATGAAGGTAAGAAGAAGGGAGAAGGACCCAAGTGCTTTAAGTGTGGAAAGCTTGGTCACATCAGGAAGTATTGGAGGGTGAATCTTCAGCCAGGGCATGCTGCTGCAGGGAAGGAGGAAGCTGAGGCCAGGACAAATGATGGAGGATGGGGAGGGGCCTTCTCGGCTTCTGTTGGAGTTGCGGTTCCTATCAACTATCAGGAGGACTGGATCGTGGACTCGGGGTGTGGTCATCACCTCACCGGGGACGAGTCGAAGCTTTCTTCAGCGCAGCCTTACTCAGGTAATGATGTCATCATAACTGCAGATAATACTGTGCATACTGTCGAGAAGGTGGGGGTTGTTTCCTTGGGCAGTGATAGAGGGCCACTAACTTTGAAGAGGGTCTATCATGTGCCCGGAATGAGAAAAAAACTCTTCTCCATGACCAATGCTTTAGACGCTAGGTATCACGTTCTGTTCGGCCCAACAGAAGTGAGGTTTCTACGAAACGTCGAGGAGGTAAAAGCTGATGTCGTTCATGTTGGGAGAAGGTCAAAAGACTTGTTCGTTTTATCGACAAGTTCATATGTTGACAAGATGAGGACAAATGACAGTGTCGTTATATGGCACGAGAGGTTGGGACATGTAGGGATGGATAAGCTGAAGGCTATGGCGATAAAAGGTCTAGTCAAGGGCCTGCCTAGTCTATCTTCCTACAGTGACGGTCATGTTTGCGCGGGATGTCAGTTCGGCAAGTCTAATCGACTGCCGTTTGATAAGTCACAAATAAGGAGTAGTGTGCCGTTGGAGTGCATCCTTGGTGACTTGATGGGACCGACAGCTACCCCAAGCCTCGGAGGCAGCAGGTATATGCTGGTGTTGATCGACGATTACACCAGATATATTTGGTTTTATTTCCTGAAAGAGAAGGAGGAGGCGTTTGCCAAGTTTGTGGAGTTCAAGGAGTTAGTGGAGGGTCGGCTAGGCCTGCGGGTAAAGAAGCTGAGAACTGATAACGGTGGGGAGTTCACCTCTGGTGAGTTCTCTAGTTTTTGCAGGAAGGAGGGCATCCGGAGGGAGCTTACTTGTGCACATACTCCACAACAAAACGGAGTTGCACAGCGGAAGATCCGTCATCTGACGGAGACCTGCAAGTGTTGGTTGCATGCCAAGAGTATCCCAAGGTCCTTCTGGGCGGAGGGAATGTCTTGTGCCGCCTACGCCATCAACAGGATGCCTCTCAGTCCCATCAACATGTTGACCCTGCATGAGATGATGTTCAAGGAAAAGCCAAGTGTGGCACACCTTCGGGTGTTTGGTTCCACCTACTATGTGCACGTTCCAGATGCGTCGGGGGGAAGAGATGGCAGCTCTCGAGAAGAATGAGACCTGGTCTTTGGTGCCCTGGCCCAAGGGTATCGCCCCTATGACATGCAAATGCATCAATAAGCTCAAGAAGAAGGCAGACGACAGTATCGAGCGATACAAGGCTTGCCTTGTGGCTCGTGGATTCTCGCAGCAATACAGTGAAGATTATGAAGAGACATTTAGTCCGGTGGCAAAAATGACTTCAATTCGGTTCGTTATTGCCTTGGAGGCATTCTATGGGTGGGAGATTTGGCAACTCGACGTAAATAATGCCTTCTTGTACGGCGAGATTGACAAGGATATCTTCATGGTCCAGCCGCCAGGTTTCGTATCTGAAGATTTTCCAGACTATGTCTATAGGCTGAAGAAGGCCCTGTATAGGTTGAAGCAAGCGCCAAGGGCGTGGTACGGGAAGATCGCAGTATATCTCCTATTCTGTGGATTCGGTGCTTCAGACTCTAACTCATGCTTGTTTGTCAAGAAGAACGGGGAGCTTCAAGTCATCGTGCTGTTTTACGTCGACGATATGATCGTGACGGGGAATTCAAAGGAGGAGGTAGAAAAGCTTCGGGCTGAGCTATCAATCAGATTTGAGATGAAGGACTTGGGTGCACTCCATCATTTCCTTAGACTCAAAGTGCAGAGGAAGGAAAGTGGAGTGTTGGTGTCCCAGGCTGGATATGCGGAGCGAATCGTGGAGCGATTCGGCATGAAGGAAGGGAAATGCATTTCTACACCTCTGGAGAAGGCCATGAAACTTTGGAAGGATGAGAGGAGGATTCTGGAGGATCCGATTGTGTTCCGAGCTTTAGTTGGGAGCTTGATATATCTGACGATCACTAGGCTGGATATTGCGTATGCGGTTGGCAGGGTGAGTCGTTATATGGCAGAACCACGGATGCCTCATCTACTAGCGGCCAAGAATATTTTGAAGTATGTCAAGGAGACTTTGGATATGGGTCTCCTACACAGGAGGGATGCAGTCTTCGAGGTGCAAGGGTACATGGATGATGATTACGGGGGAGATTCGGATGCGGAGGTCGACGTCAGGATTCATCTTCATGGCGGGCCCTACGGCTATATCATGGTGCAGCAAGAATCAGGATTCCGTGTCTGTCTCTACCATGGAAGCGGAATACAAGGCTTCATCCTTGGCATCTCAAGAAGCCATTTGGCTTAGTAGGCTTGTGGGAGACTCTCATAAGGAGGTTCGGGGTCCGACTCTGCTCCGCGGCGACAATGAGAGTGCACTCAGACTGGTTACTAATCTAGTTTGTCACGCGAGGACCAAACATATGGAGATCGAGCATCATTTCATTCGTGAGAAGGTATTGGAGGGGTCTCTTTCGGTCGAGCATGTTCGGAGTTAGGACAATGTTGCTGACATATTCACATAGGCGCTGGCGAAGGGGCCGTTCACTCGGCTGAGAAGTTTACTTGGGCTGTTTTCAACTTCCCACTTCAAGGGGGAGTGTTGAAAATGTTGAAGTGGAAGTTGGCAGTCTAGGAGGTGTTCGCGCAGTCTGGTCTAACCGCGCGATCTCGCAGTCACCTCTGCGGTCTGACTCGTTCGGTCTAGCTGCAGTCTACTCGGCCTGACCGTTGTTTTCTGTCCAAGGTTGCCGAGGTAAGGCCGCGCGGTCTCGTTTGTGTGACCGCATGGTGAGCTGTTGTTCTTACTGTGCGGGTTAAGCTGTTGACCGCACAGGGTTGTTATTCTGGTATCGGGCAGTATGGTCTGGTGACTGTCCGAGTTCTTGATGGTGCACGTGGTCTAAGGCTCTCTTAGTCGCGTGGTCTCCGGTTTTGTGTTCGCATAAGCCGGTCTCTTGGAGGTCTGCTGATGTATGCGGACACTGGTGTTGGTCGACTTGGGTGGCTGTTGCCCTAGTCAACTTGTAACACCCTGCCAGTACGAAAAGTATAACAGCAGGTCCGGCCGGGACCCCACGCCATACAAACCACACTAGCTAGGAGTTAAAAGGTGATAACCAGAAAGGTAACTACAAAACGAGAGTACAAAAATGTAAGCGGAAGCATTAAATAAACCATTCAAAAAGACATGTCCACTATCATAGGAATGAGTCCAGAAGTAAGAGTTACGGCCTTAGGGCCTTACATCAAATCAATGTACAAAACTCCAAAAAGGCATACATCGGCACGCAGGCCGGCAATACATGAGAAAACAGGAAAAAGGCTGGCCTTCGAGGGCCAACACAGCAAAAGGGCCAACGCCCGCTACTTCCCGCTAGGCTCACCTGCACCTGCATAAGAACATTCCACCAAGCGGTGGCAAACAAAGTAACGGTCAGCACAGCTGACCAAATTATAACGACCCCACCCCTTTCCCGGGGTGGCGGAGCTTCTACCCTGCAAGCAAGCTATACTAGCACAAATACTAGTATACAGAAGGTGCAACTACACAAGGTGAGGTTTCAAGCACAATCAATCTTCTAGGTTGAGCATCAAAAAGAAGGGAACCTAGGTATGCACATAATGTCGGTTGGGTTCACCCGAAGGTTTCCCACAACCGCCTAAGCAATCGCATGAGGCTAAACATAACATCAAATTCACAACACTCCACCCTAAGGGTCACAACCTTAGGTGGGAAACAAGAGCTTTTGGTCGGTCTAGGTATGACACCTTCCACGACCTCTCCCATGATCACACGGCTTTCATGAGGAAGGGACCTCTCGCCGATCTGCATGGAAACGGGTTCGGTTCAGCTTTGCCCATGCTCTAATCGTCGCGATCTATCGCACGACGCGGGTACGGCTTCACCTCGGCCCGTAAGGGTTCAGCACTTTCAAGTGCTACATTAAAAATATACGCTACGCACCTAACCCCTTCACAAGGATCTAGGCTTCGCGAATTCTCAACAAGGGAGCTACATACGCTCCGCATCAATTTCGTGGTGAAGGTTTGCCTTCATCCAAACCTCAAAGCATGGGGCTTTCGTTAGGATCTTCACAAGACTCCTACACTTAACTCCCGCAATACTATAGGTGAGTTCACGGAGTCATTCTCCGGCACGCATTCTAGGCCTAACCTAAATGCAACGTCGCAAATCAAGCATCACCGATTCGGGCTCACGGCCACGAATAGGTTTCACACACAATGCCTAAATCCGCACGACTACCGGATTTTCTACATGCAATATGCCGGGGACGGACACAATCTACCCGGAGTCCCGAAGGACTTGAGGAAATCCTTCACTTCACCCATTTGGTGAAAGAGATACCTCATGCAAGCAAAGAAAGAGGAATAAATGGACAAATACAAGTCCAAAGTTTGGGAGGAAGAATCGTTACCCTAGACATGTTCTTCTTCGCCATGGATCCGAGATTCTACGCGGAGGGAAAGAACCGCACCGGGCTGCACTCTCCGGATCTGGAAACGGCTCGCGAAACGGAGCTCCGGAGCTCCGTCAATGGCGAAATCTCCTCTTCTTCTTCCTTGCCCCCTTCTTCTTCCTCTAGCCTAGGAGAGAGAAACACTATGAAATAATGAGGGTTTAATCCCTCTCCAAAGCCCTAAGACCCCCCAGCATTAAATCCCAGCCGTTGGATCGAATTCCAAGAAATTTGATCGGTCGGATCCTCTTCTCCGCTCAAAATCGCGGAACAGAATAAACAGGGCGCACGATCACAGGCGCACGGTCAGTGGTCGTGCGCGACGAGGGCAATGGTCGTGCGCACTATCCGGGACAGAACTCTGAATTCTTGCGAATAAGCGCACGATCGCTGGCGCACGATCACTGGTCGTGCGCGAAGAGGGAAATGGTCGTGCGCACTGTCCGAGACAGAACTCGATTCTCTTCTGAATTAACGCACGATCGCTGGCGCACGATCACTGGTCATGCGCGATGAGGCCACTGATCGTGCGCTAAGAGCAGACAGGGAAAGATTTAGCCTGCTTCACGTGCCGCACTACCACTCCGCCTACTTCGCGGAACTACCAGATTTGGGGTGTTACAGCTCCACCCTCCTTAAAAGAATTTCGTCCCGAAATCCAGGAAACAGTAATAGCATAGATTACAGTTATACTTTACCTGAGGGAAAAAAGCTCGGGATACTCCGCAAGCATCGTTTGCTCTCTCTCCCAAGAGAGCTCCTCTCGGCCGCAGTTATCCCACCGGACTTTTACCATCCGAATGGACTTGTTCCGCAGCTGCTTTACTTCGGTATCTTCGATGCGTAAAGGCTTGGCTTTCGTCGACAACCCACTATCGACCGGAACTTTGCCGACCGCAACGATATGAGTAGGCTCTTGCACTGCCTTCCTCAACACTGAAATATGGAACACGTCGTGCAGACCGCTCAGCTCTGCAGATAGTGCAAGCCGATAAGCCGCATCACCAACACGCTCCACGATCTCGAACGGTCCTAAGTACCTCGGACTGAGCTTTTTCAAGCGTCGAATCCTTGATACCCCTTTGAACGGTTTGATCTTCAAGTAAACCCGGTCACCGACGGTAAACTCTAAGTTCCTATGCTTGGCGTTGAAATACTTTGCTTGCCTATCCTGGGCAACCAATAGCCTTTCGCGTAAAGTCCGGATCGTCGAAGTTGCTTCTTCAACATCCTTTCGCTTCAATAGCTTTGTATCGCCCGTTTCCGCCCAAGACAACGGCGTACGACACTTCTTACCATAGAGGGCCTCGAAAGGAGCCATCTTTATGCTGGCTTGGTAGCTATTATTGTAGGCGAATTCGATCATATAGAGATGATCCTCCCACTTCTTTCCAAAGTCTAGAGCGCACATTCGGAGCATATCCTCCATAGTCCTGTTGGTTCTCTCGGTCTGTCCATCCGTTTGCGGGTGGAAGGCCGTGCTGAACTTCAATTTTGTGCCCAACAGTTCATGGATAAGCCTCCAATCTTTCGATGTGAAACGCCCGTCACGATCGCTGACGATGCTACGAGGGACACTGTGCAGTCTCACGATACTATCCACATAGAGCTTTGCTAGCTTCTCTACGGAATCATCCTTCCGGTTCGGAATGAAGTGTGATACCTTTGTCAAACGGTCCACGATCACCCATATGGCGTCGTTTCCGTGTTGCGATCTCGGCAATCCGTGCACGAAATCCATCGAAATATCATCAAACTTCCACTCCGGAATCGGCAAGGACTTCAGAAACCCACCGGGACGTTGACATTCCGCTTTCACCAATGCGCAAGTATGACACTTGGCCACGTAAAGGGCAATGTCTTTCTTCATGCCCGGCCACCAGAACAATTTCTTCATATCCATAAACATTTTAGTGCTCCCCGGGTGGATCGAGTACTTGGTATGATGAGCCTCGTACATCAACTCCGCCCGTAGAGTACCAACGTTTGGGATGCATAACCTTTCCTGCTTCCACATAAGGTCGTCTTCGAAGGAGAAATCAGCGTTTAACCCTTCAACGGTTTCCGCTTTGTATCGTTTCAAGCTCTCGTCCAACTCCAATGCTTGTCGAACTCGGTCGGCAAGGTCGTAGCGAACTTCCGTCCAGTTCAAGCATGCTGAGGTAGACGTTCTCCTATCAATGCATATGATCTCCATTTCTTCTAACTCACGGATTAGACGCTCATCGTGCATCAAAATCCAATTTGCTTATGCGGGAGCCCGACGACTCAACGCGTCTGCAACTACGTTTCCTTTACCGGGAGTATATTTGATATCGAAGGTGTAGTCCCCAAGGAACTCCATCCACCTCCTTTGGCGCATGTTCAACTCCCTTTGATCTAGTAAGTACTTGAGGCTCTTATGGTCGGTAAAGATATCGATCTTCACGCCATATAGATAGTGTCTCCAAAGTTTGAGGGCAAAAACCACGGCCGCTAGCTCCAAATCATGGACCGGGTAATTCCTCTCGTGAACCTTCAGTTGCCGGGAGCCGTAGGCAATTACCTTCCCGAACTGCACTAGGACACAACCCAATCCACTTCCCGAGGCGTCGCTATATAATTCGTAGCCTTCCGTACCTTGTGGCGAGCATAGAATGGGCGCCGTGGTCAGACGGCTCTTTAGCTCTTCAAAAGCTCGTGCGCACTCGGGCAACCAAACGAACTTATGATCCTTCCTAGTCAGTTTTGTGAGAGGAAGTGCGATCCTCGAGAAGTTTTCCACAAAGCGCCTATAATAGCCGGCAAGTCCTAAGAAACTTCGGACTTCCGCTACGTTTTTCAACAAAGGCCACGCTTGGATCGCTTCTATCTTCGACGGATCAACTGCAATTCCTTCGCCACTAACAACATGACCAAGGAATGCCACTGACGGTAGCCAAAACTCGCACTTGGAGAACTTGGCATATAGCTGACTCCTCCTCAAGGTGCTCAGGACTGCGTGCAGATGCCCTACATGCTCCTCTTCCGACTGAGAGTATACCAAAATGTCGTCGATGAAGACGATCACAAATTGATCTAAATACTCTCGGAATGTCCTATTCATCAAGTCCATGAATACCGACGGTGCGTTGGATAGACCGAACGGCATTACCGTGAACTCATAGTGTCCAAAGCGGGTACTGAACGCTGTCTTTGGAATGTCACATTCCCTTATTCGCAGTTGATAGTAGCCGGACCTTAGGTCTAGCTTGGAGTAAACCGTCGACCCCATCAGTTGGTCGAACAGATCATCGATTCTAGGAATCGGATATCGGTTTTTCTCGGTCAACTTGTTTAGCTCTCTATAATCAATACATAGACGCAAGCTCCCATCCTTCTTTTTCACAAAGAGGACCGGTGCACTCCAAGGCGAAGAACTTGGACGTACGTAGCCTTGCTCTAGCAGCTCTTGCAATTGGACCTTCAACTCTGCCAATTCCTTTGGCGCTATTCGGTATGGTGAGCGGGCCACAGGTTTGGCACCTGGCACCAACTCGATACAGAAATCAATCTCCCGATGAGGCGGAGCCCCAGGGAGTTCATTAGGAAACACGTCGGCGTATTCCGCTACAACTGGGACATCACACAACCTGGGCTTTGGCTCCGAAGCCTCCAACAAGGTGAAGAACAACTCGGCGCCTTTTCTCACCGCCTTAACCACTTGGAGAGCAGACATCAGCGTCTTGCTCGCTCCTCGCATACCGGCGAATGTGGTTTCATCGTCGGTGTTCGTTCCCAGAGTGATCTCCTTTGTCTTGCAATCTATGCATGCTCGCTGCTCCGAGAGCCAGTCCATGCCGAAGATCACATCGAATTCAGCTAACGGTAGTAACGACGCTTCCAAGTCGAAATCTTGACTTCCGATCCGCACCTTCACACGGCTCTTCCTATCCGCACTCATTCGAGATCCATTGGATAGCACTACTTCCAATCTATCCTCTACAAAGGTAGACAGCACTCCGATTCGCACCACGAAGTCCTCGGACAGAAAAGAGTGCGATGCACCCGTATCGAATAGAGCTCTCGCCGGATAGTTGAAAATTAGGACGAAACCTAATTGTACACAAATAACACATATAGTTGTACAACAGTAAGAATCATATACATAGCTGTAAAAGCTAACTTCTAATTCGTACCTGTGACTACATCGGTTTGTCGTATAGCTTCTTGTTGGCCAAGCGAATAGACTCTCGGCTGAGTCGGAATGTGTTGGGAGGCCGAAGACTCTGCCGCTTTGCCCTTTTCCGCAGCCCGAGCATAATCCACCGCTCGATTTGCCGCCTTTGGGGGACCACTTCGACACACCGCAGCTTTGTGTCCCACCTTCCCGCAGGTGAAACACGTAATAGGAGTCCGCGCGGTCGTGGCTCCCGAAACATTCGAAGAAGCTGGTTCCACCTGTTTGAACTTCCGCTTGTTCCTTCTGAAGTCCGGCTTGGACTGAGAGGCCGGCGCATGAAACTCGGGTTTCTTTACAACACTCTTTGCTTGTACCCTCTTCATGTCCAACTCCAAAGATCTGGCGGTTTGCACCATCACTTGAAAGCCAAACGTCATAGGGCCTGCAAGGAGCAGCCTCAACTCGTCCCGAAGCCCTTCATAGAATTTATTCATCTTCGTCTCCTCATCCTCCACCAATGCCCCCGCATAGCGACTCAGTCTGGTAAACTCATGTAAGTAATCGTCAACGGAGCGATCACCTTGAGTTAACCTCAGGAACTGGTTTTGTAACGCAATGCGTTGGGCAGTGGGGATAAACCGCTGGAGGAACGACTTTGAAAACTCAGCCATTGTTATTTCAGTAATGTCTCTATCGCCGAACTTGTGCAGTTCCTGCTCTTCCCACCACAGCACAGCCTCTCCGTCAAGAAGGAAAGTGGCTAAGGTGACCATCATGGCTTCGTCCGTCGCCGTCGCCCTCAGAGTTCTTCTAACTCTTGACAACCAGTCTTCTGCCTCCGTTGGGGACTCAGATCCCGAGAAAGTAGGAGGATTAAAGCTCAAGAAGTGCTTTAATTGTTGGTCACGCGCTCGCCCCGCAACTACTTGCGCAACTTGACGCTCCACCCTCGGTGCTAACGCCGGTTCCACTGCAGCTACAGGCACAGGGGCATCAACCCTCGGTGCTACCACAGGTTCCACTGCAGGTTCAATTACCGGGGCCGCATCTGTAGTAGGCGTAGCAGGCTGTGCAAGCCTTTGCGGTTGAGCATTGATCATCGCGAAGACCGCTTCTGCGACCATTCTGATCATCTCAGCCGAAGGAGTGGTTGCTGGCACCTCAGCCGACCCACTACTTTCAGCGGTGTTACGGGGTTGAGACCGCCCCGCAGCACTTCTCGTCACCTATAATCATGCAAGGCACAATTTAGTGACCCTAACCATATCAAACATCTATCATGGAACGCTCAGGTTCCGCAAACAAGTATGTTTTTTCATTCCTAAGTGGACATTCTTATTAGTTTTTGTCGTTCTAGGTGAATGCACAGCCCGTGCGCACCACCCCTTAAAAGGAATTCGTCCCGAATTCGCTAAACTACGGATCGACGCCTTAAGTCCAATACAAAATTGTAATACCCTGCCAGTACGAAAAGTATAACAGCAGGTCCGGCCGGGACCCCACGCCATATAAACCACACTAGCTAGGAGTTAAAAGGTGATAACCAGAAAGGTAACTACAAAACGAGAGTACAAAAACGTAAGCGGAAGCATTAAATAAACCATTCAAAAAGACATGTCCACTATCATAGGAATGAGTCCAGAAGTAAGAGTTACGGCCTTAGGGCCTTACATCAAATCAATGTACAAAACTCCAAAAAGGCATACATCGGCACGCAGGCCGGCAATACATGAGAAAACAGGAAAAAGGCTGGCCTTCGAGGGCCAACACAGCAAAAGGGCCAATGCCCGCTACTTCCCGCTAGGCTCACCTGCACCTGCATAAGAACATTCCACCAAGCGGTGGCAAACAAAGTAACGGTCAGCACAGCTGACCAAATTATAACGACCCCACCCCTTTCCCGGGGTGGCGGAGCTTCTACCCTGCAAGCAAGCTATACTAGCACAAATACTAGTATACAGAAGGTGCAACTACACAAGGTGAGGTTTCAAGCACAATCAATCTTCTAGGTTGAGCATCAAAAAGAAGGGAACCTAGGTATGCACATAATGTCGGTTGGGTTCACCCGAAGGTTTCCCACAACGGCCTAAGCAATCGCATGAGGCTAAACATAACATCAAATTCACAACACTCCACCCTAAGGGTCACAACCTTAGGTGGGAAACAAGAGCTTTTGGTCGGTCTAGGTAAGACACCTTCCACGACCTCTCCCATGATCACACGGCTTTCATGAGGAAGGGACCTCTCGCCGATCTGCATGGAAACGGGTTCGGTTCAGCTTTGCCCGTGCTCTAATCGTCGCGATCTATCGCACGACGCGGGTACGGCTTCACCTCGGCCCGTAAGGGTTCAGCACTTTCAAGTGCTACATTAAAAATATACGCTACGCACCTAACCCCTTCACAAGGATCTAGGCTTCGCGAATTCTCAACAAGGGAGCTACATACGCTCCGCATCAATTTCGTGGTGAAGGTTTGCCTTCATCCAAACCTCAAAGCATGGGGCTTTCGTTAGGATCTTCACAAGACGCCTACACTTAACTCCCGCAATACTATAGGTGAGTTCACGGAGTCATTCTCCGGCACGCATTCTAGGCCTAACCTAAATGCAACGTCGCAAATCAAGCATCACCGATTCGGGCTCACGGCCACGAATAGGTTTCACACATAATGCCTAAATCCGCACGACTACCGGATTTTCTACATGCAATATGCCGGGGACGGACACAATCTACCCGGAGTCCCGAAGGTCTTGAGGAAATCATACACTTCACCCATTTGGTGAAAGAGATACCTCATGCAAGCAAAGAAAGAGGAATAAATGGACAAATACAAGTCCAAAGTTCGGGAGGAAGAATCATTACCCTAGACGTGTTCTTCTTCGCCATGGATCCGAGATTCTACGCGGAGGGAAAGAACCGCACCGGGCTGCACTCTCCGGATCTGGAAACGGCTCGCGAAACGGAGCTCCGGAGCTCCGTCAATGGCGAAATCTCCTCTTCTTCTTCCTTGCCCCCTTCTTCTTCCTCTAGCCTAGGAGAGAGAAACACTATGAAATAATGAGGGTTTAATCCCTCTCCAAAGCCCTAAGACCCCCCAGCATTAAATCCCAGCCGTTGGATCGAATTCCAAGAAATTTGATCGGTCGGATCCTCTTCTCCGCTCAAAATCGCGGAACAGAATAAATAGGGCGCACGATCACAGGCGCACGGTCAGTGGTCGTGCGCGACGAGGGCAATGGTCGTGCGCACTATCCGGGACAGAACTCTGAATTCTTGCGAATAAGCGCACGATCGCTGGCGCACGATCACTGGTCGTGCGCGAAGAGGGAAATGGTCGTGCGCACTGTCCGAGACAGAACTCGATTCTCTTCTGAATTAACGCATGATCGCTGGCGCACGATCACTGGTCGTGCGCGATGAGGCCACTGATCGTGCGCTAAGAGCAGACAGGGAAAGATTTAGCCTGCTTCACGTGTCGCACTACCACTCCGCCTACTTCGCGGAACTACCAGATTTGGGGTGTTACACAACTTGGTTATGCTCATGGTCTCTTGAGGAGGTCTCGTATAGGCGAGCACTGGTTGTGAGCATCATGACCTTGCGGGCTGTCATGATCGCGCGGCTTCTTGGGAGTGGCGATCTCCTGGTCGATTGAAGTCGGCGAGCTCACAAAGCGCATAGCGATCTTCTGCTGATCATGCGGGTTGACCGGTCTTGGTCGCGTGGTCAGTGTAGTGACTCTATCTTATAGGGTGGTGACTGGATCAGGTCATACGCCTACAAATAGGAGTCACTATAGCAACAAAATCAATCGCAGCAAGCGTAAGCTGAGCTCGCGCCTATTTCTTGCGGTCTCATTTTTGTGATCGGCCGGTTTGCTGATTGTGCTTTCCTTGTGCAGCTTCTGCGGATTGTGCAGACAGCAGCGGTCACCTCTTCTTCTAAGGTGTTCGGGCGGTCTCGGGCTTGCAGTGTGGGTTGCTGGAGTTTGGGAGAATTAGTGGAGTTCGGGAGGTCGTGGCTTCATTGGTGTTGATCAAGTCGCCTGTAGTCTGTTCGCGCGGTCTCCTTTATCTAGTCGCACGAACATTCAGACCACGCGGTTTGGCGGCTTCAGTGTTCAGACCGCCAGTTATTTTTCTTCAGCTTGTATCTTTCCTTTTGGTTTTGTGTACTGACGAAATCATGCCTCGCCATGTATACCTCGCTCTGTAATGAAGATTTCTGCTGTTATCAATAAAGATTGCTTTGCTTCATGTGCTTCTGGTTGTTGGATGTAACTTTAAGTTGTACGATTCCTGCTCGCTCCTAGATCTACGGAAAATTTCACAGAGGTGAAGGAATCGACTCTTCAGTGATACCTGGAAAAGGTCAAGGGGCTCAGTTCCGGACCTTCTCGGTCCATCACGTGCCAAGGACGGAGAGTGCCGCGGCGGACCTCCTAGCCAAGTTCGGTCCAAGGGCAGGGGGGATTGTGTCGGACCTCTTCCGGCCATCCATCGAGGAGGGTGAGCTAATGGCTTTGGCCCTTTGCCATATGGGGTTTGGACCTTGTAGGCCCTTTTCCGCAAGCGAGCGGCCAGAGATGGTTCTTGTTGGTGATGATTGATTATTTCTCCAAGTGGCTGGATGTAAAGGCGCTGGCCAAGGTAACATCCCAAGTAGTTAGAAATTTCATATGGTGTGTGATAATATGTAGGCATGGGCTCCCGCTAGCCATAGTTACAGACAATGGGCCACAGTTTGCCAGCGACGAATTCGTCAGCTTCTGCACCTAGCTCGGCATAGAACTTCGGTTTGCGTCGGTCCGCCACCCGAGGAGCAACGAGCAGGTGGAGACGGCAAACAAAATTATCGTGAACTTGCTGAAGAAGAAGGTCGAGAACCTCAGGTGGAACTGGGTAGAGCAGTTACCCTCGGTACTCTGGGCCCTGAGGACCACTCGGAACACGGCTACGGTAGAGACTCCATTCAAGCTTTCCCACGGGTCCGAGGTCGTTCTCCTAGTGGAGTTCGAGGTGAAGTCCCCCAGGGTGGTCTCCGCGGGCGAGGGGGATGAAGAATGGCTAGTGGAAAATGGGGAAGAGCAAAGGCTATCGCTGGACCTGGTGGAAGAACTCTGTGACTTAGCCACCATCCGGCAAGAAGAGGTCAAATGGTGGATTGCTCGATACTTCAACAAGCACATCCCAGTAAAATAGTTTGAGAAAGAAAACCTGGTGCTGAAGAAGGTTGATGCGGCCGGGAGAGGAGCCGCAGTAGGAAAGCTCAATCCTAATTGGGAGGGGTCATATATTATAGACAAGGCACTCAAGTCAGGAGGGTACCACCTCCGGGATGTGGATGGGGTACTCCTCGGCCTGGCCAGGAGCGGGGATGACCTGAAACGATTCTATCCTTGAAAGTATTTTGTAATTAACTTGATATATGTAATCAAGTCAGGAGGGTTACTATGTTTTGTGTGTTGGAGTGCCCCAGATCGATTCCGCTGCCGAGCTCTCATAGACGGTGGGACAGGTTGATCTATGGAGAGGCTGAGAAGGTGAAAAGTTTTTCAGTGCTGGAGTGCCCTGGATCGATTCCGCTGTCGGGATCTCACAGACGGTGGGACAGGTTGATCTCTGGAGAGGCTGGCAAGGTGAAAGGTTTTTGGTGCTGGAGTGCCCCAGATCATTTCCGCTGTCGGAATCTCATAGACGGTGGGACAGGTTGATCTCTGGAGAGGATGGCAAAGTGGAAAGTTTTTGGTGCTGGAGTACCCCAGATCGATTCCGCTGTCGGGCTCTCATAGACGGTGTGACAGGTTGATCTCTGGAGAGGCTGACAAAGTGGAAAATTTTTGGTGCTGGAGTGCCCCAGATCGATTCCGCTGCCAGGCTCTCATAGACGGTGGGACAGGTTGATCTCTGGAGAGGCTGGCAAAGTGGAAAATTTTTGGTGTTGGAGTGCCCCTGATCGATTTCGCTGTCGGGCTCTCATAGACGGTAGGACAGGTTGATCTTTGGAGAGGCTGGCAAGGTGAAAAGTTTTTGGTGCTGGAGTGCCCCTGATTGATTCCGCTGTTGAGCTCTCATAGATGGCGGGACAGGTTGATCTCTGGAGAGGCTGGCAATGTGGAAAGTTTTTGGTGCTGGAGTTCCCCAGATCAATTCCGCTATCGGGCTCCCATAGATGGTGGGACAGGTTGATCTCTGGAGAGGCGGGCAAGTGAGTTATTCATGTTAAGGGGTTCGGTTCGCCAAACCTCTCATGACCTTGACAAGGCAAGCCCTAGGGCTCGCTCGCGAGGAATACGAAGTCTCCATTGATTTAAGACACCAAGTCCAAGGGTAACCGCGAGAGGGTTGGATACGGTGGTCGCACGGCTCGCCGGGCCAGGTCCTAGCTCGCAAAAGACACGTGGAGAATCCCTATGCAATGCCTAAAACCAACTAGTTGGGAGGTCTGCCGGCGCGGCGGATAATGAGCAATGTTGGTCGCTCAAAGTGGGCAGGCAAGCAAGGCAATGTAATGTTGATCCCGCTCGCGAGAGTCCAGCTGGGCGAGCCAGAGGCTGGAAGAGGGCCACGCTTAGCGCAAGAAAATAGATGGTCCACCCAACGAAAATCCTAAGCAGGAGAGGCTACGCGAGCAACCTCTTAGGTAGGCGCGAGGTAAGGTGGCGAGACCATAGGAAAATACTATGAAGGGTGTGAACGCGAGCATGAATAAAAGCGTTGAAAGGTACTAGCAAAGATAAAAGTAAGAGCACAAGCATATCACAAGCATATCACAAATATATTTATGCGAGCATAGAAAAACGCAGTTGTGCGAGAAAGACAAAAAGACAATCACAAGATAGAAAGATATTTCACGTTTTATTTTCTCAAAAGTGTTACAGCATAACGGTGAACTCGCCGGGTGAAAACAAAAATTTTACATAGAAAATTTAAAAAACTAATGCGGGCCGCTGGACGGCTCTTCCTCACACCCGCGGTCGTCAAGCTCCGGGATTAGCGCGAACAGGTCCGGGACAATGTCCTCGATTCCGAGCTCCAGGGCATCTGGGGAAAGCAGACCGCCTCCCTTGAGGGTCTCGAAAACAAGCGTGGCCACGCCCATAGAATTCTTGCGTGTCGTCTCCTATTCGCCGCGAGATGACCTGTGAATCCCAGCTCGAGGAGGGGATGGTGGGAGTGCAGCCCTGGTCAGTTCATGGACATGCGCTTTGAGGAACGTGACCTCTGCTTCCAGGTCAGCGTTCCGCGAGAGCAGATGGCTCACTGCCTCGGCATCCTGAAGAAGAAACGTGTAAGTTAGGCAAAGTACCTATAGCGAGCAAAATGGAAGTTGAGTAGAGAACTTACCATTCCGCCCTGAAGGCTAGTAAGGAGACCTTCCGAGATGGCCTCCCTCCCTTTGAGGCTCGCGATCTCGTAGGTAGCCACCTTGAGCTCGCGCTGGAGCTCTTTAGATTCCCTTTCCGCAGTGAGGTACCGCCGAGCCGTCATGTGGGACAGCTCCAAGGAGCGGAAATGGGCTCGCATCGATTCGTTGGCGAGCAGACAGGACCGCAGGGCGCCAAAATTGGCGGCATCCTCGCGACCGTAAAGCCCTAAGGCGAGGGATAATGCCTAGCCTCCCACCTTATCGCTCTCCACCCAGGAGGGGAGGAGCGACGAGCAAGAGATCCTGTTGAGATCAGGATCCCACGCGATTACAGGCTCGCCGAGGGCGTCAGGGAGTTTGGCACCCAGGCCGAAGTATTTGTGGTTGATTGGCTTGGGCCCGCCTGGGGCGTCCTTCGGCTCGCCGCCCTCCTGGGCAGCTTTTTAGCTCACGGAGGGGATGAGCGGAGTCTCTGTCTCGCTGAGGTCAACGACCTCTTTCACCTTGGATGTGGAAGGGGCGTCCTTGTTCATCTTCTTGGCGGGAGGCTTCGCGATGAGCTATCTCGCAGGAAATGGCCGCTTCTTTCCCAAAGACGAGCCGGGGGGTTCTCGGCAAGCGTCGGTGGCCGCGACGGCAAAAGTGCTGAAGGAGAGGGTGGCGCTCCTCGCATAAGGGGGTGGATGGGAAGATCCCGCTCCCCTGCAAAAGAAAAGAAAAAGTTAGCAGATAGATTGAGAAAGAAGATATGTAAGAGTTTGCGAGTGCGAGCCGACCTTCCCCTTGCGGAACTAGCAGCAAAGAGTCCACCCTTTGTCGGAGGTGGACGACCTCGAAGTTCTTTCCGTCCAGGTACTAGTAAAGCCTCATGTCGTCGTCGTCGAGTGAAGTCGAAGGATGGTAGGCGTGTTGTCCCTTTGGAGGGGGGGAGAAAGGGATGTTGTCGAACGGCCCCTTCACCAGGACAAAATTATGGTGCCAGTTGTGGGCTTTGTTCACCGTCTCGCAGACGGTGACATGTTAGCTCAAAAAGTGGGTCGTCTCTTCCTTGTAAGCGCGGAAGGAGAAGACTTTGAGGAAGACTACCTGGCTGAACTCGATCTTCTCCTCCCGCAAATAGCAGGCGAACGCGACCATCACGGAGATCGCGTTCGGCGTCAGCTGGCTCAGCAGAACGCCATAGTATTTGAGTATCTAAAAAATTCATCAAGAAAAGGTTAGCGTGCTCTCAGGGAGGTGAGCGAGCCTTGTATGGGTAGAGTAAGTTACCTGGCGCACTTTCGGGCCAGAGGGGGAGTCGCAACCCATAATCAAAATGAGCAATGGGGATGGCGAGCTCGTCGGTGGAGGGATCGTTGAGGGTGGCGGTGCTCGGAGGGAGGAGAGAGGTGTACCCCGAAGGGATGTAGTTGTCCACAACGGTGAGGAACTCATCGCCGGTTAGCGAGGCGCCGAAGAAGGTGTGATCGCGAAAAGCCCCAGCGCACCTGGCTCGCCCTTCTGATTCGCCCTCGACAACCATGGTTGTAATGCTTGCGAGCCGAGAAAGGAGCGAATGGGAGCTGGAGTTAGCGAGAGGGTCTGGAAGAGAAGAGAATCTGGAGAACAGCTAATGCGGTAGTTAGAAAGTGAAAGATAGCGACTATTTATAGAAATGAAATGGGCAGGAATAATACGAAGCACCGGGTGGTGCGGATAGCGGAATCGCGTGGTGATTTTTCTACACACTGGGGCCATATACACTCCAAGCGGGTTGGTGTCCTGGCGAGATCCGCTGGTTCGGCGTCGGCGAGCCGAAACTGCAAGAAGGAAACGCAAAGGCCGCGAAGGGCGAGGCGATGACTCGCGAGCCAGACATACTCAGGCAAAAACAAGCAAGACGCGAACATTAAGAGCGTAGCGATAAAAAATCATATGAAGCAAGAAAGAAAGCCCGCGAGCGAGTGGGAATGTCCTTATTATAATATTACTAAATAGTTCAGAACCCCCAAGGACGGGGGGAAATGGTAGCGAGAGAAAAGAAACAAACAACAATAAAGTCTAACTAGTCAGTATTTGTGTCATTTCTAGTGGTCGCGGCCTCGCACACCGGAGCGCGGTGGAATTCTAGGATAGTGGTACTCGCGGACCGACTAGACCTCACGCTGCATCAACCACATGTAGTCCTCGATTCGTGCGAGGTGCACCCCAGGAGAGGTGACCTTGCTGCGTGCGACATGCTGCACTTCCGCGAGGACGCGGGCATTCGCATCCTTCATGGCGGCGAACCTCTCCTCGTAAGAGGCCCAATTCAGCCAGTCCTGATCGTATTGCTCTCGCAGCTTCATGGTGTGTTTCTAGAATATCTCAGCGACTCGCCTCTTCATCTGTTCCTGGTCGCCGGGGTCCCCCAGGAAATCCGCGACCTGCCTCGGCGAGGTAGGGGGCGACATCTCCACCTCCCCATGCTCGGACTCGGTGGGCGGGGTCGGAGGAACACCTGCGATCAAAATAAAGTTATCATAAGAGGCAGCGAGAGAGAAAAGCGGTAGAAATCATCTAATTTGGCGAGATGAGAATGTTACGGGGTCGCGGGCGATAAGAGCCCGGCTAGCCCTTGAATGCTTCAATGCAGGCTGGCGTAAGAGATTTCCCTAAGCCATGGTGATGCGATGTGTCTCCTGCGGCCTGGGGCTCCGTAAGAAGCGAGAAACCTATGCTCCGTTGGCCCAGAATGCCGAACCCCGGAGTGATGATGTTCTAGTTCAGCGGGAGGGGGGAGCTCACCGGAGTGGGGACTCGCCTCTCCGGGGTCGGAGGATGAGATCCTGTGGAAAGGAATCAGCTGGGTCAGCGATCAAGGAACAGTGAGAGAAGATAAGATGAATGTCTTACCAAGGTGTGAGGGTGAGGCTCGCAGGTCAGTGGTCCTCACATCAGGGGGGATGAGGGCCTGTTAAGGTTCTTCTCCGCAGGAGGGTCCTGCGTGTAAGAAAATAGAGTTAAGCAAATATTTTTGGGAATATCAAATCCTTTTAAAGCAAAACCTGCGAGGAGAGCTCGTGGCGGGGAGAGGGAGACAACAGAGATGACTCATCCTCCCCGAACGACCGTCAGATGGTCTTAGCCCTCTTATCCTAAGGCGGGGGCAGGGCAGGTTGTGGAGAGATCTAGGGGGCGAGCTCGGCAGCTTTAGCCTTTAGGATGGTTTGCGAGGCCCAGAGGCGGGCGAGTATCTCCTCCTTCTTAGACATCTCACAAGGAACAATGGAGAGCGGGGAAAGGAGTAAGGAGGGAAGAAAGAGTGCATGCACCAGTCGGAAGGAAGAGTATTTATAGTAGGGGGCATGGGTCCCGCCAAAAGATTCTCACCACGTCACCAAGGGGCCGGCGAACACCAGTGGTTGGATGTTTCTTTGGGAGCCTAAAATAGCCTCACGAAGAGCGGGGATTGTGTACAACCCCGGTGTCCGCCAGGGGGTGAACAGTGGCGAAGGGTTCGACAAGAAAAAGGAGTAAGAATGCTAGCGACCCAAAGTACCGGGCGAGCTGGGCTCTCGCCAGTCACTCGCAGGTAGGCGAGCATGCCAGGAGCCCTGTCGACCACTAGCAGGGAGGCAAGCGAATCGAGCCATGGGACTCGCGAGAGAGTCTCTAGTGGGTGGCTTGCCCAGGAAGGGTTTATAATCAATTTCACCTAAAAGCCCGTGGTGGTCTGCAGTTAGCCACTCCAAACAGCGGAGTTTGGTTGTTGGCAGACCATCTTGGGCTGCGTATAGCAATAGAGTAAGGCGGAATCCCGCTATTAGCAGACCTTAAAGGGCACCTTGAGAGAGGATTCCAGTCTCAGCACTTTGGGCTTCTTCCTCCCTAGGTTATCTTGGCTTAGCTCTCAAGCTCTCCAAGGTGCCCAGTCTCAGCTTTGGCTTGGGATGGGAAGCGCTCAAAGATCTTTCGGGTGTATGGTGGGACCTCCTCGCTGAAACCAAAGGTTTGTGTTTGGTTCTGTGTCTCTGGTCGGTTCCTTCTGAGTAATCAGTAAGTGCTAGATGCCCCTCATTCTTGAGGGCCCAAGCTCCGCAAAGAAACCAAGTCCTGGTTTCAACAATGGCCATCACCTTTGGGTTCAATTTTTGTGGTAGAGATCTGAGAATCTTCCTCACCAGGTCTCCCTCCGAGAAAGTTTTTCCGTGGATTTTTGATGCGTTTATAATCTTTGTGAATCATGTGTACATGACGTTGATATCCTTATCTGGTTCTATGCAGAACTTTTCATACTTGAATTCCAGTTGGAAAAGCTTTGAATCCTTTACCTGCGAAGTACCTTCACGAGTAATTTCCAAAAATTCCAAATATGCAGTCTCAAAAGCACAAACACGATTAAATTCAGTCCTATCTAAAGCACAAAATAATGACTTCATTTCCTTAGCATTATTTTTGAATTTAAGTTTATCTTGATCATCCCACTTATCTTTGGGGTTTTCAAGAGTAGCTTCTCCAACTACAGTGGTAGGAGGAGAATAACGTTGTTCCAATATTGCCCAAACATCTATTTCTAAAGTCATTAGAAATCAACGCATCCTAGTTCTCTAGTATTAATAATTAGACTCGGTAAATAGTGGTGGTCTACTAATTCCTTGCCCCTCATAGAAAGCGAGATCATAGTGCGCTATTATTCCCGGTGGTGAAACTGTTTTGGGATAACCTACCTATGATACCACTTGTTAGATTTTAAGGCACCCTTAGAGGGGGGGGGGGGGGGGGGGTGAATAAGGGTTTTAGAAATCTAGACATTTTAAGAGAAAACTTTTGATATTTTATAAGAAAGAGATTAAATCAAAAGTAAATTGCTAGAATAGAAAACCAAATCAATTTTATTAAACAAATAGAGACATGATTATTATTGATAAAATTGATTACAAAAGAGAATTTCTATAATGCTAGAAATCGAGGTGTGAATATGAAAAACTCTTTTTGTTTTCTGTATTGAATCTTCTACCTAAGAACTAGTTTGCTTTAGCCGATCTATCCCCAGATATGACCTCAAGTCGCTCTAGCCTCTCTATCCCCAGAAAGGCCTCGAGAACCCCTTAGATCTAAGCCCTAAACCTTCCTTCCAATACATGTGGTTAATTCTCCCTAAGTCACACAAGGACCTAGTCGCCAACAACTGCGATGAATTCTCCACTAAATGATCACAAAGATAAAAGGTATTTCAAAATATGAAATTCAAACTGAAAAACTCCCTATGAAGAAATCTGAATGAGATGACGAAGAACCGCTAAAGATAATCGAAGTTGAAGCGTGCGTTCTTCATGTTGGATTTGCGTTGATCCAATCCTCTTTTAATTCCATCTTTTGAATTGAATGGGAGATCATTGGTGGTCTGCAAATATGACTTTTACAGATATTTCAGACTGGTGGATTAGGGCTCCTTCAGTTGTAAAGTTGAAGAGAACGAAAGACACCTATTTATAGGAGATGAAGTTAACGCTGACGTTAGACTTAACGCTAGGCGTTTAATCAGTGTAGTAATTATTGATGGCACGTATCCTCATTTCAGGAAGGAGATATTTGTTGTTTATTGGGTGTCAACTTATCACCTAGAGGGGGGGGGGGGGTGAATAGGTTCTACAAGTTATATTATGCCCCTTTTGTTGTTCTTGATTTCTGGTTAATAGATCTATAAAGTAGAAAGCACAACGCAAAAAACACTCAACGATCTATAGAGGTTCCTCAAGACCGGGTATCTTGAGTAGTCCTGTGTCCCTCTGCGCCTACCCAGCAGTGTGCTAGGCTCGACAAACTTCGCCTAAAACTTCAGGCCCTCAAGACTTACAACACGGACCCGCAAGTCCCAACAACCTAGGCCCGCAAGCCCCTACTGCCCCCGAGCCCGCAAGCTCGATACTCAGGCCATCAAGCCCTACAACACGGACCCACAAGTCCCAACATCCTAGGCCCGCAAGCCCCTACTGCCCCCGAGCCCACAAGCTCGAAAAGACGCACCCGCAAGTGCACTGCCCTGGCCCTCAAGCCTCACAGCTCTCCAGCCCTCAAGCTAGACGGTTTGGCCCGCAAGCCTTACAATAAATTACAGTAAGAAAAACTGTTACTTTGCCTTATGGTGATTGGCGACTTTAGCCAGATGAAAATTAGCTTCTTTAGGTTGAAGAAGATTCTTCTAGATCTGGAGATTCAGCACTGAGTCTTCTTCAGCCTTCACTTCTTTTGCCTGATGTTGATCGACAACTTATCAGTCGAAGATGATGACTTATTCTTCAGAGCGCTCTTGATGCTTGCTCTCTACTTGATCTTCTTCTTCTCCGCCGAGAATACTGTTCTACTGAAGTGTAGCGGCGGGATTCTTTTTCGTACTTTTTCTCTTTTTCAAAGTGTAGATTTCTAGGGCAACCACTGTTCCCTTTTATAGTTCCGTGAACAACTTCTCAACGGTCATGAAAAAGTGTCCTTTAATGTCAGACGCCCATTCTATAAGAGCACGCGCTGATTAGACAATCAGGCGGCGGCATTAAATGCTGACAGCGAGTCCGTAACATTTGAATCTGTCTTCGACGATATTTCCATCGTTATGACGTCATGGACAATATCTCGACGACAGGACTTTGTCGATGCCTTGGTCTTCTTACTTCTCCCAATGATGCTAATATCTCGACGATGCGAGACATTCTGGTGCTTCTGCATATAGGATGATATGCTGTCTTGGACTGTGTCGTCGTAATCACCTTGGCTTCTCGACGACAATCCTTCTTTACGACGATGTTTGTTCTTTCTTGACGACAAGCCCACTTTGGTGAAGTCGACGATACTGCGTCTTCTCTGCGTTCGATGATCTTGTCGAGTCTCAGCGGTCGACGATCTTCCTTCTGAGTTCGACGATCTCGCTTCTGCGTTCGACGAACACGCCAAATCTCAGCGATCGACGATCTTGCTTCTGCGTTCGACGAACATGCCAAATCTCAACGGTCATCGATCTTCCTTCTGAGTTCGACGATCTTGCTTTTGCGTTCGACGAACACGCCAAATATCGGCGGTCGTAGATCTTCCTTTTGAGTTCGCTTTACTCATTATCATGACGATAATCTTACTTTGTCGATGACATCTCCTATTCTTCTCGACGAAATTTCTTTAACTTCCTGAGACTTTAAGCTAGAGAAGTAATCAAATACAAAGTGAAGTTTTCTTGACTTAGTGACTTCTTTAAATCAGGAATCATGTGGGCAAGATTCCCAACAATCTCCGCCTATTTGAAGAAGTCAGAATCTCAATTCAAGACGACTTTCACTAGACAATAAATATTATAATCTTAACTTTGAGCATGTAAGATTGTACTTATCTTTGCTGAACTCCCTGAGTGCATCAAACCTGTGGCTCCCCCTTGATTTGATGTCTCTTCTTTACGGCTCCTTCCACTTCTTTGCTCCCCTATCTTTGAGGTCTTCTTGAGCAATCTTGTCTTGAACATTTGATGCCCTTTTTCTTTCTCCCCCTTTCTGACTTCTTTCCTGGAGCTTCTTTTAAGTAGACAATAGTCCAAGGCTCCCCCTTGCTCGGTTATAGTTCATCCAAATCCTGAAAGGTTGTCTAACCAATCATCTAGAAAGGGATTAGTGAAAACTAAGTAGAAGATTACTCTAAGTTCAACATTCCCAGTCGGAATTTGAAGAAGTTGAACTTAGCTTCATTTAGGGGCTTTGTAAATATATCAGCCACTTGTTTGTCTGTTGGGACAAACTCAAGGGTGATATCTTAATTTTCCACATGCTCCCTGATGAAGTGATACTTGATTTCAATATGCTTAGTCCTGCTGTGAGAGATGGGATTCTTAGCAACTGAGATTGCGCTTGAAGAGTCAATAAAGAGGGGTGTTTTGGTCATCTTTAGGTTGTAATTTTCAAGTTGATGTTTGATCCATAGCAGTTGGGCACAGCAGCTTCCAGCCGAGATATATTCTGATTCTGCTGTTGAGATTGCCACACTTGTCTGCTTCTTACTTCTCCAAGAGATCAGTCTTCCACCAAGGAATTGACATGTTCCTGGTGCACTTTTCCAGTCTTCCTTGCACCCTGCATAATCTGCATTTGAATGTCTAGCATAACCTGCATAACCTACATAACCTGCATCTGATTTCTAGCGTAGACCCATGTATGATATTTTGCTAGCTAAGCACACAAGATGCAGGGCACGTTATCAGTTATCAGCAGGAAATAACTGGATATAACAGTAATTGCATTTTTATGAATACCATGCACATTACGAATAGCTTGCCACAATAATATCACAGACATATGCCTTATAAGCAGGCATATATAAATGTTCTTATACTAGAATTGTTCATATATAAGACTGGTCATTTAGCTGGACCAAATGTTCTTTATGAAATATTAACTTAAGAAATGATTGTCGTTCGATCGTTTTTAAACGGGATGCCTTCTTATGCCTTGTTGGAGCTGGCTTCCTTTGCTTCCTTCTTCTTCTGTCTTCTGTAGAAGTGCATCGGCTTTGGAATCTTCTTTGGAGGAGGAGGGGGACCATGGGGAAAAGCCATCTTATGTCTTGTTCTTTCTTCCAGATTTTTCATGTAACGATTCCATTCGGTGGACGAGTACACTCTCTCATGGTCCTTCTGACCATGTCCAAACGCTATCCAGGATTCAGTGATGATTTCGTTCGAGTGAGGACTCCACAGGCTAGAATCTGGGTCCAGTTGGACCTCATCTACCGTTTCTTCCTGTACTTTTTGCATGAGATTTTCCTTTTCTTTCTGGTTGTTGCGGATTCACCCGATTCAGTTTCGGAGTCGGAGCTGGTGGAGAGTTCAGTGGGTATGTATTCGGAGGGGGGAACTTGAAGCACTTGCTTTACTTGATTACTTACCCATTTCTCTTGATGCGAGCAGGCACCGATGCCTCCCTTGATTTCCTCTTGAATTTCTTCTCTAATCATCCTTTCCTCATCTTGGATTACTTTTTTTACCGACTCCTTTAGTTCAAATATCTGTTCAAGAGTTTCTTGATCCCCGACATCAATAAAGTTTCTTAGTTCCAGAAGACGAGCGTCTAGGGTTTGCTCGTGGTTGGTGAGTCTGTTCATGATGAGGACCGTGGACTCCGCATGTTGAGTTTGCAGTTGAGTGATGTCCTCCTTTATTGACTTTACTTCCTCCTTCATCTCATCCCTGATTCTGTTTACTGCTTTTTCTATAAGAGCTTCCATTCACTCCCACAGAATCTCGCCTGTTCCTTTTTAGGTTGACATTGTTCCTGGGAAGACGATAGATCGGAGACGAAGAGGTGGTTTGTCGAGGAATATATTAGGGCAAATGAGCTACATCCTTGACATTCACTATACTTATAGTGGGAGTAGGTGAAGGGGCGCGCACTCATTTTTGAGTTTATCAAGGAATCAATGTATGCTGCATTGAGCGGCTCTGATTTATCTAATTTAATAATATTTACGTTATTTAAACGCTGTTCCGACGGTACTATTGTGTTGTTAAAACACGTCTAGGATACCCAATCTTCCTAACGTGTCTGCCTAAGGCATTCTTCCACCTTGCTTGGGTGTTGTCTTTTGGTACCAACCCTGCACTAAGTTTGTTAGTGTGCTAATTTTGCTGTTCTGCCGATGGGTCAGAGCAGCCACCTTGTCCAAGGCCCAGATTTGCTTCTGGTGGGCAATTGGACTACCTGCAAGACAATATTACAATCCCTTAGGAACCCAAGTGAATTTGGGTCCTTGGAATTTGTTAGCATTAATAGGCATACTGGATTTAATTACTCCAGGTTATATATAGTTGTAATGAATAAAGCGTTTTGCAGGCTTAGCATTCGTTACCTTTGGAGCAGTTGGATTGTACAAAGAATCGATTGCAAAGTGGCCTGTTTTGCCACAGTACCAGCATTCAACCCTGTTGAATCGCCTTTTCTGACTGACTTTGTGAACTGGGGTTCTTTGTGTGTGAACAAATAAATGAATCAAAGAAGGTGAGCTATGCAGATGGTAGATGTGATTGTAACCATTCATAGTTCCCCTTCTAGATTCATTCTTCTTTATTGATCTCTTCTCTATTATGAACTCAACCAGTTCCTCCCTCCTCACAACTTTCTGGGGTACCTTTGAGGTCTTGGACATGTTCTTTGCTTCACTTGTGGAGCTCCATTTTTTGAGATTCCCAAGATCGGGTTGCCCAGCCTTCCTGATGGAGGGTAAGTTTACCTTCCTCACGCTAGCCTTCATCTCGCGGGGTCTGTCTGATCTATCTTCCTTAAGGAATTCCAGCTCCCTTCTTTGAGTGGATCAGCAAGCATCAACCAGTGGAATAGAGTCACTGGTTTGAAGGAGCTTGCTACTGGGTTTCCTTTAATGTAAAGTTTGTCCTCCATACTTCTGACTTTATTAGCCCTCGTCTTCAGGAAGCCCGCCTGATTTCTATCCTTCTTTAGAAGCATAATCTCCTTGGTGAAAGAGTAGCGTGCTTCCCTGTTATCTACCAGTGCCTTCATAGTTTTTCCAAACTTGCACCTCAGGTCAAGGTTGGAGTTTGCATTGTAGTCTTTCTTGAGCCGGCAGAAATCTGCGTTCTCTAGAGTCAGTCTTTCAGCCTTTTCTGAGAGATCGGAGTTTCTGGCTTGAAGATTTAAGATCTCATCTGCTTGCTTCCTGCAAATCTCCTTGCTCCTTCTGAGTTCTTCTAGAAGATCCTCATAAGTTTCTGAGGGACATATTTCGGAATCTGAATCGGTATTAGATAATGGAGCCCTTATGCCTACCTGTTCTGGTGTTATTTCATCCGGAATTTCTTCCTCTGATTCAGATAGGACAGTTAGTCCAAACTGAGCTTCCTCCTCTACATCTGAGTTGCTTGAGTCGCTATCACTCAGGGTTTTATTCTTCCCCTCAGCCGCAGTACTTCTAACTTCTGAGGATCCTTCCATGAGGACTGTCAGTGAGTTCCACATCTCCTTAGCTGTTGTGCAGTGGATCAACTTTTGGAGTATAAGAGTATCAACTGCATCAGCTATGATGTTTCTGGCTTTCTTGTCCAAGTTGACTAGAAGAGTCTCATCTTTTAACATTGTCATGGAGGGACCTTCTTGAATAATCAAGAACACTCTTGGATCCATTGCCTCCATTATTATTCTTGCGCTAACCTTCCAAGTGGCAAAGTTCTCCCCGGAGCAGATAGCTATTCTTGACTCCATAGCTATGATACTAGGACACCCAATGGCAGATCTGTTCAAGCTGTTAAGCTTTTCTTTGAACAACTCGCTTTGATACCACTTGTTATTTATTGGGTGTCAAGATATCACCTAGAGGGGGGGGGGGGGGGGGTGAATAGGTTCTACAAGTTATATTATGCCCCTTTTGTTGTTCTTGATTTCTGGTTAATAGATCTATAAAGTAGAAAGCACAACGTAGAAAACACTCAATGATCTATAGAGGTTCCTCAATACCGGGTGTCTTGAGTAGTCCTCTGTCCCTCTGCGCCTACCCAGCAGTGTGCTAGGCTCGGCAAACTCCGCCAAAAACTTCATGCCCTCAAGCCTTACAACACAGACCCGCAAGTCCCAACAACCTAGGACCGCAAGCCCCTACTGCCCCGAGCCCGCAAGCTCGACACTCAGGCCCTCCAGCCCTACAACACGGACCCGCAAGTCCCAACAGCCTAGGCCCGCAAGCCCCTATTGCCCCCGAGCCCGCAAGCTCGACAAGACGCAGCCGCAAGTGCTCTGCCCTGGCATTCAAGCCTCACAGCTCTCCAGCCCTCAAGCTAGACGGTTTGGCCCGCAAGCCTTACAATAAATTACCGCAAGAAAAACTGTTACATTGCCTGATGGTGATTGGCGACTTTAGCCAGATGAAAATTGGCTTCTTTAGGTTGAAGAAGATTCTTCTTGATTTGGAGATTCAACACTAAGTCTTCTTCAGCCTTCACTTCTTTTACCTGATGTTGATCGGCAACTAATCAGTCGATGATGATGACTTATTCTTCAGAGCGCTCTTGATGCTTGCTCTCTACTTAATCTTCTTCTTCTCCGCCTAGAATACTATTCTATTGATGTGCAGCGGCAGGATTCTTTTTCGTACTTTTTCTCTTTTTCAAAGTGTAGATTTCTAGGGCAACCACTGTTCTCTTTTATAGTTCCGAGAACAACTTCTCAATGATCATGAAAAAGTGTCCTTTAATGTCAGACGCCCATTCTATAAGAGCACGCGCTGATTGGACAATCAGGCGGCGACATTAAATGCTGACAGCGTGTCCGTAACATTTGAATCTGTCTTCGGTGATATTTCCATCATTACGACGTCATGGACAATATCTCGACGACAGGACTTTGTCGATGCCTTGGTCTTCTTACTTCTCCCACTGATGCTAATATCTCGACGATGCGAGACATTCTGGTGCTTCTGCATATAATACGATATGCTGTCTTGGACTGTGTCGTCGTAATCACCTTGGCTTCTCGACGACAAGCCTTCTTTACGACGATGTTTGTTCTTTCTAGATGACAAGCCCACTTTGGTGAAGTCGACGATACTGTGTCTTCTCTGCGTTCGATGATCTTGTCGAGTCTCAGCGGTCGATGATCTTCCTTCTGAGTTCGATGATCTCGCTTCTGCGTTCGACGAACATGCCAAATCTCAGCGGTCGATGATATTGCTTCTGCGTTCGACGAACACGCCAAATCTCAGCGGTCGTCGATCTTCCTTCTGAGTTCGACGATCTTGCTTCTGCGTTCGATGAACACGCCAAATCTCGGCGGTCGTCAATCTTCCTTCTGAGTTCGCTTTACTCATTATCATGACGACAAGCATACTTTGTCGATGATATCTCCTATTCTTCACGACGACATTTCTTTAACTTCCTGAGACTTTAAGCTAGATAAGTAATCAAATACAAAGTGAAGTTTTCTTGACTTGGTGACTTCTTCAAATCAGGAATCATGTCTGCAAGATTCCCAACAATATTGCATGTTTGGAAAGCTCTTATTTATGCAACCCTAACGCTGGCAGTATGGTTATCTCCTGACGTTAGACCAAGTTATTCCAAAACTACTCCTACAATCACGACAACTTCCCGCCATAGAAATTTTATATTGGCGAGATCGATGGTCAACGCTAGCATTTGCTCTAACTCCTGGCATTAGACTACTTTCTTTTCTTTTAGCACATTGAGCTAGTCCAGACCAAAATATAGCTTCCTAGTGTCATCCTTGTTCATTCCAGCAGACTAAGAATAGAATGACAAACTTGATCAAACACAAGTAGGATTTGTTATTCTCAAAGCAAAGGGATGTGGAAAACTGTGTTCCAACAGACACCATATGAGATATGGACTGGGAAGCATCCTAGTATGTATTTTATTAATATTTGGGGTTGTGAGGCATACGTGAGACGTCAAATGCTGACAAACTTGAGGCTAAATCATATATGAGTTATGTAGTGGGGTATCCTAAGGAAACTAACGAGTATTTTTTCTATAATCAGTCTAAGGGCAAAGTGTTTGTCGCAAGGACTAGTGTCTTTCTGGAGAAAGATTTCTAGTTAGAAAGACTGCTAAAATATAACTTGAAGTGGTTCAAGAACCACAAACAATGAATGAAACAGAGATGGAACCTGAGCAAGGACTATAAACTATTGTAGCTGGAGAACCTGCTCAAGAAACACAAGTCCTACGTAGATCTGGTAGACCTAGAGTTGATCCTGAGAGATACAGATTTCTCATGTCTCAAATAGGTAATATATTGCTTATTGATCATAATGATAAACTGATAACCTACCAAGAGGCTATGGATGTAATGGATGTCACAACCCGCATTTTCCCAAAATTATAATACGTAATATCAGAGCAAAGGGAAAATACGCGTCGTGATGCCACGCCTGTAGGAGACGACTACAGACGCTCAGGCAAACACTCCTTACGATAATTTTATAAAAGACATATATGTGATTGGATTAAAAGAGAAATTTTCATTTTAGCTTAAGACCGCATCCCTCGGTCTGGTGGATCATCTAGTCCACAAGTAGAAAACTATACATATGTAGCGGAAAATAGGTTTGTTTAGCCTACTTGAGCATGGAACTAAACATCTCAGAAATGATATGCTCATATCTATGTTTAGTATAGTAAGAAAAGATTTTCTTCGATTTTCAAAACATGTGACATTTATTAAAAACAAACATGATATGCAAGGATGACATTTTTATATCAATAAAGTAACTAATGCATCCTAGCATAAAGCTTCCTAGAGAGCAAGTAGGTAAAGAACTTGAAGGTAACAGCAAACTACTAGCAAGTAAACTAGCACAAAAAGAGATTCATACGGGCGCCAACAACTGACATGAACCCACAGGGAAGAAGGAAAACAACAAAAAGAAACTGTCTCTTACCTATAAGAGGGGAAGGGCCTCGACAGGAGACCTGAACGACGCTGCTCTAACACCTGCGGCAGCTAAAGACCTGAACCTGAGACATTCATAAGAAAAGAATGCCTCGGCCCAAAAGGGTGCAAGAAAACCAAGATTAGCAGCATCAGAAGTAAAAGAGTGCAGGAAGGAAAAGCTAAGGAGATAAACATCTATAATCTTACAACAACCCGAGCCAGCTCAAACGAGTGCACTCGGTAAGAAGAAAAACCTGCACCAGAAGGTAATAGTCAACACAATCAATGTCCACCACGTGTCCGCCATTGCGGCTCAGAGGTGATGGTCATACATATACTATCATAATACACATATATAAGCATATGTGCTTAAGAACTTGAGACTGATCAGCTCGAGGGAAAAGCGTCCCCCAAAAGAAGGCACTGCGACGGTGGTATCTCCACTAACGCCTGCAACCCAAAAACCAAACAGGAGTGATGCGGCGGTGACTCCAATCCACTCAAACCAACAGCCCAAAAGAGGCACTGTGGCGGTGACCTTTAGCTCACACGCCCAACAGACTCACACATAACATCAGAAGCAGGGTGCATAATCATAAACGTAAGTATATGGATATATATATAAGTATACAACTATACCACGGTGCAGTTTACTAGAGAATACTCAGGACGTTTTAAACAACGAAGATCATGGAGATCGGGAACCACTCACCAAAACTATCCCGGGGAATTAAACAACATAGCATACTTAGCTCATAAATCCCACATAGCAAACAGAGGAGTGTCAGGTGGGGGAACAAGATTTTAGAAAGCCAACACCATGCCAGGTCTGGTGCCGGAACAAGACGAAGAAAAATATGACACGAAGGTCAAACACCTGAACAAAGCTTAACGGTTCATTTGAAAACACTTAGCGAGTCCAAACCTGGCTCCTAGCGAACCTCTTGCAACGATACGATGAATAAGGCACGACAAGACACCTCAAATGAACACTAACCAATTACAGGGCAACTCGAGAATAGAGCACAGCTTAGTTTGACGGTCAAGGAGAGTCTCATGATCAACACAGGAAGATGAACTTTAACATTCGCTACAAGTGTAAAGCTATTTAGCAACCTTTAATAACTTCTGTTCATATATGTGCTATATAATAGCATTCGATACTTTTTACTATGAGTACAAAGATGCCGGTCCCTGGAACAAAATAGGGACCCAAGACCGAAATTTCCTCCATAAATCCTTCAAGAAAACAATTGCTAGCCTCGCTAAGTCCCCGAAACTAGCAAGAGAAATTCCCAGGAAATTTAGCATCTAATTCCCCAAGCCGCCAGGAGTTTGAAAACGAAATTTCCGGGGAATTTAAGATCCAAATTCCCCTGACCCATCAAGAATTATTAAGCAAAATTTCTAGGAAGTTTAGCCCGCAAAAAAACATCAAAGCTTGGACAACAAAGGAAAAGTGCAGGATTGGAAATTTACCGAGCAAGACCATTTACGCTTAACTAATTAAATAAGCCCAAGAGTTAACCAACAACATATAGACTAAGGAGAAATCCCGCCGTGGTGGTGCTCTCATTATCCTACCAACCACTATTACAAGAACTGCGATGGAGGACCCCATTGTTCCCTATACCCATCCTTTCAGTTCAACAAATCCACCGTCACTTAGCCAAGAAATAATAATAAGGAATATGCAGAATTACGCACGCATCCACTATTCGGGTCAAGTAATAAAAATCCCAAGGGGCAGCCCCCTATTCATCAAGGTAAAAGCAGCCCAAGGCAAAACAGCCCCAATTCAATAAGATAAAGGAAGCCCAAGGCAAAGCAGCCCCAGCAAAACAAGTAAGAGCAGCCCCCCCAACAAACAGCCCCAGCACATAAGGTAAGGAGCATCCCCAAGGCAAACAACCCCAATTCAATAAGATAAAGGCAGCCCAAGGCAAAACAGCCCCAGCAAAACAAGGTAAAGGGCATCCCCAACAAACAGCCCCCAGCAGAACAAGTAAAGGGCAACCCACACAAACAACCCCCAGCAGAACAAGTAAAGGGCAGCCCCAACAAACAGCCCCCAGCAGAACAAGTAAAGGGCAGCCCCAACAAACAGCCCCAGCAGAACAAGTAAAGGGCAGCCCCAACAAACAGCCCCCAGCAGAACAAGTAAAGGGCAGCCCCAACAAACAGCCAAAAAAAGAAAATATCAAGACAACATTTACAGCAGGAGAGCACAAAGCCACAACAACCACCAAGCCCTAATCAGTTCCGACCCAAAAGGGAACGAGGATTCCAACAAGAAATGTAAAAACTTCATACCCAAGCATCAAGAAATAAGGAATTCCAGCCATAAGTAATAACCAAGCATCAAGAGAAAGGAAGAAGGGGGGAAGGAGGAGAAGAAGAAGTTTTCTTGCCTCTAATCGAACCGGAGAACCAACAAGTCGCAACAAATATGATGCCGACGTAGCCCAGTCGACGAAGACGAAACCCCGGCAACCAAAAATCGACCTCCACCGGCAACACCGGCGCCACCGACGCCGTAACCCTAGGTCGCCCCCTTTTGTCGCACGGCAGCAGAGAGGGATCGGGGGAGGGGAATGAAACGAGGCAGCAGGGAGAAAATAAGGAGCCAATGCCAAGAGAAGCACCAAAATAAAACATATATACATATGTGTATATATGTGTATACATATATATATATATACATATATATACATGTATATATATACATACATATTTACATATTCATACATACATATACATATATACGTATATACTTTCATATGCACATCATCAACCACATACGCATTTCTTCATAAATGGGGGAAGTTGCCTATACGCACACACACACATACCCCTTTACGCCACCCTTGCACGAATACGAATATATATATATATATATATGTATATATATATATATATATATATTCCCCTACTTACGCCTGCATAGATAAATCTGCCTAGGATTAGCTCGCCGGATGACGACGCTCCCTAAAAGGTAACACCTCTCTCATAAACACTAAACTGCGATAAATTTCGTATTTTTAAACGGTTGATTTTATTGCAACTCCACTTAAAAGGTTATGAGAAAACCTGGGGCGTTACAATGGACTCCGAGAAGTGGCTTGAGGCCATGAAATATTAAATGGACTCCATGCATGCAAACAAAGTTTGGACCTTGGTGGAACCATCTGAAGGGGTATAACCCATAGGGTGTAAGTGGGTCTTCAAGAAGAAGACCAACTTGGATGGGAATGTACAAACATTCAAAGGGAGACTGGTGGCTAAAGGTTTCAAGAAAAATTTGTGGTGTTGACTATAATGAGACCTCTTCCCCTGTTGTCATGGTTAAGTCCATCAGAATTCTACATTCCATTGCTGTGTATTATGCCTTTGAGATCTGGCAAATGGATGTCAAAATGACTTTCCTTAATGAAATCTCCTTGAGGAAGTGTATATGACATAACCAGAGGGCTCTGTATCTCCAAATGAAGCCACTAAAATATGCAACTTACAGAGATCCATTTATGGGTTGAAATAAGCTTCTCGAAGATAGAATCTGTGTTTTGATGAGAAAATCAAAGAGTTTTGTTTCATCAAGAACGAAGATGATCCTTGTGTTTATAAGAGAATTAGTGGGAGCATTTGTTATATTCCTGATATTGTATGTAGATAACATACTGTTGATTGGGAATGACATTCCGACCCTACAATCTGTTAAGAACTATCTAGGGGACTACTTTTCAATGAAAGACTTATGAGAAGCAACTTATATACTTGGTTGGAAGTGAGGTATTAGATCTTAGATTTACTCTAGAGGGGGGTTGAATATGTTGGATCGTGTGACGCCCTTAGAGGGGGGGGGGGGGGGTGAATAAGGGTGTGTTTAAAAATATAATTTTTACTTAATAATTTTTAGACAAATTTTACTTTACTAAAAAGTTACTTATAAATAATTTTAAACCAATGCAATTTTTGTATTAAACCAAACACAAATTTCTAAGATAAAGATTTAAGCAAACAAATTTGCAATTAGTGAAAAGAACATAATTATATTTATCATGAAATTTGTGTACAATAAAAAATGATCTTAACAATGCTTAAGATCAAGGCACAATTATGATAATAAAAAATACAATAATTTTTGGTTTACCAATCCTTCTCCCAAGGATCGAAAGGCTATCACTTGTCTCTCCCAAGACCAAGCCCAAGACTCTCCTCTAGATCTTCCCAAGATCTAGACGTAGCACACAAGGCCACGATTTCCCACCAAGCCACGCAAGGACTTGGACGCTCCGCACAAGGAAGCGATTTTCCCTTAAGCCGCGCAAGGACTTAGACGCCGCACGCAAGACGACGATTTCTCTACCAATACAAAGTGAAATGTGTGTAAATGAAAATACAATATGAAAAGGACAACTCCCTAGAATTTCAGATCTCTGAAAGGATGGTTGAAGCCTCGAGATGATCGTTGATGAAGAAGCGCGCCCGATCTCGTCTTCAATCTTCAATCCTTCTTTGCACAAATGGGAGTTGAAGAGGTTCTGGAGCTCTCTGGTTCGTATGCACTCAGGAAGGGACTTGGAATTCTCAAAGCTTGGAATGCACGAACACAAGGAGTCAATTTATAGAAAATCGCTGTCGCCTGGGCGACATCCACTGTCGGAATTTTCCGACAGTGCTAAACTGCCGCTGGAGTGCCGTCGTGCGGGCAGTTGCTGTAACCGCCGAGCTGTCGCCTGGGCAACATCGATGTCGGATTTCCGACAGCGCAAAACTGTCGATCGTGGGTGGTGTCATGGGCAGTTGTTGTAACCTCCGAGCTGTCGCCTGGGCGACATCGTTGTCGAAATTCCGACAGCTCAAAACTGCCTTTCGTCGTACTGCCGTGGAGGGAAGTAGTTGCAACTTCTCTGCTGTCGCCTGGGCGACAGCGGCTGTCGGAATTTTCCGACAGTGAAATTTCCCATATTCAGATTTAGCTCCAGCAGAAATGTGAACATCTCATACCTGTTACCTGCACACCATAAATAAAAATAGAATCAAATACAAACGGGACTTTGTTATTATCAAACCGGAGGAGTGCGAAACGCATGCTCCAACAATCTCCCCTTTTGATAATAACAAATCCGTATAAAAAGAAATCATGTCTATTTAGATTGTTGATTTTAACATTTGGTGTGTGCACAAAAATAACATGATATATTTCTCTTAAAATAAATAATCTCCCTTTAGATGAAAGCTCCCCCTAAATGAATGCTCCCCCTAAATATATGCTCCCCCTAAATATATGATGTATTGTGTAGGTGGAATATTTAGTTGTAATAGATTTGTGATTTTTCTTTTTATACTTTTAATTCTCCCCCTTTTGGTATTAGCAAAAGTTAATATTAGATAAAAGAGTAGTTCTTAAGGGAAAGGATATAGGATATAGAAATGAAGAGTAAGCGGAAGCACTTTGTTGGAAATGATTGAAGTCCACGAAATAATAGGAATATGCCATAGTATGAATAAACTCATGAAGTGACGGTAAAGCCATATGAAGTAATGAAAGAAAATAACTTAAACATGAGTAAGGTCATTTGAAAGTATCATAGAAATACACAATAGTGTATAGAATTATGGAATATTTTCGGTCCAATTCTCATGAGATTAATGTTTATATAACATAATGATGTGTACATGTGATACTTAGATCAAACATATGAAGTTATTTAATTTACATGATCATTGAAATGTAGAACATAATATAAGCTTATAAAGTTAACTTTGACTTTGAAGATATAGCACAAGAGGAATAGAAAACCATTTTTCTTTTGCACAAGACACTTTACAATTCTTTCCAAGGTGCTTAACCTCACAATGCTCATTAAGACTTCTCAGGAGGGTAAGTAGTGCTTGGTGGAGTATCCTTGTCTTTATTTTAAATTTTTTTTTTGATCACAGATGTTGTGATATCTTAATTTTGAGATATTGATATTTTTTTTGTAATTGACCAAGGATCTCCGAATTCACTTGAATCGCAAAAGATGGTGTATATTTTGTTGTGCTAACAAATCAAGGTTGAAAGTTGTATTTATGAAGTGCTATTTTATTATGTTAAAGCAAATATGATCCATGTATATATTAAATAAAAAGACATACGTATTGATCAAAAGAAGTGAACGTGATAGTTCATTATGATAGATAAGCAATTTCTCATACTTAGAGGCATGCGAAAACAATTACCAATGGTGTAAACAACTAAGTAGGAGTGTCAATACGATGATAGCTTGGAAATGAAATCATATAATCATGTAAGAGTCATTTTTTTTTAAAAAATAAAAAGCACATGGTTTGTCATCAAGTCATGAGGTGAAGCAGTAATAATGACATATAACTATTGTAAAGCATCAAAGGGACCAAAAATTGAAGATTTATTAAATTGGGAGCTGTCGGAAATTTCCGACAGTCACTGTCGCTTGGGCGACAGCCAAAAATATAAATAGGGCTTTAGACCGAGTCAAACCCTATTGTGCTTCATTTTTCTGGACTGTAGAGCGAGAGAAGGCTGTCGGAGGTCGGCGACAACTCTAGATCTAAGGTATGGATTTTTGATTTTTATGTTTTCTACTCTAAATTTTTTTTTTCTTGGGATTTATGATTTTGAATGTAGAGAAGAAGGAAATTTTAGTTTTCATTTTGATTTTTGATGAATGGTGGAGGTTTTAGAAGTTTTGTGTTTGAAAAGTGTAGATCTAGTTTAAAGCAAGTGGATCTTGTTGGATCTTTGTTAAAAATGTTTTGATTTTGTGGTTCTTGTGGTTGAAGGTTTGCTTTTGTTCATAGTCTAATTTTAAAAATGGAAGATTTTCCTTTTGAAAGAAGGTTGAAGATGATGAATAGTAAAGGATATGGAGATGATGTAAAAAAAATTTTTTTGTAAACTTGATTTTGAGTAGATCTGGAAGTGTATGTACAAAATTTCAAGAGAAGTTTCCTGAAGTACTGTCGGAATTTTCCGACAGTCACCGTCGCCTGGGCGACAGTGTTCCAGTGCACAACACATTTTTAATTCATGTTTTTTATATGTTTTTTGCAGAATGGCTTCCAGTTCTAAAGCGCGAAGAAGTACTTCTAAAGGTGCGCATAGTTCGTATCAAGTGTATCCTGGGGTTGAGAAAGCCATAGTAGCAGTAGCAAAATATGTGGAATTTGATTCGCCGAAGCACGATCATATCTATGATCGGCTTGCGAATGCAGGTATACTCTCAATAATCACCCCAGATTCGTTCTCTTCCTTTTTGATTCGAGAGTTCTATAATCATTTGGAAGATCCAAATTATACTGAATTGGATGGGGGAGTTAGATCAAGAATCCAAGGTCAACATGTGGAAATAACACATGTTGATCTAAGAGAGGAATTCGGACTAGTGATGAGTGAAAATATGCCGAATATAGTGGAGAGTTATAGAAAAGATAGGGATTGGACCCTTGTAAACATGAGTTTACATGGGAATCAAAAGAAGACTCTAACCACTGAAGTTACGTCACTCACTCCGGAGGCTTTCTTAGTTCAAGATATTTTAAGGAATTCAGTCATGTTGAAGAGCGGAGATACAAGAAGTATTACGGCTCAGTTGACCCTCATTACTTACTACATTATGGAGGATGAGTTTTTGATGTGGCGGATTTTATACTCTCCCAGATTCGGTATGCGTTTAGGTTAAAGCATCCAAAATGGGTGAAGGTTCATACGCTACCAATGGGGGCGATAATTCAACGTATATTATATAAGAAGTACGGATGGATAGCGCAAGGTTCTTATTTGGATGATTGTTATCCGGAGATATGTTATACGGGTTCGATGAAAGTGAAGAAGACGCCGAAAAAGGCCCATCCGGGAATTGAGATTCGAGAGCCGCCAATGCCTAGGGCAGGATCACTACGAGAGTCCATTGATGATTTACGTGATTCACTAGAGGATCACAAGAAGGAAGTGAAGAAGGACCGTAGTCGAATGCAGAAGTTTATGAAGTTTCTCGTGAAAGGTCTGAAGTTAAAGCCAACTCTGGAGGAAGAGGCCGAATGGCAAGTTCCGGACGAAGAACCGCCACGCCAATCGGTGAGGCGGACTCGCCGTGGTAAAGCCGTGAGACGAGGACCTCCAGAAGACTGTCCAGAGAGCAGCGGGGCTGGTTTTGAAGATTCTGAGTAGTATCATCAGGCTGCTGCTGCTGGTTGATGTCGGAAATTTCCGACATCCACTGTCGCCTGGGCGACAGTGAACTTCTTCAGATTTCTATTTCTGTTTAATGAACTTGATCCTTATGTTGTTTTCTACTATTTTTATTGGAACAATATTGATGTAATATTAATGATGTTTGAATTTTTTTGTTAAGTCTTTTGAAATTTTATGGTTTGATTTTAAAATTTAGGTTTTTTTTTTTAATTGTTTAGGTTTTGTGATAATTAATTTTTAATTTTATAGGCTTTAAATAGTGATATATTCATTGTGAATTGTCTAGAATTCCCAATTCTAGCCTAAGCATAGAAAAACGGGAATCCGGTAACGGCTTAGTGAATATATCCGCTAGTTGATTTTCCGTGCCTATAAAGTTGATTTTTATATTACCCTTCTTAATATGATCCCTTATAAAATGATGTCGGACATCTATATGCTTAGATCTAGAATGTAATACGGGATTGTTAGTTAAGTCTATAGCACTTTTATTGTCACACTTTAATTCTACACTACTTTGTTGCATGCCAAAATCTTCTAACGTTTGTGACATCCAAAGAGCTTGGGCACAACAACTACCTAGTGCAATATATTCGGCCTCGGTAATAGAGAGGGCAACAGAATTCTGTTTCCTACTCGACCATGAAATAAGTGAAGGGCCGATAAAGTGACAAGTGCCACTAGTGCTTTTCCTATCTAAAGAACATCCCGCATAATCAGAATCCGAAAAACCATGCAAAATAAAGGAATCATTATGAGGATACCATAAACCTAATTTTGATGTTCCTATGAGATATCTAAAAATATGTTTCACCGCTTTTAAATGTGACTCTTTAGGATTAGCTTGAAATCTAGCACATAAACAAACGGCAAACATAATATCAGGTCTAGATGCGGTTAAATACAATAAAGATCCTATCATATTTCTATAAAGGGTTTGTTCAATTGAAACACCACTTTCATCTTTTTCTAATTTTAGTGAAGTACTCATAGGAGTGTTTGCATGCTTAAGATTTTCAAATCCAAATCTTTTTAACATATCATGAATATATTTGGTTTGACATATAAAAATTCCATCATGTTTTTGTGTAATTTGAAAACCTAAAAAATATGAAAGTTCTCCAACCATAGCCATTTCAAATTCATTTTTCATAATTTGAACTACTTCATTACACAACTCTTCATTAGTGGCTCCAAAAATAATATCATCAACATAAATTTGTAAAATAACTAAATCATGATCAATTTGCTTAATGAAGAGTGTAGAATCAGCACTTCCTATTTTATAATCGTGCTTTAACAAATATTGAGTTAATCGATCATACCAAGCACGAGGCGCTTGTTTTAATCCATAAAGTGCTTTATCTAATTTATAAACATAATTTGGATATTTCTCATTTATAAAGCCAGGGGGTTGTTCTACATAAACCTCTTCTTTTATATACCCGTTTAAAAATGCGGTTTTGACATCCATTTGATATAATTTAAATCCTTTAAAATAAGCAAATGCAAGAAATATCCTAACCGCTTCTAATCTTACTACGGGTGCAAAAGTTTCATCAAAATCTACCCCTTCAATTTGTGCATAACCTTTTGCAACTAATCTGGCTTTATTTCTAACAATTCTAGATTCATTATCCATTTTATTTTTAAAAATCCACTTAACACCAACTACAGGACAATTTTTGGGTCGTTCTACAAGATTCCAAACCTTATTACGTTCAAATTGATTAAGTTCTTCATTCATAGCTAAAAACCAAAATTCATCATTTAAAGCGGTGGAAACATCTTTTGGTTCTATTTCAGAAACAAAATGATGAGTCCCAAATATATACACATTTATGGACTCATCTAGGCCGATTTTCTAGTCTATGCACTACACTTTAGGCAGGTTTTCGCTCATATTTGTTATTCCATGCTATGTGCACTTTTAGGCCCGTTTTGGTGTTATTTCTTGTTTATCTTCATTTTTAGTTTTCATGCATGGTTAAGTGTCACTTTCAGTGGTTTGATTAGTGTTGTATGCTGGAGCAGGTGTCGTGCAGGTGTTTCCGGTCCAATTCTGTATAGGAACACAGCGCACGATCACTGGCTCTGTTGCGCACGACCACTGGTCGTGCGCCAGTGATCGTGTGCACTTAACCCCTGAAAACTGAGTTCTGTTTTCCTTATCGCACGACCACTTACGATAGCGCGCACGATCACTGGTCGTGCGCCACTGGTCGTGCGAACATTGTATTTTATAATCTTTTCCCCTTGCAGGCTCCGTCCAGGCAGGCGCACGATCACAGGATGATAGTGCGCATGACCACTGGTCGTGCGCCAACGATCATGCGCACTGTTTATTCCAGCGCCTATAAATTGCCCTGCTCGCGATTTAGGTCGGGATCCTCGCCGTTTTTCCACCCAGCTCCGCCGTTTTGGCCCCTTCCGCAGGTTTTTCGCCCCCTCCATCGCCGCCCACCATATGGAGGTGCTCCGGGCTTGTTCTTCATGCCAACCTTCAGCCGGAGCTTCCTCTCGGCCTCCTCCTTCATCCTAGCGCTCCAAGGGAAGATCTAGCCGCCATCACCATCAAGCAAGAGGAAGTTTGCAACCTCTACCGGATCGTGACACGAAGAAGACGGGCTCATTGGAGAGTAGTGACAGCTCTCTCTACCCCGGACGTAGTTGTGGACCGAGCTAGGATGCGGATTGACAACCCGGTGCTGCCTACCATGAATCCACAACGAGCCTTCGGATTCGGTCGATTTCTTGCCTTATTCTTCTTTTATTGATGTGTATGTAGTTAGATCTGTGTATTAAGATGAAGTTGCACTTAAACTAGTTTGTATTTCTATTAATTTCATGCTTTGTAGTTAGATCTGTGTATTAAGATTGACAACCCGGCATTGCATAGGAGTAGTTGTAATATTTTATTTTATTATTCGTAAACCAAATCCTCCATTTCCGCATCCATCCGCTCGAAAGGACTTCAATATCAAGTCTTTCCTTGATAATAAACTCCACCTTACTGTGTTCCTTGAGAGATCGATACTTGGGGATTCATTCCCATTTTATATTACTTGAACGATCGGTACACTGCCGTTTCGTGTCGCAGTTGAGCTACCGCCTATAGCGGTGTGTGAGATTCGCGCCATCAAATTTTTGGCGCCGTTGCCGGGGAACACAGTCGTGTGAGTTTTCTGGAGAGGGAGAACCTGAGAGAGAAGCCCTTCCATTTGTAAATTGCATTTCTTTGTTTTATTTCTTTTTATTCCATTTTCCTGTTTTAATTAGATTGCTTTAGTAATTTTTGTTAGGTGTAGTATTTTGCACAATAGCATTTTTATTTTGAATCGTATTATCTTCGCACTATGTGGGCACATCTTAATTTCCGTTGCCGTTGGTGTGGAGCTACCTCCCACTCTAGTGATGAATGCCCTACGGAGAATAGTAGGCATAATTCTTATAGCCCAGCATATGGAGCACCGACTTCGTCTGATACTCCATATGGTGCGCGTAAGTCTTATGGCTACTTTGCTGAGCCTTTACCGTCATACTTCTTTTTGGCTTCAGCCCCCGCTGTGCCAAAGAAGCCCGCAAGGCAGTGCCGGTTTTTTTCGGAGCACTGATCATGTCTTGAAGGACTGTGCCGAGTATCTTCGCCAATTGGATGAGGATGACGAGCCGGATATCCGGATCGTCCCGACTCCTAACTATGGCGGCACACCTTCAACATCCGGTTATGTGTCTTTGTCACTTTCACATCGTGAAGGGAATGGCATGGATACGGTCACCGGATGTGTGGCTGATCTATGCACCAACATTGCTGAGCCTATTCTCCATGTGCATCCACCACCCCTAGTGGATTCGATTTTTTGTGAGGAATCAGTGCTTGACATTTATCCAAGCACTATTCCTCCCCCTGTTGTGCATACTACTTTCGTCTCTGACGACATTGTTGAGGATGTGTCGCGGGATGAGGCTGGCGATTTATGTGTTATGCCTGCTCCTATGGAGGAGGACAACCTTCTAGGTGAAGAGGAGCTTTCCTCAACACCGGTGGAGGAAGTCCAAATCTTGGGCATGGCCACTGTCGATCCCGCTGAACCTTGCGGCATTGATGACAATGCCAACATTATTTTACTTCCCCAACCTGATGGGAGTGAGACCGGGATCACTCCCCCGATTGATGTTTATTTATGTTCTTCGTCTTCTTTATTTCTTGATCCCCTTCCTTCATCTGAGTCTGTGCAGGTTGAATCTTCACAGGTACTTCAGGAGGACTTGGAGCTTTGTGCTCAAGTCAATGATGAGTGTGTCCTTTTATGCGAGGAGGTTGATTCCTCCTCCATTAAGGAAGCCTCATTCGTTGCCTTCTCCTCCTGCGGACCTGCTGTGGACGATACCTTGCTGGGCAAGGATAGTTTTGGTGAGATGAGTGAGGACCAGGCCTCCTCCTCTTCTTACTTTCTTTTCCCTTTACCTGTGATGGGCAGGTTTTATTTATATTCGGGTAGAGGCGTGACTGTTCTTTCTCCGTATAGGTACCCACTACCGACACGGATATTGGGCCAGTTACCTGTCCACTTCTCCTTCCATACTCCCATTAGCTAGATATTATAAAGTTTTGAATAAGTCATGCTGGGATGACAATAACCCAGTAGTTATCTTAATTTTTCCTGCATTTTCATTTCTTTTCTAATTTTATTTAGTTAATTGCACTTTAATTCAGTTTTCTATTTTCTTTTGTTTTTGCGGAGCTGACCCCTGCAGGTATCTTTTCTGGATGGCGGATGCCGCGGTTCATTTTAGCTTACACGCCAATCTTCTGGTATGCTCATTTCTGAGCATTGGGTACTCTCTTTCCCTAGCCCTATTTTGATTTTCATGTCATATATTATGTGGGTTGTTTAGTTTAAGTCTGGGGGAGAGTAGTTCTGTGTGCCCACGAACGTGCACTATTGCATTGCATGCTATAAGTATTTCTATTTCATTTATTTAGTATTATTCATCTTCATTGCACACCACAGCACCCACTTGAGCGCGTACTCATCTGTTTGCCAGCTCTGTTGTGAATTTAATTCTCCTGCTTATTTGGGAAAGTCTAGGTGATGGCTTAGGACTATGTAGCAGAGTAAAATATTGACCCCAGTAGTGCTCCTAGTCGAGTGCTCGGTTGCATAGGAATTTGTGTAGATTAGACCTCTTTTTATACTTATGGTTTTATATTTTTTTTCTATTAGTGTAAATGTTGTTTACTCTACTCAAATGGTGAATCCGGTGGAATCAAACGGTAGCGTAGGGATGTGTGTAAACGATCGCTAGACTCGTATTGCTTGAGTCGGGAGAAAGGAGAATCTTTCTCGGTGGCTAGAACTTGCCCCAAGTTATTCTTGAAGCATTGGCATAGGATAGTTCTAGTGCGTGAGAATGACGTAGGCCATTATTTTGGCCTGGTTGAGCTTTTTATTTCATGCCTATCATCTACCTTTGCTAGCCCCGTTATACCTACCCCTTCCTCTTGATTCAGCCCCACTTTTATCTCACCAAAAGCTTAAAAGCCTAACCTAGTCGCACACCCAAATCTGAGCTTTAATTATAGTTATGTTTACATTTTGGGGGGTGTTGATGTGGTAATTTTTATAGTGGAAATTGTGGGTGTATTCATTGATATTTTTGCTGAAAAAAGAAAAGAAAGAAAAAGAAGAATGAAGTAGAGAGAAAAAAAAAAGGGGATTGTTATGAAAAAAAAGTTGAATTGAAAATTTTGAAATTTTGGTATTGGGAGTGGGCGGTGCATACACCTATGTTGTAAAAGTGCAAGTCTGGGGGTGTGGTGCATTTGCTTATTATCGTCGTGCGGGTAGCTCTATCTTATGCTCATGTTGGGTTAGGTCTGCTTAGCCTCCATGTTTATCTTTGTTTACCACACCGTAACCTAAGCCTCAATTAAAACCTAAAAGTCCTACCGACTCAAGATATGGACCAATCTAGTGTCGTGGAGAGAATGTGACCGGGTGAGCCTATGGTCACCGACACTGATGGATTTCAGTGGAGTTTGTCCGGCACCCCGATCTTGAGCAATGCTCATCTCAGCGCTTAGTTTACTTTCTCCGTATGCATAACCGGACGATTCACCGTAGTTCACCATTTTGAGTAGTTGTAATATGCTTTTACTCTTTTAGAAATATATAAACTGTTTATATAATCAGAAATCTTCTCTACTATTTTTCTTATGCCCGTGAGCATGCGACTTCGCATGGTACTATGTATTGTAATTTTAAGCCATCTACTTTTCTTTCCCCGTTCGCTTAGAATTTGTTTGCTCGGGACGCGCAAACAGGTAAGTCTGGGGGTGTGATGAGTCCCAAATATATACACATTTATGAACTCATCTGGGCCGATTTTCTAGTCTATGCACTACACTTTAGGCAGGTTTTCGCTCATATTTGTTATTCCATGCTATGTGCACTTTTAGGCCCATTTTGGTGTTATTTCTTGTTTATCTTCATTTTTAGTTTTCATGCATGGTTAAGTGTCACTTTGAGTGGTTTGATTAGTGTTGTATGCTGGAGCAGGTGTCGTGCAGGTGTTTCTGGTACAATTCTGTACAGGAACACAGCGCACGATCACTAGCTCTGTTGCGCATGACCACTGGTCGTGCGCCAGTGATCGTGTGCACTTAACCCCTGAAAACTGAGTTCTGTTTTCCTTATCGCACGACCACTTACGATAGCGCGCACGATCACTGGTCGTGCGCCACTGGTCGTGCGAACATTGTATTTTATAATCTTTTCCCCTTGCAGGCTCCGTCCAGGCAGGCGCACGATCACAGGATGATAGTGCGCACGACCACTGGTCGTGCGCCAACGATCGTGCACACTATTTATTCCAGCGCCTATAAATTGCCCTGCTCGCGATTTAGGTCGGGATCCTCGCCGTTTTTCCGCCCAGCTCCGCCGTTTTCGCCCCTTCCGCAGGTTTTTCGCCGCCTCCATCGCCGCCCACCATATGGAGGTGCTCCGGGCTTGTTCTTCACGCCAACCTTGAGCCAGAGCTTCCTCTCGGCCTCCTCCTTCATCCTAGCGCTCCAAGGGAAGATCTAGCCGCCATCACCATCAAGCAAGAGGAAGTTTGCAACCTCTACCGGATCGTGACACGAAGAAGATGGGCTCATTGGAGAGTAGTGACAGCTCTCTCTACCCCGGACGTAGTTGCGGACCGAGCTAGGACGCGGATTGACAACCCGGTGCTGCCTACCGTGAATCCACAACGAGCCTTCAGATTCAGTCGATTTCTTGCCTTATTCTTCTGTTATTGATGTGTATGTAGTTAGATCTGTGTATTAAGATGAAGTTGCACTTAAACTAGTTTGTATTTCTATATATTTCATGTTTATGTGAAATGTTTGTTGTTTGAGTTGCTTGAGGTGCGCCCCATTCCATCCTCCATCCCGCCGTCACGTTCGTGTGCCGCACTAGCAATTGCTAGTGGCGTGCTTGTCGAAGAGGTGCCGACGACCCTCATTCCGTTAGCCTACTCGCCCATCCGCCTACCGAAGCGTGGCATAGCGGCCCGTGTATTCCATCCCGCCTAACGAAGCAGCGCGCTCAAGGCCTGCATAGTTCGATCCGTTAGCCTACTCGTCCATCCTTCCTTGCGACGCAGTGCGTTCAAGGCCTGCCTAGTCTCCATTCCGCCAAGCGAAGCATTGCATAGCTGCATTGCATAGGAGTAGTTGTAATATTTTATTTTATTATTCGCAAACCAAATCCTCCATTTCCACATCCATCCGCTCGAAAGGACTTCAATCTCAAGTCTTTCCTCGATAATAAACTCCACCTTACTGTGTTCCTTGAGAGATCGATACTTGGGGATTCATTCCCATTTTATATTACTTGAACGATCGGTACACTGCCGTTTCGTGTCGCAGTCAAGCTACCGCCTATAGCGGTGTGTGAGATTCGCGCCATCACAAAACAAAGGTTTGAAAATAAAACATGTAGCGATGAACGAGTACTAACCCCTTTTTGCGGATCTCCAAATGATAAGCTCCTTTGGATGATCCTTTGAGAATCTCAATTCACTTGGAGGCACATATCCTTCTCTTTCTTCTTCTTCTCTATCTTCTTCTCCTCTTTCTCCTTCTCTTTCTTCTTCTTTTTCTTCTTCATTTTCTCCAAGTTCTTCATCATCATTCTCCACCGTGGGAAGGAGTTCATCTTCTTTTCCTGTAATTTTCTTTTCTACACATGAACCAAACTCATCAAACCTAACATGAATAGATTCTTCAACTATTTTTGTTCTTTTATTAAAAATTCTATAAGCTTTACTAGTTGAAGAATAGCCAATAAAAAAACCTTCATCACATTTTTCATCAAATTTTCCTAAGGAATCTTTAGAATTTAAAATAAAACATTTACAACCAAAAACGTTGAAATAAGAAACATTTGGTTGTTTATTAAAAATTAATTCATAAGGAGTTAATTTTAAAATAGGGCGAAGCATTACTCTATTAATTACATAACATGCCGTGCTAATCGCTTCAGCCCAAGAAGATTTTGGTAATTTGAATTCAGATAACATTGTACGGGCTAACTCTTAAAGAGTTCTATTTTTCCTCTCCACTACATCATTTTGCTGTGGTGTGCGTGGAGCGGAAAATTCATGTTTAATTCCTAACTCCGTACAAAAAGAAATAAACTTTTCATTTTCAAATTCTCCTCCATGATCCGATCGTATGGGTTTAATTTTTAACTCAAATTCATTTTGAATACGCAAACATAATTTTGAAAATTTTGAAAATGCATCGGATTTGGAGGTTAGAAATAAAGTCCAACAAAAACGAGAATAATCATCAATCAATACAAATGTGTATTTTCTACCTCCTAAGCTAGAAATTCCAATTGGTCCAAATAAATCCATATGTATTAATTGAAGTGGCCTAGTGGTAGAAATAATGTTTTTACTTTTGAAAGATGATTATGAAAATTTTCCTTTTTGGCAAGGCACACATAGTGAAGAAGATAAATTTCCATTTAACAAAGGTAAACTTTTAATTAATTTATCTTTTGAAAGTTTTGTAATTAACTTGGCACTAGTATGTCCAAGTCGCCTATGCCATAAATCTAATTCATCATTTTTTGATAACAGACATTTCAAAGTAGAATTTGAAAAATCTAGAAATTTAATCATATATACATTATGACATCTAGGTGCGGTAAAAACAATTTCATTTGTTTTGGAATTAATAATTTTGCACAAATTTGTAGAAGATTCAAATAAAACATTTAAACCCTTATCACATAATTGACTAATAGAAATCAAATTATGCTTTAATCCTTCTACAAATAAAACATTTGAAATTGAAAAATTTTCGTTACCCACAACTCCGATGCCGATGATTTTTCCTTTTCCATTGTCTCCGAATGTCACAACTCCTCCTTTCTTCATCTCCAGGCTAAGGAACTTCTCTTTATTGCCCGTCATGTGCTTTGAACAACCCGAGTCCAAGTACCACACGTCTTCTTTGTCCTTAGCCTGCCAACACACCAAGAAAGAAGAGATGAGTAAAGATCTGGTTACCCAAGTGGTTCCACCCATAGTATAGGTAGAAGCCTTAGGCACCCAGATTTGTTTAATTTTACTTTTTCCTTCCTTCCAGCAAGAGTCCGTAGTGTGGCCAAATCTATTGCATTTGGCACATGTAATGTATTTAGAGGAGTATAACTTTTTTGGACTTTTACTGGATGAGGATGCAGTATTTAACAATTCATTAATTTTAGAATTTTTAAAAGTGAATTTTCTGGACTTTTCACTGTCGCCGGCGACAGTGGTTGTCGCCGGGCGACAGCTTCCAGATGTGTATCCGAGCCCAAACCTTCCAGATCCATGGCGTTGGTATCCTAAGATCATATCCAGTGATCTTCGGCCCATTCCAAACTTTTTCATGGCTAGTGTTAAGTCATGAATCTAGTGTCTCATTTTTGTATTCTCAGATACTAGATTTATGCATCTCCGTTCAAAAGATTTCTTTCCCTCATGGACTATGGAAATTGAAGATTTCAGATCTCTCTCTAAAATCTCATTCTTTTTAGTAAGAACTTTTATTGTAGAATGAGATTTGGAAAGAGATTCTTCAAGTTCTTTAATTCTTCCCAAAGAGTGATCACACTCTTGACAAGAAATATCTCTTTTTCCAATAGTCTTAATTTCATTTAACAATTTTTTGTTTTCTTTAAGTAAAATTTCATTTTCAGATTTAAGAAGATCATTATCTCTTAAACTTTTTTCAAAAAATTTGCAAGTCTTTAAAAATTCAGAAAATAATTCATCATAGGTTGGAGGAGTTACCTCAGTGTCGCTTTGGACACTGCATTCGTCATCAGATATGATGCTATTTCCCATTAAGCACATGTTGGCCTCCTCTTCTTTACTTGAGTCGGAACTGCTTGCATCCTCAGAAGTAGTATCATCCCATGTTTCCGCCTTCAACACCTTCTTCGACCCTTTGTGCTTCTTTTCTTTAAGTTCTTTCAAGTATTTTGGACACTTGCTTCGGATGTGTCCTAACTTCTTGCAGTGATAGCACTCCGGTGGCGGTCTCTCTTCCTCCTCATTACCTTCCTTTCCTTTTTTCTTCCTAAAACTCTCCTTCTTAAAATACTTCTTAAACGTATTCCTCCTCTCCGGATTTTTCATAAATTTTCTAAATTTTTTATCAAATAAACTTTCCTCATCTTCTTCATCCTCCTCAGAATCACTAGTTTCTTCCTTCTTAGATCTTAGAGCCAATCCCTTCTTCCTTGGCTCCATATACTCTTGTTGTTGAATTTTCAATTCAACTTCATGAGTTTTCAAGTTCCCAATGAGGCTCTCCAATTGTAAGGTCTTAAGATCATGTGACTCGGAAATTGCAGTCACTTTGGGATTAAACTTCGGGGGAAGTGATCTTAAGATTTTCCTTACTAAATCTCCATTTGAGAACACCTTTCCTAGCACCTTTGAGTCGTTCACGATTTTTGTGAATCGTATGTACATCGTATCAATCTCTTCATCTACCTCCATTTTGAACCTTTCAAATTCAGATTCCAGTTGAAATAGCTTTGAATCCTTTACCTGCGAAGTACCTTCATGAGTGATTTCTAATAAATTCCAAATTTCAAATGCAGTATTACAAGCACAAACTCTATTAAATTCAGTGCGATCTAGTGCGCAAAATAAAGCATTCATGGCTTTTGCATTGTTCTTACATTTTAATTTATCATTGTCATCCCACTTGTCTTTGGGCTTATCCATGGTTACATCTCCTACAACAAATGTTGGAGAAGTGTAACTAGATTCTACCATATTCTAGACTTCTATATCTAGCGCAATTTGAAAACAACGCATACGTGTTTTGCAATAATTATAGTCTGTGCCCGTAAAAAGTGGTGGCCTACTAATTCCTTGCCCCTCAACGAACGCGTGATCGTTGTGTGCCATTACTCCCGGTGGTAAAACCATTTTGGAGTAACCTAGCTCTGATACCACTTGTTGGATCGTGTTACGCCCTTAGAGGGGGGGGGGGGTGAATAAGGGTGTGTTTAAAAATATAATTTTTACTTAATAATTTTTAGACAAATTTTACTTTAATAAAACGTTACTTATAAATAATTTTAAACCAATGCAATTTTTGTATTAAACCAAACACAAATTTCTAAGATAAAGATTTAAGCAAACAAATTTGCAATTAGTGAAAAGAACATAATTATATTTATCATGAAATTTGTGTACAATAAAAAATGATCTTAACAATGTTTAAGATCAAGGCACAATTATGATAATAAAAATACAATAATTTTTGGTTTGCCAATCCTTCTCCCAAGGATCGGAAGGCTATCACTTATCTCTCCCAAGACCAAGCCCAAGCCTCTCCTCTAGATCTTCCCAAGATCTAGACGTAGCACACAAGGCCACGATTTCCCACCAAGCCAAGCAAGGACTTGGACGCTCCGCACAAGGAAGCGATTTTCCCTTAAGCCGCGCAAGGACTTAGACGCCGCATGCAAGACGACGATTTCTCTACCAATACAAAATGAAATGTGTGTAAATGAAAATACAATATGAAAAAGACAACTCCCTAGAAGTTCAGATCTCTGAAAGGATGGTTGAAGCCTCGAGATGATCGTTGATGAAGAAGCGCGCCCGATCTCGTCTTCAATCTTCAATCCTTCTTTGCACAAATGGGAGTTGAAGAGGTTCTGGAGCTCTCTGGTTCGTATGCACTCAGGAAGGGACTTGGAATTCTCAAAGCTTGGAATGCACGAACACAAGGAGTCAAGTTATAGAAAATTGCGATCGCCTGGGCGACATCCACTGTCGAAATTTTCCGACAGCGCTAAACTGCCGCTGGAGTGCCGTCGTGCGGGCAGTTGCTGTAACCGCCGAGCTGTCGCCTGGGCGACATCGATGTCGGATTTCCGACAGCGCAAAACTGCCGATCGTGGGTGGTGTGGTGGGCAGTTGTTGTAACCTCCGAGCTGTCGCCTGGGCGACATCGCTGTCGGAATTCCGACAGCTCAAAACTGCCTTTCGTCGTGCTGCCGTGGAGGGAAGTAGTTGTAACTTCTCTGCTGTCGCCTGGGCGACAGCGGCTGTCGGAATTTTCCGACAGTGAAATTTCCCATATTCAGATTTAGCTCCAGCAGAAATGTGAACATCTCATACCTGTTACCTGAACACCATAAATAAAAATTGAATCAAATACAAACGGGACTTTGTTATTATCAAACCGGAGGAGTGCGAAACGCATGCTCTAACAGAATAGAGTATTAAAAGTTTTTAACTTATTTTATAGCGGAATTAAAATACTGATATATATATGTGTAACAGAGTGAATATGAAAACAAAATAAATAAACAACACAGCACAACACAGTACCTAAAATCAGACAAACCCAGAAGACACAAGAATCTATAGTAGTTCCCCAATCAAACTAGGTACATCTACTCTTCTACAACCCATGGTAGGAATCCACTAGGTTTTTGATCAGGTTTCCCTATCACAACTGGGATTTTTGATCAGGTGCCCAAACACCACTGAGCTTTTGATCAGGTGCTCAAACCAATTAATAGGTTTTTTATCAGGTGCCCTACTACCAGAGGTTAACTTTTGAAGGGAGTTAGAACCCTGTACAAGATGGGATAAAAAGGGTAAACAAAAAGTTTTATGAAATTCTTCTATGTCAACAAGCTGAGAGAAGACTAGTGGATTGTTGATGTCAAGCTCCCCCTGTCTGATAGAAAATTCTTGACAGTTAATGGATGGATCTTTCTCTTGGATGTGGAATGTCTTCCTTGATAGGAGATGAATCTGAGAGACAAAGTTTCTCATATTATTATTGCTCTTTGAAGTTTAGAAACTAGAAGCTGAAAACTGAGAGAAGATTATTGATGTTCTCAGGGAATGAAAGTTTCCTGCTGTAGAAGATGAAGATTTATGTCACTGTGAGTATTTCACTAGTATATCACTGTTCTTCTCTATTCTCTAATATATATTTTGGTTTTCTTCTATATCTCTTTTTCCTTAGATATATCTAACTGATTTAAAATTCAAATCTCCTAATAAAGGAATAAAATAATCTTTAATGATCATGCTTGGAACTGCAATCTGATTCAGCACAAATCATTAATTCATATTCCTTTTCCAAGCAAGTATCCTTTTCCAATATATGTCAACGGCTACTTTCTCGAAAGAAGAGAATGGAAAGGAATAATAAAAGGAAGGATCAAATCTTGACTTATCTGATAATGAATAAGTCCAAATAATAGAATAGTTCCGTTGCTGATTAGTCGATCTGAGTTCAGATAAAAATAGATAACTTATCTATCATTAGTTATTAAGCTGGAGAAGAAATTTGTCGAGCAGAAAACTGAGTTCGTCGAGCTGAGAGTTGAGTTCATCGAACTGAAAGCTGAATTCGTCGAACTGAACATTTTGTTACTTATACGTCGAACATAGAGCTGAGTTCGTCGATCTCAAACTGGAGTTCGTCGAACTGAAGACAAAATCTGTAGAGCTGGCTGGAAGACTGAAATCGTTGAGCTAAAGAGCAAGTTCGTCAAACTGAAGCATGACGTTCGTCAAACGCAGAACGGATTTCGTCGAACGCAGATTGAAGTTTGTCGAACACAGAAACTTTGGAATTTTTCCAAAGTTCTAGCTACTCAGACACACTTAGACCTTGACCCTTAGACTATACAATGGGGTCAACTTGAGTCCTAGTAACAGATAGTGATCCTAGCCCAAATCAGTAATAGTTTTGTTCCAACAATCTCCCCCTATTTGAGTTAGGATACTATTTGACAAATAATAGGACAAACAACAAACACAGAGCATATATATATCTGACAGAATTTTAAATCATTTTAGCAGATAAAAAATTTATCACCCTGAGTTTTAGAAATATTTACACTAAAAATAGAAATATGCAAAACCAAATGAATAGATGTTTTACTCTATCACTTTGAAGAAGGCTTGAAGATGATTTTCCTGTTAGGATTCTCAAATTCTCTTTTACACATGTAGAGGTCATTAGCTCCCAGATGGGTTTGAGATGATGCATGAGGAACCACTGCTGTTGGGTGCAACCTTAAATAATCTTCAGCATTAAATAGGTGTCTAGAGCTGTACTTTTCAAATTCTTGTCTTCTGAAATCAGACATTGTAGTATACTAAGAGAAATTCTTGCCTTCTGCTTTGGCTTTGTTGATCTGAGCTGTAGCTATTGATTCTTTGAATCTAGCCATGTGAGCTATCTTATCTGATTCTGGATTTACTGGAGAAGGAGGCCTTTCATCAATATCACTGGCCTGATATAAAGTTTGTTCATCAGAATTCCTTTTCCTGTGAGAGGAGCCATTAGAAACATGATACTTATATACTGATGAAGAAGTTCTGGCAGATCCTGAAGGAGGAGCTCTAGCTGATTTATAACTATGGGAGCCACATGAGCTTCTATGGCTTCCTTCAGATCTTCTTGATTGCTGGGGGACAGATTTCTGACAGGAGGAAGAAGACATCGCTGCTAATCCTGCTGCTGGAGGAGGAGGAGGAGGAGGACGGTGATTAAACATTTTTGGCTTATCAGAATAAAAGCCTATCTTATTCATTTTCTTTCTTCTGTTGTTTTCATTTCTGGAGAACCTCATCCATGCTGGTGAATCCTTTCTGAGGGTTATATTATGCAAAATATAATATGGAGTATCATTTGTACAAGATGGAGGTTTATGAACAACAATAGCCTTTGCTTTGCTTCTTGACTTTCTTTTCTTTGAGGATGTATCATCAGAATCATCATCATCACTATCATTATCTGAAAACTGAGCAGGGGCATTATACAAATCATCAATTTCTTGAATGCCCTTAACAACATATTGTTGTTCGGGAGGAGCAATATCATCATCAAATTCAATATCCTTTAGAAGAGGAGAATCATCAAACACAAAAGTAGGAGGGGATATAGGTGATTCATCAAAAACAAGAGTTGGAGGTGACTTCACCAAATCAACTTCTTCAGTTACTTCAACTGTAACTGGAACTAGAATCTGAAAGTGAACTGGATCTGAAAAATTCTTGATAATTTTCTTTAGCAAAGCAGAATCTACTGGAGCTGTATATGGAACAATAGCTTTTGAATAATTTTGGAACTTTGGCAAACTGCTGAAAGCTGAATTGAATTTTGATAACAAAGAATTAATATCTATTGAAGGGTTAATAGATATATTATTTACTGAATCTATCACTGGAACTGGAGCTTCTTCTATATCAACAACCATATCTGTATCTGCATTAACTGGAGCAAAAACTACATCTGAAACTGCATCATATGGAGCTTCTTCATAAATCATCTCCCCCTGCCTAGTTTCAGGGAGACCTGAAGTTAGGCCCATAGAAGAAGGGACATAGGAAGAGGAGGCTGGGAAGGATGCAAGTTTGTAAGATGGATCAGAGATGGCTTGCAAAACTGGAGCTAGCTTCTCATCAAGGAGAGCAGTTAGCTTGGGAGATATATGATGAAATGTCTGGTCAGCTATAGAGGAGAAATCAACATACACAAAATCATGTGGATGCTAAGAAGATGATGATGCTGGAGTAGAAGAAGATGGAATAGAAGAGGGTATGAAGATGGTAGTAGCATATGATAAGGGTGGAATTTTATCCTGATGGATAGGGGATTGAGGATGGATAGGTGACTGAGGTGGAGAATGTGGAGGAGACAATAGGTCAAAAGATGGAGGGGGAATGAGTGGAGGAAGAGAATCATGAGGGGGAAGGGAATCATCATCTGGAATGGATGATGAGGGAATATCTATAGACAGGTTTGTCTGGAGAGGAGAGAAGAGGGCAAAGGAGAAGGAATGTCTGTGGGAGAGTTTAAAGGAGGAACTTCTTCAGGAGAGGTGTGCTGAAGAGATTGAGAGGGGAGAGGAGTAGAAGATTCAAGAGGAGGAACTTCTGGGAGGGTGGGAGGAGTGGTTGTATCAGCCCTGGTGCTCTCAGAAATACTCTTGGAAGCTGCTACCGTGGGAGTCTTCTTGGGAATAACTCTCTCCCACTTTCCAAAGAGAGCTGAGGTCAGCCTCTTGCTAGCATTGATGAACACTTCTGGGGACACCAATAGTTCTGGGCATTTGGCTTGGAGAACAAGCCCTAACACTCTGTCATAGCAAACATTCAGTTTTCCTAGCTTCTTCCTTATTGATTCAAACAGAATCAATCCCCAATTTATCTGTTTCTTCTCCACTAAGGCCACCATCAAAAGGAATTGGTGCCTAGTGATATAATCATGAGCAGAAGTTTTGCCTAACAAAACTTTTCCAACAACATCTGCCAAGAACTTGTATTCCACAGACAAGTTCTTCTTCAGAAGGTGATTAGGGTTTCTAGAGGAGTGACCCATTTTAACCAACTCAGCATTAAATTCATCAGAACTAATATCCAACTCATCATCACCATTCAACAAACCAAAAACTTTTGTTAATACTTCTGGGGTAAAAGAAACCTGATTTCCAGAAATTGATCCTGATATTGTTGTTGCATTCTCTATCTTAAGGGTGTGTACCCATTCATTTATCTCTACTACTAGAATCTTGATCCTGGTGGTCATGAACTTCTTCCGTTGATGTTCTTCAAATAGTTGAAGAATGTCCTAGAAGATTTGATCTGAATGAGCAAATGACTCCATGTCGATATCAAACCCAGCATTAAACTTCATGGAAGAGATTACTGCTTGAGAGATTGCCATTGTACCTGCAAGAGAGAAAACGATCAAGTGCAAATCAGAACTGGAGGGAGAAGGAGGTTCTGTAGGCGCAAAGACAAAAAAGAATTAAAGTTTGATTATAAGGAAAGAGATCGGAGAAGGCGCAAAAGCTTTCGTAGAACGGGGTTCAGCTAACCCAAATAAATTAGAAGTCGAAGAGTCTTAAGCTTCATCAAACTGCGTTCGAAAAAAAATTAATTTTCGTCGATCTCAGTTCGACGAACGCGCTGTCTTCATCGATCTCTGGAGTTAATAGGTTTCGTTGATCTCCGTTCGACGAACGACTAAATTTCGTCGATCTCCGTTCGACGAAATTAGGGGATAATTAGAAGATATAATTTTTTAATTTATTGAATCTCCATCTATCATTCCTAGCTGATTTATAAAGAAGATGTGCTTCTTTTCATCCAAGGGTTTGGTGAAAATATCAGCCCTTTGTAAGTTAGTAGGGATAAATTATAGGCAAATTTTATTTTTATCCACATTATCTCTGATAAAGTGGTGCCTAATTTCTATGTGTTTAGTCCTACTATGGAGTACTGGATTTTGTGTTATAGATATTGCACTAGTATTGTCACAAAATATAATTGACTTATTTAGATTAATGCCATAGTCTAGAAGTTGATTTTGTATCCACAATATCTGTGAGCAGCAACTACCAGCAGCAATATATTCTGCTTCAGCTGTTGATGTAGACACAGATGTCTGTTTCTTACAAAACCAAGACACTAGCTTATCACCAAGGAACTGGCAAGTTCCTGGTGTGCTTTTCCTGTCTACTCTGCATCCAGCATAATCAGAATCTGAGAATCAAGTTAATTCAAACAGAGTCCTAGATTTGGACAACCCTTTATATATCTCAAATTTTTTTTAGTTAAATAAGGTGAGATTCTTTGGGGTTAACCTGGAACCTAGCACAAATGCATGTAGCAAACATTATGTCTGGTCTACTAGCTGTTAAGTAAAGTAATGAGCCAACAATTGCTCTATATACTTTTTGATCAACAGGTTTCCCTGATTTATCATTATCTACAACTGCATTGGAGGGCATGGGTGTTTTCGTAGTAGAACCATCAGACATGTCAAATCTTTTCACTAATTCCTTAGCATACTTGGATTGTGATATGAATATGCCATTGGGAGTTGGCTTCACTTGAAGGCCAAGGAAGTAAGATAACTCACCCATACAACTCATTTCAAATTTAGATTGCATTAGGTCAGGAAACCTATTGCATATATTTGAAACAGTAGAGCCAAAAATAATGTCATCTACAAAAAATTGAACTAGTAAGGTTTGATTTTTATGTATCCTGAAAAATAAGGTTTAATCAACAATGCCTCTACAAAATTTGTTCTCTAAAAGAAAATTAGCTAGGGTCTCATACCATGCTCTGGGTGCTTGCTTGAGAGCATAGAGAGCTTTATTAAGCTTAAAGACATAAGAAGAGTGAATTGGAGAGATAAAACCTGGTGGTTGTTCCACATATACTTCTTCTTTGATATCTCCATTCATGAATGCACTCTTCACATCCATCTGATATACTATAAACTTTGTGAAAGCAGCGAAGGCAAGAAATATCCTGATAGCTTCAAGTCTAGCAACAGGAGCAAAGGTTTGATCATTGTTGAAACCGATTTCTCGGCCTCTTGTGAAGCTCGGGCCCTCAAAAAGTTAAGGGGCAGCTAGCCCTTACTAGTCTCTCGGAAGGAGCAGACGTGGGATTCGGAAACAGACTAAGACCTTAGCCACAGCAAGGAGGTCCCACCACAAACCCGGAAGATCATTGAGCGCTTCCCCTCCCAAGCCAAAGCTAATACTTGGGCACCTTGGAGAGCTAGAGAGCTAAACCAAAGTAACCAAAGGAGGACGAAGCTCAGAGAACTGAGATTGGAATCCCTCTCAAGGTGCCATTTGAGGTCTATTAATAGTTTTTTGTTCGTGGTCTGTCAATAGCGGAATTCCGCCTTTTGTTTTTACTAAACGCACCCCAATTTGGCCTGCTAACAGCCAAACTCCGTTGTTTAAAAAGGCTAGCGGCAGACCACCATGGGCAGAGGGGTAATTTCCCCCCCCCCCCCCCCCCCTTTGTCTATGAGCTAATGACCTGCGAGAAGGCTACTCGGGAGAGCTCCTGCGAGTCGTCTCGCGAAACCCCTCTTAGGAGAGCATTCTGTGAGGACCTCGCTCGCGCCTCTTCTGGCGACAGCCACCGAGGCCTGGTCTCCCATGCCTTCCTGCAAGCTCCCTTCGTCCTTGTGCAAATCTGCCAAACTGGCTGGACGATTGAGTTCGCCGAGCTGAGAAGCTAGTTCGTCGAACTGTGAACGTGATGCTAGTTCGTCGAACGGAGAACGGATTTCGTCGAACGCCGATTAAAGCCCATCGAACACGAAGACTTGGAAGAAAGCCGGCTGGAAGAAATCCGGCTCGTCTGCCTTCTCACGAGAAGTCGGCGAGTATCCGGCTCGCCCGCCTTCCTGCGAGCGACTTTTGGGGATCTGGCTTGCCTTCTTTGTTACTTCTTCCTCCTGCAGGATTTGAAACCCCTCTTAGTCGATCATTTTGCGAGGAACTCGCTCGCGCCTCTTCTGGCGACATCCACCGAGGCCAGGTCTCGCATGCCTTCCTGCGAGTTCCCCTCGGCCTTGGGAGAGTAATGAGCTGAAAGGAAGATTGAGCTTGCCGAGCTGAGCTGCCGATGGAGGAAAACCGCTGAGTCAACTTGGTCCCAGCGGATCCGCCGAGACGGGACGGAAATAATCGCTGAGACGGCTGACCCTCTCAGCCCTACCGCTGAGGAAAAATCAGTTTCCGTTCGTCGAGAGCAGAAAGGATTTCGTCGAACGCCGAGATGAGTTCGCCGATCTCAACTGAAGCTTGGCGTTCGTCGAACGTGGAAGGGATTTGGTCTATGTCCACCTCCAGATGAATATCGGGGTTATACAGCGCCATTCACAACTCTAGCCCATTCGCACTCGCGTGGCTTTCGCCGCGAGTAATACTTGAGGCACTGCTGCCGAATAGTCCTTGAAGCGTTGCGCGGGGGGCACCATACGCGAGTGGTCTGTGAGTGCCCCGCCCGATGCTCGCTCTCGCCTAGATGGGATCCCACCTGGCTTGTCCCCGCGCTGGACTTCTCTCGGTTTAAAGTTTGACTCCAGCTTGATTCTGCCTTCTCGTTTGAGGCGAACCCGAGGAGGTACACAATCCCCGCTCTTTGCGAGTCTTAAGCTAAACTCACGAAGAATCATCGAACCCTCGGCGTTCGCTGGAAGTGTGCTGACCTGGTAGGAATCTTTTGGTGGGGCCCAGCCTCCCTGCTATAAATATCGTCGATCGTAGAAGATGGGATCCCCGCTTCTTCCTCCACCAATTCTCGCTGCTCCGTACTGTAGCTGTTTGAGAATGCCTATTTCTGAAGAGACCCGGGCTCGCATCGACGCTGCGCGAGCTTTTGAGCATGCGACCCTCGCTAAACCTGCTCCTTGGGCCCCAAAGCCATCTTCCCCGAGAATGCTAAAAGCAAAATCGGTCCGGCGCCAGAGCGGGAATGATGGATCCCTAGCCCTAGATCCGTCCCTTGACCTTTTGCTCGCAAATCAGGTACTCGGGTCGGTAAGCTGACCCACCTCCTTTTCTCGCTGATATATACCTTTTTCCTTTCAGGCCTCACTTCTATCGGGGAACCTGGCGGACGAAATCCAAGTGGACGCTCGCCCAGCTATCCCTCGTGGGGGGGGGGGGGGGGGGGCGGCGTGGAGATCCCAGACTTGGGCATCCCCATCCTTCGCTCATCTTCGCCTCAGCACCGTAAGCCTTCTCGCACAATTCTTTGATGAACTCGTTGTGTTGCCCCTGTGACCTTGTCTCTCGCAGAGTCTCCTCTCGCGACTCCCGAAGGACGAGCCGTGCCCTCACTCTCAAAACTTCCCCCAAAGGTGAATATCTCTGTCCTGGGGTACACTCTTCTGGACCAAACGAATCCTGAGAATTCGCTTCCAGACGCCGTCCAGGGTGAGGCCCCCAAACTTCACCTCTCAGGCTTAGGTAAATCGGTGACCCTGCCCCTCGAAACTCCCTTCCAGGGGCGGCCCCGCTCCTCTCGCGCTCATCAGGGTAAGGCGACTTCTGGCCCGCCCTATTAGCCCGAACCTGTCAGCTATCGATCTTTTTCTTCTTTCTGACGACCTCTCCCTATCGTAGGCCCTCCCGAGAGTTCCATTGACTTTGACTTGGGGGAAGAGGAGTTGTCGCCCCTCCCTTTGCCGGAAGAGATTGATTCCTTCCTCGGCGACCCGCTGGATCTGGTGATGATGAAGAGGAGGACCTCAGAGCTTTTTCAGAAATAGGGGCGGATGTTGCAAAACCTGTTCAGTTAGGTGAGGAAAGATAGGGAGGCGACTGAGGAGCAGATTGCCTTGTTGGGGGATGAATGTGCTCGGCTCCAAGCTAAACTGTTGCAAGATTCTCGCGAGGAGGTTACGTCTCCGGGGGTGCACCTCTCGCGAGCGAGAGACCAGGCTCGCTTGATTCAGCAAGAGGTACGTGCTGCCGTAGCGTATCATTATCCCAGGAGACCGCCTAGCTCGGGGGTGCAAGGAAGAAGCCGATGGAAATGGATGCAATACTGACCCCCCCCCCCCCCCCCCCCTCCCCCCTCCCCCCTCCCCCCTCCCCCACACTCACGTTCCTTTTCTAAATAATTTCCCTCTTGTTTAATTGTATTTTGATGATTTATGCCCTTTAGTGGCGATCCGAACACCTCCCGCTTGTACTAGCGAGCTCTTCTTATTTGGGTTTGTGCTATACTTTATTTTTTTGTCCTTTCCTTTTATTCATATTTTATGTTGCTCTAGCCACGCTCGCGTACGCCTAACGGAAAATATGCTCTTCCATCCTCTGCCTCTTATCGTTCAAACTCGTGATCCACAAGGGCTCGCCTATCCTGCAAGGGCTCGCGCCCCTTTATTCGCAGCGTTGCTTCAATTATTTGTGAGTCTAACAATTTCAGGTTGTCGCGGGCGAGTGTGAGAGAGGGAGGCTCTCATTTCGAGGTACATCATGACACGCTTTTTCTATCTGCACCATCCGGAGCTTCGATAACTCCCCACCGCCTTGGTTTTTCTATAAATAGGGCTGGCATTTATGGTTAACCACCACTCCGATCATCTTCTCCCTTCTCCTCTTTGCCTCCTCGCTCTCGCCACCTTCTCTCTTTGTGCTCGCCTCTCTTTTCTAGCAGGAAAACCATGTGTGGTGATAACGCGGACACCGAAGGACGGGCTAAGTGTGTGGTGACTTTTCGCGAGCATATTTTTCTGAACTGCTCGCTCACGGAGAGCGAGCAACACCTGGTCGTGGCGAATTATATTTCGCCCGGATTCGTAGCCCGGCTGCCTACGGACGAGGACGCAATAAACTTTACCTTCACGGATGTGCTTGACATCCCGGTAGCTCATTTCGAGGTGGGCTTGCGGTTGCCCTTCTGGCCGGAGATTAGCCAGATACCCGCTCCTCCCTTTAGCCTTTCCATTGCACACTCGCGCGGAGTTTTCGTTTGACCATTCATTGCGAACTTTTCAGATACTCAAATATTTTGGCGTGATCCCGGGTCAGCTGACCCTCAACGCCGTGGCCATGATGGTAGCCTTCGCGTGCTACTTGCAAGAGGAGCGGATAGAGTTCAGCCGACCCGTCTTCCGCAAGCTGTTTTCCTTTAGGGCTAACAAGGATGGGACTTCTTTTTACGCGAGCAGCCACGCCAAAGTCCAGGAGACGGTCAACAAGAGCCATTATTGGCACCAAAAGATCGTCATCATGAAGGGCCCATTCAGCAACGTGCCCTTCTCGCCCATCCTGCGATCCAAAGCCTCCTACTGCCCCCCGACGCTCGGCGGCCATGTGGCTGGTCTCTTCAAGCGCATGTCGACCAACTTCGAGGTGGTCTACCTTAGGAGAAACATCGACTCTCTTCTTCCCGTGCCTCCAGGAGCAGATTTAGCTCGCGCTCGCTCTACTAATTCTTGTATTGCTTCTTCTCTTCTTGACTTGTGTTACCTCTTACTCGAAGTAGAGAGAGACCTCCCGCTCAACCCCCCTCACGCGAAGGTAGGGCATACCCCTTCTTCTCTCCAGCTTCCACCTATGCCGCTGAGCTATGCCGAGATCCTGTCCCTGCTTCGACCCCGGCCTCTCTTAAACGGCCCGCTCCTGCGAGCCGCGGGTCGAAGTCTTTACATCCCCCCCCCCCCAAAGAAACCGAAGGCGCTTACCCCGACCATGGGGAAGGAGGTCCTCAAGGTCCCGTCCGGGGAGGTCGCTCAGCGACCCGGCCAAGGAGAAGGTGTCCAGCGAGCCCTCTACGGTGGTGGCCGGCACCTCGAAGGTGCCTGACCCGTCATGCCACCGGAACTACTGCATGGGGGTCAAGCATCTGGACGAGGCCGGCGTGCCTTTACTGGTTTGTGATGAGAAGACCAACCGGGCCTCGATATCGACTCTCCTCCCCTCCTGGGTGGAGGAGAATACAGTTGGTGGCGATGCTTTCGCCTTGTCCTTCAGCTTTTATTGGCGGGAGGACGCAAAAGAGTTCAACAAGATGTCCTCTCAGGTACTCGCTCATGAAAGCGCGCGGTCCCAACTCCGCTCTCTAGAGCTCACACATATGCTGGGTCAGTGCAACTTCCAGCTAGAGAGAAATTTGTAGGAGCTCATGTGCGTGTTGAGGATCGCTGCGAAGGAGGTCACTTGTCTGAGGGAGGAGAAGAGCTCCGAGGCTCTTCAGGAAGAGTTAAAAGCTGCGACCGAGGAGGTGACTGACCTCAAGAAAAAATTGAACATCTCGGACGGCCTCGTCGCCAGCCTCCATTGTGGGATGGTGAGTTTTGTTCATTCATCTATCCTTTCTTATCCTTTCATACTCGCGCCTACACCTTTTCCATGCAGGATGCCGAAACGGTTAGCGAGCTCCTTACTCGCAACACCGACCTGGCGCAGCAAGTAGAAGGGTTGAAGACCCTGAACCACGACCTGGTTTGGGCTGCTCTCCCTCCTAGTCCCGGGTCGCTGAGGGCCAAGCGGCTGGAGCATAAGGCAGAGATGCGGGAGGGAGCGCTTCATGTGGCGACGTTCGCCTTCCGCACCCTCAAGCGGTCTGGCTTACTTAATGCGGAGGCGGCGGAGCTCACCATGGAGGACTTGATCCTGGAGATGTTCCGACCTACCACACCCTCTGAGAGGAGCGAGGGGGAGCAATCCGCGGATGAGTCGTGATTTTTTGATATTTTGGTTTTCCTTTGACTTCTTTTTGTTTTTGGCTGGCGAGAACGCCACAGAGCTTTGTAAAACTTTTGGACAAAAATAGAAAATATGTATATTTTTCACCTGTTACTCGCTTGTTGTTTCTGCGTGTATTTTCCCTTATTCATTTCTCTCGCTCCTTTCGTTATCGGCGCGGTGCTCGTAATGTTCGCTCTCGCTTATCTTTCGTGTATGAGGCGAGTTATGGTCGGAAGACCGCGAGAGTGAGCGAAGGATTCTGAAGCGGGCGGCTTTCCAAGTGCAAAATTTTTGTTTTGATCGGCGAGTTCGCCGTTGATGATAACGCCTTTTGACCAACGAAAGAACTATTTTGTTTATCTATTGAATGTCTTTCCCTTTTTATTTTATTACTCGCACTCGCACTTGTGTTCATGCTCGGCGGATGCATTTTGTCATGCGCGCACTAGCATGCTCGCAGGCCCACGCCTTTGTTTCCATATTTCTGCATTTAATCAGGCTCGTGCTCGCACATTTCTTTTTCGGCGATGGTTATGAGGTTAGCAACCACCGTACTCCACATCCCAGTTTTCACCTTTGGACTTAAGTGCATTTCATCTGTCGCGGGTTTTTGTTTTTACGTGAGAGAGCCTCTGGGCTCGCCTCGCTTATGGGAGATTTTGCGAGTCAAGACCCTTAGCATGAATAACTTGCTAGTTGGTCCTTGGGACCAATTTATTCCACCGGCTAGTGAGGGTCCGGCTGTGGAATCATTCGGGGCGCTCCGACGCCAACGTTTGTGAATAGAATTTAAAATAACCTATTCACCACCCTCTAGGTGATTATCTACTTTTAAATAAAGACTTTCAAGTGGTATCAGAGGTAGGTTGTTCAAGAAAAGGTTTAACAGCCTGAACAAGACCTCCTAAAGGTGGATCTATTAAGTCTTCATGGAAAACAGTGAAGGGAACAAAGAATTCACATCCATGAAGTTACCAATCTGTAGAAAAGAGAATTTTGGGATTTGGAAGGAAAGGGTTAGATTATTCATGGAAGCCTCTGACCCTAGGATATACATCACAGTACTAGAAGGACCTTTTGTTCCTATGAAGGTCTCATTCACAGATGGAAACATCAAGACTCCCAAAACATATTCTGAGATGACTAAAGATGAAGTAACTCTGTCCACCATGGATAAGAGAGCCCAGAACATCATTGTTAGTGCAATTGAGGATTCAACTTTCCAGAATCTAGTGCACTGCAAAACTGCCAAGGAAATGTGGGATTCACTCATTGTCTATATGGAAGGGACTGAAGAGGTCAGAGATGACAGGAAGTCTCTTTTGAATCAGTAATATGAGGCTTTCAGACAAGACAAGAAGGACTTAATAACAATATGTTATGAGAAATTCTTCAAAATTGTCAATGGTCTGAAAACCTATGGAAGAACATTTACAGACTATGAGCTGAATGATAAATTCTTGAGATCCCTTAACAAAGAATAAGACATCAAGATCTGTGTTATCAGGGAAATGGGAAATCTGGGAAACATTCAACCCCAGAACCTATATGGGAAACTTCTGTCCCATGAACTTCACCTGAACACCAGAAAAGCTGAAGAAGGACACAACAAGGAGAATCTCATTGCTATGATGGCAGAAAGTTCCAAGAGAAGCAAGGAGAGGATGTCATCACCCCTAGGATACCATCTAAATCTGAAGAATCAGTGACCAGCAATTCTGACTCTGAAATATCAGATGGTGAACTGGCACTCTTCACCAAACAGCTGAAAAGGATGCTCAGAAGAAAACAACACTGGAAAACTAGGCCTTCTCAGTCATCCAGATCCAAGAAGCACTCCAACTATTCAGAAGGATTCAGACCAGATTCCAAGAAGGATAGGTATAATTGTAAACATAATAAAGTTAATTCAGAAGAAACTGTGTGCTTTGGATGCAGGAAACCTGGGCACATGATTGCTGATTGCCCATCAAAAAGAAAGAACAACAAGAAGTCTGTTGAGAGGAGGCACAAGTCTGACAAGAAACATGAGAGGAGCCTGATAGCCAAGAAAGGCAAAGTCACTCTGAGTGACAGTGAGTCTCAATCATCTAATTCAGACAGTGAAGAGGCACTCATGACACTGATGGCTGTCCACAAAAGTGAAGACATTCTTAACCATAGACCTTTGATAAGAGCCCCACCATCAAGGTTTGGTAGTGAAGAGGATGAAGAAGAAAATATAGGACTCATGGCCCTTAGGGATGAAGAGGATCAGGAAACAATCTCCACTGTGAAGGTACTTGATAGAACTCCTTTATCTGATTCTGAATCTGAACATAAAACCATTTCAAAACCTGAGGCAAATTCATTTTCTTCTGATGAGAGTGACTTCTCAACCATTATTAGTGCTGCCAAATCTCTACACAAAGAATTATTTCATCATGGCCCCTTTGTATCTGGAACAAACACCAAATCCAAAGGAGAGGAACTGAGACCAGTAGTGAGGACTACTGTTGTCGAGAAATCTGAATCTACAAAATTCACTGAAAAACATTACAGAAAATCACCTCAGAAAACTCCATTGATTAGGGTAACTAGACAAAATGTGAGTCAACCCAAAGAGGTGAAAAGACCTCAAAAGAGGTATAACAAATATGAATGTTGGTGATGTGGAATGGTTGGCCATTTTGCTCTTGATTGCTGGTTCAACCCAACTGTCCCAAGAATTAATTCTGGAAAACCAGTACTTAGACCAATGACAACACACACAGCACAAAGGATCAAACAACAAGTAATTAAACTAGCTTATGCTAACAAAGTTCTAGGACCCAACTTTGTGCGGGTTCATAAGAAAAAGTAATTTTCTTTCTGCAGGTATGTCCAAAGACCAATCAAACTCCTATCTGGTTTTTGGACAGTGGGTGTTCCATGCACATGACTGGAATAAGAAGTCTACTGAATGACTATACTTCTGTGAAGGATGTAGCAAAGGTTATATTTGGAGGATCTGACAGAGGTAAGACTAAAGGATATGGTAAAATCACAAATGGAATTTTCACCATCACCAAAGTTGCTTATGTTGATGGATTGCAACACAATCTCATTAGCATAAGTCAATTATGTTATCTTGGGTATAACATTTCATTCCACAAGGATGAGTGCCTAATTATGAAAGAGAATGAGATAATTCTCTCAGGCACTAGGAGTGACAACATTTATTGTTTAAACTTTATATGTTCTGAACAAGAAAATCCAATATGCTTAGTAGAAGAGAATAAAGCCTCTAGTAGTGTGCAATGGCACAAAAGTGTAGCTCATATAAACTATAAGACTATAAATAAGCTCATCTCAGGGGAACTAGTGAGAGCAGGGCCAAAGTGGAAGTGTGTGTAGGAGGGTCCCTGCCATGCTTGTCAAATGGGTAAGCAAACCAAGTCATCCTTCAAACCAATTGGTAAGAAGGACTCCACAAGATGTCTATACATCCTACACATAGACCTGTTTGGCCCAATGCCAATTCATAGTTTAGGAGGAAAGGTGTACACTCCTGTTATTGTTGATGATTACACTAGATTCACATGGGTGTTCTTCCTAAGACACAAGTCAGATACTCTAGAAGTATTCACTAGCTTTGTTAGGCAAATCCAAAATGAAATAGGAAATACAGTGGTCAAAATCAGAAAAGGCCATGGAACTGAATTTCAGTCAGGTGCCATGACCAAGTTTTGTGAAAATCTAGGCATCTCACAAGAGTTTTCATCTCCCAGAACTCCCCAACAAAATGGGGTTGCTGTGAGAAGAAATAGAACACTCATTGAAGCCAGTAGGAGTATGCTGAGTGACTCCTCACTTCCTGAGCACTTCTGGGCTGAAGCTGTAAACACAGCATGTCATGTGTAGAATAGAGCACTTATCAATATGAAACTGAATAAGACCCCTTATGAGTTGATAAAGGGTAGAAAACCCACTCTAGCCTACTTCAAAATATTTGGAAGTAAGTGCTTTATGCTAAATAATGGAAAGGACCACCTCACTAAGTTTGCTGAAAAAGCCTATGAGGGAATCTTTGTTGGTTATAGCTCTCAAAGTAGAGCCTATAGAATCTACAACAAAAGATCTAAAAAGATAGAAGAATCTGTACATGTTGTATTTGATGAAACCAGCCTTATTTATACGGATCTGGGAAGTCTCTCTAGTAATGCAGGTCCAGCACAGAAATTGAAGGAGTTGGATATCAATGAACAACACATTAAAGACAATGATGAAACTAATGTGACTGTGACTGTGACTAGAGAGGATGAGTCTCAAGAAGAAGACACACATGAAGAACAAATTGCTATTGAAGAACCACAACATCTAGAACCTCAAGAACAGCCAACTCAAACAGCTGCACCAGAATCACAAAGGGAAAATGAGAGGTGGATAAATGCAACCAAGCAACTGAAGGATCACCCCAAAGAACAGATTATAGGAAATCCCAATGAAGGTGTGCAAACAAGAAGAGGAAACTCAATAAATGAGGCATTGCATCATAGCTTCCTATCCAAAATAGAACCTAAGAAATTTGAAGAAGCCAATAGGGACCCTTCATGGACATTGGCTATCCAAGAAGAGCTACATCAATATGAAAGATGCAAGGTCTGGATAATGGTACCAAGACCAAAGAAACAAAAAGTCATAGGGACCAAGTGTGTATTCAGGAATAAATCAGATGAAAATGGAGTGATTATCAAGAATAAGGCAAGGTTGGTTGCCCAAGGATATAGACAGGAGGAAGGCATAGACTTTGATCAAGTATTTGCTCCCGTGGCAAGACTGGAGGAAATAAGGCTATTCCTGGTCTTTGCAGCACATCTTGGATTCATAGTGTATCAAATGGATGTGAAGTCAGCATTCCTTAATGGAACAATACTGGAGGAAGTATATGTAGAACAACCCCAAGGTTTTATTGACTCTACTCACCCAAACTATGTTTATCTATTACTAAAAGCCTTGTATGGTCTAAAACAGGCACCTAGAGCCTGGTATGAGACATTGTCTAGGTTTCTCATTGAGAACAAATTCTCAAGGGGAAAGATAGACAAGACATTGTTTCTTAGGGTAGTTAAAGGTCATATACTACTAGTACAAATATATGTAGATGACATAATTTTTGGCTCAACTGATAATAACCTTTGCAAAAGGTTTGCAAGCCTTATGCAAGGGAAATTGAAATGAGCAGCATGGGAGAGCTCAAATACTTCTTGGGACTCCAAGTAAAACAGTCTGAGGGAGGAATTTTCATTTCTCGGACCAAGTACACCAAGGAGATCATCAAGAAGTTTGTAATGGAAAATTCAACTGTCACGAAAACCCCAATGGCATCCAACTTGTCACTGGACAAGGGGAAACCTATTGATGAAACCTTATACAGAGGCATCATTGCCTCATTGCTCTACCTAACTGCTAGTATGCCAAACATTGTGTTCTCAACATGTGTGTGCGCTAGGTACCAAGTGAACCCTAATGAATCTCACTACACTGCTGTCAAAAGAATCCTGAGATATCTGAAGGGTACACCCAATCTTGGCTTATGGTACCCTAGGAGCAATGATTTTGAACTGACTGGATTTTCAGATGCAGATTTTGCAGGATGCAAGGAGGACAGGAAAAGCACATCAGGAACATGTCAATTCCTTGGCAAAAGGCTAATATCTTGGAGTAGCAGGAAGCAGGCTAGTGTAGCCATCTCTACAGCAGAATCTGAGTACATCTCAGCTGGAAACTGCTGTGCTCAGCTACTGTGGATTCAACATCAACTCCGAGACTATAAAATCCAGCTAAGTAAATCCCCTTTATATCGTGATTCAACTAGTGTCATTGCTATTGCTAATAACCCTATATCACATAGTAGAACAAAACACATAGAAATTAGATATCATTTTATTAGGGAACATGTAGAAAATGGGGATATCACAATTGAATATGTCCCCACAGACAAACAAGTGGCTGATATATTCACTAAACCCTTGGATGAAACAAAATTCAATAACTTTAAAATTGAATTAGGAATGTTAAATATGGAATGAAGTTGTCTTGAAATATACAATAATCCAAAATAAAGATAGAATAAATAACAATTTTCAAATAGTATAGAAAATGTAATAAATAAATAAAAATGATAATTGAATTAAGTCCAAAAGGGTGAGTAAAATTATATCTGGAGTCGAGCGAGGATAACTGGCGTCGAGCGAGGATAACTTGCGTCGAGCGGTCTTAACGCTTTTATAGAAAGAAGAAGGCCATCTCGAGACAGGGTGAATCTGAACCATTTGATCAATCCTATCAAACAAGTATTATGCGCGGCGTTTCAACTATCAAGAACTAGAAACTCTATATATAGGGAAGATACTTCGGTAGTACCTATGCTTTCTTAAACCAAGAATTCCCAATTCGAAATTCTCTGCCCTAGAAAATCTCATTCTCAAGGCCTTCAATCAAAAACCTACAACAACAATGCCTCCCAAGAACATCGATTACCTCTACGAAGGAGGAGAGCTAGTTCGAAATGGTTTCCAATCCGCACCAAAAGAAATCAAGAACACTATCGAGTTAATTCATAAATCAGGACTAGAATACCTCTAATCTGAATCAACATTAATCTGGAAACGAGAACTCTTAGAGTTATTCTCTAATGTAGTAGTAGACACCGCCAATTCCAAGCTCAAATCTACGGTAAATGGAAAGAAGGTTAAGATCACACCTAAAAGACTTGCTAAGGCACTACAACTGCCAAGGCACAAGAGTGATGAAGAAGAAGAAGAGGTAAGTTCTGAACAAATAAGGTTAGCTCAAGTTTGGTGTGGGATTGAAACTTCACACGAAATATCTGGAAGAGTGTTGAGGAAAGGAATGAATTCAAGAGGAAAGCTATTATCAGACATAATTGGAAAGGAATGTTATGTAAGACAGGCTCCCATGACAAAATCTCTAGGAAAATGTTCATTCTATTAACCTGAATCATATATACTCTTAAAACTGGCTGGGGACGGGTTGTTTTTGATAGAGTGATAGAATATATCCAAGCACCCAACATGGGTAGGATACTGTCCCTTTACCTTGTAAAGGTGATCACAGATACATTAAACCCCAAACATGGCTCAAAAATAAACCATATGAAGAAAATGGACATAAAGATGCTGGAACGATGGGAAAGGATTCTGTCAAATCAACAACCAGCAAAGACATCCTCCAAGACGAAGAAAATTAAAAAGAAAAAGAAGAAGCAGGTCTCTTCCAGATCTTCAAGCTCATCCTCCTCCAGATGGAAATCAAAATCCACCCCAATCCACAATCCTGATCTCAAAACATCTGAATAAGAAGAAGTGCAAAAACCTAGGGACAGTATTCCTGACACACAAACAGGTACTGATCAAATATTGGAAAGTGGGTTCTGAGATCAACAAGGAACAAGGCAAGAAAGAGCAAGAACAAGAAGAGATAGAAGTTCCATCTGGATCCCCTACTATAGCTGAGGGGGAGTTTCCAATTGAGGGGGAGGCTCAGGATGAGATCCCTGCTTAAAATAATACTAAGTTAGACAATGCAGCAGTTGAGGGGGAGTCTCAACATGAGATCCCTGCACCAGAGAACCTTGATATTGATACTAAGGATGTGGGAGGAGAATCTCAAACCAAATAGAAAAAGACTGAGAACATTATCAAAATTGAATCCTCCTCCAGTTCATATATGAGCTATAGAAAAGATTCTTTGTTCAAAGAAGACAGCAGTAGCAGTGCTAGTGAAGCAAGAGAAAATAATGTGGACCTAAGTTCTATACTACCTCAGCTGGAGGGTTTTGCTTAACAGTCAAAGAAGATCATTGGAGTAGTATATTGAGGAAAACAACACTAAAATGAAAAATGAAGCAAATTTTCAAATAAGATTAGTAAGGTTTGAAGTCAACCTTCAGATGACTGCACTGAGAGATGAAATGGTCAAGTTTTTCAAAAGAGCTGTTGCTTCTGTGGATTACACATCTGACCAATTAAATGACATCAAAGAGACTTCAAAGACCATTAAAGCCAAACAAGAAAGTATTGAAAAGACTGCAGATGATGTTCAATGCAATCAGGGCATTTTGAGCAACAATATGCAAGTTTTATATAAAGAACAAGTTGCACAGATTTTAACAGGAACTGCCACAATAGAAGTCAAGTTGCAACAACATGATACTGCTCTGCTAGCTAAGATTGATGAGAGCTCCTCTACATTAAGCAATCGAGTAAAAATGACTACAGATACCATTGATGACCACCTTCTCAAGGTCAAGAAAACTATTGAAGGAGGAGTCAATAATCTGGAGGGTCAGGATAGATTTCATAAAAATGTACTCAGAGATCATATAGTGGAAGAAGTCATAAAGGGGGAGAGGTCAATAATTAAAGCTAGCTCTGATCATGCTATTTGGACCTCCTATTGCATCAGAGATACCTTAGGCCATCCTCCCATAAACAATGATGATCAAGTTTCTGAATCCAAGCCCGCATCTCCTACCCAAATTCAAAAGAACATTGCTAAGATGTATAGTCCCGAAGATAAGAACAAGAGTAAGAATATTATTTATGAACAAGTAGAATCCAGCAAGAGGAAATTCAGAGAAGAAATTGAAGCAAAGGATGATTATGAATACTTGTCTCCCTCCTCAAGGGACATAATTCTGGCAGCATGGAGAGTAGTTAAAACTAATCCAGTAGAAAGAGAGAAGTGGTACTCTGAAGTTGAGTGGAGAAAATACACGGATCAGGAGGAGCTGATTATAAAGTTCAAAGCTGACAAGCTGGCTGGGAGAGTTCAGGAAAATGCTAAGGAGCCAATCAGATACTTCCCAAAGCCATTTGACTACTTCCAGAGAAGGCAAAGAGTTGTTGAATCTCAAACCAAGAAAGCCAGGAGAGGACCAAAAATCAAAGAACCAGAACAACAATAGGACTTGAAATTTTCTTTTAAAAAAGAATCTCAGACAATATATTGTGTAAATTGGACAATCCTAATGAGCTCCCAGAGCAAACTGATTTTTCTTTTATCATCATATATATATATGTCTGTGATGTGATATTTTCACTATATCTACATGATTAATTCTGAACTGCTTATGATATAGATCATGTAATCTGTGATTCTGTGCTTATGTTATAAATCATGCCTGAGATGTTTTCTCTTATTAGATTGAAATGGTAATCTAATTTTATGAAAAGTGTTATATTAATCATATTATGATTGTCTGTGTAGAAAATATTGGTTATCTTTGTGAAAAGGGGTATATCATTGAATGAGGTTATGACTTCTTCAAATAGGGGGAGATTGCTATCAGAGATTTCAAGAAATAATCTCAAACACACAGAATTTTATAGTGGTTCCCCTATCTAGGGTAATCCAGTTTCCCCCTTCTCCCTTCTAGCAATGTGCCAGATAGGGCTTATATCTCCTCCAGATCTCAGACCACAAAAAGGTCTTACAGCTCAGATCTCAACAGATCTTATAGTCTCAGATCTCAACGGATCCTACAGTCTCAGATCTCAACATATCCTATAGTCTCAGATCTCAACAGATCCTACCTCAGCCCTTATAACAACAGGCCTACACTCAGATCCACCCTTGGATCCTACAACTCAGATCACAAAAGATCCTACAGCTCAGATCTTCAAAAGATCCTACCGGAATTGAAAATGGATTATAATATCACCAGACTCTAGTTCTTCAATGTATAGAGCCTTTTGTTCTATCTGAATGATCAGACAGAATACTTCAACAGATCAGCAACAACAAAATCGTCTTCTTGAATCGCACAGGTTATGATAACTGTTGTTCTTTAGGAAGATAAGTTCTTCCTCCTTGACCTTCTTGTTGGAACATGGTCTTCTGCATCTCCTAGGTTTGAGAATAACAAAACCTATGTGTATTTGATCTTGTGTGTTTAAGTGTGCAGGATAACAAAGTCCACATGACTCAAGGATTACATAAGAAGGTTGCCCCCAAAGTTGATCCATCAAATCCAAATCTTCCACTAGCGCTGGCGGTAGCACTAGCGCAGGCGCTAGCTGTCGTTCAACGAACTATTAGCGGCTAAGTCTATTCGTCGAATCTTCTCATGAACTCCCGATGAATATCGACTAATGCAGACAGAAGTCAAAAAGGCAGACTTGTGAAGGAAATTGTGCGGCTAAGTCAATTCGTAGAATGTGCTCGAGAACTCCTGACGAATTCCGACGAATGAAAACAACAATTCCAAGTCTCCCACTAGCGCCGGCGGTAGCACTTAGCGCATGCCGCTAGCGATGATAACGCAATTCCGGGAGCATATATGGAAGGAGATAGCGCATGGCGTTAGCCAATAGCGCAGGCGGTAGCGATGCACACAATTGCCAAGGAGGAATTGTTTCCTCGGATTGAAGATTCTGCCGCGCAAAACATGTCCTAATTTGGGATAGCGCCAGTGGTAGCGATAGTGCAGGTGCTAGCGCTAAGGCTATAAAAAGGACTCCTCTCCTCCCATTTCAGACACACATCAGAGAGATATTATAGAGAGATAGAGTGCCAGAATTCCAGAGGCTATCTTGGCCGAAATTTGAACTCCTACCAAAGTTCTGCAAACTTCTGAAGGAGAATCTGATCACGCTGGATCCAAACGAAGTCCGCCTATACAACGCTTATTCTACAGCGGATCTTCTCCTCCATCTTCGGAAGGGAGTTTTTATTTATTTTCATTTTATATTTTTCTTGTAAACGATTAGTGAAATCGCCTCGTGTTGGCGACTAGGTCTGGGCAGGACTTAGGGGGAAACTCGCCTCGTGTTGGCGACTAGATCTAGGCTAGGTCTAGGGGGATGCTCGAGGCCACATCCGGGGAAGGGTTGGCTAGAGAGGCTTGAGGCCGAATCAGGGGAGGATAGGCTAGGGCCACCGGTTCGTGGGGAAGCGAGTCGGGATATAAAACAAAAAGGAGTCTATTTCTATTAGCTTTGATTTCTAGCTTCGATAAGAGATCAAGTTTTGTAATCATTCTTCTCAAGTTAATAAAATCATGTCTTTACTTTTACTTCACTTGATATGTCTTGATCTTCTTTAGTTTAATAATCAAAGTTTTTTCAAAGTTATTCAAAATATATCTAAAGTTTTTAAAACCCTTATTCACCCCCCCCCCCCCTCTAAGGGCGCCTATCGATCCAACAAGTGGTATCAGAGCTAGGTTTTATTCCAATCGGCTTAACAACCAGAATAATGGCGTCTCATGATCTCGCTTTTCTTGAGGGTCAAGGGGTTAGTCGACCACCTCTCTTTACTGGGTCAGATTTTAACTACTGGAAAAATCGAATGATGTGTTTTCTTATGACCATGGATGTAGAAGTATGGAACATGGTAGAAGTTCGGTACTCTCCTACTACAACTGTAGTAGGAGAGGCGACATTAGCAAAACCTAAAGATAAATGGGATGATAACGATAAACTAAAGTGTAAAAATAATGCTAAAGCAATGAACTCTTTATATTGCGCTTTAAATAGGGCTGAGTTTAATAGAATTTCGGCATGCACAACTGCTTATGATATTTGGAATCAATTGGAAGTTACTCATGAAGGTACGTCGCAGGTGAAAGATGCAAAGCTATTCCAACTGGAATCTGAATATGAAAAATTCAGGATGGATACCGAAGAGGACATTAACTCGATGTACACCCGCTTCACCAAGATCATCAACGCTTCAAAGGCACTTGGAAAAACCTACTCAGACGGGGACTTGGTGAGGAAAATTCTTCGCTCCTTACCTCCAAGGTTCAATCCAAAGGTGACAGCCATCTCAGAGTCGCACAACTTAAGAACGCTCCAGATCGAGAACCTTATTGGGAATCTTAAACCCATGAGGTAGAACTCCAGATTCAACACGATGAATACAACAAAGAGCCAAAGAAAAAGGCGCTAGCACTAAAGTCAAAGAAGGAGAGCATCGAAGATGATGATGAAGATGAAGAAGGCCTCCTGGTGAAGAACTTCAGGAAGTTCATCAGTAACCCAGAAAGAAGGAACACATTCCGCAAATACTTCCAAAAGGATACTCGACGAAAGGGATCTTCCTCTTCATCAAGGAAAGAAAAAGGAAGCGAAGATGAAGAAGAAAGACCACCACCAGAGTGCTACCACTGTAGAAAGACCGGGCACATTCGGAGCCAGTGCCCAAAGTATCAAAAGGAGTAAAAAGAACAACACAAAGCAAAAGAGAAGAAGAAAGTACTAAAAGCCGCAACTTGGGATGATTCTTCCTCTGAAGAGTCAAACGAGTCTGAGTCAAGTAGCGAGGAGGAAGCAAACTTATGCTTAATGGCGAAGAGCAACGATGATGACACCAGTGTTCTTAGTGACACTGAGGTAATTCCTCCTACTTTCGAAGAACTCTATGATGAATTTGGTTTAACTTGCAAATCCTATGATCAAAGTATAAAAGATAAAATTATATTAAATCGTGAAAATGAATCTATTATCAAAGAAAATCATAAACTCACAAAAAAGTTGAATTCCCTTGAAAAAAGAAAGGTTTCATGTCAAGAGTGTGAGCACCTTTTATTTTTGGCAAAAGAACTTGAAGTTTCTCTTTCTAAAGCCCTCTCACAAAACAAAACTATTGCAAAAGAAAAGGGGGACTTAGAGAGAAAATTAAAAACTTCTCTTTTACAAATTAAAAATGACAAAAAGGGATTTGAAAACAAATGTGTTAAGATTGTACAAGAAAATACTTTTCTTAAAAAACAAAATCATGACCTCAATATAGCCATTAAAAAATTCGGGATTGGTCAAAAATCCCTGGATATGATTTTGGGAAACCAATGCTATGGTTCTGCAAAATTTGGGGTCGGATATAAAAGTGTACCCTACCGCCCAGCGCTAGCTACTAACGCCGGCGGTAGCTCAAGTGTTAAAAAATCTTCTGCTTTTTCTAATATTCAAGCATCATCCAATAAGAGCAACGTAGAAACTCAGAAAAGGGTCTCAACTCCCTTTATTTCATGTGCTAATTGTCTTAAGATTGGACACACGTCTAGCTCTTGCAGGAATATAAAACAACGTTCTTTAAAACAAATCTGGGTACCTAAGAAATCCACTTACTCCATGGGTGGTACCTCTTGGGTATCTGGATCTTTACTCTCATCTTCTCTCTAGATTTGCAGGAAGGCTAAGGAAACGGAGGACGTGTGGTACTTGGACTCAGGCTGCTCCAAGCACATGACGTGCAACAAAGCAAAATTCCTTAGCCTAGAAAAGAAGAAAGGAGGGATCGTAACGTTTGGTGATAACGGTAAAGGAAGGATCATGGGAGTTGGTACAGTGGGTAACGAATCTTTTCTTATCTCAAATGTTCTTTATGTTAAAGGTTTGAAACATAACTTAATATCTATAAGTCAACTATGTGATAAAGGATTAGACGTATTATTTGAATCATCCACTAATCTTTGCAAAATAGTTAATCCTAAAACAAAAGATGTGTTACTAACTGCACCTAGAATTCACAATGTTTACATAGTTTCATTTCATGATCTTTCCAAATCATATATAAAATGTTTTATAACCAAAAATGATGAATTAGAACTATGGCATAGACGTTTAGGTCACGCTAGTACAAAGCTCATCTTAAGACTAGCAAAAAGGGAATTGATTAGAGGATTGCCTAAGTTGAATGGAAACTTATCTTCACTATGTTCACCATGCCAAAAAGGAAAATTTACAAAATCAACTTTTAAAAGCAAAAACGAAATTTCCACTTCAAAACCATTACAACTAATTCATATGGATCTCTTTGGTCCCGTTAACACCGCAAGTCTTGGTGGTAAAATATACACCTTCGTTCTAATAGATGATTTCTCAAGATATTGCTTGACCTTATTTCTCTCTTCCAAATCTGATGCGTTTTGCGAATTCTCAAAATTATGTACTCGTATTCAAAATGAACTAGATTTAAAAATAAAGTGCATTCGCTCAGATCATGGAGGTGAATTTGAAAATGAAAAATTTAAATCTTTTTGTGAAATGTTAGGTATTAAGAATGAGTTCTCTGCTCCATGCACACCTCAACAAAACGGTGTTGTAGAACAGAAAAATAAGACAATCCAAGAACTAGCACGCACCATGTTATCTGAATATAAATTACCTAAGTCATTTTGGGCCGAAGCCGTAAGCACATCATGCTATGTAATGAATAGAGTTATGCCTCGCCCATCACTAAATCTCACACCGTATGAACTATATTTTCAAAAGAAACCTAACGTATCATATTTTAAAGTATTTGGATTTAAATGTTTTATTCTAAATACAAAAGATTCTTTAGGAAAATTTGATGAGAAATGTGATGAGGGAATATTCCTTGGGTATTCTTCAACCAGTAAAGCCTATAGAATATTTAATAAAAGATTGAGTAAGGTTGAAGAGACTATTAATGTTTAATTTGATGAGTTTATTCCATGCGCAGAGAAGCCTTCTACAGGTACAAATGATGAACCTTTGCCATCTTTGGAGCTTGACGAAGAGGAACCATCCAAAGAAGAGGAGGAGAAGTCAAATGAAATTGAATATGCACCTCCAAGCGTTTTGAACTTCTCAAAAAATCATCCAAAAGAACTAGTCATTAGGGAACCTTCTACTGGGGTAAGAACTCGATCCTCTCTTCATGAAACGTTTTCAAATATTTGTTTTGTTTCCGAAATCGAACCTAAAAATGTTTCCACCGCTTTATATGACGAATTTTGGTTTTTGGCTATGAATGAAGAGTTAGGACAATTTGAAAGAAATAAAGTTTGGAATCTAGTAGAAAGACCATCTAATCATCCAATTATTGGCGTAAAATGGATCTTTAAAAATAATTTAGATGGTGAATCTATGATTATAAGAAATAAAGCACGCTTAGTTGCTCAAGGTTATTCTCAAATTGAGGGGGTAGATTTTGAAGAAACTTTTGCACCCGTTGCTCGCTTAGAATCTATACGAATATTTTTGGCATTTGCGAGTTTTAAATGAATAAAATTATTTCAAATGGATGTTAAAAGTGCCTTTTTAAACGGGTTTATAAAAGAAGAAGTTTATGTAGAACAACCCCCCGGTTTCATAAATGAAAAATTCCCTAATCATGTTTACAAATTAGAAAAAGCGCTTTATGGTCTAAAACAAGCGCCCCGTGCATGGTATGATCGACTTACATCATTTTTCTTAAAGCACGGTTATGTTATGGGAAGTGCTGACAACACACTCTTCATTAAGCATAATAATAATGATCTAATTATTCTACAAATATATGTTGATGATATCATTTTTGGAGCCACTAATGAAGAGTTGTGTAATGAAGTAGTCTTAGTAATGAAAAATGAATTTGAAATGAGTCTTGTAGGAGAACTATCATATTTTCTTGGTTTTCAAATCTCACAACGAACTGATGGTATCTTTATTTGCCAAACAAAATATGTTCACGATATGCTTAAGCGATTTGGATTTGAAAATCTTAAACAAGCTTCTACTCCTATGAGTGCTTATTTAAAACTTGGAAAAGATGAATCCGGAATTTCAATTGATCAAACGTTATATAGAGGAATGATAGGATCTCTTCTTTACTTAAGTGCATCTAGACCAGATATAATGTTTGTTGTATGTTTATGTGCTCACTTTCAAGCTAATCCAAAAGAATCTCATTTAAAAGCGGTAAAACATATTTTTCGTTATCTATTAGGGTCATCTAAATTAGGATAATGGTACCCACACAATGATTCATTCACACTCCACGACTATTCCGATTCGGACTATGCCGGGTGTTCACTAGATCGAAAAAGCACTAGCGGTACTTGTCACTTTCTAGGACCTCTTTAGTTGCCTGGTCTAGTAGGAAACAATCTTCGGTTGCACTCTCCACCACGGAGGCCAAATATATCGCACTTGGTAGTTGTTGTGCACAAGCATTATGGATGAGTCAAACACTAGAGGATTTTGGATTTCATCTTAAAAACATAAATCTTAAATGTGACAACAAAAGTGCAATAGACCTCACATATAATCCCGTAAACCATTCTAGATCCAAACACATCGATATTCGTCATCATTTCATTAGGGATCACATAAAGAAAGAGCATGTAAAAGTAAGTTTCATTGGCACGGACTCTCAACTCGCTGACATATTTACTAAACCTCTTCCCGATGTAAGATTTCGATTATTACGACTTGAGTTAGGTGTCCTAGATCTTTCGTGTTAAAACACATTCACAAAACACAATTTCTGCATGTTTTAACCACCGAAAACATCTCCTAAAAATCTGAGATTTCTGCATAAAACTACTATTGGGACACTTAATCAAGATCAACAATTAACAATTTCAAAATCATAAAAAATCGTGTACTATTTCCCGCGCTAACGCTGGCGCTAGCGTGCATATTTGTTTTTCTGTATTTTTAAAATTTTGAAAAATTCCTAAAAATATATTAATCTATATGCACTATTTATTTTTGCACTTCTGATTCTATTTAATTTTTGCAAAATCAAATACAAAAAAAAAACAAAAGACAAATTACAAAAAATAGGTTTTGTTTAGTTTATGCAAAAATCAAATACAAAAATACAAAAGCTAAAATTACAAAAAAAATTATGTTTTTGTAAGTCTCTTTTGTCTTATGCAAAAATCAAATACAAAACTACAAAAACCAAATTACAAAAAATATGTTTTGTTTTTTTTAAAGATTATGTCTCTTTGCAAAATAAAATCAAATACAAAAATATAAAACACTAAAACTATCAAAAAAAACCGAATGGATTTTCCTATGAAAATCAAGCATGATTTAATCTATTCTTCTATAATGTTGCAATTTATCTTTTCAAACTCTTTGAACATTGTTTTCATCATGCTTTGATATATCTATTAATATGTGCATCAATTATATTGAAAGTTGTTTAGAACTATGCGTAGCATGCCTCTAAGTATGAGTAAATGTTTTATGTTTGATAATGATCTTTATTCACTCACTTATTTTGGCATTGTCTACATTTGTGCTTAATCTAAGAATGCTTGTGTATGTTTTGTATTAGTACTATGAATTAAAATTGCACAAGTATCTTACCTACACTCCTTTATTTGCACTTTTAAAATTTAAGAAAAGTGGTTATCTTTATCATAAATTATATTGGTTTGCATAACAAGTGTATTCGGAGAACTTTGTACAAAACAAAAATCATAAAATAAAGTGACAAAGATAACTCCAACAAGCACTACTTGAACCTCCTGATAAGTCTTAATAAGCGTTGTGAGGTTGAGCACCTTGGAAAGAATAATAAAGTATCTTGTGCAAACCATAACTTTCTTTCAAAATAAAAACCACTTATTCTTACGTACACCGGATCACAATGAAAATCAATCTTGAAGAATAAAACTATGTGATCCCCCAAGCACTACTTTGCACCCTGATAAGTCTTCATGAGCATTGTGTGTGCAAAGCACCTTGGTAGTTGTACATTTTTTTGTGCATTGAAGTGTGTGGACGTAAAATTATTTGTGTTTTTATTGTGCTCTTACTTTACATATTACTTGTATTTTTTATTAAAACATTTGTTTACTCTACTCAAAAATACAACTTATGTGCACATCATTATCTTCCATAACACTTCTTCTCATGAGTATTGGATCCTAATGCAAATTCTATACTACTCCTTATTTATGAAATGCACTAGATAACCTAGCATGCTTTCTACAATGTTTAGTATGTTTTGATTCTATGGATTAACATAACATTATAGTCCTATCTTTCTGATATCATTATTTCATGCTTGGTTAATTTCTTACTGATTTTAAACTATTTACAACACATCTTCTTTATAAAATTAAACTCCTATCTTTTAAGTAATCATGTCTTACAAAAGATGTTTTTTCTAAGTCTTCCGCAACTTTACATTTACCTTCTATTTGGTTATGCAACAAACTCTTATTTATGACAATATTGTGATGAAAATAACTCTAAAACTCTTTCTCATTCTCTACAAGCTCGATCATGCTTTTATCTTATTATCAACTTTTTGGTGATATCTCCTTACCCACTTTTGCTAATAACAAAAGAGGGAGAACTAACATGATAAATATTAATCTGCTATCAAAATATAATGCATAATTAAAATGATAGCTTACATATTAGGAGAGAATTCACTTAGGGGGAGCATGTATTTAGGGGGAGCAATTCTAAATGCTAAAATCGTTCATTATTCTAAGTCATCACTCTCACACACACACAAGTATGTTTCTTCATGCTTATATATATAAATGCTCTGATTTATCATTAATTGTTTTGTTATTATCAAAATGGGTAGTTTGTTGGAACATGGTCTTCCGCATCTCCTAGGTTTGAGAATAACAAAACCTATGTGTATTTGATCTTGTGTGTTTAAGTGTGCAGGATAACAAAGTCCACATGACTCAAGGATTACATAAGAAGGTTGCCCCCAAGGTTGAGCCATCAAATCCAAATCTTCCACTAGCGCTGGAGGTAGCACTAGCGCAGGCGCTAGCTGTCATTTAACGAACTATTAGCGGCTAAGTCTATTCGTCGAATGTTCTCATGAACTCCCGACGAATATCGACGAACGCAGACAGAAGTCAAAAAGGCAGACTTGTGAAGGAAATTGTGCGGCTAAGTCAATTCGTCGAATGTGCTCGAGAACTCCCGACGAATTCCGACGAATGAAAACAGCAATTCCAAGTCTCCCACTAGCGCCGACAGTAGCACTTAGCGCCTGGCGCTAGCGATGATAGCGCAATTCCGGGAGCATATATGGAAGGAGATAGTGCCTGGCGTTAGCCGATAGCGCAGGCGGTAGCGATGCACACAGATGGCAAGGAGGAATTGTTTCCTCGGATTGAAGATTCTGTCGCGCAAAACATGTCCTAATTTGGGATAGCGCCAGCGGTAGCGATAGCGAAGGCGCTAGCGCTGAGGCTATAAAAAGGACTCCTCTCCTCCCGTTTCAGACACACATCAGAGAGATATTATAGAGAGATAGAGTGCCAGAATTCCAGAGGCTATCTTGGCCGAAATTTGAAGTCCTACCAAAGTTCTGCAAACTTCTGAAGGAGAATCTGATCACGCTGGATCCAAACGAAGTCCGCCTCTACAATGCTTATTCTACAGCGGATCTTCGCCTCCGTCTTTAGAAGGGAGTTTTTATTTATTTTCATTTCATATTTTTCTTGTAAACGATTACTGAAATCGCCTCGTGTTGGCGACTAGGTCTGGGTAGGACTTAGGGGGAAACTCGCCTCGTGTTGGCGACTAGATCTAGGCTAGGTCTAGGGGGTGCTTGAGGCCACATCCGGGGAAGGGTTGGCTAGAGCGGCTTGAGGCCGAATCCAGGGAGGATAGGCTAGGGCCACCGGTTCGTGGGGAAGCGAGTCGGGATAGAAAATAAAAAGGAGTCTAGTTCTATTAGCTTTGATTTCTAGCTTCAATAAGAGATCAAGTTTTGTAATCATGCTTCTCAAGTTAATAAAATCATGTCTTTACTTTTACTTCACTTGATATGTCTTGATCTTCTTTAGTTTAATAATCAAAGATTTTTCAAAGTTATTCAAAATATATCTAAAGTTTTTAAAACCCTTATTCACCCCCCCCCCTCTAAGGGCGCCTATCGATCCAACACTTCTCTCTTCAGAAAATGTCAGCAACAGATTGCTGGAATTATTTCCTCAAGTCAAAACGATTCTGAAGGAAGAGAAGATTTCTTCTGATTCTTCTTTCGAGAGCTTTTAATTTGCAGTACAAAGATTGTACTCCTCTTCAATGGAAACCTTTCTTTTGTATCCTTGATTGCAACGACAATATCTCTAGAATAGGAAATGAATGCCAGCTGCAGATCTTAATGAAATTCCTGGATATTCTTCCTTGGATTCTTCCTCAAGTTGCGCGTTGAAAGATGGAGAAGATAATGGCTAGAACTAACTCTGAATTTAAGATCATGCCTTCTATTTATAAACCACAATCCAAGTCATCTGAGATGCTCCTCCATGTCAGCATAACGTTAGATCCTCAACGGTCTTCATCGGCTTTAGTATTTGACAAGGCGTCGAGACATGGTCGTCGTCTCGACATGGCTTAGCTTGCTGTAGATATACTGTAGCACAATCCTTAACTTAGAGCATTTCAGGAAGAAGGCGTTGATCAGTGTGTAACTCAGTCGACACTTCTTATTCCATGGCGTCGAGTGATGTTCCTTGGTTCGTCGCTTTATTTTGACTTAGTATCAAATCTTCAGTCAGTGACCTTGCCGTTGAGACAGCAAACATAGGTCAACGCTTTTGGGTCACAGACGTCGAGCGATGTGTAGTGTCTCGATGCTTGTGGACTTAGATGAACTTCTTGATCATTTAGCTTGACCTGATCTCCTGAACAGTGAATCTAGATAATATATCAAATGCATTGTGAGGTATATCTTTGACTTAGGAATGGACTTCTCCAAATCTAGGACATTGTGGGCAATGGTCCCAACAGCTTGTCATTTTCCAGCCTCTCCAGAGATTAACCTAACCCACCGTCTATGAGAGCCCGGCAGCGGAATCGATCTGGGGCATTCCAGCACCAAAGGACTTGTTACTTGCCAGCCTCTCCAGAGATCAAACTGACCCACCATCTATGAGAGCCCGACAGTGGAATCGATCTGGGGCATTCCTGCACCAAAGGACTTGTTACTTGCCAGCCTCTCCAGAGATCAACCTGACACACCGTCTATGAGAGCCCGGCAGCGGAATCGATCTGGAGCATTCCAGTACCAAAGGACTTGTCATCTGTTCAAAGAGCTACTTCAACATATATGCAGCAAGAAGGAAACATACAAAAGTCAGTTACAAAAAATTGCTAAGGATAAATTATTTTAAATCATCCCCACTCCTGGCTCGGTCGAGAGGTACCCCTTCCACATCCTGGAGGTGGTACCTTCCAGACATAAGCACTTTGCTTACAATGTAGGGCCCTTCCCAATTGGGCTCTAACTTACCTAAAACGGCTCCTCTCCCTGCCGCATCTACCTTCTTTAGGACCAGGTCTCCTTTCTAGAATTGTTTTATTCTGATATACTGATCGATGTACCGGGCCATCCGCCTCTTGACTTCCTCCTGTCTCAGAGTTCTTCTACCAGGTCCAGAGACAACCTTTACTCTGCATCATTTTATATTAGCCATTATTCATCTCCTTCGCTCGCGGTGATCACCCTGGGGGTTTTGACTTCGAATTCTATCGGGAGGATGGCCTCGGACCCATGAGACAGTTTGAAGGGGGTCTCTCCTGTGGACGTGTTTGGAGTAGTCCTCAAGGCCCATAGGACCGAGGGTAGCTGCTCCACCCAATTGCCTCTGAGATTCTCCACCTTCTTCTCTAGTAGGTTGACAATTATCTTGTTCGCTGCCTCTACCTGACCGTTGCTCCTTGGGTGGTCTATGCCGAGTTTGGTGCAAAAACTAACAAACTCTTCGCTGGAAAATTGTGGTCCGTTGTCCGTCACTATGGTCAACGACAACCCGTGCCTGCAAATAATCTCACCCCATACAAAACTTCTCACCACCTGGGAGGTTACCCTAGCCAGCGCTTTCACTTCTACCCACATGGAGAAATAGTCAATCATTACCAACAGGAATCTCCTTTGGCCGCTAGCTTGCAGGAAGGGACCTACCAGGTCCAAGCCCCATATAGTGAAGGTCCACGAAGCTGTAATGGTCCGGAGCCTTTGAGCTGGGAGGAGTTGGAGTGGAGCATCGAGCTAGCACTTTGAACACTTCCTTGCGAATTCTGCTGCATCTTTGCTGAGGGTAGGACAAAAATAGCCTTGCCTCAACACTCTTCCCTCCATTGTTTGGCTCTCAGAGTGACTGCCACATTCCCCTGAGTGGATTTCTTTGAGGACTCTCAGGAACTCCTCCTCCAATACACAATGGGCTAGGAGCCCCGATAGTGTTTTCCTGTATAGTCCTCCTGCATGCAAGGAATAATAGGCCGACTTGTACCTGAAGTGACGTTTGTCTACGTCTCCTTCGGGGAATTTTCCCGATGCCAGGAAGGTGATGAATGGATCCATCCACGATGCTCGCTGATCCACCTCCATCAGCTCCCCCTCTTCAATGGATGGTCGGAAGAGTTCCGCTATTGTCCCTCCAGCCCGAGGACCAAACTTGGCTAGGAGGTCTGCCGGGGTGCTCTCCTCCCTCGGCACATGTGTGATGGAGAAAGTGTGAAATTGGTCGATGACCCCCTTAACCTTCTCCAGGTAGCGTTGGAGGGTTTGCTCCCTTGATTCAAATTCTCCCCTGATCTGGCATGCTACCACCATGGAGTCTGTTGAGACCTCCACGTCCTACACTCCCAGCTCTCTGGCTAGCCGCAGGCCCACTATCACTGCCTTGTACTCATCCTGGTTGTTGGTAATCGGGAAATGGATGCTCAAGGCCTGCTCGATCTTTGTCCCTTGGGGGCTTAATAGGATAATTCCCCCTCCATAGGAGTGCTTCCCTGACGCACCATCCACCAACATCCTCCAGGCCACCGGGGGAGATGATTCATGCTCATCCACATCAGTCGCGTAGTCCACCATGAAGTCCGCCACCGCTTGTGCCTTGATTGACACCCTGGGCACAAATGTGATGTCGAACTCACTTAGCTCTACGGACCATTTGGCTATCCTTCCCGAATGCTCCACCCCTTCCATGACTTTGCGAAGCAGGTGGTCAGTCACCACTTTAATGGAGTGTGCTTGGAAGTATGGCCTGAGCTTTCGAGGCGATACCACCAAAGCGAAAGCCAACTTCTCCAAGATTGGGTATCGGAGCTCAAACTTCCTCAGCAACTGACTAACATATTAGATGAGGAACTGCCTCCTCCCTTCTTCCCGGACCAACACTGAACTTACTGCTTCAGATCCTACCCCCAAGTATAGGGATAAATCCTCCCCTTGCCCTGGTCATTGGAGTAGGGGAGCCCTGGTGAGCTGCCCCTTCAAATCTTGAAAAGCTTCCACGCATTCTGAGGTCCACTCAAACTTCTTGTTTCCCCGTAACACCTTAAAGAAAGGTGCACACTTCTCACCTACCTTGGAGAGGAACCTGCTGAGTCCGACCAACTTTCCCGTGAGGCGCTGAACCTCCTTCGCATTCCTTGGCGCCCCCAACTCCAAGATGGCCTTAACCTTATCTGGGTTAGGCTCCACCCCTGCCGGGGTGAGCAAGTGACCCAAGAACTTTCCCCTGCTATCCACGAAGACACACTTCAGGGGATTGAGTTTCATCTTGTACTTTCGCAAGGTCCCAAAGGTCTCTTCCAGGTTTTGGAGGTGAGACTTGAGATCCGGGCTCTTTACCATGAGGTCATCAACATAAACTTCTATGTTTCTTCCCTTCTGCTCTCGGAAGACCCTGTCCATCATTCATTGATACGTAGACCCTGCATTCTTGAGCCCAAAGGTCATCATTTTATAACAGTAGCACCCATCTCCTGTGATGAAGGAGACATCTTTGATGTCGGGGGGCTGCATTCGGATCTGATGGTAACCTGAAAAAGCATCTAGAAAAGACATTACTCGAAAACCGATGGCTGAATCAACCAGCGCGTCGATTCTAGGAAATGGATAACAATCCTTGGGCATGATTTATTAAGCAAGGAAAAATCGATACACATCTTCCACTTACCTCCTCCCTGTTTTACCATCACCACATTGGAGATCTAACCTGGATACTGGATCTCCGATACAAAACCCGTCTGTAGGAGCTTACCCACCTCCTCTCGGAAGGGTCCCTCCAACTTGTCTGTTGTGTCTCTTTTCTTTTGATGGATGGGGTGGGTGCCCGGGTCGAGGTTGAGGCAATGGCAAGCCACATCTGCGTCGATCCCGGGCATCTCCGCGGCGCTCCAAGCAAAGAAATCCACGTTTTCCTAGACGAAAGCCAGGATCTGCTTCTTCTCCTCGAGGTTGAGCTCCCCACTGATGCGGACCTTCTCTACCCCCCCATCTCGGGTGGTGACATCGAGCTCTATGACTTCCTCCATGGCCTCCAGCCGGGACTGTTCTCCCCAACCTTCTTCCTTCTCCACTACTCTCCCTCCTGGACCTTCATCACTTCTTCCGCCCCTTCCTCCTGGGCCCGACTCTCTACCTATTCCTTCTCCTCCAACGGCTCCTCCGACCCTTCCTCCCCTTTCTCCTCCTCTGCCTCTCCGAGACCCGCCGACTCTCCCACCTCCTGATCCCATTTTTCTGCCTCGGTCATCCAGGTGATGGTGTTGACCGCCGTCATGTAGCACTGCCATGCTACCATCGGATCCCCTCTTACTCGAATCTGGACTCCCCTTGAGCTGAACATGAGGCATTGGTGGAAAGTGGAGGGGACGCAGTGGAAGGCGCTGATTAGAGGCCATCCGAAGATGGCGCTATAGTTGCTGGGGGCATCCACTATGACGAAGCGGCATGATGGCGCGACCCCTCCTACACTACTTGATGATGATCCGGTTGTCGAGGCACAACGACATAAGGATTTTAGGCGCCATGTTGACGCTAACGAAAGGCAGCATTACAACCTCCGCCCGCGGCATGCTAAGTCTGCTTGAAGACCAAGTTATCTATTTTATGCGTTTTATTTAATAATTTAAAATTATTACATGTTTGGGTAATAATTTTATATTCATTTGTGTATTTTTATTATTTATTTCCTGCATTTAAAACATTTGGTGTGTATTTAACCGTACGGATGGTTGAGATTACATCTCCATCTTGAACGGTTGTATGATGTTTGTAACTCCTATATAAGGAGGCTATTATGAGGCTTGAAGAGATGAAGAAAGAAATTAACCCTAAATCCTCCTTGAGAATTTCGGCCAAGAGGGAGACTCCTCCTTGCCGTCGCCCCCCTTTGTTGGTGTGAAGCCAACGATTGCTCCCTCCACCCCTCTTCGGTGCGACTCCGGCGAGGATTCCTTCGGTGCGACTCCAAGGAAGAAGGTTGCAGCCCCATTCGGTGTGACGCCGGTGGACCGTGGAGAGAGTGATTCTCCCACACATATCTTGTGCGATTGCTAGATCTGGGTTGGGTAACTTCTCCCCTCCATCTTGTGTTTTCTTTCTTTAGATTAGTGGAGAACGAGCAACTGTTTTATCCTCAATTTTAAATACTCCGTTTGCAATTTCTGAAATTGATTTCATTATTATCGAATCTCTTTTATTTCGGATCGGGTAGGTCCAATTTGCTTGAGCGGATCTTGGCCTATAGCCTTGATTTTGCTCTCCAAAAGGATTGGCAACCTTTATGTTAATTTTGGGGAATAATCTGACTCTCTTCCGATCTTTATTTTAGAGTCGATCATTCCTCCCTTTGTGGTGTATGTGATGCGTTAGATGCGACGCGACGATAGATGCTTGTGTAGGTGCGGTAGATCTAGGTTTGAAGGGCGTAGTGAGGCGTCTTGTTCGTGTTAATCTCTAAAATCACGGAACCCCTACATCAATTTGGTATCAAAGCAGGTCGTGTCAATTTCTCAATTGATACAACCTTGTTATCCATTTCCGTGGCGCAAACTAATCAAAAAAAAATTTGTGGTATGCGAATAGCGGGCTAAAATATTTATTTTTTGTCAAAAAAATCCAAAGCAATTTATGTAGGTTCTCCTTTTTAGTAACATCCCGAAAATATTTTTCTGCCAAAAAAAATAGACTTTAATCTGCATCACAAAATTCACTTATTATTATTTTGTCCAAAACTGCATGCGCACTAGACTAGGAACTGAGTATAACACACCTTCATCGTCTAGGATGGCTGCGAATGAGCACGAGGATCATAACGCTGAGGCCATAGAGGGGCTACGTAATGAGATTACCGAGCTTAGGACCATGTTAGCACAAATCCTTCTGAATCAAGGAGGACCACCACCACCACCCGTTAATGTTGGGCAGCCCGACCGGCACCAACATGTCCATGATTCGGATTCCGATGGGAACTCTCCCCGAGTGCCCCACGAGAACACCGCCACGACCGTGGCTTTGATATTACTAGGGCCGTTAAGATTGACGCCCCCACTTACGATGGTTTGGGAGATCCCCATGTCTTCCTTACTTGGGTAATGGATATGGAATGCAACTTTGAATTGCACAACCTGACGGACCCTCAAAAGGTCCAAGTTGCCAGGATGAAGTTAACGGGTCATGCGAAAACTTTTTGGCTGAATGAGGAGCGGAGATTAGGAGCCGGGCGGGGAGTCCCAACTATAAGTTGGCCGATGATGAATAATTACTGACCGATCATTACGTCCCATCATACCACCGAACACAGATGTTCGATGAGCTTAGCACCCTGCGGCAGGGCTCAAATTCGGTAGCCGAGTACATAGGAGAGTTGAAGGACCGTATGGTGCATTGTGATCTTAGGGAGATTCTCGAGGTCACCCTATCTAGATTTCGTAACGGGCTTCAACTCGATATTCAGAGGAAGATCCTTTGATATGGTCACACGGACCTGAACACGACTTTCAATGCCTCCCTTGACATTGAAAAGCATCTTGTCTCGAAGGACCACTCTCGTTATTCCCACACGAAGAACAAGTCCACGGTTGGAGCGTCTGTTGGACATGTGTGTCACATCCCTTTGTTTGAGAATAACAAATCCCAAATTGTACTTGATCATGCTTGTCGTGTGTTTAGAGTGCGCAGGAACTATAAGTGCAATACTCCATAGGTATAAAACATACTGGAGATGACTCTCTAGAAAGTGTACTAACGCTCGCGTTAGTTGTTAACGCCCAGCGTTAAAAACCGCTGAGAAGGATTTTGTCGAGAAGCCAACCACTGAGACGAAAACCGCTGAGAAGGATGTCGTCAAGAAGCCAACCGCTGAGACGACAACCGCTGAGAAGGAAACCGCTGAAATGGCGTTCGACGAAATCTGAAGGAAACTGCATTCGACGAAATTGCCTGAGCTCAACGAAATTGCGTTCGGCAAGCTGTGTTCGACGAACTTGGAGTTCCGTTCGACGAAATGAGTCTGCGCTCGACGAAATTGCGCTTGACAAACTGTGTTCGACGAACTATGAGTTCCGTTCGACGAAATTGATTCCGTTCGATGAACTTGGTTTCTGCCACGATCCTGACGGTTGCAGTTAACGAAATGGGTTTCCACTCAACGAAGGCGCGTTCGACGAAATTAGAGCAGTTCGACTAAATTTGGTTCTGTCATGCTCCCGACGCTATACACAATCTTAGCAACTGCCGTACACGTTCTCTAACCCTGGCGTTAACCTTAACGCCACGCGTTAGCTCTAGTGGTTATTTAAAAAGACTTGATTTAGTTTGTTGCTATTATTATTGCTGGGAGGATTATTGAAGCATTTATTCCAGAAATCTGAGAGAGCTTCCCGAGAGCAAACTTGCGCCAAAACTCAATTGTTGTTATGCTTCCGAAGAAGGATCTCCCACAAAAAGCTTAAGGAGAATTCTGGAGGAGGACTACGTCACGCTACATCTGAAGGACGATCGCTTCGACCTAGCTCATCTTACAGCGATCCTTCATCTCCGACTTCAGAAGATCTCAAAGGGAGTTTGTATTATTACCTTTACTTTCATTCCATATATTTTTGTAACCGTTTAGAGAATTCACCTTGTGTTGGTTACTAGGTCTAGGTGATTAGATCTAGGGGGTGCTCGAGGCCATATCCGGGGAAGGAATGGCTAGAGCGGCTTGAGGCCTTATCCAGGGAAGGATAGGCTAAAGCCAACCGGTTTGTGGGGATACAAGTCCGTATAGAAAAGGAAAAGTTGTTTTACTTTGTACGTCTCCGATTTCTAGCGATATGGAAATCAAATTTATGTAAACACCTTTTTTGTATAATATAATCATATCTCTTTTTGTGTTTACTTGATTTCTATCATTTGGCATAAGTTATAAAATTGCAAATTACAATTGTTTCCTCCATTAAGTTAAATTGTTATTTCGTTCTAATTTACTCTAAACAATTTAGTAAATTGTCTAAAAATTTATAAAGAATTTTATTCCCTTATTCACCCCCCACCCCTTCTAAGGGCGCCAATCGATCCAACAAGTGGTATCAGAGGGAGGTTATTCCAAACGGTTTAAGAAACCAGGAATAATGGCGTCTTATGATCTCGCTTTTTCCGAGGGTCAGGGAAGTAGTAGACCTCCAATATTTACCGGGTCAGATTATAATTACTGGAAAAATAGGATGAAATATTTTCTTATGACCCTAAACATTGAGGTATGGAATATGGTAGAAGAGGAATACTCTCTTCCTACATTTGTAGTTGGAGAGATAACTTTAGATAATCGAAAAGATAAATGGGATGATAGGGATAAGTTAAAATGCAAAAATAACGTTAAGGCCATGAATGCTTTATTTTGTGCGTTAGATAGAAATGAATTTAATAGAATTTCTGCATGTACTACTACATATGAAATTTGGAATCATTTGGAAGTTACTCATGAAGGTACATCGCAGGTTAATGATTCAAAGCTTTTCCAACTTGAGTCGGAATATGAAAAATTCTGGATGGATGAAAGTGAAGATGTTGATGCCATATACACGCGCATCACCAAGATCGTCAATGCCTCCAAAGATCTTGGAAAGACCTTCTCCAACAGCGACTTGGTCCGAAAGATTCTTCGTTCTCTTCCACCAAAATTCAACCCGAAGGTGACGACCATTTCAGAATCGTACAATCTAAGAACGCTCCAAGTTGAGAGCCTCATTGGGAATCTCAAAACCCATGAGGTAGAACTCAAAATCCAATATGATGAATACAACAGGGAGCCAAAGAAGAAGGCGTTGGCACTAAAATCAAAGAAGGAGTGCCAAGAGGATGAGGATGAAGATGAAGAAAGCCTTTTGGTGAAGAACTTCCGAAAGTTCATGCGAAATTCGGAAAGGAGAAACACTTTCCGGAAATTTATCCAAAAGGATGCAAGATGGAAAGGGTCATCCTCAAAGAAGGAAAAGGAGATCGACGATGAAGAAGAAAGACCTCCACTGGAATGCTTTCATTGTAGGAAGACCGGGCACATTCGGAGCCAGTGCCCAAAGTTCTTGAAGGAGAAGAGGGAAAAGCGGCACAGAGGGAAGGAGAAGAGGAAGGTGCTAAAAGCTAGAACATGGGATGACTCCTCCTCCGAAGAATCAAGCGGGTCTTCATCAAGCGAAGATGAGGAAGCTAAAATGTGCCTCATGGGACATGGAAACGACGGCGATGACACCAGTTTTCTTAGCGACACTGAGGTAACTCCTCCCACTTACGATGAACTCGTTAATGAATTCCTTGAAACTTGCAAGGCTTTTGATAAAAATATGAAAGATAGTATTTTATTGAATCGTGAAAATGAATCTCTTATTAAAGAAAATCAAAAGCTTTCCAAAAAATTAATTGTTTTAGAAAAGAGAAAGGTTTCTTGTCAAGAGTGTGATCACACCACTAAATTGGCAAAAGATATTGAAGAGTCACTTTCTAAAGCCCTCTCTCAAGCCAAAACACTTACAAATGAGAAAGGGGAATTAGAAAGGAAATTAGAAGCATCTCTTTTGCAAATCAAAAATAATAAAAAAAGGTTTTGATAATAGGTGTGTCATGCTTGTGAAAGAAAATTCATCACTTAAAGCACAAGTTCATGATCTCACCATGGCCATTAAAAAATTTGGAATAGGCCAAAAATGACTAGAAATGATTTTAGGGAACCAGTGCCATGGTTCTGGAAAATTTGGGCTTGGATATCGAGGAGAGGGCTACTGCCCGGCATTAGCCACTAACGTCGGCGCTAGCACCTCATACAAGAAGCCTGAATTTTCTTTTTCAAAATGTTTTTCTTCTGTAAATCCAATTTCTTCCAGCAAGAAAATATTCTAGAAAAGGGTCTCAACCCCCTTTTGTTGGGAATATTGCCCTCAATATTACCTTGATTTGATGAGGCATCAATCACAATGCTAAGGACATATTGTATTTGATAAAGCTATATTTGTGTAGAATATACAGGCACAGGTGACTCAAAAGGAAGGGCCAAACATGCCCTTAGATGAGGAGAATTCATCTACAAGGAGATGAAGATTTGTGTCAGCAGAACCGCTGAGATGAAGGGTCAAAACCGCTGAGACGAGGTCACTGTCTCAGCCGAACCGCTGAGACGGAAAAGGAGCAGTGAGCAGATTGGAAAGTATGGCGAGTTCGTCGACCGTAGAACTCAGTTTGTCGAACATAGAGAGTCGTTCGTTGAACGCAGAACTCTGTTCGTCGACCGCTGAGACGAGACAAGAGAAGGAGGCGCTGAGAAGGCACAAAGGGCGTGTTCGTCGAACGCGGAGAACCGTTCATCGAACGCAGAACTCAGTTTGTCGAACGCTGAGACGAGATAGAAGAATCACCTGAGATCTGGCGTGTTCGTCGAACTCAGAAGGCAGTTGGTCGAACGGAGACAGAAAGGAAGAAATAGCTGAGAGTTGGCATGATCATCGAACACAGAGTGTAGATCATCGAACGCAGAGACAAGGCTGTTCGTCGAACGCAGAACATAGGTCGTCGAATGCAGAGTATGGCAAGTTCGTCGACCACAGAGTTTGGCAAGATCGTCGAACGCAGAGTTTGGCAAGTTCGTCGAACACAGAGTTTGGCAAGTTCGTCGAACGCGGAGTTTGGCAAGATCGTTGAACGCAGAGTTTGGCAAGTTCGTCGAACACAGTACAGCGTGTTTGTCGAATGCAGATTGCGTGTTCTTCCAGTGGCGCAAGTTGCAGAAATGTTGTATGGGGTCCACCAGTCTCTCGCATGCTTGTTAGAAGGTCGGCTAAGAGCCGTTGAAGTTCAGAAGAGTATAAAAGAGATAAGTTAGGGTTGAATCAGCACTCTTGCTAGTTCTTCCACACGCAAAATTGAAAAGGAACACTGTTCCATTGACGACAGCCGACATCTGAATACTCAAGGCTGCAAGGAGAACAAAGATAGCTCTTCCTGATTGACTTCAAGATAGAGCAGTAGATCACATTCCTCATCTGAGGGGAAGATCAAGTAGAACAGGTTGGAGCTGAAGATCGGCTTCAAGGTTCAAGTCTGCAACAGCAGCAGTTAAGAAGTAGAAGAAGATCAGGCTTGATTTCTTCTATCTTCTAGTGACAAAGATTTTTCTTTTATCTGTAGGGCTTAACAGCCTGAGTTGTAGGGCTGAAGGCCTGAGCTATAGGAGGAGGATACCTCTGAGTTGTAGGACCTGGAAGAGGTCTGAGATGTAGGATCAGGAGATGATATGAGGTAGGGCTACTAAGCCTGAGTTCTAGGGATGTTTAGCCTGAGTTGTAGGACCTGCTGAGGTCTGAGTTGTAGGGCTGTTTAGCCTGAGGTAGGGTTGGGAAAACCTGAGAGATCCTGAGGGCTCTGAGTTGTAAGCTCTTGGAGCTGAGTTGGAGGAGTTGGCCCTGCCTAACACACTGTTAGAAGGGTGAAGGGGGAAAGTGGACTACCCAAAGACACACTGTCTTTGGGGAACCACAATAAATTCTTGTGTGCTTCCTGTGTTTATTGATTTGCATAAACTAACTCAGAAATCAGCTAGGGTACTTAAAAGAAATTAAAAGAAACCTATTCACCCCCCCCCCCCCCCCCTCTAGGTGATTTAGACTACAAACCTATAAACTTACAAGTGGTATCAGAGGCAAGTTGGTAAAGAAGGACTTAACAGTTTGACCAGATCCTAAAAAGGTATAGTCAAATCAAAACCCAATGGCCTCCAGTGTAATGCAGAAGGAGATGGGCTCAATGAAACTGCCCATATGCAACAAAGCCAACTTTGGCATATAGAAGCAGAGGGTTAGGCTGTACATGGAAGCTTCAGATCCAAGAATCTATATTGCTGTTCAGTATGGCCCCTTTCTTATCACAAAACCCTCCACCATTGATCCTACTAGGCAGGCGGGCAAGTCATATACTGAAATGACAAGGGATGAGATAGCTTTGGCTACAATGGATAAAAGGGCTCAAAATATAATTGTTAATACAATTGATGATTCTAAATTTCAGAACTTGGTACACTGAACAACTGCTAAGGAAATGAGGGACACATTAGTTGTATATATGGAAGGGACAGCTGAGGTGAGGGATGATAGGAAGTCACTCCTCAATCAGGAATATGAATCCTTCAGGCAGCAGAGCCAGGAGAGAATCTCCATGTACTATGAAAGGTTCTTTAGGATAGTAAATTAACTAAGAACCTATGAGAGAGAGTTCACTAACTATGAGCTGAATGATAAGTTCCTCATATCTCTAACAAGAGATTGGGACACAAAAATCTATGTTATAAGGGAAGTTGCTAAGTTGGCTGAAACTCCTCCTCATACTCGCTATGGAAAGCTGCTCTCCTATGAAATGCAGCTGACTGCCAAGAAGGAAGAAGAGCAAAATGCAAAAAGTGATACCAGGGAGAAATCCCTGGCCTTCAAGGCTGAAAGCATAAGAAGAGGGAGAGAGAAGGCTCACTCTCTTCCCAGAAGATCTGCTGAACCAGAAGTTTCTGAGCCCAGCTCATCAAGTTGTTCCTCTTCTGATGAGGAAATTAATGCCCTTACAAGGCATTTCAAAAAGCTACTAAGGAGGAAGCAATGGAAGAACAAGCCTTACTCTTCATATCACAACATGGAGGACAGCAAGGAGTCAAAACATCACTCCAGGAATGATAGGTATGGCTCTAACTCTAAATATAATTCCTCTAAAGTTGTCTGTTATTGCTGCAGCAAGCCTGGGCATGTCATTGATGACTGCCCAGTCAAGAGAAGAGAGAAGGATGAGAAGAAGGCTCATCAGTCTAGAAGAAAGAAAGGAGAGAAATCCTTTCTAGCTAAGAGGAAGAAGAGCTGGAGTGAATCAGACTCCAGCTCATTAGAATTTGAGAAGGAAGAAGCCCTCATTGGGCTGGTTGCTGTTGAAGAATCTGCTGTTGGCTGGATTGCAATCAGGGCCCCTCTATCACATTCAGACAGTGATGTAGAGGAGGATGAAGTCATTCAAAATGACCATGGGATGATGGCTCTAATTGAAGATGAGGACAACCACAACAATTCAGACAATGAGCAGGTATTAATTTATTCCATATCCTCTTCTGATTATGAAACTAGTCCAGAATCTGAAGCACCTTCATCAATTGGTGGAAGGGGCAAGGAAGCTGAGGAAGAATTCAATCAATTGATTGACAAGTATGGTGTTCTTTTCGAAGCTCGGAAAAAGAGCAAGAAGCTTGCCAAGAGGCAAGCCCAGGAAATAGCATCCCTTAAGCTGGCTGAAAACAACTGCACTGAATCAACCACCTTGGTTGGTAAGATGAGCAGACAGATTAGCTATCTAAAGGGGATAACAGTTGTGCACTTGAGCACTATTTCCCTGAAGGACAAGATCATCAAGGATCTTGAGGAGAAGCTTGTGAATGAAAGAAGCCTTGTGGCTAAATTCTCCAAGCCTAAAATGTGATACCCATTATTGACTCCTTCTCCTCTCAATCCCACAGAAGAGGACCAGGTATCAATAAGATGGACACAGGAGAAGGGAGTGGAGAAAAGAGCAGGGGTAAGGCTAAGCCTCATTCCACCTTTCAAAGGGGATTGCTTTCTTCCAACAGGTATGGCCATGAAATCATAAGTGGTCACTGGAGGAATGGAAGCTCTTATAGGAAGGAAAATACTCCATCCTATAATGAAAGAAAGGGCATGGGTTTGAGTGCTGGGAAGGCTACCTATGAGAAAATTCAAATGGGCCAACCTGGACCATTTGTATTTAGCACCTCAGCCCCCACATTCAAGAATAAGAAGGAAAGCCCTTCTAAGGTTGACTCAGCTAAGAACCTAACAACCATCAAATCTGGTGAAAAGGCTTATTGCTCAGTGTCAGATGCCATCAGATCTTGTATGACTGCCAAGCCAAAGCAAGATGATGACATCAGGACAAAGAACATCAAGATAACACATAGATTGACTTTCAGTCAAATCATTGCTGAAAGGAACAGGAAGAATGCTGCTGTATCTACTCCTGAACATGTGGACTGTGCTGCACAACTCTCAAGAAATGTTCAGAAGAGAAGATACAACATTCATGAATGTTGGTGCTGTGGTAAGATAGGACACTTTGCCATAGACTGTTTGCACAACCCTAATGTGCCATGTGCAAAGATGAACCTTCCTGCAAAGGGTGCAGCTAGGGTAAGGTTATCTCATCATGCTAACAAGGACCTAGGACCCAAAGCTATTTGGGCTCCTAAGGATAACTAATTTCCTTGCAGTATAGTTCAAGTACCTGACTCATCCATAAGTGGTACTTGGACAGTGGGTGCTCATGCCACATGAAAGAAAGGAAGTTGATATCATGAAGTCAACATCAATTGAGGACTACCTCCTCAAGGTAAGTATCTCTGCTCCTATTGATTTTAAAGAATGCTGGTTAGCTTAATCAGAAAAATCTGGTTCAGCTGAGCTTTAGGTTTCCCTTAAATCATAAGATCAATAGATATGCTCCAAATGAGGGGGAGCTAAAATGGGTTGTTCAAATTGAACAAGATCAGCTATTACAAAAATAGCTCTCTAATTGAGAGGGAGCAAAATCCCTGCTCAGGTTGAGGGGGAGATGGCAAATGCTAAGAGTGTATAGGTTGACCTATAGGTTGATCCAAAGGGATCTATAGATGTTGCCTCCCAATCCATAGAGGGATAAATAGTTGAAGAAACCAGAAAGGGGGAGATAGGGCCAATGCTTAGGGTGTTAGGGCCCATGCTAGATAGGGCCAATGCCTAGGGTGTTAGGGCCCATGGTATATAGATCATTATTGTGATATGTTTTTGTTGGTCATGTACCTTAGCATTCGGAATGTTCTGCCTTCTTCAAATAGGGGGAGATTGTTGGGAATATTGCCCTCAATATTACCTTGATTTGAAGAGGCATCAATCACAATGCTAAGGACATATTGTATTTGATAAAGCTACACTTGTGTAGAATATACAGGCACAGGTGACTCAAATGGAAGGGCCAAACATGCCCTTAGATGAGGAGAATTCATGTATAAGGAGATGAAGATTTGTGTTAGCAGAACCGCTGAGACGAAGGGTCAAAACCGCTGAGATGAGGTCACTGTCTCAGCAGATCCGCTGAGACGGAAAGGAGCAGCGAGCAGATTAGAAAGTAGTGCGAGTTCGTCGAACGCAGAACTCAGTTCGTCGAACACAGAGAGCCATTCGTCGAATGCAGAACTCTGTTCATCGACCGCTGAGATGAGACAAGAGAAGGAGGCGCTGAGAAGGCACAAAGGGCGTGTTCATCAAATTCAGAGAGTCGTTCGTCGAACGCATAACTCAGTTCGTCGAACGCTGAGATGAGATAGAAGAATCAGCTGAGATCTAGCATGTTCATCGAACTCAGAAGGCAGTTCGTCAAAGGCAAACAAAAAGGAAGAAATAGTTGAGAGTTGGCATGATCGTCGAACGCAGAGTGCAGATCATCGAACGCAGAGACAAGGCTGTTCGTCGAACGCAGAACACAGATCATCGAACGCAGATTATGGCGAGTTCGTCGACCACAGAGTTTGGCAAGATCATCGAATACAGAGTTTGGCAAGTTCGTCGAGCGTAGAGTTAGGCAAGTTCGTCGAACGCAGAGTTTGGCAAGATCGTCGAACGCAGAGTTTGGCAAGTTCGTCGAACTCAGTACGACGTGTTCGTCGAATGCAGATTGCGTGTTCTGCCCGTGGCGCAAGTTGCAGAAAATTTGTTTGGGGTCCACCAGACTCTCCCATGCTTGTCAGAAGGTCGGCTAAGAGCCGTTGAAGTTCAGAAGAGTATAAGTTAGGGTTGAATCAGTACTCTTGCTAGTTCTCCCACATGCAAAATTGAAAAGGAACACTGTTCCATTGACGGCAGCCGACATCTAAATACTCAAGGCTGCAAGGAGAACAAAGATAGCTCTTCCTGATTGACTTCAAGATAGAGCAGTAGATCACATTCCTCATCTGAGGGGAAGATCAAGTAGAACAAGTTGGAGCTGAAGATCGACTTCAAGGTTCAAGTCTGCAACATCAGCAGTTAAGAAGTAGAAGAAGATCAGGCTTGATTTATTCTGTCTTCTAGTGACAAAGATTTATCTTTTATGTGTAGGGCTTAACAGCCTGAGTTGTCGGGTTGAAGGCCTCAGCTGTAGGAGGAGGATTTATCTGAGTTGTAGGACCTGGAAGGGGTCTGAGCTGTAGGATCAGGAGCTGATCCTAGGTAGGGCTGCTGATTCTAAGTTGTAGGGCTGTTTAGCCTGAGTTATAGGACCTGCTGAGGTCTGAGCTGTAGGATCAGGAGCTGATCTGAGGTAGGGCTGCTGAGCCTGAGTTGTAGGGCTGTTTAGCCAGAGTTGTAGGACCTGCTGAGGTCTGAGTTGTATGATCAGGGGCTGATCTGAGTTGTAGGGCTGTTTAGCCTGAGGTAGGGTTGGGAAAACCTGAAAGATCCTGAGGGATCTGAGTTGTAAGCTCTTGGAGCTGAGTTGGAGGAGTTGGCCTTGTCTAACACACTATTAGAAGGTTGAAGGGGGAAAGTGGACTACCCAAAGACACACTAACTTTGGGGAACCACTATAAATTCTTGTGTGCTTCCTGTGTTTATTGATTTGCTTAAAATAACTCAGAAATCAGCTATGGTACTTAAAAGAAATTAAAAGAAACCTATTCACCCCCCCCCCCCCCTCTAGGTGATTTAGACTACAAACATATAAACTTACACCTTTATTTCGTGTGCAAACTGTTATAGGTTAGGTCACACATCTAGTTCTTGCAGGAAAATAAAACAAAATACTTTAAAACAAATCGGGGTACCTAAGGCTTCCACTTATTCTATGAGTTGTACCACTTGGGTATCCAGATCTTTACTCTCATCTTCTTTCTAGATGTGCAGGCAGGCTAAGGACAATGAAGTAGTGATGTACTTGGATTCTGGATGCTCCAAGCACATGACGGGCAATAAAGCAAAGTTCCTTAGCCAAGAAAAGAAGAAGGGAGGGATCGTGACGTTTGGTGACAATGGAAAAGGAAGGATCATGGGAATTGGTATAGTTGGTAACAAATCCTTTACTATATCTAATGTTCTTTATGTGAATGGATTAAAACACAACATAATTTCTATTAGCCAATTATGTGATAAAGGATTAGATGTGTTATTTGAATCTTCCACTAATCTATGCAAAATATCTAATCCTACTACACAAGATATTTTACTAACTGCACCAAGAATACATAATGTTTATCTAGTTTCTTTTCATGATCTTTCTAAACCATCAATAAAATGTTTTATCACTAAAAATGATGAATTAGAACTTTGGCATAGAAGACTAGGGAATGCTAGCACAAAGCTCATTGTAAAGCTTGCCAAAAAGTAATTTAATTAGATAATTGCCTAGGTTAAATGGAACTTTACCTTCACTTTGTTCACCATGTCAAAAAGGTAAATTTTTTAGATCCTCTTTCAAAAGTAAAAAATTTTATTTCTACTAGAAGACCCTTGCAAATAATTCATATGGATCTTTTTGGTCCCGTTAGCACTGCAAGTCTTGGTAGTAGATTATATACATATATTTTAATAGATGATTTTTCAAGATATTGTTGGACATTATTTCTCTCTTCCAAATCAGATGCGTTTTGTGAATTTGCCAAATTATGTACTCGTATTCAAAATGAAAGTGATTTAAAAATTAAATGCATTCGCTCGAATCATGGAGGAGAATTTGAAAATGAAAAATTTACATCCTTTTGTGATATGTTAGACATTAAACATGAGTTCTGTGCACCACGCACACTACAACAAAATGGTGTTGTAGAAAGAAAGAATAGGACACTTCAAGAACTAGCACGCACTATGTTATATGAATATAAATTACCTAAGTCCTTTTGGGCCGAAGCCGTAAATACATCGTGTTATGTTTTGAATAGAATCATGCTTCGCCCATCTCTTAATCGCACACCATATGAACTCTAATTTCAAAAGAAGCCTAATGTATCATATTTCAAAGTTTTTGGTTGTAAATGTTTTATTTTGAATACAAAAGATAGCTTGGGAAAGTTTGATGAAAAATGTGATGAAGGAACTTTTCTTGGGTACTCTTCAACTAGTAAAGCTTATAGAATTTTTAATAAAAGAACTAGTAGAGTTGAAGAGTCAATAAATGTAAAACTTGATGAGTTTGTTGCTTGTGTAGAAAAACTTTCCGCAGGCAATGAGGATGATCTCTTACAACCTTTAGAGCATGGTGATGAGGAATCTTCCAAAGAAGAAGAAGAGGAGGCCAAAGAAGATGAATATGTACCTCCAAGTGCCTTGAAATTCACAAAGGATCATCCACGGGAATTAATAATTGGTGAACCATCCATCGGGGTAAGAACTCGCTCTTCCCTTCATGAATCATATTCAAAAATCTGTTTTGTTTCCGAAATTGAACCAAAAACCATTTCTACCGCTTTAAATGATGAATTTTGGTTTTTGGCTATGAATGAAGAGTTAGAACAATTTGAGCGACATAATGTTTGGAAATTAGTAGAAAGACCATCTAATCACCCAGTTGTAGGGGTAAAATGGATTTCTAAAAATAAATTAGATGGTGCGTCTAGAATCACTAAGAATAAGGCACGCTTAGTAGCACAAGGATATTCACAAATCGAGGGGATAGATTTTGATGAAACTTTTGCACCCATTGCTAGGTTGGAATCCATTAGAATTTTTCTAGCATTTACAAGCTTTAAAAGAATAAAACAATTTCAAATGGATGTAAAAAGTGCTTTTATCAACGGGTTTGTAAAAGAAGAAGTTTATATTGAACAACCCCCCGGTTTTATTAATGAAAAATTTCTGAATCATGTTTATAAAATAGAAAAAGCGCTTTATGGTTTAAAACAAACGCCATGTGCATGGTATGAAAGACTTATATCATTTTTCTTAAACCACGATTATATTATGGGAAGTGCCGATAATACTCTCTTCATTAAACATAGTAATTATGATTTAATAATTTTGCAAATATATGTTGATGATATAATATTTGGATCTACTAATGAAGAGTTGTGTAATGAAGTTATTAAAGTGATGAAAAATGAATTTGAAATGAGTCTAGTAGGAGAACTTTCTTATTTTCTTAGTTTTCAAATATCACAAAGAAATGATGGTATTTTTATATGTCAAACCAAATTTGTCTATGATATGCTTAAGCGCTTTGGATTTGAAAACCTTAAACATGCTTCTACACCAATGAGTGCATCACTTAAATTAGGAAAAGATGAATCGGGAATTTCAATTGATCAAACCTTATATAGAGGTATGATAGGATCCCTACTCTATCTTAGTGCAACTAGACCCGATATTATGTTTGGCGTATGCTTATGTGCCCGATTTCAAGCCAATCCAAAAGAATCTCATTTAAAAGCGGTAAAACGAATTTTTAGATATCTTATTAGGTCATCTAGATTAGGATTATGGTACCCACACAATAATTCATTTACACTTCACGGCTACTTCGATTCAGACTACGCTGGTTGTTCACTTGATAGAAAAAGCACTAGTGGTACTTGTCATTTTCTAGCACCTTCATTAGTTGCATGGTCTAGTAGGAAACAAAATTCGGTTGCACTCTCCACCACGGAGGCCGAATACATTGCATTAGGGAGTTGTTGTGCACAAGCACTATGGATGAGCCAAACTTTAGAGGACTTTGGTTTTCATCTAAAACTTCTAGAATTAAAATGTGACAACAAAAGTGCCATTGATCTCACAAATAATTCGGTACACCAGTCTAGATCCAAACATATAGATGTACGTCATCATTTCATAAGGGATCACATTAAAAAGGAAAATGTTAGGATAAGTTTCATTGGCACGGACTCTCAACTTGCTGATATATTTACTAAACCTCTTCCCGATGCAAGGTTTCAAATGTTAAGGTTGGAATTAGAAGTCTTAGACATCTTAGGATGAATAACATGTAAAATGCTAATGTTTTATGCAATTTGAGCAATCAAGACATCTCCAAAAATTACAAAATTTCTACAAAAGACTACTCTAAGGACTCTTAATAAATATCAAAAATCAGATTTTTCAAATTCTCAACAAATCGTGTACTGTTTCCAGCGTTAGCCCTAACAGCAGCGTTAGCGTTGGTGTTGAATTTTTTCGGATTTTAAATTTCTAAAAATCCTTAAAAATATATTAGTTTATATTTACTAATTTGTTTTTGAATTTCTGACATTTATTATCTTTGTTTTAATTTATATTTAAGAATATCAACTACAAAAATTCAAAATTCAAAAATTCAAAAATATTTTCTTCGAGATTTGTGTTTTATTCATATTATGAAAAATCAACTACAAAAGTTCAAAATTCAAAAATACAAAAATATGTTTTTGAGATATGTATTTTATTCATATTATGAAAAATCAACTACAAAAGTTCAAAATTCAAAAATACAAAAATATTTTTTTATCTCATAAAAAAATGATAAAACAACAAAAAAACTGTATGATCTTTATTGCTAGTATCAAGCATGAATGAATTCTATTATTTAGAATTATTTACAATGTTAAAATTTATTCCTTCAAATTACTATGAACATCGTCTTGTTTATCATGCTTTCATATATCTTTATAAAGTGCATCAATTGTATTGAAAAATATGTGTAGAACCAAGCTTAGCATGCCTCTAAGAATGAGTAAATGTATTATGATTTATAATTATACCTTTCACTCACTTACTTTGGTAATCAACATGTGTGTTTAAATCTAAAAATGCTTGTTTGTGTATTGTATTTGTACAATAAATTAAAACTTGCATAAGTTTTTTACCTACACTACATTTGAATTGCACGTATGAAATTTTGAAAAGTGGTTAAGTTTCAAAAATTGTGGGTTTGCAAAACAAGTGTATTCAGAGAATGTTGTCGCACAAATGTGAACAAAAAAATTATATATGTAGACAACTATAACTCCACCAAGCACTACTTGAATCTCCTGATAAGTCTTCATAAGCATTGTGAGGTTGAGCACCTTGGAAAGAATAGTAAAGTGTCTTGTGCAACCCTTGATTAATACACCACTTTTTATAAAATAGTGTGCATTAAAGTGTGTGGAAGTTAAGTTACTTGTGTTTTATTGTGCACTTTACATTACATATGTCTTGTATTTTGTGATTTAAATCAATTGTTAACATTGCCCAAAATACACTTATGTGCACATCATTATCTTTCATAACACTTCTTCTCATGAGTATTGGATTCTAATGCTTTATCTATACTACTCTTTATATAATAAATGCACTAGATAACCTAGCATGATCTCTACAATATTTTGGTATCTCTTGAAATTAAAATTAAGTAACATTGTAGTACATTTTTATTATATGTTCATTTTCATGCTTGGTATCTTTATGTAAAACTATGAGATTTCAAGAAGGTTAAAACATCTTTACATTTTGAACTTTAAACTCAGATTTTTACTTATGATTTTCATGCTTACTAAAAGATGTTTCTTATCATCTTCCGCTTGCTTACAACTCTTATATTTTTATTTGAAATCTCTTATATATACTAAGCTTAAAATCTTTATCATTATTTATATTACAAAAGCTCGATCATGCTTTATCATTTATAAGAAATGCCTCCTTACTACCCTCACCCTACCTTCTTTTGATAATACCAAAAGGGGGAGATTAATTGCAGAAATCTATATAGGAGAAATATAGAAGAATACGAGGAGACTAATTCCTGTAATCAATCACATAGGGGGAGTAAAATATAAATTGCATTTATGTAGGGGGAGCATTAAGATAGGGGGAGTATGCACATTCTCATGCTTATCAAATACCATAGTTGCACTATTATCTCGCTTATCATATTCTATAATCACCTTTAATGATTTCTTGCAAAGAGGATTTGTTATTATTAAAAGGGGGAGATTGTTGGACATGTGTGTCACATCCCTTTGTTTGAGAATAACAAATCCCAAATTGTACTTGATCTTGCTTGTCGTGTGTTTAGAGTTTGCTGGAACTATAAGTGCAATACTCCACCGGTAGATAACATATTGGAGATGACTCTCTGGAAAGTGTACTAACGCTCGTGTTAGTTGTTAACGCCCAACGTTAATAACCGCTAAGAAGGATGTCGTCTAGAAGCCAACTACTGAGATGAAAACCGCTGAGAAGGATGCCATCGAGAAGCCAACCGCTGAGACGACAACCGTTGAGAAGGAAACCGCTGAGATGGCGTTCGACGAAATTTGAAGGAAACTGCGTTCGACGAACTTGGAGTTCTGTTCGACGAAATTGCCTGAGCTCAACGAAATTGCGCTTGACAAGCTCCGTTCGACGAACTTGGAGTTCCGTTCGACGAAATGAGCCTGCGCTCGACGAAATTGCCCTTGACAAACTGCGTTCGACGAACTATGAGTTCCATTCGACGAAATTGATTCCGCTCGATGAACTTGGTTTCTGCCACGATCCTGACGGTTGCAGTTAATGAAATGGGTTTCCGTTCAACGAAGGCACGTTCGATGAAATTAGAGCAATTCGACGAAATTTGGTTCTGTCATGCTCTCGACGCTATACACGATCTCAGCAACTGTCGTACACGTTCTCTAACCCTTGCGTTAATCTTAACACCACGTGTTAGATACAGTGGTTATTTAAAAAGACCTGATTTCGTTTGTTGCTATTATTATTGCTGGGAGGATTATTGAAGCATTTATTCCAGAAATCTGAGAGAGCTTCCTGAGAGAATACTTGCGCCAAAACTCAATTGTTGTTATGCTACCGAAGAAGGATCTCCCACAAAAAGCTTAAGGAGAATTCTGGAGGAGGAATACGTCATGGTACATCCGAAGGATGATCGCTTCAACCTCGCTCATCTTACAGTGATCCTTCATCTCCGACTTTAGAAGATCTCATAGGGAGTTTTTATTATTATCTTTACTTTCATTCCATATATTTTTGTAACTGTTTAGAGAATTCGCCTTGTGTTGGCGACTAGGTCTAGGTGATTAGATCTATGGGTGCTCGATGCCATATCCGGGGAAGGATTGTCTAGAGAGGCTTGAGGCCTTATCCGGGGAAGGATAGGCTAAAACCAACCGGTTTGTGGGGATACAATTCGGTATAGAAAAGGAAAAATTGTTTTACTTTGTACGTCTCCGATTTCTAGCGATATGGAAATCAAATTTATGTAAACACCTTTTTTATATAATATAATCATGTCTCTTTTTGTGTTTACTTGATTTCTATCATTTGGCATAAGTTATAAAATTGCAAATTACAATTGTTTCCTCCTTTAAGTTAAATTGTTATTTCATTCTAATTTATTCTAAACAATTTAGTAAATTGTCTAAAAATTTATAAAGAACTTTATTCCCTTATTCACCCCCCCCCCCCCTCTAAGGGCGCAAATCGATCCAACAACGTCTTCCTCCACGTATCCGGATAAGGGAAAGTTTAGGTCTTCCAAGTTGAAGTCTGTAGTGATCACTACTAGAAACAGTAGGAATCCCGCGAGTGAGCGTGTCCCCATAGGGAAGGTTAGCAAGGCCAATACTACATGTTATTCTTGCGGCATTCAAGGTCACTATGCCTTCGAATGCCCAACGAAGACTAAGGCCATAGCCCTTTTAGATACAACTACCGACCCCGCTGATTACGTATATGAGGCTGAAGAGGAGAGTGACCCAGATGGGGTCCCAAGTGATTTAGAGGACGATCACCACCTTATGGTGATGCGTTGTATCTTGACCACTCCTCGGCCGTTAGATGATTGGAAGAGGACGAGCATATTTTCTATGATCTTTAAGAGTGGTGAGAAGCTTTGCAAGCTGATTATTGAGAGTGGTAGTTTGGATGATCTCTCTCTTTCTGTCCCCACAGGTATATCATCGGATGGTGAGTTGCATTCTTTTATTCCTACTGCTGACATGTGTTGGAACAAGGTCTTCCGCATCTCCTAGGTTTGAGAATAACAAATCCTATGAGTATTTGATCTTGTGTGTTCAAGTGTGCAGGTTTACTAGGTCCACATGACTCAAGGAGTACACATGATGACTGCCCCCAAAATTGAGGCCAAAATTTGAAGAGGCTCACTAGCGCCGGCGGTAGCAACTAGCGCCGGGCGCTAGCGTTGATGTGCGCATTTCCGGGAGCTGTTATGGAAGGTGCTAACGCCTGGCGGTAGCGGATAACGCCGGCTGTATCGGTGAACACAGAAGGAATGAAAGCCTCGTTGCCGCGGATTAGAGATCCTGCCGCGCAAGAAGTTTCTTAATCAGGGATAGCGCCGGCGGTATCTACTAGCGCTGGCAGTAGCATGGAGCACAAGATGCATGGAGCAATAGGTTGCCGCGGATGGAAGATTCTGCCGCGCAAATTGTTTCTTAATTCGGGCTAGCGCCGGCGGTAGCTCTAGCGCCGGCGGTAGCGCTTGGGCTATAAAAGGACCCCCTCTCCTCTTGTTTTCGTATACCAATTGCATACACCTCAGAGAGAGAGTACTAGAATTCCAGAGGCCTATCTTGGCCGAAATTTGAGGTCCCGGCGAAGCTCTGCCAACTTCTGAAGGAGGATTCCATCACGCCGAAGCCAAACGAAGTCCGCTTCGACAAACGCTGATTCTACAGAGGATCTTCGCCTCCATATTCAGAAGTTCATCTTAAGGGAAGTTTTTATTATTTTATTTGTCTTTCTTTGTAAACGGTAGTGAAATTGCCTCGTGTTGGCGACTAGGTCTGGGGTAGGACTTAGGGCTGAAAATCGCCTCGTGTTGGCGACTAGATCTAGGTTAGGTCTAGGGGGTGCTTAAGGCCACATCCGGGGAAGGATTGGCTAGAGCGGCTTGAGGCCGAATCCGGGAAGGAGGAGGCTAGGGCCACCGGTTCGTGGGGAAGCGAGTCGGGATATAAAACGAAAAGAGCTTTTATTATTCGCCTCCGATCTCTAGCGACATTGAGATCAAGTTTTGTAATACTGATTTAATATCAATAAAGCTTGTCTCTCTTTTTGTTTTACTTATCTTCTTATTGTAATATTCCAAAGTTTTCTAAATAAAATATAAAGTTTTTGAAAACCCTTATTCACCCCCCCCCCTCTATGGGCGCCGACCGATCCAACAAGTGGTATCAGAGGGAGGTTAATCCAATCGGCTTAACAACCGGGAATAATGGCGTCTCATGATCTCACTTCAACTAGTGGGGCAAATTTCTCTGAAGATGAAATATCACAGAAACCACCTTTGTTTGAAGGAACAAATTATAAAGGATGGAAAATTTTAATGGAAAAATTTATTAAAACTTTAGATATCGAAGTATGGAACTTAGCAATTATAAGACGTGCGGATGAATCAAATAAAAAGGAACTTCATTTAGATGCAAAAGCTAAACATTATCTATTTTGTGGTCTCTCAAATGAAGTTTTCAAATTTGTGTATTGTTTTTCTAGTGCTTATAAAGTATGGAAATTTCTTGAAGAAATGTATGATCTTCCTCTCGCAGGTATGGAACAAACACAGGAGGAAAAGAACGAACAAGCATCCATTATCGTTCAAGAAGATCTCTCTCAGAGCGAAGCCATGGAGAATATTGAAATAGTAAAGGAGAACAATGCACCAAGAGAAAGGGAAGATGAAAATTCATCCATGATGAAGGAAGGGCCAAAAGATAACGAATGAACTCTGTGCATACATTTTTCCTCCACCAAAAGCGCTGTAAGAAAGTCAAAATATTCTTCTTGTGTGATAACTTCCATTTCTAGTTTCAATATATTAAAAACAGCTAAACGTAAGATCAAAAAATTGAAAATTACTAATAAAAATTTACGTTTAGAAAATAAGAGACTAAAAGCTAATGTTAACTCAAATTCAAATTGTGATGTGCCTACCCCATCTTGTCTTTTACTTAAAAATATAAAACTTTGTTTTGATTATAATAATAGTAAGGAAAAATTCAAAGAACTTGAAAAAGAATTGATGTGTATAAAAGAACATAATGAAAAATTATGCTTAGAAAATTCATCGTTAAAGAGTGATTGTGCTAAGTGTAAGGACTACGAAATAGAAAGTAAAGAGATGGACGAAACATTAGATGAATATAGGGATAAATATGAAGAACATATTGAATCAATTATTACTACTCTTAAAAATAGCACAATCGCTTATAATAAATCTAGACATAATTTAAAAACTAAGAATGATGAATTAAATGCCAAAATCCACTTGCTTAAGGAAATCATAAAGAAAAATTCACAAAACATATATCCATAATTTCAGAATATATTTAAAAGCAAGATGAATATAATTTCTCAAAAGGTTAAATCAAACAATGGAAATAAAAGACATCAACAAATTAAAAATGAACTTCCAAAGTACAATCATTATTATCATATACAACATCAAACTTCTCCAAACATAAAATTTCAAAAATTTCTTATAAAAAATGCTTTATATAATCACTGCAATTATAAAGATTATCACAATAGAAATTTGACTCATAATAATAATATTAAACCACAGTTTGAATGGAGGCCCCAAACCAAAGATGAAACACAAACACCACAAAAAAGGGCCCATTCATTTCAATCTCCCCAAAAGCAAATACGTTGTATTTGGGTACCCAAAGGAACCATCACACTCGGCCCTCTTTGGATACCTAAAACTCTCTTTCATTAGGTACCACCAAATGCATGAAGTAGAATATTTTCAAGAGGAAAATAGACAATTTTTCTACTTCATGATATGCTTTAATGTCTTTCAATTTTCTTTGTTTTCTTATTTCTTTATTATCATACTATGGTCATCTTATATAGGAAGCATGATCAAAAATTTAATGAGCCTATAAAATTAATCAAAAATCAAAATCCTTTTTAAGATGACCTACTTATTATTCATATATTCATTATACATATATTTATCAACAAGTGAATTCAGAATCTTCTATGTGGTAGTAAAATAGTTAATCATAGGATTTCAAAATGGTATACCACATGATTTTTTTTTCCTTCATAAATATCAAACTATAAATAAAACATTCTAGTCAAACATCCAAAAGATAACAAAATCAAGCATAATTCAAAAAACAACAACATCCAAGACATAAGGTTCAAATTCCTGAATTATTACATAACAAAAAAAAACTGTTCCTCTCACATCTACTCCTCCTCATATATATCCTCCACACTTGGAGTTGGAGAGCGTCTTCTACGAGTCCTTTGGATCGAGTGGCGGGTCGGATCCGTAACTGGGCTCTCCCACTCCCTCCGCTCTGGAGTATATGGCTTCAAATTTAAAGCCTTCATCATGAACTTCATCATTTTCTTGATCCCTGAGACATCCTTCTCCATCTGTGTCATCCGATCGCCCATCTCCTCTCGAAAGGACCCATATGGAGCATCTCGAGCCCCTCGAGATGACGCACCTTGCCGGAGTGGAGGTTGAGCTGATGTCGATGGCTCATCCGGTTAATTAATGCTCGCAAATGTGAAGTACTATAAATAGGAGGGTAGCAATCTATCAAGTAGAAACCTAGCTCAATAGAAGGATACAACATCTGAATCACCCGCTGGATGATGACGCCCAGGGGCAAGTTGTTGTATCTTTGTCGGGTGGGTTGCCTCAACTTGTAGGAGTAGCTAATCAGGGAAAGTAGTAAGTCCTCCACGTCGAACTTCTCCTCCTCCAAAATAAAATAAGTGACATAACTGAGCTGGGCTGTGACCTTTGTTGTGTCACACAACTTCAGCATAATTGTGTGGCGTAATATATCCTGAACAACTAGGGAATCCACGGTGAGTGTCGACACCGACGAGATCAGACTTTTGCATTCCTTATTATGTAGCACCATGTTCACCTGAGTCCAATCTCTGCCCACCCTGAAACTCTCCACAATCTCCAACCGATGTGAATGCTGGGATAATCCAAACACGCGCCTCAGGTGCTCATGAGTAATAGTCACCTCCTGCCCTTGTACCAATGACCGCACTCCTCCATCTAGCCTGGTCTGTTATGGGTCTTCCAAATGCGTATAGAACTCTCGCACTAACTCGGAAGAAAATCCGTCAGAAATAAATAAATTTAGCACCTCGGAGGCAGCAAATAACTGCATAATATGAGAGTGTCGTGGCAAGTCAAACTCCACGATGTAAGGAACGCCCACTACTACTGCCTCTACTTCTAACTCTGTACTCTTCTTTCCTTTAGGGGCCATCTGCCACATTATAGAAACTTATTAAAAAAAACAAGAATGACAAAATTTTCATCTAGTAAAAAAAAATGTTTTCACACATACTCTAAAAATCAAAATCAAGGTAGATCTAAGAATTTAACATCAAAAATCAAGTTAATCAAAATCAAAAACAATTACTAGATCCAAATCAAAATCAAAATCCAAATCAAAATCCACTAGTTATTTTCATATTTTCAATAATTTCTAAACAACAACTACTAGATCCAAGAAATCCGAGAAACGCTTTCATGAAAAAATAAATTTAAGAATCTCCTTCAAAATTAAAATACATTCATATCCTAACATTAAAATAAAAAATTTCACATATTCAAAAACAAAAACCTCATCAAAACCACAAATCTTGGAGAAAACCTAACCGTGTAGATCTAATTTCGAAATCTACCTAAAATTTCATATTTCTTCATCTCTAACTTCACAATGAAGCTTTAAAACAAAAATCATAAGCAACAGTGAAGAAATACCTCAGATCTGGGCGTAGAACAGAGTGTTCTTCGAGGTTTTTTCAGGAGCAAATGGCAGCAAACGGCGGATCTGAAAAGATTAGGGGGATTTAACAAAAGCCTCGATAGCGCCAGCGCTAGCTCTAGCGCCGGCGGTATCAGGCCCTTATGATTTTTCAATAAATCAAAATTCCATTAAATACCTCTATTTATTCTCTACAATATGTACTAGTTGGTAAGGCAAGATTTCGTATATTTTGACTTGTATTGGGTGTCCTAGATTCTTCAAATTAAAACATGCCTACTAATGCAATTTTCTTCATCTTTAACCATCAAAAACATTTCCAAAAATTCTGCAAATTCAGCATAGAACTACTATTGGGACACCTAATCAACTTCCAACATCAAAATTTTCAAAACCCTAAAAAATCACTTACTGTTTCCCGCGCAAGCGCTAGCGCCGGCGCTAGCGTCGAGTTTCGAATTTTTGTGTTTTTAAAATTTCTAAAAATTCCTAAAAATATTTTGATCTATATGTACTATTTAGTTTTTGCATATCTGTTTTTTCTTTTCTTTTTGAAAAATCAAATACAAAAATAGAAAAACAAATTACAAAAAAAATATATATGTTTTTCCTTTGTTTGTTATTGTTGTTTCCTTTGTTTAAAGTTCATCTTTTTACAAAAATAAAAAAAATTTATTACAAAAGCAAAAATTACAAAAATCTGCTTTTATTTGCAAAAATCAAATACAAAAATATAAAACTTTAAAACTATAAAAAAAAACTCTGATTTTTTCTTGTAAAATCAAGCATGATTTAATCTACTATTTAGAAATTCTACAATGTTACAATTTTTCTCTTCAAACTACTTTGGACATTGTCTTTCTTTATGCTTTGATATATCTATTCAAATTTGCATCAATTATAGTTTAAAAGTTGTGTACGATCAAGCTTAGCATGCCTCTAAGTATGAGAAATGCTTTATGGTTGATAATGATATTTATTCACTCACCTTTTTTTTGGCATTGTCTACATATGCATTTAATCTAAGAATGCTTGTGTATGTTTTGTATTAGTACAAATAAATTTAAATTGCACAAGTATCTTACCTACACTCCTTATTTTGCACTCTTAAACATTAAGAAAAGTGGTTATATTTTTTTCTCATAAAATCTATTGATTTGCAAAACAAGTGTATTCGGAGAACTTTGTACAAAACAAAATTATAAAATAAATGACAGATAACTCCACTAAGCACTGCTTGAACCTCCTGATAAGTCTTAATGAGCATTGTGAGGTTGAGCACCTTGGAAAGAATAATAAATTATCTTGTGCAAATCAACTCTTTCTTTTAAAAATAAGAAAAACCACTTTCTCTTAAGTACACCGGATCACAAGTCTCAAAATTCAAAATAAAATATGTGATCCCCCAAGCACTACTTTGCACCTTGATAAGTCTTGATGAGCATTGTGTGTGCAAAGCACCTTGGTAGTTGTACATTTTTTGTGCATTAAACTGTGTGGAAGTAATCTTATTTGTGTTTTATTAAGCTTCTTACTTTACATATTATTGTATTTTTTTATTAAAACATTTGTTTACTCTCCTCAAATTTACACTTATGAGCACATCATTATCTTCCATAACACTTCTTCTCATGAGTATTGGATCCTAATGCTAATTCTATATTCTTTTTTCTTTTTGAAATGCACTAGATAACCTAGCATGTGTTCTACAATGTTTTTGTATGTTTTTGAACTTAAGAATTAAAGTAACATTGTGGTCATCTCTTTTTGATAAACATTATTTCATGCTTGGTTATTCTAAAATTTAAAACAGCACAATGATTTCCAAAAACATCATTTTGTGTGATCTTTACCTCATATTTTTTGGATTATCATTACTATTTGCTGTAAGTCTTCCGCATCTTAACCATATAAGTGTTTTTTACCTTGCGCTTTCATGCTTATTTCATATCTTTTATTATTTGCATCATCACTTATTCTTAAAAATTCCTATCTTTCATTATGTGATAGATTTCCTTGGAAACACTTTTTATTGGTTACTTCAAACATAAAAATCTTTTATGCTAAAAACTCTGAAATTTTGTAATAACACTGATCTATTTCAATACAATACAATTCTAAATCTCCTTATCATTTACCTAAAAAGCTCGATCATGCCTTATCTTTTATTTACACATTTTTAGTGCTTTATCTCCCTACCCACTTTTGCTAATAACAAAGGGGGAGAACTAACATGATAAAATGCAAAAGGGGGAGAACTAACATGCTAAATATATAATCCGCTATCAAAATGCAAACCCAACATGATTGATTATGTTGATAGCATATATATTAGGGGAGCATTCACTTAGGGGGAGCATGTATTTAGGGGGAGCAAGTCTAACATGCTAGATCAATTATTATCCTAAGTCATCACTCTCACACACACACAAGTATAGTTTCATCATGCTTATCTATTAATGCTTTGATTTATCATTAATGGATTTGTTATTATCAAAAGGGGGAGTTTGTTGGAACATGGTCTTCCGCATCTCCTAGGTTTGAGAATAACAAATCCTATGTGTATTTGATCTTGTGTGTTCAAGTGTGCAGGTTTACTAGGTCCACATGACTCAAGGAGTACACATGATGACTGCCCCCAAAATTGAGGCCAAAATTTGAAGAGGCTCACTAGCGCCGGCGGTAGCAACTAGCGTCGGGCGCTAGCGTTGATGAGCTTGTTTCCGGGAGCTGTTATGGAAGGCACTAACGCCTGGCGGTAGTGGATAACGCCGGCGGTATCGGTGAACACAGAAGGAATGAAAGCCTCGTTGCCGCGGATTAGAGATCCTACCGCGCATGAAGTTTCTTAATCAGGGATAGCGCCGACAGTAGCTACTAGCGCTGGCGGTAGCATGGAGCACAAGAGGCATGGAGCAATAGGTTGTCGCGGATGGAAGATTCTGCCACGCAAATTGTTTCTTAATCCGGGCTAGCGCCGGCGGTAGCTCTAGCGTCGACGGTAGCGCTTGGGCTATAAAAGGACTCCCTCTCCTCTTGTTTTCGTACACCAATTGCATACACCTCAGAGAGAGAGTACTAGAATTCCAGAGGCCTATCTTGGCCGAAATTTGAGGTCCTGTCGAAGCTCTGCCAACTTCTGAAGGAGGATTCCATCACGCCGAATCCAAACGAAGTCCGCTTCGACAAACGCTGATTCTACAATGGATCTTCGCCTCCATATTCAGAAGTTCATCTTAAGGGAAGTTTTTATCATTTTATTTGTCTTTCTTTGTAAACGATAGTGAAATCGCCTCGTGTTGGCGACTAGGTCTGGGGTAGGACTTAGGGTTAAAATCGCCTCGTGTTGGCGACTAGATCTAGGTTAGGTCTAGGGGGTGCTTAAGGCCACATCCGGGGAAGGATTGGCTAGAGCGACTTGAGGCCGAATCTGGGAAGGAGGAGGCTAGGGCCACCGGTTCATGGGGAAGCGAGTCGGGATAGAAAACGAAAAGAGCTTTTATTATTCGCCTCCGATCTCTAGCGACATTGAGATCAAGTTTTGTAATACTGATTTAATATCAATAAAGCTTGTCTCTCTTTTTGTTTTACTTGTCTTCTTATTGCAATATTCTAAGGTTTTCTAAATAAAATATAAAGTTTTTGAAAACCCTTATTCACCCCCCCTCTAAGGGCGCCGACCGATCCAACAACATGTTTCCCAGGTTTCCCAAGACCTTTCTCACTCCAGATATGATACTTGCTGCTGAGCCACTTGCTACTGCTGATGGTGATACCTACCGCTTCCTCATCCGTTGGCGTGACCACCCCCCTTCAGACGACTCATGGGTACTCGAGAAGGAGCTTCGAAGCTTGGATGCCGACCTTCTCCACCGCTATCTTTCGGACCACGCATCGGTGATACGTGATTTTGAGCCGGGGAGGATTGATGGCGCGGCCCCTCCTACACTACTTGATGATGATTCGGTTGCCGAGGCACAACGGAATAAGGATTTTAGGCGCCATGTTGACGCTAATGGAAGGCAACGTTACAACCTCCGCCCACAACATGCTAAGTCTGCTTGAAGACCAAGTTATCTATTTTATGCGTTTTATTTTATAATATAAAATTATTAAATGTTTGGGTAAAATTTTATATTCATTTGAGTATTTTTATTATTTATTTCCTGCATTTAAAACTTTTGGTGTGTATTTAACAGTACGGATGGTTGAGATTACGTCTCGATCTTGAACGGTTGTATGATGTTTGTAACTCCTATATAAGGAGGCTATTATGAGGCTTGAAGAGATGAAGAAAGAAATTAACCCTAAATCCTCCTTGAGAATTTCGGCCAAGAGGGAGACTCCTCCTTGCCACCGCCCCCTTTGTTGGTGTGAAGCCAATGATTGCTCCCTCCACCCCTCTTCGGTGCGACTCTGGTGAGGATTCCTTCGGTGCAACTCCAAGGAAGAAGGTTGCATCCCCATTCGGTGTGACGTCGGTGGATCCGTTGAGAGAGTGATTATCCCACACATATCTTGTGCGATTGCTAAATCCGGGTTGGGTAACTTCTCCCCTCCATCTTGTGTTTTCTTTCTTTATATTTGTGGAGAACGAGCAACCGTTTTATCTGCAATTTTAAATACTCCGTTTGCAATTTCTAAAATTGATTTCAATGTTATCGAATCTCTTTTATTCAGGATCGGGTAGGTCCAATTTGCTTGAGCGGATCTTGGCCTATAGCCTTGATTTTGCTCTCCAAAAGGATTGGCAACCTTTATGTTAATTTTGGGGAATAACCCGACTCTCTTCTGATCGATATTTTAGAGTCTATCATTCCTCCCATTGTGGTGTATATGCTGCATTAGATGCGAAGCGTATTGCGACGATAGATGCTTGTGTAGGTGAGGTAGATCTAGGTTTGAAGGGCGTAGTGAGGCATCTTGTTCGTGTTAATCTCTAAAATCACGAAACCCCTACATCACGACAATTCCGAGATTGCCCGCCCAGGAACACATGGAGCACCACTCCCCCCTCGACCTCCTTCCTCTCTCCGGTGAACCTGAACAACGGGCCATCCGAGGCCAACACCCTCTTGGCTTCCACCTTTATCTCATCGAATGCCTTCTTGAAGATGATGTTGACAGAACTTCCGTTGTCTACGAGAATCTGGGACACGGTGAAGTTCTCGATGGCGGTCTAGATGACCAGCGTATCGCAGAATGGGTCCTCATGACCCGACATGTCCCTTTGGGAGAAAGTAATTTTTTCTGCTGGGGGTGGGGCCGTGGATGTCGAAGCCACGCTCCGGCGCTAGATAGTATGGAGACTCTCCTTGTGGGTTGCCTCCACCCCTACTCCCCCGTGGATCACTCTGATTCCTCCTCGGGTCCCCAAATCGACCCTGTCCTTAAACCTCTCCTCCTCGTCCTCCCGAGGCAAAAACTCCTCGATCCTTACCTACTGCTGCTGCCGCGGCGCCGACATTCTAGCCCTCTTTGTCCTTAAGAATTTTTGGCAGGTGGTCGTTGCGTGACCTTACTCATCATGGAAGACACAATATGGCAACGCCACCTCTCCCCTCCCGGCCTTTTCCGCCCTATTTCCGCTCCTCCATCTTGCTCCTGCTTCCGCTTCTTCTCTCCTTCCTCTTCCTCCTCTTCCTCGCTTGATTGTCATAGCCTGCTGAGGCGGGGGAGGCATCTGCTTTGGACCCTGCCTCCATCCCAGCTGTTGGGGTCTTCCTTGTCCTCCATGGAAGTTACCCCCTCCCGGGGCGTAACCTCTTCCTTGACCTTGCATCCCCCCGCCGTGCTGCCTCCATCCCCCCTCCGGGGCCCGGGGCTCTTCCCTTCTCCGTACCACCTACTGCTTGACCTCCGGCTCACTGAGCTTTGCTAGCCTCTTGGTGAGCTCCGGATTGGCCTCCTCACTTTCGACCTCCTCCGCCACCCTCTCCATCAACTCCTCGTAGGAGACGGTGGCCTTTCTCTTCAGATCCATCTTGAAGAAACTCTCCTTCAGCCCCAACGTGAAGGCGAGCTGAAGGGAAAACCCGGGCATCTCCTGGGTGAGCAATACTTCTTCCTGAAACCGATCTGCATAATGAGCCAATGACTCCTTGGGCTCTTGCTTCACCTTGAAGAGGGACTCGACGTCCTTCTTCCTCTTCTTCGAAGTTGAGAACCGCAACAAGAAACAAATCCTTGAACGCGTAGATCGACCCGACAGGGAGTTGGTGGAACCACTCCCTGGCCTTCTCCTTTAGGGTGACGGAAAAGAGCCGACACTTGAAGGCATCCGAAATCGGCCTGATAGAAACCGAGTCCTCAAATGACTGCAGGTGTTGGACTGGGTCATCCCGGCCGTGGTAGTATACCCTATCCCACTCCCCGAACCCTTCCGGGATGGGTACGGAAAGCACCAGCTCGCAGAAGGGGCTTTCTCTACCTGCCATCCTTTCCTGCTCCACTCGCCCCCCGAGCTCCCTCACCTGGCTTGAGCCTGCTGGGGCACTGCTCGCGAAGGCCACCCTCGCCGAAGCCGCTCCTACGGATGCCGCGCCCGCCAGGATCGCGCTCGCCTGTACCGAACCTACCTGCGCCGCATTCGCCTGCGCCGCACCCGCCTGCGCAGCGCTCGCTGGCGCCGAACCCGCCGGACTGGCGAACAGCCCTCGCCCCTCCAAGTCTTGCACTGACCCGCGACCACCTCCTTTCCAGCCCTTCCTCCTGGTGCATCCTTGCCAACCGCTGCTGGAGGTTGGGTTACCTAGACCGCTGGGGTTGCGAACTCAATATGCAGTGATGCGACCGCGAACCCGAGAGTGTCGAGGACTTCTCTCCTGAAATTCGAGAACATCGTCCTTTGCACCGCAGCCGGGGGTGACCCGCAGAACTCCTCGCCCTGCTCTTCATCTCCTTCCATGTCTCTTCCTTGAAACTTTCTTGGACCATCCACACTCCATGCTCACCGCACCAAAATGTTGAAACTGATTTCTCGACCTCTTGTGAAGCTCGGGCCCTCAACAAGTTGAGGGGCAGCTAGCCCTTACTAGTCCCTCGGAAGGAGCAGAATGGGGATTCATAAACAGACTAAGACCTTAGAAATGGCAAGGAGGTCCCACCACAAACCCAGAAGATCGTTGAGCGCTTCCCCTCCCAAGCCAAAGCTGAGACTTGGGCACCTTGGAGAGTTAGAGAGCTAAACCAAAGTAACCAAAGGAGGACGAAGCTCAGAGAACTGAGATTGGATCCCTCCCAAGGTGCCCTTTGAGGTCTATTTATAGTTTTTTGTTCGTGGTCTGTCAATAGCGGAATTCTAACTTTTGGTTTTACTAAACGCACCCCAATTTGGCCTGCTAACAGCTAAACTCCGTTGTTTAAAAAGGCTAGCGGCAGACCACCAGGGGCAGAGGGGTAATTCCCCCCCCCCCCCCTTTGTTAATAGGCTAATGACCTGCGAGAAGGCTACTCGCGAGAGCTCTTGCGAGTCATCTCGCGTAACCCCTCTTAGGCAAGCGTTCTGCGAGGACCTCGCTCGCGCTTCTTCTGGCGACAGCCACCGAGGCCAGGTCTCGCATGCCTTCCTGCGAGCTCCCCTCGGCCTTGTGCAAATTTGCCAAACCAGCTGGACGATTGAGTTCGCCGAGCTGAGAAGCTAGTTCGCCGAACTGAGAACGTGACGCGAGTTCGTCGAACGGAGAATGGATTTCGTCGAACGCCGTTTAAAGCCCGTCGAACATGAAGACTTGGAAAAAAGCCAGCTGGAAGAAATCTGGCTCGTCCGCCTTCTCGCGAGCAGTCGGCGAGTATCCGGCTCGCCCGCCTTCCTGCGAGCGACCTTTGGGGATCTGGCTCGCCATCTTTGTTACTTCTTCCTCCTGCAGGATTCGAAACCCCTCTTAGGTGAGCGTTTTGCAAGGACCTCGCTCACGCCTCTTCTGGCGACAGCCACCGAGGCTAGGTCTCACATGCCTTCTTGCGAGTTCCCCTCGGCCTTGGGAGAGTGATGAGCTGGAAGGAAGATTGAGCTTGCCGAGCTGAGCTGCCGATGGAGGAAAACCGCTGAGTCAACTTGGTCCCAGCGGATCCGCCGAGATGGGACAGAAATAACCGCTGAGACGGCTGACCCTCTCAGCCCTACCACTTTTGCTTCTAATTACCTTAGATAATTCTTGTCGTTGTTATGCACATCGCATTTACAGCCAAAAATCTTAAAATAGTTAACCTTAGGCTTTTTATTCTTAAGTAATTCATAGGGTGTTTTTCCCTTAAGTTTGTGTATCAAACTCCTGTTCAACACATGATTTGTTGTGTTCACTGCCTCTGCCCAAAAAGAGATTGGCAAATGAGCATCAGCAAGCAATGTAGTTGTTGATTCAAGTAGTGTTCTATTTTCCTTTCAGCTACCCCATTTTGTTGAGGAGTTCTAGGAGCAGAGAAACATTGCATGATCCCTTCTTTTCCACAGAATTCTCTCATCATAAGAGATTCAAACTCAGTGCCATGATCACTTATGATCAATGCAACTAGAGTTGTGTACTCAATCTAGATGGACCTGAGAAAGTCTATCAGAACACTAAAGGTGCCAGACTTGTTCCTAAGAAAGAACACGCAAGTGAATCTAGAGAAGTCATCTACAATAACTAAAGTGTAATGCTTCTCTCTTAGACTATGTATTGCAATGGGTCCAAAAAGATCCAAATGCAGTAAGTACAAAATCCTAGGTGAATCACTCTTGGATAACGATTTAAAACTACTCTTGGTCTGCTTTCCTAGTTGACAAGCCCTGCAGAGTCGTTCCTTCTTGTATGATACAAAAGGCAGTCCTCTTACTAGATTGTCCTTTGAGAGCTTAGAGATAGTTCTAAGGTTAATATGTCCTAGCTTTTCATGCCATAATTCATTTGTTTTACTTTTTGAATTAAATAAACAAATGTCTGAATTGGCAGAGTCAAAATTGACTAAATAAATATTTCCATGTCTAGTACCATATAACACATTAATGTTTTTATTATTGGTAATAAGACATAAGGAATGATTAAAAGTTACCTGATAACCTTCATCACATAACTGGCTTATGCTAATAAGGTTATGCTTGAGACCCTTGACATATGCTACCTCTATGAAGGTAACAGCTCCAACTTTGATTTTTCCATATCCTTTGGTTTGTACACAGTTGGAGTCTCCAAAAATCACTTTGGGTCCAAGCTTTGCTTAGGTCGGCCCTGTTTCCTGTCATGTGCTTAGAGCACCCACTATCCAAATACCAATGTTCCTTTATGTGTGGATAGCTCTGTACCTGCACAACATAAAATAAAGTAGTTGTTTTTTACCCAGACTACCTTGGGTCCTTTTGTCTTACCACAAAAATAAAAAATGTAAGAAATCTTAGGCTGATCCTTATAGCCTTGTGGATGATATCTCCTTGGAGGAATAATCCACTCAGTGAAGGGATTTTTAGTATGTTGAGAATTTGAATTCTTTTGAAATTCAGTACATTTTCTGTTCGACAAACTTGGCTGAGTTCGTCGATCGCCGTTCGACGAATTGAAGTAATTTCACCAAGCGTCGTTCGATGAGTAGCTATACTGAAAGTCTGTATTCAGATTTTGTCGATCTACGTTCGACGAATTCTTGTGATTTCGTCGAGCACCGTTCGACGAATTCATTTGAATTCCTTATTCAACATCCTTACTTGAGATATTCTTACCTACTTCTACTGCCTCTTGGCTCTTGGCAGAGATGAACTTTACTGGTGTAGATAAAATGTTTTTCTTAAGGAGATCTGGTTGACATGATGATGCACCCAAGCCCAGTTTGTCATTAAGTTTGACATTCACAGAGCTTGTGATGTCCATCAGTTTGATGCTTCTCTTATTGAGGGATTCTTCAAACTTTTTAGCCTCAGATAATTTGTTCTCAATGAGAACAATATGTTCTTTGGAGGCAGCCAATTCTTTCTTAAGACTGACGTTATCTTCAGTCAGTTGATTCATTTCAACCAAGTTATTTCTGAGGGAAATTATTTCCTTCTTAGATTTAATTAAATCCAAACAAAGAGTTTTAAATTCATTTTTGAAATCATTTGAATTAAAGTAAAAGGTAGGGATTACCTTATCACTGTCATTACCAAATTCTGATTCATCTGAATTACTTCCTGAGGCATTGATAGCCATCATGCAGAAGTTTCTTTCATCTTCATCATCTTCATCATCACTGGAGCTGGATGATGATGCAAGTTCTGAATCATTGCATGAGTCATAGACAGCCATCAAGCATTGATCCTTTTCATTTGCATCATTTTCATCTTCAGATGAGCTGAATGATGACTCTAACTCTGTATCACTCCATGTCTCAACTACAAAGCCTCTTCCCTTATGTTTGTGTTTGTGGGAGGATGGCTTGCTGGAGTGCCTCTTTTCTTCTTTCTCTTTTCTTTTGTTCTTCTTTTGATTCTCTGGACACTTAGGTAGAATGTGTCCAGGTTTCCTGCAGCCATAACAAATAATTTCCTTAGAGTTTGTTTTGTCATACCTTGGTTTTTCTTTTGATCTGAGATCCTTCTTTCTGAAGTCCTTTCTAGCCATTTTGTAAAATCTCTTGGCTAGGAGGCTCATAAACTCCATTTCTCCTGGAGCTTTATCTTCCTCTTCTGTAGCTTGAAAAGCAATGCTTCTCTCCTTTTTGGTGGCTGGAGAGGAGGTAGTTTGTTCAGCTTCTCTAGACGTGATAAGCTGCTCATAGGAATTTAATTTTCCCAATAAGGTCTCAGTAGAGATCTCATTCAGGCTTCTGGCTTCCTTAATTATCCAGATCCTAGAGTCCAATGTGCTGGGGAAGCACATTAAGATCTTATCATTGACTTCAGTGATTGAAATCACTTTGTCCAAAGTCTTCAGCTCGTTGATTATGAGGCTAAGTCTATTGTACATGTCTGCAACTGTTTCAGTTTCTCCCTTTTTGAAGTTCTCATATTGAGAGATGAGATGAGATCTTCTATCCTTTCTCTCATCTGCAAAACCTTCCACCATGTTGTTGAGGGAGATCTAGATATACCTGGCTGAGGTGCATTCCACAACCTTCTGGAAAATATCATCAGACTTTGTCTATGCCAATATGTTCATTGTTTTGGCATCTGCATTTCTTTGCTGCTTTTGATCTTCTGTCCACTCAGGAGGTGGAACAGCATTATTATTGGTTGCTGTTTAAGTACTTATTGATGCTGAAGGAGTAGGAGGTCCTGTCAAAATAGCATTAAAAATATGCTCATCAATAGAATTCATATATAACTTGATCATTGCCTTCCATAGTGCAAACATATTTAGATTGCATATATGAGGTCTTGTGCTTGAGTATTCTTTGTTCTGTGCCATGAGTTTTTAGCAAAAGAAAAACTCTAGAGGAAATTAAGATCTAATTGATCTTTGGATTCAGGTGCTAGCCTGTAAAAAATCAACCAACCTTTGATACCAATTGAAAGTGAGGTATTAGATCTTAGATTTACTCTAGAGGGGGGGGGGGGGGGGGTGAATAGAGTATTAAAAGTTTTTAACTTATTTTATAGCGGAATTAAAATACTGATATATATATATATATATATATATATATATATATATGTAACAGAGTGAGTATGAAAACAAAATAAATAAACAACACAACACAGTACAGAAAATCACACAAACACAGAAGACACAAGAATCTATAGTAGTTCCCCAATCAAACTTGGTACATCTACTCTTCTACCACCATTGGTAGGAATCCACTAGGTTTTTGATCAGGTGCCCTATCACATATGGGATTTTTGATCAGGTGACCAAACACTACTGAGCTTTTGATCAGGTGCTCAAACCAAATCACAGGTTTTTGATCAGGCGCCCTACCAACAGAAGTTAACTTTTGAAGGGAGTTAGAACTCTGTACAAGATGGGATAAAAAGGGTAAAAAAAAGATTTTTGAAATTCTTCTCTGTCAATAAGCTGAGAGAAGACTAGTGGATTGTTGATGTCAAGCTCCCCTTGTCTGATAGAAAATTCTTGACAGTTAATGGATGGAGCTTTCTCTTAGATGTGAAATGTCTTCCTTGATAGCAGATGAATCTGAGAGACAAAGTTTCTCAGATTATTATTGCTCTTTGAAGATTAGAAACTAGCAGCTCAAAACTGAGAGAATATTATTGATGTTCTCAGGGAATGAAAGTTTGATGCTGTAGAAGATGAAGATTTCTGTCACTATGAGTATTTCACCAGTATATCACTTTTCTTCTCTATTCTCTAATATATCTTCTTGTTTTCTTCAATATCTCTTTTTCCATTTATATATCTAACTAATTTGAAATTCAAATCTCCTAATTAAGGAATAAAATAATCTGTAATGATCATTCTTGGAACTGCAATCTGATTTAGCACAAATCTTTAATTCTTTTTCCTTTTCCATGATAGTATCCTTTTCCAATATATGTCAATGACTACTTTTTCGAAAGAAGAGAATGGATAGGAATAATAAAAGGAAGGATCAAATCTTGATTTATCTGATAATGAATAAGTCCAAATAATAGAATTGATCCGTTGCTGATTAGTCGATCTGAGTTCAAATAAAAATAGATAACTGATCTATCAGAAGTTGTTAAGCTGGAGAAGAAATTCGTCGAGCAGAAACTGAGTTCGTCGAGCTGAGAGTTGAGTTCGTCGAACAGAAAGCTGAGTTCGTCGAACTGAACATTTTGGTACTTATACATCGAACACATAGCTGAGTTTGTTGATCTCAAACTGGAGTTCGTCGAACTGAAGACAAAATTTGTAGAGCTGGCTGGAAGACTGAAATCGTCGAGCTGAAGAGCAAGTTCGTCGAACTGAAGCATGACGTTCGTCGAACGCAGAATGGATTTCGTCGAACGCAAATTGAAGTTCGTCGAACACAGAACATTTGGAAGACACACTTAGGCCTTGACCCTTAGACTATACAATGGGGTCAACTTGGGTCCTAGTCATAGATAGTGATCCTAGCCCAAATCAGTAATAGGGTTGTTCCAACATTGGTATTAAGATCTATAGAGATAGATCAAAGAAGTTGTTGGGTTTGACCCAGAGTACATACATTGATAAAGTGTTGAAGCGGTTCAACACGTTGGACCCAAGGAGAGATTCTTACCCATGTCATATGTTGTGAGTCTCTCTAAGGAATAGTGTACAAAATATTTGGAAGATAAGGACCGCATGATGTTGATTCCATATGCTTTGGCAATTGGACTAATCATGTATGCAATGTTGTGTACTCAACCCGATGTCTCATATGCTTTGAACATGACTAGAATATATCAGTATGATCCTGGTGATGGTCACTAGACAGCAGTCAAGAATATCCAGAAGTACTTGAGAAGAACTAAGGATGTGTTCTTCGTGTTTGGTGGAGAGGAAGAACTTGTTTTAAAGGGTTACACAGATGCTTGCTTCCAAAATGATAGGTATGACTCAAAGTCCCTATCAGGTGTTGTATTTTTCCTTAATGGAGGGGCTGTGAGATGGAAGAGTTCCAAGAAAGACACAGTTACTGATTCTACTACAGAGGCCGAGTATATCTCTGCTGCAAATGCGGAGAACGAGGTTTTATGGATTAGGAAATTCATCGGCGAGCTTGATGTAGTTCCTAACATTGTTGATCCGATAATTTTTTACTGTGACAACAATAGTGCCATTCCACAGGCCAAGGAACCTAGATCTTATCAGCACTCCAAGATCATACTTCGGCAGTTGCATCTTGATGTGAACATTTACAGAGTATTGAATGAAAAGAATATATCGAATATACTGACAAGGCCTCTTGCGGAAAGGAACCTTAATGGTCATGCTAGATCAATGGATATTAGATACTTGAACGATCATCTTTAGTGAGAGACTTGTGGATTATATGTTTGTCAGTTATTTATTCATATGATGAATTGTGATATATACTATATATTTCTTTTAACATTTATGGCAAGTTCTTTTGTTATGTCAATTTGATTCTATATTTGATGTAGTAATTAACATAATAAATGATCTTAGAATGTTTGCTTTCATAGGAATTCAAGTGCGTAACTTAAATGTGAGGGCCTATGATTATTTGAAGCATCATTCTTAATTGGTCCCCGATCGAGTTATCATCTTAGAAATTATGGCGAGGATGATACATTATGACTAGTATGTGGGTTGACTGATGACCGGTTATCGCAGATCATGATATTGGATATCAAGTCATCACATAGGCACTTGTTAGGAACATGTTGTTCTGGACAGACCCACCATGAGACTATTTTGTGGATTGCTATGATTGTGTCAAAAGTAGGTCTGAAGTGACAATGATGTTTGTGGATCTTTGACCCGAAGTCACATCATTCATCAAGTGAGCAAGAGCATACTTTGATGCCATATAAAGCATTCCTTGAGAAAGGTTGATGATAAGGGTGGTTATTGGGTACGTTACGAATCATTTGGTTGTTTGCATGGGACAAAAATGGAATTTGTCCTCCTATATGACAAGAGTTATATCCATGGGCCCCTTGATGGAATGGGGCTGAGAAATGAATGACCATGCTTAGTTGAGTCAATACATGATACTGAGCTCACCAATTTCTGGAAGTCTATACTAGATCAAGAAAGTAAGATTAAATTATTAAGAGGGTGACATGGTTCATGCCTCAAGTTTAATCTGGATGTAAGAGACAAAGGAACAAGACAACACTAAAACATTGGTCGCAATAGGTTCATTGAGTTACGAATACTTATATTACTTGGGTAGCAATGATGCATTGCTAGATGCTACTCATTGCTTGTGAGACTATAGTTGATACGTTCTAGCTTGAGTGGGAGACTGTTGGAGTCTTTTTTCTCTAGAAGTAATCAACGAATTAGATTCATTGCCAACGTATTATGAGCTTATGGGGTCGCACATAATAATGTGCAAAAAATTGGTTATTTGATCTGGGTGGCTCAACTTATATAGGATATAAGTGGAGCGCCAAGTTTGGATTGAATGGGAGAGATCTTGTGTAGGTTGGATTTTATGGCGATATGGTGATATCGACTAGAGATCAAGACGACATAATGTATGTTGATTTGATAGTCTACTGACAGAGAAAATGTTAACTAGACAAAGTCGACTAGACGTCTCGTCGATATAAGGTATATCAATTGGACAATGTCGAGTAGAGCTTTAGTCTGTTTGAACTGTATCGACTAGACATCTCGCCGATATAGTGTATATCAGCTTGATGACTTGTGATATCTGTCGACTAGAAATTCTGTCATATAGACTTCAAGATGATTTAAAATATATCAAATTGAATGTCTGTTGACTGAGACTTTGTCGACTAGATGTCAAAACAACACAGTGTATGTCTGATAGTCTATAGGTATGTAGTCTAATTTACTTATACTTTTGCTAGTAAACAAAATAACAAGCACACACAGAAAACACACAAGTGTTTATAGTTGTTCCCAAGACAGTGTGTCTATGGGTAGTCCACTTTCCCTCTACACCTTTCTAACAGTGTGTTAGGCAAGGCCAACTCCTCCAATCTCAGCTCCTAGAGCTTACAACTAAGATCCCTAAGGATCTCTCAGGCTTGCTCCAAGCCCTACCTCAGGCCAACAATCCCTACCACTCAGAGTGCTACCACTCCTACAACTCAGAGATCCCCTTGACCTCCTACCTCAGGCCTATCAAGAAGCCCTACTTCTCAGGCAAATTGCCCTACAGCTCAGGCTAAACAACCTTACAACCTGAGGCCTAACAACCCTACAACTCAGGTTCAGCAACCCCACACACTCAGGCAATGTGCCCTACAAGCTCAGAACAATACAGTTCCTACAGAGAATAAGTGTTAAGCTTACAACATTAGACAATACTGGAATTATGTCTTCTGTTGTTCCTGCATAACTGGTGAATCCTTGAAACTTGGTTGAATGAAACTTTAGTCCTCGCTTCAATCTGATACTTTTCTTCAGTAGAGGAGAAAGGATCACCTTGCTCTTCTGAGTAGAAGAGCTATCTTATATCCTTATGTCTTCTTGTTGGTTTAGTAAGAAGGAGGAGGAGAGAGCTTGAAAGCCGTCATTGGAACAGTGATAATGGCCTTCTTTATTTCAGCACATCAACATGTACTTTTGAAATTTCCCTAACATGTTCTTTTATACTTCATGTGTCTTCAACGGCTCTTAGAAAGGCCCCTGACATATTGGATGAGGATAAAATGCTTTATCACTCCTTTACTGTTGTTTGCGCCAAAATCAAATCGTGCCACTGTCTTCTTCCAGATTTGAATCTATCTCAACGGTTGGGCTGAGACAGCCTTCTGTCTCAGCGGTTGAACTGCTTTCATCTCAGCGGATCCACTGAGATATTTTCTCTTCTCAGCGGAATTTGTCTATCTGCAGCTCAGTAGAGGCAGATCACTTCTTAGCAACTCCTGGTCCCGTCTCAGTGGTTCCGCTGAGACAATGGCTCCTTCTTAGCGGTTTTGGCAGCAAACCTCTGAACTTATTCTAATGTTTGGAATATCTTAACCCTGCACATTCCTAATGCAATGTGGGGTTTATCAAATACAATATGTACTTAGCATTGTGAGTGATGCCTCTTAAAATCAAGGGAACATTGATGGCAATATTTCCAACAATGTCTGCTAGACATCTCGACGATAAAGTGTATATCGACGAGACAGTGTCGACTAGACAGAGTATGTTAGGCATGTCATCAATATAGTGTATATCGATTAGATGTCTCATCGAAATAATGTATATCGAAGAGACAGTGTCGACAAGACAATGTCGGCTAGACATCTCGCCGATATAATGTATATCGACAAGATGTCACATCGACATAGTCAAAGAAAGCTTATTCTCTTGTTTAAAACACAAATCTGGTTTGACTTTTCTTGGGGTAATTCCTGTTGTAGGTTAACCAAGTTCACTAGGTATTACATTTTTATATAAAATTTAGTTGTGGGGTTAAGGTTTATCATTCTCCCGAGCCCTCAAGAAGTATTCTGTAGAGCGGCGACGGTGAACCCACAACTCTCCTATTTTGCAGATTGTTAACCAAGTGCCGAAAATCTTCTCTTGGAATCAGGTAGCAATCTTTGGAGACGAAGGCCCCGATTCTTCTAAGCAGCTTTTGATTGTCAATGGCTAGGTGTTTCTCCCATTATTGTCGAAATCCGGTAAAGTCGCAGTTCAAGTTCTGCGTGAACTCGACAGACCTAGTCATTATTTTCTAGAGCATCTTGATCGAGTTGTGACTCGATTCCGCACAGGAAATCTTTTATTGTATTTGATGCATTTATTTCTTGATTCATGGTTATCGCAAGATCCTATTTTTTCACTTTTGGGTTTTCTTGTTTCTATTCTCCTGTGCACATATAATGTGACTACCCATAAAGAAAATCCAACAATATTTTGAATATCTTTTCTACTCATGGCTTGATCAAACTAATCTTGACTTGTTCTCAAATCTTTGCTGATGAGTTTACTGCATTTCATACTTCTATTGATATATCTAAATATAATATCATTTCCAACACCATCAACAATACATTGTTTAGGGATTCAAGTCAAGAAAGAACTATGACTTTTGATCTTCCGACTGGTGATGATGGTGAAAAATGTTCTGATAAAGAAGTTGATGATGTGTTAAAGATGATGAGCTTGCACCTGATTTGATATTGATACTAAATCAAGTAGCTTAGGACCTGGTTTCTTCTTTCTCCATCCAACTAAATAATATTTCTGCAAGTTTGTACTCCAAATTTGGTTTTCACCAACATTAGCTCATTGAGCTTACTGTTAAAATTTTAGAGGTCCGGAGTGAAGTAATAAATGCGGAACACTTCAACAACAATCCACAAGAATGACAATCAGTGACAAAGGGAAGACAGAATAGTGCTCTTATTATTCACTATCTCTTTACAACTCGAGACATACATGGCAAGACATGATTCATAAGAATTACAAAGGAGAGAAGTACAAGACAGAAAAAACAAGCCGCCAGCGAACTGCCAAGGCAGAGACCGCCAGACTGCTCGAACAGGCAAACCACACTACTATCCCTGAGACCGCGCAAATAGAGCACAAGCCGCTGCTGTCAGACCGCAACCACAAACCGCACAACTTGGTGCATTATTCAACTGCTGAAAACAACTGTCTGCACTTCTTGATCGCCCAGACTGCATGGTCTCAAGATCACAGAAGAACCCGTTAACACTTGACGAAGAACTGCTTCCTGCTGCAAGACCGCAACTCAAGACTTCCCGACCACTTAAGTCCGCCAGATCAACTGAGTTCGCTAAACAGTCCAAGAACTCCTAAACACAGTCCGCACAGATAGACCGTTGCCGAACTGGTATATTTAAAGCTGGAAAGAAAGGATAATGCTGACGGTGACTACTAGCCGCTAACCTGCAAATAGAACAACCCGGTCAGACAACTCAAACTGCGCGACCTCAAAGTGAGACCAACACAATCAAGCCAACTTTAGTTCTTATAGTTCTTGCGCATAAATGGCTACCCCGACATCCCTATTTATAGGCAAACAAACGGATGTCGTTACCGCCCAAAAGGGATACAGTCACATTACTTATTGAAGCACGCGGTCTCTAGTACCAGACTGTGTGGTCTCTTCAAGACCTTATTAAACTTAAGCAAAACTGTCCAAGACAGCTTGCCAAGAACAAACCGGCAGACCGCAGTACTAGACCACAAAAACGACCTCTAGTACAAGACCGCCTGGTCTAAACCCGAAATAGGATACTTTGGCAGGCGACCAAACACAAGCCGCCAACACCAGAGACACGCGACCACACCAGCCAAGTCGCCACACCGAGTTCGCAGATTCCATAGGTAAACCGCAATACAGGTCACGCGGTCTCTGTTATCTCCAAGAACAGGCCGCCCGGACAATCCACTTCCACTTCAAAAATTTAACACTCCCCTTGAAGTGGGAAGTGGAAGTCAGCCTAAGTAACTTCCTCAACTGTGTGAACAGTTCCTTCGACAATGGCTTTGTAAATATGTCTGTGACATTTTCCTTGCTCTGCACAAACTCAACCATAAGAGAACCCTCCAACACCTTCTCCCGAATGAAATGATGTTGAATCTTTATGAGCTTTTTTCACGCATGACAAACTGGATTGTTCACCAGTTTGAGGGCACTCTCATTGTCACCCCGAAGCAGAGTAGGTCCATGCACCTTCCTATGAATGACCTCTACAAGCCTCCTTAGCAAGATGGCTTCCTGAGCTGCCAAAGTCGAAGCTTTGTACTCTACTTCTGTTGTAGAGACAGACACAGAATCCTGCTTCTTACTGCACCATGATATAGTTGTAGAGCCTGTCATAAAGACGTATCCAGAAGTCGATCTCCGATCATCTGAAACTCCTCCATAATCAGCATCCATGAATCCATGCAATAAAATGCCCGAGTCCTTCCCATAGAAGAGACCCACAACATAGATGGTCTTGACATACTTCAAAATGCTCCTCGCCGCCATCAGGTGAGGCTTCCGTGGCTCTGCCATATACCGACTCACCCGGCCAACCGCATACGCAATATCGGCCTCGTGATCATCAAATATATCAGACTCCCGACCAAAGCCCAGAACACCAAAGGATCAGAAAGAACCTTCCCCTCATCTCGTTGAAGATGAATACCAACCTCCAGTGGAGTAGAGATCCTCTTCCCCACTTCCATGCTGAATCACTTCACAATTCGTTCTACATACCCCTTTTGGGAAACAAGCATTCCGCTCTCTTTCCTCTCCACTTCGAGCCTAAGGAAATGGTGGAGTTCACCCAAATCCTTTATCTCAAATCAGATAGCTAGCTCAGCTCGAAGCCTAGCTACCTCCAACTCAGAATTTCCCGTGATGATCAAATCATCAATGTACAGTAGCACCATAACCTGAAGCTCTCTTGTCTTCTTTACGAATAAGCTTGAATCTGAGTCAGAGGCAAGGTATCTGTACAACTGGAGGTATTCTGCTATCTTTCCGTACCACGCCTGAGACGCCTGCTTCAAGCCGTAAAGAGCCTTCCTAAGCTTGCACACATATCTTGGGTGCTCTTCGGAAACATAACCAGGTTGCTGATCCATGAAGATATCCTTGTCAATCTCGCCATACAAGAAAGCATTCATTACGTCGAGTTGCCAAATCTTCCATCCTTGGCAAACTGCCAAAGCGATCACCAACCGAACCGAAGTCATTTTGGTAACGGGGCTGAAGGTTTCTTCATAACCCTCACCACACTTCTGAGAGAAACCTTGATCTATAAGGCGAGCCTTGTACCACTCAATGCTACCATCAACCTTCTTATTAAGCTTGAAAACCCACTTGCCAGTCACCGGAGTTACACCCTCAACCTTAGGCACCAAGTCCCAAGTCTCATTCTTCCTGGGGGCAGCCATCTCTTCATTCATGGAAACTTCCCAGTCCTTGAGTCCAATGGCATTTTCAAAACAATATGGCTCTCTCTCATCCAAGGGACCTGTGAAGAAACCTGAGACGAAGCTCACCATGTTTCCCCTCGTATATCGATCTGGTGGAATAATAGTCCTTTTGGACCTCCTCAAAGCTTAACTCTGAACCACCTCTTCAGCTACTTATTCTGAACTAGCTCTCCTCTCTGGTAGACTTGGAGCATTGCACCCACTACTTCCAGAACTAGAAGCACCTGACCCAGAGCTAGAAGCACCTGGAGCACCTGGAGAAACAGGCAACTCCACAAGAACCTCCTTTGTAGCTTCTCCTGGTCCACCATCTATCCTGCTTCCTTGTAGCTCAACAGAAGAGCTACCCTGGTATGACGTCAGCTCGTCGATTACCACATCTCTTGAGACCAAAACTCTCCGTGTCTCTAGATCCATGCATCTCCAACCAATTTTTCTGGTCATCATAACCGACGAAGACTAGCTTCCTTACTTTTGCATCTAACTTCGTTCTGAGGGCATCAGGAACATGCACGTAGCAGGTAGATCCGACCACTTGAAGGTTTTCTACTATAGGCTTAATCTTGAACATCAACTCATGAGGGTTCTTCATGTTAATGGGACTAAGATTCATCTGATTGATTACATAGGTTGCACAAGACATTCCCTCTGCCCAGAAAGACTTTGGTATACTCTTGGCATGAAGCCAACATTTGCAGGTCTCTGTCAGATGATGGATCTTCCACTGTGCAACCTTATTCTGTTGTGGAGTGTGAGCATAAGAGAACTCTCTCTGGATTCGATGCTTCCTACAGAAGTTAAAGAACGCTTTGGAGGTAAACTCCCCTCCATTGTCAGTTCTGAACTTCTCGACCCGCAAGTTTAGCAGACCCTCCACTATCTCCTTGAACTCCACAAACCTCGCGAGAGCTTCCGACTACTCCTTCAGAAAATATACCCAAGTATATCAAGTGAAGTCATCAATCAGAACTAGCATATACCTGCTGCCTCCAAGACTGACAGTTGCGGTAGGACCAAATAGATCACCATGAATACACTCCAATGATTCTTTACATCTGCTTTGTGATTTGTCAAATGGAAGACATTGATCCTTACCATATTGACAACCTGCACAAACATGACCTTTGCTGAAGCATGACAAACTAGGCAAGCCACTCGCAAGGCCTCTCCCTGCCATAGCATTCAACTTGTCCATCCCAACATGTCCGAGTTTTTCATGCCAGATAGCAGCGCTATCATTAGTCCTCATCTTATCAACATAAGTACTTGTAGACAACACAAACAAGTCCTTCAACCTTCTGCCGACATGAGTGACTTCAGCCTCCACTGCTGACACGTTTCTAAGAAACTTAACTTCTGTTGGACCAAACAAAACGTGATATCCAGCATCCACAACATTGGTCACCGAGAAAAGGTTTTTCTTCATCTCGGAACATGATAGACACTCTTCAACGTAACAGTACCTCTATCATTATTCAAAGAAACAACACCCTCCTACTCTACTGCATGTATAGTATCATCAACCGTAATGATATCATCATTACCCTATATATACCTGCGAAGAAGAGAACTTCGACTCGTCTCAGGTTAGGTGATTACCACAACTCGAGTCCACTATCCAATCATCCTAATAGTTGATGGAAGCCATAGCCCAAACACATGTGCCCGTCATTAGAGCTCCATCACCCCATCTATCATCTGCATTGGAACCAGCCTCCTCATTTCCTGCAGCATGCCCCGACTGAAGATTGGCCTTGTAGTCTCTTTTGTAGTGACCAAGCTTGTTGCACCTGTAACATCTCAGTCCTTCCTTCTTCTTACTTTCAGACTTAGGAGCATAACTCCTCTCTTGCTGATATGAAGTAGATGGACCATCATTACCAGATGACTTCTTCTTCTTGTCCCATCTCTTCTTCTTGCCCGAATAAAAAACCTCTATCTCTTCTCTAGAGACAGACATCCCAGTCATTTGCTTTGCTAAGCTCTCTTACAACGCCAACAAGTTTTCCAGCTCTAGCAACGATGGCTGATTGGCCTAGCCTTGAACAAAAGTGACAAAGGCCACATACTGCCTCTGCAAGCTGCGGATTATGTATCTCTTCAACTTAGCTTCTGAAATTGGCTCATCCGGGTCCAAAGCTGATATCTCCGCGCAAAGGTTCTTCATTTTCAAGAAGAACGTTGAGATTGACAAATCTCCCTGAGTTGCTTTTGCCAACTCATTTTCCAAGAACTATAGTCGAGCTATATTCTTCTTATTGAACAAGCCATCCAAGGCTGTCCAAATTTCAGCACTATCATACACCCTATGATGTGGTCAAACAACTCCAGAATGATTGCTCGCTTGAGAGTGAACTCATCCTTTGCATTTTTTCTCTTCCAAGCCTTCACGAGCTCAACATTCCCCTCAGCAAGAACAACAGCTTGTCTTACTTCTCCTCCAACTACCTCCCATAAGTCCTCTCCAAGTAGATAGCTCTCCATGCACGACTTCCACTTTTTAAAGTTAGTCTGCATAAGGAGTTAAATACCAAGACCTCTAGCATATCCTCCTTCCATTGCTATCCCACTGATTGACAACCAACTTGCAGAAAACCAAGCAGAAGACAATGCTGATTACTGCTCAGAAACCTCCATCTGATACCATGTTAAAATTTTAGAGGTCCGGAGTGAAGTAATAAATGCGAAACGCTTCAACAACAATCCACAAGAATGATAATCAGTGACAATGGGAAGACAAAATAGTTATCTTGTTATTCAATCTCTCTTTACAACTCGAGACATACATGGAGAGACATGATTCATAAGAATCACAAAGGAGAGAAGCACAAGACACAAAAAAACAAGCCACCAGCGAACTTTCAAGACAGAGACTGCCAAACCGCTCGAACAGGAAAACTGCATGGCGAGCGTGAACAGAGCACAAGCCGCTGCTGTCAGACCGTAACCACAGACCACACATCTCATTGCTTTATTCAACTGCTGAAAACAACTATCCACACTTCTTGATCGCCCAGACCGCAAGGTCTCAAGATCATAAAAGAACCCGCGAACCCTTGACAAAGAACTGCTTCCTGCTGCAAGACCGCAACTCAAGACCGTCTGACCAGTTAACACCGCCAAATCAACTGAGCCTGTTGCACTGTCTAAGAACTCCTAAACACAGTCTGCACAGACAGACCGCTGTCGAACTGGTTTATTCAAAGCTGGAAAGAAAGGAGAATGCTGACGGCGACTGCTAGTCGCTAACCTGCAAATAGAACAACCCGGTCAGACAACTCAAACCGCGCGACCTCAAAGTGAGACCTGCACAATCAAGCCAACTTTAGTTCTTACCGTTCTTGCGCATAAATGGCTACCCCGACGTCCCTATTTGTAGGAAAACAAATAGATGTCGTTACCACCCAAAAGGGACACAATCACCTTCCTTATTGAAGCACGCAGTCTCCAGTACCAGACTGCACGGTCTCTTCAAGACCTTATTAAACTTAAGCAAAACTGTCCAAGACAGCTTGCCAAGAACTAACCGGCAGACCGCAGTACTAGACAACAGAAGCGACCTCTAGTATAAGACCGTCCAGTCTAAACCCGAAATCGGGTACTTGGGCAGGTGACCAAACACAAGCCGCCAACACCAGAGATATGTGACCACACCAGCCAAGTTGCCACACCGAGCTCGCGGATTACAGAGGTAAACCACAATACAGGTCGCACGGTCTCTGCGATCTCCAAGAACAGGCCGCCCAGACAATCCACTTCCACTTCAAAAATTTAACACTTAATACTTTAGTTGAGACATTGGCTAGGTTAGTGGCATCCTCCTCTGTCAACATGTCATTCTTGACATCATTATTGCATGATATCAAGAAGGTGGAGAATCTCTGTGTGGACATGGTGCTTGTTGAAATCTTGTTTGCGTCATAGTATTGATCTTAACGATCTTATTATTGGGGATGAGAGTATGATAATCTAGCCGAGCATGTTGCTCCTCTAGAGGACTATCATATGTTAGTGAATAATTATCCCAACATGGCATTTGATCCTGCCTCTGAAGCTCATCAGGATATTTACCCTGTCAAAGTTGCTGGGAATGTTATTGATATTAGAGATATTGGTTTTGTTGGTATTGTGGATAATGGTAATATGAATGTTGTTAAAATGGATGAAATTGCTCTTAACGATGATGGTAAGATGCTTATAGTGGATGAACCTATTACTGATGATGCTAGGAAGATGGTGATGCTGGATGAGTTTGCTAATAATGACGATCTGCTAAAATTGTGTACTTCTGAATGACTGAGCTTTATATTGAATATTTCTCAGGGGAGATAACCTTCCAGAGGGAGCCAACCATCTAGAGGGAACCTAAGCAACCTATTTAGGAGAAGTCAGTGTCACCAGTATATGATACTTATGGGGTAACATTTCCTCACTTTGGTTGACCATAATCTCCTCTACCTGATACTCCTCCAGATGATGATGAGGATACTAATGTTATTAATAAAGTGGATGCTTCTATGGCTATCTCCATAGATATTTCTGTACCAGTGACTCCTCAAGCTATTCTCCCAAGAGATATCTCTCCAGTTAGGCTAATCTCATCTTGATCAAGAGCTCCTCATGGAATGGGAAGAAGGGGGAGAGGTCATTTTGATTATGGACCTATATCGAAAAGGTATACTAGGGAAGAGAGAGAACAATATAAGAAGATAAAATCATATTATGCTCCAACTCCTCACTTTCCTATTGAGGAAAACCTTTTTGAAAATTATCTTCCCTCAGTTGATGACCCAGAACTAATCAGAATTCGAGAAGAGATTACTGAACAAAGTATGGAAGAACATGAGGTTGCCAAAAGGCTATTTTTGATTAAATGAATGCGTTCACTGCTAAACTTAAAGCAGGTATGACCAAGGAAGAAATTCTAAAGGAAGAAGAAATTGTCCTTCCAAGCAAGCACATATTTGATACCGAAGCATATAAAGCCAAAAATTTTGATGCTTTTATTGTTAAAGCCACTGAGTGGTTGGGCAAAATAAGAATAGGATTCTCCACTAATGTTCACATTCCCTATGTTCATAAAAAGAAAGTAATATAGAAGGTCAGCCTACTGAGATAGAGTCTATTCTATTTATTAAATCATCTTCCTCGCTTGTTGTGCAAGATCAACCTGCTGTGTTTTCAATTCCTCAAACTTCTGAGACTGTAGATTCGAGAGTCATATTCCCAGGAAAAGAAAATGAAATAATAAATGAAATATGTGCAAAAATAATTGATAAGAGTCTTTCTGTTAGTGATGTTTATTCTCAGATTGATGAAGACCTGAGAAAGCTTTCTCAACTATCCAAAGACATGAATACTCATCCACACAGGGTTACCAATAGAATTACTGAGGGTGTAAAGAAAATTCAAGATAAGATAATTTTTCTCTTACTTATTTTTTTGGATAAACATTGATTAATGATCTTTCATCTTCTTATTGTATTTCAATTTCTTTCTATTATAAAGGTTCATGACTACATAGTATATAATGAATAAATTTGAGTTTTGAATAGATATTTGTCTATTTCTCTCTATGTTTATTCCCGTGTCTATTTAGAACCTCGTTTCTTTTCATTATAAAATAATTTAACCTCTTACAAAATATGTTATTTCAAATAGGGGTGATTGTCAGGAAAAACCCTTGTGATTTGATATAACATATTATTTATGTGATTATGGAAATTTCCTAAGTATGTATATTAGGGCAATATGTTATATGTATGGGTTGTAATCTGGTCCAGGCTGCCAAAGATTTAGAAAACACTCAAGAAGCAAAATTAACCAAGTTAAACCTCCATGCATCAAAAAGTATTTGACGCACATCGACTAAGACTAAGTCTATACGTCGATAAGTAATTGATATAAGTCTAAAAGTAAAATTCATGTATCAAGAAGTAATCGATGCATATCGAAAGCAATGATCCTTCCTTCCATCGAGTTTTTCGTAAAGGAAAGTATGCTCAGATCACAAATATTCAATTTACATTGAACTCTCCCTACTCAATAGTTCAACGTACATTGAATAATATTCGACACATTAGTAACCTTACATTGAATACTCTCCAATATTCTATAATTTATTCCTGAGCAGATCAAGGCCTTAATTAGTATTTGCTTAGAGCCATTAATGATCTATTTTAGGAAGGTGATTATAGTTATTGATTCAGATGAGTAAAGTCTCTATTTTGTAGCAATCATATATATGTGAAGATTTCAAAAGAAAGACAATTCTAGCTCACGACCGAATTCAGTATTCTCTCTAGAATTCAGAATTTTCTCCATCCTTTAGAAGCATTTCTATCCAAGAACCATAGCTGACAATATCTCCTTCTCTTTATGATCATAAACACTCCTTCTCTTAGGGGTTCAACTTCTTTTTCCTTAGGATTCCTCATAGATTGTATTCATCTTCTCCTTATTAAAACCAACTTATCTCACAAAAGGAATTGCCTACTGCTGCTACAATCAAGAATCACACAATGCTTCAAAGATCAAGATTCTTAGGAGCTTCGTTGAAGGTGGATCACATTATGTAAAATATTCTTCTCGTCTTTATTATTCAGAAAGAGTTTTGAGAATCTCTTTTACAAAGATTAAAATTTGGTTCTAAGAGTATGCTTACCAATAGACTCAGTTGGTCCTGAGAATCCCCTTATCAAAGGATTCAGATTGGTTATGAGAGTCTCCTAATCAAAAGACTCAATGTATTAGTTATAAGTATCTCCTTATCAAAAAACTCAACACTATTTAGTGTAATTTCTACCAAGGGTTAGAAAGGAGGACGTACCCAAAATTGTGGACAATCTCTATAAAATTTCTGTCTTCGGGTTGTATATCCTTCTACTATTTTTGTGCTTAAATTTGCTTATGTTGTTAATAATATACTAACTGTGGCATGTGCTGTGACTGATTATGGGATTAAAAACTTAATTTCTATATTCACCCCCTCTAGAGTAATTCTCAATAGCTCTCCCTCACATTCAATAATTTCCTTTATAAACAACCCTTAAAAACAATATAATGACATGATTAGATTAGGAAGCTGTTAAAGGCACCACAATTTTGGCTAGTTGCACCATGATTTCTCCTATTCTTACATTAAAATTTCTCCCCCCCAAAAATAGACGCACCACACTAACTCGCACCATAATTTCTCCTAATTTATGATGTTTGACTTCTAAAGGCACCAACACCGGTGGAGCCTTCCGCTCCTCCAGTGACGTCTCCAATGGAGTGTGTTACTGTTGGATCTAGAAGCTCCCTTAAAGAGGGGGAGAGGGTGAATATGGGATTTAAAAAATATGTAGTAATCCCTATGATTTATGAAATACTTAGAATAATTCAACTTGAATTTCAGCAATAAAATATTTGTAAGAATAAAGAGAGAGACTTGATTTTATTTCTTTTAAAACATTTATAAAAATTGATCTTGATAACGCTAAAGATCAAGAAAAATAATAAGAAAACCATTTTGTTTTCTATACCGACTCACACATCGAGCCGGTTGGCCTTTGATGAGTCCCATTTATATACAAATTTATGGACTCATCTGGGCCGATTATCTAGTCTATGCACTACACTTTAGACATGTTTTCATTCATATTGGTTATTCCTTGCTAGGTGCACTCTTAGGCCCGTTTTGGTGTGCATTTGTCTCCTTGTTATTGGGGGTAACCACATGGTGCTCCCCTTCCATTTCTCTATGTTTATCTGGTGCTGGAGGTGTATTCCCAGCTATTTTATCTTGTATGCAGGTGGCCGGATTATCTTGTATCCAGTTTTCTCCCAGAATTCATGATTGTGTGAAACGCACAGTCGTGCATTTTCCTTGACGCATGGGCTGTTGCAGTCGTGCGCTCTGATCTGGGCAGAAAATGATGGATCTGAATTTACTCATGCGTTTTGACGCACGGGCGGAATCGCCCGTGCGTGAGTAAAACGCACGGTCTCCTGTGTCTCCTTGTTTTAGTCATTTCTAAATTTACACATGCGCTTTGACACACGTGCGGATTTGCCCGTGTGTGAGTAAATCGCACGGGCGCCGCAGCTTCGTCTTCATGCCAACTTTTATCTTTAATTAACGCACGGGCAACGCACGATCATGCGTTCGACCGCACGTGATCAAAATTCTGCCTGTTTAGTATTTAAAGCAGGAATTGCTGCTTCCATCGAGGAGAAGACAGTTCGATCGGTCGGCGCCCTTAGAGGGGGGGTGAATAAGAGTTTTCAAAAACTTTATATTTTATTTAGAAAACTTTGGAATATTGCAATAAGAAGACAAGTAAAACAAAAGAGAGACAAGCTTTATTGATATACGAAAACAAGTGTATGCGGAGAAAACAAGAGGAGAGGGGTATCTTTGTCATTTATCTTTGTCACACAAGATCGAATACACTTGTCTCTCTGAGGTGTATGCAATTGGTGTACGAAAACAAGAGGAGAGGGGGTCCTTTTATAGCCCAAGCGCTACCGCCGGCGCTAGCCCGGATTAAGAAACAATTTGCGCAGCAGAATCTTCCATCCGCGGCAACCTATTGCTCCATGCCCCTTGTGCTCCATGCTACCGCCAGCGCGAGTAGCTACCGCCGGCGCTATCCCTGATTAAGAAACTTCTTGTGCGGCAGGATCTCTAATCCGCGGCAACGAGGCTTTCATTCCTTCTGTGTTCATCGATACCGCCGGCGTTATCCGCTACCGCCAGGCGTTAGCGCCTTCCATAATAGCTCCCGGAAATGCGCTCATCAACGCTAGCGCCCGGCGCTAGTTGCTACCGCCGGCGCTAGTGAGCCTCTTCGTATTTTGGCCTCAATTTTGGGTGCAGTCATCATGTGTACTCCTTGAGTCATGTGGACCTAGTAAACCTGCACACTTGAACACACAAGATCAAATACACATAGGATTTGTTATTCTCAAACCTGGGAGATGCGGAAGACCATGTTCCAACAAACTCCCCCTTTTGATAATAACAAATCCATTAATGATAAATCAAAGCATTAATAGATAAGCATGATGAAACTATACTTGTGTGTGTGTGTGAGAGTGATGACTTAGGATAATAATTGATTCTATCATGTTAGACTTGCTCCCCCTAAATACATGCTCCCCCTAAGTGAATGCTCCCCTAATATATATGCTTTCAACTTAATCAATCATGCTGGTTTTGCATTTTGATAGCGGATTATATATTTATCATGTTAGTTCTCCCCCTTTTGCATTTTATCATGTTAGTTCTCCCCCTTTGTTATTAGCAAAAGTGGGTAGGGAGACAAAGCACTAAAAATGTGTAAATAAAAGATAAGGCATGATTGAGCTCTTTAGGTAAATGATAAGGAGATTTAGAATTGTATTTTATTGAAATAGATCAGAGTTATTACAAAATTTCAGAGTTTTTAGCATAAAAGATTTTTATGTTTGAAGTAACCAATAAAAAGTGTTTCCAAGGAAATCTATCACTTAATGAAAGATAGGAATTTTTAAGAATAAGTGATGATGCAAATAATATAAGATATGAAATAATCATGAAAGCGCAAGGTAAAAAACACTTATATGGTTAAGATGCGGAAGACTTATAGCAAATAGTAATGATAATCCAAAAAATATGAGGTAAAGATCACACAAAATGATGTTTTTGGAAATCATTGTGCAGTTTTAAATTTTAGAATAACCAAGCATGAAATAATGTTTATCAAAAAGAGATGACCACAATGTTACTTTAATTCTTAAGTTCAAAAATATACAAAAACATTGTAGAACACATGCTAGGTTATCTAGTGCATTTTAGAAAGAAAAAGTAATATAGAATTAGCATTAGGATCCAATACTCATGAGAAGAAGTGTTATGGAAGATAATGATGTGCTCATAAGTGTAAATTTGAGGAGAGGAAACAAATGGTTTAATTCCAAAAAAGCAAGTAATATGTAAATTAAGAAGCACAATAAAACACAAATAAGATTACTTCCACACACTTTAATGCACAAAAAATGTACAACTACCAAGGTGCTTTGCACACACAATGCTCATCAAGACTTATCAGGGTGCAAAGTAGTGCTTGGGGGATAACATATTTTATTTTGAATTTTGAGACTTGTGATCCGGTATACTTGAGAGAAAGTGGTTTTTCTTATTTTTGAAAGAAAGAGTTGATTTGCACAAGACACTTTATTATTCTTTCCAAGGTGCTCAACCTCACAATGCTCATTAAGACTTATCAGGAGGTTCAAGTAGTGCTTGGTGGAGTTATCTTTGTCATTTATTTTATAATTTTATTTTAAGAGTGCAAAAGAAGGAGTGTAGGTAAGACACTTGTGCAATTTTAATTTATTTGTACTAATACAAAACATACACAAGCATTCTTTGATTAAATGCATATGTAGACAATGCCAAAAAAAAGGTGAGTGAATAAATATCATTATCAATCATAAAGCATTTCTCATACTTAGAGGCATGCTAAGCTTGATCCTACACAACTTTTAAACTATAATTGATGCACATTTGAATAGATATATCAAAGCATGAAGAAAGACAATGTCCAAAGTAGTTTGAAGAGAAAAATTGTAACATTGTAGAATTTCTAAATAGTAGATTAAATCAAGCTTGATTTTACAAGAAAAAATCATAGAGTTTTTTTTTTATAGTTTTAAAGTTTTATATTTTTGTATTTGGTTTTAGCAAATAAAAGCAGATTTTTGTAATTTTTGCTTTTGTAATTTTTTTTTATTTTTGTAAAAAGATGAACTTTAAACAAAGGAAACAACAAAAGCAATCAAAGGAAAAACATATTTTTTTTTGTAATTTGTTTTTCTATTTTTTGTATTTGATTTTTCAAAAAGAAAAGAAAAACAGATGTGCAAAAACTAAATAGTACATATAGATCAAAATATTTTTAGGAATTTTTAAAAATTTTAAAAACACAGAAATTTGAAACTCGACGCTAGCGCCGGCGCTAGCGCTAGCGCGGGAAACAGCAAGTGATTTTTTAGGGTTTTGAAAATTTTGATGTTGGAAGTTGATTAGGTGTCCCAATAGTAGTTCTATGCTGAATTTGCAGAATTTTTGGAAATGTTTTGGATGGTGAAAAATGAAGAAAATTGTATTTGTGAGCATGTTTTAACTTGAAAGATCTAGGACACCTAATTCAAGTCGTAATAAATGAAATCGTGCATCGGGAAGAGGTTTAGTGAATATGTCAGCGAGTTGACAGTCTGTCCCAATGAAGCTTACTTTTACATTTTCTTTTTTAATGTGATCTCTAATGAAATGATGACGGATGTCGATGTGTTTGGATCTAGAATGGTGTACAGGATTATATGTGAGGTCTATTGCACTTTTGTTGTCACATTTAAGATCTATGTTTTTGAGATGAAATCCAAAGTCCTCTAGTGTTTGGCTCATCCATAATGCTTGTGCACAACAACTACCAAGTGCGATATATTCGGCCTCCGTGGTGGAGAGTGCAACCGAAGATTGTTTTCTACTAGACCAGGCAACTAAAGAGGGTCCTAAAGAATGACACGTACCGCTAATGCTTTTTCTATCTAGTGAACACCCAGCATAGTCCAAATCGGAATAGCCGTGGAGTGTGAAAGAGTCATTATGTGAGTACCATAATCCTAATTTAGATGACCCAATTAGATAACGAAAAATACGTTTTACCGCTTTTAAATGAGATTCTTTTGGATCGGCTTGAAAGCGAGCACATAAACATACGGCAAACATAATATCTGGTCTAGATGCACTTAAATAAAGAAGAAAACCTATCATTCCTCTATATAGTGTTTGATCAATAGAAATTCCAGATTCATCTTTTCCTAGTTTTAAGGAAGCACTCATAGGAGTAGAGGCTTGTTTAAGATTTTCAAATCCAAATCGTTTAAGCATATCGTGAACATATTTTGATTGACAAATAAAAATACCATCAGTTCTTTGTGAAATTTGAAAACCAAGAAAATATGATAGTTCTCCTACAAGACTCATTTCAAATTCATTTTTCATTATTAAGACTACTTCATTACACAACTCTTCATTAGTGGCTCCAAAAATGATGTCATCAACATATATTTGTAGAATAATTAATTCGTTATTTTTACGCTTAATGAAGAGTGTGTTGTCTGCACTTCCCATAACATAACCGTGCTCTAACAAAAATGATGTAAGACGATCATACCAGGCACGGGGCGCTTGTTTTAAACCATAAAGCGCTTTTTCTAATTTGTAAACATGATTTGGAAATCTTTCATTTATGAAACAGGGGGTTGTTCTACATAAACTTCTTCTTTAATGAACCCGTTTAAAAAAGCACTTTTAACATCCATTTGAAATAATTTTATTCTTTTAAAACTCGCAAATGCCAAAAATATTCGTATAGATTCTAAGCGAGCTACGGGTGCAAAAGTTTCTTCAAAATCTACCCCCTCGATTTGTGAATAGCCTTGAGCAACTAAGCGTGCTTTATTTCTTACAATCCTAGATTCACCATCTAACTTATTTTTAAAAATCCATTTTACGCCAATAATTGGATGATTAGATGGTCTTTCTACTAAATTCCAAACTTTATTTCTTTCAAATTGTCCTAACTCTTCATTCATTGCCAAAAACCAAAATTCGTCATTTAAAGCGGTGGAAACGTTTTTAGGTTCAATTTCAGACACAAAGCAAATATTTGAAAATGTTTCATGAAGAGAGGACCGAGTTCTTACCCCAGTAGAAGGTTCCCCAATGACTAGATCCTTTGGATGATTTTTGGAGAAGTTTAGAATGCTTGGAGGTACATATTCATCTTCTTTTGGCTTCTCCTCCTCTTCTTTGGACGGTTCTTCTTCATCGTGCTCCAAGGATGGCAAAGGTTCATCATCGGTACCTGTAGGGAGCTTTTCAGCACATGGAATAAACTCATCAAATCTGACATTAATTGACTCTTCAACCTTGCTTGATCTTTTATTAAATATTCTATATGCTTTACTAGTTGAAGAATAACCAAGAAATATTCCTTCATCGCATTTTTCGTCAAATTTTCCTAAAGAATCTTTTGTATTAAGAATGAAGCATTTACATCCAAATACTCTAAAATACGATACGTTAGGTTTCTTTTGATAGTAGAGTTCATATGGTGTGAGAGTTAATGATGGGCGAAGCATAACTCTATTCATTACATAGCATGTAGTGCTTACAGCTTCTGCCCAAAAATACTTAGGTAATTTATATTCAGATAGTATTGTGCGTGCAAGTTCTTGTATTGTCCTATTTTTCCGTTCTACAATACCGTTTTGTTGAGGTGTGCGTGGAGCAGAGAACTCATGCTTAATACCTAACATGTCACAAAAAGATTTAAAATTTTCATTTTCAAATTCACCTCCATGATCTGAGCGAATGCATTTTATTTTTAAATCTAATTCATTTTGAATGCGAGTACATAATTTTGAAAATTCGCAAAACGCATCAGATTTGGAGGAGAGAAATAAAGTCCAACAATATCTAGAATAGTCATCTATGAGAACATAAGTGTATAATCTACCACCAAGACTTGCAGTCTTAACGGGACCAAAAAGAACCATATGAATTAATTGCAGAGGTTTTGATGAAGAAATTTCATTTTTGCTTTTAAAAGATGACTTAGTAAATTTGCTTTTTTGGCATGGAGGGCATAATGAAGATAAATTTCCATTTAACTTAGGCAATCCTCTAATCAATTCTCTTTTTGCTAGTTTTAAGATGAGCTTTGTACTAGCGTGGCCTAAGCGTCTATGCCATAATTCTAATTCATCCTTTTTCATTATAAAACATTTTATAGAAGATTTAGAAAGATCATGAAATGAAACTATGTAAACATTATGAATTCTAGGTGCAGTTAATAACACATCTTTTTTTTAGGATTAACAATGTTGCAAAGATTAGTGGAAGATTCAAAAAGTACGTCTAAACCTTTATCACAAAGTTGACTTATAGATATTAGGTTATGTTTTAATCCTTTCACATAAAGCACATTTGATATAAGAAAAGATGCGTTACCCACTGTACCAATTCCCATGATCCTTCCTTTACCGTTATCGCCAAACGTCATTATTCCTCCTTTCTTCTTTTCTAAGCTAAGGAATTTTGCTTTATTGCCCGTCATGTGTTTGGAGCAGCCTGAGTCCAAATACCACATGTCTTATGTTTCGTTAGCCTTCCTGCAAATCTAGAAAGAGGATGAGAGTAAAGACCCAGATACCCAAGAGGTACCACCCATAGAGTAAGTGGATTTCTTAGGTACCCAGATTTGTTTTAATGATCGTTGATTTATTATATTCCTGGAAGAGCCAGACGTGTGTCCAAATTTAAGACAATTAGCACACGAAATAAAGGGGGTTGAGACCCTTTTCTGAGTTTCTATGTTGCTCTTGCTGGATGATGTTTGTACATTAGAAAGACTAGAAAAAATTTTAACTTTAGAGCTACCGCCGGCTTTAGTAGATAGCGCTGGGCGGTAGTGTTCACTTTTATATCCGAGTCCAATTTTTCCAGACCCAAAGCATTGATTACCCAGAAGCATATCCAGGGATTTTTGACCAATCCCGAATTTGGTTATGGCTAAATTGAGATTTTGATTTTGTTTTGTAAGAGTTGTATTTTCTTGAACAATCATAACACATTTGTTTTCAAATCCTTTTTTGTTCTTTTCAATTTGTAATATAGAAGCTTTCAATCTTCTCGCTAAGTCCCCCTTCTCTTTTGCAATAATTTTGTTTTGTGAGAGGGCATTAGAGAGAGATACTTCAAGTTCTTTTAACTTAAATAAGGAGTGCTCACATTCTTGACATGAGACTTTTCTTTTTTCAAGAGAAACTATTTTTTTTGTGAGCTTACGATTTTCTTTTATAATAGATTCATTTTCAAGATTTAGTAAAACAAATGTATCATAAAGTTCTTCAAAAGTAGGAGGAGATACCTCAGTGTCGCTAAGAACACTGGTTTCGTCATCGTCGCTTTTGGCCATTAGGCACAAGTTTGCTTCCTCCTCGCTACTTGACTCAGATTCATTTGACTCTTCAGAGGAAGAGTCATCCCAAGTGGCGACCTTCAACACTTTCTTCTTTTCTTTTGTTTTCTTTTGTTCTTTTCATTCCTTTTGGTATTTTGGGCACTGGCTCCGAATGCGCCCGGTTTTTCTGCAGTGATAGCATTCTGGAGGCGGCCTTTCTTCTTCATCATCGCTTCCTTTTTCTTTCCTCGATGAAGAGGAAGATCCCTTTCGTCGAGTGTCCTTTCGGAAGAATTTTCTGAATGTGTTCCTTCTTTCTGGATTCCTGATGAACTTTTTGAAGTTCTTCACCAGGAGTCCTTCATCATCATCATCGTCCTCTTCGGTGCACTCCTTCTTTGATGTTAGTGCCAACGCCTTTTTCTTCGGCTCTTTGTTGAATTCTTCATGTTGAATTTGCAGTTCTACCTGATGGGTTTTGAGATTCCCAATGAGGTTCTCGATCTGGAGCGTTCTTAAGTTGTGCGACTCCGAGATGGCTGTCACCTTCGGATTGAACCTTGGGGGTAAGGAACGAAGAAATTTCCTCACCAAGTCCCCGTCGGAGTAGGTCTTTCCAAGTGCCTTTGATGCGTTGACAATCTTTGTGAAGCGAGTGTACATGGAGTTGATGTCCTCTTCCATGTCCATCCTGAATTTCTCGTATTCAGATTCCAGTTGAAACAGCTTTGCATCTTTCACCTGTGATGTACCTTCGTGAGTTACTTCTAATTGATTCCAAATATCATAAGCAGTAGTGCATGCAGAAATTCTATTAAACTCAGTTCTATTTAAAGCGCAATATAAGACATTCATTGCTTTAACATTATTTTTACACCTTAGTTTATCGTTGTCGTCCCATTTATCCTTAGGTTTTGCTAATGTCGCTTCTCCCACTACAGTTGTTGGAGGAGAGTACAGAACTTCTACCATGTTTCATACTTCTACATCCATAGTCATTAGAAAACACATCATTCGATTTTTCCAGTAGTTAAAATCAGACCCAGTAAAGAGAGGTGGTCGACTAACCCCTTGACCCTCAGGAAAAGCGAGATCATGAGACGCCATTGTTCCCGAATGTTAAGCTGATTGGAACAAAACCTGCTCTGATACCACTTGTTGGATCGGTCGGCGCCCTTAGAGGGGGGGTGAATAAGGGTTTTCAAAAACTTTATATTTTATTTAGAAAACTTTGGAATATTGCAATAAGAAGACAAGTAAAACAAAAAGAGAGACAAGCTTTATTGATATTAAATCAGTATTACAAAACTTGATCTCAATGTCGCTAGAGATCGGAGGCGAATAATAAAAGCTCTTTTCGTTTTCTATCCCGACTCGATTCCCCACGAACCGGTGGCCCTAGCTTCCTCCTTCCCGGATTCGGCCTCAAGCCGCTCTAGCCAATCCTTCACCGGATGTGGCCTCAAGCACCCCCTAGACCTAACCTAGATCTAGTCGCCAACACGAGGCGATTTTCAGCCCTAAGTCCTACCCCAGACCTAGTCGCCAACACCAGGCGATTTCACTACCGTTTACAAAGAAAGACAAATAAAATAATAAAAACTTCCCTTAAGATGAACTTCTGAATATGGAGGCGAAGATCCACTGTAGAATCAACGTTTGTCGAAGCGGACTTCGTTTGGCTTCGGCGTGATGGAATCCTCCTTCAGAAGTTGGCAGAGCTTCGGCGGGACCTCAAATTTCGGCCAAGATAGGCCTCTGGAATTCTAGTACTCTCTCTCTGAGGTGTATGCAATTGGTGTATGAAAACAAGAGGAGAGGAGGTCCTTTTATAGCCCAAGCGCTACCGCCAGCGCTAGCGCTACCGCCGGCGCTAGCCCGGATTAAGAAACAATTTGCGCGGCAGAATCTTCCATCCGCGACAACCTATTGCTCCATGCCTCTTGTGCTCCATGCTACCGCCAGCGCTAGTAGATACCGCCGGCGCTATCCCTGATTAAGAAACTTCTTGCGTGGCAGGATCTCTAATCCGCGGCAATGAGGCTTTCATTCCTTCTGTGTTCACCGATACCACCGGTGTTATCCGCTACCGCCAGGCATTAGTGCCTTCCATAACAGCTCCCGGATATGCGCTCATCAACGCTAGCGCCCGACGCTAGTTGCTACTGCCGGCGCTAGTGAGCCTCTTCATATTTTGGACTCAATTTTGGGGGCAGTCATCATGTGTGCTCCTTGAGTCATGTGGACCTAGTAAACCTGCACACTTGAACACACAAGATCAAATACACATAGGATTTGTTATTCTCAAACCTAGGAGATGCGGAAGACCATGTTCCAACAAAGACGGAGAGCTCGACCCCCCTCGCGGGAAAAGCCTGGAATCCCTCCATTTTCACCCCTTCCACCATAGGAGACAAGAGGAGACCTTCTCCGGCGATCTCCTTCATCATTCCTCCATCCGGGAGCATTTGCAAGCTTTCTCCGTCACTAGCTCAAGCATTCCTCACCGAGGAGACCATAGAAGCGCTGAAGATCGTTGGAGCGGTGACAGCCTCCTTCGAGTTAGCACACCATCTGAGGGCCGAGCCCGGAGAGAGCCCGACAACCTCTCATTCCGGCCGAGAACCCAATATGCGGTGACATCTTCTTTGTGGTCCTCTCTAACCCTTGATGCTTGTACTTTCCTTGTGTTGTAGTATGAACGCTTGTTAGGTTAATATTATGTATTATTGCTTGTGTTCATGTGCAATGATGATGTGGTGGCAAGAATAGCCCTTTTTGTTGTTGTGATAGTCTAGGTTGTTTGTGTGTGAAGCCACCTAGCGATTGCTAGTGGTGATGTTAGCGAAGAGGTGAATACGACCCACATAAAACCTCGCACTGTGGCCACTCCACCCGCTCACCGAAGCGCGGCATCGTGGCCGCTGCACTCACCCACACCTTGCGAAGCGGTGCTTTTCGACCCGCATTTCTCTTCATTCGGCAATAGCGTAGGAACCCAAATCACAACCCCCCTTTGTTACTTAGTTATCCTTTTAACTAATTTTCGGTTTGAGCAAATCATACTACCACACTTGCGGTCCTTTGAGAATGATATTTGGCGAGTTCCTCCCTATTTTATTACTTGAGCGACCGGTGCACTGCCGTCGTATCGCATTTCGTGCTTACTAATTAGCAGTGCTGAAATGGCGCATCAAGTTTTTGGCGCCGTTGCCGGGGACTGCAAGCGTGTATGATTTGTTTTTCTTTGGAAATTAGTTTTAAGGTATTTTTGTTTTTATTATTGTGCGCAAATCCATTGTCTTGCAAGCAAGTCTATCATGACTTCTATCCAGCAACATATTTATCAGGGAAGCTAAAACAATCATAGAGATCAGACACGAATAAATATTCTTGCGTCCAAGATCTCCACTGATATTATTGAGTTTATATCTGAGAATTGCAAATTCAGCGGGGATTCACATGAAGATGCAGTACATCACGTGCAGGGATTCTTAGAAGTCTATTATACGTGTATATTCAATGGAGTTGAAAACGACCAACAAAAGATCCTGGCATTTCCATTCTCTCTGCATGATAAAGCTAAAAGATGGTACCGGGATACCCGAAAGAGTGAGATAAATTCTTGGAAGAAATTTGAAGGGAAGTTCCTGTTTGATTTTCAACATCGCATGCGAGGTATGAATAGGCATAAGGAACTTATTGCCTTCGGTCAGAGAAAGGACGAGACATTAGTAGACGCATGGGAGCGTTTTCAATCCTTGCACAGGGACTGTTACCGTGAGGATTTATCAGAAGACTTTTTAATTCAGATTTTCTATTTTGGCATAATGGATAGGTTCCGTTTGCTTTTTGATGTCGCAGCTGGAGGCGCCCTGTTTAATAAGTCGGGGAAGGACGCCTGGGAAATAGTTGTGAATATAGTGCAGACCAACCAGTATTGGGGCCACTCTACTCATCCTCCAAGCACTAGCGAAGTTAACACAATAACACTTAATGGAGCAGAGGAATGCCTTCCTTCAGATCAAACAGAGCGGTTAGTTACTCTCGTGGGCGATATGCTGCGCAAAATGAATGAACAGTCCGCAGCAATCCAGCAGCTCGACTCTACTATTAGTACTCTCACAGATGTTGTCTCTGGGATTGTGGTTCAGCCGCCCGAGTCTATGAACGCCATGAAGTTAAGAAGTGGCAGGAGTGTAAAAAACCTCCCACGTCAGAAAACACCTCCAGCACCTGGCGACAGGAACCAGTTACGAATCCTACGGACAGGCCTGATGCAAATGTGACAGGGGAGCCGACTCCTATCCCTACTGTGCCGGATTCTGCGAGCGTGGCACAACCCTCGAAAAGTATTGTTAGCCCTCCATTTCCTCATAGGTTACGGAATGAGATGTCAGAGAAGCAATTTCACAGATTCCTGGACATGATGAAGGGAGTACAAGTTAGCATACCGCTGATTGAGGCCATCTCCCAGATACCGGGTTACTCAAAATTCTTGAAAAAGCTGATTTCAAAGCGAAAGGACCTGGAGGACCTCAAAACCGTTGATCTAACTGAGGAGTGCTCCGCCCTCATCACTGACGTCCCTACAAAGCGAAAGGACCCTGGCAGCTTTACTATCCCTTGCAGAATCGGTCGCCACCGATTCGGTCAAGCACTTTGTGATCTAGGAGCCTCCATAAATCTAATGCCGCTCTCCATCTTTAAAGAGCTAGGTGTGGGGATTTTGAATCCGACACAAGTGATGTTGCAGCTAGCCGACAGAATAATCGAGAAACCGGTCGGGATTGTGGAAGACCTTACCATAGTGGTAAATGACCCCGCCTTTCCAGCCGATTTTGTCATCCTTGACCTGAAAGCCGATTCTAGAGTCCCTATTATCTTGGGGCGCCCCTTTCTCGCGACAACACGTGCCATCATTAATGTGGAGTAGGGAGAGCTCACTCTCAGATTGGGGCAGGATGCCATATATTTTAATCTTCACAATCCGGTGCAACTGTTTGAGATCACAGACGGCGAACTAGTGGAGCCAACCGATGAATTGGATAGTCAGTTTGATGTGAGCCCGGGGGATTGTGAGACTTTTTGGCAGCAAGAAAGCCTTGTGGGCAATGGAGGTTCATCCTCGGACAAGTCTGAGGATCTGCATCCGACCAGAGAATCAATTATTGTGACATCGGTTTCAAACACCTCTCGGGCTCTCAACCAATTACCAAACTCTCTTAAGTATGTCTTCCTGGGGAAAAATACCACGCATCCGATGATTATTTCTGCAACTCTGTCTGTGGACGACGAAGCTGCGTTGGTGAGGTTGCTAAGAAGATACCAAAAAGTCTTCGGACATTCCCTTGCCGATATTAAAGGAATTATCCCCACCGTCTGCATAAATAAGATCCTTCTTGAAGATCAGTACAAGGGATCGGTTCAACCCCAAAGGAGGCTGAACCTGAAGATGCAAGAGGTTGTGAAGGCAGAAGTGATAAAGCTTTTGGATGCAGGCATTATCTTTCCAATTAGCGAGAGCAATTGGGTCAGCCCAGTTCAGGTTGTGCCAAAGAAGGGGGATTACCGTTGTCCTCAATGAGAAAAATGAGTTACTACCTACCCGTGTGATCACCGGATGGAGGGTCTGCATTGATTACCGCAAACTAAATGATGCTACGCGCAAGGACCATTTTCCAATCCCTTTCATTGATCAGATGTTGGAAAAGTTGGCAGGGCAAGACTACTACTATTTTCTGGATGGGTACTCCGGGTACAATCAAATCCTAATCGACCCTGCTGATCAGGACAAGACGACATTCACCTGCCCTTCCGGTACCTTCGCGTTCAAGCGAATGCCATTTGGACTTTGCAATGCTCCTGCAACTTTTCAGCGATGCATGCTTGCAATCTTCGCTGACATGGTGGGATATTTTCTCGAAGTCTTCATGGATGATTTCACTTTATTCGGCAGCAGCTTCGATTCGTGCCTTTCCAACCTAGATAAGACCTTGAAGCGGTGTGAGGACACCATCCTCATCTTAAATTGGGAAAAATGCCATTTTATGGTGCGCGAAGGAATCGTGTTGGGGCATAAGGTATCCCGCCAGGGGCTTGAGGTGGATCAGGCGAAGGTTAGTGTCATCAAGAATCTTCCTCCGCCGTCTTCTGTGAAGGGTATCCGCAGCTTTCTCGGACATGTGGGATTTTATCAGAGATTTATTAAGGATTTCTCATCCATTTCAAAACCTCTTTCTCACTTACTTGGCAAAGATGCCCCATTCTATTTCGATAAAGCTTGTATGCAAGCGTTTGAAACCCTACGGGGGCAACTTATCTCTGCTCCGATCTTGGTGGCACCTGACTGGAGTTTACCTTTTGAGATCATGTGCGATGCTAGTGACGTAGCCGTGGGTACAGTGCTTGGTTAAAAGAAATAAAAAACCTTTCACACCATTGCATATGGCAGTCGGACTCTAAATAACGCTCAAGCGAACTACACCACCACGGAAAAAGAAATGCTAGCCGTGATCTTCGCCTTTGAGAAATTTCACTCCTTCTTGGTGCTTTCCGAAGTAATAGTGTACACAGATCATGCCGCACTGAGGTACCTATTCAGCAAGAAGGAGGCCAAGCCGCGTTTAATCAGCTGGATCCTACTACTGCAAGAGTATGATTTGGAAATCAAAGATAAGAAGGGGGTAGAGAATGTAATCGCAGATCACTTATCGCGGCTGGAGAACAATGTGATGGCTGATGCTTCCAACAACAAAGAGGAGGAAATGACTGATTATGTTCCAGACGAGAAGCTATTCGCCATCACTACGCATCCATCATCAACCCCATGGTACGCCGATATCACAAACTATCTTGCATGTAAAACTTTCTCGCCCAATCTTACGCCTCAGCAGAGGAACAAGCTTTTTTCGGACTTAAGGTATTATTTCTGGGAAGATCCATTGTTGTCTCGTACTTGTAGCGATGGTATAATCAGACGTTGCATCCCGGAATCTGAGTACAGATTCGTTCTCGAACATTGCCACGATAGGGAGGCTGGAGGACACATGGGCGCTGCTAGGACAGCACGCAAGGTGCTGCATAGTGGATTATTTTGGCCTGCGCTATTTAAGGATGCTCACGCGTACGTCTCAAAATGCAATGAATGCCAGAGAACTGGCAACATTTCGCAGAAAGATGAGATGCCGCTTAATAATATATTAGTTTGTGAACAGTTCGACGTTTGGGGAATCGATTTCATGGGTCCATTCCCAATGTCTCACGAAAAACATTATATAATAGTGGCAGTGGATTACGTTTCAAAGTGGGTGGAGGCGGAAGATGTTGCTGCTAATGATGCCCGTACAGTCTTGAAATTTATTCATACAAATATCTTTTCTAGATTCGGAGCTCCGCGGACAATCATAAGTGATGGTGGTAGTCATTTTTGCAACCAACTATTTTTGAAATTACTAAAAAAATTTGGCGTGCATCATAAAGTCTCTTTAGCTTACCACCCGCAAACGTGTGGACAAGTGGAAGTTTCGAATAGAGAACTCAAAAGAATAATAGAAAAATCGATCCACTCGAACAGAAAGGATTGAGCAACGAAAGTGGATGATGCCTTGTGGGCCTACCGTACTGCCTTCAAAACCACTTTAGGAATGACACCCTTCCAGCTTGTTTTTGGAAAAGCATGTAACCTACCAGTGGAATTAGAACACAAAGCCTTGCGGGCAACCAAGTTCCTAAACATGGACATCGCAGCAACGGCGGAACGACGTCTTTCTCAGTTGAATGAACTTGAAGAATTGCGGCATTTTTCCTTCGAGAACTCTCGCATATATAAAGAAAAGACAAAGCAGTGGCATAATAGGCATATTAGGCCAAAAGAATTCAATCCGGGAGATATCGTTCTCCTCTACAATTCTCGTCTGCGCTTATTCCATGGAAAGCTGAAGTCACGGTGGAGTGGCCCATTCATTGTGACTAGTGTTTCTCCGTTCGGCGCAATTGAAATTTCTGGAGAAAAAAAAGGGACGTTCAAGGTGAATGGTCATCGCTTAAAAATCTACGAGGGCGGCACAGTTTTGAAGGACGGTAAAAAATTGTATCTAGCGGAGTCAAATGTGTTAGGGTGATTTTTTCTTTTGTCTCTATGCTGTATTCGAATACGTGATTTGTATAATCTTGCTTAATTTTTATCTCTTTGCCTTTGGTTATATGTTGTATTTTTTGGATATTCTGAGCAAATTCCTAAAAACTTTGTGAGAACTATTTGTCTGTGAACAATGATTAATACAGGTATTTGGTCCACCTTTAAGGACGTTAAACAAAAGGGCTTCTTGGGAGACAACCCATGGGGACCACCTGGTTCCGCTTGCCTTTTAATTCCTTTTATGTTTTGTTATTGCCTTTTTGCTAACAACATAGGTGGAAGCTCTCGCGTGGAGGATGAGGAAAGTGAAAAATTTAATGTTGGAACTACCGCACTTCTGGCATGCTCTTCTCTGAGCATAGGTCAACTCTACCCCTTTCCTACTTATTTTTGAATTGTTTATTCTAGTTGGTTTTGATCAAGTTTGGGGGAAAGAGTGATCGGTGCACGTGCACACACTTTGCATGACATGTTAGAATGTGCTGAGTTAGGATTTGTATTTTGTTGCACACATTGCATACACTTGCACCTAGTTCACGCGCACTTGATCACGCGTGTTTTTTGGGTATCGATGCGAGGTTCCCCGCTCGTATGAATTAAATTGTTAGCGTATGAGTGAGGAGTAGAGAAAAATGTTGACTCGAGTAGTGCTCTCGTCAAGTGCTCTCGTCACGCCTAGAAATTCAATTATAGTGGAATAAAATTCAGAGTTATAATTTAATTATTTCTATTATAGTAGCTGCAATTTATTTTACTTTAGCGGTGAATCCGGTGAATCCAACGGTAGCATAAGGTCGAGTGTAGCTAGACTAGTAGCAGCTTATTACTAGGGTCGGAAGGAAGGACAACCTTTCTCGGTGGCTAGAACTTGCACTAGGCGACTCTTGAAACGATTGCGTTGAAAGTACCCATTATAAAATGTGATTAGGCCATTTCTTGATCCGTTTGTGTTTTGAAATCCTTATCTACGTAATCACCGTTGCAAGCCCACTTGATCCTACCTTTCCTCCTTGTTTAGCTCCACTAAAATTTCACCAAAGCCATACGGCCAAACCTATTTTCGCACCAACCTTTGAGCTGAAAGAAATTTCTTTTTCGATCATATTTGGTGTCATCTTTGTTGTGCATGGCAGATTTGAATTAGCTAAAGGAGCTGTTTTATTGAGCATGTAAAAGTTATTTTGTCGAAAAGAGAAAAAAAAGTTGTGCAAAAATAATATTCACTCGACAAATTCAATTTATATTTGGCTTAGCACGCACCTAGGGTTCTGTTGAAGTCTGGGGGTGTTGTGTAATTCTTGAAAATATTGTATTGGTGATTGTAATTTTTTTTTGAGTGCTCAGGTTGTGTTGAATGCGATTCCCATCGTCCTTCTACTTACTTAGCCTAAACTCAACCTAAGCCCAATCCTAACACATAAGTCCTATTGATTTTAGATACGAGTCATCTCATGCAGTAGAGAGAGTGCGAACGTGCAAGCCTATGGACACCGACTTTGATGGATTTCTTAGGAATTTGTCCCGAGCTTCGATTCGAGTAATACTCTACTCATTTGTCACGCTATTTTCCCTTTCGCGCGACTGAAAGATTCACCGGGATTCACCATCCAAGTAAAGTAAATTTCGAACTACTGTTCTAGAAATAGTTAGATATAATCTTGAGTTTAATTCTGTTCTAATGTATTTCTATGCACGTGCGCATGCGACTTCGCATAGGTCTCTACCGCTCAAACTCACGCTAACATCCAATTGTCCCGACAGGAGAGCTGAGTAGTTTGCCCGAGACATGCAAATGGTAAAGTCTGGTGGTGTGATGAGTCCCATTTATATACACATTTATGGACTCATCTGGGCCGATTATCTAGTCTATGCACTACACTTTAGGCATGTTTTCATTCATATTGGTTATTCCTTGCTAGGTGCACTCTTAGGCCCGTTTCAGTGTGCATTTGCACTCCTTATTATTGGTAGTAAGCACATGGTGCTCCCCTTCCATCTCTCTATGTTTATCTGGTGCTGGAGGTGTATTCCTAGCTATTTTATCTTGTATGCAGGTGGCCGGATTATCTTGTATCCAGTTTTCTCCCAGAATTCATGACTGTGTGAAATGCACGGTCGTGCATTTTCCTTGACCCACGGGCTCTTGCGGTCGTGCGCTCTGATCTGGGCAGAAAATGATCGATCTGAATTTACTCGTGCGTTTTGACGCACGGGCGGAATCGCCCGTGCATGAGTAAAATGCACGGTCTCCTGTGTCTCCTTGTTTTAGTCGTTTCTGAATTTACCCGTGCGTTTTGACGCACGGGCGGATTTGCCCGTGCGTGAGTAAATCGCACGGGCGGCGCAGCTTCGTCTTCACGCCAACTTTTATCTTTAATTAACGCACGGGCAATGCACGGCTGTGCGTTCGACCGTGCATGATCAAAATTATGCCTGTTTAGTATTTAAAGCAGGAATTGCTGCTTCCATCGAGGAGAAGACGGAGAGCTCGATCCCCCTCGTGGGAAAAGCCTGGAATCCCACCATTTTCACCCCTTCCACCGTAGGAGACAAGAGGAGACCTTCTCCGGCGATCTCCTTCATCATTCCTCCATCCGGGAGCATTTGCAAGCTTTCTCCGCCACTAGATCAAGCATTCCTCGCCGAGGAGACCATAGAAGTGCTGAAGATCATTGGAGCGGTGACAGCCTCCTTTGAGTTAGCACACCATTTGAGGGCCGAGCCCATAGAGATCCCGACAACCTCTCATTCCGGCCGAGAACCCAAGACACGGTGACATCTTCTTTGTGGTCCTCTCTAACCCTTGATGCTTGTACTTTCCTTGTGTTGTTGTATGAACGCTTGTCTGGTTAATATTATGTATTATTGCTTGTGTTCATGTGCACTGATGATGTGGTGCCAAGAATAGCCATTTTTGTTGTTGTGATAGCCTAGGTTGTTTGTGTGTGAAGCCACCTAGCGATTGCTAGTGGTGATGTTAGCGAAGAGGTGAATACGACCCTCACAAAACCTCGCACTGTGGCCACTCCACCCGCTCACCGAAGCGCGGGATCGCGGCCGCTGCACTCACCCACACCTTGCGAAGTGGTGCTTTTTGACCCACATTTATCTTCACTCTGCAATAGCGTAGGAACCCAAATCACAACCCCCTTTGTTACTTAGTTATCCTTTTAACTAATTTCCGGTTTGAGCAAATCATACTACCCACTTGCGGTCCTTTGAGAACGATATTCAGGGAGTTCCTCCCTATTTTATTACTTGAGCGACCGGTGCACTGCCGTCGTATCGTATTTCGTGCTTGCTAATTAGCAGCGCTGAAATGGCGCATCAGCCTTAGCCTATCTTTCTCTAGATAGGCCTCAAGCCTCGCATAGTGCTAAACTTTAGTGTAGTCTCCTAACACAAGAGGCAAATTCCCCCCTAAGCCTCACACAAACCTAGTCGCCAACAAAAGGGCAAATTCCTCTACGCTCAACAAACACTTAATAAAAGAAAACAAAAGAAAATATAAGGGCGATAAAGAGAAAATATTCTGAAGCTTAAAACTCACTAGATATGCTTTGAAGGCATGAATGAATAAATTCACACTATTGTCAATGTAATAACATTCATTTTTCGTGATGGATTTGATTTAGTTTAGATCACCTTCAAACTCTCCTTGAGTTGCTGGAATATGCTCTAGAAACTCCTTTGAGCGTTAGGCACAAAAGCTCCCTTGAAAAAAAACTCATTTTCCTCTTATAGAGAGACAATGCAAAATACTCTTTAAATAGAGTTCTGTCTTCTATCTCCGACAGTAGTGGTTATTGTCGGCGGTAGCTGAATAATTGCATTTTGTACTCTAGCCATCCTGAAATGGAAAAACAACATTGTATTTTAAGCAACATTTATCACAGCGCGATAAGATTATCGACCGGCGATGGTATAATATTTTGCCCCGCCAAAATATGATCCTCTGCACTATTTGGCTCCTCCATCATCTAGTGATTGTCAGGGTTGCCTTAATATAACTACCTTACGATATGGTTATAATCATGTGGTAATTATTTACCTAATTAGCTTTTGCCTCCCACCAATTTCCTTTTGAAGTGATGCTTTCCAGCAGTCCTTTTGGAAGGAAAGTTACCATCGGTGATAGCATATATCGCGACGTGGTAGTGTCCATTTAACTCAATGTCTTCCATTGTTCGTCCTGATCAAATTTTACTATGCTTCTCTCTAATGTGCCTGTATATCCTGCATACTATAAACACAAGCAAGGTATATGAAATACTTATTAGGATTTGTTATTCTCAAACCAAAAGATGCGGAACCCATGTTCCAACAAACTCCCCATTTGATAATAACAAATCACATAATGAGAAATCAATCATTAAAATTAGTGCTTTGTATATAATAGTGTGTGTTAGAGAATAATTGGGAAAATAGGTTTAGAGTGGTGCATGCAAGTACACATATGCCACATTCTTCCTAAGTGTGTGCTCCCCCTAAAAAATTGCTCCCCTTATACTTCGTGATTTTTAAATGTTTCTCCCCTAGATTTCTAAATTTATTCTCCCCTTTTTGGTATTATCAAAAGAGGGTTGAGTGAAAAATTTCATAAAATAGAGACCTACTTGTTAGAAAAAATAATCATGATTCAGTAAAGAGTGAATGTAGCGGAAAAATCGGGAATGAAATAATGCATAGCTGGGGAATTACCATAAATGGATAATTATGTAAATATATGGGTACATCATAAAAGTTAAGCGTGAAAAACAGTACATCATTGGAAAGATTAGCGTTATAAACCAAGACCATAACATAAGAATTTACATTATAAACCAAAAGAATGTTTTTATTTTTGTTTTAAAAAGATAATTGTTATAGATCAAATTGACTTTGCCAAGCATGTAAAATATAATTATAAAAAGATTTTAGGAATTCAATATTGTAAAATGATTTATTATTCAATCTAAAAAAATATTATGGCAATCATGCTTAGTTGTCTAGTAAACCTACTCATTTTTGTAGAAAGTTATGTATTTGTGCTTAAGTTTCAATTCCCATGAGCGGAAGATTTATGGAAGACAATAAAGTGTATAATATTGCAATTTAATAAAATATAAATGAGTAATAATCAATACACATGCAAAATATAATTAAATGTACACAAAATCATCAACATGCAAACTAAATTACTTCCACTAATTCTAATGCAAAAAAATAGTATAACTACGAAGCTGCTTCACACATACAATGTTTATTAAGACTTATCATGGAACAAAGTATTGCTTGGTGCATGGCTTAACAACATTATCACCCTAGGCGGTTTTCCTTAGCATTTTAGCATGGACTTCGACGTAGTGACTTCCCTAGTGGGAGACGAGTCCCTCCAGAAGTTGGCACCCAGAAGTAAGGCAAGTTATATATAAAGTAATCGCGCCCTCCTCTCGTCAACCGCTGGTCAAGCTGGACAAATCTCAGCCAGCACCAATTTGCTCCAACACCAAGACTTTCAGCAGACACTCAGCGGGATGGGCGGTTAGGCATTGAGTAGTTGCACTTTCTCACTCCTTAGAAAGGGTGTGCATAGTTACTTAACATGTATCAGCGCGCTACTCCAGCCAACTCTCAGTAGCGTCTACCCAGTAGTAGGTGCGATTACAAGATCCAAGTGTCCATCGGTTGCCTCGTATTCGCACCTATTGGCCCATTGTAAAAACATGTAATAACAAATTTTGTGGAATAATACTACCCACAACAATTGGTATTCTCCACTGCGGGTATATCTGGTGTCCACCGCTACTAGCAGTGACCTCTCTTTTTGTGCTCTGTACGCTTAACCCTCAAAAGCTAGTAACTGATCGCTTGTAGATCTTGATTCCTCCTCTATCCGCCTGACCCGTCGCTGAGTGTGGAAAGTTGGTGACAATTTTGGTGCCAACTACAATACTATAGCAAACCAATCATTTAATGCAAACCGACTAACTCTGGTAACATAAATCGGTTTTGAGACGAAAAATGTTTGATTTTAATAATTTAGTATTGATTTCATCTATTTAGAAATTTATAGACTTATTTTAAAAAGCACATGAAGGTTAAGGAGTGATTTTGAATTTTTTGCTTCAATTTTTGTAAAAAAATACTCCTCATTAATTAATGTCAAATCAACTTTAATAAAAATGATGAGTTTAATGGTAGCTTCTCAAAAATACCGTCGACATGCATAATGACATAATTTCTCAAAAATACTACTTGTGGGGTCTTCTGTGATCTAGAAGTAATCTATGAGTTAGTCTCACTACCAACGTAATATGAGCTTATGAGGACGCACATAATAATGTTTGAAAATTAGACAAATGTTCTTGTTGGCTTGACTTATATTGAATATGAGTGAAAAGCCATGTTAGAAATGATAGGGAGCAGATCTGTGTCGACAGGACTGGTAGTCGATATATTGTATATCGTCGAGACCTCAAGACGACATAGTGTATGTCGGCTTGACTAATATCAGCTTGATTGTCTAGTTGATATAGCGACATCATCGTCGAGACCGCAAGATGACATAGTGTATGTCGGCTTGACTAATATTAGCTTGACTGTCTAGTTGATATAGTGTCTTTATCATCGAGACCTCAAGACGACATAATGTATAAAACACCTTGCCAGTACAAACAATATTACAATAGGTCCGGCTAGGACCCACATCATATTGACCACACTAGCTAAACATTAACAAGATGATAAACAGAACAAAGAACTACACGAGAGTATAAATAAGCACAATCAAAAGCTTTCAATAAAATAGCTAAATAAGATGTCCACCTACTCAGGAATGTCACATTAAGGTTATGTACTTACATTCAACATTGTAATTTACTTAAAACATGCATCAACGCATAGGACGACAATACAAGGAAAGCAGTAAAAGTAGGTTGGCCTTCAAGGGCCAATACAGCAATGGGCTTCAGCCCGCTACTTCCTGCTCAGCTCACCAACACCCGCACAAACCACAAATAATTGGTAAACAAGGGTCAACTATGAGCTGACCCCAAACCATGTAACGATCCCCTCCCCTCCCCGACCATTCTAGCTGGCTTAGGGGCGGGGCACCGCTAACTTGCAAGTAAGCGATACATGTAACATGTAATATCATAATGAAAGTTTCAAGCACAATACATCTTCTAGGTTGAGCATCAAAGAAAAGGGTTCCTAGTATGCACATGATGTTAGTTGGGTTAACCCGGAGGATCCCCACAAACGCCTAAGCAACCAGATAAGGCTAACATTACATCAATTCAATTCATACTAACATAGGTACTCATGAACACATGCTCCATGCACGCAAGACATGTTTTCAGTGTACTCTTTCATTAGTACCATCATAAGAATAAGCTAAGAAGCTTAGTATTCGCTTGAGCCTTTACCGATCGGAGAAAACTCTCCCAATCTAGTCCATCCCATGATCCATCATCATTCCTGAGGGTTAACCTCGTGCCGAACTGTATGGTGTGGGTTAGGTTCAGCTTGTGCCAGTTTCTCAAATCATTGCGATAGACAACACGATGCGGGTGCGTCTTTACCTCGACCCGTTAGCTTTTAACACCAACAAGTGCTACCAAAACAACAAGCTATGCACATAATCCACACAAGTGGACTTAGGCTTCGCTATCACAATCAACAATGGAGGTCCGTGATGACTCTACTTCAAAACTCGTGGTGAAGGTTTATGTTCAACCACAACCTAAGCATGGGGATTCCGTTATGCATTCTAGAAGACACCTAAAACTCAAGACATGCATTAATAATGGCATATCTCATGGATTCATTCTCCGACACACATTCTAGGCTTAACCTAAATGCACGTCACAATCAAGCATCACCGATCCGGGCTAATGGCCATGGGTAGGCTTCATACAGAATGCCTAAACCCGTATGACTACCGGATTTTTACATGCAATATATGTCGGGGACAGACATAATTGACCTGGATTTCCGAAGAACTAAAGGGAGTCCTACACTTCATTAGTTAATGAAAGAGACAACCTTATGCAAGCAAAGAAAATGGATGAAAGGACCAAAACACGTCCAAAGAATGGGAGTAAGGATCGTTACCCTTGCCGGTCTCTTTGGCGCCATGAGAATCCAAGATTTCAGTCGAATGGAAAGAACCGCACTGGGCTAGTCTCGGTGGATCTGGAAATGGCTCGCGACTCAGAGCTTCAATGCGTCTTCAATGATGGAAAGAGGATTCTTCTTCTTCTTTGGCTCTCCTCTTTCTCAAGCATGGAGAGCGAAAGGACTTGTAAGATTGAGGATAAAATTCCTCTGGCAAGCCCTAATACTTTCTAAAATAACTCCCAGCCGTTTGATCAAAAGACCTAATTATTTGACCGCCACGATCATTATTTCACTAATCTGGTTCATCAAGTACCGTCTGACAGTAGCGCTACAACGCCGCGCTAGCCTTTGATCTTAAACTTTAGCATATCGTCTCATTCTCTCAACGATACCGCGCCTCATATTATCTTGAAAACCTAACACCCGAGGTATCGCTACCGCGCCGCATTAGCATCACGATGATATCTTCTCGACGCACATCTTCTCGATGCACATCTTCTCGATGCACATAGTTACCGCCAGCAGTATAGCTACCGCGTGGCATTAGCAACAAAGTGAGTTTCAGGATAATAAACTGGAGCTTGTAGTCTCTACCGCCAACTATAGTACTTACCAATGGGCATTAGCTTTTCCTTCAAGCATTTGGAAACTGGGGTGCTATAATGTATATCGATTTGACTAATATCAAATTGGTTGTCTAGCAGATATAGAGTCCTTATCGTCGAGACCTCAAGACGACATAGTGTATGTCTACTTGACTAATATCAGCTTGACTGTCTAGCCGATATTGGTCTTTGTTGTTGAGACCTCAAGCTAATAAAACATGTTTATCGACTTGATGCTGACTGCATGTCAATTTGATCGACGAGACCTTTTCTCCTTGTCGAATTTGGTTCACATAATACAAGATTAACAGAACCATCTCAGGAACTAGTATATATATATTGATATGTATATTAGGTATATAAAGTGAGAAAAATAGAACTATTTATTCGGCTTTTTTCGGAGAGCAAAAATGTTCTGCTTGTCAGCGGTGGCAGTTTCTTTTAGAGAACTGAAACTTGGCTTCTGATCCTCTCCAAGAAATGAATCTAGTAATTCATGGAGACGCAAAACTTGATTTTCTTCTAGCCTGTAATCTTTTGACGATGATAATATGTTCTCGGCGTTAGTGTGGATTCCTATAATGACATGGATCTATTTCTACGTTCTCGAAGAACTCAATCCCGACTGAAGTATGAATCTCAGATTTACCAAAGGCTTTTAACTATTAAATTTTTTGAAGTGTAAGTGTCTGTCCGGGCGGTCTGTTTTTGGAGACCGCAGAGACCGCACGACTTAGCGTTGTGGTCTTGAGTTTCTGGTGTTAGCAACCTGTGTTTGGTTGCCTGTTTTTCCCAAGTAAATTTGTTCTAGTTTAGACCGGGAGGTCATGTTCTAAAGGCCGCTTCTGCGGTCTGCTAGAGCTTGTTTCTGGTGGTCTTCTCCTGATCGGTCAGTTGCTCATGCGTTCTTATAAGAAACCGAGCGGTCTGCCGGTTTATTCTTGGCAAGTTGTATTTCTTGGACAGTTTTGCTTAAGTGTAATAAGGTCTTATAGAGACCGCGCCGTCTGGTACTGGAGACCGCGTGCTTCAATATGGGAGGTGATTGTATCCCTTGGGGACGTGACGACATCCGTTCGTTTGCCTATAAATAGGGACGCCGATGTAGCCATTGATGCGCAATAACTGTAAGAACTAAAGTTGGCTTGATTGTGCCGGTCTCACTTTGAGGTAGCGCGGTTTGAGTTGTCTCACAGTGTTATTTTGTTCGCAGGTTAGCGTCTAGCAGTCATCGTCAGCATTCTCCTTTCTTTCCAGCTTTGAATAAACCAGTTCTGCAGAGGTCTATCTATGCAGACTATGTTTAGGAGTTCATGGACTGTGCAACAGACTCAGTTGATCAGGAGGCCTTAAGTGGTAGGGCGGTCTTGAGTTGCGGTCTTGCAGCAGGAAGTAGTTCTTCGTCAAGTGTTTGTTGGTTCTTCTGTGATCTTGAGACCGTGCGGTCTGGGCGATCAAGAAGTACGGACAATTGTTTTCAGCAGTTGAATAAAGCAGTGAGTTGTGCTGTCTGTGGTTGCGGTCTGATATCAGCGGCTTGTGATATGTTCGCGTGGTCTCAGGGATAGCCGTGCGGCTTGCCTGTTTGAGTGATTCTTATGAATCATGTCTCATCAAGTATGTCATGAGTTGTAAAGAGATAGTGAATAACAAGAGCACTATTCTGTCTTCCCATTGTCACTGATTGTCATTCTTGTGGATTTTTGTTGAAGTGTTCCGCATTTATTACTTCACTCCTCAACCTCTAAATTATTAACATGGTATCAAAGGGAGGTTTCTGAGCAGTAATCAGCGTTGTCTTCTGCTTGGATTTCTGCAAATTGGTTGTCAATCAGTGGGATAGCAATGGAAGGAGGATATGCTAGAGGTCTTGTTATTGAGCTCCTTACGCAGACTAACTTTAAAAAGTGGAAGTCGTGCATGGAGAGCAATCTGCTTGGCGAGGATTTATGGGAGGTGGTTGGAGGAGAAGCAAGACAAGCTATTGTTCCAGCTGAGGGGAATGCTGAGCTCATGAAGGATTGGAAGAGAACAAATGCAAAGGCTGAGTTCACTCTCAAGCGAGCTATCATTCCTGAGTTGTTTGACCACATCATCGGGTGTAGGTCAGTTGTTGAAATTTGGACAGCCTTGGATGGCTTGTTCAAAAAGAAAAATGTAGCTCGGCTACAGTTCTTGGAAAATGAGTTGGCGAAAGCAACTCGGGGAGATTTGTCAATCTCAATGTTCTTCTTGAAAATGAAGAACCTTTGCGCAGAAATATCAGCTTTGGACCCAGATGAGCCTATTTCAGATGCTAAGTTCTAGAGGCACATAATCTGCGGCTTGCGGAGGGAGTTTGTGGCCTCTATCACTTATGTTCAAGGCTGGGACATTCATCCATCGTTTCTAGAGCTGGAGAACTTGCTTGCATCGCAAGAGAGCTTAGCAAAGCAAATGGCTGGGATGTCTGTCTCTGGAGAAGAGAGCGAGTTTCTTTATTCGGGCAAGAAGAAGAGATGGGACAAGAAGAGGAAGTCATCTAATAACGATGGCCCATCTACTTGATATCAACAAGAGATGAGTTATGCTCCTAATTCTGATGGGAATAAGATGTGTTGGAACCTTAGCTTTTGATTTGAGTTAGGATCCACCCCTTATGTCAATAATTCATTTAATAACTTAGACCAAATCTCACTAAGATAAGAAGAGCTGATAATAATGATTTGAGTTAGGATTCATATTTAAGATTTAAGTTTCCATCTTAAAACACATCATAAGTTAGATCAATTTCCTTAAGTAAGAAAACTAAGAAAACATAAATTAAATATGATGCGATCGAATCAGAGAATATACATAAGAAAATAATATAAGCTCTCTGCGTTCGACGAATGTCGAACGACGCTCGACAAATTCAAGCCAGCCAGCGCTTGACAAATTCAAGCCAGCCAGCGCTCGACAAATTCAAGCCATCTAGCGCTCGACAAATTCAAGCCAGCCAGCGCTCGACAAATTTCTATCAGAACAGCGCTCGACGAATTAAGATGTATAGTCTCAGCGGTCAGGCATTCTCTGAACGGCGCTCGACAAACTCAAGCCAGCGGTCGACAAATCTCTTTCAGAACAGCGTTCGACAAAAAATGTTGTCAGCAAATATTCTTATTATACAGCTGTACTAACATTATTATATACATGCTTTTCTGATATAGCCGTTGCAGGCAATAAAGTTTATAGCCATTTGCAGATGAGTCAAAGACAGAAACTCCTCTTCCGAAGGAATAAAATTAAAGAGACTTTATCTCTTTCCCTATTCCTAGCAAGAATTCAAAAATAGCCTTCTCCGGATTACATATTAAGAGAAGAGCAGAAAATATATATACAAACAGAGATGAATAGATACAAACAAAGAGAACACGCAGATACAAAAAGAGCAAGCTCTATTTTTATATATCTTTTCTTTTGCTAACATCTTCTTACAGATCACATATATCCTGAGACACTAATCACAACCATTTGCTCAGGATCATTACTGCTTAAGAAGAAAGGAGTGTTTGTACAATCAAGAGAAGAAGACTCCAGAACTGTCATCAATTTATATCAGACAGGGGGAGCTCTTCAACATCTTCACCAAGATCCATTCAACTTCAAATCAGGATCTTCAAGAGTCTTCTCATACATAGAAGAACAACAAATCTTTATGTTTTTCTTTTATCCCTTTCCACCTCTTGTATAGGGTTATAACTCCCTTCAAAAGTTAACTCCCGGTGACAGGGCACCTTAGCAAAAACCTGCATCTTAGTTAGAGAACCTTATCAACAGCTCACCTGGTGTGTGGAAACCTTATCAAAATCACCTTGGTGTGAGGGCACCTTATCAACAACCTCCTAGTGGATTCCTACCAGTGGGTAGAAGAGTAAATGTACCCAGTTGAGGGGAACTACTATACATCTTGTGTCATCTGGATTGCTTTTTGTTTTATTTCCTGTGTTGTGTTTATTTAGATGCACTTTAACTGTTTGGTTTTATTACTCATACAGAAATCAGCAAACTCACACATATATATATATATATATATATATATCACTTACTCTGAAATTAAAAAATTAAGCAAGATCATTTAATAAGATAAATAAGAACTAAACCTCCACTTTCAAGATGGAAGGACTGAGATGGTCACTTCTAAAGAGACTGCAAGGTCAATCTTTAGTTGGGGCATGCTGCAGGAAAGGAGTGTTTGGTTTTCTACATACCATTCATAATGATAAAAGCATATCGAATATGCGCAGCGGAAGAAATAACTAGAACAACCCAAAGAGTAAGGAACTTGCGGATTTCATGAATCAAGAGATTAGAAAAGAAAAATGCAATATACCTTTCCGGGATTGAGTCAATACTCAACCAGGATGCTCCAATAAGAAATCAGGTAGACGAATTTTGAGTTCCAAGCATCGAAATGTATCGGCCCCTCTACATAGATCCACACAATGAAGGAGAACCCCAAAGCCTTGTCATACAAGGAGTGTGTCATAGAAGAATAGCCCTCTGTGTCCCCACGAACTGCTAGGTTCATTGAAGGGGAGGCGGCGATGGTCGGCGAAACCTAGATCTGCAGACGGGGACGATGAGTCAGAACACTTCCGTCTTTTGGCCCTTCTGATATCGCGAAAAGGTCGATCTGTTCTCTCTATTTTTAGAAGACCTAATCACGTCTCTTTTATACGCAATGCGTAAAATTGGTTATCCGCAGACCAGAGGAAAAATAGAACAATTCTGCCAGGATATAAATTCGTCGAATGCATTATAATTCGACTAAACACTTTAAACGAATTATTATAATTCAACTAAACACTTTAGACGAATTATCTTAAATTATACTAATCAGTTTAGACGAATTCGAACAGAAAATTTCGACTAAACACTTTAGACGAATTGTTATAATTCGACAAAACACTTTAGACGAATCATCATAAATTTGTCTAAACAATTTAGACGAATTCGAATAGACGAATTGACATAATTTCATCTAAACCCGTTAAATGAATTCGTCGATAGAAATCCATTCGTCGAAACACTTTCATCTTTTTGTTAAGTCCTAAAGAATTCGTTGAAACCATTTCGACGATTCTTCAAGAGTGCTTGTTTCCCGATTGAGACATTCTCAATTTAATTCCGAGCAGTCAAAGGATTGGTCCTCCACTCATATCCAATATGAGTAAGGCCAACACAATACTTTCTCCAACTTCTCCAAACACATTTATGTGCGACCCTATGTGCTCATATTGCGTTGGCAGTAAGACAAACTGCTTGATTGCTTTGAGATCACCAAAGAAACTCGAACAAGGAGGGGGCTGGTTCTAATGCTGATGATAGATGGGGTGATGGAGCATTCATGACGGCCACATGTGTTCGGGCTATGGCTTCCATCAACTATCGGGATGATTGGATAGTGGACTCGGGTTGTGTTCATCACCTAACTGGAGATGAGTTGAAGTTCTCTTCTTTGTAGGCATATATAGGTAATGATGTTATCATTGCGGCTGATGATACTATACATGCAGTAGAGAAGTAGGGTGTAGTTTCTTTGAACTATGATAGAGGTACTCTTATGTTGAAGAGTGTATATCATGTTCCGGGGATGAAGAAAAACCTCTTCTCGGTGACCAATGCTGTGGATGCTGGCTATCACGTTCTGTTTGGTCCAACATAAGTGAAGTTTCTTAGAAACGTGTCAGCAGTGGAGGATGAAGTCACTCATGTCGGCAGAAGGGTGAAGGACTTGTTTGTGTTGTCTACAAGTTCTTATGTTGATAAGATGAGGACTAATGATAGCGCTGCTAACTGGCATGAAAGACTTGGAAATGTTGGGATTGACAAGTTGAAAGCTATGGCAGGGAGAGGCCTTGTGAGAGGTTGCCTAGTTTGTCATCCCTCGGCGAAGGTCATGTTTGTGCAGGTTGTTAATATGGTAAGGCTCAACGTCTTTCATTTGACAAATCACAAAGCAGATGTGAATCACCAATGGAGTGTACTCATGGTGATCTATTTGGACCAACCACAACTGTCAGTCTTGGAGGCAGCAGGTATATGCTAGTTCTGATTAATGACTTCACTAGATATACTTGGTTATATTTTCTGAAGGAGAAGTAGAAAGCTCTCGCGAGGTATGTGGAGTTCAAGGAGCTAGTGGAGGGTCAGCTCAACTTGCGGGTCAAGAAGTTCAGAACTGACAATAGAGGGGAATTTATCTCCAAAGCGTTCATTAACTTCTATAGGAAGCATGGCATCCAGAGAGAGCTCTCTTGTGCTCACACTGCACATCAGAATGGCATTGCAGAGCGGAAGATCCGTCATCTGACGGAGACCTGCAAATGTTTACTTCATGCCAAGAGTATCCCAAAGTCTTTCTGGGCAGAGGGAATGTCTTGTGCAACCTATGTCATAAATCAGATGCCTCTCAGTCCCATTAACATGAAAATCCCTCATGAGTTGATGTTCAAGATAATGCCTATAGTGGAACACCTTTGAGTGTTCGGATCTACCTGCTACGTGCATGTTCCTGATGCCTTCAAAACGAAGCTAGATGCGAAAGTAAGGAAGCTAGTTTTCGTCAGTTATGATGATCGGAAGAAGGGTTGGAGATACATGGATCCAGAGACACGGAGAGATGTGGTCTCAAGGGATGTGGTAATCGATGAGCTAACGTCATACCAGGGTAGCTCTTATATTGAGCTACAAGGAAGCAGGATAGATGGTGGACCAGGAGTAGATACAAAGGAGGTTCTGGTGGAGTTGCATGTTTCTCCAGATGCTCCAGGTGCTTCTAGCTCTAGGTCAGGTGCTTCAGGTTCTGGAAGCAGGGGGAGCAATGATCCAAGTCTACCTGAGAGGAGAGCTATTTCAGAATAAGTAGCTGAAGAGGTTGTTTAGAGTTAAGCTCTGAGGAGGTCCAAAAGGACTATTATTCCACCAGATCGGTATACGGGGGGAAACCTTATGAGTTTCGTCTCATGATTCTTCGCAGGTCACATGGATGAGAAAGAGCCATATTGTTTTGAAAAAGTCGTTGGAGTCAAGGAGTGGGAAGTGGGAATGGATGAAGAGATGGCTTCCCTCAGTAATAATGAGACTTGGTACTTGGTGCCTAAGGTCGAGGGTGTTACTCCGGTGTCTTGCAAGTGGGTTTTCAAGCTGAAGAAGTAGGATGATGATAGCATTGAGTGGTGCACGGCTCGCCTTGTAGCTCGAGGTTTCTCTCAGAAGTATAAGTAGGATTATGAAGAAACCTTTAGCCCCGTTCCCAAAATGACTTCGGTTCAGGTGGTGATCTCATTGGCAGCTTGCCAAGGATAGAAGGTTTGTCACCTCGACGTAAAGAATGCTTTCTTGTATGGAGTGATTGACAAGGATATCTTCATGGATCGGCCACCTAGTTATGTTTCCGAAGAGCACCTAAGATATCTGTGCAAGCTCAAGAAGACTCTTTACGGCTTGAAGCAGGCGCCTCGGGCGTGGTATGGCAAGATAGCAGAATACCTCCAATTTTGCGGATACCTTGCTTGTGACTCAGATTCAAGCTTATCCGTAAAGTAGAAAAGAGAGGTTCAGGTCTTGGTGCTATTGTAAGTTGATGATATGATCATCACCGGAAATTCTGAGTTGGAGGTAGCAAGACTTTGAGTTGAGCTAGCTATCAGATTTGAGATGAAGAACTTGGGTGAGCTCCACCATTTCCCTGGGCTCGAAGTGGAAAGGAAAGAGAACAGAATGCTTGTTTCCCAAAAGGGGTATGCAGAACGAATTGTGAAGCGATTCGACATGGAAGGGGGGAAGAGAAGCTCTACTCCACTAGAGGTTGGTATTCATCTTCGACGAGATGAGGGGAATGTTCTTCCTGATCCTTTGGTGTTTCGGGCTTTCGTCAGGAGTTTGATATATTTGACGATCATGAGGCCAGATATTGCGTATGCGGTTGGCCGAGTGAGTTGGTATATGGCAGAGCCACAAAAGCCTCATCTGATGACGGCGAGGAGCATTTTTAATTATGTCAAGACCTGCTCTGATTTGGGTCTCTTCTATGGGAAGGACTCGGGCTTTTGCTTGCATAGATACATGGATGCTGATTATGGAGGAGATTCAGATGATCGGAGATCGACTTCTGGATAGGTCTTTATGACAGGCTCTACAACAATATCATGGTGCAGCAAGAAGTAGGATTCTATGTCTGTCTATACCATGGAAGTAGAGTATAAAGCTTCGGCTTTGGCAGCTCAGGAAGCCATCTGGCTTAGGAGGCTTGTGGAGGACATTCATAGGGAGATGAATGGTCCTACTCTGCTTCGGGTTGACAATGAGAGTGCTCTCAAACTGGTGAACAATCTAGTTTATCATGCGCGAACGAAGCACATAGAGATTTAACATCATTTCATTCGGGAGAAGGTGTTGGAGGGATCTCTTATGGTTGATCATGTGCAGAGCAATTAAAATGTCGCAGACAAATTTACAAAGTCGTTGTCGAAGGAACCATTCACACGGTTGAAGAGGTTACTTGGACTTACTTCCACTTCCCACTTCATGGGGAAGTGTTAAATTTTTTGAAGTGGAAGTGTCTGTCCGGGCGGTCTGTTTTTGGAGACAACAGAGACCGTTCGACTTAGCATTGTTGTCACGAGTTTTTGGTGTTGGCGACCTGTGTTTGGTTGTCTATTTTGCCCAAGTAAATCTGTTCTGGTTTAAACCGGGTGGTCTTGTTCTTGAGGCCACTTCTGCGGTCTGCTTGAGCTCATTTCTGGCGGTCTGCTCCTGCTCGGTGAGTTTCTCATGCATTCTTATAAGAAACCGAGCGGCCTGCCGATTTGTTCTTGGCAAGCTGTCTTTCTTGGAAGGTTTTCTTAAGTGTAATAAGGTCTAATAGAGACCGTGTGGTCTGGTACTGGAGACTGTGTTCTTCAATAAGGGAGGTGACAGTATCCCTTGGGGAGGTGACGACATCCGTTCGTTTGCCTATTAATAGGGACGTCGGGGTAGCCATTGATGCGCAAGAACTGTAAGAACTAAAGTTGGCTTGATTGTGCCGGTCTCACTTTGAGGTCGCGCGATTTGAGTTGTCTGACATAGTTGTTTTGTTCGCAGGTTAGCGGATAGCAGTCATCGTCAACATTCTCCTTTCTTTCTAGCTTTGAATAAACCAGTTCGGCAACGGTCTGTCTATGCGGACTATGTTTAGGAGTTCTTGGACTGTGCATCGGACACAGTTGATCAGGTGATCTTAAGTGGTCGGGTGATCTTGAGTTGCGGTCTTGTAGACAGAAGTAGTTCTTTGTCAAGTTTTTGCGGGTTCTTCTGTGATCTTGATACCGTGCGGTCTGGGCGATCAAGAAGTATGGACAGTTGTTTTCAGCAGTTGAATAAAACAGCGAGTTGTGCGGTCTGTGGTTGTGGTTTGACAACAGCGGCTTGTGCTCTGTTCGCGCGGTCTCAGGGATAGCCGTGCGGCTTGCCTGTTCTAGCAGTCTGGCGGTCTCTGCCTTTGCAGTTCGCTAGCGGCTTGTTTTTTTTTGGTCTTACACTTCTCTCCTTTGTGATTCTAATAAATCATGTCTCGCCATGTATGTCTCGAGTTGTAAAGTGATAGTGAATAACAAGAGCACTATTCTGTCTTCCCATTGTCACTGATTGTTATTCTTGTGGATTGTTGTTGAAGTGTTCCGCGTTTATTACTTCACTCCTCAACTTCTACATTTTTAATAATAACAGCAAGTCGTGAATCTTGATTCTGACATCAGGTACTTTTGTTTATTTCTCTACTTACTATTTTTGCTAGATCAAATCTACTTTTGTTTGGGATTTCTAGATTATTCCGTTGCACATATGATATTGCAAAAGAAACCCAGTAGTGGTATCAGAGAGAGGTTATGATTATAGTACTTCATAAATTACTTGTATCTAGTATGTGTAAATTCAAAGACTTAGAACTATTCTAAATGTTCAGATTTATTCCTGGAATATCAAATGTTGATAATTTCTCTTTAATGAAAAATACAGAGGATTAGATCCCTGCCAGGAGCGTCTATAATTTCTTTTTATATGTGTGCATGTGATTAAGTCTTAATCATGATTAAAATATAATCATCGATCAGAAAAATCCCTAAATTGTATATTAAGTGTTCGGATGCCTTCTGATGGATGACAATCTTTCTTCCTCAATTTTTGTAGTGTGGGCACTCTATCTTGGCGAGGGCGCAAGTGGATAATCTTGATATCCTGCTGTCAACATTAGGTCTAACTTAACTACGTGACCTCAATGGTTGAGTGTCTACAGGCATAGAGTTGGCATGCAACATATGATGGATACAAATAATGGTTATTCACCAGCCATACAATAATTAAATATGATACAATTGACAAAAGTTGTCTACCTAAATAGCCATGTTATGAGTGATCAGCCAAAGTTCACTTATGATGGGGGTGAAATATGGATCTTGTCCACTGATGAGTCCAATATTTATACTATTTTATGGACTCATCCGGGCTAGTTTTCACTCTTGTGCACGTCTTATTAGAGCTATATTTGTTTGTATTTCTCTTATATTCACTTCCACGCTATGTGCACTGTTTAGGCCCATTTTTATGCTTTTATGCTTCATGTCGTTGGGGGTATGCACATGGTGCTCCCTAACCCTTTTTCTGTATTTGTATTGAGTAGAGGGGTATTCCTAGTTATGTTGATCTGTATGCAGGTGGACGGTTCATCCAATTTTACCAAGATTTCATGTCTGCATGAATCGCACGGTCGTGCATTTCCTTGATGCACGGTCGGCTGTGATCGGACGCACTCATTTGTGGTGGAAAACGATTTTCTTTCTTTGATCGTGCGTTTTTACGCACGGGCAGTTGCACGTGCGCGAAGGAATCGCACGATCACCTGTTAAGTCTGGTTTCTAGGCTATCTGTAATTGATCGTGCATTTTTACGCATGGGCGCCTTCGACCGTGCGCGAGTAAAATGCACGAGCGTTGCTGCTTCATATTCCAGGGCTTTCTTTTTCGTTAAAAATGCACGGTCTACACACGGTCGTGCGTTCGACCGTGCGTGACATAATTTCTGCTATTTTAGTATAAAAGCCAGGAAATCTGCTAGCTTGGGGGAGTCGGTAAAAGAAGACTTTTGGAGCCCGCCATTTCAGCTCCAGTCCGCCCTTCTCATCGCTCCACCACCGCTCGACCTAGGAGAAGCTACGACCATCGCTTTCTTGCAAATATTCTGCCAAAGCTTCCTCCTCGGCCTGCTCCATCATCCACTAGCTCAAGAACACCATTGACGGAAAGTTTCCGCTGCATCCAAGGTGTCTCCAACAAAAGCTATCTTGAGCTGATCCACGAAGAAGATGGGTAACGTGGAGGAAGATGACAGCTCCTCTGAACCCCGGACAACAACTAAAGACCGAGCTCGGACGAGGCTTAACAACCCTACGATTCCGACCGAGAACCTTCACCGAGTCTTTGAGCTTGGGTTTTCTCTTTCCCCTTGTGTATTGCTTCAGATCTTTTCTTATGAATGTGTGTTGTTTTGGATGATGTGCATAAACCCTAGTTATAGTAAATGTGATTTCATGCTTATGATATTTATTGTGGTTTATGTGAGTTGAGCAGCGCCCCATTCCACCATCCACTCCACCGCTACGGTATGCTCCGCACTAGCAAATGCTAGTTGCATGTTTCGTGATGAGGTGCTTACGACCCTCATTCCGCCGGTTACGAATCGTCCATCCATGAGCCTTCTCGTCCACCCGCTTACCAAAGTACGACATTGTGGCCTGCTCTTCATCTCGCCAAGTGAAGCGGTGCTCTCGGCCCGCATATTCCTTTTATTGTTGTTAAATTTTGAAGCCCAAATCAACCCCCCCCCCCCCTTTTTATTATTAACATAAAAATCTATATAGTCAATTTCCCTGACGAGAAATCATACACCCCAACTTGCAATCCTCTGAGAACGATATTCGAGGAGTATCTCCCAACTTTTATTACTTGTACGATCGGTGCACTTGTCGTAAGCGTGTCAAGTTTTTGGCATCGTTGCCGGGGATTGCAAGCGTTGTATGAGTTTATCTTCCAGGAAGTTGTTATAAAGGTTCTTTGTTGTTTTTGATTTTTCATTTTGTTGTGTGTAAGTTTATGCAGGGGCATGGCCCTGAAGAGATAGTAGAGTACGGCCCAGAGATAGAGAGGATGCTCTGCGCGCATCGCCATGCTGCTGCTATGGATCTTAATATCAACAGAAATGATGTTAACCCCGGAGGAGAGAATTCCCCAGCTGCTGCTCATGTGGCTGATAAGAATGAGGTGGCTCCGCCGAGGCCTAAAATAATGCGAGACTACACCACTCCGACTGTGGGATGTGTGTATCCTGGTTTTGGCCCAGCCATCACGAACAACCAGTTCGAGATCAGGCCGGCAATCCTGAACATCATCCGCAACAATGCCCAGTTCTCTGGGATGGCAAGTGAAGATCACTGAAGTATCTAGTTGCCTACCTAAATCACCTAGAGGGGGGTGAATAGGTGATCTCTTCGTCTTTTGCGGAATTAAAATATTAAACGTAAAGCACAGCACAGAAAAGAAATTACAGCCACAGATAACACAGGAATTTATAGTGGTTCCCCGTACTTGGGTACTCCACTGCCGGCCTCGCCAATCTAGCACCACAGCTAGACTTGACTACTTTCTGTAACTCGGATCAAGAACGATCCTACTGTCTCGGAGTCAAAACTCCTACAAACTCAGAGAAAACTTCTCTTACAACTCGGAGAAAACAACTCCTACACCTCGGAGAACAACCTCTCCTACAACTCGGAGAACAACTCCTACAACTCGGAGATTACAACTCCTACAACTCGGAGAACAATCTCTCCTACAAAGATGATAAAAGTTTTGAACAAAACAATACCAGATCTGAAAGATAGAGGTGTATTCTTCCTTCTTCTTGAATGGCTTTAGAGAATAGTGAGGAAGAACTAAGATCCTTCAAATCTGACCTTTGCAATCCGAAACGATCCAATAGAGGTTGTAGAATCAGACCTTGGATCATTCGAATCTTCCCTGAATGAAATCGACAAATCCTATGAGAAGATCGATCTCCAAACGTAGGCGACGGCGAGGCGGCGCTTTTCTCGTTCTTCTAGATCGGGAAAGAGAATTAGGGCTTGAACGATTAGAGAACTTGTTTTTGAAACCCCAAAACCATTCCTATATATATAGAGAATGGCAATTAAGGTATAAACCGGCCTTAAATGCTCTCAAGAAAGCCGTTAGGATCGGAAATGAGCGATCACGGGTCGTCAAGAACAGAGAACAGAGAATATCAAAATTTAGACAGATGTCTCGAGACAAATGGGATTTCTCGAGACATGAGGAGTATCTCTCGAGAACAGAAGGAGGAGAAATCATCAGACCAATGTCTCGGGAAAAATGGATCTCTCGAGACATAAGGAATAGCTCTCGAGACATACCAAATATCTCGAGACATCAGAAATCTATCTCTCGAGAACTGAGATTAAGAGATCAAAAGATTGCAGACTCGAGTAAGGCAGGATCTCTCGAGACAAAGGAAATCTCTCGGTCCAGTAGATCTCGAGACATGGTTGATCTCTCGAGACATCCAGATAGAGTTTCCGAAAAGAGCAGAGCCTGCATCTCGAGACAAGCCTTGACTTCTCGAGACAAGCTCGATCTCTCGAGACAACCCCTTATAAAAATTATTTTCTTTTGCTCCTTATCTTTTCTAGACCACTTGCTGCAGCTGCACTCCAAGGTCTTCAATAGTCTTGAAAATGAAGTGTATCTCAATAGAGAGATCACATATGAGTCATCACCATGTTTCATAAAATGAGGAATTACATACTATGAAACTGTGTTTGCAGACCCATTGTGACCTGACATTGGCTTACACTTACCCATGATAATCTGCAAGACAATACTAGAAAAGCATATCAAATACAAAAGCAATTCAATCTTAGTTTAAGGGTGACTTCTCACAAATCAAGGTAATTGTGAATGCAATTTCCAACAATCTCCCCCTATTTGTAGAAGTCAGAACCCTGTACACTAAGTTGAATTACAGCAGTTAAAGAATAAATATGCTACACTACACAAAGATATAGAAATGAAAAAGTAAAGAACATCAAAACATCAAATATATATATATATATATATATATATATATATATATATATATATATATATATATCTAAATTTGAATTGTTCAGAAGACTTGATGTTCACCAAATTAGAATGAAACCAAAATATGTCTTCACAGAATCATCATTATCATCCTTCAAGATCGTCTTTTCATCTTTTCTTCTTGTCTGGAGAAATAAGCATGAGGCTTGGGATGGTAAAACGGAGGGGGTTCCGGAGCATCAGCATTATTATAACCAAAAGCTCTGAAATGAATCCTTCGCTTCCTTTGAGCTGTCTCATGTTTTTCCCATTCTTGAGAGCTGTAGCATTCAGATCTGTTCAATTTACCTTCATGGACTAACCTATAGGATTCAAGAATAATATCTTTTGAGACAGGGCTCCAGAGTTCTGGATAACTTTTCTCAACCTTAGCCTTGTAAGAACCTGCAGAACTGGAGGAGGGAACAGATCTAGTAGCAGAGGGACCCTCACCATAATTTCTTTTTCTTTTAGACCCAGTCCTATCTGACTGATCTGCAACAGAAGGAGCCTTGCCAACAAAATCTTCTGGTCTAGGAGAGAACTGAGGAACAGGAACATCAGGATCAATTTCCAACTCAGGAAAGATCTGATTATGCAGCCACGTTGCTGTTTTGAATGAATAAGCATTAATATCAGCAACTTGCTTCAACATCCTGGTAGAGAACTGCTCAAACTGAGAATTCCATGAGCTTTGAAGAGCAGATACTGAGCTTTCAACCAAATCTGTCATTTGAGCTACTATATTTTCCTCCCCCTTTCTGACTTCTACAGATAGGGTTTGGAGAGTATCATCTTTAAACTTGCCCACTTCATCAACAACTTTGAAAGTGTTGGCTTCAGCATCATTCAGCATAGTTTGTTGAAGTTGGGTTATGATTACAGTCTGCTTCAGCACAGTGCCTACACCGGCAGTTGCATGCTCCACTGACTTGCTTCCATGGCACATCAAATCTGAAAGATGTTCATAATTTGTCTTGATTTTGGCTAGCTCCCGACCAAGCTCACTTTCCACTGAAGCAATCCTCCTGTGGACAGTCGTCAAGGAGTGTTCAAACTGTTCACTTTGCCTTTTTAGCATAGCCTCTATTTGTCCCAGAAGGGAACCTGCATCATGTACTGGAGGAGAAGAGTGAAAGGATGGTAGAGGAGCAGTAGGAGCAGCAATATGAATATCTACTGGAGCTTCTTCATCATCAGGAATGTCTTCAATTTCACAAGAAGGTGCTACCTTACCGTCTTCACAACCTAGCTCATCCGGAGCATGCTTGGTTGTATCAATCTCTGACTCCCCCTCAACATGTACTGGGGAAGGTGTTGAAACATGTACTGAATCAACATCATCATCTTGATTGAAAGCAAAATCAGCACCAAACCCTGCCTGCTGGCCACTGGGACTGTGCACATCAGAGGGTTCTTTTTGAATATCCATGAGAACAGCTGCCACTGCCTCATTTGCCAAGGAGGCTTCTTCTTCAGTAACTGAAGGAGGAGGAGGAGATGGAGGTGGTGGAACTGAAACTGTAATGGGAGTTTGAGATGGTGAAGGAATATTATCGGATGGAACTGATGGAACTGCTGGTTCTGCTGGAACTGATGGAGGAATGGGAACTTCTGGAGCTGAGGAGGGCTGACCTTTGGTCTTTGAACGGATTGGCAGCTTAGCTCTGCCTGAGGCTTTAGGTCTAATCTGAGGAGGAAGGGGAAATGAGGGTACTACAGGTACCTGGCCTTCAGAGGGAATACCAGCTTCTGCAGACTGCTGAGGCTCCCCCTCAGAAACTGCACTAGCCACTCCCAGCTTCTGGATCCGAATGTCCCATCTCTGCATGGTGACGACATCGATCTTCTTGAGGTGATGAATAACTGCACCTTTGGACATGTCAAAAATGGCAGAATTGAACTGATTCAGAAACAGAGTGATGATCCTTGCAAACTTTGGAGAGCTGATTGAGGCCTTGATGTTGGAGAACAAGATTGAGGCCCAATCTCTCTTCTTCCCAGTGACTATTCCAACCATCAGAAGAAAGGTCTCTTCAGATACATGCCCCTGTGTACCTTGCTTGCAAAAGAGAACTTTTAGAATTATATCCACCAAGAGCTTGCCTGCATCATTCATCTTGCTCCTTTTAACAGCAGAAAAGTCTGAGTCCAGACCACAGTATCGAGCTGTTCTCAACCAATCACTGTCACTTAACTCTTCTTCAAAATCAACTTTAGTGAGGTGCAAATGTTTCACAAGGGTCTTGGGAGACATTTTGATTTTGATCCCTTTTACGAAAGAGACCAACATCCTTCCGTCCTTGATAGCCTTTGCATTGGTGAATTCTTCAACCTCATCAAACAGAATACGGCAAGGATGCTCAAGAACAAATTCCAAACCGGCGGCATCAAGCATACAGAAGAGATTCTGGAAGTCCTCGGATAAGTCGGCAATACCCGAGCGAACAACCTCATTGCCAACTCCGATCTTGGGATTTGAGGAGGGAGCCATCGAAGGATTTGAGAGGAGGAGAAGGACAGGGGAGACGATCCACTTCCGAGAACCACGAAGTCGACCAGTCGCCGCTCGAGAGGAAGTCGAAGGGTCGAGGTCTCGGGGTCGAAGGTTTAGTGAACACCAAGTTTCCGATAGGATGTATATATATATATGACCTTGATTTGACGTTTTAGGTGACATTTAAAAAAAAAAAGGGAAACGGCACATACCTGAGTTCCGGAACAATTTTAAAACAGACCTATGTCTCGAGACATCGGCTATGTCTCGAGAACTCTGGAAACTCTGCGCGGTTTGACTTGTCCTGATGTCTCGAGAGATAGATTAAGTCTCGAGACATTACCATTTCCCGAGTTCTGACTATGTCTCGAGAGACTTGTCATGTCTCGAAAACTCCCAGAAGTCCTTTAGATTTGTTTCGAGATCTTGAAGTGACAGAGTTGTCGAGAGACCTTGTAGTTCTCGAGACAATCTATAGTTCTCGAGACATCAACTTGAAATTGTCCAGGAACAGGTTTTGAGTCTTGAAATCTCCAAGTCTTCATGATTTGCTTGAATGGACATTACTCCATGTTGAGCATTCCAAGTTCCGTCTTGAAGAAAGAGAACTTAGTCTCATCCAGCGGCTTCGTGAAGATATCTGCAACTTGCTTATCCGTAGGGACATATCTCAGACTTATGTCACCCTTCTCCACATGCTCCCGGATAAAGTGATATCGAAGCTCGATGTGCTTTGTCCGACTGTGAGAGACTGGATTGTTTGCGATAGCAATTGCACTGGAAGAGTCGCAAAACATGGGAATATCTTTGATCTTCATGTTGTAGTCTTGAAGTTGATTCCTTATCCGTAGAAGTTGTGCGCAACAACTGCCAGCAGAAATGTATTCCGACTCGGCGGTTGAAATTGCGACACAATTCTGCTTCTTGCTACTCCAGGAAATAAGTCTCCTTCCTAGGAATTGACATGTCCCGGAAGTGCTTTTCCTGTCGTCTTTGCTACCTGCAAAATCTGCATCTGAAAAACCAATTAGTTCGCTATCATTACTTCTTGGGTACCATAAGCCAAGATTTGGTGTGCCTTTAAGGTATCTCAAAATCCGCTTCGCAGCAGTATAGTGGGATTCCTTAGAGTTCACCTGATATCTAGCGCATACACATGTAGAGAACATTATATCAGGTCTACTGGCAGTAAGATAGATCAAAGAGCCAATTATGCTTCTGTACTTGGTTTCATCAAAAGGTTTCCCTTTTTCATCCTTGTCCAGAGACATAGCTGAGCTCATTGGAGTCCTCATAGAGGTTGCACTCTCCATTCCAAATTTCTTAATCAACTCCTTAGTGAACTTTGTCTGAGAGATGAAGGTTCCATCTTTTGACTGCTTCACTTGAAGTCCTAAGAAATATTTCAGCTCACCCATACTGCTCATTTCAAATTTCCCTTGCATAAGTTTAGAAAACTTTTTGCAAAGGTTATTATCCGTAGAGCCAAATATGATGTCATCGACATAGATTTGCACTAGCAAAATCTTGCCTTTTACTTCCCTAAGAAATAATGTTTTATCTATCTTTCCTCTTGTGAACTTGTTCTCAAGAAGAAAGTTAGACAGCGTCTCGTACCAAGCTCGAGGAGCTTGTTTCAAACCATATAAAGCTTTTTGTAATAAATAAACATGATTGGGATGATCAGGATTAACAAAACCTGGGGGTTGTTCAACGTATACTTCCTCTTTGATGTCTCCGTTTAGGAAAGCGGACTTGACATCCATTGATATATGGTGAAACCCTTGAAAGCAGCATAAGCAAGGAAGAGTCTGATCGCTTCGAGCCTTGCTACTGGAGCGTACGTCTGATCGAAGTCGATACCTTCCTCTTGTCTGTATCCCTTAGCTACAAGTCTGGCTTTGTTCTTTATAATTGTTCCTTCTTCATCCAGCTTGTTTCTGTACACCCACTTTGTTCCAATGACATTCTTGTCTTTGGGTTTTGGAACAAGTGTCCAAACCTTGCAGCGTTTGAACTGGTTTAATTCTTCTTCCATAGCGATTATCCAAGATGGATCTTCATTTGCCTCTTGAAATTTCTTTGGTTCAACCTGCGAAAGAAAACTTAGGTGCATATTTTCGTTAATGGTACCTCGTCTTGTTCTTATTCCTTCATGAGGATCTCCTATGATCTGATCAACTGGATGATCCCTCAAGTGTCGTAGCCCGAGGTTCCTTGCATGATTTTGACCAATAGGAGTTTCTTCTACAGTTGGAGTATCTTCCTCCACTTGGATTGGCTCTTCATCAGGATTTCATAGGTAGTTGTTGGGGGAATCTTGATGAACTGTTGAGAACTTCCTTCAACTGGCTGATCCAAGCTTAAATCCTGTAGCTTTGAACCTGTGTCTACAGAAGAAATGCTAGAAGAGCTGCCTTGTAGCATGCTCGTCTCATCAAATACAACGTTAATAGATTCTTCTACCACCCGGGTTTTCTTATTAAAAACTCTATATGCCCTACTATGGCTACTATAGCCTACAAAAATACCTTCAAAGCTCTTTTCACTGAACTTAGTTTTGTAATGCTTTCCATTGTTTAGTACAAAGCATTTACTACCAAAGATTCTAAAATAAGAGATGATTGGTCTCTTGTCCTTTAGAAGTTCATAAGGAGTCTTTTCATGGTTTTTGTTTATGAGTGCTCTGTTTTGCACATGGCATGCAGTGTTGACAGCTTCAGCCCAAAAGTATTCAGGTAGTGAAGAGTCACTCAACATGGTTCTGCAAGCCTCAATGAGTGTTCTATTCTTTCTCTCAGCTACTCCATTTTGTTGTGGAGTTCGAGGAGAGGAGAACTCATGAAAGATACCGAGGCTTTCACAGAATTCTATCATGGCTCCAGATTCAAATTATGTACCATGGTCACTTCTGATTTTGACCACCGAACAGTTAAATTCATTCTGGACTTGCCTGACAAAACTAGTGAAAGTGTCAAAGGTATCTGACTTGTGTTTCAGAAAGAATACCCAGGCAAAACGAGAGTAATCATCTACAATAACTAATGTGTAAGATTTTCCTCCTAAACTCCTAATTTGCAAAGGACCAAACAAATCCATGTGGAGCAGGTATAAACACCTGGTGGAATCTTTGCCAATAATGCTCTTGAAGGTAGCTCTTGTTTGCTTGCCTTTTACACAAGCATGACAAGGTCTATCTTTAATGCACTTAACATCAGGAGCATCGCGCACCAAGTTTTGTGAAAACAATTTATTTATAGTCTTGAGATTTATATGTGCTAATCTCTTATGCCATTGGTCGACAAGAGATGCACTATCTTTAGCTAAAAGACATACGGGTGTAGAAGATGATATGCAAAGAAAATTTAAACAAAATATATTTCTACAGCGAATGCCTGATAAAATCGTTTCATTATTTTCAGCTGACTTTATCAAACATTTATCTTTATGAAAATCAACAATGTATCCTTTATCACAAAGTTGACTTATGCTTATCAGATTATGTTGTAATCCTTCCACATAAGCTACATCGGAAAACGATACATTACCGTTAGAAATCATACCATAGCCTTTAGTTATTCCTCTGTCTGAACTGCCAAAAATAACTTTTGGACCGTTCGCAACTGGAATGTAGTTTTGCAAAAGGCTTCTTGTCCTGGTCATATGCCGAGAGCATCCACTGTCCAAATACCAGATAGGATTTTTGTTGGCCTTTGGACATACCTGCAAAAACAGATTATTTTGCCTTAGGAGCCCAAACATATTTGGGTCCTTGGTCCCTTGTCAGTTGAGCACCACGATAAATGTTAACATTGCGAGTGGTCGGTCTTGCAACGTTCACTTGTGGTCTCCTAGTATACGTTGTATTAAACCAACAATCAACGGCAAAGTGACCAATCCTGCCGCAGCACCAACAGTTGAATCTGTTGTACCTTCTTTTTACACTTTCCTGCTTTACTTTTTGAGCGTTAGCTCTTGCAGGAGCAGCCCTTCTAGATGAGGATGCCTCATGAGGGCAGCACACACAAGGTGGTACTGTCTTCTTTGGCTTTGGTGTAACAGCCTTCACTTTTGATGCTTCCTTAGCACTCGGGCCATGAACAAATGGACCGTACCCTTTCCGATTAATCTCTTGATAGGGTGCTTGAAAAGCATTATCACCAAAGTTTCGGGGAGGAGCCCATTCCTTATGATCATTCACAGGTGAAAAAGGAATTGGTCGTGTGAAATGACCATAGGAACTCTCCATATCATAAGCATTCATAGGGAATATGACTCTCTTGAATGCTACAGGCTCTTGATGAGCTTTCCCTTTTTCTTTGGCGGTAGCTTTCTTAGCAACCAAACCATTTTTCTTAGCAATTGTATTTTTTGAAGAATTGCTAGTACTAGCTTCATGCCCTATACCGCTTCCTTTTGCCTTAGTGGTAAAAGTACCAATAATTGGCAGAACAGTTTTAGGTTGAGAGAATGCTTCAACCAGCTTCTTCTCAGCCGCAAGCTGTTCCTCCAATACATTTATCGAATGATCTCTCAGGGCAAGAGTCTCTTCTGAGCTTTTGATCTTGTCTTTCAAGGTTTGGACTTCCTCTTTGAGAGAAGAAAGTTCTTCAACTTCTTTTCTCAAGTTAGATTCCATCTCCTTGAGAGCCATGATCTCCTTACCCTGAGTTTTGACAACCTTTCGGCACTTGTCAAAACTTTGGAGCATTTTGGTATATTGAGACATGAGCTCAGATTCATCGTCTAAGGAGTTATCCTGTTGTTCAGCCGAAGCATAATCAGAATCAGATAGAATAGTGTGATCATTTACCTTTCCGGTGAACGGGGGTGCTTCTTCATCATCAGACATAGCCATTAGACCGAAGTAAGCTTCTTCTTCATCACTCGACTCATCGGAGTCACTGTCGCTCAGAGTTTTGGCTTTCTTAGCGACAAAGCTTCTATCTGATTTCTTCTTTCCATGAGTGGATTTCTTGTCTTCTTTTCTTCCACCTTCTTTCTTTTTGTAGGGACACTCAGCAATCATGTGCCCTGGCTTATTACAACAGTAGCAAATAATGTCAGAAGAAATATGTTTGTTCTGTTTGGATTTATACCTTCCATTATTGCTTGAGCCCTTCCTGTGATAGTCGCCATCACGACGAGAATGTTTATGATCCGAGGAAGACGGCTTGTTGTTCATGTGCCTTCGTTTGTTCAGCAGTTTCTTAAATTGTCGGGAAATTAAAGAGAACTCCCCATCAGACAGTTCGGAACAGGAGGAACTGGCTTCCGATTCTTCTTCAATATCAGATTCCTTTTCTCTGATCGGTATCACTGCTTTGCTCTTCTTTGAGTTCTCTGCCTTCAAAGCTAAGGTTCTTTCTTTGCTTGAGGCTCGATTTACATCCTCTTCAGACTTTCGGATGTTCATTTATAATTCATGAGACAACAGCTTCCCGAACAGATTTTGAGGTTCTAGACTTGGCAGTTTTCCAAACTCTCTTATGGCAACAATTTTGCTATCCCAGTCTTTCGTTAGGGAACGCAAGAATTTGTCATTTAGTTCACCGTTTGTGAACTCCCTGTCGTAGTTCCTCAAACCATTGACTATCTTGAAGAATCTTTCGTACGCATCAGCAATGCACTCCTTCTTATTCTGCTTGAACGCCTCGTACTCTTGATTAAGTAGAGACCGTCTATCTTCTCTTACCTCGTCAGTACCTTCCATTAGAACAATTAAGGATGTCCACATCTCTTTGGCTGATTTGCAGTGGATTAAGTTTTGCAACATGGAATCGTCCACTGCACTAGCAATTATGTTCTTAGCCTTCTTGTCAAGAGCGACAAGAGCTATCTCATCCTTATTCAAATCCATCATTTTCTTAGGTATCTGAACAGTAGGATTTGTTGACGAAGCAGTCATAGGCACATGCGGACCTTCTTCCATGACTTGGAAGATTCTGGGATCTGCAGCTTCCATATAAAAATGGACTCTTTCCTTCCACATAGGAAAGTTGGCCTTGGTGCAGATGGGCAATTTCAGAGAGGATTCCTTGACTCTATCCATGGCTTGCTAGCAACTAGAAGAATGGATCCTGTTCAAGGTGTTAACCTAGCAACGAACAGCGACCCTCTGATACCAATTGAAGTATCTAGTTGCCTACCTAAATCACCTAGAGGGGGGTGAATAGGTGATCTCTTCGTCTTTTGCGGAATTAAAATATTAAAAGTAAAGCACAGCACAGAAAAGAAATTACAGCCACAGATAACACAGGAATTTATAGTGGTTCCCCGTACTTGGGTACTCCACTGCCGGCCTCGCCAATCTAGCACCACAGCTAGACTTGACTACTTTCTGTAACTCGGATCAAGAACGATCCTACTGTCTCGGAGTCAAAACTCCTACAAACTCAGAGAAAACTTCTCTTACAACTCGGAGAAAACAACTCCTACACCTCGGAGAACAACCTCTCCTACAACTCGGAGAACAACTCCTACAACTCGGAGATTACAACTCCTACAACTCGGAGAACAATCTCTCCTACAAAGATGATAAAAGTTTTGAACAAAACAATACCAGATCTGAAAGATAGAGGTGTATTCTTCCTTCTTCTTGAATGGCTTTAGAGAACAGTGAGGAAGAACTAAGATCCTTCAAATCTGACCTTTGCAATCCGAAACGATCCAATAGAGGTTGTAGAATCAGACCTTGGATCATTCGAATCTTCCCTGAATGAAATCGACAAATCCTATGAGAAGATCGATCTCCAAACATAGGCGACGGCGAGGTGGCGCTTTTCTCGTTCTTCTAGATCGGGAAAGAGAATTAGGGCTTGAACGATTAGAGAACTTGTTTTTGAAACCCCAAAACCAATCCTATATATATAGAGAATGGCAATTAAGGTATAAACCAGCCTTAAATGCTCTCAAGAAAGCCGTTAGGATCGGAAATGAGCGATCACGGGTCGTCAAGAACAGAGAACAGAGAATATCAAAATTTAGACAGATGTCTCGAGACAAATGGGATTTCTCGAGACATGAGGAGTATCTCTCGAGAACAGAAGGAGGAGAAATCATCAGACCAATGTCTCGGGAAAAATGGATCTCTCGAGACATAAGGAATAGCTCTCGAGACATACCAAATATCTCGAGACATCAGAAATCTATCTCTCGAGAACTGAGATTAAGAGATCAAAAGATTGCAGACTCGAGTAAGGCAGGATCTCTCGAGACAAAGGAAATCTCTCGGTCCAGTAGATCTCGAGACATGGTTGATCTCTCAAGACATCCAGATAGAGTTTCCGAAAAGAGCAGAGCCTGCATCTCGAGACAAGCCTTGACTTCTCGAGACAAGCTCGATCTCTCGAGACAACCCCTTAGAAAAATTATTTTCTTTTGCTCCTTATCTTTTCTAGACCACTTGCTGCAGCTGCACTCCAAGGTCTTCAATAGTCTTGAAAATGAAGTGTATCTCAATAGAGAGATCACATATGAGTCATCACCATGTTTCATAAAATGAGGAATTACATACTATGAAACTGTGTTTGCAGACCCTTTGTGACCTGACATTGGCTTACACTTACCCATGATAATCTGCAAGACAATACTAGAAAAGCATATCAAATACAAAAGCAATTCAATCTTAGTTTAAGGGTGACTTCTCACAAATCAAGGTAATTGTGAATGCAATTTCCAACAATCACCATCTTCTCTTGGCAGAGTACTCAGAAATTTGCGGAACATTTCGGCATGCCGGTAAAGCGGACGACACGGTGAAATTAAAACTGTTCATGTTCTTCCTCCGTGATAAAGCCAAACTGTGGCTCCAAACGATCCTGCCGGGCACAATGACCACTTGGGAGCTGCTATCTGCTAAATTCTTATCAAAGTTCCACCCAGTGGACAAAACTGTGAACCTAAGGTGAGAGATTGCAACCTTCCAGCAACACGCTCAGGAGACCCTCGCGGAAGCTTGGGAAAGATTTATGGAACTCCTCCGGAAGTGTCCTCACCATGAGCTGCAACCCTGGAACCTTGTGGAGTATTTCTACTTCGCAAAAGATCCTAACTACAGGGCCATGATTGATGCTGCCACCGGCGGAACTCTCTTAAATCACACTCCTGATGAAGCTTTGCGAATTTTGCAGGATACCGCGACTCATAGTTCTTTTTGGACCGCAGGGCGGAACACCCCGCAGAACGCAAGAGGACTATTAGAAGTGAACACTTCTGGTCCACCTACAGAGGCAGCACCATCACCATACGAGAGCATAGCGTTGTTGAAGAGGCCTGTCTCCTCTCCGGCTCCGGTGATGGCTATATCTTGTCAAGCATGTGGGAACTCCGGATATCATACCTATGAATGCCCTTCAGGTGAAATCTCCTCCAGTTTTTCTAATATCAATATGGAAGAGAATGTTAATTACATTCAAAATCAAAACCGCACTGCACCTTTCTTGAATACTTATAATCTGGGTGTGAGAAATCACCCAAATTTCTCATGGAACCAAAACACTACAGGCCAACGATGGCAACCGGGCCAGCATCAATTTGATGCTCAAGCGTCCAGAAGCCAACTGAGGCTGCCTCAACCCGGTTATAATCAAGGTGATGATGTGCATAGAAAAAGTATGTTGGAAGAGATGATGGAAAAGTTTGTTGATGTGGCTCAAGCAAATATGGCCAATCAAACTGCCTCGATGAGGAACTTAGAAATGCAACTGGGTCAATTGGCTCAAGTGCTCTCTGAACAAACTCAAGGTGCTCTCCCTAGCACGACGGAAAAGAATCCACGTGAGTAGGGAAAGAGCCTAGTCGAGGCATGTGGTTGTAATGAGGGCGATTTGATATTGAAATGTGAGATAAACAATATTGAAACCACCGCTCTTTGTGACACAGGATCGTCACGCAACGTTCTTGCACTACAAGACGTTGAAAAGCTAAACTTAAAAATCAATGTGGATGATCGGACAAAGCTTGTCCTCGCAAATGGAATGGCGGTGGAAGTAATGGGAGAAATTAAGGATGTTAAGGTTGTTGTAGATGGAGCGGCAGTTGTCACTAACTTTCAGATTCTTGGACCCATGGAAAACACTTTCCGGCCTCTTTTGGGAATTCCGTTCTTGAAGTAGAGTGGCGCCACTCTTCACATCGCTAAGGGGTGTGTCACTTTGTCACCCAAAGTGGCACACCACACTTTCCCTTCTACAATGACCAAGGATCTAAATTCCTTACCTGTCATTTCTAATAAATCTGTTAATCAGTTATGTATAGTTGTGGAAAAGCAAAGCAAAGAAACAAATGCAGAGTCAGAGGAGGAGGAAAAGAAGATAGTGAAGAAACACGTGAGGGATGAAAAAGAAGCTGAGAACAAAGGCTGCGAGGCCGCGAAGTCTGAAATTACCATGGTCGGCACGGCTAAAAACCTTTTGATTGATTTCATCAAAACTGAAGTAAAATGTAAACATTTAAAATATGTTCGTTGGGCGGATCTATCACACGTGGTTGGTGAAGAAATGAAGCCCCAGGATGCTCCAGGACTGCTGAACTATGATTGTGATCTGGCACATTGTGCCCTATGGCGCTATCCTTCTGTGGAAAAACTTAAAGAAGAGAGACTACTTCACACTGCTCGTTTTGTCGCCCTCCGGTATGAGAAGGAAGAGGTTAGGGGAAAGGGAGAAAAATATCCTTTGAGCCCTAAAGCCTTTACCTCCTTCCCATCTCGCATGGTAGGGGAGAACCATCACAAATCAGCATATAGCTGAGTCGTGATGGAGACTCCGGGCTTTTGGTTGCTGCTCGTTCTTTGTGCTTTTGTTTTAGTCTTAGTTTGTTTGCATGTACTTCTTGGTGATCTTTTGGACAATTGCTAGAACTCCTCTTTTTATATAATGTTAATACAAGTATTTGGTACACCTTAAGGGCGAAATTGCTCATGGGAGACGACCCAATCTTGCAGTTTTGTTGATGTTTCTGCGGTTGTTGGAGATTTTGTCTTGCAGGTAGGGCGACTTTAATGGTTGATGCATTTTTAGCTATATTGCAGTTTAACTCCAAACTTCTGGTATGCTCATTTCTGAGCATGGGGTAATCTCTCCTCCTACTTCTTTTCATAATTATAGCATTGCATTCTGTGATGGTTAGATTTAAGTCTAGGGGAGAATAGCTTGTTATTACCTGCTTGCACGTGCACATAAGCACATCATACTAGAAGTTGCAATCTTATTTTTATTATCATTTTCATCGCACACCACAACACCCACTATAGAGCGCACTTAATCGTATGCGCGTAACGAGTCTAACTCGTTTCTTTTGTTTGATTGGAAAAATGTTGTGCTGGCTTAGCTTTGTGAGATGGTGTAAAATGTTGACTCTCGTAGTGCGCTAGTCGAGTACTCGCGTCTTGCATAGAATTGTGTGTAGAATAAATTTTTCTTTATGCTTATAGTTTTGTAATTTTTCTATTTGTGTAATAATTGTTTATCCTACTCAAAAATGGTGAATCCGGTGTAAATCCGGCGGTAGCGTAGGAATGTGTGTAGACGGTTTCTAGGTTTGTATTGCTCTAGTCGGGAGGAAGAATTATCTTTCTCGGTGGCTAAGAACTTCCCCAGGCGACTCTCAAAGCATTGGTATAAGTTAGTTCAATGCGTGAGCATGATGTAGGCGTTCGTTTTGGCCAGGTTGAGCTTTGTATACCGACCCTATCATAATCCTTGCTTGCCCCTTTGTGCGTACCCCGTCTCTTCATTCAGCTCAACTCAGTTTTCACCAAAGCCTAAAAGCTAATCCTAGTCGCACCCAATCCGAGCTCTAATGTTATAATATATTCAATTGAGGGTGTTGATGTGGTGTAATTTTTGTGAAATTGTGGTTTGCATTTCTTCGGAATTTTTGCTGAAAAAGTCTTGAGAAAAAAAAAGGGAAATCTCAAAAAAGAGAAAAGAAAAAAGATGTGATTAAGAAAAGAGCTTAATTGAAAATCTATTATAAAATTGTTTTGGGAGTATGCGGTGCACACACCCATGTTTTCAGGTTCAAGTCTGGGGGTGCGATGCACCCGTGTGCTTATTGAGGTGCTTGGATAATTTCCTTAGCGTGAGCTCATTTGGGTTTGGTTCGTTTGCCTTCATGTTTATCATTGTATACCCTACCGAATCCCAAGCCCCATTTTTATCCCAAAGTTCTACTGACTCACGTAATGAACCGAACTAGTGTCGTGGAGAGAGTTTGACCGGGTGAGCTTATGGTCACCGACATTGATGGATTTCAATGGAGGTTGTTCTGAGCACCGATCTTTAGCAATGTTCGCCTCAGCGAAAAGTTTACTTTCTTCCAACGCATAACCAGACGATTCGTCGTGATTCAACTTTTGAGTAGAAATAATATATAATTACGCACTTAGATTATTACAAACTATTTGTATACTTAAAAATTTCTTCTATTGCATTTCAATGAGCGCAAGCATGCGACTTCGCATGGTACTCCGCTTATGCAATTGTTAAGCCAGCTAGTCCTTTTTCCCGTCTGCATAAGGAATAATTTCCTCGGGACGAGCAAATGGTTAAGTCTGGGGGTGTGATGAGTCCAATATTTATATTATTTTATGGACTCATCCGGGCTAGTTTCACTCTTGTGCACATCTTATTCGAGCTATAATCGCTTGTATTTCTCTTGTATTCACTTCCACGCTATGTGCACTTTTAGGCCCGTTTTGGTATGCTTTTGTGCTTCATGTCATTGGGGGTATGCACATGGTGCTCCCTAACCCTTTTTCTGTATTTGTATTGAGCTGGAGGGGTATTCCCAGTTGTGTTTATGTTTATGCAGGTGGACAGTTCATCCAATTTTACCCAGATTTCCTGTCTGCATGAATCGCACAGTCATGCGTTTCCTTGACGCACGGTCGGCTGCGATCGTGCGCACTCATTTGTGGTGTAAAATGATGTTCTGTCTTTGATCGTGCATTTTTACGCACGGGCAGTTGCCCGTGCCCAAAGGAATCGCACGATCACCTGTTAAGTCTGGTTTTTTGGCTATCTGGAATTGATCATGCGTTTTTATGCACGAGCGGCTTCGACCGTGCGTGAGTAAAATGCACAGCGCGCTGCTGCTTCATCTTCCAGGGCTTTCTTTTTCGTTAATAATGCACGGTCTACGCACGGTCGTGCGTTCGACCGTGTGTGACTTAATTTCTGCTATTTTAGTATAAAAGCCAGGAAATCTGCTGGCTTGGGGGAGACGGTAAAAGAAGACTTTTGGAGCCCGTCATTTCAGCTCTAGTCCGCCCTTCTCGTCGCTCCACCACCGCTCGACCAAGGAGAAGCTCCGACCATCGCTTTCTTGCAAATCTTTCGCCAAAGCTTCCTCCTCGGCCTCCTCCATCATCCACGAGCTCAAGAACACCATTGAAGGAAAGTTTCCGCTGCATCCAAGGTGTATCCAACAAGAGCTATCTTGAGCTGAACCACGAAGAAGACGGGTAACGTGGAGGAAGGTGACATCTCCTCTGATCCCCGGATGACAATTGAAGACCGAGCTTGGACGAGGCTTGACAACCCTACGATTCCGACTGAGAACCTTCAGCGAGTCTTCGAGCTTACGTTTTCTCTTTCCCCTTGTGTATTGCTTCAGATCATTTCTTATGAATGTGTGTTGTTTTGGATGATGTGCATAAACCTTCATTATAGTAAATGTGATTTCATGCTTATGAGATTTATTGTGGTTTATGTGAGTTGAGGAGCGCCCCATTCCACCATCCATTCCACCGCTACGTTGTGCGCCGCACTAGCAATTGCTAGTTGCATGTTTCGTGATGAGGTGCTTACGACCCTCATTCCGCCGGTTACGAATCGTCCATCCGCGAGCCTTCTCGTCCACCCGCTTACCGAAGCACATCATTGTGTCCTACACTTCATCTCGCCAAGCGAAGCGGTGCTATCGGCCCGCATTTTCCTTTTATTGTTGTTAAATTAGGAAACCCAAATCAACCCCCCCCCCCCTTTATTATTAACATAGAAATCTTTATAATCAATTTCTCTGACGAGAAATCATACACCCCAACTTGCAATCCTCTGAGAACTATATTCGAGGACTCTCTCCCAACTTTTATTAGTTGTATGACCGATGCACTTGTTGTAAGAGTGTCATCCACTAGAGAGTGGCTCGCACAAACTCTATGAATTTATATTAAGTTTATTAATTCGAAGAAAATAGTGGGATTATTTAATAAAAGACCTTATTAAATAAAATATATATTTAAAAACTACTACTAAAAGACTTTACACTATCCTTGTAGAATTCTATGGCAAGTTCACATTCCACCTTGTCCCGAGAGCCATCCTTGAGAAGGATAAGCGCAATGGAACAAACTTCCTATACTGGTACAGAAACTTGAGTATTGTCCTCGAACAAGAGCATAAGCTCTATGTCCTTGAGGAAGATCCTCCTGAAGAGTCACTCAGATTTACTTCTCGAGCAGATAAAGATGCTTATAAGAAGTATAAAGATAAGACATTGGATGTTGAATACCTCATGCTTGCCACCATGACCTTTGAGATTTAGAAGCAACATGAGACATTGTGTGGTTATGTGATAATCGAGCAACCAAAGAAAATGTTTTAAGGGCCAGCTCTATAAGAGACGTTTGACATATCTAAGGCGTTGTTTCAGTGCAAAATGGGAGCTCGAGACACAGTATGAACACATGTACTCAAGATGATTGAGTACATTGAGAACCTTGAAAGATTGGATTTCCCTTGGGCCAATATTTGGCCACTAGCTTGATCCTGTAATCATTGTCGGACATTTATGAGTAGTTCATCTTGAATTACAATATGAATGAAATTGATAAGACATTGCCCGAGCTCCTTGGCATGTTGAGAACAACTGAGAACAATATGAAAAAGGCCAAGCCTGCTAGACCCATATTGATGGTGCATAAAGGCAAGGGCAAGGACAATGGATACAAGAGGACTAAGATAGGATCTAAATCATTTCTTGATCTCATGTCTTCAACACTGAAAAGAAAGGACTGGACAAGGAATGAAATTGCCACCATTATGGTAAGGCAGGGCACCGGAGGAGGAATTGTCCTCTTTACATAGAGGATCTACAAAAGAAGAAAGGAAGTATGACTTCCACTTCAGGTATTTTCATTATTGAGGTCAACCTTTCTTCTCCTTCATCTTGGGTATTGGATACCGGATGTGGTTCTCACATTTGTACAAATGTGCAGGAACTAGGAAGGAGAAGAATGTTGGATAGGGGAGAGATAGACATGTGTGTTGGAAATGGAGAATGAGTTGATGTCGTTGCCATAGGAACGTTTCGTCTATCTTTGTCCACAAGGCTTGTACTAAAATTAGAGAACTACTATTACGTTCTAGTCATAACTAGAAACATTTTTTCTATTTCATGTTTGGACCTGAAAGGTTTGTATGTCATTATTAAGAACAATTGTTAGTCTATTTATATGAATGATATTTGTTATGAAGTTGCAAAGATGTTTAATGGTATGTGTGTTAACTTGAATAGTAATAAAAGACTAAAAACAAAAGACTCGAACCCTACGTATCTTTGGCATTGTCGTTTAGGCCATATAAACGTTAAATGCATATCCAAATTCCATAAAAATGGACTATTGGACTTATTTGATTATGAATCATTTTTGAGATGCGAGTCTTGTTTATTAGGCAAAATGACTAAAGTACCTTTCACTGGACATACTGAGAGGGTTTCACTACATCATTACATTTACTTATAATTTCAATAGGTATAGATACGTGAATCTTATGAAGTATAAATCTAAATCATTTGAAAAGTTTAAAGAGTTCAAGAACGAAGTATAAAACTAATTAGGAAAATAAAATAAATCACTCCGATCTGATTGAGCTGGCGACTATTTGAGTTAGGAGCTTCGTGATCATCTGAAATAGTGTGGTATTGTAAAACAACTCACTCCACCTAGAACACCATAACATAATGGTGTTTTTGAGAGGAGAAATCTTATCCTTTTGGACATGGTGCGATCAATGATTAGTCATGCAGATATGCCTGTTCCTTTTCAGGGTTGTGCTCTGGAGACAGCTGCTTTGATAGTAACTTGGGTTCCAACAAAAATGGTTCAAAAGACAGCATATGAGATATGGATTGGGAAGCGTCCTAGTATGTCCTTCATTAAGATTTGGTATTATGAGACATTCATGAGATGTCAAATGCATGGCAAAATTGAGGCCAAATCAGATAAGTATTATCTAGTGGGGGTATCCTCATGAAATTAAATGGTACCATTTCTTTAATCAATATGAGGGGAAAGAGTTTGTCGCGAGGACTGGTATATTTCTTGAGAAGGAATTCATATCAAGAAAGACTACCAAGATAGAACTTGAAGAGGTTCAAGAACCACAAACGATGAATGAACCCGATTTGGAACTTTAGCAAGGACTACAAGCTGTTCTAGTTAGAGAACCTGCTCAAGAGCCACAAGTCCTATGTTGATCTTGTAGACATAGATTTGAGCCTGAGAGATATGGATTTCGCATGTCTTAAATAGGTAATATGTTGCTTATGGATCATGATGATGAGCCTGCAACCTTCCAAGATGTTATGAATTGATCGGACTCCGAGAAATGGCTTGAGGCCATAAAATTTGAAATGGACTTCATATATATAAACCAAGTTTGGACCATGGTGGAACCACCTGAAGGGGTATGACCCATAGGGTGCAAATTCATGGTATTAACTACGATGAAACTTTTTCCCATGTTGTCATGGTTAAGTCCATTAGAATTCTATTTGTTATTACTGCATATTATGACTATTAGATCTGGCAAATGGTTGTCCAAATGGATTTCCTTAATGGAAACCTGCTTGAGGAAGTGTATATGACACAACATGAGGGTTTTGTATCTCCAAGGGAAGCCACTAAAATATGCAAGTTGTATCGATCCCTTAATGGATTGCAGTAAGCTTCTCGAAGTTGGAATATGTCAAGAATGAAGATGATCCTTGTGTTTACAAGAATATTCGTGGGAGCACTACTGTATTCATGATATTGTATGTAGATGACATACTATTGATTGGGAATGACATTCCAACCATATAATCTATTAAGAACAAGCTAGGGGACTGCTTTTCTATGAAAGACTTGGGCGAAGCGACTTATATACTAGGTATTTTATAAGATCTATAGAGATAGATCGAAGAAGTTGTTCGGTTTGACCCAGAGCGCATACATTTGGATGGAGTTCAAATAGTTCAACATGCATGAGTCCAATAAGGGATTCTTACTCATGTCACATGGTGCGAGTCTCTCTAAGGATCAGTGTCCTAAATCTTTGGAAGATAAGGAAAGCATGAAGTTGATTCAATATGCTTCTGTAATTGGATCAATCATGTATGCAATGATATATACTTGTCCTTATGTCTCATATGCTTTGAGTATGACTAGCAGGTATCAGTCCGATCTGAGTGATGGTCACTAGACGACAGTTAAAAATATACTAAAGTACATAAGAAGGACTAAGGCTGCATTTTTGATGTTTGGTGGAGATGAAAATCTTGTTGTAAAGGGTTACACGAATGCTAGCTTCCAAAATGATAGGGATAATTCAAAGTCACAATCAGGTTTTGTGTTTTTCCTTAATGGAGGGGCTGTGAGTTGAAAGAGTTCTAAGCAAGAGAAAGTTTCCGATTCGATAACAGAGGTTAATTGTGTCGGAGCTGCTAATAGGGAGAAGGTGGCCGTATGGATTAGGAAATTCATCAACGAGCTTGATGTAGTTCCTAGCATTTTTGTTCCGGTAATTATTTACTGTGACAATAATGGTTCCATTGCACAGGGCAAGGAACCTAGTTCTCATCAGCGCTCTAATCACATACTTCGATATTTCCATCTTATTCGAGAGATTATCGATCGAGGCGATGTGAACATATTTAGAGTATTGTTTGATGATAATATAGTGGATCCAATAACGAAGCCTCTTTTATAAAGGAAGCATGATGGTCATTCTAGATCATTATGTATCCGATACTTGAATGATCAACCTCAGTGGGAGACTTGTAGATTTTGACTATGTCGGTTAAATTATTGATGTGATTAATTGTACTATATATTTCTTTTTACATTTAAGACATGTTCTTTTATTATGTTTACTTGTTGCTACATATATAGAATAATTAAAACATATTAAATGTCCTTAAAATGGTTTATTTCATTGTACAACCTTGTATTCACCGAGTGGATCCCCGGGGCCCAAGATGTCATCAGGCCCAATATCTGTTAAGAGGCACTGCCCCAGGTAAGAGGGAAGGGTGAGCCGTCGGATGGGCTCAGGTCCGAGGGGCGCAGCCCCAGATTATTCCAAAGAGGGGGGCGAGCTGGGGAGGCGGACGGCCTCCTGCTCGCCCAGCCCAAGGAGGTAAAGGGGTGAGCAAGAGGCGGGCGGCCTCCCGGCTCACCTCGCCCCAGCAGGGGGTGAGTAGGAGGCGGGCGGCCTCCCGGGTTCGCCTCGCCACAGAAGGGGGCGAGCCGGAGGCAGGCGGCCTCCCGGGCTTGCCCCGCCCCAGAAGGGGGCGAGCCAGAGGCGGGCGGCCTCCCGGGCTCACCCCGCCCCAGTAGGGGGCAAGGCGGAGGAGGGCGGCCTCCCGGCTCGCCCTGCCCCAGCAAGGGGGCGAGCCAGAGGCGGGCGGCCTCCCAGGCTCACCCCGCCCCTGCAGGTGGCGAGCTGGGGAGGCGGGAGGCCTCCCGCTCGCCCAGCCCAGTGAGGGAGGGTGAGCAAGGGAGGAGGCCTGCCCCCTCTCGCCCGGCCCCATGAAGTGGAGACTGCCTGCGTCTAGCTTCCCAGAATAGCGGGATTTGGTTGTTGGCAGGCCAAACTTGGGGGTATTTTTGTAATCTCGTAGTCCAGAATGTGGCTATTGGTAGACAAAGCAAGGAAATCTATAAATAGGACCAACGGGGCACCATTTTGAGGGACTTCTCTCTTTTGGCATCTCTCTCCCCAAGTTTCTTTTGGTGGGTGAAGAGAGCCTCCAAAGGTGCCCAAACTTAGCATTGTCTTGGGAGGGGAAGCGCTCTATGATCTTCCGGGTGTGTGGTGGGACCTCCTTGAGCCCTTGGTCTTGTTCCTAGTTTCCTAAGTCTTCGGCCTAGTGCTCTACCTTGAGAGAAGCAGGTGTGAGTTCACCCCCTCTTTTGGGGACCCCAAACTCCAAAGAGACCAAGTCTTGTTCTCAAGTCTTGGTTTCAACATTTATGGTGTGGTGAGCGTGGAGAGTGACCAGCACAAGAAAATCTCAAGCTGAGCTCTATGGCTGGAGGTGTAGGAGAAGGGTCCGGTCTGGGCCACTCAGAGTCACCGATGGCTGTGGTGACGATGGAAATGTTTGAAGACTTTAAGTAGGTAGTCCTGCATGTTGGATCTGTAGGCGCCCTTAGAGGGGGGGGGGGGTGAATAAGGGTTTTAAACTTTTTATGATTATTAATGAAAATAAATCTCTGTTGCTACCGCTAGCGATAGTGTTACCGTTCGGCATTAGTGACAGAGAAATTAGCTTTCAGGTTAAGACAATGAAAATCAAAGAGCATGAATCATAGATGAAGAAATAAACATATTTTCATTAATCATCAAATCGAAATACATATGTTTACAAAAACTTTTCCAATAACGCATGGAAAGAGGCGACAAATGAAAAACTCTTTTTCATTTTCTATACCGACCCTTCTCCCAAGGACTGGTTTGCTTTAACCTGTCTCTCACCAAACAAGGCCTCAAGCCGCTCTAGCCAATCTATCCCCAAAAATGCCTCGAGCACCCCCTAGATCTACTCCCTAGACCCAGTCGCCGTGTGGCGAATTCCTCCCTAAGTCCTACCTAGAGCTAGTCGTCGTGTGGCGAATTCCCCCTAGTCCCCGCAAGGCCCTAGACGCCGTGTGGCGAGTTCCTCCACCGAACAAAAGATATAAAAATATTACAAATGATGACAACGTCCCAACTCTTACCAAAATCGAGAGCACACATCCTCAACATGTCCTCCAACGTACGATTCGTTCTCTCCGTTTGACCATCGGTCTGCGAATGAAACGAGGTACAAAATTTCAATTTTGTGCCCAAACTTATCTGCACTAACCTCCAATCCATGGACGTGAACCGCCCATCGCGATCACTAACGATGCTCATTGGAATTCCGTGCAATCGCACAATGTTACGAATATAAAGCTCCACGAGCTTCTGCACGCTATCGTCCTTCCAATTTGGAATGAAGTGGGCTACCTTGGTCAGGCGATCCACAACCACCCAAATCGCATCGTTACCTTGCCGCGATCGAGGCAAACCATGCACAAAATCCATGGAGTTGTCATCGAATTTCCACTCGGGGATAGAAGAGGTTTCAAGAATCCACCCGGCCTTTGACATTCAGCCTTCACTAAGGCGCATGTCTGACACCGGCTTACATACAAAGCTACATCCCGCTTCATCCCAGGACACCAAAAGGATTTCTTCAAATCCAAGTACATCTTCGTACTTCCTGGATGAATGGAGTAATTCATGAAGTGAGCCTCAAACATCAACTCCACTCGGAGCTTGCCAAAGCGAGGGACACACACCCTTTGATTTCTCTTTAAAAGTCCACTGACCATCTCCAATGCACTGCCTTCGCTTTGCTGAGCTTCCTATGCCAATTGCTGACACTCTTCATCTGCACTGGTTGCCTCTCGAATTCGATCACACTGCATCTCAATCCAGTTCAGCCGAGCCGTGCTGGACTCACCCTTAGCCACACACACAATGCCAAGAGACACAAACTCTCGCACCAAACGCTTGTCATGCTCTTTAATCCAATTTCCCTGCCTGGAATACTTCCTACACAAGGCGTCAGCCACCACATTGGCCTTTCCTGGCGTATAATGAATCGCTACGTCGTACTCCCCAAGGAACTCGACCCACCTACGCTGCCTCATATTAAGATCCTTCTGATCTAAAAGATACCTCAAGCTTTTGTGGTCCGTGAAGATTTCAACCTTCGCACCATACTCGTAGTGCCTCCACAACTTCATTGCAAAAATCACCGCCGCCAACTCCAAGTCATGGACGAGATAATTTCTCTCATGAGGCTTTTGCTGCTTTGACTCATAAGCTATCACGTTGGGATGTTGCACCAGCACGCAACCCAAACCGCAACCTGACGCGTCACTGAAAATCTGAAATCCTTCGGTCCCACTAGGAAGAATTAGGATTGGAGCAAACATCAATCATTCCTTCAAGGTCTCGAATGCACGGGCACACTACGGCGTCCACACAAACTTCTGGTCCTTTCGGGTAAGAGTGATGAGGGGCAATGTCATCCGCGAAAAGTTCTCAACGAACCTTTTGTAATAACCAGCTAGTCCAAGGAAACTCCGGACATCCGCCACGGTTCACAGTACAGGCCAATCTCTAATGGCTTCAACTTTCGCAGGATACATGGCCACCCCATCTCCACTAATCACGTGACCCAGGAATGACACTTTCCCGATCAAAAACTCGCACTTTGAGAACTTAGCGTAAAGCTGGTTCTTCCTCAAAGTCTGTAACACTATTCTCAGATGAGACTCATGTTCTGCCTTTGACTTCGAATACACTAAGATGTCGTGGATGAACACCACCACGTACGAATCCAGGTATTGTCAAAACACTTCGGCGCACCATCGTGCTCAAAGTTGTTATTCTCCTCATCAGAGAGAGCAACATCCTCATCCCACTTTTGCGCAACGCCAGGTTCTGGATCATCACCCTGCTCAATAACGTCAATAGGATCAATACAAATAGGTGTAGAAAATTGTTGCAAAGAAAACAGAGGAATGGTAATATCACAATCATAGAATATAAGATCAGGTTCCTCCGTAGGTGGATAAAAAAGAGTTGGATAATGTTATTGTGGAGATGACTCCATATTATCAAAGTATGAATTAGAAGTTGAAGGAGTGCAATCAAGAGGGGAGAAAGACACCGTCCGGATAGCTGGTTCATTGTCTTCCTCCATTTGTCATTTAAAAGCGATGCAATCCTTCAAGGCATGATCCATTCTATGACAAAAAAAACACTTGTTAGCCTTACTCGTCGGCATCAAAGGAGCCGAGTAATAAGACTGAGAAGGTGTCAATCGTGGGGGCACATGGGTATAATTATTTGGGGAGCTAGATGGAGATGCCGGAAGGGGAGATAAAAAGATAATAAGCCGAAGGCCCAAAATCCCATATAGCGCTCAAAACGCTTTATGCTCGCCACTTCCCACATAACACATACCACTTGTAAGACCAGTTGATCCACACCACATGCATCTCACATTTTTATACATTATAAATTAGATGCAAAAATAGAAGAAAAAAAATTCTTTGCAAAAATTAACTGCACACAAAGAATTTTTAAACAAGGAACACCTGCTGAAATTTTTAAAGCAAGAATAGAATGAAATAAATTTAAATGATTCTAGTTAATAATTTAAAACAAGGAAAATGAAAACATACAAAATCAAAATAGCAAAATCAAAACAAGCTGTATATACTAATGGAAAAAGGCTTTTATCTCCCAGCTCTCTCTCTAGAAACTCACACGACCGTGTTCCCTGGCAACGACGCTAAAAACTTGATGCGTTGTTCCGTCGCACTGCAATAGGCTAGAGCGAGACTGCGGTCCGAACGACAGTGAACCGGTCATTGCCAAGTAATAAATTTGGGGAAGTAAATCTCCTGATATCGAATCTCTCAAGTAACACGGTAAGGTGGAGTAATCTATTGTGGTGGGACTTGAGATTGAAGTCTTTTTATGTCGGAGTTTTGCAATGGGTTTTGATTGTGCTAACAACTACTTGCAATTAAAGAAAACTAATTAACTATGTGGGTCATGTTGGGAAAATGACCCTTAATGTTTTCCTGATTTGAAGAGGCCTCACTCTCAATGCTAAGTACAAGTTGTATTTGATAAACCCTATTTCTATCCATGAAAATGCAGGACTAGGACATACCAAGGTGTGATGTATGATCAGTTGGTTTATTGTCAAAACCGCTGAAACAATCTCTCAGTCTCAGCTGAACCGCTTAGACAAGGCCAGGAGCCGCTGAGAAGGTGTCTAGGCCAGATGAGTTGCAGATAGAAGAAAACCGCTGAGACAACTGTCTATCTTAGCGGATCCGCTGGGACGGGACAGATGCAACCATTGAGACGGCTGGCCATCTCAGCCCAACCGCTGAGACAGATTCAAAAGTGATCTGGCGGGTTCTGCTTTTTCGCAAGCTGCAGAAAGGCTTCTTGGGGTCCACCAATCACTCCCATTCTTGTCAAGAGGACAGCTAAGAGCCGTTGAAGATCAGTGGTGTATAAAAGGAATAAGTTAGGGTTGAGCAAACAACTTTTGCTATTGATCATTATCTCCAGCACACAAGAAAGACGATATACTATTTCATTGTCGGCAGCCAAGAACTGAGCTTACACAAGGCTGCAAGGAGAGAAGAGTTTGCTTACCTTGATTCATCTCAAGAAAGAGCAAGTAGATCCAGTCCATCATATGAAAGGGCTGATCAAGAATAATCAAGTTGGAGCAGCATTTCTCCTCCCTGGTTCAAGTCTGCAATATCAGTTGTTAAGAAGAAGAAGACCAAGGCTTGACCTCTTCTTCCTTCTAGTTGTAGTCCCTTATTATATCATATGTAGGAACTTGTGTGTTCTGAGACTATAGGACTTTATTGCCTGAGTGTGTAAGGCTTATTGGCATGAGCTGTAGAGCTGAGAGGTCAGCTTGAGGTAGGATCATTGAGTGATCTGAGGTAGGGCTATTGTGCCTGAGGTAGGGCTGTTGCGCCTGAGGTAAGGTTTGGGAAAACCTGAGAGATCCTGTGGGATCTGTGTTGTAGGCTATTGGAGCTGAGTTTGGAGAAGTTGGCCTTGTCTAACTCATTGTTAGAAAGGTGAAGGGGGAAAGAGGACTACTCAAGACACCTTGTCTTGAGGAACCTCTATAAATCTCTTTGTGTTTTCTGTGTTTGATATTTTACTAACCTAAATTCAGAAAACACTAAGCCTAAATTAAAAGAAACTTATTCACCCCCACTCTAGGTAACTAAGACTATATCCAATATATAAATTATCAAGTGGTATCAGAGTGAGGTTGGTTAAGAAAGACATAACTGTCTGACCAGATCCTATAAAGGAATAGTCTTATCAATCCAATGGCTTCCTATGGATTACAGAAATAGATGGGATCCATGAAGTTGCCCATATGCAATAAAGAAAACTTTGGCATATGGAAGCAAAGGGTTAGATTGTTTATGGAAGAATTTGATTTAAGGATCTACATAACTATTATGCAAGGGCCTTTCACCTTTCAAACTGCCTCCACCATAGATCCAACAAGATGAGTTCCCAGGACCTTCAATGACTTGACCAAGGATGAACTTGCACTGTTCACTATGGACAAAAGAGCCCAGAACATCATAGTTAATGCTATTGATGATTCCATATTTCAAAACTTAGTACACTACACTACTGTCAAGGAAATGTGGGACACATTAGTAGTATATATGGAAGGGACAGCTGAAGTGAAGGATGATAGAAAGTCACTCCTCAACCAAGAGTATGAAGCCATCAGGCAGCTCAGCCCGGGGAGCATCTCTATGTGCTATGAGAGGTTCTTCAGATTAGTCAATGAGTTGAGAACCTATGAGAGAGTGTTCACTGATTATGAGCTGAATGATAAGTTCCTTAGATCTCTAACAAGGGATTGGGACACAAATATTTGTGCTATCAGGGAAGTGGCTAGGCTTGGTGAGACCCCCACTCATACACTGTTTGGAAAGCTGCTCTCTTTTGAGATGCAGCTGTCTGCAAGAAAGGAAGAGGACAGCTCAACAAGGGCTCAGGCAAGGGAGAAATCTATAGCTCTCAAAGCTGACAGTTCCAAGAAAAGCAAGGGTAGGATGGTGTCTCCTCCAAGGAGAAGTGCTGAATCTGAAAAATCTGAAATCAGCACCTCAGATAGCTCTTCCTCTGATGAAGAGTTTGTTGCCTTCTCAAGGCAGTTCAAGAAGATGATGAGGAGGAAGCAATGGAAGAACAAGCCCACCTCCTCATCACAGTCTAAGAAAGACCACAGGAAATCTGAAAGACAGCACCCAAAGGGTTACATGTATGATTCCAAATCTAGTAAACATGTTTCAAATAACATTATTTGCTATTGCTGCAGTAAACCTGGACATGTCATAGCTGACTGTCCAGCCAAAAGAAAGGAGAAGGGTGATAAGAAGCATCACTACCAAAAGGATAGGAAGTGTGAAAAATCCTTCCTAGCAAAGAAAGGAAAACGCTGGAGTGAATCTGAATCCTCAACTTCAGATTCAGAGAATGAAGAAGAAGCATGCATAGGGCTGTTTGCAACAAAAGAAGATAAAGAATATCCTGCTTCCAAGGTTGGAGTCAGGGCACCTCTATCACACTCAGACAGTGATATAGAGGAGGATGAAGAGGACAATGTTCATCTAGGCCTCATGGCCATCACTGATGAGGAGGACAGTCAGAACATCTCTGAAAATGAACAGGTATTAGTTCATTCCATATCCTCTTTTGATTATGAGACTAGCCCAGAATCTGGAGCACCTTCATCAATTGGTGGAAGTGATTCAGAAGTTGGGGAAGATGTCAATCAATTTATTGATAAGTATGGTGCTCTCTTGGAAGCTCTAAAAAGGAGCAAAAAGCTAGCCAAGAGGCAAGCCCAAGAGATTGATTCCCTTAAGATGGGAAAAAAAGAATGCACTGAATCATCTTCCAAGATGATTCAGATGTATAGGGAAATTAGTCATCTGAAAGGGATAACTATCACCCATCTGAGCACCATATCCCTGAAGAACAAGGTCATCAAGGACCTTGAGGAGAAGCTTGTTAAAGAGAAGAGCATGGTGGCTCAATTCTCCAAGCCCAAATCTGTCCTTCCCATTATAGACACCTTCTCCCCTCAAACCAATAGGAGAGGAATAAGATTCAATAATATGGAAGTAGGAGAAGGGAGTGGAGATAAGAGCATGGGTAAGGCTAAGCCTCAAACAACCTTTCAAAAGGTAGTACTTCCCTCCAATAGGTATGACCATGAAAGCATGTATGGTCACTGGAAGAATGGAAGTACCTATAGGAAGGAAAACACTCCTTCCCATAGTGGAAGAAAGGGCATTGGATTGAGTGCTATGAAGGCTCCCCATGAGGAAATTCAAATTGCCCAACATGGACCATTTGTATTTGGTACTTCAGCCCCTTCATTCAAGAATAAGGAAGCAAGCTCTTCTAAAATTAATTCAGCTAAGAACATGACTGCTGTCAAATCAGTTGACAAGTCTAGTTGCTCGATGTCTAATGCCATCAAATCTTGCCTTGCCCAAAAAACAAAGCAAGTTGATGCCATTAAAATAAAGACTACTAAGACTGTCCACAGATTGACTTTCAGCCAAATCCTTGCTGAAAGAAATAAGAGAAATGCAGTTATCTCCCCTCCTGAACATATGCACGGTGCTGCACTCCCTTCACGAAATGGTCATAAGAGGAGATACAACATTCATGAATGTTGGTGTTGTGGTAAAGTGGGACACTTTGCCATAGACTGTTGGCACAATCCTAATGTGCCATGTGCAAAGATGAGCCTTCCTGCAAAGGGTGTAGCTAGTGTGAGGTCATTTCATCATGCTAACAAGGACCTAGGACACAATACTTTTTGAGATCCTATGGGTAACTAAAATTCTTCTTGTAGGATAGTTCAAGTACCAGCCTCAACCAAATTTGGTACTTGGACAGTGGGTGCTCAAGGCACATCACAGGAACAAGAAATCTTTTACAGGACTACAAGGCTGTGAAGAATGGACCCAAAGTTATCTTTGGGGGAACTGAAAGAGGAATCACCAAAGGATATGGTATGATCTCCAATGGCATAGTCTCAATCATAAGGGTAGCTTATGTTGAAGGGTTGCAACACAACCTAGTAAGCATAAGTCAACTATGTGATCTAGGCTATGTCATTGAGTTCCACAATGACAAGTGCTTGATCAAAAAGTCTAATGACTAAGAGACCATTCTCTCAGACAGTAGGAGTGGGAATGTTTATTGCTTAGACTTTATATGTAGTAATTCTCTTACATATGTTTGTCTAGTAGCTATTGAGAATGAGTCCCTTTGTGTTCAATGGCTCAAGAGACTTGCTCACATTAACTACAAGACAATGTATAGATTATTCTCTAAAAACCTTGTTAGAAATAGTCCTAATTTAAAATGTATTAAAAGTGGTCCCTGTCATACTTGCCAAATTGGTAAGCAAATAAGGGCCACCTTTAAAAGTATTGGCTCCAAAGACACTGAAAGATGTCGTTATCTCTTGCATATGGACTTGTTTGGTCCTTTGCCAATTCAGAGCCTTGGTGGGAAGTTGTATTCTTTGGTGATTGTTGATGATCACTCAAAATATACATGGGTATTCTTCCTTAAGAAGAAGTCTGATACTTTGAACGTCTTTATAACTCATGTCAAAGCTATTCAAAATGGCTTACAATGTGCTGTGGTCAGGACTAGAACTGACCATGGCACAAAATTTCAATCTGAAGCAATGAATAGGTTTTGTCAAGAATATGGTATCACCTAAGAGTTCTCCTCCCCAAGGACTCCACAACAAAATGGTGTGGCTGAGAGGAGGAATAGGACCTTGATAGAAGCTGGGAGAACACCGCTTAGTGACTCCTCACTCCCAGAATACTTCTGGGCTGAGGCAGTCAATACTGCATGTCATGTTCTCAAGAGAGCTTCCATCAATAAGGTTCATGAAATAACTCCCTATGATATTCTGAAAGGCAAACAACCTACAATTTCATACTTTAGAATCTTTGGCTCCAAATGCTACATTTTAAACAATGGAAAATCTCAATTAACAATGTTTGTAGAGAAATACAATGTGGGTGTTCTTGTTGGCTATAACTCATATAGTAGAGCTTATAGAGTGTATAACAAGAAAACTCTTGTTTTAGAGGAGTCTATGCATGTAGTATTTGATGAGACCAGCCAAATATATAAGGGCTGGTCTAGTTCTTCTATCATGACAGGAAATGAAAATGATTTGGAAAGGATGTCTATACAAGACACACCCAGCAGCAGCAAAGCATATACTGATGTTTCCATCCCTAAAGAGGAAGAAGTCCATGGTGATAAAGACACTGCTGAACCAGCAGAAACAGCACAGCAAGATGAGAGCAGACTGCCTATAGCTGTAAGACATCTAAGGGATCATCCAACAGAACAAATAATTGGAGATCAGAATCAAGGTGTATTAACCTGAAGCAGGGCTCATAATGAGGCCCTATTCATGAGCTTTCTATCACAAATGGAGCCCAATAAGTTTGAAGAAGCCAACCAAGACACTTTTTGGATTCAAGCTATGCAAGAAGAACTTTTACAATTCAAGAGATGCAAGGTATGGAAATTGGTGCCCAAACCTCAAGTATACAATATCATGGGTACCAAATGGATTTACAGGAACAAGCTAGATGAAAATGGCACAATCATAAAGAACAAGGCAAGGTTGGTAGCCAAGGGGTATAGAGAGGAAGAAGGGATAGACTTTGATCAAACCTTTGCCCCTGTTGCAAGGTTAGAAGCAACTAGGCTATTCCTTGCCTATGCTGCCCACAAGGGGTTCAAAGTATATCAAGTGGATGTCAAATCATCCTTCCTTAATGGTGATTTGAAGGAAGAAGTATATGTTGATCAACCATCAGGTTTTGTGCATCCAACCCTTTCTAATCATGTATATTTACTTAGGAAAACTCTTTATGGTTTAAAGCATGCCCCCAGGGCTTGATATGAGACATTGTCTAGCTTTCTCATCAAGAACAAGTTCTTGAGGGGAAAGATAGATAGTACATTGTTTCTTAGGGAAACAAGGGGCAAGTTTCTCCTAGTCCAAATATATGTTGATGACATAATATTTGGGTCAACTAATGACAACCTCTACAAAAGGTATGCCAACCTAATACAGGGGGAGTTTGAGATGAGCAGTATGGGAGAGCTCAAGTACTTTTTAGGCCCCCAAGTAAAATAGTCTGATGAAAGTATATTCATCTCTCAGACCAAGTACACTAGGGAGCTTCTCAAGAAGTTTGGTATGGAATCAGCTTCCACCATGAAAACTCCCATGGGGTCCAACATTTCCCTGGACAAGGATGAGAAGGGCAAGGACTTTGATGAATCCATGTACAGGTGCATCATTGGATCCCTGTTATATTTAACTTCTATTAGACCAGATATTATGTATGCTACATGTGTGTGTGCTTGGTACCAGACATGTCCTAAGGAATCTCACTACTCAGCTACAAAGAGGATTTTGAGATACCTTAAAGGCAGCTTACATCTTGGCCTTTGGTACCATAAGAACAATGATTTTGAACTAACAGGATTTTCAGATGCAGATTTTGTAGGCTGCAAAGAAGACAGGAAAAGCACAAGTGGTACTTGTCAATTCCTAGGAAGAAGGGTTATATCATGGAGCAGCAAAAAGCAGACAAGTGTTGCTATTTCCACTGCTGAGTCTGAATACATTGCTGCAGGGAGCTGTTGTGCACACCTATTGTGGATTCAACACCATCTAGAGGACTACAACCTCAAGGTAAGTAACTCTCCTCTTTATTGTGACTCCTTCAGTGCTATCTCTATTGCTAAGAATCTTGTCTCTCACGGCAGGACTAAGCATATAGAGATAAGATATCATTTTATAAGAGAACTTGTTGAATCTCAAGATATCTGCCTTGAATTTGTCCCCACTAACAATCAAGTGGCTAATATCTTCACTAAGTCATTGGATGAGGCCAAGTTTAATGCTTTCAAAATTGAACTAGGAATGTTAAATGTTTAATAGTGTACAACACTTCATTCTTTCAATCATGTATGATATACTGCTTGACTTGTTATAACTTAAAGTGTTGACACATCAACCCTATTAGTGACCTGATTAGGCCTTCAAGCAATCATATCTCAATTATGGTTAGGTAGTAAGATCAGCTTAAATAGAACAGTCTGTTTTAGCTGAGCTGTTGAGACAGCTGGGAAAAGTCTCAGCTGAACCGCTGAGACGGCCAAATCTGTCCCAGCGGCTGACAGTGCTTTGTCCCAGCGGCTAGGTCGCCGTCTCAGCGGTTCCGCTGAGACGGGTTGATCTCATTAAAAATTGTCTAAGTGCAACCCTAGTTGACCCATTTACACTTACAATTATAAGAGCAATTAAATCTAATTACTAGGTTTAATTTTGCCTAATTCTTAAGCCATATAAATAGCCAATCTGCTTAGTGAAAGGCACACGACCCTTCTCTTCCATCCGCCAAGACGAATCACGTTCTCTTCCATCCCAGCGCATTCGTCTACAATAGCAATGGCTCCCAAGAGATCTAAAGATCTTCTGGAAGGCTATGAGATTGTCAGAAATGGCTTTGCCCATGCTTCTGAAGATATCAAGGGAGTGATTCAACTTTTTGAAGACCAAGGATTAGAATTACTTATCTCTGAACCAAGCCCCATTCTCAGAACTGAAGTTCTAGAATGGTTCAACAATACCAGATTATCCTCCTCCAAGTCATCCATCAAATCCAAGATAGGAGAAGAGAGGATAAAAGTAACTCCACCCAAGATAGGGAAAGCCCTTCATCTTCCTTCCTCCAGCTCAAGTGAGGAAGAAGAAATCTCTAAGAAGGACAAGAAGATAGCATTGAAATGGACAGAATATAATGATGCCAAGATTGGATCATTAAAAAGGGAAAATTCTTCAATCAGAGGGGGAAGTTATTATGAGACATTGTTGGAAAAGCTATACTCTGCAAACCTGGTTCACATGATACTATATCCCAGTACAAGTTTAACCTCATGACTAGGATAATTCTGAAAAAACAAACCTCCTAGGGAGTAGTGATCTTTCAAAGGTTGAAGGAATGTTTGCAAGCTCCAAATTTGGGAAGAATCATGTCCCTGTATCTCATCCAATCTTACCCAGACAAGTTCAACAGCTCTAAAGGATCAAGCCTTCACTATCTTAAAAGAATGGATATCAAGACCTTGAACAGATTCACCAGGGTCCTTCCAATGAGTCAGCCCATTGAGGCTAAAGGAAAATAGAAAATAACTACCAAATCCTCTAAGAAAACTAGACTGGTACTATCAAGTTCTGAGTCTGACACCTCAGAGTAAGATATTGATGGTGGTAATAACTCCCAAAGCCCTCTTGCCAAGAATGCTCCACAGGATGACATTCTCCATCCATAGCAGCTAGACACAAATATACCACATGGTAACTACTATTTGAAAACTCATTCCTCTCATTAAATTAATAGATCATAACCAACCAATTAGGTTGTCACTTCTGACATTTGAATAATGTGGACCATAGTTCCTCAAGGACAATTGAGTGACTCATCTAAGGGGGAGCATCAACAAGAACCATCACCCATTGACATTACAACAATTAATGATGCTGATGTGGACACAAGACCATCACCTCAGAATTTACGAGGTCAGATTGACAAAGTTATCTTCAATCTTGAAGAAAGAATATGAAACAATCCTGATAATGAACCAGCCCTGTGGTCATTACCTACAAAAGAATCATCAGCCATAAAAGATCATGTTGTTGGTAAGTCCTAAAAACCCAGCCTAAAAATTACAAACTTACAAAATCTAACTCCACAATTCTTGTTCTAGAATTCCTGGACTCATCCATTCAAGTTGATCTATCTGAGGGGGAGGTGCAGAAAGAGCCACCTACAGAGAAAGATGAAGTTATAGGTAAATCTAACACTCTTATCATTAGAATCTCTAGGTAGTTCAATCTAACTCCAACTAATTTCCCCTGCATTCCTGGACTCAACAGAAAAGGATGCTCTCTCTAAGGGGGGGGGGGGGGGGTATGATATTGATGTTGATGAAAATCTGGGTGATCATCAAGATGCTGATACTGAGGATGAGATGGATGATGCCCCAGCTGCTGTCTTACCCCCAGTCAACATTCAGCAAGCCTCTTCTTCCTCCAATGAGAATCTTCTCAATGCCATCAACCTGCTACTTCAGTCCCATCTCTCTTCCATGCAGTCACATATAGATCAATTAGTTACACCAGCCAGGGAGTATGTTGATCAGTCCATCAGAAATGTGAAGGTTGAAGTCATGTTTAAGGTCATGGAAATAAAGGAGAACACTGAGATACTCAACAAACAAATGACCAAATGGTTTGACCTTGCTGAAAAATCAGTAATTTCTCAGAATACCATTTTAAGATCTATGGACAAACACCTCCAACTGTCTGAACAGGACATGGGATATGTCAAGAATTATGTATGACAGATGAGGTGATAGAGAAGTCAGCCAATCATCTTCAAGAGTATGTATATTCAACTGCTATGTAGTTAAATAAAGAAGCTGATAGGTACAAGGAAGAGCTGAGAGCAGAAATTGCAACTGTCTCTCAATCCATTGCAGCAAGACCCACCTCTTCCCACCTGAATGAAGCAATGGAAAAGTTAGAAGATGTTCTTCAAGCTGACCTTGAGAATGTGTTCCAAACTCTTTCTAGCACAATAACAACAGCCAAGCAAGACCTCCATCAACAAATCTTTGAAGAAGCCAGAAAGGGGGAGGACACAAATGCTATCATAAACTCTGATCTTACCCTGAAAGTTCTACAAGGTACAAGGATAGCTCTGAATCTTCCTATCCTAGATGTTAATAGGGAAGAAGACTGGGATTTCCCTCATCAAGAGGCAATAACACAAAATGAGAGATTGAAAAAGAAAAGAGAAAGAGACATGTGTTGCTCACTGAGGAATTCATGGGCAAACAAAGGGATGAACACAGTAGAGACCCTGATTTTGAATATTGGAGTGATGACTCCAAGGACATAATTCTGAATACCTGGACAAGCCATGGTCAGATCTACAAGGATATTGAGAAGCTCTATCCATCTGAAGAATGGATAAAGCACCTTGAGAGAAACTCAAAAAGAGATCAAGTGTTCAAAGCCAATCTGGTAAGGAAAGAAAATCCTAAGAGAATGCCTCCTAGATATATTCCTAAGCCATTTATATATTTCCAAAGGCAAGAGAACAAGAAAAGAATTGCTGATATCAAGGCTGCCAATGCTGAAAAGAAGAAGCTTCCAGGTCAAGATAACACTGTTGCTGATGACATGGATGATGCTTTAGTCAAAGGGAAAGAAGGAGTTGTTGACTCTCCTGAATGTTCTTCTAATAAGAAAAGAAAGCTTTGAATGAATGTAAAAATAGTTTATGTATGTAAATGTTATTGATATAATGACTTATGACTGTGTCGATGCAAACTTAATTATACTTTGTCTAAAATAGTTTATGATTATATGAATGCAAACTGAGCTTTGATTTATTATTCTATCTGGATTGTAATTGATGGATTGTTAATGTAATCAGCTTATATCATAGCTAAATCTGAGTTATATCTAAACCTTACCCTGTTTTTATTGGATAATTTAAATCTATGTTGCATTGTTATATTTATCATATCTTACTGATGGATTGATTAAACTTTGTGTTACAAATACTTTCATAACAACCATCTTCTTTAAATTGACTGATGAACTAAGCATGATATGTTGAACTCATTATAGAAATGACGCATATCAAGAATTTATGAGTAATGTACTCTAGCATTTGAGGTTGTTCTGCCTTCTTCATATAGGGGGAGATTGTTGGGAAAATGACCCTCAATGTTTCCATGATTTGAAGAGGCCTCACTCTCAATGCTATGTACAAGTTGTATTTGATAAACCCTATTTCTATCCATGTCAAAGCAGGACTAGGACATATCAAGGTGTGATGTATGATCAGTTGGTTTACAGTCAAAACCGCTGAGACAAGCTCTCAGTCTCAGCTGAACCGTTGAGACAAGGCCAGATGAGCTGCAGATAGAGGAAAACCGCTGAGACAACTGTCTGTCTCAGCGGATCCGCTGGGACGGAATAGATGCAACCGCTGAGAAGGCTGGCCATTTCAGCCCAACCGCTGAGACAGATTCAAAAGTGATCTGGTGGGTTCTGCTTTCGCGCAAGCTGCAGAAAGGCTTATTGGGGTCCACCAATCACTCCCATACTTGTCAAGAGAATAGCTAAGAGCCGTTGAAGATCAGTGGTGTATAAAAGGAATAAGTTAGGGTTGAGCAAACAACTTTTTCTTTTGATCTTTCGCTCCAACACACAAGCAAGAAGATACACTGTTTCATTGTCGGTAGCCAAGAACTGAGCTTACACAAGGCTGTAAGGAGAGAAGTGTTTGCTTACCTTGATTCATCTCAAGAAATAGCAAGTAAATCCAGTCCATCATCTGAAAGGGCTGATCAAGAAGAATCAAGTTGGAGCAGCATTTCTCCTCCCTGGTTCAAGTTTGCAATAGCAGCTGTTAAGAAGAAGAAGACCAAGGCTTGACCTCTTCTTCCTTCTAGTTGTAATCCCTTATTATATCATCTGTAGGAACTTGTGTGTTCTATGACTATAGGGCTTTATTGCCGAAGTGTGTAAGGATGATTGGCCTGAGTTGTAAGATCATTGAGTGATCTGAGTTAAGGCAATTGTGCTTGGGGTAAGGTTTGCGAAAACCTGAGAGATCCTGTGGGATCTGTGTTGTAGGCTCTTGGAGCTAAGTTTGGAGAAGTTGGCCTTGTCTAACTCATTGTTAGAAAGGTGAGGGGGGGGGGGGGGGAAGATGTTGGGAATCTTGAACACATGATTCCTGATTTGAAGAAGTCACCAAGTCAAGAAAACTTCACTTTGTATTTGATCACTTCTCTAGCTCATAATCTCAAGGAGTTAAAAAAATGTCGTCGAGAAGAATAGGAGATATCGTCAACAAAGTATGCTTGTCGGCATGATGATGAGCAAAGCAAACGCCGAGACTTGGCGAGTTTGTCGAACAAAGAATGAATTTTGTTGAATGCAGAATGCAGTTCGTCGAATGCGGAATGAAGTTCGTCGAACGAAGAGACAGGACAGATGCAAACGCCGAGACTTGGCGAGTTCATCGAACGAAGAATGAAGTTCGTCGAATGCAGAATGTTGTTCGTCAAACGCAGAATGAAGGTCGTCGAATGTAGAGAAGACATAAAGATATCAAAGGAAGAAATGTCGTCGAGAAGATGCAGTATCGTCGACATCAACAAAGTAGCCCTGTCGTCAAGAAGAATAGACATCGTCGTAAAGAAGGCGTGACATTGACAAGGATAGCTGAAGATAGGTAGTTGCTAAAGCATTGTCTGTCGACATGATATCGCTCATGTCATCGAGAGAACAATATGGTGCCGACGACAGACTACAAGAAAGAAGATCACGACGACATAGTCAGAGATAGCATATTGTGGTATATGCAGAAATGCCAGAAGATCTTGTATCGTCGATATATCAATGTCAGAGGCAGAAGCTAGACGACTTGAAGATCTACCAAGGTCTAAGGCATCGACAAAGTCATGTCTACAAGATATTATCCATATCGTCGTAATGATATCAGTATCGTCATGAAGCTAGAAATATTGTCGAGACGGAATACAAATATTGCGGACGTGCTGTCAGCAATTAATGTCACCACCTGATTGTCCAATCAGCATGTGCTCTTAAGGAATGGGGCGTCTGGCACTTAAGGAACTTTTTCAAAAGACCGCTGGGAGCCTTGCAGTCTTATAAAAGAGATAAGAGGATGCTCTAGAAAGAATCAATCATAGTAAGAAAAGAAAAATGAAAAAGTATCCCGCCGTTGCTTCTCAATACAACAGTACATTCTGCGGAGAAGAAGAAGAACAAGTAAAGAACAAGATTCAAGTGTTCTCAGAAGAATCAGTGATCTCCATCGACTGATAAGAAGCCGCTCCTCATCAGGCTAAGAGAAGAGATTGAAGAAGAACTGTGCTTTCAAGATCTGAATCAGAAACATCTTCTTCAACCTCAAGAAGCTGATCTTCATCAGGCTAAGTTGCCGATCTTCATCAGGCAGAAGAAATAGTGTTCGTTATTGTAAACCTTTTATTGTTGTGAGGCTTGAGGGCCAAAGTGTCTAGCTTGAGTGCTGGAGAGCTATGAGTCTTGAGGGCTAGGGTAGTGGACTTATGGGTCCGATTTTGTCTAGCTTGAGGGCTGGAGAGCTGTGAGGCTTGATGGCCAGGGCAGTGGACTTGCAGGTCCGATATCGTCAAGCTTGAGGGCTTGAGACTTGTGATGCTTGTGGGCCAGGGCAGAGGCTAGAATTGCGAGTCTGAGCTAGGTAGGGATTGAGGGCATGATTGTCGAGCTTGAGGGGTCGGGTGCAGTAAGGGATTGCGGGCTTAGGCTGTAGGAATTGCGGGTCCGTGTTGTAAGGCTTGAGGGCCTGAAGTTTTGGCGGAGTTTGCCGATCCTAGCACACTGCTAGGTTGGCGCAGAGGGACAGAGGACTACTCAAGACACCCGGTCTTGAGGAACCTCAATAGATCTAGTGTCGTCTGCTGTGATTTATTTGCGCGATAAATTTTTGCTATGCTTGAACATTCGTAACTCGCGCTAATATTTCGAAAAGAACCCAGATCACCTAACACCCCCCCCCCCCTCTAGGTGAACGTTCCATTAACAACAAGTGGTATTAGAGCTAGGTTGATCAAAAGAAGACTTAACCGTCTGATCTAGATCTTGGAACGACTCACCATGGCTGGTGGAGATAAGAATCAGGAAATGAGAGCCATGAAACTCCCAATCTGCACAAAGCAGAACTTTCCTATAAGGAAGGAAAGGTTAAGGCTTTTTCATGGAGGCGGCTGATCCAAGAATTTACTTAACAATCCAACAGGGTCCCTTTATCCCTACAACTCCCTCCACCATTGATCTAACAAGGAAGGTGATTAATAAATATGAGGACATGACCAAGGACGAGCTAGCCTTGGCAGGCCTAGATTAAAGGGCCCAAAATGTCATTGTGAGTTCCATAGATGACTCAACCCTCTAGAACCTAATTCAATGCAAAATGGCCAAGGAGATGTGGGACTCCTTGATCGTGTATATGGAGGGTACTGATGAGGTAAGGGATGATAGGAAATCCCTTCTCAACCAGGATTATGAGGCCTTAAACAAGGCAAGAATGAAACAATCTCTAACTATTATGAGATATTCTTCAAGATAGTGAATGTACTAAGAAACTATGAAAGAGAGTTCACCAACTCTGATCTTAATGACAAGTTTCTTAGATCCCTCACAAAGGAATGGGACATCAAAATCTGTGCCATCAGAGAGATGGGTCAGCTGGGCATCATAGAGCCCAAGAACCTGTATGGAAAGTTGTTGTCCCATGAACTCCAGCTCAACACCAGGAAGGCTGAAGAAGAAAGCTCAAAGGGGAGCTCAAAAGACAGATCTGTGGCTCTAAAAGCTGAGAGCACGAGAAGATCCAAGAGCAAGACCTCTGCAACTCAGAACATATCTGAGGGCAGTGAAGAATCAGAGGCCAGCTCTTCAGATTCTGATGATACTGACAGAGAGGTGGCCCTTCTCTCAAAACAGTTCAAGAAGCTGTTACACAGAAGGAGGAGGGACAATCACAGAAACTCCTCCTCAAGCTCCAGAAGATCTGATTATCATGATAGATCTAGAGCCCCCAGGGACGAAAGGTACATATCTAACCCTGGTAAATATGATTTAAATAATACTGATTGTTATTCCTGCAGCAAGATAGGTCACATGGCTGCTGACTGCCCTTCTAAGAAGAAGGAGTCGAGGAACCATGAAGAAAGAAGAAAGTCAAGGAGCAAGAGGAAATCTGAAAAATGTTTCATGGCCAAGAAGATCAGAACACTGAGTGATTCTGACTCAAGCTCCTCTTGTACTGAGGAAGATGCACTCATTGGCTTGATGGCAATCGGTGAAGACAACCAGGATGACATCTCTCCTGGGAAGGTAACTGACAAAACTTCTTTATGTGACTCTGATTCTGAATCAGCAGCAGATTCCTTGCATGATGATAAGGGTGTGTCTGCTGCCAACAACACAGCCTCAAGATCCCAATATGAGGTTGAGTCTGAACTGATAAGGCAATATAAAGCCTTGTGGAAAGCATTCATAGGCTGTAAGAAACTCCTCAAAGTCCAGTCCAAGGAGTTATATTCCTTGAAGCCCGTTCAATCTAAGCTCCTAGAGACAACTGAGAAGCTGGCTGCTATGAGCAACGAAGTGGACAAATTCAAGGAAGCCATGAGGCTTAAGAATGCCGAATTAGGACAGAAGAACAAGGTCATCAAGGACCTTGAGGAAATGTTGTTGGCTGAGAAGAAACTTGCATCCAGCTTCTCTATGCCCAAAACCATCCTGCTCATTATCGACACCTTCTCTGGACAGTTCAGAGCTGGTATCGGTTTCAATCAGGAGACAGTTACGGGCAAAGATCCTGAAGCTAGACCTTCCTATAAGAAGGTGCTGGTGTCAAGTTCTTCACCCTACAGACCTGCAACAACAACAGTCAAGGGCAGGGGAAAGGCTGTTCCTACAAAGCCTATTCCCAAGAAGGTGAACCAAATTATGGTGAGACCAATTCCTCCCCAGACTCACACATATGAGGTTCACCCAAGATCTATTAGGCAAGAAGCCTTCTCTCCTGTTCATCAGCACTGCCATCCCATTCAGATGATGAAGCAGAAGAGAAGATATAATAGATATGAATGTTAGTGCTATGGGAAAGTAGGCCACTTTGCTTTGGACTGCTGGTTCAACCCAACAGGGCTCAATGCAAAGAGAGTGCAGAACCCTCAGAGGTTTGTTGTTCCATTATACCACCCTAACAGAAACCAAGGACACAATCCATATTGGGTACCTAAGGGGAAGTGATTTGTTTTGCAGGTATGTCCAAATGCCAACCAATCACCAATTTGGTATTTAGACAGTGGCTGCTTGATGAGTAGTATTTATGCGTATTTTAATTATAGTGTTTAGTTTAGTTTTAATTAAAAATTGCAAATATTATTTATATTTTAGTTTAAAATCACTTCTTTTATAATTTCTATTCTAAATGTAGTTTTACTTTTGTTTTGCAGATTTCCTGGTGCTTTAGGACAAATTCCATAGTACACACCCTCAGTCACGCCCGTGACCAAGGGCGTGTAACCAAAAGATCTGCGTTTGACGAAAATCGAGCTGAGTTCGACGAATCCACCGCCGCACCGCAAGTCACGCCCCAGGTCACGCCCGTGACCCAAAAGTCATGCCCGTGACCAAGGGCGTGTAAACATAGAATCTTCCCAGCGGGCTGCCATCGAGACGTGGAGATGTTGTTGAGGAGTTGACCGAAGTCACGCCCGTGACTTCCCGCGTGATCCCTACTCCCTATCGCGCCGAATTCAAGCCCATGCCGCATTAATGGAGTTGACCCTAGTCACGCCCGTGACCCATGAGTCACGCCTATGAAATTTTGCGTGTGATCGCTTTTCACTGCAGCGCCGCACTTAAGCCCACGCCGCATTGATGAAGTCGCCCAAGTACACGCCCGTGACCAAGTTACACAGGCGTTTAATGTTCGTTTTTGCGACACAGTCACGCAAGACCCACGCCATTGTCGCAGTCGTGCAGAACAAGTATTACACTCCCTAGGTCACGCCCGTGACCGAGGGCGTGTAACCTGGAAATTTGTTCTAAAAATTCAGAGGCTCCACTCCAGCATTCCATCTCCCTTGCCCCTGCCCATTTTAGCTCTTCTTGTACAGATTTTTCTAATTTCCATGTTTATGCTTAGTTTTTAATTAATGCAATTTTCTTTGTTTAATTTCTTGTAATTTCATTTCATGCAATTTATCCTAGTTTTATTTCAATGCAATGTAACTTAGTTCAATTTCATGTATCTCTCTTTTTATGTAATGAAAATTTAAGCTTCCTTTAATATTTGCAAATTCTCTTTCTTCCTCCTAATTTAGTCTTCTCTTCTTAATTTTATTTTTGTTGTTCTCTTTTTAGTTAGTTTTAATTACGCTTCCCTTATCAAATTTTATTTCCGATAAAATAATAGTTAGCTTTCTCGAAGTAGAAGTACTCGACCGCCCCGAGTTTAAATATGACCTTGAAATTTTCTTTAAAATATCCTATGATATACGCGATAAGGCACACTTGCCTTTTCGAATGAGTAGTTTTGATTATATTAACAAAAACTTGCAAAAACTCTCCTTTTCTTTTTAAATATTTAGAGAATTCAGCGCCGCCACAGCGACGTAAACGTCGATATTCCGAAAAAAGGAAAGACTATTACTTTTATCATCTCGAGAGGAAGGATAATGGTTAGTTCCTCGAAGTAGGATTACTCGCGAGACGCCTCGAACGCGCCCGTCGAATTCTTATCGCATCGCAGAAAGGATTTTGCAAAACTTAAATTTTTATCATCATGTTTTTGGCGCGGTTGCCGGCGATTATTTTTTGTCGATATTTTGAAAAAAAAGTGCGCTATTACTTTTATCCTTTTTCTTATTCTTGTTTGTTTAGCTAAAAGAAAATAAATATTTTCCTTTCTTTTCCTTCCTCTTTTTTTTCAGTAATTTTCAAAAAATCAAAAAATTCCTTTTGAAAAATTTTTTGAAAACACAAAAACATTATAAAACTAATCAAAACCAAAAAAAATAATAATAAGTAACTTTTATGTTTCATTTCTTTTTATTTTGTGTTTTGTTTTATTGTTTTAAAAGTAATGTTGCAGGTTATCGTGATGATCGTCCGTCTCCAAATCAGGGACGTCCTTCTTTCTCCCCTCCTTGTTTTTTTTCTTTCATTAATCTTATGCTTGTATTGTTCTCCATACTTAGCTTTGAACATTGGGGACAATATTGAATTTTAAGTATGGGGGTGTATTTTCCCTTTCTCTTAAATTATAAAATCGCAGAAAATTTTCAAAAAAATTTAAAATTCCAAAAATATTTAGTGTGTACATAGTTTATTTTCGTTTTGTGCATAGTTTATTTCCTTTTTATTGTCTTTTTCAAAAGAAAATTTAGCTTTTAAAAAAAAAATTAGAAAACCCAAAAATATTCAAAAAAATTAGATAATCGAAAATTTAAATCTTGGAAAGGGACTTTTGGGCTATCATCCCATCACACTCCTAGTAGCGAACCCTTCACCGGGTAGACCTCGGGAAGTCTAAGAATTAACAAAAAAATTTAGTTTTTTTTAGTTTATGTTTAGCATTTGTATTATTTAGATAATATCAAAAAAAAGGATAATATCAAAAATCCAAAAAAAAATAATATAAAAAAATTCAATTTTTTTTTGAAATAACTTAGAAAAATCCCAAAAATATAATAAGCCCTTACTTTGGTTTTTGTTATTTTCAAATCATTTTGAGTTTATTTATAAGCATTTATTTTTTGTGTGTTTTTAATTTGTTAATCATTTATTCTATCATGTTTTGCTAAATCTAATTTTAGCTTAAGTGATTTAGTGTTAAGAAATATTTTATGATTTTAATTTGATTAGAGATATTTCTTTAGCACTTCTACTCTTTTATTTTAAATAGTTACAATTTTTTAGTAATCTTGCTTAAACACATTTAGATTTTAATTATTTCTACCTCAAGCTTTTAGAATCTTAGGAAAGTTTAAATTACTAAAATTTGCTCTCAAAATAATTTAATTTATAAGCTAGAAATCTTTTCTCTACCTTACCCCTTTGATGGCATAAAAAAGGTATTTTAAAAGATAATATGTCAGGGGAATAAGAGGATAAAATTCAATATTCCCTAAACATATGCACCCAAAATAATTTTAAAAGATTATATGGCATGGAGTAAGAGGATAAAATTCATTACTCCTAAACATATACATTTTGGGTTTTTATTAGAAGAGAAGTTTATCATTTACAAAAAAAACACTTTGGTGAAAAGGATAAAGTCCATCGCGTTCATTCAAAGATCTCTTCTTATGCCAAATTTTATGAACCCCCCCCCCAACCCAATATCTTAGATCTAGATTTAAATTATGTTATGGAGAGAGCAATACATAGTAAGTTACTTTTTCCATTAGTTTTTTTTAAGTTATGGTTTTATAAATTTTAAATCTAATTTTGTTTACTTATTACTCAATTTTTGTTAACTAGTTAATATTTTTTAGAACTCTTGGCTAAATATTTTTCTCTTATTATTCTAATTTCATAATTTAGGACTTAATTCGTCAATCCTTAAATTTCTTTTTAGCTTACTTTTGATTCAATAAATTTTTAGACTTAATTAAATTTTTTATTAAATGTCTTATAAATATTTCTCATACATTTGCTCCGGGAAAGCAAAAGCTTAAGTATGGGTGTATTTGATGAGTAGTATTTATGCGTATTTTAATTATAGTATTTAGTTTAGTTTTAATTTAAAATTGCAAATATTATTAATATTTTAGTTTAAAATCACTTCTTTTATAATTTCTATTCTAAATGTAGTTTTACTTTTGTTTTGCAGATTTTCTGGTGTTTTTGGACAAATTCCATAGTACACGTCGTCAGTCACGCCCGTAACCAAGGGCGTGTAACCAAAAGATCTGCGTTTGACGAAAATCGAGCTGAGTTCGAAGAATCCACCACCGCACCGCAAGTCACGCCCCAGGTCACGCCCGTGACCCAAAAGTCATGCCCGTGACCAAGGGCGTGTAAACATAGAATCTTCCCAGCGGGATGCCGTCGAGACATGGAGATGCTGTTGAGGAGTTGACCCAAGTCACGCCCGTGACCAAAGAGTCACACCCGTAACTTCCCGCGTGATCCTTGCTCCCTGTCACGCCGAATTCAAGCCCATGCCGCATTAATGGAGTTGACCCTAGTCACGCCCGTGACCCATGAGTCACGCCCATCACTTTTCACGCGTGATAGCTTTTCGCTGCAGCGCCGCACTTAAGCCCACGCCGCATTGATGAAACCGCCCAAGTACACGCCCGTGACCAAAGTGACACGGGCGTGTAATGTTCTTTTTCGTGACACAGTCACGCAAGACCCACGCCGATGTCGCAGCCGTGCAGAACAAGTATTACACGGCCTAGGGCACGCCCGTGACCGAGGGCGTGTAACCTGGAAATATTTTCTATAAATTCAGAGGCTCCACTCCAGCATTCCATCTCCCTTGCCCCTGCCCATTTAGGCTCTTCTTGTACAGATTTTTCTTATTTCCATGTTTATGCTTAGTTTTTAATTAATGCAATTTTCTTTGTTTTATATCTTGTAATTTCATTTCATGCAAGTTAGCCTAGTTTTATTTCAATGCAATGTAACTTAGTTCAATTTCATGTATCTCTCTTTTTATGTAATGAAAATTTAAGCTTCCTTTAATATTTGCAAATTCCCTTATTCCTCCTAATTTAGTCTTCTCTTCTTTATTTTATTTTTGTTGTTCTCTTTTTAGTTAGTTTTAATTACGCTTCCCTTATCAAATTTTATTTACAATAAAATATTAGTTAGCTTTCTCGAAGTAGAAGTACTTGACAGCCCCGAGTTTAAATACGACCTTAATATTTTCTTTAAAATATCCTATGCTATACGCGATAAGGTACACTTGTCTTTTCGAATGAGTAGTTTGGATTATATTAACAAAAACTTGCAAAAACTTTCTCCTTTTCTTTTTAAATATTTAGAGAATTCAGCGCCGCCGCCACGGCGTAAACGTCGATATTCCAAAAAAAGGAAAGACTATTACTTTTATCATCTCGATAGGTAGGATAATGGTTAGTTCCTCGAAGTAGGATTACTCGCGAGACGCCTCGAACGCGCCCGTCGAATTCATATCGCATCGCAGAAAGGATTTTGCAAAACTTAAATTTTTATCATCACTGCTCCAGGCACATGACTGGAGTCAGAAAGTATTTAGGAGAGTTCATCCTTGTGGAGAATGGACCAACCGTGATCTTTGGAGGTTCAGAAAAGGGGGTGACCAGGGGCTATGGCAACATCTCAAATGGGTACAGTGAAAAGAATAGAGAAGTTATCCATCGAAGACAATGCTGGTACCCCAGCTAAAAGAAAAGATCAATCAATAGATGTTAAGCTTGAAATAGATGCTGTGGAAGACACAGAAACAACAGAAGAAGTGCAACCTAAAAGACCTGCAACTGAAGAAATTCCTAAAATACTGCCATCCACCCTGAGACAAGTAAGAGATCATCCTCAGGAGCAAATTATAGGAGCTGTCAACCAAGGTGTGCTGACAAGGAGTAGAGCTGCAAATGAAGCATTGTACCTTAGTTTTCTCTCTCAAAGTGGACCCAAGAAATTTGAGGAAGCTAATCAGGATCCATTTTAGATTGCAGCAATGCTAGAGGAGCTGAACCAATTTAAGAGATGCAAAGTTTGGAAACTGGTTCCAAGACCCCAAGGACAGAACATCATAGGAACTAAATGGGTCTACAGAAACAAATTGGATGAAAATGGAATCATCACCAAGAATAAAGCAAGGCTAGTGGCAAAAGGCTATAGATAAGAGGATGGGATAGATTTTGATAATACATTTGCTCTAGTAGCCAGACTGGAAGCAATAAGATTGTTTCTAGCCTATGCAGCCTTCCAAGGTTTCAAGGTCTACCAGATGGATGTGAAGTCAGCCTTCCTAAATGGTGACCTCAAAGAAGAGGTATATGTAGAGCAGCCCTTAGGTTTTGTAGACCCTACTCACCCTGATTATGTTTACTTTCTTAGAAACACACTGTATGGCTTAAAACAGGCACCTAGGGCCTGGTATGAGACTCTGTCAAGCTTTCTAATTGAGAACAAATTCTCAAGGGGAAAGATTGATAAGACATTGTTCCTAAGGGAAGTAAAGGGAAAGATCTTTCTAGTGCAGATCTATGTGGATGACATCATCTTTGGTTCTACATATAACAATCTCTACAAAATGTTTTCCAACTTGATGTAGGGAAAGTTTGAGATGAGCAGTATGGGTGAGCTCAAATACTTCCTAGGTCTCCAAGTGAAACAATCTGAAGATGGTATTTTCATCTCCCAGACAAAATTCATTAGGGAGCTAGTCAAGAAATTTGGATTGGAGAGTGTTTCTTCAATGAAGACTCTAATGGGAACCAATGTGTCTCTGGACAAGGATAAGAAGGGCATACCCTTTGATGAAGCCAAGTACAGATGCATGATTGGATCTCTGCTTTATCTAACTGCAAGTAGGCCTGACATAATGTTTGCTACATGTCTCTGTGCTAGATATCAGGTGAATCCTAAGGAACCTCATCAGGTCTCTGTCAAGAGAATCTTAAGATACCTAAAGGGTATATCCAATCTTGGCCAATGGTACCCTTGGAACAATGGATGTGAACTGACTGGCTACTCAGATGAAGATTATGCAGGGTTCAAGGAAGATAGGAAGAGTACCTCAGGGACATGTCAATTCCTTGGTGGAAGACTGATCTCTTAGAGCAGTAAGAAGCAGACCAGTGTGCCAATCTCAACAGCGGAATCAAAGTATATCTCTGCTGGGAGCTGCTGTGCACAACTGCTATGGATTCAGCATCAACTTGAAGACTACAATCTAAAGATGACCAAAACACCCCTGTTTTGTGACTCTTCAAGTGCAATCTCAATTGCTAAGAACCTTGTCTCACACAACAGGACTAAGCATATTGAGATCAGGTATCACTTCATCAGGGAGCATGTGGAAAATGATGATATCACTCTTGAGTTTGTCCCAACAGACAAACAAGTGGCTGATATATTTACAAAGCCCCTAGATGAAGCTAAGTTTAACTTCTTCAAATTCCAAATGGGGATGTTAAACTTAGAGTAATCCTTAAATTATTCTTCACTAATCCCTTTCTAGATGATTGGTTAGAAAATCTCTCAGGATTTGGATGAACTATGACTGAGCAAGGGGGAGCTTGGACTATTGTCTACCTAGAGGAGAGCTGCAGGAAAGAAATCAGAAAGGGGGAGAAATGGCATCAATATGTTCAAGACAAGATGCTCAAGAAGACCTCAAAGATAGGGCGAGCAAAGGAGTAGGGGAGCCACAAAAGAAGAGACATCAAATCAAGGGGGAGCTTCAAGCTTGATGTACTCATAAGTTCCGCAAAAGATAAGTAAAATCTTAAATGCTCATGCCTTCCATATAAGATTATAACATTTATTGTCAAGTGAAAGTAGTCTTGAATTGAGATTCTGACTTCTTCAAATAGGGGGAGATTGTTGGGAATCTTGACCACATGATTCCTGATTTGAAGAAGTCACCAAGACAAGAAAGCTTCACTTTGTATTTGATCACTTATCTAGCTCATAATCTCAGGGAGTTAAAGAAATGTCATCGAGAATAATAGGAGATATAGTCGACAAAGTATGCTTGTCATCATGATGATGAGCAAAGCAAATGCTGAGACTTGGCGAGTTCGTCGAACGAAGAATGAAGTTCGTCGAACGCAGAATGCAGTTTGTCGAACGCATAATGAAGTTCATCGAACGAAGAGACAGGACAGAAGCAAACGCCGAGACTTGGCGAGTTCATCAAATGAAGAATGAAGTTCATCGATTGCAGAATGTTGTTCGTCGAACGCAGAATGAAGGTAATCGAACGCAGAGAAGACATGAAGATATCAAAGGATGAAATGTCGTCTAGAAGATGCAGTATCATTGACCTCAACAAAGTATCCCTGTCGTCGAGAAGAACAAACATCGTCGTAAAGAAGGCGTGACGTTGAGAAGGACAGCTGAAGACAAGCAGTTGCTAAAGCATTGTCTGTCGACATGATATCGCTCATGTCGTCGAGAGAACAATATGATGCCAATGATAGACTAGAAGAAAGAAGATCACGATGACACAGTCAGAGATAGCATATCGTTGTATATGCAGAAATGCCAGAAGATCTCGTATCTTCGAGATATCAATGTCAGAGGCAGATGCTAGAAGACTTGAAGATCTACCAAGGTCTAAGGCATCGACAAAGTCATGTCGTTGAGATATTATCCATATCGTCGTAATGCTATCAGTATCGTCATGAAGCTGGAAATATCATCGAGACAAAATTCAAATATTGCGGATGCGCTGTCAGCAATTAATGTCGCTGCCTGAATGTCCATTCAGGGCGTGCTCTTAAGGAATGGGGCGTCTGACACTTAAGGAACTTTTTTAGAAGACCGTTGGGAGTCTCGCACTCTTATAAAAGAGATAAGAGGATGCCTTAGAAAGAATCAATCATAGTGAGAAAAGAAAAACAAAAAACTATCCCGTCGTTGGTTCCCAATACAACAGTACATTCTGCGGAGAAGAAGAAGAACAAGTAGAGAACAAGATTCAAGGGTTCTCAAAAGAATCAGTCATCTCCATCAACTGATAAGAAGCCGCTCCTCATCAGGCTAAGAGAAGAGATATAAGAAGAACCGTGCTTTCAAGATCTGAATCAGAAACATCTTCTTCAACCTCAAGAAGCCGGTCTCCATCAGGCTAAGTTGCTGATCTTCATCAGATAGAAGAAATAATGTTCATTACTGTAAACCTTTTATTGTTGTGAGGCTTGAGGGACTAAGTGTCTAGCTTGAGGGTTGGAGAGCTGTGAGGCTTGAGGGCCAGGGTAGTGGAATTGCGGGTCTGATTTTGTCTAGCTTGAGGGCTGGAGAGCTGTGAGGCTTGAGGGCCAGGGAAGTGGATTTGCGGGTCCGATATCATCAAGCTTGAGGGCTTGAGACCTGTGAGGCTTGAAGGCCAGGGCAGAGGATAGACTTGCGAGTCTGAGCTAGGTAGGGCTCGAGGGCCTGATTGTTGAGCTTGCAAGCTCAGGTGCAGTAGGGGCTTGCGGGCTTAGGCTGTAGGACTTGTGGGTCTGTGTTATAAGGCTTGAGGGCCTGAAGTTTTGGCGGAGTTTGCCGATCCTAGCACACTGCTAGGTAGGCACAGAGGGATAGAGGACTACTCAAGACACCCAGTCTTGAGGAACCTCTATAGATCTTGTGTCGTCTGCTGTGATTTATTTGTGCGATAATTTTGTGCTACGCTTGAACATTCGTAACTCGTGCTAATATTTTGAAAAGAACCCAGATCACCTAACACCTTCCGCCCCCCCCCCCCCCCCCCCCCCCCCCGCTCTAGTTGAACGTTCCATTAACAACAAAATAGGACTACTCAAGACACCCTGTCCTGTGGAACTTCTATAAATCTCTTTGTGTTTTCTGTGCTTGATATTTTACTAACCTAAATTCAGAAAACACTAAGCCTACATTAAAAGAAACCTATTCACCCCCCTCCCCTCTAGGTAACTAAGACTATATCCAATATATAAACTATCAGGTCACCTTCACAGCTTCTCTCCTCCATGATTTGCTGACATCAGCATTGCACCTATGCGGGTCGCCCTCCTCCGCTTCGCACCTCCACGGGTTGCAAGCCTCTTCTTCACTCGTTACCGTAGCAATAATCAACACAATCACAAACACTTCACCACCACATCACCCCAAGCTAAGACTCATGAATATAACAATAATGATTTTCAATTAATATTAAACACATATAACTATATATAAGTGCATATTATATTCATACAAACTCCACCATCACCATATATGAAGAAATCTGAAAGGATAAACAAACCTAATCTGGAAGAAAAGTAGGAATACAAAACAAATGCTTCCTTAGTCTCTTCCTCAGATGTGAAGGAGGCAGCAAGACTCCTAGCACGATCCTTGGCTGTCGTCCGGGGTCCTTGAAGTTGTCCCACCCTCTAACCCATCTTCTAGGTGGATGATGAGTCCGATTTATATAGGGTTTTTCTGACTCATCTGGGCTTGTTTTCACGCATTTGCACTTCACTTTTAGTCCATAATTGCTTATATTTCACTTGATCACATTTCTTCTTGTAGTGCACATTTATGCACGTTGTGGTGTGCAATTGCACGCTATTTTGTTGGGGGCAAGCACAATGTGCTCCCCATTATTTTTATGCTTTTATACTTGTGCTGGAGGTGTGTTCCCAGCGTTAGGGTGTGTTGTGTAGGTGGGCAGATCATCCATATTGCCCAGAATTCATCCTGCATGAATCGCACGGTCGTGCATTTTCTTGACACACGGTCAGCTGCGATCGTGCGTTAAGATTGGCTGGACAATATGGTGATCTGCCCCGCTCGTGCATTTTCTTCACGCACGGTTGTCCTCAACAGTGCGCGAATAAAAAGCATGACCTCCTATTGGTTTTCGGATTTTGAGTTTTCTGAATTTACCCGTGCATTTTTAGGCATGGTCGACTTGGACCATACGTGAGTAAAATGCACGGGCGCGCCTGCTTCGTCTTCCTAGCTTTCATGCTAGTTAAATATTGCACGGTTCACGCAGGGTCGTGCGTTCGACCGTGTGTGACCAATTTCTAACTATTCTTCTATAAAAGCGCAGATTTCCGCAATAATCAGGATCAATCTTCTTTTCTCGCGCCCAGAGCTCTAGTTCCGCGTCATTTTTGCCGCTCCATCACCGCCACCTTCGGGAGGAGCTCCGACCGCCATTCTCTTGCAAATCTCAAGCCGGAGCATCCTTTAGGCCTCCTATATTGTTCTTGCACCTCCAAAGCTCCATTTTGAGTGATTTTCTGCTGCATATATGAATTTCTCCGGTGAGATCGTGGCCAAAGAAGATTGACAGAGAAGACGGGTATAATAGAAGAAGGTGACAGCTCTTCCGGACCACGGACGGCAGTAGGAGCCCGAGCTCGGACAAGGATTGACAACCCTAGATTCCGGCCGTGAACCTCCGATGAGTCTCCGTGCTTTGGTTGTAATCTCAACCTCCTTTACATTGTAGTGTGTTATTCCATATTTATTTGTGTGTATGAACAATGTTTGCTAAACCTTGTTTTTTCATTTAATATTTCATGTCTATGTGAAATCGTTATGTGTGGTTTATGCAAGTGAGGAGCGCCCCATTCCATCCTCCATCCCGCCGTCATGTTCGTATGTTGCACTAGCAATTGCTAGTGGCGTGCTTGTCGACGAGGTGCTTGCGACCCTCATTCCGCCTGCCTACTCGCCCATCCGCCTAGTGAAGCATGGCATAGCGGCCCGTGTAATCCATTCGCCTAACGAAGCAGCGCGCTCAAGGCCTGCACAGTTCGATTCCGCTTGCCTACTCGTCCATCTGCCCTTGCGAAGAAGCGCGCTCAAGGCCTGCCTAGTATCCATCCCACCAAACGAAGCATTGCATAGCGGCATTGCATAATAGTAGTTGTAGTATTTTATTTTATTTCCACAAACCAAATCACCCCCTTTCACACCCATCCGACCTAAAGGATTGCAATCTCAAGTCCTTCCTTGACATTTAACTCCACCTTACTGTGTTCCTTTGAGATTCGATACTTGGGGATCACTCCCACATTTTTTATTACTTGAACGATCGGTACACTGTCGTTTCATGCCGCAATCTTGCTACCACCTATAGCGGTGTGCTAGATTTGCGCATCAGTGGAATGCAGCGATCACGTTGAAATCCACAAAATTCCCTTCAATAGAGCTTGAATCCTTGGAGGAAGTCTTAAACTTTGAAGCTTTGGTGATGGGGAGGAGCCTAGGGGAGAACCCTAGCTTGGAGGGGAGATAAACGACAGAACTGCTATGAAAAATTGAACAGAAAATAAGGCAGGTGCAAGAAATCACAAAATAGGCTATATATAGGCCGTACAGAATTTTGAAGTCACATGAGTAGGTGCACAACCAGTGGTCGTTGATGAGTCCCATTTGTATACACATTTTTGGACTCATCTGAGCCAGTATTATAGTCAATGCACAACATATTAGATCCATAATCACTCATATTTGTTCTCTATACTTCATTCCATGCTAAGTGCACTTTTAGGCCCGTTTTGGTGTGCATTTGTGCTCCATGTTGTTGGGGGTAAGCACATGGTGCTCCCCAACCCTTTTTCTGTATTTGGATGTTGCTGGAGGTGTATTCCCAGCTGATTACTGTGCTGTGAAGGTGGGAAGATCTCCATTTTGCCCAAATTAGATTTCTGCATGAATCGCATGATCGTGCATTTTCTTTTACGCACGGACGGATTCAACCGTGCGTGAGTAAGAAGCACGGGCGCTGCTGCTGCTTCCGCAAGGCACTGCTCCTTCATTAAAATTGCACGTGTTAGTTTATAAGGTTTGTATTCAAAATCACCTAGAGGGGGGGGGGGGGGGGGGGGGGGGGTGAATAGGTTTCTTTTAATTTTCCTCTTATTAGTCTATCTGTTTTCTGGTTTAGAGCAAGCAAATGATCAAACACACAGAAAGCACACAAGCATGTATAGAGGTTCCTCAAGACAGGGTGTCTTGAGTAGTCCTCTTTCCCCCTTGACCATTCTAACAATGTGTTAGACAAGGCCAACTACTCCAAACTCGGCTTAAAGAGCTTACAACAGAGATCCCTCAGGATCTCTCAGGTTTTCCCAAACCCTACCTTAGGCTCAGCAGCCCTACCTCAGATCAGCCCCTGATCCTACCACTCAGACCAAACCAGGTCCTACAGCTCAGCCTAAACAGCCCTACCTAAGGCTAAACAGCCCTACCCTCAGATCAGCACCTGATCTTACAGCTCAGACCCCTTCCAGGTCCTACAACTCAGAGGATTCCTCCTCCTATAGCTCAGGCTAAAAAGCCCTACAACTCAGACCAACAGATCCTACAACTCAGACCTTCAGCCCTACACCTCAGAACCCTCAGGTTCCTATAATCTCAAACCAAAAGGTCCTACAACTCAGGCTGTTAAGCCCTACAGAAAAATGAGTAACACTTACTACAGATGACAGCAAGTCCCCTGTAGTTCCTGCACAACTTGTGCTTCCTGTAGGTGGTGATGTTGATGACAACTACAACTGATCTTCTTCTTTAGATGAAGGTTGGAAGATCTCCTTGCTCCTTCTTGCAAAGGAGCTAACTTTTTCTCTCTTCTTCTTCTTGCTTTTTTAGTGAGCAGCAGGAGAGAAGACAAGAGCTACATCCGTCAATGAAACATTTGATTTCTTTTTGCACGCGACGGAGAGAGTTCAAATGTGCCCTAACTCTTCCTTTTATACATCTCTGATCTTCAACGGCTCTCAGCCGTCCTTCTGAGAAGTATGGGAGAAACTGGTGGACCCCACATAACTTTTCTGCAACTTACGCCACGGGCAGAACACGCAATCTGCGTTCGACGAACGCGCTGTACTGTGTTCGACGAACTTGCCAAACTCTGCGGTCGACGAACTTGCCAAACTCTGCATTCGACGAACTTGCCAAACTCTGCGTTCGACGAACTGCCTTGTCTCTACATTCAAAGAACTGTGTTCTGCGTTCGACGATCTGCCTTGTCTCTGCATTCGATGAACTGTGTTCTGTGTTCGACGATCTACCTTGTCTCTGCGTTCGATGATCTGCCTTGTCTCTGCGATCGACGATCGGCACTTTGCGTTCGACGAACACGCCCTTTGTGCCTCCTCAGTGGCTCCTTCTCTGGTCTCATCTCAGCGGTCAACGAACTGAGTCCTGTGTTCGATGAACGACACTCTGCATTCGATGAACATGCCCTTTGTGCCTTCTCAACGGCTCCTTCTCTTGTCTCATCTCAGCGGTCGACGAACTGAGTTCTGTGTTCAACGAACGGCACTCTGCGTTCGACGAAAATGCCATTCTTTCCAATCTGCACGCTGCTCCTTTCTCGTCTCATCGGATCCGCTGAGACAGCGATCTCGTCTCAGCGGATTCTTGTCTATCTGCAGCTCAGCTTGCTAATAAGCATTCTCAGAGGCTCATGTTCTAGTCTCAGCAGTTCCACTGAGACAGTGGGCTCGTCTCAGCAGTTTTGACCCTTCGTCTCAGCAGTTTTGCTGAGACAAAACTTCATCTCCTAGGAGATGATTTCTCCTCATCTAAGTGCATGTTTGGGCCTTCCTTTTGAGTCACCTGTGCCTGTATATACTACACAAGTATAGCTTTATCAAATACAATATGTCCTTAGCATTGAGAGTGATGCCTCTTCAAATCAAGGTAATATTGAGGGCACTATTCCCAACAATCTCCCCCTATTTGAAGAAGGCAGAACATTCCCAATGCTAAGGTACATGACCAACAAAAACATATCACAATAATGATCTATATAGAATGGGCCCTAACACCCTAAGTATTGGCCCTATCTACCCCTTTCTGGTTTCTTCAACTATTTATCCCTCTATGGATTGGGAGGCAACATCTATAGATCCCTTTGGATCAACTAATAAGTCAACATATACACTCTTAGCATTTGCTATCTCCCCCTCAACCTGAGCAGGGATTTTTCTCCCACTCAATTATAGAGATATTTTCTGTAATAGCTGATCTTGTTCAATTTGAACAGCCCATTCTAGCACCTGAATACTGAAGGTAGAAATACAGAGTACATATACCAACAGTAACAAACACAATATGATTTTCAGAATATGAAATATCATTTCAATTAGATGTTCAGTACAGACATTTCAAACAGTTCAACTTATGATTATACATTAAATAATTTTAAAGAGCATCTCAAGGCAGGGTCTTCTTAGATGGTCCCTGGGAAGAGCTTTCTCCATCTTCAGACTTTCTCTTCCTAGCTTCAGCAGCAGCCTTGATCTTCTCCTTTACTTTGAAGTACATAAATGGCTTGGGAAGATATCTTATGGGAATCCTTATAGGAGTTTCCCTTCTTACCATGTTTTCTTTGAGAATCCTTTCCCTTAGAGATTCCCTCTCAAGGTGCTTGATCCATTCAGCAAATGAATAGACATGGTTAATGTCCTTGAGTTGATTGTCATAGCTGACCTAGGTGTTGACAACAATTGTGTCCAACTCCAGATTGTCATCCTCATGGAGTGGATCCTCTAATCTTTCCATCCTCTTCTGGGCCAAATACTCCTCAGCAGTTTGAATGACCTCTGCCCTTCTCCTCTTTGCTTCCCTCTCATCTTGAATCTGTTGGACATGTGTGTCACATCCCTTTGTTTGAGAATAACAAATCCCATATTGTATTTGATATTGCTTATAGTGTGTTTATAGTGTGCAGGAACTATAGGTGCAATACTCCACAGGTATAAAGCAGCTTGGAACAATCTTTTGAAAGGAGCAGCGCTAACGCCAGCGCTATCGCTAACGCCAGGCGCTAGCTCAATTGGTTCCGTCTCAACGGTTTCATCTCAGCTTCCGTCTCAGCGGTTAGCCTCGTCTCAGCCGTTTCCTTAGCGCTACCGCCAGCGCTAGCGCTACCGCTTGGCGCTATCTCGAGTTCATGCACAGCGCCATGCCTTCGACGGTTCTGCAACCGCTTAACACGACCGCTACCGCCAGCGCTAGCGCTACCGCCTGGCGCTATCTCAAGTTCGTGCACAGAGCCACGCAGCCGACGGTTTCACAACCGCTCCACACAACCGCTACCGCAGGTGCTATCTGCTACCGCAGGCGCTAGCTCCAAGTTCTATAAATTGATGGGCTCTTTCTCGTTTTGGCAATCCATCCCTGAGAGGTTGCTTGTGCCACAATTCCAGTTCTGTTATGCTGCCGAAGATGGATCTCCCACAAAAAGCTTAAGGAGAATTTTGGAGGAGGACTACGTCACGCTGCATCCGAAGGACGATCGCTTCGACCTCGCTTATACTACAGCGATCCTTCATCCTCAACTCCAGAGATCTCATATAGGGAGTTTTATTATTGTTTTTCATTATTTCCATTCCATACTTTCTTTGTAACCGTTTAGTTAATTCGCCTTGTGTTGGCGACTAGGTCTGGGTAGAACTTAGGGGGAAATTCGTCTTGTGCTGGCGACTAGGTCTAGGTGATTAGATCTAGGGGGTGCTCGAGGCCATATCCGGGGAAGGATTGTCTAGAGCTGCTTGAGGCCATATCCGGGGAAGGATAGGCTAAAGCCAAACGGTTCGTGGGGATACGAGTCGGTATAGAAAAGGGAAAAATTATTTTCATATGTACGCCTCCGATTTCTAGCGATATTGAAATCAATTTTTGTAAACACCTTTTCATATAATATTATCATGTCTCTATTTGTGTTTACTTGATTTCTCTCATTTGGCGTAATCTCTATTATATTGTGTTCTAAGTTTTCAATTCTAAATCTAAATTGGTTATTTCAATCTCTTTCATCATAAAACAATTTAGTACTTGTTTCTAAAATTGCAAATCATATTTTTCTATTCATTTAGCTAAATTGTTGTTTTATCATCTCATATTATAAAACAATTTAGTAATTTTATTAAAATTAGAAAAACAAATTTAATCCCTTATTCACCCCCCCCCTCTAATGGCACCGTAAGATCCAACAAGTGGTATCAGAGGCAGGTTATTCCAAATCGGTTTAACAACCGGGAATAATGGCATCTCATGATCTCGCTTCTACTAGTAGGGGAAATTTTTTTTATAAATGAAAAATCTTTAGCACCACCTTTATTTGAAGGTAAAAATTATAATGGTTGGATTTTTCTTATGGAAAAATTTCTTAAATCTTTGGATATTAAAGTATGGAATATTACAATTAAAATGCCCCCAAGTATTTTAAATAAAAATGAAATGTTTTTAAATGCCAAATCTATGAATAGTCTATATTGTGCATTAGATCAAAATATTTTCAAACTTATTTAAACACTTCCTACTGCTTATGAAGTTTGGAAATTTCTTGAGAATACTTATAATCATCCTTCTACAGATGATGAACAAGAGGAATTCCTTATGGATCCAAGAGAAGAAATCGACAAGGACTCATTCTTGGAGGATGATAAATCTAAGAGAGAAATCGACGAGTAATTCCTTATGGATCCAAGAGAAGAAATTGATGAGGACTTATGCTTGGAGGAAGAAGAATACAATGTCACAATATTGGACTCATTTGTTGGCAACACATCAAGCAAAAGAGAAGACGGAAATTCAAGTATGGATGAGGAATGCAAAGAAGATGTCAAAGGTACCGTTGGTCCAAATCTTGCCTTATCTCATAACAATGTAAGAATATCAAAAACTTCAATTTTTGTAACAAATTCTATTTCTACATCTCGTATGCTTAAAATTGCTAAACGTAAAATTTTAAAGTTAAAAATTGCTAATTCCAAATTACGTTTAGAAAATGAATCTTTAAAAGCAAACAATAACGTAGAGTCAAATATTGATGTATTAAATTCTCTTTCTTGCTCTTTAGTTAAAATTCCTACTCCTTGTTTGAATTGCAATATATTAAAAGAAAAATTCAAGGAATTTGAAAAAGGGCTCTTAGTTTCTAAAGAACATAATGAAAAATTGATAGTTGAAAATGATGCTTTAACTTGTAAGTTAATACAATTAAAATCTTTTGTTGAAAAATTTCAAATGTCATGTAATGAATTTCATCATAAGATTTTGAATAACAAGGATAAATTAACTTACAAAATCATTTCTAAAAAGAACCATTTTCACACATTAAATCAAAAGGAGTTTAGTTTCAAAAAGAATTATGATTCTCACAAAATTCTTAAGAGTCATTATTATAAGTCTCAATATATTTTCAATCATGACTCAAATTTAAAAACTCCTTTTCATGAAAATCAAACTATAAAATATTATCCTTTATTATAAGAGTATGTCTATAAGAAAGAGTGGAAATGAAAATTATCAAAATAAGAATCAATTATTTATAACATATTGTAACCCACTCTTTCAACAATCACTTCTTAAGAAAGACAATCACTCTTATAAACTTTCAAAGAATCTTTATAATAAAATTCATTATGATTATCAACATCAATCTATTTTGAAAAATAATTTGAATAAACATAAATCCCAAATGAATTATTTTTCAAATAAATATAATCATATAAAGATGTCACATAATCGTAATATGAATTTAAATGATAAACAACCAATGTATAAATGGAGACCCATAAAGAAAAATGATGTATCATCTTTAATTGAAAATGCCCTTTCATCATTATCTTCACAAAAGCCACCATAATGTATTTGGGTACCCAAAGGAACCATCCCACATGGTCAACTTTGGATACCTAAATCTCTTTTCATTTAGTATCTTTCAAATGCATGAAGTAGAAACTATTATTAAAATGAAATATCATTACTCTACTTCATGATATGCTTATTGTTTTTTTTTTACTTTTGTTTTTTATTTTATTTTTTGAGCTAACACGCTATGGTCACTTTATATTTCATAAGATATGACTTACTCATCTTAAGCGAAATGTTTATCAAATTGAATTGAATTAAAATTGAATATAATGTCATATGATCTTAAAAGTGACCTACCTTTCATCTTTTAAAAAAATGCTTATATATATATATCCTTTTAAATCCTTTACCCATCAATGTCTTGAATTAACATTATAATTAGAGTACTAAAATTATTTTCAAGACTAATGAAATTATTTAAAAAAAAGGTTTTAAATGGTTTATTAAAGGGCTTATATTAAAAATTAAAATGCGCAATATTTTGATTATTTTCAATCTTGTTTGCTGCATATGATAGCCCTTATAATAAAGAATATTATCAAATAAAATTGAAAACATAAATTCATCTAAATGCATGTTTAATCTTTCAAAAATGCGAGTTTACGATCAAAACTTCAAACAGCTATATCTTTTGAACCACTCGCCTGATTTTCGTGTTTAATATATTTTTGGAAAGAGCACAAAAATATCCATCCAATGGCAAACTAGGCTTGCTCATTTGAGTTCTCTTGGTGTTGTCAACTTCCCCAATTTCAACTACCATTTTTAAAAGCTATCTTAGTTTGCTTGATTTGGAAATTTCTGTGTTTATGGATTTTTCATCACATGCTATCCTTAGTATAATTATTTCATATATTAATTTAGATATTATGTGTGTGATGTGTGTCACCAATGTTTGCATATAATTTAGACCTTAGAATCATCTTGTATCATTAAGATCAAATCAAAAGTTTAATCATTTCATTCTAGGTCTAAAGAAAATTAATTTGAAAACTTCTCATATTACATGCAACATAATCTCCATTAATCCTATGTAATAACATTGCATTCAAACTCATTATCCTAGCATTGCTTCTTGGTCTATGCTTATATCTTTATGCTAGGTAGAACACTTACAATGTTATTCAAATTTCATGATAACTATGTGATTTGAAATTGTAATAGAATACTAAAATTCCAACAAACACATAGTTTATGGATTAATCATTAGAATATTTATGAATATTGTTTCATGAATCATATATTATCATGCAAAACCAAAGATCAATAAATTCAATTATTGAATGACATTTTATTTCAAAACTATATATTTGTGATCTTTTTCTTTGATATGATATCATGATCATCATTTTCTAGACTTACAATTCAAACATGTCCATTCAAAAGAAAATCACCAAATCATATTATCATAAGTCTAGAAGAATTAGAATTTGCATACATCATGATGGTCTAACATATATTCTATGCAAAATTCTCTATAATCATAAATCATAATTCATGTTTTATCAAGAAATATCTCAAATCAATAATAAGAATTATGAATCTTATGATAAAAATTTGAATAATGTTTTCTTTCCATTATTTGGTGTATTAATATGCTTTGCTATTGATTGCATGTATCTCTCATATTTATAGACTCTAGAATCAACTTTGCAATGAAGATATACATCAAACTTAATCATCACTCTATTCTAGATCTATAATTTGAAATTCTATTTTGGAATACATGCAATATCAATATAAATCTTATGACATGACATTAAACCCAAAACTCATCATACTAGCATTGTCACTTGATGAATATTAGTAATTGTGCTAGTTATCTCATATCATCATCTCATAAAAGTAGAAAATTATGCGGCTTTATATAACTCATCAAATTAGACAAAACTCATAGTTCATATATCAACCCATAGTTTAAAAGCTTAGGTTGTCCAAAGATTATTCACCTATGACTTCATATCTCACAATAGCAGGGGCGTAGGATTGGATACATTAGAGACCTAACCTCTAAGACATGTCTTGTCCTTAACCGGGGAGGGTTCCAGCGGGGCCTTGCGAGGCACTGGGAGGAAAGAGTGCTAGGTTGAGTGTTCTCTAGTGTTTGCATATGGGACAAACACCCCAACCTACGGCATGTGTGCAGCTCCTCATGCCCATCCGTCACTTAGTACGGGGGTAGGGTGTAGACATTTAGTCGGGGTAGTCTTTAATCTTAGGACATACTTATATTACTCTTTGCATGATCATTTTATTTACTTATCACTTAAATCATGCATATTTTGGGTTGTTTAATAAAAAATATCCTCTTGTGTTTGCATAATTTATCTTTTTGAGCTTAAATGTTTTTGTAAAACACATGTATTTGAAAAAGCTAAAGTTTCATGCAAATTTGATCCACCTAGAGATCTCCAAAAATTCTGAAATTTCAGCATGGAACTACTCTAAGGACACTTAATCAAAATCAAAAATCAAAAATTTAAAATTCTCACAAAATCACGTACTGTTTCCAGCGCTAGCGATAGCGCCGGCGCTAGCATGGGTTTGCGAATTTTCTGATTTTTAAAATTTCTAAATATCCTTAAAAATATGTTAGTTTATATGTACTAATTTGTTTTTTAATTTCTGACATTTATTATTTTCATTTTATTTATATTATGAAAATCAACTACAAAAGTTCAAAATTCAAAAAATACAAAAATATGTTTTTGTTATTTGTGTTTTATTCATGTTATGAAAAATCTACTACAAAAATTCAAAATTCAAAAATTACAAAAATATGTTTTTGTGATTTTCTGTTTTTATTTGATTTAAAAATGATAAAACAAAAAATTGTATGATCTTTATTGCCAATATCAAGCATGTATGAATTCTATTATTTAGAATTATTTACAATGTTAAAACTTATTCCTTCAAATTACTATGAACACTGTTTTGCTTATCATGCTTTGATATATCTATTTAAAGTTCATCAAATATTGAAAAATCTTTGTAGAACCAAGCTTAGCATGCCTCTAAGTATGAGTAAATGTTTTATGATTTATAATGATACCTTTCACTCACTTATTTTGGTAATCAACATATGTGTTTTAATCTAAAAATGCTTGCTTACAATGAATTAAAACTTACATAAGTTTATTGCCTGCACTACATTTGAATTGCACTTATGAAATTTAGAAAAGTGGTTAAGTTTAAAAAATTGGGTTTGCAAAACAAGTGTATTCGGAGAATGTTGTCTCACAAATATTAAAAAAAAAAATATATGTACACAACTATAACTCCACCAAGCACTACTTGAACCTCCTGATAAGTTTTAATAAGCATTGTGAGGTTGAGCACCTTGGAAAGAATTGTAACACCCTGCCAGTACGAATAATATAACAGTAGGTCCGGCCGGGACCCCACGCCATACTAACCACACTAGCTAGGAGTTAAAAGGTGATAAACAGAAAGAAACTACAACAGAGTATACTAAACACTAGCGGAAGCATAAAGATTTAACATTTCCATTAGAATTGTCCACTATCATAGGAATGAGACCAAGAAAGAGAGTTATGGCCTTAAGGCCTTACATTTAGCAAATGTACCAAAAACTCCAAAACATACATCGGCACGCAGGCCGGCAATACATGAGAAAGCTAAAAAGGAGGCTGGCCTTCAAGGGCCAACACAGCAAAAGGGCCACCGCCCGCTATTTCCCGCTAGGCTCACCTGCACCTGCATAAGAACATTCCACCAAGCGGTGGCAAACAAGGTAACGGTCAGCACAGCTGACCAAATTATAACGACCCCACCCCTTTCCCGGGGTGGCGGAGATTCTACCCTGCAAGCAAGCCATACCAGCACAAGTACTAACATAAAGAAAGTGCAACTACACAAGGTGAGGTTTCAAGCACATTCAATCTTCTAGGTTGAGCATCAAAAAGGAGGGAACCTAGGTGTGCACATGATGTTGGTTGGGTTCACCCGAAGGTTTCCCACAACCGCCTAAACAACCGCATGAGGCTAACAACATCAATTCCAACAAACACTCCACCGTAAGGGCCATCGCCTTATGTGGGAAAAAGAGCTTTTGGTCGGTGTAGGTAAAACACCTTCCACGACCTCTCCCATGATCACACGGCTACATGAGGTAGGGACCTTTTACCGATCTGCATGGAAACGGGTTCGGTTTAGCTTTGCCCGTGCTCTAATCGTCGCGATCTGTCGCACGACGCGGGTACGGCTTCGCCTCGGCCCGTAAGGGTTTAGCACCTTCAAGTGCTACACAAATATAAGCTACACACCTAATCCCTTCACAAGGATCTAGGCTTCACAAATACTCAAAAGGGGAGGTATAATATGCTCCGCATAAATTTCGCGGTGAAGGTTTGCCTTCATCCAATCTCAAAGCATGGGGCTTTCGTTAGGATCTTCACAAGACGCCTACACTTAAATCCCGCACTATTATAGACGATTTCACGGAGTCATTCTCCGGCACGCATTCTAGGCTTAACCTAAATGCAACGTCGCAATCCAAGCATCACCGATTCGGGCTCACGGCCACGAATAGGCTTCACACAAAATGCCTAAATCCGCACGACTACCGGATTTTCTACATGCAATATGCCGGGGACGGACACAATCGACCCGGAGTTCCGGAGAACTTGAGGGAATCCTACACTTCACCCATTTGGTGAAAGGGATCCCTCATGCAAGCATAGAGAAACGAAGGAGAGGACAAAAGACAACTCCAAACAACGGGAGAAGAAATCGTTACCCTAGGAGCGTTCTTTTTCGCCATGGATCCGAGATTCTAGACGGAGGGAAATGACCGCACCGGGCTGCACTCTCCAGATCTGGAAATGGTTCGCGAAACGGAGCTCCGGAGCTCTGTCAATGGCGGAATCTCCCTTCTTCTTCCTTGGCTCCTCCTTCTTTCTCTAGGGTTTGGAGAGAGAATGACTTAGAGAATATGAGGTTTAACCCCCTCTCATTATCCCTAAAGGTCTCCCGCAACTAAACCTAGCCGTTGGATCAAATCCCAAAAGATTTGGACGGTCCGATCTTCTTCTCCGCTCAAAATCGCTGAACAGAATAAACAGGGCGCACGATCGCTGGCGCACGATCACTGGTCGTGCGCGAAGAGGGAAATGGTCGTGCGCACTGTCCGAGACAGAACTCGATTCTCTTCTGAATTAACGCACGATCGCTGGCGCACGATCACTGGTCGTGCGCGAAGAGGACAATGGTCGTGCGCACTGTCCGAGATAGAACTCCGATTCTTTGCGGGTTGCGCACGATCATTGGCGCACGATCACAGGTCGTGCGCGAAGAGGACAATGGTCGTGCGCATTGACCTGATCTGGAATCTTGAGCCTATCCAGAGCGCAACACTACCATTTCGCCTACCTCGCTGAACCACGATCTTTGGGGTGTTACAACTCCACCCCCCTTAAAAGAATTTCGTCCCGAAATTTCGTAAACAGTAATAGCAGGAAATTATAGTTTTTAAAGAAAATTTACCTGAGGGAAATAGCTCGGGGTACTCCGCAAGCATCGCTTGCTCTCTCTCCCAAGTTAGCTCCTCTCGGCCGCAATTATCCCACCGGACCTTTACCATCCGAATGGACTTGTTCCGCAACTGCTTTACCTCGGTATCCTCGATGCGTAAGGGTTTGACTTTCGTCGACAACCCACTATCCACCGACACTTTGCCGACCGCAACGATATGAGTAGGCTCTTGCACTGCCTTCCTCAGAACTGAAATGTGAAACACGTCGTGCAGATCGCTCAGCTCTGCAGATAGTGCAAGACGATAAGCCGCATCACCAACACGTTCCACAATCTCAAACGGTCCTAAGTACCTTGGACTGAGCTTTTTCAAGCGTCGGATCCTTGATACCCCTTTGAACGGTTTGATCTTCAAGTAAACCCGGTCACCGACGGCGAACTCTAGGTTCCTATGCTTGGCGTTGTAATACTTTGCTTGCCTGTCCTGGGCAATCAATAGCCTTTCCCGAATAGTTCGGATCGTCGAAGTTGCTTCCTCAACATCCTTTCGCTTTAATAGCTTAGTATCGCCCGTTTCTGCCCAAGACAACGGCGTACGACACTTCTTACCATAGAGGGCCTCTAAAGGAGCCATCTTTATACTGGCTTGGTAGCTATTATTGTAGGCGAATTCGATCATATAGAGATGATCTTCCCACTTCTTTCCAAAATCTAGAGCGCACATTCGGAGCATATCCTCCATAGTCCTGTTGGTTCTCTCGGTCTGTCCATCCGTTTGCGGGTGGAAGGCCGTGCTGAACTTCAATTTCGTGCCCAACAGTTCATGGATAAGCCTCCAATCTTTCGATGTGAAACGCCCGTCACGATCGCTGACGATGCTACGAGGGACACCGTGCAGCCGCACAATACTATCGACATAGAGCTTCGCTAGCTTTTCTACAGAATCATCCTTCCGGTTCGGAATAAAATGCGATACTTTTGTCAGTCTGTCCACGATCACCCAGATGGCGTCGTTTCCATGCTGCGATCTCGGCAATCCGTGCACGAAATCCATCGAAATATCGTCAAACTTCCATTCCGGAATCGGCAAGGGCTTCAAAAATCCACCGGGACGTTGACATTCCACCTTCACCAACGCGCAAGTGTTGCACTTGGCCACGTAGAGGGCAATGTCCTTCTTCATACCCGGCCACCAGAAAAGTTTCTTCATGTCCATGTACATTTTCGTGCTCCCCGGGTGGATAGAGTACTTGGTATGATGAGCCTCGTACATCAATTCCTCCCGTAGAGTACCAACGTTTGGGACGCACAATCTGCCATTCTTCCACATAAGGCCATCTTCGAAAGAGAAATCAGCGTTCAACCCGTCAACGGTTTCCGCTTTGAAGCGTTTCATGCTCTCATCCAGCTCCAAAGCCTGTCGAACTCGGTCGGCAAGGTGGTATTGAACCTCCGTCCAGTTCAAGCATGCTGAAGTAGACGCTCTTCGATCAACGCAAATGATTTCCATTTCTTCCAGCTCACGGATTAGACGCTCATCGTGCATCAAAATCCAATTTGCTTGAGCGGGAGCCCGACGACTCAACGCGTCCGCAACTACATTTCCCTTTCCAGGAGTATATTTGATGTCGAAGGTGTAGTCCCCAAGGAACTCCAACCACCTCCTCTGTCGCATATTCAACTCCCTTTGATCTAGCAAGTACTTGAGGCTCTTGTGGTCGGTAAAGATGTCGATCTTCACGCCATACAAATAATGCCTCCAAAGCTTAAGAGCAAATATCACGGCCGCTAGCTCCAAATCATGGACCGGGTAATTCCTCTCATGAGCTTTCAACTGACGGGAGCCGTAGGCAATTACCTTACCGAACTGCACTAGGACACAACCCAAACCACTTCCTGAGGCGTCGCTATAAATTTCGTAGCCTTCCGTACCACATGGCGAGCATAGAATGGGCGCCGTGGTCAGACGGCTCTTCAGTTCTTCAAAAGCTCATGCGCACTCGGGCGACCAAACGAACTTATGATCTTTCCTAGTCAATTTAGTGAGAGGAAGTGCAATCCTCGAGAAGTTTTCCACAAAGCGCCTATAATAGCCGGCAAGTCCTAAGAAACTTCGGACTTCCGCTACGTTTTTCAACCAAGGCCAGGCTCGGATCGCTTCTATCTTCGACGGATCAACCGCAATTCCATCTCCATTAACGACGTGACCAAGGAATGCTACTGACGGTAGCCAAAACTCGCACTTGGGGAACTTGGCATATAGCTGACTCTTCCTCAAGGTGCTCAGAACGGCGTGCAGATGCCCTACATGCTCCTCTTCTGATTGAGAGTATACCAAAATGTCGTCGATAAAGACGATCACAAATTGATCCAAATACTCACGGAACGTCCTATTCATTAAGTCCATGAATACCGACGGTGCATTGGACAGACCGAACGGCATCACCATGAACTCATAGTGCCCAAAGCGGGTACTGAAAGCTGTCTTTGGAATGTCACATTCCCTAATCCGCAGTTGGTAATAGCCGGACCTTAGGTCCAGTTTGGAGTATACCATCGACCCAACCAGCTGGTCGAAGAGATCATCGATTCTTGGAATCGGATATCGGTTCTTCTCGGTCAACTTATTTAGCTCTCGATAATCGATACATAGACGCAAGCTCCCATCCTTCTTTTTCACAAAGAGGACCGGTGCACTCCAAGGCGAAGAACTTGGATGTACGTAGCCTTGCTCTAGCAGCTCTTGCAATTGAACCTTCAGCTCTGCCAATTCCTTTGGCGCTATCCGGTATGGTGAGCGGGCCACAGGTTTGGCACCTGGCACCAACTCGATACAGAAATCGATCTCTCGCTGAGGCGGAGCCCCAGGGAATTCGTTAGGAAACACGTCGGCGTACTCCGCTACAACTGGGACATCACATAACCTGGGCTTTGGCTCCGAAGCCTCCAACAAGGTGAAGAACAACTCGGCGCCTTTTCTAACCGCCTTAACCACTTGGAGAGCAGACATCAGCGTCTTGCTCGCTCCTCGCATACCGGCAAACGTGGTTTCACCATCGACGTTCCTTCTCAGAGTGATCTCCTTAGAATTGCAATCTATGCATGCACGCTGCTCCGAGAGCCAGTCCATGCCGAAGATCACATCGAATTCAACTAACGGCAACAACGATGCTTCCAAATCGAAATCTTGATTTCCGATCCGCACCTTCACACGGCTCTTCCTATCCGCAGACATGCGAGATCCATTGGGTAGCACTACTTCTAATTTATCCTCTACGAAGGTAGATGGCACTCCGATTCGCACCACGAAGTCCTCAGACAGAAAAGAGTGCGATGCACCCGTATCAAATAAAGCTCTCGCCGGATAGTTGAAAATTAGGACGAAACCTAATTGCACACAAATAAAGCCTAAAGTCGTACCACAGTATGAATTATATATATAGTTGTAAAAGCTAACTTCTAATTCGTACCTGTGACGACATCAGTTTGTCGTATAGCTTCTTGTTGGCCAAGCGAAAAGACTCTCGGCTGAGTCGGAATGTGCTGGGAAGCCGAAGACTCCGCAGCTTTACCCTTTTCCGCAGTACGAGCATAATCCACCGCTCGATTACCAGTCTTCGGGGGACCACTTCGACACACCGCAGCTTGTGTCCCACCTTCCCGCAGGTGAAACACGTAATAAGAGTCCGCGCGGTCGTGGATCCCGAAACATTTGAAGGAGCTGGTTCCGACTGTTTGAACTTCCTTTTGTTCCTTCTGAAAACCGACTTGGACTGAGAGGCCGGCGCATGAAGCTCAGGTTTCTTTACAACACCCTTTGCTTGTACCCTCTTCATGTCCAACTCCAAAGATCTGGCAGTTTGCACCATCACTTGGAAGCCGAACGTCATAGGGCCTGCAAGGAGCAACCTCAACTCGTCCCGAAGACCTTCATAGAACTTATTTGTCTTTGTCTCCTCATCCTCCACCAAGGACCCCGCATAGCGACTCAGTCTGGTAAACTCATGCAAGTAATCGTCGACGGAGCGATCACCTTGTGTCAACCTCAAGAACTGGTTTTGCAACGCAATGCGCTGGGCAGAGGGGATAAACCTTTGGAGGAACTACTTTGAAAACTCAGCCATTGATATTTCAGTAATATCTCTACCGCAGAACTTATGCAGCTCCTGCTCTTCCCACCACAGCACAGCCTCTCCATCAAGAAGGAAGGTGGCTAAGGTGACCATCATGGCTTCGTCCGTCGTTGTCGCCCTCAGAGTTCTTCTAACTCTTGACAACCAGTCTTCTGCCTCCGTTGGGGACTCAGATCCCGAGAAGGTAGGAGGATTAAAGCTCAGGAAATGCTTTAATTGTTGGTCACGCGCTCGCCCCGCAACTACTTGCGCAACTTGAGGTTCCACCCTCGGCGCTACCGCAGGTTCCACTGCAGCAACAGCCTCAGGGGCCACATCCGGAGTAGGAGTAGCAGGCTGGACCAGCCTTTGGGGTTGAGCGTTGATCATCGCGAAGACCGCTTCTGCGACTAATTTGATCATTTCAGCAGAAGGAGTGGTCGCTGGCACTTCAGCCGACCCACTACTTTCAGCGGTGTTACGGGGTCGAGACTGCCCCGCAGCACTTCTAGTCACCTATAATCATGCAAAGCACAATTTAGTGACCCAAAACATATCAAACAACAATCATGGAACGATCAGGTTCCGCAAACAAGTATGTTTTCTTTTCATTCCTAAGTGGACATTCTTATTAGTTTTTGTCGTTTTAGGTGAATGCACAACCCGTGCGCACCACCCCTTAAAAGGAATTCATCCCGAATTCGCTAAACTACGGATCGACGCCTTAAGTCCGATACCAAATTGTAACACCCTGCCAGTACGAATAATATAACAGTAGGTCCGGCCGGGACCCCACGCCATACTAACCACACTAGCTAGGAGTTAAAAGGTGATAAACAGAAAGAAACTACAACAGAGTATACTAAACACTAGCGGAAGCATAAAGATTTAACATTTCCATTAGAATTGTCCACTATCATAGGAATGAGACCAAGAAAGAGAGTTATGGCCTTAAGGCCTTACATTTAGCAAATGTACCAAAAACTCCAAAACATACATCGGCACGCAGGCCGGCAATACATGAGAAAGCTAAAAAGGAGGCTGGCCTTCAAGGGCCAACGCAGCAAAAGGGCCACCGCCCGCTATTTCCCGCTAGGCTCACCTGCACCTGCATAAGAACATTCCACCAAGCGGTGGCAAACAAGGTAACGGTCAGCACAGCTGACCAAATTATAACGACCCCACCCCTTTCCCGGGGTGGCGGAGATTCTACCCTGCAAGCAAGCCATACCAGCACAAGTACTAACATAAAGAAAGTGCAACTACACAAGGTGAGGTTTCAAGCACATTCAATCTTCTAGGTTGAGCATCAAAAAGGAGGGAACCTAGGTGTGCACATGATGTTGGTTGGGTTCACCCGAAGGTTTCCCGCAACCGCCTAAACAACCGCATGAGGCTAACAACATCAATTCCAACAAACACTCCACCGTAAGGGCCATCGCCTTATGTGGGAAAAAGAGCTTTTGGTCGGTCTAGGTAAAACACCTTCCACGACCTCTCCCATGATCACACGGCTACATGAGGTAGGGACCTCTTACCGATCTGCATGGAAACGGGTTCGGTTTAGCTTTGCCCGTGCTCTAATCGTCGCGATCTGTCGCACGACGCGGGTACGGCTTCGCCTCGGCCCGTAAGGGTTTAGAACCTTCAAGTGCTACACAAATATAAGCTACGCACCTAATCCCTTTACAAGGATCTAGGCTTCACAAATACTCAAAAGGGGAGGTATAATATGCTCCGCATAAATTTCGCGGTGAAGGTTTGCCTTCATCCAATCTCAAAGCATGGGGCTTTCATTAGGATCTTCACAAGACGCCTACACTTAAATCCCGCACTATTATAGACGATTTCACGGAGTCATTCTTCGGCACGCATTCTAGGCTTAACCTAAATGCAACGTCGCAATCCAAGCATCACCGATTCGGGCTCACGGCCACGAATAGGCTTTACACAAAATGCCTAAATCCGCACGACTACCGGATTTTCTACATGCAATATGCCGGGGACGGACACAATCGACCTGGAGTTCCGGAGAACTTGAGGGAATCCTACACTTCACCCATTTGGTGAAAGGGATCCCTCATGCAAGCATAGAGAAACGAAGGAGAGGACAAAAGACAAGTCCAAACAACGGGAGAAGAAATCGTTACCCTAGGAGCGTTCTTTTTCGCCATGGATCCGAGATTCTAGACGGAGGGAAATGAACGCACCGGGCTGCACTCTCCAGATCTGGAAACGGTTCGCGAAACGGATCTCCGGAGCTCCGTCAATGGCGGAATCTCCCATCTTCTTTCTTGGCTCCTCCTTCTTTCTCTAGGGTTTGGAGAGAGAATGACTTAGAGAATATGAGGTTTAACCCCCTCTCATCAGCCCTAAAGGTCTCCCGCAACTAAACCTAGCCGTTGGATCAAATCCCAAAAGATTTGGACGGTCCGATCTTCTTCTCCGCTCAAAATCGCGGAACAGAATAAACAGGGCGCACGATCGCTGGCGCACGATCACTGGTCGTGCGCGAAGAGGGAAATGGTCGTGCGCACTGTCCGAGACAGAACTCGATTCTCTTCTGAATTAACGCACGATCGCTGGCGCACGATCACTGGTCGTGCGCGAAGAGGACAATGGTCGTGCGCACTGTCCGAGACAGAACTCCGATTCTTTGCGGGTTGCGCACGATCGTTGGCGCACGATCACAGGTCGTGCGCGAAGAGGACAATGGTCGTGCGCATTGACCTGATCTGGAATCTTGAGCCTATCCCGAGCGCAACACTACCATTTCGCCTACCTCGCTGAACCATGATCTTTGGGGTGTTACAAGAATAGTAAAGTGTCTTGTGCAAACTTTGGTTATTACACCACTTTGTTAAAAACTGTGTGCATTAAAAGTGTGTGAAAGTAATTTACTTGTGTTTTATTATGCACTTTACTTTACATATGTCTTGTATTTTGATGATTTAAATCAATTGTTAACATTTCCCAAAATACACTTATGTGCACATCATTATCTTTCATAACACTTCTTCTCATGAGTAATGATTTCTAATGCTTTATCTATACTACTCTTTATATAAGAAATGCACTAGATAACCTAGCATGATCTCTACAATGTTTTTGTATCTCTTGAACTTAAAATTAAGTAACATTGTAGTATATTCTTTTCGTGATATGTTCATTTCATGCTTGGTATCTTTATGAAAAACTTTATATATAAATTTGTGAGATTTCAAAAAGGTTACAACATCTTTACATTTATGAACTTACACTCATATTTATAAATTTTTCATGCTTATAAAAAGATGTTTCTTATAATCTTTCGCTTGCTTACAACTCTTAACATTATATTTGAAATCTCTTATATATACTATGCTTAAACTCCTTATCATTATCTATATTACAAAAGCTCGATCATGCTTTATCTTTTTAAAATGCCTCCTTACTACCCTCACCCCACCTTCTTTTGATAATACCAAAAGGGGGAGATTAATTGAAGAAATCTATATAGGAGAAATATAGATAAATAAGGGGAGACTAATTCATGAAATCTATCATTTAGGGGGAGTAACACATAAATTGCATTTATGTAGGGGGAGCATTAAGATAGGGGGAGTATGCACAATTTCATCTTGCTTATTATATACTATAGTTGCACTACTATCATGCTTGTCATATACTATAAACACTATTGTTGATTTCTTGCTTAGAGGATTTGTTATTATCAAAAGGGGGAGATTGTTGGACATGTGTGTCACATCCCTTTGTTTGAGAATAACAAATCCCATATTGTATTTGATATTGCTTGTAGTGTGTTTATAGTGTGCAGGAACTATAGGTGCAATACTCCACATTTATAAAGCAGCTTGGAACAATCTTTTGAAAGGAGCAGCACTAACGCCAGCTCTATCGCTAACGCCAGGCGCTAGCTCAGTTGGTTCCGTCTCAGTGGTTTCATCTCAGCTTCCGTCTCAGAGGTTAGCCTCGTCTCAGCGGTTTCCTTAGCGCTACCGCCAGCGCTAGCGCTACCGCCTTGCGCAATCTCGAGTTCGTGCACAGCGCCATGCCTTCGATGGTTCCACAACCGCTTCACACGACCGCTACCGCCAGCGCTAGCGCTACCGCCTGGTGCTATCTCAAGTTTGTACACAGAGCCACGCAGCCGACAGTTCTGCAACCGCTCCACACGATCGCTACTGCAGGCGCTATCTGCTACCGCAGGCGCTAGCTCCAAGTTCTATAAATTGATGGGCTCTTTCTCATTTTGGCAATCCATCCCTGAGAGGTTGCTTGTGCCACAATTCCAGTGTTGTTATGCTGCCGAAGATGGATCTCCCACAAAAAGCTTAAGGAGAATTCTGGAGGAGGACTACGTCACGCTACATCCGAAGGACGATCGCTTCGACCTCGCTTATACTACAGCGATCCTTCATACTCAACTCCAGAGATCTCATATAGGGAGTTTTATTATTGTTTTTCATTATTTCCATTCCATACTTTCTTTGTAACCGTTTAGTTAATTCGCCTTGTGTTGGCGACTAGGTCTGGGTAGGACTTAGGGGGAAATTCGCCTTGTGTTGGCGACTAGGTCTTTATGATTAGATATAGGGGGTGCTCGAGGCCATATCTGGGGAAGGATTGGCTAGAGCTGCTTGAGGCCATATTCGGGGAAGGATAGGCTAAAGCCAACCGGATCGTGGGGATACGAGTCGGTATAGAAAAGGAAAAAATTATTTTCATATGTACGCCTCCGATTTCTAGCGATATTGAAATCAATTTTTGTAAACACCTTTTCATATAATATAATCATGTCTCTATTTGTGTTTACTTGATTTCTCTCATTTGGCGTAATCTCTATTATATTGTGTTCTAAGTTTTCAATTCTAAATCCAAATTGTTTATTTCAATCTCTTTCATCATAAAACAATTTAGTACTTGTTTCTAAAATTGCAAATCGTATTTTTCTATTCATTTAGCTAAATTGTTATTTTACCATCTCATATTATAAAACAATTTAGTAATTTTATTAAAATTATAAGAAGAATTTTTAATCCCTTATTCACCCCCCCCCCCCCCCCCCCCTCTAAGGGCGCCATAAGATCCAACAGAATCAGATCTGATTGACCTTGGAAGTCAAAGTCTTCAGGTCTGCTTGGATTCAATATTGGAAGATTCAAGGCAATCCGTGTTCCTTGTAATACCTTTAATCTTGAGGTCCAATGATTATCAATAACCTTTTTAATCATAGTTAGGATATCTTCTTGAATTGCATTGGAAGCTTTGTTGACCACTTCCACCACTTGCTTGTTGGCTGCTGCCTGATTGGAGAGTATCAGCTGGTGGGCATTCTCCATGTTGTTATATAGCTTTATGTGAGCTCCTTTCAGCTTAGCATTTAGCTTGGCAACCTTCTCCTCCCCCTCTTTGCCTTTTTCCAATATCTTTTTCTCTATTTCAGAGTGTTGATCTATTATGGATTGGGAGAGAGTTTGGAAAGTGCTGTCCACATCATCCAAAATGCTTTCCTTGGCCTTGTCAATGTGGGACATGACATGGCTGCTGGATGTGTTAGCAACTTGTGCCATTCTGGCTACTGCATTCTCCCAAACATTTTGATTCCTGTAAAGATGATTTTTTACATATCTAATATCCTTTGAGGAGACTCCTTGATGATCTGCAATTTGCTTCAGTACAGTGTGCTGAGCAGCAACTGTGCCTTTGGCCATCTCAAACCATCTTGTCATTTGCTGGAGGATATGATCAGATGCAGTTTTGACATCATTAATCTTGGTGTTCAGCTCAGTTCTTACTACAGCCACCCATGACTCCATTCTCTGCTCACTGGCATGGATTTCCTGAGTCAATGTTGTTCTTGTAGCATGTAACTCCTCCCTTATTTGAATAGTGGCACCCTGAACCTTTTTAGCAACTAGCTCTTTCACAGACAACATCTGACCCTCAATGATGGATTGTATTGAGTTCAGCAGGTCAGATGTGTCTAGCACAGCTGCTGGCCTTTCCTGGGAAACTTCTTTCTCCACAACCTCCTCAGCTTCATAGCTGGCCTTCTCCATTGTAGATTCAGATCTTGGTAGCTCTTCAACATTTGGGATGTGCTCCCCCTCACTAGCACCCCCACAATTATCTCCAAGGGGAGGGTTATGCTCCCCCTCACTCAGAGCATCCATATTTAGGGAATTCTATCTTGGAGAACCTAAAAATTGATTGATAGGTTTGTTAGACACCTATACTAGACTATTATTAGAGGGGAGAAGTCTAACTGAGAACCTAATTTACCATGGATAGGTGAGTTCAATAGTTCATCTTCAGCTGGAGGAACAACTGGATCAGTATCAATCTGAGTTGGCTCAGAAGTAGAATCAACTCTTCCCTGGGGTTCATCATCCCCACATGTCCTGGGGACATCTTCTCCTCCCACACCTTCCATGTAATCTTGAGTATCATCATTCTTCTTGGAGGACTCAACACCTCCTACCTCACTCTTATTTACTTTCTTCTTCTTCTCCTTCAGCTCAGCCACCATAGAGTGTTGGCTCATGGGAAGGAGCCTTGTTGACCTGTCCAGTGTCTTAATATCCAACCTCTTCAAGTAGCGGATGTTAATACCCTTGATGGAGGAGAATTGGCTTGGATATGCCTTCAGCAGGAAGAGTGAAAGGATCCTTCCTAGGTTAGGAGCCTGCAGTCATTGCTTTATCCTTTGGTACAGGACATTTCCCCAGCAAGTCCTTTTCTTCAAGATTATCCTTACAACCAGCTCAAACATGTGTTGTGAGATTGTGTCATGTGAGCCTGGCTTGCACAGAAGGGCTTTTCCCACTATATCACATAACAGCTTCCCCTTTTGGTTGAAGAATTTCTTCTTCAAAGATGCAGTCTGGGAATCACTTTATTCACACCACTTTAAGGCATGCTTCTTGTCTGATGCAGATATCTCCTCCTCTTCCACTATAGGTAGGTGCAGTACCTTTTCCAATCTCTTAGGGGACAGATTCACCCTTATCTCTCCAATTTTAGACGATAAGCCATCCTTAGTAGATGACTGCCTAGCATTTGCATAGAACTCTTGTACTTCATGCTTGAATATTTGAGAGGGTTCAGATAGCAAGAAGTCTAGACCGGTAGAAGAGATGAGGGAGATAACACTTAAGATCTCTGGTGAAGCATGGAGAAACCCATCCCTCACTACTTCGCATCCTTCTAGCAACTCCTTCCCGATCGTGGGCGCCATTTGGTCGAAGAGAAGAAATGCTGGGACGGAAGGGTAGAAGTTTTGTCTCGGCGGCTGGAGTGGGGCAAGTGAACGTGAAGAGTCATCTAATACGGTCTGATATTTATACAATAGGTCTTAGTGTTAACCTAATTGACTCAGCGGAACAGCTGAGAAGATTTATCTATGTTTTCATTCTAGGGCTGAGTTCGTCGAACTCAAACTAGAGTTGGTATGGCCGTAGGATCGCCTAGAGATGGAAGGGAAGCAGGGGAGTGCCAGCTCCATCAGGCACTCACCCGAAGATGAAAGGGAAGTAAGCGAGTGCTAGCTCCATCAGGAACTCGCACGGAGATGTGTGGAAGCAGGTGAGTGCGAGCTCCATCAGGCACTCGCCCGAAAATGGAAGGGAAGCAGGCGAGTTCCATCTCCATCAGGCACTCACCCAGAGATTTGTGGATAGCAGGGGAGTGCTAGCTCCATCAGGCACTCGCCCGGAGATGTGTGGATAGCAGGAAAGTGCCGACTCCATCAGGCACTCGCTTAGAGTTGTAAGGGAAGCAAGGGAGTGCCAGCTCCATCAGGCACTCACCCTAAGGATGAAAGGGAAGTTGGCGAGTGCTAGCTCCATCAGGCACTCTTCCGAAGTTGAAAGGGAAGCAGGAAAGTGCTAGCTCCATCAGGCACTCGCCCGGATATGTGCGGATAGCAGGCGAGTGCCAGCTCCATCGGGCACTCGCCCGGAGTTGTAAGGGAAGCAGGGTGGTGCTGGCTACATCAGGCCCTCGCCCGGAGTGGTATGTGGTCTAGCTCCAATCTCTCTGAACCACGGGTTCTCCATTGTTTTTCCGACCTCGTGCCGAGTCCGAAAAAGTGGGGATTATGTATAACCTGTAATTTGTTGAGGTCGAAGAAGATCGAGGACGGCTCAAAAGATCTTGCCGGGGCGAGTAGAGAGGATTTCGCAGGGTGCTGGCTCGACAAACATTTCAGGTTGTCATCTCCACATGGCTCCAGAAGTGGGCAGGGACCTGCCTCCTCGTGACAATCAGGCCGCGTGGGCGAAGCGTGCATGGGCTCCCTTCCTTGAGGCGAGCAGGCCGTGAGGGGGTGTTCAATCCAGGCTGATATCCGTGCAAATGTAATGCGAGAAAAAAATTGTGGACTCGACGCTTTTGGGGTTCATTCAGCAGTGGCGAGGAAAGGAAGGGATCACCGCCTCACTCAAGCGAGCAAGGCTAGTGTTTATAGCACTAGGGGGTTAGCGAGTGGTGCCCTCACGGGCCAGCTGCAGAAGGGGATCTCGCGAGCCTCGCTCGCGGAAGGACTCGCGAGTGGCGCATAGCGAGGCGAGTGGGGGTCGCCCCTACTCGCTAGAGGAGATCTCGCGAGCCCAACTCGTAGGGAGAGATGCGAGTGGCTCCTTCACGGGCCACTCGCCCAACAAGGATCTTTAGGTGAATTTAACTCGATACCCTTGGTGGGCTGCCAATAGCCCTTCAGAACATCGGAGTTTGGCTGTTAGCAGACCATTTTGGGGTGCGTTTAGTAAAACCAAAAGGCGGATTCCCGCTAATAGCAGACTAGAAGAGAAAATCTATATTGACCTTGAAGGGTACCTTTGGAGAAGATTCAAATTCCAATTCTTGGTTTTCCCTCACTAGGTTCTCTGGTTAGCCACCTCAGGCTCTCCAAGGGTGCCCAACTTCATCTTTGGCTTGGGAGGGGAGGCGCTCTAAAGATCTTTCGGGTGTGTGGTGGGACCTCCACGCTGTAGCCAAGTGTCTGTGTCTAGCTCCAAGTCTCCGATCAGGTTCCCCATTGGGATCAGTAGATGCTAGATGCCCCCTTCACAAGGGTCCGGACTCCTTGTTGGGCCAGATCTCGGTTCCAACAGCAAGTCTGGGGGTTTCACTCTCTTCTTTTTGTGGTAGATATTGTTTGATTTTGAGGCACCCTTATAGGGGGTGAATAAGGGTTTTAGAAAACTTTAGTATTTCAAGAAAAACTTTGTGATTTCCTAAGAAGTAAATTGAATCAAAAGTAAAGAGCTGGAAATAAGAAATGAAATCAATTTTATTGAGCATGAAAATACATGATTATCATTTATAAACTTGATTACAAAATCTAATTTCTAAGACGCTAGAAATCAAGGAGAATATGAATGACTCTTTTGGTTTTCTATACCGACTCTTCTCACTAAGAACCGGTTGGCTTTTGCCGATCTCTCCCCAGATAAGGCCTGATCTAGCCTTGCTATCCCTAGAAAGGCCTCGAGCACCCCCTAGATCCACTTCCTAAACCTAGTCACCAACAACTGAGGTGAACTCCCCCTAAGCCGCGCATGGAACTAGTCGCCAACAACCGCGATGAATTCACAAAACAATCATAAAGAAAGAGGTACAATAAAATATAAAAGACAAGTTAAACTCCCTTGAAGAATTCTTGCACAGTAAAGACCGACTGAATATCGTCGGAGTTGAAGCGGTGTTCTTCACGTTGGGTGATCGTTGATCTGATCCACCTTCAAATTCTTCTCTTGAATTTGTGTGGGAGATGGTGGTCTGGAAAATATGGCTCTCACAGAGTTTCTGAAGTGCTGGAATAGGACTCCTTGGGATCAATAATTGAAGAGAACAAATGCTACCTATTTATAGGACTGGAAGCTAACGTCAGGCGTTGACTCTGTATAGAAATAATTTGATGGCTCGGATCTTCAAAATAGGAAGGAGATTCTACATCTTTGGAAACATTCATTTTTGGAAACCTTAACACTAGAGTTGAGGCTAACGCCTATTGTTAAGGCAAATCATTTCCAAAATGCTCCTGCAATCACGGAAGCTTCCCTCCATGCCAGTTTCATCAAGGTGGGAACAAAAGTCAACGTCGGCGTTAAGTCCTAATGTCTGGCATTATACCACATTCACCATTTTAGCTTGTGGGCAAATTCAGACCAACAATGCAGCATCCTAGTGTCAATTTTGTTCAAACCTGCATGCTAAAAACACAATGGCAAATTAGATCAAATACAAGTAGGATTTGTTATTCTCAATTCAAAGGGATTAGGAAAACCGTGTTCCAACAATCTTCCCTTTTGATAATAACAAATCCTTCAAAATCATCTTGGCTGTCTAAATCGACTCTTAGATTACTGCTTTTGGTGAGAATCAAGGAATCTACATGGAAAAGCTTGGAGCTCGTCGGCAATGGTGCACCATCACTACACTCGCCGCCAAGCCCATCTACAGGTCCACTTCTCCTCCTCTCCCTTTGTCTTAGTATCCCATATCAATTAGGAGAGACATCGGGCTCAATTGAGCCCAATCAATGTTGAGAAAAAAGTGATTTTTCTATGGAAATGGAGTTCGCCGGTTCGCCGGAAATGGCTTCTCCGGCGGTTGTGCTGTAAGACCCCTTTTTCGCTTTCAAAACCGGGTCTTATGCCTAGAACCGCCGCTTTGTGGTGGCACCATCACTCGGGAAGGTCGCCACTACAAAGCGTCGATCCTGTCGGCCATATCGATCACAGAAGAAGAAAAGAATAAATGAACAATAGAAGTCCAAGTCCGCAAATCACTTGATATATATAATATATGTCCACATGATATAACTGAAATAACAAGGGTTACAATAATAATAAAGGGCTCATGCCCAGTACATCATATCCTCACTACAAGGTCACTGGCGGAAGCAAACTTCTAATCACTCACTGCTCCTAAAACTGGTGCTCCTGTAATAGACTGGCCCGCCTCCATCTGCACCGGCCTCTAGTGCTGCTGCGTCTCTACGATCCCCTAAAATGATATGGTCCACTAACCGTTAGTCAAAAAGACTAAGCCTTATGTTCCCCACCCTTCCACCAATGGCTCCTAGGCACCGTGCGGGAGGATGAAGTAGAGGATAGCATGGGGTATAAAACAAAGCAGATGACGGCGGATCATGTCTACAGGAAATGTCTACAACTACACATGTGTATATAAATAATTGAAGCAGTAATAGAGCATGGTAAAGAGCAAGTAAAGAACAATAAGTAAAGATAAATACACAATAGAAATGTAACCATTAATTTATAGGAATGCCCATACAAACCTATAAACCAAGGGGTTGTTTAGCAGGGCCTATCATATAAAAGGTCCCATAACCATTTTATACGATAGGAATAGGGGTTGAAATGCAATGCATATGCCATGACATGCATAGTTATGCAGTTTAATGATATGTAAATACAAGTGCAACTCACACACTTCGACTCTATGCGCACAAACCTTTAGTTCCCCCCTTTTTGGAGCTAGCAAGACTCAAAGGATACTCCCTTTGTGGCAAACGGAAATATTGTGTTGGGCCTCGCCCACCTTTAGGTTGGTATTCACACTACCTAATCTAGACCTATCGTACGCCTCAACGCAAAATCGTGGAGCATCTGCGTACTCTTACTGGCTGGACCACCATACTTTTATGGCTAAGTGAAAATTCCACACTTGCCGAGTCAACATATTGACGTCGGTGTGAACGACCATCCAATACCGAATTCCCACCACATTTATGCACATGCAAACATGTTTACCATCTATCTCCGAGCCATAAGCTCCCCGGGCTAACCCGCTCGTCACAATAACCTTTCGAGCCACCGGCTCGCCGAACTAACCCGTCCGTACCAACAACTACCGAGCCTATCGCTCGTAAGATCAAACTAACTAACCTCACGTAACCACCGGGTGTGGGTGTGCAAATTATTTAGTTAATCTTTTACAACATCTTACTCCTACAATTTATGGTTAATCTTTGACTTCCCGAGGTCTACCGTGTGTGGGGCTCGTAGCGGTACTTGGAGCTATGATGGGCTGAACCCCAATGCTTCCTTTCACAAGACACTTAATATAGTTGGTAACTACCCATAAGCATAGCCCCCTTACCATTTTACTTGAATTAACCCTAGGTGGTTTATGACTCTCCAGGGGAAAGGCGAATAATCGTCAATCCCGAGCACAAGCTTACCCTTAACCCACCAAGTACACTCTCATCACATAAACTTCTTTTTGGTGACCGTCAAACTCTTCAACTAGGATAGATACACCAACTACCTTCCATTCTCACCTAATGATCTGCATGCTACTTAAATCTTACAGTTTTACTATCCGCAGACCAAATGAGTTATATGAGTTACATGAGAGGAGGTACTCCAAATATTCTTCCAACTGACTCAAGATTATTACTAGGAGTCTATCATGTTAATCTAAGACTAAATCGAGAGGATCATATTTTTCTTTAATTATTTGGCATTCATTATAATTTCTCCAACATTGGTCAAGCATGAAATTGAACATGAAGTGTAAGATCTTCTTATGATATGGCCCCCATAAAAATATGGAAAATATATGATGTCAAAATAACAGTAAATACAGAATATCACCATTTTTCAATAAGGTGTTGGCCTCTAATTATAATATTGAATAAATATCCCAAATTAGAAATTAAAGAAGAAACCACCAAAAATACATGTCCAAAAATTATTGAAAAAATTACCAGACCTTTATATTGATCAGAAAGTCTAATGACTAAATTTCAGAATTTATCAGAACTAATTAGTCACATAAATGAATATTCAAAGTAAACTCATACTAGGGAAAATTGTGAAGTATCCTACTGATAAATAACTCCAAAAATTTACAAAGCTCTATAATGCCCTAAATGGCCATACCACCACGTCTCACAATTTTCCAGATAATATTTGGCCCTCATTTATTTATCATAACCTTAAGACAAAATAGATGACTTATGAATGGAGTACTAATTAAATAAATTAAAAAATTACCAGAGGTCTATATCATGATTTTATGTAATTTACCAAACTTTCATCAACATCCAAGATAATTTGAGCATGTAAATTTCTTTTATAAGAAGGTTCCCTAAAAAGGTTATAACCTTAATCAGAGGGGATAAGTGTTCCTAAAATTCTCATAAAATTTCCAAGGGCATATTTACACCCTATGAACTTATCTACCATGTTCCATGACCATTCAAGGACATTTGCCCCCATGTCCTTCACAAGACTTTAAGTGCAACCCTAAGATTTTAAATAGGGTCCTAGGGCATATCCACCCCACAACACCACAAATTACTCATGGGGGTGTCTTATCTGATCCTTAACCAGTGGCCAGAGTTTCACATCACTTTGATGAGATTTGACCACCTAATTCCATCATGTGCACTTTTGACCTAGTTTGACCAAACTTGGGTTAACTTATTACCCAACCAAATCAGTCTCAATTGGGATGAAATTTTTACCAGGGTCATATAATAACCTTAAGAAGCATCCATTAAAATTTTGACAGGATTGGAGGTCATTAGACCCTATAATTAATTAATATATGGATTATTAAATTATTACAAAAACCTTAGATAAATGTTCTCCTAAAATCCCATATTTGGATATGTTAAGGGTGTAGGTACAAATAACCTATGTTTCAATTTTGAAGTCAATATAATTTCCCAATCAAAAGTTATTTAAGAAATATCGGTTGTCCTACCTTAGGGACCAGTCCCACCAAAATGGCTCTACAGGGAGCTACAATGCTCCTTTTGGGCTGAAACAAATTTTACATTAAAGTACACAACAAGGGATACAACTTTTGTGTTGACGACTTTTTCTGTAGAGGGGACTAAGTATTTTTAATAATTATATTAAGGTTCAGCATAAAAAAATACAGAAATATGAATTAAATCAATAACACACATCTTGACGCAAGATTGGAGGGCATCAACTCATCTTCCTCCTCTAGCCGACGGCCCATATTGTCCCGACCTGGAATGTTTTGTAATAGATTTTATAGGCCACCCACGACCCTCCCCGGCCGGCCAATGTCACCACCACCTTCCTTGAGGTGGTGGCCGGCGATAGGAGGTCTCGGTCGGCCGGTGGTGGTCGGAACCAGAGCGTTAGACAAGAGGAAAAACCTTCAAAAATGGAGATTTCGGTCATTTTTATTGGGGACCAATTGGCCCCAATCCGTGCCAATTTTAGATGTAGATCTATCCACTGGAGAAGAGGAGAAGAACCAGACCTTCTTGGAGCCCGACGACGATGGCGGCGGTGGTCGGCCATGGCTTTTCCCTTCCGGCGAGCTTGCCCAATTACTCCATTCTCCACCAAAAGTATTGATGTAAGAGTCAATTTCGACTTCCATCCACCTTTTGAAGCTAATGGTGAAGTTAGATTTGAGTGGGGTGGTCTGTACAGGTGGTATTTGAGGAGGGGAATTTCGGCCATGGCCATTAATGACCATTTAGGGGGAATTTCGGTTTTGCTTGGGGGAGATGAATAGGGCCTTAATTTGGATGGGAGAAGGTTGGAAACTCCTCCTCTCCCCAAGATGAGATGAATCCCCATAAATTGGGAGAGCCTTTGGCCTCGCTTGGCCATGGATGCCATTACTCCTCTCTTTCTCTCTCCAACATTTTTGGGGAAAAGGGTGTTTTCTCTCTCCTGGCCAAATTTCCTAAAATTAAATGATAATTTCAGTAACTACCAGCCCCATTAGCTAGTGGTACTCCTCAATTGGGTCTAGCCCAAGTGGATTGGGCTTGATTAGGTCAAAATAGGTCATTTTGACCTAAATTTGGGGTGGAGTTGACTTTGTTCAATTTGACCATTTGGGTTGACCCCAATGGATGTCTAGTGACCCATTGGACTATCTTAAAGATTAGGAAGGTCTAGGAAGGGTCAATTTGGCAAGGTGGACGCCAATTGACCCACAAAAGGGCAATTTGACCAAAATAGGGCTAGAGTTGACTTAGGTCAAATTGGCCAAATTGTTGGCCCCATGATGGGGGTTTTTAGTCCACTGGATCCCTAATATCCTTATAAGGGTAGGGGCAAGGTCAATTTGGCATGATGGAGGTCAATTGACCATAATTAGGCTACTTTGACCAATTTGGGGTTAGGGTTGACTTTGGTCAATTTGGCCTCTTTGGTTGACCACAATGGGTCCTTGGTGCTCTAAGGGAACCCCTAAAGGGTTAGGTATGCTATGGTTGGGGTCAAAGGGTCAAGGTGGGGCCCTTAAGTCCAACCCTAAGCTTGGTAACTAGAAATTGCTATTTGTAGACCAAGGTGCTCTTCCCCTTCATGCCTAAGGCCAAGTGATCTCTTCAAGCTTCCTAGGGTTTTGTCATGACCTAGTCATGACAAAACCACTCTAAGGGTCTATTTGTTTGGGGGATGTTACAAATCTTAATTAACAAAAAAATAATTTCGTCCCCAAAATTTAGGTTAGGCCTGTGGGGTTTCTACCGCAAGTGATTGTATGTAACATCCCATAAGAGATTAATTATACCTGAAGCAAAAAAGCTCTGGATACTTCTGCTGCATCAGTTCTAGTGGCTCCATGATAAGCTTCTCCTATCCATGATTTCTCTAGAGGACCTTGGCTAGCGGGACCTCCTTGCGCTGCAAGACTCGCATCTCGGTGTCGTCTATCTGGACCGGCTCCAGGTGAATCAATCGATCGGAGGCTACTGGGACATCTATAGTAGAAATTCGCTGCTCCGGTCGTAGTAGAGCTCTCCTAAAGGAGGATACATGGAAGATGTCATGCAATCCCGCTAACTCCGGCGGTAACTCCAGTCTATAAGCCAACGGGATGATCCACTCCAGGATCCTGTAGAGCCCCATCTATCTCAGACTGAGCTTCTTCCGCCTACGAACCCGCAAGACTCCCTGCATCAGATGTATCTTTCGGAACACCCGGTCTCCAACCTGGTACTCTACCTAACAATACCATGCATCGTAATACCTTACCTTGCTGATCTGGGCCTCCAGCATCCTAACTCGAATCAGTCGCACATGGGTATCTATGTCCTCCATAAATTCCAAGCTGAGTGCCTTGGAATCCTCATCCTAGATCCAAGTTAGTAGAGTCTTGTGCCTCCGTCCCTCTGGGGGTGAAAAGTTGTGCTAAACGTCAACCAAGAGCCGAGATAAGCCTGGACTGATCTTCACTCTTTGGACATAACTGTTCATCTCGATCCGACACGATCGTCCTGGTCACACCACGATAATGAACAAACTGCTCAACAAATCACTTCAAACACCAACGAGAGCATCCTTCCAGCCTAGGGTGACCCTAGCTACCTTGGGTAATCTATCCTCGATGTTCCAAATAAAACTGTGTTCGAAGTGGTAACCTGTGTGTGAAATCCATAGTAATGTCCTCGAACTCCACTCTAACACGGGCACTGATTGTGGTAGTTCTCCAAATACTTTTGCACTTGGCCTTCACCGTGCATCACAAAACTTATGACGTCTTTCTTCATTCCGAGGACATACGTGTTCCGGGATACACCATTTTTCCGGTGACTAAAGCTCTTGTTCATATGGGTAGACAACCCTTCTATAAAGTTTTCTCCGCATGTTTAGGTTCTTATTTCTTCAAGTTCGTCCGAGTGATCAATCATCTCCACTCTACAACTTATCTAGTTTTTACCATTGGTGGGACTGATCAGATAATCAGGCATCCCAATCATCCTCAAATTTTAAGGTGGTGCACTTGTGAACCTTATGAGTGTATGTTAAACAATCTTTATTAGTATCCATGTTTGTAAGATGGCTCCCTATCATTTTCTATATGGAGTTTGATTCATAAGGTGTATGGGTAAAATCTTTTGAAACCCTAAGATTTTCACAAGTCAGTTTCATCAAGGAAATATCATCACGTTTATTTCACCAAATTCCTATCACTTCCACATATGCTAGTCTCGATCACTTTTGAATGGTCCAAAGTAAGATAAACTTAGATCGTTCTTATCATAGTAAACTCAAACACTAGATTCTAAATCCAATAGGTCATCATCTAAGATCTCTGGTTATTCATCATCAAATCTCGCAAGGTATAAGGGCTATTATTGTAGTTAAGATTTTCTACCATGATAGGGCGTGATTTATAACGAATCATAAGTTAATCACTTCCGAAAGCTCCAAACTACCAGAACCTTCAAATATATCTAAATCTTGCACGACCTAATTTCAGTTCCCAATTTCCAGAAAGGCATCTGAATCCCTAAGTGACTAAACCTAGCAACTTTACATTTCTAATGCTTCAACTAAGGTCAAGTCTTTGCTCGATCTACGATGTCCTTTCATTGTCCTAGTAATACTTCAGATCATCATTCCAGACCTACTTTTACACTATCTCATCCTTGCCCGAGTAACATCGAATAAGATCGACTTCAAAATCACCATGTTTATGATGCAACACCCTCTAAATTAGATCCAAAGGAAACCCATGTTAGTAATTAATTTACCCAATAATCAAAAGGTAAGCCCGAATAAACAAAAGACAAGCCACAATCTATTTTGCGCTAAGTATCTTCGATATCTCCATGTTATATTCGTCCTAAATATGTAAACAATCCTCACGGCACACAACCTTAGACTTGGGGTTCTATCTTGAGATTTGTTGGTGTACTCCATGCATTAGACTCTTCAAGGTACCCTCTACGACAACCTTATCAGGGTCAACATGTGACCCAATCCCAAACGAGTCTCTTTTGAACTTGAATTCACATCCGACCCTCGGTGTTTGTCGTAGTGGTTGTCTCAATGTAATCATGTCACCAGTACGAGGGTTGAGTCTACGAGTCCCATACCATTCTGCTTATGTCTCAATCTCTTATTCTCTAGCCTCTTTGGGGTATCCTTGTACCTTCACCAAAGTTATACCTATGGTCTATTTCAGACTAGGGCATGGTATAAATTGTCATGGTAAGTCGCGTGTCCTAGTGGAGTTTAAATCTAACTCATTGACTAAAGGACTATCTAAAGAGATCTTTGTAGCCAGAGGTATTCCCTGCTGGGGGCAGGGTTTGTCGCGGGCTCAAAAAGAAAACTTGCCACTCGTAAGGAGATTTGGCTAACAAAAAAAATTCAGTTAAAAGTGGACTTTTCATGCGATTTCCCCATATGGCACACCATTGCTTCCGCTGCTTAGTTTGTCCTCAAGCTAAACTCGCGCAGGGTGGCCTAGGGTTTGTTGACTTATTTTCTTCGGATCAAGGTTTGCTCTGATACTAGTTTGTAAGACCCCATTTTTTCACTTTCAAAACCGGGTCTTATGCCTAGAACCGCCGCTTTGCGGTGGCACCATCACTCGAGAAGGTTGACACTACAAAGTGCTGATCCTGCCGGCTATATCGATCACAGAAGAAGAAAAGAATAAACGAACAATAGAAGTCCAAGTTCGCAAATCACATGCTATATATATTTAATTTCCACATGATAAAACTGAAATAGCAAGTGTTACAATAATAATAAAGGGCTCATGCCCAATACATCACATCCTCACTACAAGGTCACTCGTGGATGCAAACTTCTAATCACCCACTGATCCTAAAACTGGTGCTCCTGTAATTGACTGGCCCGCCTCTATCTGCACCGACCTCTAGTGCTGTTGCGTCTCTTCGATCCCCTAAAATGATATGGTCCACCGACCGTTAGTCAAAAATACTAAGACTTATGTTCCCCACCCCTCCCCCAATGGCTCCTAGGCACCATGCGGGAGGATGAAGCGGAGGACATCAAAGGGTATAAAACAAAGCAGATGATGACATATCTTGTCTACAGGAAATGTCTACAACTACACATGTGTATATAACTAATTAAAGCAGTAATAGAGCATGGTAAAGAGCAAGTAATGAACAGTAAGTAAAGATAAGTACACAATAGAAATGTAACCATTGATTTATAGGAATGCCCATACAAACCAATAGACCAAGGGGTCTTTTACCAGGGCCTATCGTATTAAAAGTTCCATAACCAATTTATACGATAGGGGTAGGGGTGAAGTGCAATGCTTATGCCATGACATGTAGAGTTATGCAGTTTAATGATATGTTCATACAATTGCAACTCACACACTTCGACTTTATGCGCACAGACCTTTAGTTCCCATTTTTGGAGCTAGCAAGACTCCCGGGATACTCCCGTAGTGGCAAACGGAAGCGTTGGGTTGGGACTCGCCCACCTTTAGGTTGGTATTCACACTACCTAACCTAGACCTATCGTACGTCTCAATGCAAAACCGCGGAGCATCTACGTACTCTTACTGGCTGGACCACCAGACCTTCATGGCTAAGTGAAAATTCCACACTTGTCGATTCAACGTATTGTCGTCGGTATGAACGGCCAACCAATACCGAAGACCCACCACCTTTATGCACATGCAAACATGTTTACCATCTATCTCCGATCCATAAGCTCCTCAGGCTAACCCGCCCTTCACAATAACCTTCCGAGCCATCGGCTCGCCGAACTAACCTGTTCGTACCAACAACTACCGAGTGATGCGCAAAACTATATTCGCAAATGACAACGACAAGTGTACCGTATCGAAAGTAGTATAGGTTTATAAAACCAAGGTCTTATTAGACTCAGGGCGGTTGAGTAATCTTACTTTCAAAAATCTCTATTATTTTATCAATAGAACTTTGATTGGTTTTGCAGAAGAGAAATTAAAATAATGATTAAAACAATAAGAAGAACAATTAGCACTCGATCTTTGAATCACCTCGGAGATAAAAATAAGAAGAATGTACAAAATTGCATTCTCTTAATAAAATAACTTTGACCATGGGGATTCCCGAATTATGAACGCAGCTTGGGTCGAGGATACGCCCAACTAAGATTAGGAAATATCAACTGAATTCTCATTCTATAAATGATAACCTAATACTCGCTTTACGAGGTGAATCCCGTTATTGGCTTTTATTTCAATCTGGAAGGGTAACGTTGTCCTCTCTCGAGGATTGCACTCTAATCTTTTATTATCCTTGAGTAATCGATTCGCATTACGAGCCTCTCGGCTAACTAATGTACGAAAACAAGAACAAGAATTATATATCGAAAATATTACCTCATTATATTAAAATCAATGATAAATCTTAAGCATTTTAGAAAGAGGAAGAGCAACTATGAATTATTTCATGACTTATATCATTCCTTGGATCATCTCGATCGAGTAGTAATACAAATTTAGTTACTCATTGAGATAGAGGAATTAATACAAATAAAGGAGTGCGTTATGAAAGAAGAAGAGAATAGGAGAATAAGAACAACTATTTTATTAATTGCAAAATGAAAAGAAATACAAGCTATTGAAATGAAAATTATAACGATTGAAATTAAAGTAGGCGTTACAAGAACTACTAAAATGCTAAAAACAAGAAAATAAAACAAGAAAAGGAGTTTTGAACTCCCAAAATTCGTCTCTGATCATCTGGAGAAGCTTCCCTTAAATAGCTGAACAATTTGTGTTACACGCCATTGGGTCATGCCCGTGACCCTGAGGCGTGTAAGGAGAGCGATCTGCTAGGTGCGGGGAAGATGTCATCTGGCTTCAATGCAGGCGTTATGTGCGTGTCACGCCCCTAGGTCACGCCCGTGACCTGGGGTGTGTAATCTCTAAAATTTGCTGCAGGTGGGAAGCTTCGACGGGAAGGAGCGCAGGGCGAGTCAGGCCCGTGAACTGATGTCACGCCCCCTTGTCACGCCCCCTGGTCACGCCCTTGACCTTGGGCGTGTACTTGACAATCTTGCTTAGAGTGCCTAGAAAACCTGAAAAACACAGAAAAAGCTTAAGTTAGTTCATGAAATCAAAATGGGAATGATTAATATGATATAATTCATATAATTTATATCATTTCATATTAAAAATATATTAAAACTATACTAAAAGATGAGTATATAAACTACTCATCAAATACCCCCATACTTGAGCTTTTGCTATTCCAGAGCAAAAGAATGAGGAAAGAATTACAAGACATCGATATTATTTTTAATTAACTAAAATTTCGTTAAACCAAGAGTAAGTTAAAAGTAAATTCTAGGAATTCAAGAATTAAGTCATAAGTTATGGTGATAATTTAAAAAGAGAAATCTGTTTAGCTATATACTTCTCAAGATGACTTTTTAGCAAACGAAATCATAGAAATTTTCAAACAAAATTAGATTGAAATTATAAACACTCTAACATAAAAGAAACATAAGGAAAAGACACCTACCAAAATATTGCTCTCTTTATAATTTAGTTTAGGACTAGAAACGATGAAATTGGCTAGGGATGGGTTTAAGCAAAATGGCAAAATGAAGAGAAACTAAAATAAAGGTGATGAATTATATCCTCTCACCTTATTTGAATATGAAATTGTATATGTTTAGGAAAATAATGAATTTTATCCTCTTATTTTCCATGCCATATAATCTTTTAAAATTTCTCTCCAATCAAAAACCCAAAATGTATATGTTTTGGATGTAATGAATTTTATCCTCTTACATCATGACATATAATCTTTTAAATGATTTTGGGTGCATATGTTTAGGAAATAATGAATTGTATCCTCTTATTCCCATGACATATGATCTTTTTTCTACATTTTGTTTTATTTGCCAACAAAGGATAAGGGTATAGAAATACTTCTAGTTTATAAATTAAACTATTTTGAGATCAACTTTTTTAGTGGAATAAAATTTCCTAAGATCTTAAAGTTAATAGAGAATATAATCAAAATCTACAGATGTTTAGCCAATTTACCACAAAGTGAAGCTATTTAACATTAAAATGAGAAGTAGTGCTAATTAGATTCTCTAATCGAATTAAAAACATAAAATGTTTCTTAAAACTAAATTACTTCAGATTTAAATTTAACAAATTCTGATAAAACAAAATATTAGTCAAATCAAAAAATGTAGGAATACTTATAATCAGACCTCAAACTAGATTTCTAGAAAAATAAAAACAACAAGTAAAAGGGAGATATATCTATAAATATATGATTATAATTTTTTTTTATTCTTGGACTTCCCAAGGTCCACCCGGTGAAGGGTTCGCAAGGTACTAGGAGGTGCGATGGGAGTTCAAGCCCAAACCTCCCTTTCCATGATATTAGATTTTTTTATGATTTTTATAAATATATATATATATATATATATATATATATATATATTCTTATTATAAATTGAAAAGAAAGCCTAGAAAGCTATGTTACACCCCCATACTTTAAATTAGACATTGTCCCCATTGTTTAAAACTAAGGATGAAGAATAAGTGAAAGGAAAATGCATAAAAAAAGCATGAACATTTAAAGATAAGCAAGGGATGCCTCCCAAGAGCGCTTTCTTTTTCCCGTCTTTAAGCTAAACGGTTATTGTTAGCTAAACGGAAATTGAAAAGTGAAGTGCACAAGCAACTCCATTAATTCACATTTAGGTGAATGTGCCGTCATTAGTCATCCAGCTACTCCTCCATTTATCATGTGATTCTCCTTTTGTCCTAGAATTTGAATATGCAAATCCAAATCACCTATACATACCTGAGGTGATTTGGATATATAAAGATGAGCGGCATATGGATCGTTGATTATTTGGGGTGGCAACGACTCATCTTCTACCTGAATATTATTAGTATAAAGAGAATCACAAATACTCGAGTCAAAAAATATTTCGCAAGGAGGAGGCGCTTGCAAAAATATATGATCAAGCTCCTGTTGTTTATTTTCTAAAATAAAATTTTCTTTAGAAAAATCTAGTGCATTAGCAAGTGGAATAAAATTTTCGGACACAAAGTTTTCATGAATTTTTGGTTGAACTAAAATTGGAGAATTTTGTGAAAATTCACGACGAACAAAAGAAGATTCGGGTGGAGTAGGGGGAGAAACTTATTCTTTTTCTATTTCATCCGGGTGCCCAAAACATTATGGAATTCTTGGTACAACAATTATTCTTCATTTTTGGTAAAAGAAACTATGGGATTACATGAAACTACATGTTCCTCCATAACTAAATTATTCAAGGATGGAGAAAAGCACTAGACAAAATAATATTCTCTTCTAAATTTTGGGGGGTAGTATTAAATTGAATTGGTGGAAATTCCCCAAAATTAGAGTACGGAACGTGCGGGGCAAAAGAAGAAAAAAAATTCGGAACTAAAGATTTATCTTCACTGCTCCAAAACTATCCGGGTGAGCTTGCCACCAAGAATAATCTACTTCGGAGATAGAAGAAAAATTATTAAAAGCCGAAAATTTATTCTCGTGGAAATTAGAAAAAATATTTTCATCAAAGTTGGAAAAATTATTTTCTTGAAAAGAGAAAAAATTATGATCGTGATTATTATCAAAATTATTTGCATAATATTGAGAAAAATTATTTTCATAATAATTATTATGAGAATATGAATGTAAATAACATTCCTCACTTTGATGAGGCGCACCACAATAATAACAACTATTTTGGCAATTTCGTGCGGCTTCCAAAAGATTGACTTTGTTTTGAAGCTCAGCAACTTTTACGGCCAATTCAGATAACTTCATAGAAAGAAAATAGCCTTCACTTAAATGAATGGAATTTTAGAAAATTATTATAATATAAAAAAAAATATTTATATAATTTTTTTATTCAAAAAGCGGGTTAAGTTAGTCCCGGACTTCCCGAGGTCAACCCTGTGAAGGGTTCGCAAGGTACTAGGAGATGCGATGGGAGTTGAAGCCCAAATCTCCCTTTTTGAGAATTAAAATTACGCCTTTTAAGATTTTTTTTTAAAAAAATGAAAGAGAAAGGGGTGAGAAGAAAGAGAACGATAAAATTAATTGATATTTCTTTTTTCGAAGTATCAACCGTACTCCCAAGCAACGACGCCAAAAACTTGATGCGCATAATTATATCCGCAAACGACAATGGCAAGTGTACTGTATCGAAAGTAGTATTGGTTTATAAATCCAAGGTTGAATTAGACTTGAGGAGGTTGAGTACTCTTACTTTTGAAAATCTCTATTATTTTATCAATAGAACTTTGATTGGTTTTGAAGAAGAGAAATAAAAATAAGGATTAAAACAATAACAAGAACAATTAGCACTCGATCTTTGAATCACCTCGGAGATAAAAATAAGAAGAAAGAACAAAATTGCATTCTCTTAATAAAATAGCTTTGACCGTGGGGATTCCCGTATTATGAACGCACCTTGGGTCGAGGATACGCCCAACTAAGATTAGGAAATATCAACTGAATTCTCATTCTATAATCGATAACCTAATACTCACTTTACGAGGTGAATCCCGCTATTGGCTTTTACTCCAATCCGGAAGGGTAACGTCGTCCTCTCTCGAGGATTGCATTCTACTCTGTTTTATCCTTGAGTGATCGATTCGCATTACGAGCCTCTCGGCTAACTAAAGTACGAAAACAAGAACAAGAATTATATATCGAAAATATAATCTCATTATATTAAAATCAAGGATAAATCTTAAGCATTTTAGAAAGAGGAAGAGCAACTATGAATTATTTCATGACTTATATCATTCCTTGGATCATCTCAATCGAGTACTAATAGATATTTAGTTACTCATGGAGATAGAGGAATTAATACAAATAAAGGAGTGCAATATGAAAGAAGAAGAGAATAGGAGAATAAGAACAAGTATTTTATTAATTGCAAAATGAAAAGAAATACAAGCTATTGAACTGAAAATTATAACGATTGAAATTAAAGTACAATTGCAAGAAGTAAAAGAGTACAAGAACTACTAAATTGCTAAAAACAAGAAAATAAAGCAAGAAAAGGAGTTTTTAACTCCCAAAATTCATTTATGATCATCTGGAGAAGCTTCCTTTAAGTAGCTGAACAATTTGTGTTACACGCCCTTGGGTCGCGCTCGTGACCCTAGAGCGTATAAGGGGTGTGATCTGCTGGGTGCGAGGAAGACGCCGTCTGGCTTTAATGCAGGCGTTACGTGTGTGTTACGCCCCTAGGTCACACTCATGACCTGGGGTGTGTAATCTCTAAAATTTGCTGCTGGCGGGAAGCTTCGGCGGGAAGGAGCGCGGGGTGATTCACGCTCAAGAACTGATGTCACGCCCCCTTGTCACGCCCGTGATCGGGGGCGTGTAACTTTAATTGACGTGGCAGGCGTGATCTGGGATCAGGAAGCGAGTCGCGGCCATAACATTGGGTCATGCTCCCTGGTCACGCCCGTGACCTGGGGCGTGTACTTGGCAAATCTTCACGGAATGCGCCCGGGGTGGTGGAATTGGGCTAGAACAAGTCTAGGCTATCACGCCCCTTGGTCATGCCTGTGACCTTGGGCGTGTACTTGACAATCTTGCTCAAAGTGCCCAGTAAACCTGAAAAACACAGAAAAAGCTTATGTTTGTTCATGAAATCAAAAAGGGAATGAATTATATGATATAATTCATATAATTTATATAATTTCATATTAAAAATATATTAAAACTATACTAAAAGATGAGTATATAAACTACTCATCACCGAGCCTACCGCTCATAAGATAAAACTAACTAACCTCCCGTAACCACGGGGTATGGGTGTGCGTATTATTAAGTTAATCTTTTACAACATCTTACTCCTACAATTTATGGTTAATCTTGGACTTCCCAAGGTCTACCCTGTGAGGGGCTCGTAGTGGTACTAGGAGCAATGATGGGCTGAACCCCAATGCTTCCTTTCACAAGACACTTAAAATGGTTGGTAACTACCAATAAGCATAGCCCCTTACCATTTCACTTGAATTAACCCTTGGTGATTTATGACTCTCCAAGGGAAAGGCGATTAATCGTCAATCCCGAGCACAAGCATACCCTTAACCCACCAAGTACACTCTCATCACATAAACTTCATTTTGGTGACCTTCAAACTCTTCAACCAGGCTAGATACACCAACTACCTTCCATTCCCACCTAATGATCTGCATGCTACTAAAATCTTATAGTTTTACTATACGCAGACCAAATGAGTTATATGAGTTGCATGAGAGGAGGTACTCCAAATATTCATCCAACTGACTCAAGAATATTACTGGGAGTCTATCATGATATTCTAAGACTAAATCCAGAGCATCATATTTTTCCTTAATTATTTGGCATTTATTATAATTTCTCCAACATTGGCCAAGCATGAAATTGAACATGAAGTGTAAGATCTTCTTATGATATGACCCCCATAAAATTATGGAAAATCTAAGATGTCAAAATAACAGTAAATACAAAATATCACAATTTTTCAATAAGGTGTTGGCATCTAATTATAATATTGAATAAATACCCCCAAATTAGAAATTAAAAAAGGAACCACCAAAAATACTTGTCCAAAAATTATGGGAAAATTTACCGTTTATATTGATCAGAAAAGTCTACTGACTAAATTTCAGAATTTATCAGAACTAATTAGTCACATAAATGAATATTCCAAGTAAACCCATACTAGGGAAAATTGTGAAGTAACATACTGATAAATAACTCCAAAAATTATACAAAAATTCACAGAGCTCTATAATGCCCTAAAAGGTCCTACCACCACGTCGCACAATTTTCCAGATAATATTTGGCCCTCATTTATTTATCATAACCTTAAGACAAACTAGATGACTTGTGAATGGAGTACTAATTAAATCAATTCAAAAATTACACAAAAATTACCAGAGGTCTATATCATGATTTTATGTAATCTACCAAACTTTCAGCAACATCCAAGATAATTTGAGCATATAAATTTCCTTTATAAGAAGGTTCCTGATGTAAAACGGTGGGCGGTTTTGAGAATTAAATTAAACTTTCATAATTTTTATTTTATTCTTTAATTTTTTTGTTTTTGTATAAGAACAATAATGAGATCGGTCGAGTGTCCAAATCAAATTCGCGCGCAAATTCTTACTCGTCGCTCGGAACCTTAAGAGATTCATAATTTTGCTCGGGTCATTCTCTTGGAGTTCGTATGGACTTGAATTCCTCTACGTTAGGATATTTTCCACCACAAACAACCACAAATAATGAATTATGAAATAAAAGAAAACAGTAAATAATAGCAGCGAGAACGCACTGCAAGCCCAAAAATATTTAGAAGGACACATAAATTTAGGCTAATTCAAAGGAGCAAGGATACGAGAAATTTACCGAGGAAGAATAAATCCTTCCAAAATCCGGAGTTCACAAGGCGAGGATTGTTGTTCACGACAACTGATTGGCGGAGGATATGTCGTGTTCGACGCCAATCGATCTGACATGGCGCCAAATCCTGGACTCGACGCTGGCGAGCACTATAATTCACGATAATCTGGCGGAAAGAAGTGTCGTCATCGACGACAGAGATGGATGTCGGGGCAGTCCTGGAGGTTCTGCGAGGAGGTTGGAGCACGCCAGGGGTCGCCGACGCTGGAGAGGAGAAAGGCGAAGGGAATCAATCGGGGCTGGAGTGGAAGAGGATGGAGGTCGGCCGGTTTCTGTAGAGAACGAAGGATCGTTCTCCATGAATTTTTCCTGCCCGCCTTTTCTTTCCGTCCATGAGTTTAATAAGGGGGAGGGGAATTGTTTAAAGAAAAGAAATCCAAATTAGGAATTATTTGGAATTTCTAAAATAGTTTTGGGCTGAATTTCTAAATGGGGCTGCCAAAATAAAATGAATATTGTTTAATGGAGGATTTTTGGATTCAAACTGAATTTTTGAAAATAGTTATTTATTTTAAATAATTTAAGTGTCTCCTACGTAATTTTGGGCTTCCCGCTAATGTCATAACTCCTAAATTTACTGGACCATTTATTAAAGGTCGTATCGGGTGGTCAGACCGATAAGCCGTAAATCACAAGTTGAAGCGTAAACAAGAATACATAGAGTAAATAAAATGCGTAAATAAAACTTGATGCGCCGCAGGGTGCATCAATTCTCCCAGGGTTGAAAAACCTCTACCCCGTCGAGGTCTTCACAAAGGCTAGCAATAGTAAGATCTGAGCGCCATCGATGTAGCTCGTTCGTGCTGATCCAATAGCTGTTTGTAACGTCCCGTCCTTTCCACAAGACTAGGTAACACTGCTATGTCTCGTGGCGAGTGCGGAACTCCCGTACATCAAGTACCTGGTCAATATCCTCAGTAGTAGTTGTTAGTGTTGGTGCCAAATCAGACAGTATCTCCAGCACTGCAACCGGTGGGCTGGGGATGGAACTAGGCAGATCTCCATTAAATAGAGTCAGATCAGCCACGTTAAATATCAGTGAAGTACCGAATTCAACGGGCAAATCTAGAAGGTAGGCATTCTCCGCTTTCGGACTTGGAAGGGACCAAACTTTCTCTGTTGTAGCTTACGATACGTACCCGGACAGAATCTCTTCTTCCTGAAATAAGTAAAAACCAAATCTCCTTCCGAAAAGTACAATTCCCGACGATGGCGATCAGCCATGGATTTATATTTTTCGGAAGTAGCTCGCAATTTATTAGCAATAATTTTATGTAATTCCTTTAAATAATCTATATGAGCTTGCGCATCAACAGAAATAGGTTCAAGAGATGGAAGTGGATGGCAGTCAAGCAGATGGGGTATGGAGAACCCATAAACAATCTCGAAAGGTGATTTATTAGTAGAGCGGTTAAAAGAGTTATTAAATGTGAATTCTACTTGCGGTATTATAATATCCCATTGCTTCGGATTCTCCCTAGATAAACACCTAAGAAGATCGCCCAAACTTCTATTAATGGCCTCGGTCTGTCCGTTGGTTTGAGGATGATATTATTGGACATGTGTGTCACATCCTTTTGTTTGAGAATAACAAATCCCAAATTGTATTTGATCTTGCTTGTCGTGTGTTTATAGTGTGCAGGAACTATATGTGCAATACTCCACAGGTAGAAAGCAGCTGAATTCAAACATCGGGAAGAATGCACTACCGCCAGCGTTAGAGATACCGCCAGGCGCTAGCTTAGGTTCCGTTAGATGAACTGGAAGCTGCGTTCGATGAAATCTAAAGGAAGCTCCGTTCAACAAACGAGGAGCTTTGTTCGACGAATATTCCTGCGTTCGATGAATTTGTGCTCAACAAGCTGCGTTCGACGAACAAGGAGCTCCGTTCGACAAATTTGGCTGCGCTCGACGAATTTGTGCTCGACAACTGCGATCGATGAATTTTGTTTCGTTCGACGAAATTTCAATCTATCACGATTTTTGGCAGTTTGCACGATCCTATCAGTTGCGGTTTTTTCCGTTCGACGAAGGGTGCGTTCGACGAAGCCGAGTTCGACGAAATCAGTCTCATTTGACAAAAATTGGTTTTGTCACGCTCCCGTCTTTTTGCACATCTTCAGCAATTGCCAGACATGATGCTTAACGCTGAAGTTAACCCTAACGCCAGTCATTAGCTCTCGTGTCTATTTAAAAGACCTGATTTCGGTGTTCAAAAATAGTTTTTTGGGAAGCCTTCACTCCAATCTCTTGAGAGAGCATTTCATCCCCGAATTCAGAGAACTCCCAACACCACCATTGAGGAACAAGAGGGAGAAGGAGATTTGCAATGGTCAATTTGAAGAAGGACGCTCGCTTCAACTCCGATGATGATCAAAGCGTGTCTTCAACATCTTCTTCAGCACTCTTCAATATTGGGAGTCTTTTATTCTAATTTGTATCTTTATCTTTTCATTTTACTTGTAACCGTAGTGAAATCGCCGCCTTGCATGTGGCGACTAGGTCCTTGTGCGGCTTAGGGGGTAATTTGCCGCCTTGTGCATGGCGACTAGGTCAAGGGTAGATCTAAGGGGTGGCTAGAGGCCTTATCTGGGGATAAATAGGCTATAGCCAATCGGTCCTTGGGAGAAGGACCGGTGAAGGAACATAAAAGAGATTTTCAACTTGTCGCCTCAATTTCAAGCGTTATTGAAATATTATCCTTATAATCATTTTGTGATATATAAAATTTCTTTTTCTGTATATCTAGTGTTCTGGATTTATATTTCATTCGAAATTGCGCAAGTAAAATCACTTTGTTTATTTCTGCCAAAATATTTTTCTGGAGGGATAACGACGGGCGTTAACCAGTCAACGCTAGGCATTATAATTAGTGCTAAAAAGTTTTCTGTTTATTTAAAATCTGTCAGTTTATTCCAAACATAGTAAAGCCCTTATTCACCCCCCCCCCCCCTCTAAGGGCGCCATCAAATCCAACACTTGGTATCAAGCAAGGTTATTCCAAAACGGTCTCACAACCGGGAATAATGGCGCATCACGATCATGCCTTTTTGGAGGGTCAAGGGATAAGTAGACCTCCACTATTTACTGGAACTGATTATAATTATTGGAAAACTAGAATGCGTTGTTTTTTAACTGCTTTAGATAATGACGTTTAGGATATGGTAGAACAAAGTTATTCTCCACCAACATTTGTTGTTGGAGAAGTCACTATGGAAAAACCTAAAGATAGACGGGATGACAATGATAAGTTGAGATGTAAGAATAAAGCTAAAGAAATGAATGAGTTATTTTGTGCTTTGGATAGAACGGAATTTAATAGAACTTGTGCTTGCGAAATAGCTTATGATATTTGGAATCTTTTAGAAATTACTCATGAAGGCACTTCGCAGGTGAAGGATTCAAAGCTCATCCAACTTGAATCCGAGTATGAGAAATTTCGGATGGAGACGGATGAAGACGTGGATTCTATGTACACAAGGTTCACCAAAATCGTCAATGACTCAAAAGTGCTTGGAAAGGTGTTCTCCAACGGCGACTTGGTGAGAAAAATTCTAAGGTCTCTCCCTCCAAAGTTCAATCCAAAGGTCGACGGCTATCTCAAAGTCGAACGACTTAAAAAAGCTCCAAATTGAGAGCCTTATTGGGAACCTCAAGACCCATGAGGTTGAACTCAAAAATCAACAACAAGAGTACAACTTGGAGCCAAAGAAGAAGAGCTTGGCCTTAAAGTAAAAGAAGGAGGCAAATGAAGATGATGATGAAGAGGATGAGGAGAGCCTTTTTGTGAAGAAATTCAAAAGGTTCATGAAGAATCCGGAAAGGAGAAACACCTTTCGGAAATATTTCATCAAAAAGGGATCTTCATCAAAGAAAGAGAGAGGTAGCGACGGGGACGATGATGAACGACCACCACCGGAGTGCTACCATTGTAGAAAGACTGGACATATTCAGAGCAAGTGCCGAAAATATCTGAAAGAGCTTAAAGAAAAAGGCCACAAGGGAAATGAGAAGAAGAAGCTCCTAAAAGCGGCTACATGGGATGACTCCTCCTCCGAGGTTTCAAGCGGCTCATCCACTAGTGATGAAGAAGAGGCAAACATGTGCCTAATGGGAAAGAGTAACAAGATATCTGAAGATGAATGCAGTGTCCAAAGCGACACTGAGGTAACTCTCCCTACTTCTTATGATCAGTTATATATTGAATATTTACAAACATGCAAATTTTTTGATAAAAGTTTAAAAGATATTGACATTCTCACTTCTGAAAATAAACTTTTGATAAAAGAAAATAAAAAATTATCTAAACAATTGGGAAAAGAAAAGGTATCTTGCCAAGAGTGCAATCACTCCTTGGCAAGAGTGAAAGAACTTGAAGAAGCTCTTTCTAAATTCCACTCCACTATTGAACTTCATACTAAGGAGAAGGGGGATTTGGAAAGAACTTTAAAAACCTCTCTTTCTCAAATAGAGGATGGGAAGAAGAGTTTTGCGAATCGGTGTGTTATGTTGGTAACGGAAAACACCGCTCTCAAAGCCTGTATTCTTGATTTAAATTTGGTTATTAAAAAATTCGGAGTTGGACAAAGATCTCTGGACATGATCTTGGCCAACCAATGCCATGGGAATGACAAATCAGGGCTTGGATATAGTTCTGGAAGCTGTCGCCAGGCGTTGAGACTTCTAACGCCGGTGTTAGCCATAATTCCAGAAAAATTAATTCTGGTAATGATGATTTTAAAAACTTAAATGTTACCTCATATTCTAGCAAGAGCTTACCCAAATCTTCAAAAAGGGTCTCATCCCCATTTATAGCGTGTGCCAAATGTCATTCACTTGGACACACCTCAAACACTTGTAACAAAAAGGTCGCAGTGCTATAAAGCAAATCTGGGTGCCTATGGTTTCCACCTATTCTATGGGAGGAACCTCTTGGGTATCCGGATCTTTACTCTCATCTCCTTTTTAGGTATGTTGGCAGGCTAAGGACAAAAAGGATGTGTGGTATTTGGACTCGGGATGCTCCAAACACATGACGGGAAACAAAGCAAAGTTCCTTAGCCTTGAGATGAAGAAAGGAGGGATGGTGACATTTGGTGACAACGGTAAAGGAAGGATCATGGGCATCGGTACAGTGGGTAACGATTCTTTCTCAATTTCAAATGTTGTATATGTAGATGGTTTAAAACATAATCTAATTTCAATTAGTCAATTATGTGATAAGGGTTTAAATGTATTATTTGAATCATCTACAAATCTTTGTAAAATTATAAATTCTAAAACAAATATGTCGTACTCACCGCACCAAGGATGCATAATGTTTATATGATTACTTTTAATGATCTTTCAAATTCTTCTTTAAAATGTTTTATTTCTAAAAATGAAGAATTAGAACTTTGGCATAGGCGCCTTGGTCATTCTAGCACCAAGCTTACTTTAAAATTATCAAAAGATAAATTAATTAAGGGATTACATATGCTTAATGGAAATTTATCTTCTCTTTGTACGCCTTGTCAAAAAGGAAAATTTTCAAAAAAAAATCAAGAGCAAAAATGTAATTTCTACCACTAGATCTCTTCAATTAATTCATATGGATTTATTCGGACCGGTTAGCACTTCTAGTCTAGGAGGTAGAAAATATACATTTTAATAATTGATTATTTTTCTAGATTTTGTTGGACATTATTTCTATCTTCCAAATCCGATGCATTCCTTTAATTTACTAAACAATGCATTCGTATTCAAAATGAACTTGATTTAAAGATTAAATGCATACGTTCGGATCATGGAGTAGAATTTGAAAATGATAGATTTTCTTCTTTTTGTGATGATTTAGGAATTAAACATGAATTTTCTGCTCCTCGCACCCCACAACAAAATGGTGTAGTGGAGAGGAAAAATAGAACCCTTCAAGAGCTAGCAGGCACTATGCTTTGTGAATATGGGTTGCCTAACTCATTTTGGGCCGAAGCGGTTAATACTTCATGTTATATCATTAATCGTGTCATGCTTCGTCCTGTTTTAAAATTGACACCTTATGAGCTTAACTTTAAAAGAAAGCCTAATGTATCTTATTTTCATGTGTTTGGTTGTAAATCTTTCATTTTAAACACTAAAGATACACTAGGAAAATTTGATGAAAAATGCGATGAGGGAATTTTTATTGGTTACTCTTCAACTAGTAAGGCTTATAGAATATATAATAAAAGAACTAAAGTAGTTGAAGAGTCTATACATGTAAGATTTGATGAGTTTGTTCCTTGTGTAGATTTTAATCATACAGGAAATGAAGACGAACCTATTTCCCCTTTGGAACATGAGAATGATGAATCACTTGGAGAAAAAGGAGAAGAAAAAGGAGAAGAACAAGAGGAGAAGAAAATGAGATAATTGAATATGTTCCTCCAAGTGTGTTGCAGTTCACTAAGGATCATCCAAAGGAGCTTATGATAGGAGAACCATCAAAAGGGGTAAGTACTCGTTCTTCTTTACATGAGTCTTTTTCAAACCTTTGTTTTATATCCGAAATAGAACCAAAAAATGTTTCAACTGCTTTAAATGATGAATTTTGGTTTATAGCTATGAATGATGAATTAAATCAATTTGAACGTAACAAGGTTTGGAATTTAGTAGAGAGGCCATCTAATCATCCGGTTATAGGAGTCAATTGGATTTTCAAAAATAAATTAGATGGTGACTCTAGAATAATAAGGAATAAAGCAAGATTTGTTGCACAAGGTTATTCACAAATCAAAGGGGTAGATTTTGATGAAACTTTTGCACCCGTTGCTCGTCTAGAATCAATTAGAATATTTCTTGCATTTGCGAGTTATAAAAGATTTAAATTATTTCAAATGGATGTTAAAAGTGTCTTTCTAAACGGGATTATAAAAGAAGAAGTTTATGTAGAACAACCCCCCGGTTTTGTGAATGAAAAATTTCCTAATCATGTGTATAAGTTAGAAAATGCGCTTTATGGATTAAAGCAAGCGCCACGTGCTTGGTATGATAGATTTACATTATTTTTGATAAAGCACGGTTATAAAATGGGAAGTGCGGATAATACACTCTTCATTAAGAATGTAGATAATGATTTGATTATATTGCAAATTTATGTTGATGATATAATTTTTGGAGCCACTAATGAAGAGTTATGTAATGAAGTTATTTTAGTGATGAAGAATGAATTTGAAATGAGCTTGGTAGGAGAACTCACTTATTTTCTAGGATTTCAAATCTCACAAAAACAAGATGGTATATTTATTTGTCAAACTAAATATGTTCATGATATTCTTAAGAGATTTGGATTTGGAAACCTAAAGCAAGCCAATACTCCTATGAGTGGATCACTAAAGTTAGGAAAATATGAAGCCGGTGTTTCAATAGATCAAACATTATATAGAGGAATGATAGGCTCATTGCTTTATTTAAGCGCATCTTGACCCGATATTATGTTTTCCATTTACTTATGTGCTAGATTTCAAGCTAACCCACAAGAATCACATTTAAAAGCGGTTAAACGTATTTTTAGATATCTAATCGGAACATCTAGATTAGGCTTATGGTATCCTCATAATGATTGTTTTATTCTACACGGTTTTTCTGATTCGGACTATGCGGGATGTTCATTAGATCGTAAAAGCACTAGTGGCACGTGTCATTTTATAGGCCCTTCACTTATATCATGGTCGAGTCGAAAACAGAATTCTGTAGCCCTCTCCACCACTGAGGCTGAATATATCGCACTAGGTAGTTGTTGTGCACAAGCATTATGGATGACCCAAACGTTAGAAGACTTTGGTGTTTATCTAAATAACATTGAATTAAAGTGCAACAACAAGAGCACTATAGATCTCACAAACAATCCCGTACATCATTCTAGATCTAAACATATAGATGTCTGACATCATTTCATTAGAGATCATATTAAGAAAGAACATGTTAAAATTAGCTTTATAGGGACGGAATCACAACTTGCCGACATTTTTACCAAACCTCTACCCGATGCACGTTTTCACATGCTTAGGTTAGAATTAGGTGTCTTAGAAATGTCACTTTGACCCTTATAAAAAGCTATCAAATTATTTTATATACTTTATTTTTTTTTTCTCTTTTCTTTCTCTTAAAAAATTAAAAAAAAACAATAAAAATTTAAAAACTATGGGAAAACCACCAAAAACACGCTAAAAAGGCCATCATATCAACTCCATAATGTCTAAAATTGCATCTGTATGAAGGCCTATTTATATTAAAATTGTATCATGAATTTTGTTTTTTAAATATAAAAATTGGTGGTCTGTCTCGGCGTTAAGAAGTTAACGCCTGGCGTTAGCTTCTATGCTCAGAATTTTTTTGTGTGTGTTTTTACAACTGTGTTGGTATTTTGATGTGTTTCCTTTCAAAACTTAAAACCAAAAAAAATTACTATAAGCTTAAATGTTGATTTCAAGGATGATTACATAGATATTGGTTCAGGATTATTTACAATGTTTAATTTAAACCTTCAAGTTTCATTAAAAACATTGTTTTGATTTAATCATGCCTTCAAAATTAATTATCTTCAAATGTGCAAAGAGTTTGAGAATAGATAACATATGTCGAAATGCTTTTGCATGCCTCTAAGTATGAGTAAAGTTTTTATCTTTTATAATGATTTTCTCACTTACACTTTTTGGTTAATATACATGTATTTTTAAATCTTATTTTACATGGTTGTGTAGCATAAGAACTTATTTTGAATTTCATAAATATTTTACCTGCACAACATTGAATTCTTTCTTGAATTCTTTGCTTTTTTCATGCACTTGAATTTAGAAGAATGTGGTAAATAAAATTCAAAACAAAATATAAACTATGTTTGCCTAACAAGTGAATTCGGAGTCCTTTGTCACTAAGTCTTGTACAACCCCGATATTCGCCTAGTGGATGATCAAATAAAAGTAATGCGAGCCAGGTTCCCGGGAGGGATGTGTGGTAATAGGCAGAAAATAAGAGAGCAAAATTGACAAATGCTCTGTGCGTTCGACAAACGGCATTCTACGTTCGACGAAGCGAGTCAAGAGTGAGAGCGGGGTAGGAGTGCAAACGAGGTCTTCACAGGCCATTCTCCCAAAGGGAGCGAACCGGATCTATCAAAGGTCACCCGCGGGAAGAGGCGCGAGTCAAGATTCTCACGAGCCAGAGCCTCGAGGTCGACCAGCAAGAAGGCGAGCGAGCCATATGCTCGCCGAATGATCGCAAGGAGGCGAGCGGGACAGAAACTCGCCAAAGGATCGCGAGTAGACAGGCGAGCCAGATTTCTTCCAGAGTCTCCCGGATCGATGAATCTCAGTCGAGGTCAATGAACTCAGTCTGGCGCCCGACAAAGTGCGGGCCGCGTTCGACGAGTCCGCTGACCTTCTATGATCGACAAAATCATTTATCTATCCCCGGTGGCCTGCCATTAGCCTACCCAAACAGCGGAGTTCAGCTGTTAGCAGACCCACTTGGGGTGCAGATAGTAAAATCGGAAGGCAGAATCCTGCTATTTGCAGGCCAGACCAGAAAACCTATAAATAAGACCTCAAGGGCACCTTTGGAGAGGACTTCACTTCAGCTTCTCTCTCCTTAGGTTTTCTTTGGTTAGCATTTCCAGAGCTCTCCAAGGTGCCCGAGTCTCAGCTTTGGCTTGGGAGGGGAAGCGCTCAACGATCTTTCGGGTTAGTAGAGGGACCTCCTCGCTGCGACTAAGGTCTTAGTCATCTTCCTAGTTCTCGGTCTACCTTCTCTAAGGGATCAGTAAGGGCTAGCCGGCCCTCATCTTGGTGAGGGCCCTGAACTCCACAGAGAACGAGAAATCGGTTTCAACATTTTGGTGCGGTGAGCGTGGAGCGTGGGTGGACCAAGAAAGTTCCAAGGAGCAGACATGACAGGAGGCGAGGGGTTCAGTGAGTCACCACAGGTGGTGACGCCGAGGATGTTTGTGGACTTCAAGAGGGAGGTGCTTCACAACTTCGGGCTCGCGGTCGCGGCGATGCGAAGCGAGTTCGCAACCCCAGCACCTTAGGCGACCCTTCCCCCAGCAGCGGTTGGCGAGAACGCCCCAGGGGGAAGGAACGGAAAGGAAGTCGCAGGAAGTTCAGTTCAAGACATGGAAGGGCGAGTGTTGTTCGCCAGCCCGGCGGGTTCTGTGCCGGCGAGTTCCGTGCTGGCAAACTCTGAGCTAGCAAGCGCAGCGCAGGCGAGTGCGCGTACGCAGGATTTAGCGATGACGGGAGTGGTCCAGGCGAATACCGTTCCCGCGAGCGCGATCCCCATGAGCCTGAGTCTGGCGAGAGAGCTTGGGGGTCGCGTGGAGCGAGAAAGGGTGGCAGAAGGGGGAAGTCCCTTCTGCGAGTTGGTACTTTCTGCACCTATCCCGGCAGGGTTCGGAGAGTGGGACAGGGTGTACTACAACGGCAAGGATGACCCTGTCCAACATCTCCACTCTTTTGAGGACTCGGTCTCCATCAGGCCAATGCCGGATGCCTTTAAGTGTCGGCACTTTGCCGTCACTCTTAAATAAAAGGCCACGGACTGGTTCCATCAACTCCCTATAGGGTCGATCTACGCATTAGAGGATTTGCGCCGGAGCTTCTTGTTGCGATTCTCAACTTCAAAGAAGAGGAAGAAGGATGCTAAATCCCTCTTCAATGTAAAGCAGGAGCCAAAGGAGTCGTTGGCTCGCTACGCGGATCGGTTCCATGAAGACGTGCTCCTCACCCAGGAGATGCCTGGGTTTGCACTCCAGCTCGCCTTCACGGTCGGGCTGAGGGAAAGTTTCTTTAAGATGGCTTTGAAGAGGAAGAAGGGAAGAGGCTAGAAAGGAAGCAGGGGCAGGAAGAAGGAGGAGGAATAGGGTGGCAGAAGAGGAAGCAGGGGAGGTGACGTTGCCGTATCGTGACTTCCACGACGAGGAAGGTCACGCGACGGCCACCTGTCCAGAGATCCTGGAAACAAAAAGGGGGCGAGTGCCCGCGCCGAGGCAACAGCAACAGGTGAGAATCGAAGAGGTCTAGCCTCGAGGGGAGGAGGAAGAAAGGTGTGAAGATAGAGTTAATGTGGGGAGTAGAGGAGGGATCGGAGTGATCCATGGGGGGTAGGGGTGGAGGAGACCTGAAAGGCTAGTCTCCATACCATCTATCGGCGGAGCGTGGCCTCTACATCCACTGCTCCACCCCCAGCGGAGAAAATTACTTTCTCCCAGAAGGACATGCCGGGATATGAAGATCCATTCTGCGATGCGCTGGTCATCCAGACCGCCATCGAGAACTTCAACGTCTCACAGATTCTAGTCGACAATGGGAGTTCGGTCAACGTCGTCTTCAAGAAGGCGTTTGATGAGATGAAGGTAGAGGCCCGGAGGGTGTTAGCCTCGGATGGTCCCCTATTGGGTTTTTTGGGAGAGAGGAAGGAGGTAGAGGGTGGAGTGGGACTCCATGTGACTCTCGAGGGGCAGTCCTGGAACTGCCGCTTCGTGATAGTGGATGCCCCGAGCAGCCACAACGCCATCTTCAAATGGCCTCTCGTCAATGCTTTTCGGTGCGTCCCTTCCACTTCCCACCAATGCCTTAAGTTCAACGCGGGAGGAATCCAGGTCCGGGTCAGGGGAGACCCCAAGATTGCAAGACAGTGCTATGTGACGGCTGTCAACACCATCGTCTGGATGGGAGAAGCGGAGGAGTTCGATAAAGTGATGGAGGATATGGCAGAAGTCGGAGGAAAGAATGGAGTTGAGGAGAGGATGGAGGAAGAGGAAGTTCAGGCCAGGAAGGGGTCGATGAGAGGCCCAGGGTGGAGAGAGGAGAAGAAGAGGGGAAAGGAGAGAGTGCCCGGGAAGGAGGGGCGGAAGAATTGATGATGGTAGGAGAAGCAGAGATGGAGGAAGGAGCCCAAGCACTCGCTTGTGGCGGAGAGAAGGAAAATGCTTGTGGAGAGCAATCTAGGCTGGAGGTCGTGGATGAGGTCATGGAGCTTGAAGTCACCACTCGGCTTGGGGTGGTGGAAAAGGTCCGAGTCAGCGGAGAGCTCAGTTCGGAGGAGCAGGCCGAGATCCTGGCCTGCGTGCAGAAAAACGTGGACGTCTTCGCTTGGAGCGCCGCAGAGATGTGATGCGCAAATCTTAGCACACCGCTATAGACGGTAGCGAGACTGCGGCACGAAATGGCAGTGTATCGATCGTTCAAGTAATAAAAAATGGGAATGAATCCCCAAGTATCGATCTCAAAGGAACACAGTAAGGTGGAGTTTATTATCGAGGAAGGACTTGAGACCGAAGTCCTTAACGTCGGATGGATGCGGAAACGGGGGGTTTTGGATTGTGGAAATAAAATAAAAGCTATCAACTACTCCTATGCAATGCCGCTATGCAATGCTTAGCTTGGCGGGATGGAGACTAGGCAGGCCTTGAGCGCGCTGCGTCGCAAGGGAGGATGGATGAGTAGGCAAGCGGAATCGAACTATGCATGCCTTGAGCGCGCTGCTTCGTTAAGCGGGATGGATTACACGGGCCGCGATGCCACGCTTCGATAGACGGATGGACGAGTAGGCTAACGGAATGAGGGTCGCAAACACCTCGTCGACAAGCACGCCACTAGCAATTGCTAGTGTGGCACCGGACACGGTGGTGGAGTGGAAACTGGATGGCGGAGCACCTCATTAACACATATGAACTAAATAATTCCAAATAAATGAAATAAGCATTACAAATCATAGTTCATAGCATACATCATCAAAATATAGAGATTACAAACATTACATCAACATAAGGAAGAGAAAAAGGCAAGAGATACGACCGAATCCAGAGGCTCATTGTAGATTCACGGTAGGAAGCACCGGGTTGTCAATCCGCATCCTAGCTCGGTCCCAACTATCGTCCGGGGTAGAGGAGGGCTGTCACACCTTGCAATGGACCCGTCTTATCCAGCGTTTTACAATCCGGCCACGTCCGATGCGACGAAATCCTTCCTTGGCGATGAAGATGAGTGTAGAATCTCCTCTTTGAAGCCCTTGGATGATGGAGGGGGCCTAGGGGGCGAACACCTGCAGAAATGGGCGGAACGGCGGAGCTGGGCGAGAAAAACGGTGAAGGATCCAACCTAATTCGCGAGCAGGAATATTTATAGGCGCTGGAATAAACAGTGCGCACGATCATTGGCGCACGACCAGTGGTCGTGCGTGCTGGAATCCTGTGATCGTGCGCCTGCCTGGGTGGAGCCTGCAATGTAAGAAATTTATAAAATACCATGTTCGCACGACCAGTGGCGCACGACCGGTGGTCGTGCGCACTATCGTAGGTGGTCGTGCGCACTGGTCGAAACAGAACTCATAAAATTGATGTTAAGTGCACACGAACAGCGGCGCACGACCGGTGGTCGTGCGCAATATCGTTGGTGGTCGTGCGCAATATCGTTGGTGGTCATGCGCACTGTCCGAGACAGAACTAAAAAAATAGGGTTAAGTGCACACGATCAACGGTGCACGACCAGTGGTCGTGCGCAATAGAAACAGTGATCGTGCGCAGTGTTCCTGTACAGAATTGTACCGGGAACACCCGCACGACTCCTGTTCCAGCACAACCACGAATCCAGCCACTGAAAGTGGCACTTAACAATCCATGAAAACTACTAAAAATGAAGAACATGAAATAACACCAAAAACGGGCCTAGAGGTTCACTTAGCATGGAGTGTCAAATATGAGTGAAAACATGTCTAAAGTAAAGTGCATAGACTAGAAAATCGGCCCAGATGAGTCCATAAATGTGTATATATTTGGGACTCATCACACCCCCAGACTTAACAGTTTGCGTGTCCCGAGCAAACCATCTCTCGCGGACACGAAAAACATAAGCTGGCGAAGAAATTATCAAGCGGAGTACCATGCGAAGTCGCATGCTCATGTGCGTAGAAGTACAGTAGACAAAATTTCTAATTATACATATTAGTTTATACTTTTCTTAGGGGCGTATTTATATATTACATTTACTCAAAAAGTGAATCACGGTGAATCATAAGGTCGTACATAGGAAGAAAGTAAACTGATTGCTGAGGCGAGCATTGCCAAAGATCGGGGCTTGGGACAACTTGTAACACCCCAAAGATCGTGGTTCAGCGAGGTAGGCGGAATGGTGGTGTTGCGCTCGGGATAGGCTCAAGATTCCAGATCAGGTCAATGCGCACGACCATTGTCCTCTTAGCGCACGACCAGTGAGCGTGCGCCAATGATCGTGCGTAACCCGCAAAGAATCGGAGTTCTGTCTCGTCTTATGCGCACGACCATTGTCCTCATCGCGCACGACCGGTGATCGTGCGCCAGCGACCGTGCGTTAATTCAGAAGAATATCGAGTTCTGTCTTGGACAGTGCGCACGACCATTTCCCTCTTCGCGCACGACCACTGACCGTGCGCCTGTGATCGTGCGCCCTGTTTATTCTGTTCCGCGATTTTGAGCGGAGAAGAAGATCGGACCGTCCAAATCTTTTGGGATTTGATCCAACGGCTAGGTTTAGTTGCGGGAGACCTTTAGGGCTGATGAGAGGGGGTTAAACCTCATATTCTCTAAGTCATTCTCTCTCCAAACCCTAGAGAAAGAAGGAGGAGCCAAGGAAGAAGAAGGGAGATTCCGCCATTGATGGAGCTCCGGAGCTCCGTTTCGCGAACCATTTCCAGATCTGGAGAGTGCAGCCCGGTGCGGTCATTTCCCTCCGTCTAGAATCTCGGATCCATGGCGAAAAAGAACGCTCCTAGGGTAACGATTTCTTCTCCTGTTGTTTGGACTTGTCTTTTGTCCTCTCCTTTGTTTCTCTATGCTTGCATGAGGGATCCCTTTCACCAAATGGGTGAAGTGTAGGATTCTCTCAAGTTCTCCGGAACTCTGGGTCGATTGTGTCCGTCCCCGGCATATTGCATGTAGAAAATCCGGTAGTCGTGCGGATTTAGGCATTTTGTGTGAAGCCTATTCGTGGCCGTGAGCCCGAATTGGTGATGCTTGGATTGCGACGTTGCATTTAGGTTAAGCCTAGAATGCGTGCCGGAGAATGACTCCGTGAAATCATCTATAGTAGTGCGGGATTTAAGTGTAGGCGTCTTGTGAAGATCCCAACGAAAGCCCCATGCTTTGAGATTGGATGAAGGCAAACCTTCACCGCGAAATTGATGCGGAGCGTATTATACCTCCCCTTTTTGAGTATTTGTGAAGCCTAGATCCTTGTGAAGGGATTAGGTGCGTAGCTTATATTTGTGTAGCACTTGAAGGTGCTAAACCCTTACGGGCCGAGGCGAAGCCGTACCCGCGTCGTGCGACAGATCGCGATGATTAGAGCACGGGCAAAGCTAAACCGAACCCGTTCCCATGCAGATCGGTAAGAGGTCCCTACCTCATGTAGCCGTGTGATCATGGGAGAGGTCGTGGAAGGTGGTTTACCTAGACCGACCAAAAGCTCTTTTTCCCACATAAGGCGATGGCCCTTACGGTGGAGTGTTTGTGGAATTGATGTTGTTAGCCTCATGCGGTTGTTTAGGCGGTTGCGGGGAACCTTCGGGTGAACCCAACCAACATCATGTGCATACCTAGGTTCCCTCCTTTTTGATGCTCAACCTAGAAGATTGAATGTGCTTGAAACCTAACCTTGTGTACTTGCACTTTCTTTATTTTAGTACTTGTGCTAGTATGGCTTGCTTGCAGGGTAGAATCTCCGCCACCCCGGGAAAGGGGTGGGGTCGTTATAATTTGGTCAGCTGTGCTGACCGTTACCTTGTTTGCCACCGCTTGGTGGAATGTTCTTATGCAGGTGCAGGTGAGCCTAGCGGGAAATAGCGGGCGGTGGCCCCTTTTGCTGAGTTGGCCCTTGAAGGCCAACCTCCTTTTTAGCTTTCTCATATATTGCCGGCCTGCGTGCCGATGTATGTTTTGGAGTTTTTGGTACATTTGCTAAATGTAAGGCCTTAAGGCCATAACTCTCTTTCTTGGTTTCATTCCTATGATAGTGGACAATTCTAATGGAAATGTTAAATCTTTATGCTTCCGCTAGTGTTTAGTATACTCTGTTGTAGTTTCTTTCTGTTTATCACCTTTTAACTCCTAGCTAATGTGGTTAGTATGGCGTGGGGTCCCGGCCGGACCTACTGTTATATTATTCGTACTGGCAGGGTGTTACAATTTGGTATCAGACTTAAGGCGTCGATCCGTAGTTTAGCGAATTCGGGACGAATTCCTTTTAAGGGGTGGTGTGCACGGGATGTGCATTCACCTAAAACGGTAAAAACTAATAAGAATGTCCACTTAGGAATGGGAAAACATACTTGTTTGCGGAACCTGAGCGTTCCATGATTGTTGTTTGCTATGTTTTCAGTCACTAAATTGTGTCTTACACGATTATAGGCGACTAGAAGTGGTGCGGGGCCGTCTCAACCCCGTAACAACGCTGAAAGTAGTGGGTCGGCTGAAGTGCCAGCGACCACTCCTCCTGCTGAGATGATCAGGTTAATCGCAGAAGCTGTCTTCGCGATGATCAATGCTCAACCGCAAAGGCTTGCACAGCCTGCTACGCCTAATACAGATGCGGCCCCGGTGATCGAACCTGCAGTGGAACCTGCGGTGGAACCGAGGGTTGAGGCCCCTGTGCCAGTGGCTGCAGTGGAACCTGCGGCGGTGCAAAGGGTGGAGCGTCCGGTAGAGCGTGTAGTTGTTGCGCGAGCACGTGATCAACAGCTGCAACACTTTCTAAGCTTCCATCCTCCAACTTTCTCGGGGACCGGATCCCCAACGGAGGCGGAGGACTGGCTGTCAACAGTTAGGAAGATTCTAAGGGCAACAGCAACAGAAGAAGTTATGATGGTCACTTTAGCCACCTTCCTCCTTAACAGAGAGGCAGAGCGTTGGTGGGCCGAACAGGAAGTGCACAAGTTCGGAGGCAGGGAGATTACTGAGATCACGATAGCGGAGTTCTCAAAGTCTTTTCTTCAAAGGTATATTCCTTCTGCCCAACGCATTGCGTTGCAGAACCAGTTTCTGAAGTTAACTCAAGGCGACAGCTCAGTGGATGAGTACTTGCACGAGTTCACTAAACTGGGTCGTTATGCGGGGCCTATGATGGAAGACGAAGAGACAAAGACGAACAAGTTCTATGAAGGTCTTCGGGACGAGTTGAGGCTGCTCCTTGCAGTCCCAATGACGTTAGGTTTCCAGGTGATGGTACAAACTGCCAGATCCCTAGAGTTGGACATGAAGAGGGTACAAGCAAAAGCCGTGGCAAAGAAACCTGAGTTTCATGTGCCGGTCTCTCAGTCTAAGTCAGAATTCAGAAAGAACAAAAGGAAGTTCAAACCGGCGGAGCAAACCCGCTCAAATGTTTCGGGAGCAACGACGGTGCGGAGCCCTATCACGTGTTTCACCTGCGGGAAGGTGGGACACAAGGCCGCAGTATGTCGAAGTGGTCCCCCGAAATCAGAGAATCGAGCTTTGGACTATGCTCGAGCTGCGGAAAAGGGTAAAGCTGCGGAGTCTTCGGCTTCCCAGCACATTACTCCGACTCAGCCGAGAGTCTACTCGCTTGGCCAGCAAGAAGCCATACGACAAGCTGATGTTGTCACAGGTATGAAATAAAAAAAAATTAGCTTTTTCATAGCTATTTGTGATTATACCGTTGTGCAACTGTATGTTTCTTTTTGTGTGCAATTAGGCTTTGTCCTAATTCTCAACTATCCGGCGAGAGCTCTATTTGATACGGGTGCATCGCACTCTTTTCTGTCTGAGGACTTCGTGGTGCGAATCGGAGTGCCATCTACCTTCGTAGAGGACAGATTAGAAGTAGTGCTACCCAATGGATCTCTCATGTCTGCGGATAGGAAGAGCCGTGTGAAGGTGCGGATCGGAAATCAAGATTTCGATTTGGAAGCATCGTTGTTGCCGTTAGCTGAATTCGATGTGATCTTCGGCATGGACTGGCTCTCAGAGCAGCGTGCATGCATAGATTACAATTCTAAGGAGATCACTCTGGGAAGGAACGCCGATGGAGAAACCACGTTTGCCGGTATGCGAGGAGCGAGCAAGACGCTGATGTCTGCTCTCCAAGTGGTTAAGGCGGTAAGAAAAGGCGCCGAGTTGTTCTTCACCTTGTTGGAGGCTTCGGAGCTAAAGCCCAGGTTATGTGATGTCCCAGTTGTAGCGGAATACGCCGACGTGTTTCCTAACGAACTCCCTGGGGCTCCGCCTCAGCGAGAGATCGATTTCTGTATCGAGTTGGTGCCAGGTGCCAAACCTGTGGCCCGCTCACCATACCGGATAGCGCCAAAGGAATTGGCAGAGCTGAAGGTTCAATTGCAAGAGCTGCTAGAGCAAGGCTACGTACGTCCAAGTTCTTCGCCTTGGAGTGCACCGGTCCTCTTTGTGAAAAAGAAGGACGGGAGCTTGCGTCTATGTATCGATTATCGAGAGCTAAACAAGTTGACCGAGAAGAACCGATATCCGATTCCAAGAATCGATGATCTCTTCGACCAGCTGGTTGGGTCGACGGTATACTCCAAGCTGGACCTAAGGTCCGGCTATTACCAACTGCGAATTAGGGAATGTGACATTCCAAAGACAGCTTTCAGTACCCACTTTGGGCACTATGAGTTCACGGTGATGCCGTTCGGTCTGTCTAATGCACCGTCGGTATTCATGGACTTAATGAATAGGACATTCCGTGAGTATTTGGATCAATTTGTGATCGTCTTCGTCGACGACATTTTGGTATACTCTCAATCGGAAGAGGAGCATGTAGGGCATCTGCACGCAGTTCTGGGCACCTTGAGGAAGAGTCAGCTATATGCCAAGTTCTCCAAGTGCGAGTTTTGGCTACAGTCAGTAGCATTCCTTGGTCACGTCGTTAGTGGAGATGGAATTGCGGTTGATCCGTCGAAGATAGAAGCGATCCGAGCCTGGCCTTTGTTGAAAAACGTAGCGGAAGTCCGAAGTTTCTTAGGACTTGCCGGCTATTATAGGCGCTTTGTGGAAAACTTATCGAGGATTGCACTTCCTCTCACTAAATTGACTAGGAAAGATCATAAGTTCGTTTGGTCGCCCGAGTGCGCACGAGCTTTTGAAGAACTGAAGAGTCGTCTGACCACGACACCCATTCTATGCTCGCCATGTGGTACGGAAGGCTACGAAATTTACAGCGACGCCTCAGGGAGTGGTTTGGGTTGTGTCCTAGTGCAGTTCGGTAAGGTAATTGCCTACGGCTCCCGTCAGTTGAAGGTTCATGAGAGGAATTACCCGGTCCATGATTTGGAGCTAGCGGCCGTGGTATTTGCTCTTAAGCTTTGGAGGCATTATTTGTATGGCGTGAAGATCAACATCTTTACCGACCACAAGAGCCTCAAGTACTTGCTAGATCAAAGGGAGTTGAATATGCGACAGAGGAGGTGGTTGGAGTTCCTTGGGGACTACACCTTCGACATCAAATATACTCCTGGAAAGGGAAATGTAGTTGCGGACGCGTTGAGTCGTCGGGCTCCCGCCCAAGCAAATTGGATTTTGATGCACGATGAGCGTCTAATCCGTGAGCTAGAAGAAATGAAGATCATTTGCGTTGATCGAAGAGCGTCTACTTCGGCATGCTTGAACTGGACGGAGGTTCAATACCACCTTGCCGACCGAGTTCGACAGGCTTTGGAGCTGGATGAGAGCTTGAAACGCTACAAAGCGGAAACCGTTGACGGGTTAAACGCTGATTTCTCTTTCGAGGATGGCCTTATGTGGAAGAATGGCAGATTGTGCGTCCCAAGCGTTGGTACTCTACGGGAGGAATTGATGTACGAGGCTCATCATACCAAGTACTCTATCCACCCGGGGAGCACGAAAATGTACATGGACATGAAGAAACTTTTCTGGTGGCCGGGTATGAAGAAGGACATTGCCCTCTACGTGGCCAAGTGCAACACTTGCGCGTTGGTGAAGGTGGAATGTCAACGTCCCGGTGGATTTTTGAAGTCCTTGCCGATTCTGGAATGGAAGTTTGACGATATTTCGATGGATTTCATGCACGGATTGCCGAGATCGCAGCATGGAAACGACGCCATCTGGGTGATCGTGGACAGACTGACAAAAGTATCGCATTTTATTCCGAACCGGAAGGATGATTCTGTAGAAAAGCTAGCGAAGCTCTATGTCGATAGTATTGTGCGGCTGCACGGTGTCCCTTGTAGCATCGTCAGCGATCGTGACGGGCGTTTCACATCGAAAGATTGGAGGCTTATCCATGAACCCGCAAACGGACGGACAGACCGAGAGGACCAACAGGACTATGGAGGATATGCTCCGAATGTGCGCTCTAGATTTTGGAAAGAAGTGGGAAGATCATCTCTATATGATCGAATTCGCCTACAATAATAGCTACCAAGCCAGTATAAAGATGGCTCCTTTCGAGGCCCTCTATGGTAAGAAGTGTCGTACGCCGTTGTCTTGGGCAGAAACGGGCGATACTAAGCTATTAAAGCGAAAGGATGTTGAGGAAGCAACTTCGACGATCCGAACTATTCGAGAAAGGCTATTGATTGCCCAGGATAGGCAAGCAAAGTATTACAATGCCAAGCATAGGAACCTAGAGTTCGCCGTCGGTGACCGGGTTTACTTGAAGATCAAACCGTTCAAAGGGGTATCAAGGATCCGACGCTTGAAAAAGCTCAGTCCAAGGTACTTAGGACCGTTTGAGATTGTGGAACGTGTTGGTGATGCGGCTTATCGGCTTGCACTATCTGCAAAGCTGAGCGGTCTGCACGACGTGTTTCACATATCAGTTCTGAGGAAGGCAGTGCAAAAGCCTACTCATATCGTTGCGGTCGGCAAAGTGTCGGTGGATAGTGGGTTGTCGACGAAAGTCAAACCCTTACGCATCGAGGATACCGAGGTAAAGCAGTTGCGGAACAAGTCCATTCGGATGGTAAAGGTCCGGTGGGATAATTGCGGCCGAGAGGAGCTAACTTGGGAGAGAGAGCAAGCGATGCTTGCGGAGTACCCCGAGCTATTTCCCTCAGGTAAATTTTCTTTAAAAACTGTAATTTCCTGCTATTACTGTTTTCGAAATTTCGGGACGAAATTCTTTTAAGAGGGGTGGAGTTGTAACACCCCAAAGATCGTGGTTCAGCGAGGTAGGTGGAATGGTGGTGTTGCGCTCGGGATAGGCTCAAGATTCCAGATCAGGTCAATGCGCATGACCATTGTCCTCTTAGCGCACGACCAGTAAGCGTGCGCCAATGATCGTGCGTAACCCGCAAAGAATCGGAGTTCTGTCTCGTCTTATGCGCACGACCATTGTCCTCATCGCGCACGACCGGTGATCGTGCGCCAGCGACCGTGCGTTAATTCAGAAGAATATCGAGTTCTGTCTTGGACAGTGCGCACGACCATTTCCCTCTTCACGCATGACCACTCACCGTGCGCCTGTGATAGTGCGCCCTGTTTATTCTGTTCCGCGATTTTGAGCGGAGAAGAAGATCGGACCGTCCAAATCTTTTGGGATTTGATCCAACAGCTAGGTTTAGTTGCGGGAGACCTTTAGGGCTGATGAGAGGGGGTTAAACCTCATATTCTCTAAGTCATTCTCTCTCCAAACCCTAGAGAAAGAAGGAGGAGCCAAGGAAGAAGAAGGGAGATTCCGCCATTGACGGAGCTCCGGAGCTCCGTTTCGCAAACCGTTTCCAGATCTGGAGAGTGCAGCCCGGTGCGGTCATTTCCCTCCGTCTAGAATCTCGGATCCATGGCGAAAAAGAACGCTCCTAGGGTAACGATTTCTTCACCCGTTGTTTGGACTTGTCTTTTGTCCTCTCCTTCATTTCTCTATGCTTGTATGAGGGATCCCTTTCACCAAATGGGTGAAGTGTAGGATTCTCTCAAGTTCTCCAGAACTCTGGGTCGATTGTGTCCGTCCCCGGCATATTGCATGTAGAAAATCCGGTAGTCGTGCGGATTTAGGCATTTTGTGTGAAGCCTATTCGTGGTCGTGAGCCCGAATCGGTGATGCTTGGATTGCGACGTTGCATTTAGGTTGAGCCTAGAATGCGTGCCGGAGAATGACTCCGTGAAATCATCTATAGTAGTGCGGGATTTAAGTGTAGGCGTCTTGTGAAGATCCCAACGAAAGCCCCATGCTTTGAGATTGGATGAAGGCAAACCTTCACCGCGAAATTGATGCTGAGCGTATTATACCTCCCCTTTTTGAGTATTTGTGAAGCCTAGATCCTTGTGAAGGGATTAGGTGCGTAGCTTATATTTGTGTAGCACTTTTTAGGTGCTAAACCCTTACGGTCCGAGGCGAAGCCGTACCTGCGTCGTGCGATAGATCGCGACGATTAGAGCACGGGCAAAGCTAAACCGAACCCGTTCCCATGCAGATCGGTAAGAGGTCCCTACCTCATGTAGCCGTGTGATCATGGGAGAGGTCGTGGAAGGTGGTTTACCTAGACCGACCAAAAGCTCTTTTTCCCACATAAGGCGATGGCCCTTACGGTGGAGTGTTTGTGGAATTGATGTTGTTAGCCTCATGCGGTTGTTTAGGCGGTTGCGGGGAACCTTCGGGTGAACCCAACCAACATCATGTGCATTCCTAGGTTCCCTCCTTTTTGATGCTCAACCTAGAAGATTGAATGTGCTTGAAACCTCACCTTGTGTAGTTGCACTTTCTTTATTTTAGTACTTCTGCTAGTATGGCTTGCTTGCAGGGTAGAATCTCCGCCACCCCGGGAAAGGGGTGGGGTCGTTATAATTTGGTCATCTGTGCTGACCGTTACCTTGTTTGCCACCGCTTGGTGGAATGTTCTTATGCAGGTGCAGGTGAGCCTAGCGGGAAATAGCGGGCGGTGGCCCCTTTTGCTGAGTTGGCCCTTGAAGGCCAACCTCCTTTTTAGCTTTCTCATGTATTGCCGGCCTGCGTGCCGATGTATGTTTTGGAGTTTTTGGTACATTTGCTAAATGTAAGGCCTTAAGGCCATAACTCTCTTTCTTGGTTTCATTCCTATGATAGTGGACAATTCTAATGGAAATGTTAAATCTTTATGCTTCCGCTAGTGTTTAGTATACTCTGTTGTAGTTTCTTTCTGTTTATCACCTTTTAACTCCTAGCTAGTGTGGTTAGTATGGCGTGGGGTCCCGGCCGGACCTACTGTTATATTATTCGTACTGGCAGGGTGTTACACAACTCCATTGAAATCCATCAATGTCGGTGACCATAAGCTTGCCCGTTCGCACTCTCTCCACGGTACTGGTTTGACTCAAATGCGTGAATCAATATGACTTAAGGTTTTAGATGAGGCTTGGGTTTAGGTGAGGTAAACAAATATAAACATGAAGGCTTAGAACACAAAAACCCAAATGAGCAAATGCATAACACTACCTAAGTAGCCATAAAACACGCGGATGCAACACACCCCCAGACTTAGACTTAGACGCATGGGTGTGTGCACCGCCTACTCCCAAATATAAATCTCAAACAGATTTTTTCAATTAAACTTTTCATTCTTCTTTTTCTTTTCAAATCTTTTTCTTCTTTTCCTTTTCTTTCTTTAGCAATTTCAGCAAATTTTTCAAAGATGCACATCCACATTTTCACATTGTACTTCCACAATCAACACCACCAATTTAAAATTTAAACAAAATGCTTGCATTTTGGGTGTGCGACTAGGATTGGAGTTTAGGCTTTGGTGAACAATAGTGGAGCTGAACCAAAAGAATGGGGTAGGCACAACTGGGCTAGCGAGGAAAAGATGATAGGAATGGCACAAAGGCTCAACCGGGCCAAAATGATGGCCTATATCACATTCACGCAATTGACTAACCGCATACCCATGCTTCAAGAATCGCTTGGGGCAAGTTCTAGCCACCGAGAAAGATAATCCTTTCTCCTGACTCGGGCAATACGAGGCTAACGAATGTCTACACACATCCCTATGCTACCGTTTGATTCACACCGGATTCACCAATTTTTGAGTGTAGTAAACAATATTTACGCCAATAGAAAAAAAAATATAAACTAAAAGCATAAAAAGAAATTAAATCTACACGAATTTCTAAACGAGACATGAGCACTCGACTAGGAGCACTACAGGAGTCAACATTTTACTCCGCCTCATAATCCTAAGCCAGCACAATGATTTTCCAAATCAAACAAAAAGACAAATTCAACTCGTGATGTGCCAACGGCTAAGCGCGCTCAAGTGGGTGATGTGGTGTGCAATGAAAATAAACAAAACATTTTAAATGAAATCTTCTAGTATGCAGTGCAATAGTGCACGTGAGCGGGTAAACAAAACTACTCTCCCCCAGACTTTAAACAAAACAATCCGCATAATATATGACAGGAAAATCAAAATAGGGATAGGTGAAGAGAGTACCCAATGCTCAGCAAGTGAGCATACCAGAAGATTGGCGATTAACTCTAGACCAAGCTGCAACACCCAACCAGAAGAATACCTGCAGGGGTCAGCTCCGCAAAAACAAAAGAAAAGAGAAACGCTGAAATAAAATAAACTAACTACGCAGGATTAGATAAATTAAAAAATGCAAGAAAAAGAAGATAACTACTGGGGTTATTGTCATCCCAGCACGACTTATTTAAAAACATGAAGGTTCTAGCTAATGGGCCTATGAAAAAGAAAATGCACAGGTAACTGCTCCATTATCCGTTTCGGTAGCTGGTACCGATACAGAGATAAGGCAGTCACCCCTCTACCTAAATAATAATACCTGCTTGACACAGGTAGAGGGAAAAGAAAGTAAGAAGAGGAGGAGATATCCTCACTCAACTCAACAAAAATATCCTTGCCTAGCAAGGAATCGTCAACAGGGAGGCAGCAGGAGGCCAAGGCAATAAGTGGAGCTTCCTCTACGGAGGGGGAATAAACCTCCTCACATGAGAGGATGCTCTCATCATTGTCTTGAGCAAAAAGCTCCAAGTCCTCCTGAAGTACCTGTGAAGATTCAACCTGCACAGACTCAGATGAAGGAATGGGATCAAGAAATAAAGAAGACGAAGAACATAAATAAACATCAATCGGGGGAGTGATCCCGGTCTCACTCCCATCAGGTTGGGGAAGTAAAATAATGTTTGCATTGTCATCAATGCTACAAGGTTCGGCAGGATCAACGGTGGCCAGGCTTAGGATATGGATTTCCTCCACCGGTGCTGAGGAAAACTCCTCTTCACCTAGAAGGTTGTCCTCCTTCATAGGAATAGGCACAACACTCAGATCACCCACCTCATCCTGCGACACATCATCAACAATGTCGTCGGAGACGAGTATAGTATGCACAACAGGGGGAGGAGTTGTGCTCGGATAAAAGTCGAGCATCGATTCCTCACAAAGAATCGAATCCACTAGAGGTGGTGGATGCACATGGAGAATAGGCTCAGCAATGTCGGTGCATAGATCAGCCGCACATCCGGTGACCGTGTCCGTGCCATACCCTTCAAGATGTGAAGGTGACAAAGACACATAACCGGATGTTGAAGGTGTGCCTCCAGAGTTAGGAGTTGGGACGATCCGGATATCCGGCTCGTCATCCTCGTCCAATTGGCGAAGATACTCGGCACAGTCCTTCAAGACATGATCAGTGCTCCGACAAAACCGGCACTGCCTTGCGGGCTTCTTTGGCGCAGCGGGGGCTAAAGCCGAAAAGAAGTATGACGGTAAAGGCTCAGCAGAGTAGCCATAAGAATTACGCGCACCATATGGAGTACCAGACGAAGTCGGTGCTCCATATGCTGGGCTATAAGAATTATGCCTACTATTCTCCGTAGGGCATTCATCACTAGAGTGGGAGGTATCTCTACACCAACGGCAGCGGATATTGAGATGTGCCCACATAGTGTGGAGATAAAACGATTCAAAATAAAAATGCTATTGTGCAAAATACTACACCTAACAGAAATTACTAAAGCAACCTAATAAAAAAAATAAGAAAAAGGGATAAAAAGAACAGAAATAAAATAAAAGATGCAATTTACAAATGGAAGGGCTTCTCTCTCAGATTCTCCATCTCAAAAAAAAACTCACACGACTGTGTTCCCCGGCAACGGCGCCAAAAACTTGATGCGCAAATCTTAGCACACCGCTATAGGCGGTAGCGAGACTGCGGCACGAAACGGCAGTGTACCGATCGTTCAAGTAATAAAAAATGCGAATGAATCCCCAAGTATCGATCTCAAAGGAACACAGTAAGGTGGAGTTTATTATCGAGGAAGGACTTGAGATCGAAGTCCTTAACGTCGGATGGATGCGGAAATGAGGGGTTTTGGATTGTGGAAATAAAATAAAAGCTATCAACTACTCCTATGCAATGCCGCTATGCAATGCTTCGCTTGGCGGGATGGAGACTAGGCAGGCCTTGAGCGCGCTGCGTCGCAAGGGCGGATGGACGAGTAGGCAAGCGGAATCAAACTATGCAGGCCTTGAGCGCGCTGCTTCGTTAAGCGGGATGGATTACACGGGCCGCGATGCCACGCTTCGATAGGCGGATGGACGACTAGGCTAACGGAATGAGGGTCGCAAACACCTCGTCGACAAGCACGCCACTAGCAATTGCTAGTGCGGCACCGGACACGGTGGTGGAGTGGAAAATGGATGGCGGCGCACCTCATTAACACATATGAACTAAATAATTCCAAATAAATGAAATAAGCATTACAAAGCATAGTTCTTTGCATACATCATCAAAATATAGAGATTACAAACATTACATCAACATAAGGAAGAGAAAAAGGCAAGAGATACGACCGAATCCAGAGGCTCGTTGTAGATTCACGGTAGGAAGCACCGGGTTGTCAATCCACATCCTAGCTCGGTCCCAACTATCGTCCGGGGTAGAGGAGGGCTGTCACACCTCCCAATGGACCCGTCTTCTCCAGCGTTTTAAAATCCGGCCACGTCCGATGTAACACCTCCCCTGTAATGACCATATAATATGGGTCCGGCCGGGACCCCACAGCATATAACCGCCACAGTTTTAGTATTAAAAGATGATATTAACTACCCAATCTCATAACTCAGACAACACAGCGGAAACAAACTAAGCCACAGAGATTGTCCACTACTACAAAGGAGTCCAACTGGCCTTAAGGCCTTACAAAACAATGTCCAAAACATCAAACATTCCATAATAAAAGACATCCCAACAAAAGGGGAAGGATAGTTTTTCCCTACACTACCTCGGCATGCAAGCCGGATATAACAAAGTACGAAGAAAGTAATGCAGGAAATCAACTAAGCACTTCGTGAGGCTTTAGGCCTTTTTGGCCGGCGCGCTGGGTCCAGCCTGCGATTCTTGCCCTGTAACCAAATCACAAAGAGCGGTAAACGAGGGTCAGCTATGGCTGACCACAAGCGGTGTAACAACATCCCTCCTCCCGGCCGTCCTAGCGGACCCCGGGGAACTACTTCACCCTGCAAGTCAGCACTTCGTATGCAAAAGTACATAAAGGAAAGCAACATAAATACTGGCATGAGTGTCACAAGCATCATCCACGTTTCTATGTTGAGCAGGTAATAAAAGGGGCCTAACAATGCAAAATGAGTGCAAGCCCGGGATTCACCCAAGGCGCCCTAAAGCGTATGAATCTAACACATCATCATACATCACCAACACAAGGGTACTCATTACTTCCCCACAAGGGCATCAAAACCCAAGGCCAAGTGCTCTCGCTGAGACCCACCTCGCCTGGCCCACCATGCCATCGGGCTTGTCTGACAGCTCACACGCTCGGGATGCCAACAACGCACCAAGACCGATTCTAAGAATTCTGGCCAACCAAAACGTCCCAAGGCCCTGGGCTTACTTTCGGGACAACGTCCACAGATTGCCTCGCCTGGCGACCGTCAACGGACTCAACCGTAGCACAGACATTCTCGTTAGTCAACAATCGAAGGGACTAATCTTGCCGGGACACTCTCCACACGTGAATCTCAGTCTTCACGGGATAGCCAGCCGACCACAAAGACCAATCGCGCCTTCGCACAACACTAGGCATCACAAGCCCCAAAGTCCGCACATTGTTTCTCCGCCCTAAACCCAACATTCGTTACCACACGAAGCTACAAAGGCATCACAACGACGAGTTCGCCGTAATCGGATTTCTAACAAAACCCCTAAAATGCGCGTAGATCAACATCACTGGATCGGACCAACGGCCACAAATCCGGCTTCACCCACAATGCCTAATCCGCTAATGGAGCGGATCTCTAGTGCAAAACATGCCGGGGACGGACACAATCAACCCGGTGGTTTATCTTGAACCAAGGCGACCCGGATCCCTCTCACTCAACGGATCCGGTGCCAAAATGCAGAAAAAGAAGGGATGCCAAACACGCATCCTAAAGACCGGGAGGAGAAATGTCGTTACCTTTTGAGATCTCCTCCTAGCCATGAGAAGCTTGCAACCACACGGTGGAGAAGAAGCGCCTTGATGCCCTCTACGCACTGCCGGTCTCGGATCGGCGAACGGAGCTCCGACGCTCCGGCAATGGCGGATTCCCCTTCTTCTTCCTCCTTGCCTCCTCCTCCTTTCTCCAACCTAAGAGAGAGAAAGCCTTGGAAATAATGAGGGTTTAACTCCTCTACCAAGCCCTAAAACCCCCCAGCCAACCATCGCAGCCGTTGGATCAAATTCCAATAGATTTGGACGGACCGATCTCCTTCTCCGCTCAAAATCGCGGAGCAGAATAAACAGGGCGCACGATCACATGCGCACGGTCACTGGTCGTGCGCGAAGAGGACACTGGTCGTGCGCACTGTTCGAGACAGAACTCCGAATCCTTGCGAATTAACGCACGATCACATGCGCACGGTCACTGGTCGTGCGCAAAGAGGACACTGGTCGTGCGCACTGTTCGAGACAGAACTCCGAATCCTTGCGAATTAACGCACGATCACATGCGCACGGTCACTGGTCGTGCGCGAAGAGGACACTGGTCGTGCGCAGAGAACAGCTATGGAATTTTAGCCTATCCCGAACGCAGCACTACCACTCCGCCTACCTCGCTGAACTACGATTTTTGGGGTGTTACAACTCCACCCCCCTTAAACGAATTTCGTCCCGAAATTTCAGAATTTAAACAGGGAATTCATAACGCATACCTGGAGCGAAAAGTTCCAGGAAATCCTCCCGCATCGCTTGCTCACGCTCCCAAGAGAATTCGTCTCGCCCGCAGTTGTCCCATCGCACCTTTATAAGTTTGACTTGCTTGTTACGCAACTGCCGGACTTCTGAATCCTCCACGCACACCGGGCGAACCCTCGCCCCCAAGTTCTCCATCACCGGCACCGCCGCCGCTTTGACCACGACGCTCGGCTCCACCAAAGCTTTCCTCAGTACGGAGACATGAAAAACGTCATGTAATCCACTCAGCTCTGCGGACAACGCCAAACGATAGGCTGCTTCGCCTATACGCTCCGTAACCTCGAATGGACCCAAATATCTCGGACTCAACTTCTTGAGTCGCCGCACCTGCGAAACACCCTTGAACGGCTTGATCTTCAAGTAGACCATGTCGCCCACTGCAAACTCCACATTTCTGTGGCGCGCATTAAAATACTTCGCTTGTCGAACCTGAGCAACCTTCATGCGCTCCTGAATCGTCCGCACAATCTCGCAAGCATTTTCCACCACTTGCTTTCCCAAAAGCTTAGTGTCTCCCACCTCTGGCCAAGACATCGGCGTTCAACACTTCCTTCCATACAAAGCTTCGTATGGCGCCATCTTGATACTCGCCTGGAAGCTATTATTATAGGCGAACTCCACCATGAAAAGGTGGTCCTCCCAACCTTTGCCAAAGTCGAGAGCACACATCCTCAACATGTCTTCCAACGTACGGTTCGTTCGCTCCGTCTGACCATCGGTCTGCGGATGGAATGCGGTGCTAAACTTGAGCTTCGTGCCTAGACTTTTCTGCACTAATCTCCAGTCCTTCGATGTGAATCGCCCATCGCGATCACTAACGATGGTCTTCGGAATCCCGTGCAACCGCACAATGTTTCGAACATAAAGCTCCACGAGCTTCTCCACGCCATCGCTTTTCTGATTCGGAATGAAGTGGGCTACCTTCGTCAGGCGATCCACTATCACCCAAATCGCATCGTTACCCTGCTGCGATCGAGGCAAACCATGCACAAAATCCATAGAGATGTCATCAAATTTCCATTCGGGGATGGGAAGAGGCTTCAAGAACCCGTCGGGCCTTTGGCACTCAGCCTTCACCAAGGCACAAGTCTGACATCGGCTCACGTACTCGGCTACATCCCGCTTCATCCCAGGCCACCAAAAAGATTTCTTCAAATCCGCGTACATCTTTGTACTTCCTGGATGAACGGAGTACTTCGTAAAGTGAGCTTCAAACATCAACTCCTCGCGAAGCTTGTCGATGCGCGGAATACAGATCCTCCCGTCTCTCCTCAGAATTCCACCAACCATCTCCAAGGCAGTGCCTTCGCTTTGCTGAGCCTCCAACACCAACTGTTGGCACTCCTCGTCCGCACTGGTCGCCTCTCGGATTCGATCCGTTATATCACACTGCATTTCAATCCAGTTCAAACGAGCTATGCTAGACTCACCTCTAGCCACACAAGAAATGTCAAGAGACTCCAAGTCTCGAATCAAACGCTCGCTATGCGCCTCCATCCAATTACCTTGCCCGGAGTACTTCCTACTCAAAGCATCCGCCACCACGTTGGCTTTACCTGGCGTATACTGAATCTCTACGTCGTAGTCCCCAAGGAACTCGACCCACCTACGCTGCCGCATATTCAGATCCTTTTGGTCTAGGAGATACCTCAGGCTTTTGTGATCCGTGAAGATCTCCACCTTCGCACCATAAACATAGTGTCTCCACAGTTTTAGCGCAAAGATTACCTCCGCCAACTCCAGATCATGGACGGGATAATTCCTCTCATGAGTCTTTAACTGCCTTGACCCATACGCTATCACCTTGTCGTGCTGCACCAGCACGCAACCCAACCCGCAACCTGACGCGTCGCTAAAGATCTGAAATCCTTCCGTCCCACTAGGAAGACTAAGGATTGGGGCAGACATCAATCTTTCCTTCAAATTCTCGAATGCCCGGGCACACTCCGGTGTCCAAACAAACCTCTGGTCCTTGCGAGTGAGTGTGGTGAGGGGCAACGCCATCCGCGAAAAGTTCTCCACGAATCTTCTATAATAACCGGCTAGTCCAAGGAAGCTCCGGACTTCCGCCACGGTTCTCAATACAGGCCAACCCTTAATGGCTTCAATCTTCGCTGGATCTACCGCCACCCCATCTCCACTAATTATGTGCCCCAAGAAAGCCACCTTCTCGATCCAAAACTCACATTTTGAGAACTTAGCATAAAGCTGATTCTCCCTTAGAGTCTGCAATACTTGCCTCAAGTGAGACTCATGCTCTGCCTCCGATTTTGAATACACCAAAATATCATCAATAAACACCACCACGAACGAATCTAAGAACGGGCGAAAAACCCTGTTCATCAAATCCATGAACACAGATGGCGCGTTCGTCAGTCCGAACGGCATCACCGAAAACTCGTAGTGTCCATAACGAGTCCCAAACGCTGTCTTGGCAACGTCCTCTTCTCGAATCTTCAACTGGTAGTACCCCGATTTCAAATCCAACTTGGAGTACACCACCGACCCCACTAACTGGTCGAACAAATCATCGATTCGGGGAATCAGATATTTATTCTTGACGGTCAACTTATTTAGCTCACGGTAATCAATGCACAACCGCATACTTCCGTCCTTTTTCTTCACAAACAAAACCGGTGCGCTCCACGGCGAAGAGCTGGGCCTAATGTACCCTTGCTCTAACAACTCTTGCAACTGAACCTTTAGCTCGGCCAGTTCCTTCGGTGCCATTCTAAACGGAGGACGCGACACCGGCCTCGCACCCGGTACCAACTCTATCGAGAAATCGATTTCACGCTGAGGAGGTGCTCCCGGAAGCTCCTCGGGGAATACATCCTCAAATTCTTCCACCACCGGAACTTCTCTAATAGCCAACTTTGTGGAGTGAGCCTCCAACAAAGCTAAAAACGCCTTGCCTCCTTGATTCACCGCACGTCTCATTTGCATAGCGAAAATCAGGGAGCAAGCCACTCCGCTTAGGCCTTCAAACTTGACCTCTGCTCTACCTTCAGCTCTCAGGGTTACCACCTTCAAATGGCAGTCGATACTAGCTCGCTGCTCCGCAAGCCAGTCCATTCCCAAGATAACATCGAATTCGGCTAGTGGCAGAATCGCTGCTACCAACACGAAATCACAATCGCCAATTTGCATCACAATGCGTCCCTTCCTCATGGTAGTCATGAAAGACCCATTCGGCATACGAACACTCAGCTCCACTCCTGCCACTACGGGCTCAGCACCAATCTTCCGGATAAAACTTTCCGCAAGAAAAGAGTGTGACGCCCCCGTGTCGAACAACACTCGAGAGGGGTAGCCCGAAACTAGCATGAAACCTAACCACGTGCAAAACAAACATGAAAGGCCGCAAACTACATTATAGTAACAAACAAAACTTAAACCTTTCATACCTGTCACCACATCGGGTTGACGTATCGCTTCCTGTTGCCCAAGATTATAGGCCCTAGGCTGCACTGGAGGGAACCGCGAAGCACTCGACTCCGCTGCTTTCCCCTTCTCTGCAACACTGGGACCCGAACGCACCGATTGTTCTTGTCTCGGCTCTGGCCCAGCTCCGCCCTCGGTACAAAAACGACTAATGTGACCCACCTTGCCACACTGGTAACAAGTAACCGGACCTTTGGAACGGAAATCTCCCGAAGGTGCGCCACTTCTCTCCCCAGGCCTATTAGGACGGGGCTTCTTCTTCCATCGGCTGCCCTCGGACTTCCACTGGGACTGAGACTTAGAAGGCTTTCCTTCTCCCTGCCTTGCCGCAGCACCCTTTCGCCGTTGAGTTCGCTCCAAGTCGCTCTCCAGCGTGCGAGCGGCTTCGACCAACTCATTGAATCCCGCATTCTTCAAGGCTATGAGTGGTTGCCTTAAATTTTCCCTCAACCCTTGATAAAAGAGGTTATCTCTCTCTTCATCATCTGCCATTGTCGTGCCCGCATACCGACCCAACCGAGTGAACTCTTGCAGATATTCATCCACCGTCTTCTCCCGCTGCACCAAATGCAGAAACTGCCGCTGCAGTGCTAACCTTGTTGAAGCCGGAATGTAACGCTTTAGGAAAGAGTTTCCGAACTCCTCCATGGACGGAACACGCCCAACAAAAAGTCGACCGTTATGGTTCACCCACCACAACTTCGCATCGCCCTCTAACATGAAGCTCGCAAAGTGAGACTGCCTCTCAGCTGGGGTCTCAGCTGCCTTCAAGAGCTCCTGGATCCTCGAAAGCCAATCCTCGGCATCCGTTGGAGTGCCCACTCCCTTGAATGTCGGAGGGTGGAAACTCAAGAAATACTTCATGAATCGATCACCCATCGGAATAGCTCTCTCCGCTAGAGGCTCGGCTTGCCTTACTTCGACATCCGGTATATCCGGCGTAGCCGCCGGAGTGACAGGGGTCGCAACTTGCACCACCGGCGTAGGAACCCGTGGCATCGCTCCAGCTTGAGCCGCTACCATTGCCTCCGCTAGCATGCGACAGAAATCAGCCGGGGACATGCCCACATTCATGAGGCCTGGAGCAGTAGCACTACTCCCCGAAGGCTCCTCTTGCCTCCTCGATGTCCCCGCATCGTCGCCAACATCCTTTCATAAGCAAGGAAACAAATAAACGCTCATCAGGATCTAAATGCAAGACCCAACGCAGGGATACTCATGATCCCGCACAATACTCCTATGTGAACAATCTCTTACGCGATCCAAAAACACTAGACCTCACAAGAATACTAGAACCAACCTGGCTCTGATACCAAAATGTAACACCTCCCCTGTAATGACCATATAATATGGGTCCAGCCGGGACCCCACAGCATATAACCGCCACAGCTTTAGTATTAAAAGATGATATTAACTACCCAATCTCATAACTCAGACAACACAGCGGAAACAAACTAAGCCACAGAGATTGTCCACTACTACAAAGGAGTCCAACTGGCCTTAAGGCCTTACAAAACAATGTCCAAAACATCAAACATTCCATAATAAAAGACATCCCAACAAAAGGGGAAGGATAGTTTTTTCCTACACTACCTCGGCATGCAAGCCGGATATAACAAAGTACGAAGAAAGTAATGCAGGAAATCAACTAAGCACTTCGTGAGGCTTTAGGCCTTTTTGGCCGGCGCGCTGGGTCCAGCCTGCGATTCTTGCCCTATAACCAAATCACAAAGAGCGGTAAACGAGGGTCAGCTATGGCTGACCACAAGCGGTGTAACAACATCCCTCCTCCCGGCCGTCCCAGCGGACCCCGGGGAACTACTTCACCCTGCAAGTCAGCACTTCGTATGCAAAAGTACATAAAGGAAAGCAACATAAATACTGGCATGAGTGTCACAAGCATCATCCACGTTTCTAAGTTGAGCAGGTAATAAAAGGGGCCTAACAATGCAAAATGAGTGCAAGCCCGGGATTCACCCAAGGCGCCCTAAAGCGTATGAATCTAACACATCATCATACATCACCAACACAAGGGTACTCATTACTTCCCCACAAGGGCATCAAAACCCAAGGCCAAGTGCTCTCGCTGAGACCCACCTCGCCTGGCCCACCATGCCATCGGGCTTGTCTGACAGCTCACACGCTCGGGCTGCCAACAACGCACCAAGACCGATTCTAAGAATTCTGGCCAACCAAAACGTCCCAAGGCCCTGGGCTTACTTTCGGGACAACGTCCACCGATTGCCTCGCCTGGCGACCATCAACGGACTCAACCGTAGCACAGACATTCTCGTCAGTCAACAATCGAAGGGACTAATCTTGCCGGGACACTCTCCACACGTGAATCTCAGTCTTCACGGGATAGTCAGCCGGCCACAAAGACCAATCGCGCCTTCGCACAACACTAGGCATCACAAGCCCCAAAGTCCGCACATTATTTCTCCGCCCTAAACCCAACATTCGTTACCACACGAAGCTACAAAGGCATCACAACGACGAGTTCGCCGTAATCAGATTTCTAACAAAACCCCTAAAATGCGCGTAAATCAACATCACCGGATCAGACCAACCACCACAAATCCGGCTTCACCCACAATGCCTAATCCGCTAACGGAGCGGATCTCTAGTGCAAAACATGTCGGGGACGGACACAATCAACCCGGTGGTTTATCTTGAACCAAGGCGACCTGGATCCCTCTCACTCGACGGATCCTGTGCCAAAATGCAGAAAAAGAAGGGATGCCAAAAACGCATCCTAAAGACCGGGAGGAGAAATGTCGTTACCTTTTGAGATCTCCTCCTAGCCATGAGAAGCTTGCAACCACACGGTGGAGAAGAAGCGCCTTGATGCCCTCTACGCACTGCCGGTCTCGGATCGGCGAACGGAGCTCCGAAGCTCCGGCAATGGCGGATTCCCCTTCTTCTTCCTCCTTGCCTCCTCCTCCTTTCTCCAACCTAAGAGAGAGAAAGCCTTGGAAATAATGAGGGTTTAACTCCTCTACCAAGCCCTAAAACCCCCCAGCCAACCATCGCAGCCGTTGGATCAAATTCCAATAGATTTGGACGAACCGATCTCCTTCTCCGCTCAAAATTGCGGAGCAGAATAAACAGGGCGCACGATCACATGCGCACGGTCACTGGTCGTGCGCGAAGAGGACACTAGTCGTGCGCACTGTTCGAGACAGAACTCCGAATCCTTGCAAATTAACGCACGATCACATGCGCACGGTCACTGGTCGTGCGCGAAGAGGACACTGGTCGTGCGCACTGTTCGAGACAGAACTCCGAATCCTTGCGAATTAACGCACGATCACATGCGCACGGTCACTGGTCGTGCGCGAAGAGGACACTGGTCGTGCGCAGAGAACAGCTATGGAATTTTAGCCTATCCCGAACGCAGCACTACCACTCCGCCTACCTCGCTGAACTACGATTTTTGGGGTGTTACATCCGATGCGAAGAAATCCTTCCTTGGCGATGAAGATGAGTGTAGAATCTCCTCTTTAAAGCCCTTGGATGAAGGAGGGGGCCTAGGGGGCGAACACCTGCGGAAATGGGCGGAACGGCGGAGCTGGGCGAGAAAAACAGTGAAGGATCCAACCTAATTCGCGAGCAGGAATATTTATAGGCGGTGGAATAAACAGTGTGCACAATCATTGGCGCACGACCAGTGGTCATGCGCGCTGGAATCCTGTGATCATGCGCCTGCCTGGGTGGAGCCTGCAATGAAAGAAATTTATAAAATTCCATGTTCGCACGACCAGTGGCGCACGACCGGTGGTCGTGCGCACTATCGTAGGTGGTCGTGCGCACTGGTCGAAACAGAACTCATAAAATTGATGTTAAGTGCGCACGAACAGCGGCGCACGACCGGTGGTCGTGCGCAATATCGTTGGTGGTCGTGCGCACTGTCCGAGACAGAACTCAAAAAATAGGGTTAAGTGCACACGATCAGCGGCGCACGACCAGTGGTCGTGCGCAATAGAAACAGTGATCATGCGCAGAGTTCCTGTACATAATTGTACCGGGAACACCCGCACGACTCCTGTTCCAGCACAACCACGAATCCAGCCACTGAAAGTGGCACTTAACAATCCATGAAAACTACTAAAAATGAAGAACATGAAATAACACCAAAAATGGGCCTAGAGGTGCACTTAGCATGGAGTGTCAAATATGAGTGAAAACATGTCTAAAGTGAAGTGCATAGACTAGAAAATCAGCCCAGATGAGTCCATAAATGTGTATATATTTGGGACTCATCAAGATTCCCGAGATCGATGCGGATGTGGCTTGCCACCGCCTCAACCTCGACCCCGGCACCCGCCCCATCTGCCAAAAGAAAAGGGCCACGACGGACAAGCTGGAGGGACCAATCCACGTGGAGGTGAAAAAGCTCATGCAAGTAGGTTTTGTATCAGAGATCCAGTATCCAGGCTGGGTCTCCAATGTAGTCATGGTGAAGAAGGGAGGAGGTAAGTGGCGCATGTGTATCGACTTTTCACTTCTTAATAAATCATGCTGAAAGATTGCTACCCCCTTCCCAGGATCGACGCGCTGCTTGACTCAGCCGTTGGTTTCTCTGTAATGTCTTTCTTAGATGCTTTTTCAGGTTATCATCAAATCTGCATGCATCCCCCGGACATCAAAGATGTCTCTTTCATCACGGGGGACGGATGCTACTGTTATAAGATGATGCCCTTTGGGCTCAAGAATGCAGGTGCCACTTATCAAGGGATGATGGATCGGGTCTTTCGCGAACAAAGGGGAAGAAACTTGGAGGTCTATGTCGATGATCTCATGGTAAAGAACCGGGACCTTGGGTCTCACCTCCGAGACCTTGTGGAGACGTTCGGGACCCTACAGAAGTATAAGATGAAACTCAACCCCTTGAAGTGTGTCTTCGGGGCTAGCCGAGGGAAGTTCCTAGGCCACTTACTCACCCCGGCAGGAGTGGAACCTAACCCAGACTAGGTCAAGGCGATAATGGAGTTGGGGTCGCTGAGAAGCCCGAAGGCGGTCCAAAGCCTCACGGGGAAGTTGGCCGGACTCAGCAGGTTCCTCTCCAAGGCGGGAGAGAAGTGTGCGCCCTTCTTTAAGGTGCTAAGGGCCAACAAAAAATTTGAATGGACTTCGGAATGCGAGGGAGCCTTCCAAGCCTTGAAAGAGCAACTCACCCAAACCCCCTTACTTCAAGGGCCGAGATCGGGAGAAGACCTATCCCTATACCTGGGAGTGGGACTTGAGGCGGTAAGTTCAGTATTGATATGAGAAGAAGGAAGAAAGCAGATCCCTATCTACTATGTCAGCCGAGTGCTGAAAAAGGCAGAGCTCCGGTACCCAATTTTGGAGAAGTTGGCTTTTGCATTGGTGGTGGAGGCTCGGAGACTCCGACCCTACTTCCAGGCACATTCAATCAAAGTGGTAACAGATCACCCACTTCGCAAGGTCTTGGAAGGGGTGGAACACTCGGGAAGATTGGCAAAGTGGTCTGTGGAGCTGAGCGAGTTCGATATTACGTTCGTACCCAGAACATCAATCAAGGCCCAAGCGGTGGCGGACTTCATGGCCGACTATACGACCGAGGTGGAGGTACATGAACCCCCCCCCCCCCCCCCCCCCCAGTGGCATGGAGGATGTTGGTGGATGGTGCCTCAGGAAAGCACTCCTATGGAGGGGGAATCATCCTAGTGAGTCCCCAAGGGACAAAGATCGAGCAAGCCTTGAACATCCATTTTCCAATTACCAACAACCAAGCAGAGTACGAGGCGGTGATAGCGGCCGGCGGTTAGCTCGAGAACTGGGAGTGCAAGATGTGGAGGTCTCGACGGACTCCATGGTGGTAGCATGCCAAGTTAAAGGAGAGTTTGAGGCAAAGGACCCGACCCTCCTGCGGTACTTGGAGAAGGTCAAGGGAGTCATCAGGCAGTTCCACACTTTCTCCAACAAACACGTGCCAAGGGAAGAGAGCACCCCCGCGGACCTCCTAGCCAAGTTCGGTCCTCGAGCATGAGGGACGGTTTCAGAACTCTTCCGGCCCTCCATCGAGGAAGGAGAACTGATGGAGGTAGATCAGCGGGTCTCATGGATGGATCCCTTCATCTCTTTCCTATCATCAGGGAAGTTCCCTGAAGGAGACATAGACAGGCAACGCTTCAGGTATAAGTCGGCTTATTACTCTTTACATGTAGGAGGGCTGTACAGGAAGACTCTCTCAGGACTCTTGGCCCGTTCTGTTTCAGAGGAGGAGATTCTGAGAGTACTAGAAGAAATTCACTCCGGGGAGTGTGGGAGTCACTCCGGGAGCCGAACTCTGGAAGTAAGGGTGTTGAGACAAGGCTATTTCTGGCCCACCCTTAGCAAGGATGCGGTAGAGTTCGCAAGGAGGTGTTCAAAGTGCCAGCTCTATGCTCCACTCCAACTCCTCCCAGCTCAGAGGCTCCGAACAATCACTGCTCCCTGTCCTTTTGCCATATGGGGGTTGGACCTAGTTGGCCCTTTCCCTCAAGCTAGTGGAAAAAGATGATTCTTACTGGTCATGATCGATTATTTCTCCAAATGGGTAGAAGTGAAAGCGCTCGCCAAGGTAACATCTCAAGTTGTGAGGAATTTTGTATGGGGAGAAATAATCTGCAGGCACGGCCTCCCCCTGGCTATAGTGACGGACAACGGGCCGTAATTTGCTAGCGAAGAATTCATTCGCTTCTGCACCCAGCTTGGCATTGACCTCAGGTTCGCATCGGTTGACCACCCAAGAAGCAACGGCCAGGTGGAAGCGGTAAATAAAGTAATCGTCAACCTACTGAAGAAGAAGGTGGAGAACCTCCGAGGGAACTAGGTAGAGCAAATACCATCCATTCTCTGGGCCCTGAGGGTACCCCTAACACCGCCACCGGGGAGACCCCGTTCAAACTTTCTCATGGATCCGAAGCAGTCCTTCCCATAGAATTTGAAGCGAAAACCCCCAGGGTGATCGCCGCAGGTAAAGGGAATTAAGACTGGCGAGCGGCAAATGATGAGGAACAAAGGTTATCCTTGGACCTAGTGGAGGAACTCCGGGACCAGGCCACCATCCGGCAGGAGGAAATCAAGCGACGAATGGCCCGATATTTTGACAAGCACATCCGAGTAAAGCACTTTCATGAAGGAGATCTGGTCTTGAAAATGGTCGACGCAGCCGGAAGAGGAGCCGCGGTAGGTAAGCTCAACCCCAATTGGGAGGATCCATACATTGTAAGCGAAGTGCTCAAGTCAGGGGGGTATCACCTCCGAGATTTGGAAGGGGTACCTCTCGGCCGAGCCAGAAGTGGAGACGATTTAAAGCGATTCTACCCTTGAAAGATTTATTACGATTTTAGTTGAATACATCTTCACTTGATTATTACAGCTGTTATACGAGGGCTAGCAAGGCGACAAGTCTTGGTGCTGGAATGGCCCAGATCGATTCCGCTCCCAGGCTCTCACAAGACGGGGGGTTCAGGTTGATCTCTGGAGAGGCTGGCCAGGTGACAAGTATCTGTGATGGAATGCCCTAGATCGATTCCGCTCCCGTGCTCTCACTAGACGGGGGGTTCAGGTTGATCTCTGGAGAGGTTGGCAAGGTGACAAGTATTGGTGCTGGAATGCCCCAGATCGATTCCGCTCCCGGGCTCTCACTAGACGGGGGGTTCAGGTTGATCTCTGGAGAGGATGGCAAGGTGACAAGTATTGGTGCTGGAATGCCCCAGATCGATTCCTCTCCCGGGATCTCACTAGACGGGGAGTTCAGGTTGATCTCTAGAGAGGCTGGCAAGGTGACAAGTATTGATGCTAGAATGCCCCAGATCGATTCCGCTCCCGGGCTCTCACTAGACGGGGGGTTCAGGTTGATCTCTGGAGAGGATGGCAAGGTGACAACTATTGGTGCTGGAATGCCCCAGATTGATTCCACTCCTGGGCTCTCACTAGACGGGGGGTTCAGGTTGATCTCTGGAGAGGCTGGCAAGGTGACAAGTATTGGTGCTGGAATTCCCCAGATCGATTTAGCTCCCGGGCTCTCACTAGATGGGGGGGGGGGGGGGGGGGGTTCAGGTTGATCTCTGGAGAGGCTGGCAAGGTGGTTGGTGCCGGAATGCCCCGGATCGATTCCGCTCCCGGGCTCTCACTAGACGGGGGGTTCAGGTTGATCTCCGGAGAGGCTGGCAAAGTCACAAGTGGTTTGGGTAGGTAAATAAGATACTCACGTTAGGAGGTTTGGCTCGTAAGCGACCTCAAGACCCGGGCGAGGTGAGACCGAAGGTCCGCTCGCATATGAGAGTCATTCGCGGCAGGGCAATAGAGTCGGCGGCTCGCAAGGTCACTCACGAACGATAGTGAAGCAAATAAGGATGGTAAGCCGGGAGGAGTCTGTTTTCGCGGTGATCCGCGGATACGGTAAGAGCTCGCAAGAGGCGGGTGCGAACGAGGAAGGCTAATATAGACCCCTCCCGAAAGGCTCCCTAGCGAGGAACGTCCCGAACAGAGATAAGGTCCTACAACCTGAGTCCTAACGACGCCGCAGAAGAAAGGTAGGCGAGAGCAACCTGGACACAACGTAACGAGGAAAAGCTGCCAATAAAAGAGAGGCGAGCGTGAACGTTGAACGAAGGTCTACAGACACGAACATAAGAAAATTAGGGTCGCGCGAGCACGATAGAAAAGATCGCATGCGAATCATAAGTGAAATGATAATACAGGAAAGATAGATAAAACATTCCCTTTCATTCCCCACAAAAGATTACAGTCCAACGGCGGGCTCGCCGGCAAAAAGGAAAAACCTTTTACATTATAAATAACAAAATATTTTAAGGCATTTCGCCAGATGGCATTTCAACCGCTCTCTCGACCCTCCGCCTCGGAGATGGGTGCGAATAAGTCTTGGACGACTTCCTCCGCGGTAAACTCCATAGCATCGGGAATGATCATGTCCGCTCCTTTGAGAATTTCTAGGACGAGCTCCACGATCTCCATCGACCTCTTGCGGTCGGCTTCTTTCTCTTCCCGTGACTGACCGTGAGTCCCATCTCGCGGAGGAGGAGGAGGAAGCACCGCCGAGGTCATGTCGTGGAACTGGGCCTTGAGGCAGGTGTTATCCAGCTCCAAGTCAGCGATCCGCGCGTGAAGCTGGCTGACGGACTTGGCATCCTGCAAAAAGCGGCTTAGCGAGGAAAAGCAAAGCCGAACTGGAAAGAATATTCGCAAAGCACTACTTACCAGTCCGCCTTGAAGACTGGCGAGGAGGCCCTCCGATAAGGCCTCCTTCCCCTTAAGCTCCGCGACTTCGTCCGCAGACCTCTGGAGCTCAACATTTAGCTCCCTGATCACCCTATCCGCCGTAAAATACTGGCGACCCACCTTGTGGGTTTGCTCCATCGCCCGGAATTGGGCTCGCATCGCCTCGTATACGACCCCCCTCGGCATGAAGGACCGAAAAAGAGAGGCATCCTCGCGACCGTAGAGGCCGAAGGCGAGGGAGAACGCCTCACCCCTGGCCTTGTCGTCCTCTACCCAGGAAGGTAGTAGAGAGGAGTAGACGACCTTGTTCTGGTCGGGTCCCACGCAAGCACCGGTTCGCCAACCGCATTCGCAAGCTTCATGCCGAGCCCGAAGTTAGTATGGCTCCACGACCCGCAGTGGAAGGGGCCTTCTTGGTGAGCTCCTGACCCGCAGTGGAAGGAGAGGGGAGATCGGGTTCAGATAGTTCCACGACTTCTTTCGCCTTGGCAGTGGAAGGGGCCTTCTTGGTCTTTTTCACCGCCCCCTGCGAGGCGGACCGACGTAGGGGAGGAGGGCGTTTCTTTCCTGACGAAGAACTCGGGACGTCGCGACAAGCCTCGGCGGCCGCCTGCGCGAGCTAGCCCGAGGTGAGGGAAGGAGGAGGCGCATGAGGAGGGTTGAGTGGGAGTTCACGCTCTCCTGCAAAGATGACGGGGAACGTTAGACAATCGAGAGGGAAGAGAGCAAGGAAGTTGACAAGTGCGAGTCAAACCTTCTCCTGGGGGGACAGGCGGCAAAAGGTCCACTCGCTCTCGGAGGAAGGCGACCTCGAAGTTTCTTCCTTTGAGATATTGGTACAGGACTGCATCACAACCCCCTAGCGTGGTCGGAGGGCGATAAGCGGCCTCATCCCGCTGGGTGGGAGCATTGGAGACGTTGTCGAAGGGACCCTTCACCAGGATGAACTTCTGCGTCCAATAATGAGACTTGTTCACCGTCTCGCAGACGGTGACATGTTGGCTCGCGAAGTGAGCCGTCCCATCCCTATACGCGCGGAACGAAAAGACCTTGCGGAAGACGAGCAGGCTGAACTCGATCCTCTCTGCCCTGAGATAACTGGCAAACGTGACCACCACGGCGATCGTGTTCGGCGTTAGCCGGCTCAGCAGAATGCCGAAATACTTGAGCACCTGGAAAGGTCGACAAGGTTTAAGCGACGTTCGCAAAGCAAGTCAGGGATATAAGGGGTGAGAAATAAATATACCTGGTGCACTTCCGGCCAGAGTGAGAGTCGCAACCCATTTTCGAAGTGGGCAACGGGAATGGCGAGTTCGTCGGGATGTGGGTCACTGATGGTGTCCCTATCGGTAGGGCAGCGAGCCACAAAACCGGAGTGGATGTACTGGTCGGCGGCGGCCTGGTAATCCTCTTTTGTAAGGTTGGCGCAATAGAAAATGCCATCGAGGAAGGCCTGGCACACTTGGATCGCCCCTCAGCTTCCGCCTCGCCGACCATGATGTCTGGGATCCGCAGAATCGCAAAAGTCGCGAGGGCGAGCTAGATATGCGAGAGAAACAGAAAGAGAGAGAGCGCGAGGGAGCAACAGTAAATGCGGTGGATGGAAAGGAAAAAGGTCGGCTATTTATAGAAATAAAAAGGCGGGAAGATGCCGAAGCATCGGTATCTACGGATAGCGGATTCGCGCGGTACTCTTCCGCCTCCAGGGATCCCATTCGCTCCTGGCGAGTCGACACCCTGTCAAAAGCTTTCTCCCATTGGCGAGCTAGCGCTAAATAATAAATCATAAAAATGCAAGGGCAGTACGCGAGTGCGAGTAATAGAAGCACAAATGTAATCCGCGCAAGAGCGAGCCAGGTAGGGTGAAGGAAGAGATAAAGAACAGGGAAAATAAAGGGCTCGCAAGCGAGTCAAAGTATCATTATTACAAACTGATAAAAATTGTTCACGACCCTTCCTATCGAAGAGGAGGGGGGAAGAAAAACAATAAAAAGCAATACGAGAATCCTCAATATCGCAACCACTTCCAGCGACCGCGACCCCGGACACTAGAGTGAGGGGGAACTCGCGGGTAGTGATACTCGCGGAGTGACCGGTTCGCCTGGCTCGTTAGTCGCATGTAATCGTCGATGCGAGCAATGTATACTCTGAAGGAGGTCGCATCACCATGATCAGTCGTCCGTATCTCGGTGAGAACGCGCGCATTCGCGTCCTCCATCGCGGCGAACCTTTCTTAATTAGCGAGCCGATCCAGCCGATTCTGTTCATGTAGATCCCTCAGCAGGGTGGTATGCTTCTGGAATATCTCAGTGACCCGCCTCTTCATTCGCTCTGGATCGCTGGGATCCCCCAGAAAGTCGGCGACCTGACTCGGCGAGGGGGGTGGAGATATCTCCAACGCTCCAGATTCTGACTCGGAGAGAGGGGTCATAGGATTACCTGCGAAGTTGGAATCAGCGATAAGGTGAAAAACAACACTCAGTAGGGATAGTCTAACCTAGTGGAGGAATTTGAGTATTGGGCCGTGATGAGTCCTGATCATATACACTTTTATGGACTCATCTGGGCCATTTATTTAGTCATTTAACCGCACTTTAGCCCGGTTGTAGTTCATATTGATCAGTTTATGCTAGGTGCACTTCTAGGCCCATTCTGGTGTAATTTCGTATCTATCTTTGTTATTAGTTTTCTTGCGCTGCTAAGTCCCACTTTCAGCGGCTAGATTAGTGGTATACGCTGGAATAGGAGTCGTGCAGGTGTTCCCGGTGCAATTCTGCACAGGAACACTGCGCACGATCATCGGTTCTATTGCGCACGACCACTGGTCGTGCGCCACTGATCGTGTGCACTTAACCCTTTTTTCATGAGTTCTGTTTGGTGCAGTGCGCACGACCATCTACGATAGTGCGCACGACCACCGGTCGTGCACCACTGTTCGTGCGCACTTATCATCAATTTTATGAGTTCTGTTTCGGCTAGTGCGCACGACCACCGACGATAGTGCGCACGACCACCGGTCGTGCGCCACTGGTCGTGCGAACATGTTATTTTATAATTTCTGTCTTTGTAGGCTCCGTCCAGGCAGAGCGCACGATCACAGGATTCTAGTGCGCACGACCACTGGTCGTGCGCCAATGACCGTGCGCACTGTTTAATTCCAGCGCCTATAAATTCCGCTGCTCGCGATTTAGGTCAGATCGCTCGCTGTTTTCCGCCGTTCCTGCTCCAGTTTCGTCCGACTTCGCCCCTCCACCGTCGCCCACCATCTAGAGGTGCTCCGGGCTTGTTCTTCACGCCAATCTTGAGCCGGAGTTTCCTCTCGGCCTCCTCCTTCATCCAAGAGCTCCAAAGGAAGATCTAGCCGCCATCTCCATCGAGCAAGAGGAAGTTTGCAACCTCTACCGGATCGTGACACGAAGAAGACGGGTCCATTGGAGAGTCGTGACAGCTCTCTCTACCCCAGACGTAGTTGCGGTCCGATCTTGTACGCGGATTGACAACCCGGCGATTCCAACCGTGAATCTACAACGAGACTTCAGATTCGGTCGATTTCTTGCCTTATTCTTCTCTTTTTGATGTAAATGTAGCTAGATCTAATCATGATGATGAAGTGGCACTTGAATTAGTTATATTTACATATATATTTCATGTCTATGTGATTGTGTAATTTATCTATTTGAGTTGCTTGAGGTGCGCCGCCGTCCATTTCCATCCCGCCGTCACGTTCGTGCACCGCACTAGCAATTGCTAGTGGCGTGCTTGTCGAAGAGGTGCTTGCGACCCTCACTCCACTAGCCTACTCGTCCATCCGCCTACCGAAGCGTGGCATCGCGGCCCGTGTATTCCATCCCACCTAACGAAGCAGCGCGCTCAAGGCCTGCATAGTTCGATCCGCTTGCCTACTCGTCCATCCGCCCTTACGAAGTAGCGCGTTCAAGGCCTACGTAGTCTTCCATCCCGCCGAGCGAAGCATTGCATAGCGGCATTGCATAGGAGTAGTTGATAGCTTTTATTTTATTTTCCAAAAGCCAACCCAACTCCCCCGCATTCCATCCGATTTAAGGACTTCAATCTCAAGTCCTTCCTCGATAATAAACTCCACCTTACTGTGTTCCTCAAGAGACCGACACTCGGGGATTTTCCCCATTATTATTACTTGCGCGACCGGTGCACTTGCCGAATCATCGCATCAAGTTTTTGGCGCCGTTGCCGGGGAGCACAGTCGTGTGAGTTTTCTTGAGTGGGAGAGCCGAGAGATAGTAGTTCTTCCAGTGTGTATAACCGCTTTCTTATTTTTGTTTGCCTTATAATTATCTTTTGTTTGTTTTTATTTCTTCCTCCCCTATTTTAAAGTTTTAGGCAAGTTTTATTCAAGGAGTTTTTCTAGTTGTGTAGATTTCCTTGCAAAGAATTTCAGTTTCTTTTTATCTGCTTTGAATTTTGAAAATGTCGTCATGGGGTATTTCGCCTAGCTTTAATGATAAGATGGTTTATTATATAGACCAAATGAATGAGTTGAATGCTAGGCAGTGTAGGAACATTGTTTGCTTGTTGTGTCGAGGAGAGGGTCATGAATTGAAGGACTGTCCTAGTCTTTTCAAGCCTGACCGCCACTCCTCCACTCAGGACAACATTGTCCCTATCGCTCATTCTTTACCCATGGAGGCAATTGTGCCCTCTACCCCCGAGCTTGTCTCGTGCACGGACTCCTCACTCCCTGTTTATGGCTTCACTCCCAGTGATGATGATCACTCATCTGTTAGCCAACAAGGAGAGGAATGGGAGCTCCTAGATGCACCTGAGTATGATGAGGAAAGTATTCTTTCCATCGGGGAGGCTTTAGCAGATCTTTTTGCGGAGGAACCGAATATTTTTGTCCCTCCAGTTTCTTTGCAAGATCTTTCTACACATATTCTTTATGATCCTATCGAAGTAAAGGAGCTGGGTGATGCTTCTGACTCGGAGGGTGCTCCAAAGTGGGATGAGGATGTCATTTTCCCTGAGGGGGAGAATGAATACTTTGAACACGATGATGCACCTCGGTGGGATGAGGAGGATACTCTCTCTGATGAGGAGGTTTGCACTTCTTCATGGGACGAGGAGGTCCAAATCACCACTGAGGCTCCTGAGTTCTCAAGTCCCCCTTGCTATGATATTTACGATGATGATAGTGATCTACCCTTGGATCCTGCTGGGAGTGAGACCGGGATCACTCCCCCGATTGATGTTTATTTATGTTCTTCGTCTTCTTTATTTCTTGATCCCCTTTCTTCATCCGAGCCTGTGCAGGTTGAGTCTTCACAGGTATCCCAGGAGGACTTGGAGCTTTTTGCTCAAGTCAATGATGAGAGTATCCTCTCATGTGAGGAGGTTTATTCCCCCTCCGTTGAGGAAGCTCCACTCATTGCCTTTTCCTCCTGCTGCCTCCCTGTTGACGATACCTTGCTAGGCAAGGATGTGTTTTGTGAGATGAGTGAGGACCAGGCCTCCTCCTTTTCTTACATTCTCTACCCTCTACCTGTGAGGAGCAGGTATCTATATTTAGGTAGAGGGGTGACTGTTCTATCACCGTATCGGTACCCGCTACCGACATGGATATTAGGCCAGTTACCTGTCCACTTCTCCTTCCATAAGCCCATTAGCTAGAACTCTTAAAGTTTGAATAAGTCGTGCTGGGAGGACAATAACCCCAGTAGTTATCTTCTTTTCTGCATTTTTATTTCATCTAATCATGTTGAGTTAGTAGTATTTTCATTTCAGTTTTCTTTTGTCTTTTGTTTTTGCGGAGCTGACCCCTGCAGGTATCTTCTCTGGATGGCGGATGCTGCAGCTTAGTCTTGGTTTAAACGCCAATCTTCTGGTATGCTCACTTGCTGAGCATTGGGTACTCTCTTCCCCTAGCCTTTTCTGATTTTCATGTCATATATTATGCGGATTGTTTAGTTTAAGTCTGGGGGAGAGTAGTTTTGTTTACCCGCTCACGTGCACTATTGCACTGCATGCTAGAAGATTTCATTTAAAATATTTTGTTTATTTTCATTGCACACCACATCACCCACTTGAGCGCGTACACATCTGTTTGCTTGCTCTGTTGTGAATTTAATTCTTCTGCTTATTTGGGAAAGTCTAGGTGATGGCTTAGGACTATGTAGCAGAGTAAAATGTTGACTCCCATAGTGCTCCTAGTCGAGTGCTCGGTTGCATAGAAATTTGTGTAGAGTAGACTTCTCTTTATACTTATGGTTTTATATTTTTCTTATTAGTGTAAATGTTGTTTACTCTACTCAAATGGTGAATTCGGTGGAATCAAACGGTAGCATAGGGATGTGTGTAAACGATCGCTAGATTCGTATTGCTTGAGTCGGGAGAAAGGAGAATCTTTCTCGGTGGCTAGAACTTGCCCCAAGCGATTCTTGAAGCATGAGTATACGGTTAGTCAATTGTGTGAATGTGATTTAGGCCATCATTTTGGCCCGTTTGAGCCTTTGTGCCTATCCCTACCGCTATATCCTCGCTAGCCCAGTTGTGCCTACCCGTTCTTTGATTCAGCCCCACTTTTATTTCACCAAAGCCCAAAAGCCAATCCTAGTCGCACACCCAAATCTGAGCTTTAGCTGTTTATTATTTTCATGAGTTGGGTTGTTGATGTGGTAATATGTTTGTGAAGATGTGGACGTGTCCTTTTGTTTATTTGCTGAAAATGATAAGAAAAGAAAAAAAATGAGAAAAAGAAAAGAAGTTAAAAAAAAGGAAAGAGAAGGAGTGTTTAATTGAAAATCTTTATGTATAGATTTATGTTTGGGAGTAGGCGGTGCACGCACCCATGCTGTTAAGTCCAAGTCTGGGGGTGTTGTGTACCCGCGTGTTTGTGTGGTGAATGAGGATAGTTTCCTGCATTAGCCCATTTGGGGTTTAGTGCTTGAGCCATCGTCTTTATCATTGTATATGATATAAAAATTCGGTGGTTTTTAAATTAAGCGAAGGTTAAAGATTTTTTTTCAAACCATATCCGATAAAGGCAAGCGTACCTTATCGTCTATAGTATAGGATATAAAGAAATATCAAGGTCGTATTCCACGGGGCGCGTTGATTACTTCTACTTTGAGGAAAGTCACCATTATCTTATCTAACAATATTTTTGAGTTTTAATTACTTAGCTAGAAGAAAGGAAAATGCAAACTAATTGAAGGGTTGTGATGAAGATAAAAGAGGCTAGCACTCAATCAAAAGTCACCTTGGAGTGAGAATAGACAAGTAAAAGGAAATTAAATCTAATTCCGTTTAAATTGAACTACTTGACCGTGGAGGTTCCCGAAGCTCGAACATGCCTCTCTCGAGGTTAATGCCCAACTAAGATTAGGAAAAATCAACCGGACTCTCGTCCTATAATCGATTACCTAAAACTTGCTTTACGAGGTGAACCCCACTATTGGATTTGACTCCAATCCGGGAGATTTACGTCATCCTCTCTCGAGGGGTGCGTGCAACTCTCTTTACCCTTGAGTGATCGATTCATACTTTGAGCCTCTCGGCTAACTAAATATGAAAACTTAAGCGAAAACCATATATCGAAAATATGGCCTCACCAATTAAAAATCAAGGGTAATTCAAGTGTTTATAAAAACGAAAAAAGAAAACTTTAGAAGATCATAACTTGTCTAACTCATCCTCGGATCATTTTGATCGAGTACTAATGAGGATTAGTTAATCATGGTGGAGGGGGAAGAGAAAGAAAGATAAAAATGCATATTAAGAAAATTTAACTAAGTAAGGAGGAGACAAAAAGAAAGAGAACAAACTATTTTTATTTAAATGAAAACTATTACAAGACTTAAGAGAGGAAATTGCAAGCTAGGAAGAACAAGATTACAAGCTTAAACTAAACTATTGCATTGAAGGAAAAATAATACATTGCATTAGAAAAGGAAGAGAGCATGATAGTAAAGAGACATGAACATGAACATGAAAAGAGAAAAATACTCAAGAATGGCTCTAGCAGCACCTCCCCCACTCCAAAATTCTCAACCCTGGACTCAAGGAGAGCCTCTGTATTTATAGGCGAAATTTTCAAGTTACACGCCCTCGGTCATGGGCGTGACCAAGGGTGTGTAATCACTGTAACATTGGATCCGGCAGCGGCATGGGCTTGGCGTGACGGCAGGAGAAAATCGGACATGTCACGGGCGTGACATATGGGTCACAGGCGTGACTCAGGATGGCTTCATTTAATGCGGCATGGGCTAGGCAGACGGCGCGACGGCGTGCTTGGATCACGCGGGAAGGTCACGGGCGTGACTTTGGGTCACGGGCGTGACTTTTGTTGACTTCTCAACGGCAACTTCTCGTCTCGACGGCAGCTCCACGTGGCAGATTCTAATATTACACGCCCATGGTCACGGGCGTGACTTTGGGTCACGGGCGTGACCTGGGGCGTGACTGGGTGTGGACTAGCTCAACAGCACGACATCGACCTGGACTGGTCTTCAAGTTACACGCCCTTGGTCACGGGCGTGACCGAGGGCGTGTAATGCAATATTTTCCCAATTTGTCCAAAAATCTGCAAATATTAAAATTAGGCTAAGTTAGAATCAAAATTACAAAAAGAACTACTTATAACCTAAAATTGACATAAAAAGGAAAAATCATATTAAATAATTACAAAAATTTCTATTAAAAACTTATATAAAAACTACTTTATCAAATACCCCCATACTTGAGGTTTTGCTATTCCAGAGCAAAAGTGTAAGACATAATATATAAGACATCCATAGGATTTTTAATTTCAAACTAAAATTTTACTAAACCAAAAGTTAAGTTAAGAATAAATTCTAGGAGGAGTTAAGTTCTAAATTATGATGATGATTTGAAAAGAAAGAAAGTTGTTTAAGCAAGGACTTCTCAAGACAATTAATTAGCTTACCAAAATTGTAGAAATCATAAAACAAAATTAAATTAGAATTATAAGAACTCTATTTCAAAAGATACTTAAGGAAAAGAAACTTACTAAATATTGCTCTCTCCATAACTTAAGTTAATCCTAGATCAAAGATATTGGCTAAGGGGAGGGGATTTACAAAGCTTGGCATAAGAAGAGATCTTTGATTTGAGGTGATGAATTTTATCCTCTCACCTCAATATATTTTTTTCTTTTTGTATATGTTTAGGAGTAATGAATTTATTCTTTTTTTTTTACTCCATGCCATATTATTTTTTTTTAAATTCTCTTCTAAAAAAATCCCAAATTGTATATGTTTAGGAGTAATGAATTTTATCCTCTTACTCCATGCCATATAATCTTTTAAATGATTTTGGGTGCATATGTTTAGGGAATAATGAATTTTATCCTCTTATTCCCATGACATATGATCTTTTACACACTTTTTTTATATGCCATCAAAAGGGTAGGGTAGAAAAAATTCTAGTTTATAAATTAAATTATGTTGAGAGCAAATTCTAGTAAAATTAAATTTCCTAAGATCTAAAGAGCTAGAAGAAAATATAATTGAAATCTAAAGTGGTTTAGCAAATTTACTACAAAATGAAGCCATCTAAAGATAAAAAGAGAAGTCATGCTAACAAAGATTCTCTAATCAAACTCAACTCATAAGATGGTTCTTAAAACAAGATTACCTAAAATTTAAAATTAACAAACTATGATAAACAAAATTTTAGCCAATTAAAAAAACTAAAGATGCTTATAAACATTCTTAACTAGATTTCTAAGAAATCACAAAACAACAAGTAGGAGGGGTATAAGAATTTTTGGAATTTTTGATATTATCTTTTTTTTGAATTTTTGATATTATCTTTTTTTGAATTTTTGAATTTTTCTTATTTACAAACTATTTACAAAGAAAGGAAACTAGCTTTAAAACTAACGATTTTTGTTAAGTCTTGGACTTCCCAAGGGCTACCCGGTGAAGGGTTCGCAAGGTACTAGGAGGTGTGATGGGATAAAATCCCAAACGTCCCTTTCCAAGATTTAAGTTTTCGATTTTTTTTTTATAATTTTGTTTTTGTTTTTTTTTTTTGAGTTTTTGGTTTTACAAGTGCTTAAATAAAAGAAAACATAGGAAAGAAAGAAAAAAGAAATTTTTTGTTTTTGAAAATTTTCTTTTAAAACTATTTACAAATATTTACAAAGGACTATTTACACCCCCATACTTAAAGTTAAACATTGTCCCCAATGTTTAACATTGACTATTTACACCCCCCGGCAACGGCGCCAAAAAACTTGATATAAAAATTCGGTGGTTTTTAAATTAAGCGAAGGTTAAAGATTTTTTTTCAAACCATATCCGATAAAGGCAAGCGTACCTTATCGTCTATAGTATAGGATATTAAGAAATATCAAGGTCGTATTCCACGGGGCGCGTTGATTACTTCTACTTTGAGGAAAGTCACCATTATCTTATCTAACAATATTTTTGAGTTTTAATTACTTAGCTAAAAGAAAGGAAAATGCAAACTAATTGAAGGGTTGTGATGAAGATAAAAGAGGCTAGCACTCAATCAAAAGTCACCTTGGAGTGAGAATAGACAAGTAAAAGGAAATTAAATCTAATTCCATTTAAATTGAACTACTTGACCGTGGAGGTTCCCGAAGCTCGAACATGCCTCTCTCGAGGTTAATGCCCAACTAAGATTAGGAAAAATCAACCGGACTCTCATCCTATAATCGATTACCTAAAACTTGCTTTACGAGGTGAACCCCACTATTGGATTTGACTCCAATCCGGGAGATTTACGTCATCCTCTCTCGAGAGGTGCGTGCAACTCTCTTTACCCTTGAGTGATCGATTCATACTTTGAGCCTCTCGGCTAACTAAATATGAAAACTTAAGCGAAAACCATATATCGAAAATATGGCCTCACCAATTAAAAATCAAGGGTAATTCAAGTGTTTATAAAAACGAAAAAAGAAAACTTTAGAAGATCATAACTTGTCTAACTCATCCTCGGATCATTTTGATCGAGTACTAATGAGGATTAGTTAATCATGGTGGAGGGGGAAGAGAAAGAAAGATAAAAATGCATATTAAGAAAATTTAACTAAGTAAGGAGGAGACAAAAAGAAAGAGAACAAACTATTTTTATTTAAATGAAAACTATTACAAGACTTAAGAGAGGAAATTGCAAGCTAGGAAGAACAAGATTACAAGCTTAAACTAAACTATTGCATTGAAGGAAAAATAATACATTGCATTAGAAAAGGAAGAGAGCATGAAAGTAAAGAGACATGAACATGAACATGAAAAGAGAAAAATACTCAAGAATGGCTCTAGCAGCACCTCCCCCACTCCAAAATTCTCAACCCTGGACTCAAGGAGAGCCTCTATATTTATAGGCGAAATTTTCAAGTTACACGCCCTCGGTCACGGGCGTGACCAACGGCGTGTAATCACTGTAACATTGGATCCGGCAGCGGCGTGGGCTTGGCGTGACGGCGGGAGAAAATCGGACATGTCACGGGCGTGACATATGGGTCACGGGCGTGACTCAGGATGGCTTCATTTAATGCGACATGGGCTAGGCAGACGGCGCGGCGGCGTGCTTGGATCACGCGGGAAGGTCACGGGCGTGACTTTGGGTCACGGGCGTGACTTTTGTTGACTTCTCAACGACAACTTCTCGTCTCGACGGCAGCTCCACGTGGCAGATTCTAATATTACACGCCCATGGTCACGGGCGTGACTTTGGGTCACGGGCGTGACCTGGGGCGTGACTGGGTGTGGACTAGCTCAACAGCACGGCATCGACCTGGACTGGTCTTCAAGTTACACACCCTTGGTCACGGGCGTGACCGAGGGCGTGTAATGCAATATTTTCCCAATTTGTCCAAAAATCTGCAAATATTAAAATTAGGCTAAGTTAGAATCAAAATTACAAAAAGAACTACTTATAACCTAAAATTGACATAAAAAGGAAAAATCATATTAAATAATTACAAAAATTTCTATTAAAAACTTATATAAAAACTACTTTATCAGTATACCTCACCTAAACCCAAGCCCCATTTAAAACCTAAAGTCCTATTGATTCACGCATTTGAGTCAAACCAGTGCCGTGGAGAGAATGTGACCGGGCAAGCTTATGGTCACCGACACTGATGGATTTCAGTGGAGTTTTTCCCGCATCCCGATCTTGAGCAATGCTCGTCTCAGTGCTTAGTTTACTTTCTCCGTATGCATGACCGAATGATTCACCGTTGTTCACCATTTTGAGTAGTTGTAATATGCTTTTACTCTTTTTGAAATATATATAGACTGTTTATATAATCAGAAATCTTCTCTACTATTCTTCTTATGCACGTGAGCATGCGACTTCGCATGGTACTCTGTATTGTAGTTTTAAGCCACCTACTTTTCTTTCCCCGTTCGCTTAGAATTTGTTTGCTCGGGACGCGCAAACAGGTAAGTCTGGGGGTGTGATGAGTCCTGATCATATACACTTTTATGGACTCATCTGGGCCATTTATTTATTCATTTCACCGCACTTTAGCCCGGTTATAGTTCATATTGATCAGTTTATGCTAGGTGCACTTCTAGGCCCATTCTGGTGTAATTTCGTATCTATCTTTGTTATTAGTTTTCTTGCGCTGTTAAGTCCCACTTTCAGCGGCTAGATTAGTGGTATACGCTGGAATAGGAGTCGTGCAGGTGTTCCCAGTGCAATTCTGCACAGGAACACTACGCACGATCACCGGTTCTATTGCGCACGACCACTGGTCGTGCGCCACTGATCGTGTGCACTTAACCCTTTTTTCATGAGTTCTGTTTGGTGCAGTGCGCACGACCATCTACAATAGTGCGCACGACCACCAGTCGTGCACCACTGTTCGTGCGCACTTATCATCAATTTTATGAGTTCTGTTTCGGCTAGTGCGCACGACCACCTACGATAGTACGCACGACCACCGGTCGTGCGCCACTGGTCGTGCGAACATGTTATTTTATAATTTCTGTCTTTGCGAGCTTAAATAGCCTCGCGAAGAGCGGGGATTGTGTACAACCCTGATATTCTCCTATTGGACGATAAAAAAAAAGCAATGCGAGCCAGGTTCCCGGGAGGGATGTGTGGTAATCGGCAGAAAATAAGAGAGCAAAATTGACAAATGCTCTCGGCGTTCGTCAAACGGCATTCTACGTTCGACGAAGTGAGTCAAGAGTACGAGTGGGGCAGGAGTGCAAACGAGGTCTTCACAGGCCATTCGCCCAAAGGGAGCGAACCGGATCTATCAAAGGTCACCCGTAGGAAGAGGCGCGAGTCAAGATTCCCACGAGCCAGAGCCTCGAGGTCGACCAGCAAGAAGGCGAGCGAGCCAAATCCTCGCCGAATGCTCGCAAGGAGGCGAGCGAGCCAGAAACTCGCCAAACGATCGCGAGTAGACAGGCGAGCCAGATTTCTTCCAGAGTCTCCGGGATCGACGAATCTCAGTCGAGGTCAACGAACTCAGTCCGGCGCCCGACGAAGTGCGGGCCGCGTTCGACGAGTCCGCTGACCTTCTATGATCGACGAAATCATCTCTCTATCCCCGGTGGCCTGCCATTAGCCTACCCAAACAACGGAGTTCAGCTGTTAGCAGACCCCCTTGGGGTGCGGATAGTAAAATCGGAAGGCAGAATCCTACTATTTGCAAGCCAGACCAGAAAACCTATAAATAAGACCTCAAGGGCACCTTTGGAGAGGACTTCACTTCAGCTTCTCTCTCCTTAGGTTTTCTTTGGTTAGCATTTCCAGAGCTCTCCAAGGTGCCCGAGTCTCAGCTTTGGCTTGGGAGGGGAAGCGCTCAACGATCTTCCGGGTTAGTGAAGGGACCTCCTTGCTGCGACTAAGGTCTTAGTCATCTTCCTAGTTCTCGGTCTACCTTCTCTAAGGGATCAGTAAGGGCTAGCCGCCCCTCATCTCGGTGAGGGCCCCGAACTCCACAGAGACCGAGAAATCGGTTTCAACAAGTCTAAAAAGCAACAAATGAATGACAAGGATAACTCCACCAAGCACTACTTGAACCTCCTGATAAGTCTTAATGAGCATTGTGAGGTTGAGCACCTTGGAAAGAATTGTAAAGTGTCTTGTGCAAACAAAATTTTCACCACTTCTCTTTAAAAAAAAATCTATAGTGCATTGAAATTTGTGAATGTAAAGTTGTTTTTGTTCAATTCAATTTATGCTCTTACATTACATAGTTTCATGTGGTTTGATTTCTACACTTGTATGCTTTATCTAAACACATTTATTGTACACATCATTATCAATTATAATACTTCCACTCATGAGAATTGGACTTAAAGCTTACCTACATTGTTCTCTACAATCATGAATAAATGCACTAGATAGCAATGCATGATCCTTACAATGTTTATGATTTCTTGAAATGCAAATTATTTTACATTGTAAACATATCTTCCTTTGATATTATATATTCTTGCTTGCTAACTATAAATATTCCAAATTTCAAATGTATTTGCAACTTGTGTATTTCATTTCAAAACATCTACTTATTTAATTTACAACGCTTATTATATTTTTGTTCTTACAAATTCTTAATGATGTTCAAATATTGCTTTCGCTGTGTTCACTTTTTAAAAAAACAGTTGCAATTATCTCTCCAGAGTGCACAAAAGAACAAATTCCTACTACTCATCCCTATCTCCTTTTGATTATAACAAAAGGGGGAGAAGAGACTAACTTAGAGAAATCTATTATTTAGGGGGAGTACTTTATGACATGCATTCATGTAGGGGGAGTATCCACATAGGGGGAGTATGCATATCATCTTGCTTATCATATACTATAAACACTATTGTTGATTTCTTGCTAAGAGGATTTGTTATTATCAAAAGGGGGAGATTGTTGGACATGTGTGTCACATCCCTTTGTTTGAGAATAACAAATCCCAAATTGTATTTGATCTTGCTTGTCGTGTGTTTATAGTGTGCAAGAACTATAGGTGCAATACTACACAGGTAGAAAGCAGCTGAATTCAAACATCTGGAAGAATGCACTACCGCCAGCATTAGAGATACCACCAAGCGCTAGCTCAGGTTCCGTTCGACGAACTGGAAGCTGCGTTCGACGAAATATAAAGGAATCTCCGTTTGACAAATGAGGAGCTCCGTTCGACGAATATTCCTGCGTTCGACGAATTTGTGCTCAACAAGCTGCGTTCGACGAACAAGGAGCTCCGTTCGACGAATTTGGCTGCGTTCGATGAATTTGTGCTCGACAACTGTGATCGACAAATTTTGTTTCGTTCGACGAAATTTCGATCTGTCATAATTCTTGGCGGTTTGCACGATCCTATCAGTTGCGGTTTTTTCCATTCGACGAAGGTTGCGTTCGACGAAGTTGAGTTTGATGAAATCAGTCTCGTTCGACAAAATTTGGTTCTGTCACGCTCCCGTTTTTTTGCACGTCTTCAGCAACTGCCAGACACGATGCTTAACGCTAGCGTTAACCCAAATGCTAGGCGTTAGCTCCCGTGTCTATTTAAAAGACCTGATTTCGGTGTTCAAAAATTGTTTTTTGGGAAGCCTTCACTCCAATCTTTTGAGAGAGCATTTCATCCCCGAATTCAGAGAACTCCCAACACCACCATTGAGGAACAAGAGTGAGAAGGAGATTTGCAATGGTCAATTTGAAGAAGGACGCTCGCTTCAACTCCGATGATGATCAAAGCATGTCTTCAACATCTTCTTCAGCACTCTTCAATATAGGGAGTCTTTTATTCTAATTTGTATCTTTATCTTTTCATTTTACTTGTAACCGTAGTGAAATCACAGCCTTGCATGTGGCGACTAGGTCCTTGTGCGGCTTAGGGGGTAATTCGCCGCCTTGTGCGTGGCGACTAGGTCAAGTGTATAGCCAACCGGTCCTTGGGAGAAGGACCGGTAAAGGAACATAAATGAGATTTTCAACTTGTCGCCTCAATTTCAAGCGTTATTGAAATATTATCATTGTAATCATTTTGTGATATATAAAATTTCTTTTTCAGTATATCTAGTGTTCTGGATTTATATTTCTTTCGAAATTGAGCAAGTAAATTCACTTTGTTTATTTCTGCCAATATATTTTTCTGGAGGGATAACGCCAGGCGTTAACCAGTCATCGTCAGGCGTTAGAATCAGTGCTAAAAAGTTTTCTGTTTATTTAAAATCTGTCAGTTTATTCCAAAAATAGTAAACCCCTTATTCACCCCCCCCCCCTCTAAGGGCGCCATCAGATCCAATAGATATGCGTTGCTATACTCTAGTTTGGTGCCCAATTGACCCCATGATGTTTTCCAGAAGTACCCCATAAACCGTGTATCCCTATTAGACGTAATAGACTTAGGGATCCCATGTAAACGTACTACCTCTCGAAAAAAATATCTCATCTACATGTACGACACTAGAAGTTTTCCTACATGGTATAAAATGCGCCATCTTAGAGAACCGGTCTACGACCATGAAAACAGAATCGACCTTCCTCTTAGTGCGAGGGAGTCCTACCACAAAGTCCATAGAAATGTCGTCCCAAGGTCTCTCAGGTACCACTAAGGGGGTGTATAATCCAGTGTTCTGAGCGTGCCCCTTATAAAGGTGACAGGTTGTGCAGTGCCTAATGAGATCGATAATTCCTTATTTCATCTTGGGCCAATAATATCGGGAACTAGCGAGATCTAATAGCTTGGACTGTCATACTTGTCCTCCTAGCCCAGATGAGTGATGTTCCCTAAGTAAGGTCTCTCGTAGTGAACCCTCGCAAATACAAAGTCGTGTGGCTCTAAACAGATAATCTTCGCTCATGATGTTCTGAGTGGTGGGGTTTGTCCTAGTATGGCTACATGACCTCCACATATCTCCAAAGTAATGGTCTGTGGCGTAAAGGTCACGCTGCGAGTCTAAGGATGTGATGTGGGGGTGAAGGGTAACTAATAGGTGTGAGCGGCGACTAAGTGCGTCGGCAACTCGATTCGTGACTCCAGGTTTGTGCTTCAAATGATGTCTGATCTCCTTTTGGGAGTTCAGATGCTTCAACGCCTCATGATCGGTGTTTAGCACAAACTCGCGTTGGATCAGATAGTGTCTCCAATGGCGGAGAGCCTGAACGATAGCTTAAAACTCTATATCATAGGTGGAATTTCTATTCTTTGCTTCATTCAGTTTCTCACTAAAGAATGCTACGGGTCGACCCTCCTGACTCAAAACTGCGCCAATAGCGACAATAGATGCGTCACTGTCAACCTCAAAAATTTTATCGAAATCAGGGAGTGCTAAAACAGGCGCACTAGTAAGTTTCTCCTTAACCATCATGAACGCTCACGCAGCTTCCTCAGTCCAAACAAATAATCCCTTTTTCAGACAATCAGTAACATATGCTATCAAGGTACTAAAATTCCAAATAAATTGCCTATAAAAAGAGGCTAGCCCATGGAATCCTCGAGCCTCAGTAATCGTCCTAGGGCTAGGCCAGGATTCTATCGCCTTGACCTTTTCTTTATCAACTTTAATCCCCTCAGATGAAACAATATACCCTAAAAAGGTCAGGCTATCAGTCAAGAATGTGCACTTCTTCAAATTCACGTATAACGTATTCTCTTGCAAGATGTCTAGGACTTATCTCAGATGAACCATGTGCTGATCCGGATCAAGGCTATAAATCAAGATATCGTCAAAGTATACCACTATGCAGACTCCTATGAGTGGCCTAAGCACTTGGTTCATCATACGCATAAAAGTGTTGGGTGCATTGGAGAGCCCCAAAGGCATCACCAACCACTCGTATAATCCTTCCTTAGTCTTAAACACAGTCTTCCATTCATCCCCGGGTCGAATCCTAATCTGGTGGTATCCACTCATCAGATCGATCTTTGAAAACATTTGGGATCCACTAAGCATGCCCAACATATCGTCCAAGCGGGGAATGGGAAAGTTTTACTTAATAGTGATTTTATATATCTCTCTGCTATCTACACACATACGCCATGTCCCGTCTTTCTTAGGAACTAATAATCCGGGGACGGCACACGGACTCATACTCTCCCTAGTGTGACACTTCGAAATCAGCTCGGTCACCTGCCTATGGAGTTCCTCATGCTCCTTTGGACTCATGCGATAATGGGGGAGATGAGGTAAACTAACTCTAGGCATAAGGTCTGTTGGGAAAATGATTTCTCTTAACCCCTAGAAATGAGTTAAAGAAAGAGTTTTATGAATGAATAACAAAGACAAAGTAAATATGCGTCGAATGGTATTCGACGCTACGTCGAAATAGAGTCGACGTCTTCTTCAGGATATGTCGAAGTAACTTTAGGAAGATTTCGACGTAGGTCCTGTCGACGCTACTCTGATTTCTAGTCGACGCATACAAAGAAGTCGACGCACCTTTGTCGACGCACATTCCTTATATCTCTCTCGACGTTGGGCTAAGATAAATTCGACGCTTACGTCGAATAGTAATCGACGCACGTCGATTTGTTTGACAGATTTAAATCTGCGCCAGATCTCTTTCCTTCTTTTCTGAAGATCTGATTTATATAGAATGATGTTAATATTTTATAGCCGTTCTGAATCATTCTTTCCTTCTATTTGACTCTTGGCTAAATTGATGAAATCTGTTTTGGATATTATTTGAAATCTAAATTAACATTTTCCATTTATGATTAAATCTGCTATGGAAATATTTCTCTCTACCTAAATCTCTGGCTGCTAATTGATTCCTCTCCTATAGTACTATCTTATTACACAGAGCTATAAAATAAAGAGCAAGTCGACAGGAAACAGCAGAAGAGTGATCCACCACACATTTATGATATAGAGGAAAAGCTCCCAAAAGAAAAGAGAGACATTGAGAAAAAGCTCTGCAGCAACTTCCATCCATTTCCACTTCTGCTTCTGCTCACTGATCACTGCTGCAAAATCTGATTGCTCTCACTAAAAGAGAGAAAGGCTACAAATCTTCTTCTCTCTATAGAAGAAAGATTCAATTCTTAACTTGTGCTTCAAATCTTCTTGCTAGGAAGAAGATTCATTATTGGCTTTATTCCATTCTTTCTTTTTCATTCTTATTCACTATTGTAAAAGAGTTTTTAGAATCTCTCTTCAAAAAATTCAGTGTATTGGTTCTAAGAGTCTCCTTATCAAAAGACTCAGGGTGGTTCTAAGAGTCTCCTTATCAAAAGACTCAGTGCAAGTTAGTGAATTCCTACCAAGGGGGTAGAAGAGTGGACTACCCAAAGTTTGGGGAACCACTATATTTTCTTGTGTTGTGCTGTGGATTTTCTTTCTTACATTTGCTTTATTGTTTTAATTCTTGTTGGTGTGTGTGGGAAGCTCTAATCAGTGATCATACATATATATATATTAACTTTGCACAAAATATTTCAAATCTCTATTCACCCCCCCTCTAGAGAAATCTAGTGAGGTTAACTGTGCACTTTCAGTTGGTATCAGAGCTAGGTTGATCTAAAAAGGATAACTCCTTGATCAAAAAGATCCTACCCCATATATATATATTTTTCAAAACTATTTTTCACATGGCACAAATCAAAGATTATGCTTCCACCAGACCACCAATGTGCAATCTTGAAAAGTTTGCAATTTGGAAAACAAGAATCAGAATCTATATGAACTCCATTGACACTGACTTGTTCAATATTACTGTAACAGGTCCACCAAAGCCCTATAGAAAGGATGCAAATGGCAACATCACACAAACACTTGTTCCAAGATCTGAATGGACAGAAGATGAGAAGAAGGCAAGAACTCATGATCTAAAGGCCATGAACATACTTGTCTCAACTCTCTCAGATGATATCTTTCAAAAGGTTGTCGACTGTGAATCATCCAAGGAAATTTGGGATGCCCTCACAAAGATGGTGGAAGGAAGTGCTGATGAAAAGAAAGACAAGAAGGCCCTATTGATCTCTCAATATGAGAACTTTCAAAAGAAGGCTGAAGAAAGCATCTCTGAAATGTATGACAGATTCAGTCTGATCATCAATCAACTCAGAGACTTGGATAGAGAAATCTCTCTCACTGAGATAAATGACAAATTACTGATGAGTCTCCCTAGTTCATGGGACTCAAGAATTTGGGCAATAAGAGATACAAGAGGACAAAAAGAGATCTCAACAGATGCTCTCTTAGGAAAACTCAGATCCTATGAGCAGTTGCTGAAAACTAGAGAGGAGAAGGAGAGAAGAGAAAACACCCCAAGTTCCTCAAAAAGCAGGAACATTGCTCTAAAGGCAACAGAAGAAGGAACCCCTGTCACTGAAGAAGAATTATTCAGTTTCTTGGCCAGAAGGTTTAAGAAATGGGTCAAGAAAGATGGACCAAAAAGGAGGGAGTCAAGACCAAGGTATGACAAAACACCCACTAAAGAAATAATTTGCTATTCCTGCAGAAAACCTGGACACATTGCCCCAGAATGTCCAGAGAATGCTGAAACAGAGAAGGATCTGAAAAAGAAAGATCTGAAGAAAAAGGGAAAGAAGAAAGAAAGAGGCTTCATTGCTGAAGCCTGGAGTGAAACAAACTCTGAGGATAGTTCATCCTCTAAAAGTGACAATGAAGGATCCAGACAAGAAGACATCTGCTTGATGGCCTTTGAAAATACAAAGATTGATGATAAATCATGGAGTGAAACAGGATCAGAAGAAGATCTATCCTCTGATGATGAAAAAGAAAAGAACCTCATTCTCATTGAGGAATCTGAGAATGAGGATGAGGTAAGTATGTTTGATGATATTGAATTTCAAAGTGATAGCTTTAAAAATGATTTTATGAAAATGTACCTAGATCACCTAAAAACAAATCAAGAAATTGAGGATCTAAAAGAACAAATCATTGTAGCTAAAAATCAGAAAAACATAGAAATTAACTCCTCTAAAGATTATGAATCAATAGCTAGCAGAATAAAGAAGGAAACAGAAAGGGCTAATATAGAAAATCAGTTCCTTAAGAATAAAATATCCCAGGCAAAAGCTTTTGAAGAGTCAATAAAAATAAGAAGCCAAACTCTTAAGGAAATTACTGAAAAACAAACACTAAGACCCAAACATCTTGGGCTAGGGGCTGATCCTTCAATCAGCCTAACTTCATCCAACAAACCTGCTTGGATGAGCCCTGTAAAATTCACTAAACCTGTAAATTTGTTAAACCAAGAAAAAGACCCACAGGATAAGGGAGAAAAAGAAACCAAGGAAGTTGATGAAACATCTTACTATTCAGCTGATGATTCACATACTTCATCTGAAGAAACAATCAATCCAAGAAGAACAACACATAAAGGAGCAAAAATAGAGAAAGGCAAAATGAAAATTTGTGAAGACACAGATACGTCGACTTCATATCGACGCATGCATGATAATGCGTCGACTTATTCTCGACGTAACCTCTCGGATGCCTCGACCTCTACTCAACGCTTGAATAAAGACAAGTCGACATCAATTCGACGCAACTTTCCTCATGCGTCGACACCAGATCAACGCAATCTGAGGAATACGTCGATAACAAATCAACGCAATTATCAACATACGTCGAATAGTTATCGACGCACCAATACATTCTCTCTAAAAAAAGTCTTTCATCCTAACCCTCATTCAGGAACCAGTCATCCTAATCATGAATTTTATCCAAATAAACATTTCAATCCCAAACAAAATATTAATCTTAACCAAAAATCCCATCTATATTCAAATCAACACCTTTATCCTAACCAAAACATTTATCATACTCTAAATTTAAATTCCCTTAATACTAGGATAATCAAGTGCTATGTATGTAACAAAGCTGGCCACACTACCAAGCAATGCTGGTACAATTAATCAAACTCTCTATAAAATCTAGTTCAAAACTATCTTAGAAAACATTAGGCCAAGAAAGAAATAAAGAGAAATAAAAATTTCTTTTGGTCACTTCTAATCGACGCACCGTCGACAACCAAAATCGATTAAAATCGACGCATACGTCGATGGAAAACCCTAAACCCGACGTCGAATTCAACTCGACGTAACGTCGACTTTATGATAAAGAGCGGCAACTTTAGAATATTTTTTGGTCACATCCACTGGAATACCGAAAAAGCCTCGAATTGAGCCCTGTCTCGACGCTTCACCTGACTTAAAAAGACTCTTCAGAAACCTCCTCTTCTCTGCATCTCTTATCCTCCGTGCTCCGTTGTCTACCCAATCCTTCTTACTTCTCTAATCTTCAATGGCTCCCAAAATCAACTCGGGTTTCGACATCGACCTCGAATCCTTCCAAGCAGCAGCAGAGAACTATAAAAGCATCATTTCTCTCTTCACTGAAGCAGGACTGAACAAGCTCATCTCCACTAGGTGCAAGCTCCTGGAAATTGAGCTCACTGAGCTCATAACTCATGTTCAGGTTTCCGAACAAGGAGAAATCCAAGGAACCCTCTATGAGACTCCAGTCTCCATTTCTGCAGACCACATTAGGGCCACCTTTGACCTCCCATCAGGTATATCCTAATGTCACCCTCATTTCAATAAAATAGGAAAAGAAAATAAGCTTTTTATAAATGACTCAACCAGTATAAAATTATTCCCCTATTAGGTGATGAATCCATTGAGCTCACACCTGATGAAGTCAAGCAATTACTCATCACCATGAAATTCTCAAAAGAAAGACCAATCCATCTGAAAAAGATAGACTTCTCTGATGAATATAGGCTGTTGGCTGATATAGTAGGGAAAGTTCTACTGTGCAAGATCTCAGCCCATGATGCAGTGCCCAAACAGCAGCTGAACATCATGGGGGCTCTTGTGCTGAAGAAGAAGGTGGATTGGGCCAGCTGTCTTCTCAAAATGATAGCCTCCAAATATTCCCACAAGGAAAATGCTTATATGAGAATCATGAGTCAGGTTCTCTTCCATTCCTTCCCTGACCTCTGCAGGTCAAAAGGAATTCCCATCCCTCCAGGAAAAAGGATGTCCATAGCCCTATTTTCTAAATGGGCCAGGCAAATCCCTAAGCCTGGTTCCATTCCTGAAAGGACTCCTTCTCCTCCTCAAACAAATCTCTCCTCTCTCCCATCATCATCCACACAAATACCACCTCAATCCCTTGCTCAGCATTCTTCTATTCCTCTACCTCCTCCAGATGATAGATTCACCTCTCCACACTCATTATCTACTCCTCCTCCATCTCCTTCACACCCTTCACACCAAGAATCATCTACATCCACTGAGGCTCTCATCACTCAGTGCATAAAATCAGCAGCTGAAAAATTCCAAGCAATGCTAGATGAGCACTGTTCCCAACTTCATTCCTCCATCCTTCACATGCACACCCAAATAGATGGGGTCAGTGCCTCTGTGCAAGTTCTAAAGTCATCTCTCTCTTCCTCTAGAGTGACTAAGTCTTTCTTAACCTCCCTAGCCAAGAAGGTCAAGAAGGGGGAGAATCTAGATGAAGAGCAACCTTCCAATCCTAAATCTCTCTCTCACAAGTCCTCTCCTCAAAATTCTGACAAGATCCTTGGGAATGAGACAGTACCTGAGCCTCTTAATTATGAACAAACAATAGAGGTACTCAGCATAGCAAGAGAGGTTGCAGAACAAGTGATAATACTACAAGGGGAGGATAACAGAGTAGAAAATGAGGCTGCAAGAAAAGATGGTGAACTTCAAGGGGAGCTGGAAGCTATACTAACTGATGAACAAACCAAGGAACTGGAAGCTGAGTTTGTGAATACAGCTGCAAATGAAAAAGAGCAGCAAGAAGTTGTGTTAACTGAAGCTGGGACTCAGGGGGAGCCAACTGCTGTAACTCAGGGGGAGCTGAGAATACTAACTGCTGATGAGCAACCCACCAAGGTCTTCAAAAGAAAAAGAAAGACTCCTCCTACACCACCTGAGTAGTTTTTGAGAACAATGCTGATATATTTTATTGAAAAAGAACTGGTATAAATATGAAATTTGTCTATATGATTCTGGAATATCTGCTTATATGATCTCCCTCTCTAAATTTCACTTTTGATTAAGTGACATACTTCTTATCTTTTCAAATTATATGCTGAGTTGATTTTATGCTAAGACAATTTCTCCTTAAAAAGGGTTAAGACAAATAGGGGGAGATTGTTGGGAAAATGATTTCTCTTAACCCCTAGAAATGAGTTAAAGAAAGAGTTTTATGAATGAATAACAAAGACAAAGTAAATATGCGTCGAATGGTATTCGACGCTACGTCGAAATAGAGTCGACGTCTTCTTCAGGATATGTCGAAGTAACTTTAGGAAGATTTCGACGTAGGTCCTGTCGACGCTACTCTGATTTCTAGTCGACGCATACAAAGAAGTCGACGCACCTTTGTCGACGCACATTCCTTATATCTCTCTCGACGTTGGGCTAAGATAAATTCGACGCTTACGTCGAATAGTAATCGACGCACGTCGATTTGTTTGACAGATTTAAATCTGCGCCAGATCTCTTTCCTTCTTTTCTGAAGATCTGATTTATATAGAATGATGTTAATATTTTATAGCCGTTCTGAATCATTCTTTCCTTCTATTTGACTCTTGGCTAAATTGATGAAATCTGTTTTGGATATTATTTGAAATCTAAATTAACATTTTCCATTTATGATTAAATCTGCTATGGAAATATTTCTCTCTACCTAAATCTCTGGCTGCTAATTGATTCCTCTCCTATAGTACTAGCTTATTACACAGAGCTATAAAATAAAGAGCAAGTCGACAGGAAACAGCAGAAGAGTGATCCACCACACATTTATGATATAGAGGAAAAGCTCCCAAAAGAAAAGAGAGACATTGAGAAAAAGCTCTGCAGCAACTTCCATCCATTTCCACTTCTGCTTCTGCTCACTGATCACTGCTGCAAAATCTGATTGCTCTCACTAAAAGAGAGAAAGGCTACAAATCTTCTTCTCTCTATAGAAGAAAGATTCAATTCTTAACTTGTGCTTCAAATCTTCTTGCTAGGAAGAAGATTCATTATTGGCTTTATTCCATTCTTTCTTTTTCATTCTTATTCACTATTGTAAAAGAGTTTTTAGAATCTCTCTTCAAAAAATTCAGTGTATTGGTTCTAAGAGTCTCCTTATCAAAAGACTCAGGGTGGTTCTAAGAGTCTCCTTATCAAAAGACTCAGTGCAAGTTAGTGAATTCCTACCAAGGGGGTAGAAGAGTGGACTACCCAAAGTTTGGGGAACCACTATATTTTCTTGTGTTGTGCTGTGGATTTTCTTTCTTACATTTGCTTTATTGTTTTAATTCTTGTTGGTGTGTGTGGGAAGCTCTAATCAGTGATCATACATATATATATATATTAACTTTGCACAAAATATTTCAAATCTCTATTCACCCCCCCTCTAGAGAAATCTAGTGAGGTTAACTGTGCACTTTCAAGGTCATTACAATGCTGCATGTCTCTCATGGGAGGTAGTTGATCGGGAAACTCCTCTGGCATAATATCAGCAAACTCATCGACGAGAGGGTGGACTATACTAGGGATATCGACTGTGGTCGAAGTGGTGTCAAGACCAGACAACATGTAAACGACCTCACTATCCCTCATCTCCTCCTGAAATTGAGGCCCTGTCAGTAAAATGGTGGAGGAGGGGAAGGATATAGCAGACACGGTAGTGGACCGGGGTGAAGATCTCACGTGGGATTTGGGAATAAGACTGTTCTTCTGGGGAAGAGGAACGATCCTGCATCCATTGCGCTCGAATGTGTGGGGGTTCTTCACTCCATCATGCATAACTCATCTATCATACTGCCAAGGTCATCCCAGTAGGATGTGACAGACCACGATAGTGGCGATGTGACACCACACTGCGTCCTGATATGTGCTACCTATAGAAAACTCTATGAGGCACTGGTGTGTGATCGGAAGAGTCATGCCGCTCGTGACCCAAGATAGACTATAGGGTTTTCATAATGGTTGTGACTTCAATTTCAGCTTATCTACCATACGCTGAGAAACAAAGTTCTCCATACTACCGCTATCAATGATGATGGAACAGAACTGCCCCTAAATGCGCTCGGTTGTATGAAAAATGTTGTTCCTCAACCATTCGTCGTCAGTGGGAGCCTTAGGAGTTAGGAGACTATGTTGGAGAATGCACACTAACGATTCAGGCTGCTCTCCCTCAACTTCGTACTCACTCTCTAACTCGAGCTCAGGAGTCGGGTTAGGATGGGAGTCACTAAGGATGACTCCATACTCAGGGTCTCACCCACTCTTAGAATCAATGATGGCGAAGAAGTGGCATCACGGGCACTCAGAAGATTTATGTCCCGACTCCATACACTTAAAACATCTAAAGGTGCCAGCATGTGGTCTAGAGTCGACAATCTCCTTGCCTCTAGTGGATGTGGTGGGTAAGGCAGGAGTGCTTGGAGGCAAAATAGGATGAGGGGGTCCGGCAGTCCTAGTCACCGGAGTTGAAGTGTGAGTAGTTGGGGGTCTATCTGTAGACCTAAACCCGGATGTCCTCTTCTGTGAGGCCTCGACTCTACGTGCGCAACACGAAACTTCTCCCAAGTCCTTATAATCGTGTAGTTCTAACGTGTCTCTAATCGAATATCGTAGCCCGTTCAGATAATGGGAGACGGTCATGTCATCATTCTCTCAGAGGTCAAAGCGAGATTGCAAAATTAGGAACTCATTTGTGTACGAATCCACTGATAATTTGTCTTGCCGTAGGTTATAGAACATGCGGTAGAGCGTTTACACGTAGTCAGGAGTTACGTACCGCTTTCTTAATTGGGCTCTAAACTCAGTCCACGTGGTGATGGGGGGCATACCTAAATTGAACCGAGACCTCTCTAGCTGACCCCAGCAAACTAATGCGGATCCCTTCAACCTAAGAGTAGCGTATTCAATTTGCCTAGCTTGGGGGAATTTCTTCCAAGCCAGGAAGCGATCCATCCTATCGCACAACTCCAAACAGCTCTCGGGCTCTAGTCGCCCTTTGAAATATCCCACGTCTAATTTGACGCCCATATCCCAATGGGGTTGGTGATGGGGTCCGTTATCTAGTTCTCGATCTGGGGGAGCGAGTTCAAGCTGCCTAAGGGTGGGGATTGCTTCTTTTTCCGGGGCGGGTGCTCGGTTTATGTGCATGGTGGCTTTGATATTATTTACCGAAGTGCGCAACCCATTCATGACATGTGTGACACTACCCATACCGGTGGTGAGAGTTTCTACCGCCTTCATTAAGTCGCTCATGCGTTGGGATAAATCCCCTACGCTAGTTTCTAATTGATCTACTCGTTTCTCCATTTAAAAAAAATTATGGCTTTTCCCTTCTCTGGGGAGCTTGCCCGATTTCTCCATTCTCCACCAAAAGCATTGATTTAAGAGTCGATTTAGACTACTAGACACCTTTTGAAGCTAATGGTGAAGTTTGATTTGAGTGGGGAGGGCTGTATAGGGGGAATTTGAGGAGGGGAATTTCGATCATGACCATTAATGGCCATTAAGGGGAATTTCGGTTTTGCTTGGGGGAGATGAATAGGACCTTAATTTGGCCCAGAGAAGGCTGGAAACTCCTCATCTCCCCAAGAGGAGATGAATCACCATAAATCGGGAGAGCCTTTGGCCTCCCTAAGCCATGAATGTCATTATTCCTCTCTTTCTCTCTCCATTTTTTTTGGGGAAAATGGTGTTTTCTCTCTCCTGGCCGAATTTCCTGAAATTATATGATAATTTCAGTAACTACCAACCCAATTAGCTAGTGGAACTCCTCAATTGGGTCTAGCCCAAGTGGATTGGGCTTGATTAGGTCAAAATAGGTCATTTTGACCTAAATTTAGGGTGGAGTTGACTTTAGTCAATTTGACCATTTGGGTTGACCCCAATGGGTGTATAGTGACCCATTGGCCTCTCTTCAGGGTTAGAAAGGTCTAGTTAGGGTCAATTTGGCAAGGTGGAGGCCAATTGACCCATAATAGGGCAATTTTACCAAAATAGGGCTAGAGTTGACTTAGGTCAAATTGGCCAAATTGGTGGCTCCATGATGGGGGGTTTTTAGTCCATTGTGTCCCTAATATCCTTATAAGGGTATGGGCAAAGTCAATTTGGTATGGTGGATGTCAATTGACCCTAATTAAGCTACTTTGACCAATTTGGGGTTTGGTTGACTTTGGTCAATTGGCCTCTTTAGTTGACCCCAATGAGTCTTTGGTGCTCTAAGGGAACCCCTAAAGGTTTAGGTATGCTATGGTGGGGTCAAAAAGTCAATGTGGGGCCCTTTACTCCAATCCTAAGCTTGGTAACTAGAAATTACTATTTGCAGACCAAGGTGCTCTTCCCCTTCAAGCCTAAGGCCAAGTGATCTTTTCAAGATTCCTATGGTTTTGTCAAGACCTAGTCAAGATAAAACCACTCTAGGGGTCAAGTTGTTTGGGTGATGTTACACATGCACCGCGGCGATAGCTACCACCTCAACGAAGGTGTTGGTGGCGGTGGACGGCCTGGAAGTGGCTGGGTGGCCGGGAAATGGCCAAGGAAGTGGTACAGGTTCGGGAAATCACGGTCTTAGGCCTAAGGAATAAGATGAACTCACCACCGTTCAAGATCTGATTTTATAATAATTATCATTATTATATTGCTATATATTACCTAGGAATGCACCTTCATGAGAAGTGACCAGAGACATACGTTGTAGGTCTTTGAGTCTACTTTCTGTATGAACTTGAATCAACCCATTTAGAGCAATGTAGCTCCTTGTAGGGCTGTTTTGGTGGTCTATGTCCTTAGGGTAGGACATCCCATAATACTTGAATAACTTTTGAATGGCTAAGGTTATGAAGGTGGAATTTAGTACATGTATACATTTACCCTATATGCATATGCTGTTCAAAAATGTGAATTTTTGGACAACTTTTTCCTTTAGTTTTAGGTAAAAAGTGCTTTTGCAAATAAATAAAATATTTGAAGTTAATTAAATCAAATGCCCCAATTTTTTGGTGGCTCCCTTCTTAGGCTATAACAAGCTAGCGATAAGAATTTGAGTCAATTTTGACCTCTGCAAGTTGGTGAATCCAACTTTCAAGAGAGGACAATGTTTGTGTTTTGGGTTGCACTTAGCATGAAGTAGAAAAATGGGATTTTCAGCCTATATGGCCTTTGGTGTGCCAATGAAATTTTGGCGAGAGACTTATAATGATTAAATACATCATCCTTAACAATATTAGGATTCTTGGAACAAAATCCTTCGGTATTTCAATTAATTTAATTATGTTGACTTTTGAAATTAAAAAGAAAAAGTGAGCAAATTAGTTCAGAAAATTATGGAGCTCTGTTATAAGTCTTATGAAGCCACTTTACACAACTGGTAATTTATTGGGAATTTTTGGAATTGATTTCATGTGAATTTTAACAAAAATTTGATAATTGACCCTTACAAACCTTTGTGCAAACCATGATGTTTAGGGACTGGAATATGTTGAATGTTTGCCTTGAACATTTTTATAACCTTTTGGAACTATGTGATTTTTCTTAGAATTTTTTGGTGATATTTATGGTACTTCCTTTTATTAATGACATTCTAGTAAATTGTTGATTTATGGGAATCATGGGGAAATACACTTTAGAAAATTACAAATCTCTGGAATTATGTTTTATTTGGCATTTACATCATCTGGAAATTTTATGGAATTTATTTATCAAGTATTTTAGTGACTTCCTTACGGAAGTGACCTAGAGGTTCTATTCTTGGAAAAATTAATTGAGTCATTAAATGTCACTGAATAACTATGAAAATTTGTCCAATCTCTTGTTTCATCAATGTGGTGTTATGATAAATTAATCTTGCTGGTTGGAAAACAGAAAGTGATACTTCATGTTCAAAACCACTAGTGACATGAGTTAGGAACATTATAATAATGGCTAATTAAATTAGGAAAATTACAAATCTCTGGATTTAGGATGAATATGTCATGATATGCCCCTAAAAATAGTCTTAGGGCTTTTGGCCAATTATTGGGAGTATTCCTTTCATACACTGAACCTTGCTCATGTGGTCTGCATATAGTGATTTGGCGGAGTAAGGAAAGAGTTGTAGGTCTCATATGGGGTTGAAATATATCAGGTAGAGCTAAGCTTGTGACGTATAGATGAGGTCATAAAAAGGTGCCCGGTATTGGAATGCCTGAATTTCAAGAAGGAGGGGTTGTACTTGGGACCAACTATAGATCGTCTCTTCCCCTAAAGAATTATAGTTCACTTAGGGTTAGATTAAGAGTAATGTGGGAAGGGATTTAGTAATGGGTGGATACCAATAGAAGTACGTGCCTTGGAAAGCAAGATTTGGGCTACAACCCATCGTAGTTCCTAGTACCGCTGCGAGCCCTTCACCGGGTAGACCTCGGGAAGTCCAAGGTTAACTATAAACTGCTAAGTATAACAGAAAGTTAGATAAGAGTAGTCTAATAGAATGATAGAATAATATTGCGACCTCACCCACATATGGGTTGGAGTGATTCAGGACTTGTAGGTCCTGCGAGCCGAGGGCACGGGGTAGCAAAAAATAAAATACTTGTTAGTCCTTCGAGCGGAAGGCTCATTGATGTATAAGATGTAACATCCCATTTCCTACTAGACCCCTGACATCAATTAGAGTAGGACATGTGGTGAGTGAGGTAGGTTTGAGCTAGGTAGTGACCTTATGTCACTTTGAGTTAAGAGAACTAGCATATGGTCCACTAGTGGGGCAAGTCAACAACGGTCAATTTTAGGCTTAAAAGAGGAAATTTTGTGTGCCAAGTCAAAATTGACGGGTCTTCCCGTCGATCGACGGGACCTCCCGTCGATCGACGAGACTGTCCCGTCGATCAGCGGCAGAAGATGGGAATGATGCTTTCCCTATGTCTAAGTCTTAATCGATGGGACCATCCCGTCGATTGATGGACCATCCCGTTGATCGACGGGACCATCCCGTCGATCGGCGATAGCAACTGAGAATGATAATTTCCCTAAGACTATTGATGAGTCCCAATTATATACATATTTTCGAACTCATTTGGGCCGATTATCTAGTCTTTGCACTACACATTAGACGTATTTTCGTTCATATTTGCTCTCTATACTTCATTCCATGCTAAGTGCACTTTTAAGCCCATTTCGGTGTATTTTCATGTTCATATATGTGGCCCGACGATCTCTCATGTTGATACGGGGGTTGTGCGAGTGTTCCGGTGTGCAAAAACTGCATAGGAACACTGCGCACGACCACTGGACATGGTGCGCACGACCACTGGTCGTGCGCCACTGTCCGTGCGTTAATTCCCACTTAAAAATGGGCTGCCAGGCAATACGCACGACCACGGGACATAGTGCGCACGACCACTGGGCGTGCGCCACTGATCGTGTGCATTGAAATTCTGCACCCGTCTATAAATAGCTGCTCCACGAAAACAGCCGCATGTTCTTCATTTCTAGGTCTTTTCCAGCGCCGTTTTTTGTGTTTTTTTGCTCTAAGCCTCCTCTATTCATCTAGGGACTTCAAGGAAGATATTGGAACTTACTTTCATCATCAAGGAAGGGTTAAAGAGCATTTGGACATCGCCGGGTCGTGACACGAAGAAGACAGGCCATTGGGAGGAAGTGACAGCCCTCCTTTACCCCGGACGCAGTTGAGGACCGAGCTTGGACGCGGATTGACAACCCAGCGATTCCAACCGTGAATCCCAGCAAGGCTTTGGAGTCGGTCGAATCTCTTACTCTTTATTCTTTTGAAATGATGTTTGTATGCTAAACTCTCTATTTTGTGGATGAAGAACATGATAAATCCAGATCTATAACTTTTATTTCATGTTTATGAAATTCCTTTTGATTTATCCATGTGTATGAGGTGCGCTATTATCATTCATCTTCCATCCTCCATTACCCTCCATTCCATTCCGCTTAACTACTCTCCCACTACGTGAGCCTACTCTTCCATTCGCCAAGCTAAGCGGTGCTAACGGCCCGTGTAATCCACCTCACTTCCGCCGGTGCGAACCACCTCATCCGCTTGCCTACTCGTCCACCCTCCCTTGCGAAGTAGTGCGTTCAAGGCCTACATAGTTTCCATCCCGCCAAGTGAAGCAGTGCGCTCAAGGCCTGCATATTAGGGCATTTATTTTTCTGCATTAGAAATAGAAACCAATTCAACCACCCATCATAACCCCGACGTTATGGACTTCAATCTCAAGTCCTTCCTCGAACATTAACTCCACCTTACTGTGTTCCTTTGAGATCGATACTTGTGGATCTACTCCTCATTTTATATTACTTGAACGATCGGTACACTGCCGTTTCGTGCCGCAGTCGAGCTACCGTCTATAGCGGTGTGCGAGATTTGCGCCATCAACTATGTCCTAATCGACAAGACCATCCCATCGATCGATGGACCATCCCATCGATCGTCGGAAACAGCTAAGAAATATGCTTTCTCTGAGTCTAAGTCCTAATCGATGGGACCATCCCGTCAATCGGCGGCAGCAACTGAGAAAGATGATTTCCCTGTGTCTAAATCCTAATCGACAGGACTGTCCCGTCGATCGATGGACCATCCCGTAGATAGATGGACCATCCCATCGATCGATGGACCATCCTATCGATCGATGGACCATCCCGTCGATCGACGGGACCATCCTGTCAATTGGCAGCAGCAGCTGGGAAAAATTCTTCCCCGAGACTTTAAGTTAAATACCTTATCCTCACCGTTTTAATACCTTATCCTCACTTATTTCAAGGCTGGGAGGTGGATTGGGCCAATAGGAAAATGACACATGGATGTGTTGTCCAATCCAAGCATGGGAAATATCTTTACCATTTAATCCTAATCAAATCGACCATATTTTTCTCTCTCCTCCCTTAGCCTTGAAATTCCATTCCCTCACCCGAAGCAGTACATTCCATCTTCCTCTTCGTCACACCCCAAGGAGCTCCAGCAACTTTCCATCACCTTCAGAGAGCCCTAGGAGTTGAGCAGCTCGTCGGAGAGACTTGCCGCAATGCCTCCCCGACGGAGCACGCGATCTCAAGCCCCCATTTAGATCCGATTTCTTCTCCTCTCCCTCTGTGCTAGTCTCCTAGATCATAGGACAAAAATTAGGAGAGGCATTGAGCTGAAAAGAGATTGGCTTGTGAGCTAACGGAGCTTCTTAGGAAAAGACCAAGCCGGATCTTTCTTTCTAGGGCACCGATTACCGCGAAAGTTCCTTCAATCACTTCTTCTCTTCATAAGGAAGAGAAAGGATTCGATTTCGTGAAATTCCATGGTATATGGAGGGAGTATGTGAGGAACGAAGCTTAGGTTTCACCTCTTGTAAGTTAGGGTCCTCTAATTTCCATGGGGAAGGAAGAATATGAGCAGGAACTGTCCGATTCTGCTTCAAGATTCGTGCAGATTAATTCCTTTTAGTAATTTCATGTGTATTAATCTGTCATATTATTTTAGTACATAGATTAATTGTTTTGAGGCTCTTAGAGGCCATTTCATGAAAAATGCCATAGACGACTTCTTTAGATCTGAGTGTCTACTTTATTTAGAAATTTGAATCAGCTCATTATAGCACTGTAGAGCCCTTAGCATCAAATTTAATGAGACTGGACATAATAAAAACCAGAAATTAGATTGAGTATATCTTGTAAATGGTAAGTCTGATGGAGCTGAAATTTGGTCCATGCATGCATGTGCCCTATTATTAGCTTGTGTCCAAAAATAAGAATTTTTGGAGGAAATTTCCCCTATAATTTTGTTCATTATTCAATTAATCAAATAAATGAAATTTATGGAGTTGTGAAACTCCAAATGACCCCAAATTTGGGTGTCTTGCTTGATAGTCCATTATTAAACTCTGGTTAAAATTTGGAAGCAATTGGACCTCTGCATGTGCGGTAATTTCACTTGCATGTCTTTGCCTATTATGTGATATGGTGTGCATATAGCCAAAAAGGATATTTGGTGGATTTGGCATATATGGCTTAGTATTAGCCTCTGAGATTTTGTACACACGCTCTTTATGACATAATACATTGCCTCAGGAAATATTAGGATTTTTGGGACCAAAAATCCTAAGTATTTGTTAAACTCGAAATCTGTCACATTTATGTATTTGTGAAATGTTTATGGCTAATACCTTGTGGGAAATTTTGAATCTCTGGCAGATCATTAGGAATATAATTATGAACCTCTGGAATTTTTTGGTAGAATTTTTGGATGTATTAGACATGGTAAAATTCCACATATTCAGTTTGTCACACTTTTTAATTTATGAAATATCTATGGTTAAATGTCTATGGAGAATTATGAAATTCTGGATAGGATCTTCTTGGGTCATTATGGTACTCTAGTAATTTTCTCAGAATTTTTGGAAGACATAAATTAGTACTTGTTGTGTAAAGTTACAATTTCACCCCTTATATTTCAGATGGAAATTATGATTATAAATCTCTAAAAAATTGTGCAACTCTGGAAATCATGTTATTTTGTCATCTATTACGCCTGGAAATTTTATTAGCAAGTTTGAAATTACTGACATGGTACTTCCTCTGTAATTTGGAACATGTCCAATGATTAATGAATTTTAAATAAAGGTCAAAGTAATTTGAAATATGTCAAAAATCTGGAGACTTCTTAAATTATCCAATATAGGCATATGGTATAAATTGTATCTCAATTGGACATTATATGTTTATGATTGCATCATAGGAATCAAATTTAGTTCATTCTCGTTTTGGACTGCGAATAGTAAAAACTAAATGTGATGATTTGATTGGCAAGATCATATAAAAAATTAGTAAAACTTGGATCATAGTAGTGTTATATCATTTATATCAGCCCCTAGAAGTTGTGGAATTTTTGGAGAACATTCGCACTAGATTTAGAGTATGAGAGAGCTTATGTGTTTAGCATCGTTCAAGAGAACGTTTGCTTAAGAATAGAATGAAGGATAAGTCATAAATCATTTAAGTTATAAAGAGTAATAAGGAGAGTGGGTCTTTGGAATAGGGTAGCCACCAATAAAAGTAATTGTCTTGGAAAGGGGGGTTTGAGCTTCAGCCCATCATATTCCCTAATACTACTATGAGCCCTTCACCGGGTAGACCTCGGGAAGTCCAGGGTTCACCCTAAACTTCTAAGTATAACAATAATTAGACAAGAGTAGTCTAACTCAATGAATATGAGATATGGTAAACTCCATCCCGAGTTAAGGGATGGGAACTGTACATCAGGACAGGTTGGTCCTGCGAGCTGGAGGCTCGGGAAGTTGTATATCAGGACAGGTTAGTCCTGCAAGCTGTAGACTCGGGTTGTGATAACTTGCATGTGCATAATTAGTGGAGGGTCTTCGGTACTGGACCGGTCGTCACACTGACGACAGTACGTTGACTTAGTCGGGTTTGAGGGTTTGAGGGGCTAGTAGGTTGTTTATGCTGCGGTCTGGAGGACAATCCTCGAAAACATACACCCGACCTTAAAGACTGGTAGTGTGTATACTAGCCTAGGAAGTGGAGACACCCGCTCCACTGCTGCCGTAGCCACAATAGTGGTACCAGAGAGTGTAGCTAACTCCAAAAATTGGGAACGAAAGGTCTGTGTTCACAGAGTCGTGTGTGTGAGTTGCACTTGTATGAATCATATCGTAGCATGCATATCATATCATGCATACACCTTAGAACATAATTTGCAGACCCTTATCATATAAATTAGTGTGGGCTCTTTTATATGATAAGTTATAATACTGGAAATATTAACTTATAAGTTTGTATGACATTCATATAAGTTAAGGTACTCATGTGATGGTAGTATAGATATAATGGTTTACTTACCTGCGCCATACTGTTTTACTTTACTTACTTCTTTTATCGTTCATTTCTGCTTACCTGCTTATACTACTAGTACAGTTTACCTGGTTATGTATATACTTGCTAGCATAGATTCCCTTGTCACCTGCTTATTGTTGACATTATATTTGTTTTCCTTCTCTTCCTTCCTCCCGCTCGGTGCCTAGGAGTCACGGGGGGAGGCGGGGACAAAATTGTCTTAGTCTTATGACTAACTGTTGGGTGTGACCGTAGGAGTCTGAGGAGCTGGAGCGCCAGCCGGGCGAGGTGGCGGGACTTGAGGAGCAGATGTCGCGCACTACTTCTACTACGAGTCAGGTGATTGATGATGAGAGTGTTTATCTTTCGCATAGAGATGTTGAGAGAGAGTGACTCTTTTGTTATTTTCATTTGGTTATGTATCGGGATAAGCCCTTACTCTCTTTTGTGCTCATTGCTGGACTACTTATATACATTTATGCGATTTTGTGATTGTGGACTTAATAATTTCCCTTATGTAGTTCTATTCTCTATTGGCCTAAAGGTTAAATGATTGTACAAGCATGCAGGATCGGCATCTTGCGGTGGTGTCTAACCCGAGTGGTTGTGTCATCCGTAAGGCGGCGTTCCTGGGCATAAGGCTCGAGTTACCCTCCTAGTAAAGGGGAGGGGGTCTTACAAAAGATTTCAGGACGGGTGGTCCCGCGAGCTGGAAGCTCGGATAGGTATTAATATACCTGGTTTATGCTTGCATGGTGAATCAATTGATATTGTTCCAGTCGGCACAATGGTGGAAGTACCATGACTCTGGTGAGGGGTGGAATTCTTGGGGAGACCAATAGGTTATTTATACTGACGTCTAGAGGACTATCCCATAAGCGCTCACCCAACCATAAAGACTGGTTGTTTCCAGCAAGAGTACGCAGGGGCTCCGCGGTTGTGTTCTTAGCATTGAGGCGTACGTAAGGTCTATTCCCGATAGTGTGCCTGCCTGCCTAGGAGTAGAGATAACCGCTCCACTACCACCGTGAGCCACGACGGTTGGTACGTGAGAGGCTAGCTACCTCCGAAAAGTGTGGAATGTGTGAAAGGTCTGTGCGCACAGATTCGGGTGGGTGAGTTGCATTACATTCATTGCATTGCATCGCATAGCACGACATTCATTAATTAATGTAGCTTAGATTTATAATCGCAAAACCTCATCATATAAATTAGTATGCTCTTTTATTTGATGAGTTATATTTGGAAACCTTAACTTATAAGTTTGTATGGGCATTCATATAAGTTAAGGTACTTATCATAACGATAGTGTAGTTCGTTTACTTTACCTTGATTTACTTTACCGCACTGCTCTTATTTCCCATTACTCCCATACTGTAATCTCTTAACATATACTCCTGCTAGTGTAGTTCCACTGTCACCTACTTGATTTACTTACTACTCATATATATTTCCTCACGTCCTCCCGCACGGTGCCTAGGAGGCGCGGGGGGAGGCGAGGACGACAGTGTCTCAGTCTTTTAACTAACGGTCAGTGGACCATATCATTTTAGGAGTTCGAGGAGATGCACCAGTTGGATGAGGAGGCAGGACATGAGGAGAAGTTGTTGCGAGCAACCAATATTACTCGGAGATAGGTGCTCGTGATCAGGATTTTTATTTGCTTCCGTTGGACATTTTGTGAGAGAGTGATTGCATTTTGTTTCATTTGGATATGAATCCGGCATAAGCCCTTACTCTCAGTACTTTATCTCATTGTGGACTATTGCTTTGACTTTATTTACATATGATGAGCTGTGATTTTTGGACTATGCTGTTTAATATCTTTTGAATATGCCTACTTGTGATATGATCATACAAGCCGGCAGGTTCGGCGTCGTGTAGTGGCGACTAACTCAGATGTTTTTGTTGCCGTAAGAAGGTGATTCTAGGCATAAGACCTGGGTACTCCTTGGTGCGGGGGAGGTGTCTTACATCAGCACTGATCAATGTGACCCAGGGGGTCTCCACTGACCACAATAGCTCATATTGGGGTTCATAGACACTTTGGATACCTCGAACCTATATTCAATTTTCCTCGTTCACTTAATAGATCAACATATCAAGTTTACATCTTTAGAGGTTTTGATTAATTAGGCATATCTTGAGATATGTTTAAATCGAAATATGTTCACTATGACCCAAGTGGTCAACTCGATCCAATATCTATCGAGATGGTTGTACAACCCCGTCTTTGATTTGTCGAGTGGGCCGCCAACCCCAGAATCTAAAGGATGAACAAAGCATTAGAGGGGAATTCACCCAGGCTAGTAGAGGGTGGCAAGCGCAATCCTTATTCATCAAGCACTCCCCAAACTAGGAGTTCGTATGCACGGGCCGCCAGGCGAATGAGGAGTGGAACCCCACTCGCCCAGGAGGCCAGGGATCTGGCGAGTGGTGCCTTCACGGACCATTCTCCTAATAAGATCTAGAGAATCCGGTGCGCGGGAAGTCTTGCGAGAGGTGCCTTCACGGACCACTCGCCTAGTGGGGTCTAGAGATGAATTTACCTAGATACCCTTTGGGGGCTGCCAACAGACCTTCAGAACAATGGATTTTGGATGTTAGTAGACAAGTTTGGGGTGAGTTTTGTAAAACTGAAAGGCGGAATTAAGTTATTTGCAGACCAGACTATAAAAACTATAAATAGACCCTTAAGGGCACCTTCGAGGAGATCTGATTTTTGGGCTTCATCTTCCTCTAGTTAGTTTTGGATTGGCTTCTAGTGCCCTCCAAGGTGCCCGATTTAACATTGGTTTGGGATGGGAAGCTCCCTAAGATCTTCCTGGTTTGTGGCGGAACCTCCTCGTTGCAGCTTTGGGTCAATTCATTTTTCTTCATCAATAGTCAAGTGTTCTAGTTAGGGAGAAGTATGCGTAGGCTACAACCCCTTTTGGGTCCGAACTCTTCTAGAGACCGGTTGACAGTTTTAACATTTTTGGTGCGGTGAGCATGGACCGTAGCCTATACAAGAAAATCTCAAGCTGAGCTTCATGGCAGGAGATGATGAGGAAAGATCCAACCCAGCCACTTGCCACCACTCGCGAGTGGGGTGATGATAGGAAAATTATTTTCCAAAAACTTGATAAGAAAATAATTTTACGAAATTGCTAGAGGCAAGCGCACCTATCGCGTGTAGTATATATATGATAAAAATATCATAACATAGTCGTATTAGTCCTGGGTCCCGTCGAGTATTGTTACTTCGAGCTACGCTATTGTTTTATCGGATTAAAAATAAGTGATGAAAGTGATAATTAAAAACAAAAACAAAAATGATAACATAACGATAATAACAAAAATGATAACAATCGCGGGCTTGGTGTGCGTTTAGCAAAAACCAAGAAAAGCGATAGAAAAGACAAAAAGGACGCACTAAATTAAAACGCACACACTCTACGAAATTGAAATGAAAGCGATAAATTGCAGGAATTAAAGAAATGCAATCCCTACCCAAATAGGTAGAGGGGAAATAAATGCGTGAGCAAGTTCTACCCAAACGGGTAGACGAGAAATAAATGCAGTGCAAGTTCTACCCAAACGGGTAGACGGGAAATAAATGCAGGACGAGTCCTATCCAAATGGATAGGCGGGAAATAAATGCATTGCAATAATGAAATAAAACTAAGCTATTAAACGAAATAACGAAAACAAAAACACAAATTAAAAAGTAATGACAACGAAAAAAAATGACGGAAACGAAAATGATTAAAACATAAAACAACAAAAAAACGAATAATAAAAACATAAAGTGAAAATACGAAAACGAAGAAAGCATTACGAGAGAAAAACGCTCGCTTTGAAGCGATTTTAAACGCAGCCCGAATATCCCATTCTAAACTACCGTGTCAAGGAAGAAAAGAATGAAAAATTATGACGACGCATAAATTCGAATATAAGCGAGAAAACCGATTTTATGGCGACGAATAAATCTAGCTAAAGAAAAATTGCGAAAATTGAAGTAAGGGAATAAAGCTAAGTTATGAATTGAAATACGGTGCAGAAATAAAGCTAAGTTATGAATTGAAATACGGTGCAGAATATGAAATTGCAGAATTTGAAATTACGCTACGAATGCACGAAAAAACTAAATTTATTTATTGCCATAATAACGGGGTTTACAGGAAATAAAATTACAAAATTAAAAACATTTAATTTCAACATTTATATTACAAAAAGAAAATAAAATAAACACCTAATTAATTACATAAAAAAGAAAATAAAAAGTTACAAAAAGTGGACAAAATATTGTGGAAGATCACCCAAAAGGGCAATCCATTAGGAGCCAAGAGGTTCCAAGAGGTTCCAAGAGGGAGAATTGATGAGGGGGTCGGCCTCTATTTATAGGCAAAATTTTGGAATTACACGCCCTCGGTCACGGGCGTGTCTGAGGGCGTGACACGGCTTGGGGTGCGAATAGCTAGAACAGCTGGATCCAGGCTGGCATCTAGAAGGTTTGATCGGCGACTTTGGAAGTACACGGGCGTGTTCTAAGGAACACGGGCGTGTTCGATGTCGGCAGGCTTGAGCTTGAACTGGTCGTGACACCTGGCGTGTCCTTTGGTTTTCTGGAAGCTTTGTTGAGTCACGGCCTCGGTCACGGGCGTGACTAGATCACGGCCGTGACATTGGGCGTGACATTGACATTTGGGCTCGAATTCTGGCTGAACAACCAACACGGGCGTGACCCAGTACACGGCCTCGGTCACGGGCGTGACCGAGGGCGTGACCTAGTATTTGAGCTGGAAAAAAAGACAGAAATGAAAATTATCAGAAATTATTGAACACGCCCTTGGACACGGGCGTGTCCGAGGGCGTGACTTAACAAAATTACAGAAATTTTATAAAATGAAAATAAAACTAAGTTAAAAACAAAAATAGCAAAAACAAACATTTTATTCATTAATTTACATATATTATTTACAAATTTAATTAAAACTATACTAAAAACTATATAGAAAAATGCGTATATTTTCTATTTATCAAACACCCCCATACTTAAGCTTTTGCTATTCCAGAGCAAAAGTAAGGGATACCTATAAGACGTTAATAAAATTTCTAATTTACTAAAAATTTTATTTAATCAAAAGTGAGATCGAAATAAATTTAGGATATTTAAAGAGGTAAGTCCTAAATTGTGAAGATAATTTAAAAAGAGCGAAAAAGTTTTAGCGAGACTTCTAAAGTTAGCAAAATAGCGTCGAATATTGCAGTTTTTGGCACCTTTTAATTAGAATAGAATTATATAAAACTTTAACTTTTTTAAGAAAATTTTTAAGAATAAATAAAACCTACTAATTATGCTCTCGCAAACTTTTTAAATTAAAATCTAGCTTACAATTTTAGTGGCTAAGGGGTAGGGGAAAAAGGAAAGCTTTGGCAAAGAGAAGAGTGCTTGGATTAGGGGTGATGGATTTAATCCTCTCACCCCACCTTTTTGGTGGTTTTGCTTTGATTCCCAACGTTGGTTTACGGGGGATAATTGAAATCTTTTAAAACTTAACCCAATGCCCGTGTTTACGGAATTTTATTTTTATTCCCATTGACACGAGATTTCTTTTAACAATATTGGGTGCCTGTGTTTACGGAATCTTTTTATTCCCATTGACACAGGATTTCTTTTAAAACGTCTTCTTTTACTTTTTATGCCAAGCTAAAGGGGTGAGGGTTTCAAAAGAAAAACTAGAGTAATAAAAGAGTATTTGAGAGCAAAATTTAGTAGATTAGAATATTCCTAAAGTTTCACAAGTTCGAGTTAGAATAATTGAATCTAAAGATGGTTTGCCAATATAATACAAAAACGAATCTATTTAGGGTTAACTCGAGGTAGTGCTAAAAGTTTTGTTCTCAAATTTAATTAAAATCACAAGAAATTTTTTACTACCAAAATTCCTTGATTTAAATTTACAAACTATGATGCAAATAAAATGGTTTTAGCAAATCAAAAATAGTGAAAACGCTTAAAGATAAACTCTACATAGCCTTGGAAATAACAAAAAGCTAAGTAGGGGTTTTTATTCTATTTTTGGGGGGTTTTTTTTTTTGATAAGTTTTTCTTTTCATCAAATTTTTTTTGGAGTTTTTAAGATATGATATTTTATTTTTTATTTTTTGTGATTTTTTTGATTTTTTATAACAAATTACATATATAAACACTTAATAAAAATAAAGTAACAAAAAGAAAGAAGAAATTTAAGAAGAGCAAAAATACATACAAAAATTTTTGGTTTTTTTGTAAGAATTGTTTTTTTTCATATATTTTTTTTTTTGTGATTTTTTTTTAATTTTGATTTTGGTAAAATATATACATTAATACAAAAAAAAAAGAGAAAAAGAAAGAGAAAGAAAAATAAAACTAAAAATTTATATAAAAATTTTTGGGTTATGACAAAATTTGTGAGGATTTTGTTATAACAAATTTTTTTATAACTTTTTTTCATCAATTTTTTTTGGATTTGATTATATATAAAAAAAAGAAAGGTTATTTATATATAATTAAAAGACAAACATAAAAACATTAAATTTTTTTTTTTTTTTTTTTTTTTTGTTTTTTGTTTTCTAAGTAAAAAGAGAGGGGCAATAATTACAAAAAAGGGCTAAACACCCCCATACTTAAAGATCAACATTGTCCCCAATGTTGAAATTAAGTATGAGGAACAAATCTAATTATATATGTATAAAAGCATAATTAAGAGGAAAAAGAAAATACAGGGGGGGAAAAGCAGGGGGAAAAAGCACGCCCCTATTTTGGAGACGAGATACCCTGATTAATTCTGCAAAAAGATGTTAAAACAAAACACGAAATGTTATTTACAAAGAGGGGGGGGGGGGGTAAAAATGAGATTATATTATATACATATATGTATATATATATATATAAGATTTTTTTTTTCTTATTGTTCTAAGTTACAAAAAATAAAACCTATATAAATAAAGCAAAACTATATATATATATATATTTTTTTTTTTTTTGGTATTTTTGAAGGTTTTGCTAGATGTGCAAATTTATATACATAATAAAACTTAATAGTAATAACAAAAAAGGAAAAGCGAAGTTACAAAAAAAACAAAGCATCTTTTTTTTTTCTTAATTATGTGCATGGATATACATAATATTACTTAATAAAAAGAAAAAAAGGGAACAAAAATAAGATACAAAATAAGATACAACATATTATTTTTGGGTTTTTTTTTTAATCACAAAAAGAATGAAATATATACATAAAGTAAAACTATATATATATTTATTATATTTTTGGATTTTTCTAAATATATCTTCATCATTTTTGAAATATGCATAATTATAAAAACCTTTATACTTAATAAAAATAAAAAATAAAGAGAAACTTTAAAAATAAAAATCAAAGAAGAAGAAGTGAAATGAAAGGATAAAAGTAATAGGGTTTCCCCTTTTCAAAATATCGACAAAAATCCCCTCGCGGGTCTGCCGAGTAATCCTACTTCGAGAAAACTAACTATTATTCTATCTCAAAAATTCCAAAAATTCTTTTAGATTTATGTTTTAAAGTTTTCCATTATTTTGTCATTTTAGTTAAGATATTATTTTGTTTTGTTAAATATGCATATCTAATCTTAATGAAAATAAAATAGAAATCATATCATTTTTTATTTTTTATATGCATATTTATATACAAAATAAAACTAATTAAGTAATAATAATAAAAAAAACTTAAGAAAGAAAACAAAGAGAAAGTAAAGGAAAGAAATAAAACATATATATATTTTTTTGGATTTTTTCAACTTAATATTTTCATCATCATTATTTTTTTTTTTAGGTTTTCTTTTTAACATGATAAAAATATGTAATAATACACATATTAAAATATGAATGAAACAAAAAAAATATATATACAAAAAGAAAATAAAGTTATAATGATTTTTTTGATTTATCCCCGGCAACGGCGCCAAAAACTTGATAGGAAAATTATTTTCCAAAAACTTGATAAGAAAATAATTTTACGAAATTGCTAGAGGCAAGCGCACCTATCGCGTGTAGTATATATATGATAAAAATATCATAACATAGTCGTATTAGTCCTGGGTCCCGTCGAGTATTGTTACTTCGAGCTACGCTATTGTTTTATCGGATTAAAAATAGGTGATGAAAGTGATAATTAAAAACAAAAACAAAAATGATAACATAACGATAATAACAAAAATGATAACAATCGCGGGCTTGGTGTGCGTTTAGCAAAAACCAAGAAAAGCGATAGAAAAGACAAAAAGGACGCACTAAATTAAAATGCACACACTCTACGAAATTGAAATGAAAGCGATAAATTGCAGGAATTAAAGAAATGCAATCCCTACCCAAATAGGTAGAGGGGAAATAAATGCGTGAGCAAGTTCTACCCAAACGGGTAGACGGGAAATAAATGCAGTGCAAGTTCTACCCAAACGGGTAGACGGGAAATAAATGCAGGACGAGTCCTATCCAAATGGATAGGCGGGAAATAAATGCATTGCAATAATGAAATAAAACTAAGCTATTAAACGAAATAACGAAAACAAAAACACAAATTAAAAAGTAATGACAACGAAAAAAATGACGGAAACGAAAATGATTAAAACATAAAACAACAAAAACACGAATAATAAAAACATAAAGTGAAAATACGAAAACGAAGAAAGCATTACGAGAGAAAAATGCTCGCTTTGAAGCGATTTTAAACGCAGCCCGAATATCCCATTCTAAACTACCGTGTCAAGGAAGAAAAGAATGAAAAATTATGACGACGCATAAATTCGAATATAAGCGAGAAAACCGATTTTATGGCGACGAATAAATCTAGCTAAAGAAAAATTGCGAAAATTGAAGTGCGGAAATAAAGCTAAGTTATGAATTGAAATACGGTGCAGAAATAAAGCTAAGTTATGAATTGAAATACGGTGCAGAATATGAAATTGCAGAATTTGAAATTACGCTACGAATGCACGAAAAAACTAAATTTATTTATTGCCATAATAACGGGGTTTACAGGAAATAAAATTACAAAATTAAAAACATTTAATTTCAACATTTATATTACAAAAAGAAAATAAAATAAACACCTAATTAATTACATAAAAAAGAAAATAAAGAGTTACAAAAAGTGGACAAAATATTGTGGAAGATCACCCAAAAGGGCAATCCATTAGGAGCCAAGAGGTTCCAAGAGGTTCCAAGAGGGAGAATTGATGAGGGGGTCGGCCTCTATTTATAGGCAAAATTTTGGAATTACACGCCCTCGGTCACGGGCGTGTCTGAGGGCGTGACACGGCTTGGGGTGCGAATAGCCAGAACAGCTGGATCCAGGCTGGCATCTAGAAGGTTTGATCGGCGACTTTGGAAGTACACGGGCGTGTTCTAAGGAACACGGGCGTGTTCGATGTCGGCAGGCTTGAGCTTGAACTGGGCGTGACACCTGGCGTGTCCTTTGGTTTTCTGGAAGCTTTGTTGAGTCACGGCCTCGGTCACGGGCGTGACTAGATCACGGCCGTGACATTGGGCGTGACATTGACATTTGGGCTCGAATTCTGGCTGAACAACCAACACGGGCGTGACCTAGTACACGGCCTCGGTCACGGGCGTGACCGAGGGCGTGACCTAGTATTTGAGCTGGAAAAAAAGACAGAAATGAAAATTATCAGAAATTATTGAACACGCCCTTGGACACGGGCGTGTCCGAGGGCGTGACTTAACAAAATTACAGAAATTTTATAAAATGAAAATAAAACTAAGTTAAAAACAAAAATAGAAAAAACAAACATTTTATTCATTAATTTACATATATTATTTACAAATTTAATTAAAACTATACTAAAAACTATATAGAAAAATGCGTATATTTTCTATTTATCAGGTGACGATGAGGATGTTTGAGGACTTGAAGCGAGACGTCCTACAGACCTTGCATCTCGTATTCGCTGCCAGAAGCAAGTTCGAGACACTCGCGGTCCCAGTGGTGGCATTCTAGCTGTTAGGCGAGAACGCACCCGGCCAGCGACCCAGGAAGGAAGAAATGGTGGAAGGAAGTGGGTGAGACTTGCCCGGGCGGCAACTACTCCCCAGCCTGGCGAGTGTTGAGGTGTGCGAGTTGACTCTGCGAGATCATACCACTCGCCAAGTAGGGGAGGAGAGTCCCTTTTTGCTAGCTGATCATCTTTGCCCCGGTTCCAGAGGGGTTCATTGACCAGAGATGTCTTACTACACACGCATGGATGACCTGACGCAACACGTCCAGTGGTTTGAGGATGCCATATCCATCAGGCAGATGTCAGATGCTTTCAAATGCCGACTCTTTGCCGTCACACTCAAGGAGAAGGCTCGAGACTGGTTTCACCAGCTGCCCTCCAGCTCGATCTACTGCTTTGAAGATCTGCGACGGTGCTTCCTTTCGACGTTCTCGATGTCCAAGAAGAGGAAGAAGGGAGCAAAGTTCTTATTCTCAGTCAAGCAGGGTCCAAAGGAGATGTTGGGGAGTTATTTGGACAGGTTCCACGACGAAATACTCTTGGTACATGATGTGTCGAGGCACATTATGATGCTTGCCTTCACCCTTAGGCTCCGCGAAAGGTTCTTCACAATAGAACTGAAGAGAGTGCCACCACTGTTCTTTAAAGAGGGCGGAGAAGGATATTGAGGGGGAGGAGGTGAACCTAATGTTTGCAAGTAAAGTTGGCTAGGTTGGGTGACAAAGAAGTGAAGGTGCAGGGCGGACGCAGATAGCAGGAGTGAGAAGGAGAGACGAACCCAAAGGTCAGGGGTCTTAGGGGCAGGTGCAAGGTAGGGGGTACTAGGATCCCAACAATCGGCTAAACTGGAGACCCCATGAAGGACCGGGGCAAGGTCAAGGAAGAGGATATCATGGAGAGGGGAATTTCCGTGGGGGCAAGTCGGTTCAACCCCCCGGGGTGGATACAGGGTACGAGGCCGCTACTCCCCCCCCCCCCCCCCCCCCCCCCCCCCCCCCCCCCCCCCCCCCCCCCCTCAGCAGCAAGCCAAGGCGGCTGGCCGAGGAAGTGGAAGGGGTATAGTAAACAGAAGAGGAGGAAGAGGAGGAAGCAGGGCTGCGTCGCCCTACTATGACTTCCACCAGGAGGAAGGTCACGTAATGGCCACCTGCTCTGAGTTTTTGGAAATGAGGAGAATAAGGTGTCTGCCGCAACAGAAGCAACAACCAGTGAGAATTGAAGAAGTACTACCTAGAGAATAGGAGGACAGGTGTAAGGATTGAGCTGACCTAGGAGCTCGAGGGGGGATAGGAGTGATCCATGGTTGGGTCTGGATTGAGGCCACTCGCAAGAGGAGACTCCAAATGATGTTCACGAGGAACATCGTGTCGACCTCCCAAACCCCACCTGTAAGACCCCATTTTTTTCGCTACAAAACCGGGTCGTATGCCCAGAAACGCTGCTTTGCGGTGACACCAACACTCGGGAAGGTCGCGACTACAAAACACTTATCCTGCCGACCATATCATTCATAGAAGAAGAGAAGTACAATTGAACCAAAATAAGTTCTAGTCCACATCACATAATATATAAATCAAAAGATAGATGTCCACAGATAATAACTGAATAAAAGAGGTAGCAATTAAAAGGGCTCATGCCCAGTACATCAAGTCCTCACTACAATATCACTCACCGAAGCAAAATTTACTAGAAAACACTCACGGATCCTGAGACTGGTGCTCATGTGCTAGACTGTCTCACCTTCATCTGCACCGGCCTCTTGTGGTGCTGCATCTCCTAGGTCCCCTAAAATGATATGGTCCACCGACCGTTAGTAAAAAAAACTAAGCCTCATTTCCCACCACCCATCTCCTAGTGGATCCTAGGCACTGTGTCGGAGGGATGAAGCGGAGGACATCAAGGGGTATATATCAAAGCAGATGACGTGGCCTAACTACATGAATATCTACCGCTACACAGGTATATATATAATTGAAGCAGTAAGTAAAGCAGGGTAACGAACAAGTAAAGTAAGTAAAGACAAGTATAGACTAAAAAGAAACCATTGATTTATAGGAATGCACATACAAACCTATAGGCCAATGGGTCGTTTAGCAAGGCCTATCATATAAAAAGTCTCAAACCCAATTTATATGATAGGAGTAGGGGTTGAAATGCAATGCTTATGTTATGACATGCAGAGTAATGCTGATTAATGTTATGATCACACACGTGCAACTCACGCACCCGACTTTATGCACACAGACCTTTAGTTCCCCCTAATTGGAGCTAGCAAAACTCCCAGGATACCCCCGTAGTGACAAACGGAAGCGGTGGGTTGGGCCTCTCCCACCTCTAGGTTGGTATTCGCACTACCTAACCTAGACCTATCGTACTCCTCAACGCGAAGAACACACCATGGAGTGCCTGCGTACTCTTACTGGATGGTCCACCAGAATTTTCTTGGTTAAGTGATAACCACACTTGCCAAGTCAAAGTATCGACGTCGGTGCAAACGACCATCCAATACTATAGACCCACCACCTTTATGCACATGCAATCCGATTACTTTACATCTCCGAGCCATAAGCTCCCCGGGCTAACCTGCCTGTCGCAACAACCTTCCGAGCCACCTGCTCGCCAAACCAACCCGTCCGTAACTACAACCACCAAGTGTACTGCTCGTATGACCAAACCAAGTAACACCCGCAACAACAGGATGTGAGTGAGTTTATTATTAAGTTAATCTTGTGTAACAACTTATTCCTACTGCTTCGGGTTAACCAAGGACTTCCCGAGGACTACCCTGTGAGGGGCTCGTAGTGATACTAGGAGCTATGATGGACTGAACGCCAAAGCTCCCTTTCCAAGGCACTTATTCTTATTGGTGTCTACCCTTGACCTGACCACTAGTAATGTTACACTTACTAATGCTAAGTGTGTTTTACTTCTCTTCAAGGGAATGACGACCATTCTTCGATCCCAAGCACACTCTTACCTCCTAGCCAACCAGACATCTTACTCCTACTTTCCTTTGGTGAACCCTTCCAAACCCAATCAGTCTGGGTGCACCAACTTCTTTAAATCCCCATGTAAGACCTACATTGCTTATCTTAATTCAGTATTTTCACTATACGCAGACCACTTGAACTACATGAGGTGCATGAGAAGAGGTACTCCAAATAATCATCCAAATGACCCAAGATTATTATTGGGGGTGTGTCATGACATTCTAAGGCTATCTCCAGAAATTCATAATTTTCCTAATTTATTTGATATTTATGATAATTTTCCCAAAATTAGGGAACCTATGACTTTGAACACCAAGTATGGTTTTCTGATAAGATATGACCTTAATAAAAAATTTACAACTATATATCGTCAAAATAACAGCCGCATATGAAATTCATAAAATTCTAGAACAGTTTTGACCTCCAATTATAATATTGATTAATTTATCTAAATCAAGTATTTATAAAGCAAGTACCAAAAATCCTCATTAAAAAATTACAAGAAAATTAACTGATGTCTAGGGTGATCAGAAAAGTCCACTGCTTGAGATTCATAATTTTCCAGATTCATTTGACCATATGAATCATTTATTTAAATAAACAAATCACAGGGCACTTTGTGAAGAGAAATATAAAAACTCCTCCAAAAATTATACTAAAATTAACAGATCATATTCTTGCCCTAAAAAGCCCTCTAACCAAGTTCCATGATTTTCCAGTGAGTATTAAATCCATAATTAATTTTCTTACAACTAAGGCGAATATTGGGGTTATGAATGAAGTACTATATATATCAATCCAAAATTCATAACAAAATTATCAGAGAATATTATCACTAATACAAGCTTACTGCCAAAATTTCATGAGCATCTAAGGTTGTGTAAATATAAAAATTCTTCATATATAGAAGCACCCTAATTGATTCTTAATTAATTCAGCGGGAGTAATTGTTCCAAAAAACTCGACATAAATTATCTAGGGCATAAAACCACCTTATGAACCTCTCTACCAAGTTTCAGGTTAATCCACCCCCCCCCCCCCCCCCCAAAAAAAACCCCACTTTTGGGTGTATTTTATGTTATATCAAGTTAGTGGTCAAAGTTTCACAACATTTGGATGAGGGTTGATCTCCCAAATCCATTAAGTATACTTTTGATCTAATATACCATAGTTTGACCAAATTTGGGTACTTAATTACCCTACCAATTCAATCCCAAATGGGGTGAAATTTTTACCCCAGTCATGTCATGACCCTAAGGACCACCCACCAAAATTTTGTAGGGTTGGGAGGTCTCTAGACCCTAAAATTAATTCGTATATGAACTATTAAATGTTTGCAAAAGCTATAGGAAAATGTCCTCTAAAATTCCCATTTTTGGATATGTTGAGGGTAAGGGTAAATCTAGCCTATGCTCTAAATTTCAAAGCATTTGGTTGTCTGGATAAGTCGGGGCACTCAAATCAAGCTTTGTTCAACCCTATGTATAGGTTGCACCAGTTTTAGTGCTATAATCAAACCCGTGGGCAAAATCGGCTCAAGTCAATTTTAAAGTAAACTAAACATAAGAATCTAAAAGTTTTGTCTCTGGCCATTTTTCCCAAAACGGCCTCTAAGGGGTTCAAATTTTAGTTTCAAAAATGTGCATTTCTAGGGGAAAAATATGACGTTAATTAATCATAAAATTAATAATATATCTAAATGGAGTGCATCCGTTCAACTTCTCCAATCAGCCAATGACCATGATTGGCCCGTCCTGTACAACCTTAGGAGGTGATTTCCTGGCCACCTAGCCTCTCTCCCGATCGGCCAATTTGAAAGTGAGGTTAGATCTTAAATTAACTCTAGAGGGGGGGGGGGGGGGTGAATAGAGTATTAAAACTTTTCCCTTAGTTTTATTTGAGGAATTGAATATACTGATAGATATTTGTGTAGAGAGTGTTTTATAAAAACTAAATAACAATAAATGAATAAATCAGCACAACAATAAAACACAGAAATTCACAGCACAGAAGACACAAGGAATTTTATAGTAGTTCCCCAATAACCTGGGTACATCTACTCTTCTACCACACTTGGTAGGATCCACTAGGAGGTTTGATCAGGTGCCCTTACACCAAGGTGATTTTGTTCAGGTGTCCACACACCACAGAGCTTTTGATCAGCTGCTCAAAACCAACAGGATTTTTTGAACAGGTGTCTTGCCACCAAGGAGGTCAACTTTTGAAGGAAGTTTTAACCCTGTACAAAATGGGATAGAGAGGGGTTTAGATGTTCTTATCTGTCAAGATGATAAGAGAAGACTCTAGTGGATGTTGATGTAGAAAAGAACACCTCTGTCTGATATGAGATGTTTAACAGTTGATTTTGCTGGAGCTTTTCTTTGAAAGAAATAATCTTCCTGTAGCTGATAAATTAGAGAAACAAGACTGCTTCTCAGATTGTTTGTTGTTCTTTGGAGATTTGTGCTTGCAACTGATGACTGAGAGATGAAAGCAAATGTTCTCAGAAAATGAATGCTGATTTGAGGAAGAAGAAGAAGATCTGTATAAGCTTTTTATGTTCTTCTTTCTTCCTGTAGCTTTTCTTCTTTCTTTTGATCTGATTCTTTGCAGAAAATGACTGAGAGGAGGTGTTGAAGATGTTCTCAGAAAATTGCTACTGCTCGAGAAGGAGGAAGAAGAAGAACTCTGTGCTATTTGGTTTCTTCTTTTTTTTTTATCTCCTTTTCTTTTTTTCTTTTTCTCTGTTCTTTTCAGTACAGCAAAACTGTAAAATTATTCTTTACTTTATCTGTTGTCGTGTAGAACTGAATGTAATGATCTGTTGTATATTAAGCTGATATGTCTTCTTCCTTATTCTCTTTTGAAAACTCTGACAGAATTTAATGCAAATCCCTTATTTTAAGGAATAACATGCGCTGAAGAGATATCAGTACAGTACTGCTGCGCTGTTTAGCCTTTTCCTTTTATACAGAATGTCCTTTTTTGCTGGAAGGTCAACGGCTAAAACTTGAATAAATAAAAGAAATATATTTTCCTTACTTGATCTGACAGAAAGGGTCGTTGCTGTTAGTTGATCTGAGTTCAGAGAATGAAATGATATATTCTTTCTAAAATTTCTGAACTTAAATATTAATTCTTTGATTTGTGAGAACTTTCATCGATCTGAAGTATTCGTCGACCGCTGAGCCTGGATAAATTCCTCGACTGCAGAGCTTGAGCAAAATATATTAGTCGAGCACTGCACTTAGGCAAAATCTTCGACCACTGAGACAGGTTCATCGACCGCTGAGAACAAGTCTGTTCATCGAACGCAGAGAGCTTGCTGATCGTCGAACACAGATAGTCATTCATCGAACGCAGTGTGGAGTTCGTCGAACGCAGAATCTGAATGAATTCTTTAGATCTAACAGCCAAAACTCTTGACCCATAAACTATACATTGGGGTCAACTTTGTCCTTAGTCAACATATAGTGATCCTAGCCCAAATAAGAAATTGGGTTGTTCCAACAATCTCTCCCTATTTGGGTTAGTACACTATTTGACAAAAAATTGGAAATAAACAAATACTAATACAGCAAAAACAACAGAGCATGAATATATCTGATATATTTTAAATATTTTATCAGATATAAAATAAATAGTACTCTGAGTTTTGAAACATTTCAATAGAAAATAAAACTGATAGAAATACAATCAGAACCTTTGATTTTTCTGAATTCTGAAATCTGAATTCTGAATTTGTCTGAACTATATTATTCTGAATTCTGATCTGAATCTGAACTGTATTGTTCTGAATTCTGATCTGAATCTTTATCTGATTTCTGAATGTGTTATCTGCTGCTTCTTTTAAATTCAAAACAATGTTCTGAATCTGCATACAAATATTGGAATCTGCTTTCAAATCTGAATAGCTTTATAATTTTGATTAGTTGTGCTTGTAGCAATAACTGATACTGAATTTGCTATATCAAAATTCTTCTTCTGAGCTGTACTGTATCTGCATCTGAACTTCTGAATTTTTCTGAAACAGAAACTGCAAACAGCAAAACTGCTGTGAGCTTTATCAAGCTTCTTCATACAACAACTCCCCCTGAGAGTGTATCCCCTTGAGACTGGAGGTTCTTCAGCTTTCTCCCCTTGCCTAGTTTATAGAACAACTCCCCCTGAGCAAAACAGTGCATCAAATGGAGCTTATTCATACAAACTTCTCCCCCTGCCTAGTTTCAGGAAAGACCTAAAGCTAGGCCCCTTGATGAAGGGACATTTGATGGAAGTAGGGAAGGATGCAAGATTGTCATTGCTATTGTTCCTGCACAATAAAATAGAGATCAAGTGCAAAGGGAACTAGAAAGAGAAGCAATTCTGTAGGCATTTATATAAAATAAAATATTTGATAAATGATAACAGGCTGAAATAAAAAGCTTCAGAAAACTGGGTTCATTGAAGAGATGGGTAAGTAGAAAACTTAATTTTCATCAGATTGAGTCTCCATCTATCATACCTAGCTGATTTATAAAGAAGATATGTTACTTTTCATCCAAGGGCTTGGTGAAAATGTCAGCTCTTTGCAAATCAGTAGAGATGAACTGTAGGCAGATTTTGTTTTTATCCACATTATCCCTAAGGAAGTGGTGCCTAATCTCTATGTGTTTAGTCCTACTATGGAGAACTGGATTTTGTGCTTAGATATTGCACTAGTATTGTCACAAAATATAATTGAATTATTTAAGTTGACAACATAGTCTAGGAGCTGATTTTGTATCCACAATATCTGTGAGCAGCAACTGCCTGCAGCTATATATTCAGCTTCAGCTGTTGATGTACACATAGATGTTTATTTCTTACAAAACCAAGACACAAGCCTATCACCAAGAAACTGGCAAGTTTCTGATGTGCTTTTCCTGTCTATCTGCATCCAGCATAATCTGAATCTGGTTAATTCAAATTCAGATGTTGTTGGATACTGATGCGCAAATCTTAGCACACCGCTATAGGCGGTAGTAAGACTGCGACACGAAATGGCAGTGAACCGGTCGTTGTCAAGTAATAATATGAGGAAGTAAATCCCCAAGTATCGAATCTCTCAAAGAACACAGTAAGGTGGAGTTTACTATTGAGGCAGGACTTGAGATTGAAGTCCTTTAGTCGGATGGGTGCGAAAGTGGGTGATTTGGTTTGTGGAAAATAAAGAAAAACAACTATAACTACTCCTATGCAATGCCGCTATGCAATGTTTCTCGAGGCGGGATGGAGACTACGTAGGCCTTGAACGCACTACTTCGCTAGGGCGGATGGACGAGTAGGCAAATGGAATGAGGGTCACAAGCACCTCGTCGACAAGCACGCCACTAGCAATTGCTAGTGCGGCACACGAAAGTGACGGCGGAATGGAAAATGGGTGGTGGCGCACCTCATACACACATATAAACAAAAAGATACATTCACATAGACATGAAATAACTTTATAAAACAAGGTCTATAGTGCTCATCATCAAATAATGAAGGATCTAACTATTACAACACAAAATACAAAGAAAGAGAAAGTAAGGAATCGACCGAATCCGAAGTCTTGTTGAGGGTTCACGGTTGGAATCGCTGGGTTGTCAATCCGCGTCCAAGCTCGGTCCGCAACTATATCCGGGGTAGAGGAGGGCTGTCACTACCTCCCAATAGACCCGTCTTCTTCGTGTCACTATCCGCTCGGCTTCAATACATAGCTCCCAATCTTGAAGATGAAATCTGGGCGGAGATCCTTCCTTTTGAAGCTTGTGGATGAAGGAGATGGCCGAGGTGATCTCCGGGCTCAAGATAGGCGTGAAGAATAGTCCCGGATCACCTCCTGGTGGTGGAAGATGTTGAAAGGGGCGGAAGAGGAGAACTGGGCTCGAAAACGGCGGAGCTCGAATGTCGTTTGACCTAATTTCGCGGGCTCTATATTTATAGAAAACAGGGCGCACGATCAGTGGCGCACGACCAGTGGTCGTGCGCATTGGAAGTTGGTGATCGTGCGCGCTGTGCCCGAAAACCTGCAAGACAAAACTGCAGAAAATAATAAAGCGCACGATCGAAGTCCTTAGTCGGTGCTACAATGAGTGAGTGGTTTGGTTTGCAAGTAATTAAATAAAATATTATGCCTACTCCTATGCAATGCCGCTATGCAATGCTTCGATTGGCAGGATGGAGACTAGGCAGGCCTTGAGCGCGCTGCGTCGAAAGGGCGGATGGGCGAGAAGGCTAACGAATTGAGGGTCGCAGACACCTCTTCAACAAGCACGCCACTAGCAATTGCTAGTGCGGCACCGGACATGGTAATGGAGCGGAAAATCAATCGGGGCGCACCTCATTAACACAAATGAACAAAATGATTTCATAATCATGAAATAAGCAATCTTAAACATCATTCATACCGTTCATCATCGATATAAAGAGAATACAACACTATAACCACATAAGTAGAGGGAAAAGGGCGAGAGATACGACCGAATCCGGAGTCTCGTTGTAGATTCACGGTAGGAAGCACCAGGTTGTCAATCCGCGTCCTAACTCGGTCCCAACTGCGTCCGGGGTAGAGGAGGGCTGTCACACCTCCCAATGAACCCGTCTTCTCCAGCGATTTACCATCCGGCCACGTCTCAAGCGAAGAACCTCTTCATTAGCGATCAAAGTGAGTGTAGGAACCCTTCTTTCAAGCCCTTGGATGATGGAGGAGGCCTAGGGGATGAAATCCCTCTGAAAACGGCGAAAACGGCGGACGGAACGGAGCCAAATTGCGTCTCCTCGACCTAATTCACGATCAGGTCATTAAATAGGCGCTGGATTGAATACTGCGTACGATCATTGGCGCACGACCAGTGGTCGTGCGCACTGGAATTCTGCGATCGTGCGCACTGCCTGGACAGAACCTGCAAGAGACGAAATTATAAAATACAATGTTCGCACCACCAGTGGCGCACGACCGGTGGTCGTGCGCACTGGAGTTGATGGTCGTGCGCACTACAGCAAACAGAACTCAGAAATTTAATGGTCAATGTGCACGAGCAGTGGCGCACGACCGATGGTCGTGCGCACTGGAGTCGATGGTCATGCGCACTGCACCAGACAGAACTCGTGAAAAAGGGTTAAGTGCGCACGATTAGTGGCGCACGACCGGTGGTCGTGCGCACTAGAACAAGTGATCGTGCGCAGTGTTCCTGTGCAGAATTGCACCGGAAACACTTGCACGCCTCCTATTCCAGCACAAACACAGATCTAGCCACTGAAAGTGGCACTTAACAACATATGAATACTACTAAAGATAATACACACGAAAACACACCAAAGTGGGCCTAAATGTGCACCTAGCATGGGTTATCAAATATAGACTATAATAAGGCTAAAGTGCGTGATATTGACAAAATAACGGCCCGGATGAGTCCATAAATGTGTATATGATCAGGACTCATCACACCCCCAGACTTAACTGTTTGCGCGTCCCGAGCAAACGAATCCGGTGGAATGTGAAAACGATAGCTAACATAGAGAATTACACAAGGGAGTACGGTGCGAAGTAACGTACGCATGCGAGTAGAAATTCTAGTAGAAGAAGATTCTAATTATGCTAACTAATTCACATAAGTATTAAAGCGTAAGTAAAGATTTAGTCCTACTCAGTTGGTGAATTATGAAGAATTTGACGATCATGCCCAGTATGAAAGTGACGAGACACTGAGGCGGGTGTTGCAAAAAATCGGGGCTTAGGAATAACTCCGCTGAAATCCATCAACGTCGTGAACCATACGCTCGCCCGGTCACACTCTCTCCACGGCGCTAGCAAACTCGCAAATCAAATCAGTAGGACTTATAGGATTAAAACGAGGCTTAGGTTACGGTATGATATTCAAAGTTAAACACGATGGCTGCGCAACCCAAGTGAGCTATCGGAACGCTGCACCCCACAAAACCACAAACTACGCTCGTGTGACACACCCCCAGACTTATCATGAAAACCAGGTGTGCACACGGCCTACTTCACAAACACCAACAGATTTTCTGTTTTTAGCTCGGGAGGACTTTTTTTTCAAACTACTGTTTTTTTTTTCTTTTACATATTTTTTCTTCTTTTATGTATCCTCCGGTTGGTTCAAAGTCAGCGGATAGGCAATATTTTCCCTTCATAACAAAATGATTCCACACGACACGCATATTGAGACTTATGAGCGCAGTTAAAAACAATTTGGTTGCGGGTGAAGGATAGGCTTCAGGCTTTGGTGGATGAAGAGGAGCTGAACAAGGGATTGGTAGGCACAAATTTGGCTCGCAAAGGTGAATGAAATGGACATGGAACAACAAAGCTCAAACTAGCCAAATGGTGGCCTACGTCATTTTTAACTCGACGAGTCGCTCTCACCAATGCTTCGAGGGTCGCTTGGGGCAAGTTCTTAGCCCACGAGAAAGATAAACCTTCCTCCCGACTCGAGCAACACACGACTAGCAATCGTGCACACACAATACCGGGTTATCGTCAATTTCATACAAATTCAGCATTTGAGTATACTAAATCTAAATTTACGCAGAAATACTAAATATAAATTAGATGCATAAAGAAAATCTAGTTCTACTCAAATTCTACCATAACATGCGACGTGACTAGTACACTACATGAGTCGACATCGTGCTCCAAATAATAATTCCTATGTTAACAAACTATTTCACATTCCAACCAAACTAATTTTAAATGGAACAACACAAAAAGACAAGCACGCACTCAAGTGGGTGAAGTGGTGTGTAAGGAATGCAACAATGATAATGATAATGAAAAATAAAAAGCAACCTTCTAGTATGCAATACAGCTCGTGCACAGTGGATAATAACAACCGCTCCCCCAGACTTAAGCTAAACACGATATCTAGAAATTTGAAGCTGAAAGAGGGGAGGAAGTGTTACCCAATGCTCAGAAATGAGCATACCAGACGATTGGCGTTTAAGATCAAGAACAGTCCGCAACGTCCGCCATCATGAGAAACAAAGGCCACCTGAAAGTTATACACTAGAGCAACAAAAATAGTGAAAACTGAACTAAACATGTGAGAGCACAAAAAGAAAAAAATCAAGAAATCTAAGTTATCACTCATGGGAGTGAACTTGTTCCTGCCATTAATATTGAGCACTCGCACACAAAATAAGGGAACAGAAAAAACTGAATAAATAAACTATGCCCAGAAGAGCACTCCACAAGCAAAATGTTATTATTACAATTAATAAAAGATAAGGAGTTCAAACGACTCAACAAAAGAAACTAAACAGAAAACAAGGCTTAGAATATCTCGCATGCAGGGGGGGAAGATCACTCGTCGTCGCTGTCGCTATCTAACACCACAACGGACGGCGACCGTCTGGAAGATGATGCGGCCCGACCCGGAGGTGGGGGAACATTTAGCCCTCCCCGCAATGCCTGCTGATAGACAAAATCCGTAAGCCAGTACTGGTTTGCCTCCAAATCGGAGAGGCGCTGATCGAAACTTGGCACCTCCGGTGCTCTAGAAGAACTGCCCTCTTCCTTGGCTCTCCGCTCCTGCTGAAATGAATGCCTTCGCGGCTGCAGAAGGGCTACCTCGCGGTGAGTATTGGCGGCTCAGCCGGCTCTCCGTGCTCCTCGCCGCCTTGCCTCTCCCTAGGCGCATCTCCCGGCATCACGACCACAAAGTGTCTACTACTCTTCTTCCCCACGACCCGTAATAGATGGAAACTCACCATGGTGGACCGCGTGATGAATGAGGGTGCAGTCACCTGCACCATCGGAGGCAGATGACTCCAGATCCCCAAGCTTTTGGCAATGCGGGTGATATAGTAGGCACCACCAATGGCGCCTGTGAGACCGTAGGTAGCCTCGTGATGGAAGAAGAAGGCCAACATGTAGCCGAGATGCAAGGGCTGCCGAAATTCCATACTATAGAGGGAGATCAGATCTTGCCACCCTACTACATTCTGACTAAGGGCACGGGCAACAAGAGAGTGGCTAAGGACGTGTTGCAGGTATCGGAGAGCAGGCGCGACGATCCATGTGGATTTGCTTTTTCTGGCCACGTATTCCTCATCACGACCCGTAAGAGCACCCCACGCAGCACGCGGAGTAACGCCATCTGGGAAGGAGACATCCAAGTCCAGAAAAGGGATCGTCGCGGCCTCGGCTTCAGTGTAAAATCCAGCGCACACCGCCAACTCGGATAAGGAGAGAGTGTAAACCTTGCCCAAAATTCGGAAAGAGCACTTTCCCGGACGTTGGCCGGAGGGCAACACTTCCCACTCAAATGTAGCGAGAAATTCCAAGGAGAGCTCCCGGTAGCCGAGATCATCGCACCCAAGCACCCCACTCCAGTGATCGAAGGAATAACGTTGGCGGACGGCCTCGCACAACTCTCCATTATCGCCGATAGAATTCAACTCGTTCCAATCCACTAGACGCTGCGATAGGAACGGCTTCTCCTTAAGAGAGTTGAATCGCCTCGTGTGCGAATCTTTGGAAAAAGTAGCCATCCTAGCGAGGATCTGAGCGGGAGAGGCGGAAGTTCGGCCGGAGCGTTGGTAGACATTTTGACGACCCGGGAGCTCATGGTGGTAGGAGGCCGAAGGAAGGAGGAGAAATAGAGGATGAGCTCACCGGAAGGGAAGGAGGTGCACGATCGGCGGCAAGCGGGCAGAAGCGGCGCACGGGCGATCGCGAACGAGAACCCTAGGTCGTGCGCGAAAGGCTCGGGCGGACGGGCTTTTTTATAAAAATCTGGGCCGATCGCACGACCAGTGGTCGTGCGCTATAAGTAATGCGCACGATCAGTGATCGTGCGCTTTAGGAATTTTTCAGCTGCCAAAATTTTAGTAAAAACTCCATTCACCGTGCAGTTTACGCACAAACAGGAGTCAGCACACGCAGCGAGACATTCATAGCCTTAACAAAAACTCAACTAAACCAAACAAAATAAAGTTTCAGGAAAAATAAGGATAACTACTGGGGTTAATGTCATCCCAGCACGACTTATTCGAAAGTATAAAAGTTCTAGCTAATGGGCCTATGGAAGGAGAAGTGCACAGGTAACTGTTCTAATATGCGTGTCGGTAATGAGTACCGATACGGTGATAGAACAGTCACCCCTCTACTTAAATAAAGATACCTGCTCCTCACAGGTAGAGGGTAGAGAACGTAAGAAAAGGAGGAGGCCTGGTCCTCGCTCATCTCACGAAACACATCCTTGCCTAGCAAGGTATCGTCAACAGGGAGGTAGCAGGAGGAAAAGGCAATGAATGGAGCTTCCTCTACGGAGGGGGAATAAACCTCCTCACATGAGAGGATGCTCTTATCATTGACTTGAGCAACCAACTCCAAGTCCTCCTGAAGCACCTGTGAAGACTCAACCTGCACCGGCTCAGATGACGAAAGGGGGTCAGGAAATAAAAGAGACGAAAGACGTAAATGATCAAACATCGGGGGAGCGGTCCCGATCTCACTCCCATCAGGTTGGGGAAGCAAAATAATGCTTGCATTGTCATCAATGCTACAAGGCTCGGCGGGATCAACGGTGGCCAAGCTTAGGATTTGGACTTCCTCCACCGGTGCTAAGGGAGACTCCTCTTCACCTAGAAGGTTGTCCTCCTCCATAGGAATAGGCACAACACTCTGATCAACCGCCTCCTCGTGTGACACCTCATCGACAATGTCGTCGGAGACAAGTGTAGTGTGCACAACAGCGGGAAGAATCGAATCCACTAGAAGTGGTGGATGCACTGGGAGAATAGACTCAATAATGTCGGTGCCCAAATCAGCCACACATCTGGTGACTGTGTCAACGCCATACCCTTCAAGATGTGAAGGTGGCAATGACACAAAACCGGATGTTGAAGGTGTGCCGCCAGAGTTAGGATTCGGGACGATCCGGATATCCGGCTCGTCATCCTCATCCAATTGGCGACGAAAAACAACATAATCCTTCAGGGCATGATCTGTGCTCCGACAAAACTGGCACTGCCTAGCGGGCTTCTTTGGCACAGCGGGGGCTGGAGCCGAAAAGAAGTATGACGGTAAAGGCTCAGCAGAGTAGCCATAAGACTTACGCGCACCATATGAAGTACCAGATGAAGTCGGTGCTCCATATGCTGGGCTGCAGGAACTATGCCTACTATTCTCCGTAGGGCATTCATCACTAGAGTGAGAGTTATCTCTACACCAACGGCAACTAATATTGAGATGTGCCCACATAGTGTAAAAATAATACGATTCAAGATAAGAATGCTATTATGCAGACACTATACCAAACAGAAATTACTAAAGCAACCTAATACTAAATAAGGAAGCGGAATAAAAAAAACAGAAATAAAATTTAAAGGATGCAATTTACAAATGAAAGGGCTTCTCTCTCAGATTCTCCCTCTCCAGAAAACTCACACGACTGTATTCCCCGGCAACGGCGCCAAAAACTTGATGCGATAATTTCGGCAAGTGCACCGGTCGCGCAAGTAATAATAATGGGGAAAATCCCCGAGTGTCGGTCTCTTGAGGAACAGAGTAAGGTGGAGTTAGGTTTCGAGGAAGGACTTGAGATCGAAGTCCTTAGTCGGTGCTACAATGAGTGAGTGGTTTGGTTTGCAAGTAATTAAATAAAATATTATGCCTACTCCTATGCAATGCCGCTATGCAATGCTTCGATTGGCGGGATGGAGACTAGGCAGGCCTTGATCGCGCTGCGTCGAAAGGGCGAATGGGCGAGAAGGCTAACGAATTGAGGGTCGCAGACACCTCTTCAGCAAGCACGCCACTAGCAATTGCTAGTGCGGCACCGGACATGGAAATGGAGCGGAAAATCAATCGGGGCGCACCTCATTAACACAAATGAACAAAATGATTTCATAATCATGAAATAAGCAATCTTAAACATCATTCATAGCGTTCATCATCGATATAAAGAGAATACAACACTATAACCACATAAGTAGAGGGAAAAGGGCGAGAGATACGACCGAATCCGGAGTCTCGTTGTAGATTCACGGTAGGAAGCACCAGGTTGTCAATCCGCGTCCTAACTCGGTCCCAACTGCGTCCGGGGTTGAGGAGGGTTGTCACACCTCCCAATGAACCCGTCTTCTCCAGCGATTTACCATCCGACCACGTCTCAAGCGAAGAACCTCTTCATTAGCGATCAAAGTGAGTGTAGGAACCCTTCTTTCAAGCCCTTGGATGATGGAGGAGGCCTAGGGGATGAAATCCCTCTGAAAACGGCAAAAACGGCGGACGGAACGGAGCCAAATTGCGTCTCCCCGACCTAATTCGCGATCAGGTCATTAAATAGGCGCTGGATTGAATACTGCGCACGATCATTGGCGCACGACCAGTGGTCGTGCGCACTGGAATTCTGCGATCGTGCGCACTGCCTAGAAAGAACCTGCAAGAGACGAAATTATAAAATACAATGTTCGCACGACCAGTGGCGCACGACCGGTGGTCGTGCGCACTACAGCAAACAGAACTCAGAAATTTAATGGTCAATGCGCACGAGCAGTGGCGCACGACCGATGGTCGTACGCACTGGAGTCGATGGTCGTGCGCACTGCACCAGACAGAACTCGTGAAAAAGGGTTAAGTGCGCACGATTAGTGGCGCACGACCGGTGGTCGTGCGCACTAGAACAAGTGATCGTGCGCAGTGTTCCTGTGCAGAATTGCACCGGAAACACTTGCACGCCTCCTATTCCAGCACAAACACAGATCTAGCCACTGAAAGTGGCACTTAACAACATATGAATACTACTAAAGATAATACACACGAAAACACACCAAAGTGGGCCTAAATGTGCACCTAGCATGGGTTATCAAATATAGACTATAATAAGGCTAAAGTGCGTGATATTGACAAAATAACGGCCCGGATGAGTCCATAAATGTGTATATGATCAGGACTCATCATGCGCAGTATAACCAGTGATCGTGTGTAGTGTTCCTGTACAGATTTGTACCGGGAACACCTGCACGGCCCCTATTCCAGCATAAACACAAATCAAAACCACTGAAAGTGGCACAAAACACAGCATGAAAGATAATAGGAATGAAGAACATGAAAATACACCACATCGGGCCTAGAAGTGCACTTCAAGTGAGAATTGTGAATAAATGAAATATAAGCATTAATTCACAAAAAGGGAAGTGCAAGTGCGTGAAAACTAGCCCAGATGAGTCCATAAAAGTGTATATAATTTGGACTCATCACACCCCCAAACTTACCTATTTGCGCGTCTCGAGCAAACCATCTCTTACGCGGACAAGAAAAACATAAGCTGACATAGAAATTGTAAAGCGGAGTACAATGCGAAGTCGCATGCTCATGCGCGTAGAAATACAGTAGACAAAATACCTAATTATACATATTAGTTTATACTTTTCTAGGGGCGTATTTATATATTACATTTACTCAAAAAGTGAATCACGGTGAATCATAAGGTCGTACATAGGAAGAAAGTAAACTGAACGCTGAGGTGAGCATTGCCAAAGATCGGGGCTCGAGACAACCTCCATTGAAATCCATCAATGTCGGTGACCATAAGCTTGCCCGTTTGCACTGCCTCCACGGCACAGGTTTGACTCAAATGCGTGAATCAATAGGACTTTAGGTTTTAGATGAAGCTTGGGTTTAGGTGAGGTATACAATGATAAAAACGACGGCTCAAGCACAAAACCCAAATGAACTAGCACAGAAAACTATCCTCAAGCACCACAAAAAGACACACGGGTACACCACACCCCAGACTTGGACTTGACTACATGGGTGTGTGCACCGCCTACTCCCAATCATAAATTTATACAAAAAGATTTTTCACTTAAGCTCATCTCTTTTTCTTTTCTTCTCACTCTTTTTTTTTCTTTTTCTTATTTTCTTTTTCTTTTCTTTTCTTTTCTTTCCAAAACATATTCAGCAAAATGAGCGATGAAGCGCATCCAAATTTTCACAAAAATATCACAACATCAACACCCCAATCATGAAAATAATAAACAACTAAAGCTCAAATTTGGGTGTGCGACTAGGATTGGCTGTTAGGATTTGGCGAGATAAAAGTGGGCTGAATCAAAGGAAGGGTAGGCACAACTGGGCTAACGAGGATAAGATGATAGGAATGGCTCAAAAGCTCAACTGGGCCAAAATGATGGCCTATATCACATTCACGCAATCGACTAACCATATACTCATGCTTCAAAAGTCGCTTGGGGCAAGTTCTTAGCCACCGAGAAAGATAATCCTTTCTCCCGACTCAGGCAATACAAGGCTAACGAACGTATACACACATTCCTATGCTACCGTTTGATTCACACCGGATTCACCAATTTTTGAGTAAAGTAAACAATATCTACGCAAATAGAAAGATATAAACTAAAAGCATAAAAAGAAATTGAATCTACACAAATTTCTATGCAAGACATGAGCACTTGACTAGGAGCACTCCAGGAGTCAACATTTTACTCTGCCTCATAATCCTAAGCCAGCACAATGATTTTTCAAATCACACGAAGAGACAAATTCGACTCACTACGTGCTAACGGATAAGTGCGCGCTCCTGTGGGTGTTGTGGTGTGCAATGAGCAATACTAAATGAATAAAATAGAAATAGTTCTAGCATGCAGTGCAATAGTGCACGTGAGCGGGTAAACAAAACTACTCTCCCTCAGACTTAAACTAAACAATCTAATGTAAAATATGACTATAAAATTCAGAATAAAGCTAGGGAAAGAGAGTACCCAATGCTCAGCAAGTGAGCATACCAGAAGATTGGCGTTTAAATCTAGACCTAGCTGCATCATCCATCCAGAAGAACACCTTCAGGGGTCAGCTCCGCAAAAACAAAAGAAAATATAGAAACTAAAATAAAGTAAAACTAACTAAACAAACTAGATAAACTGAAATTGCAAGAAAAGTAAGATAACTACTGGGGTTATTGTCCTCCCAGCACGACTTATTCAAATTTAAAGCAGTTCTAGATAATGGGTCTATGAAAAAGGAAATGCACAGGTAAATGTTCTAATATGCGTGTCGGTAGCGGGTACCGATACGGCGATAGAAAAGTCACGCCTCTACCCGAATAAAAATAATACCTGCTCATCACAGGTAGAGGGAATAAAAAGTAAGAAGAGGAGGAATCCTCACTCATCTCACCACATACTAAATCCTTGCCCAGCAAGGTGTCATCTCCAGGAAGGCAGCAGGAGGAGAAGGCAATGAGTGGAGCTTCCTCTACAGAGGGGGGGTCAACCTCCTCACATAAGAGGAAGCTCTCATCATTGACATGAGCATCATGCTCCAAGTCCTCCTGGGGTACCTGTGAAGACTCAACCTACACAGGCTCAGATGAAGAAGGGGGATCAAGAAATTAACAAGAAGAATGACTTAAATAAAAATCAAGCAGGGGAGTGGTCCCGATCTCACTCTCATTAGATTAGGGAAGTAAAATAATGTTTGCATTGTCATCAATGCTACAAGGTTCGGCGGGATCAACAACGACCATGCCCAAGAGTTGGACTTCCTCCACCGGTGCTGAGGAAAGCTCCTCGTCACCTAGAAGGTTGTCCTCCTTCAAAGGAGCAGGCATAACACATAGATCGCCAGCCTCATCCTGCGACACATCCTCAACAATTTGTCAGAGACGAATGTAGTATGCACAACAGGGGGAGGAATAGTGCTTGGATAAATGTCAAGCACCGATTCCTCACAAAGAATTGAATCTACACATGGTGATCTATGTGCAGGGGAGATGGGCTCAGCCATGTCGGAGCCTAGATCAACCACACATCTGGTGACTGTGTCCATATCATAACCTTCAAAAAATGAAGGTGAAATGGACAAATAACTGGATGTTGAAGGTGTGCTGCCAGAAGTAGGAGTCGGGACGATCCGGATATCCGGCTCGTCATCCTCGTCCATTTGGCGAAGGAAAGCAGCACAATCCTTCAACGCATGATCTGTGCTCTGACAAAACAAGCACTGCCTTGCGGGCTTCTTTGGCACAGCAGGTGCAGAAGCCGAAAAGAAGTGTGACGGTAAAGGCTCGGCAGAATAGCCATAGGACTTACGCGCACCATATGGAGTACTAGACGAAGTCGGTGCTCCATATGCTGGGCCTTGAGTGCTAGGGCTATTATCTCCCTTTGGACATCTATCACTAGCTTGAGAGATATCTCCACACCAACGACAACAAATATTAAATGAAGCCCACATAGTGTGAAGATAAAATGATTCAAAATAAAAACACTATTGTGCAAAATACTACACTTAATAAAAATGTACTAGAGCAACCTAATATAAACAGTAAAATAGAATAAGAAGAAATAAAACAAAAAGGACGCGATAAACAAATGGAAGGGCTTCTCTCTCAGATTCTCCCTCTCCAGAAAACTCACATGACTGTGTTCCCCGACAACGGCGCCAAAAACTTGATGCACAAATCTTAGCACACCGCTATAGGCGGTAGTAAGACTGCGGCACGAAATGGCAGTGAACCGGTCATTGTCAAGTAATAATATGAGGAAGTAAATCCCAAAGTATCGAATCTCTCAAGGAACACAGTAAGGTGGAGTTTACTATTGAGGCAGGACTTGAGATTGAAGTCCTTTAGTCGGATGGGTGCGAAAGTGGGTGATTTGGTTTGTGGAAAATAAAGAAAAACAACTATAACTACTCCTATGCAATGCCGCTATGCAATACTTTGCGAGGCATGATGGAGACTACGTAGGCTTTGAACGCGCTACTTCGCTAGGGCGGATGGATGAGTAGGCAAACGGAATGAGGGTCGCAAGCACCTCGTCGACAAGCACGCAACTAGCAATTGCTAGTGCGGCACACGAACGTGACAGCGGAATGGACCGAATCCGAAGTCTTGTTGAGGGTTCACTGTTGGAATCGCTGGGTTGTCAATCCGCGTCCAAGCTCAATCCGCAACTACGTCCGGGGTAGAGGAGGGTTGTCACTACCTCCCAATAGACCCGTCTTCTTCGTGTCACTATCCGCTCGGCTTCAATACATAGCTCCCAATCTTGAAGTTTAAATCTGGGCGGAGATCCTTCCTTTTGAAGCTTGTGGATGACGGAGATGGCCGAGGAGATCTTCGGGTTCAAGATAGGCGTGAAGAATAGTCCCGGAGCACCTCCTGGTGGTGGAAGATGATGCAAGGGGCGGAAGAGGCGAACAGGGCTCGAAAACGGCGGAGCTCGAATGTCGTTCAACCTAATTTCGCGGGCTGTATATTTATAGAAAACAGGGTGCACAATCAGTGGCGCATGACAAGTGGTCGTGCGCACTGGAAGTTGGTGATCGTGCGCGCTGTGCCCGAAAACCTACAAGACAAAATTGCAGAAAATAATTAAGCGCACGATCGAACGCACGACTAGCGCACGATCGAACTTTGGGCTGAAATGAACGCGCACGATTAGCGGCGCACGATCAATGGTCGTGCGCAGTATAACCAGTGATCGTGCGCAGTGTTCCTATACAGATTTGTACCGGGAACACCTGCACGGCCCCTGTTCCAGCATAAACACAAATCTAAACCACTGAAAGTGGCACAAAACACATCATGAAAGATAATAGGAATGATGAACATGAAAATACACCACATCGGGCCTAGAAATGCACTTCAAGTGAGAATTGTGAATAAATGAAATATAAGCATTAATACACAAAAAGTAAAGTGCAAGTGCGTGAAAACTAGCCCAGATGAGTCCATAAAAGTGTATATAATTTGGACTCATCAGATACCAATGTCCTAGATTAGGGCAACCCTTTATATATCTCAAAATTCTTTTTAATAAAATTAAGTGAGATTCTTTGGGGTTAACTTGAAACCTAGCACAAATACAGATAGAAAACATTATATCAGTCCTACTTGATGTTAAATAAAGTAGTGAGCCAACAATTGCTCTATATACTTTCTGATCAACAGGTTTCCCTGATTCATCAACATCAACAACAGCATTAGAGGGCCTAGGTGGTTTCATGGTAGAAGAATCAGACATACCAAACCTTTTCACTAATTCCTTAGCATACTTAGATTGGGATATGAAGATTCCATTTGGAGTTTGCTTCACTTGAAGACCAAGGAAGTATGATAGTTCACCCATACTACTTGTTTGCCCAGAAAGCCCGCGACCTCCTCTTATTGTTCAGGTTTCCCGGTCTCAGCGGTCTCAAATTAGGTGATCGCCCAGATCGTCAGATGCCTCAGCCGAGATTTTCCAAGTACCCAGCGGTCAAGACAGTGCGAGATCGCCAGCTCAAGCGGTCTGGTCGTTTTCCTTATTTTTGTTATTTGTACCCCATTTCCCTGCCCCGGCTCTCCTGTACCCCGGGCAGCCCGTAGTTTTCAGTTCTGCCCGTTTGGGCAGCCCCCTCGTCTATAAATAGAGGGGTAGGGGTACCAGAAAAGGACCTTTGGCTCCGAGGCTCCAGCTTACAACCTGTGTAAGCGGTCTCATTTCTTCGTGATCGCCTTTTCGTGATCGATTTTCCCTTTGTTCCTCCATCTTCTGTCTTAGTAACCTGCGCTTCGCAGTTTTCTCCCATCCCCTTTTAGTGTGAATTTTGGAGGACCATTTTTGGCACCAACAGAATGAACACGCGACCTTCAGATTCGAAGTGTCAGGTGAAATCCATAGACTTTCAAGATGGCTGATCGCCGTAGAGGTCGTCCCCTGTGATCTCCCAGCGTTCCCCCTTCCGATCACAATCCGTTAGAAGCGCTTGAGCGCCGCTTCGAGCTTCGTGTTGAACAAGCTCTCCGTGAGGCCGCTCGAGCTAGGCAGGACGCCGCCTCTGTTCAGCAGGAGATCGTGCGGTCTCAGCAAGAGGCCGCTCGAGATCGGCAAGAAGTCGTCCGGGCTTAGCAGGAGTCTGCGAAGCAGATTGAGGCTATGAACCAGGTTCTAGCCGCGATCTCCCAGAAGATCCTTCCTCAAACCTCTCAGGTCGCTACTCCTGACCGTACTGCAGGCGGTCACCCGAGCGATCACCCCGTCTTCCAGCCCGCAGCTCCTCAGCGATCTCAGCATGAGGAGTTCGCCGCCCGTCGTAATTCTTTTCGAGCCGCAGACCAGGGGCCTCCGGCTCAAACCCTGAATTTTGAAGAAGGGTTTGCTTACCCTCAAGATCCTCCTGCCTCTTTTCTTCCTCCTCCAGGACCTTCTGTTTTTGGGGAGCCTTCCCCCTTTACCGATGAGATTCGTCGGGATCCAATTCCTCATGGATTCAGAGAACCTCGCCTTCCAGTGTATACAGGAGAAACCGACCCAATGTGCCATCTTCAAGCCTTTGAGTCTGCCGTTGCCCTCAGGACCATTTCAGATGGGGTAAGGTGCAAGCTGATGGTCACCTCCTTTGATGGGTCGGCCATGGAATGGTTCTATAAGCTGCCTTGTCAATCTATCTTGAGCTTTGCTGCCCTGAGGCAAGAGCTGCTTCTAAGATTTGCCACTGCAAAGAAAAGGAAGAGTGGTCCTGCGACCCTCTTCAAGATTAAGCAAGGCGACAACGAAACTGCGGAGCATTTCGTTGACCGTTTTCAGAAAGAGATCTTGGGAGTTAGGGATATGGATCCCGAGCTCTATATGGTGGCTTTGATCAGTGGCCTGCAGGAGGGTCCTCTGAAGTTCAAAGTCACAACCAAGGAGCCTAGCTCCTATCAGGAGCTGATCAGCATTGCCAATCGCTACATAGAAGGGGAGATCAACAACCCCACCTATGTGAGCAATTTGACAAACAGGGCCAATCAGAAAGGCTCTGCGGGATTCTATCCGGCTCCGTCTTCCTCTAAGCCCCGACAAGAGCTCCTACCTACGGCTCCGAGAGGTAAGAATTATCGCAACAGCGGCTTCAATCGAGGTAACCATTCTTTCCCACCTCAAGGTTCATTTCTTCAAACCCCTGCTACCCCTGCTCCGCAAGTCACCCCAGTCCACCAGATCCAGTACGCCCAACCTCCTCTTCTGCCCATTCCTTCGCTCTACAATGAATCCCAAGAGTCCTTTACAGACTTTGGTGTTTCTATGAGTGAAGTGCTCAAAATCCTTCAAAAGAAACCCTTTTTCAAGAAGCCAGCTCCGCTAAACTCGGATCCAAAGACCATAAATCCTACTCTCTACTGTGAGTACCATAGAGATAGGGGACATTTGACAGAGGATTGTAGAGCTCTCCGCCTGTTCTTAGAGAAGCTTCTGAAGGAGGGTAAGCTTCGAGATCTCATCCAGAAGAATGATTCTACCAAAGCCTCAACCTCCAAGGCTAAGGAAGTAGCGGAAGTCCATTGGGAATGCGAAGAAGTGGACGATATTGGCCATCTCGGCAATATCGGCTTTCCCAATGAATGTGTGGATGCTGATGACGAAGGCGCCTTGGGCAATCTCTTCTTCATCCACGGAGGTGCAGGTCCGGAATCTTCAAGGAAGGCGAGTCTGAAAAGGGTTTATCAATCAGAGGTTGCTGCCACCTCTTCAGCCCCGGTCCGGGGAACGGTCACTTTCGGTGACGAAGACCTTCCTCAGACCGCGAATCCTTTTGACGACGCGGTCGTCATCAAAGCTGTAATTGAAAATTATACAGTGGAGAAGATTCTGATTGACATGGGAAGTTCAGTTAATGTGCTCTTCAAACCTGCCTTCGAGGCATTGAAGACAGGTAAAACCCTCCTTTCAACTGAAGGCCCCCTTTATGATTTTTCAGGAGAGAAGAAAGAGGTAGAAGGGCTCGTCACTCTTTCTGTGATTCTGGGAGGGATAGTGAAGCTGGTCAAATTTATAGTCGTTGATGCTCCCAGTAGCTACAACGCCATCTTTGGAAGACCCTTCTTGAATGCATATCAAGCCATTGTCTCCACCTATCATCAAGCGGTGAAGTTAGCCTTGAACGGCAAACAACACCGAATAAGGAGCGACCGAAGGAAAGCCAGGGAATGCTACGTAAAGACGGTCAACATGATCGTGTCCTCTTCTCCTCAGGAAGTTATGATGGCTGAATCAATTGAAGTTCCTGAACAAATCCAATCTGCAGAGGAAATTGAGGAGGATGCAAGAGATGGAGTTTGCTTGGAACCTGCCCAAGCAACTCAAGAGGTCCTGATCAGCGAGGAAGATGAGAGCAAGAGCCTCTCCATCAACGCTGAGTTACCTGAAGCTGACAAGAGTCTGCTCATCTCTTGTCTTCTGCAAAATCTAGATATCTTCGCTTGGTCGGCGGATGATATGTCTGGAGTGGATCCGAATGTTGTTTGCCACCATCTCAATCTTGACCCAAACTTCATCCCGATCCAGCAGAAGAAGAGGTCTGTTGCAACTACTCTAGCACAGCCCATCCGTGAAGAGGTAGGGAAGCTCCTGAAGGCAAAGTTCATCCAACCAATCCAATACCCGGAATGGGTGTCAAACATTGTAATGGTAAGGAAGTCAGGTGGGAAGTGGAGGATGTGTGTCGATTTTACTAAACTCAATAAAGCTTGCCCCAAGGATTTCTACCCCTTGCCTCGGATAGATTCTTTGGTAGATTCTCTGCGGTAGGTTATTCTTTTATGAGTTTTTTAGATGCTTTTTCAGGTTACCATCAAATCAGAATGCATAAACCAGATATACCTCATACTTCATTTATCACAAATGATGGTTTCTTCTGTTATCTCGTAATGCCTTTCGTGCTAAAGAATGCTGGAGCAACCTATCAAAAAATGATGGATAAAGTTTTCAGGAGTCAAAAAGGAAGAAACCTTGAGGTATACGTTGATGACCTCTTGGTAAAAAGTAAATTATTCTGTTCCCATCTTAGAGACCTCTCGGAAACTTTTGCAACCCTTCGAACCTTTAACATGAGGTTGAACCCATTGAAGTGTGTTTTCGGGGAAAGTAAAGGAAAATTCTTGGGTCACCTCCTTACTCCAGAAGGGCTGGAACTCAATCCTGACAAGGTAAGAGCTATACTGGAAATGCCACCTCCCAAATCCCCAAAAGAAATTCAGCAGCTGGGAGGGAGGATGGCAGGCTTAAGTCGCTTTATCTCCCATTCAGGAGATAAGAGTGCACCTTTCTTTAAAACCCTCCGGGGAGGGAGTAGGTTCGAGTGGACGAAGGAATGTGATGATGCTTTCACTCAGCTTAAGAAGCAATTGACATCAACCCCTTTGCTCCAAAGCCCGCGAGAGGGAGAAAATCTATTTCTGTATATGAGAGTCGGAGCCGATGCCATAAGCTCTGTTTTGGTCCGAGAGGAGAAAAAAAAGTAATTCCCAGTCTATTACGTGAGTCGAATTCTGAAGAATGCAGAGACTCGTTATCCTATTCTCGAAAAGTTGGCTTTAATGCTTATAACTTCAGCAAGAAGATTAAGACCATATTTTCAAGCTCATTCGATTCTAGTCGTTACTGATCTTCCATTGAAGAATGTCTTGGAGAAGCCAGAGCATTCAGGCAGGTTGGCAAAGTGGGCAATAGAGCTCAGTGAGTTTGATATATCCTATGTCCCAAGGGTGGCGATCAAAGCTCAAGTCTTAGCAGACTTCAGTGGATGCCAAAGAAGTTGAGTCGCAGAAGGGGGTCGGAGTGCCCCTTGCCTGGAAAATCTTCGTGGATGGAGCCTCAGGGAAAAATTCTTTCGGGGCAGGAGTTATCTTAATCAACCCAAATTGAGTAAGGCTGGATCAAGCGCTGAAGTTCTATTTTCAAGTAACAAACAATCAGGCGGAATATGAGGCTTTGATAGCTGGTCTTAAGTTTGCTAGAGAGCTGGGAATTGATGATGTCAAAGTCTTCACAGATTCTTTAGTGATGGCTTCTCAAGTAAATGGAACTTTCGAAACTAGAGATAGTATTTTAAAGGGTATCTAACTCTGGTAAAAATCGAGGTAGGGAAGTTCAAAAGCTTTACCATCGACCATATTCCAAGAGGTGAGAACGTGGAAGCAGATGAGTTGGCAAAATTTGGACTTCTCTCAGGAGGAACGACTTCGGAATTGTTTCGCCCGGCAATTGAAGAAGGAGAGGTCATGGAGATTGATCAGCATCCATCTTGGATGGACCCATTTGTTCTATATCTTTCGACTGGAGAGCTCCATTCATCAATAAAAGATAGAAAATGGTTTAAACGAAAAGCGGCTAACAATTATCTTGTTGCAGGAGTGCTTTATAGAAGAACTTTCCTTTCGCCATTGGCACGGTGTGTTTCGGAGGAGGAAATTCCAACGGTCATTTGATGCGATAATTTCGGCAAGTGCACCGGTCGCGCAAGTAATAATAATGGGGAAAATCCCCGAGTGTCGGTCTCTTGAGGAACACGGTAAGGTGGAGTTAGGTTTCGAGGAAGGACTTGAGATCGAAGTCCTTGGTCGGTGTTACAATGGATAGTTGGTTTGGTTTGCGAATAATAAAATAAAATATTATAACTACTCCTATGCAGTGCCGCTATGCAATGCTTCGCTTGGCGGGATGGAGACTAGGCAGGCCTTGAGCGCGCTGCGTCGCAAGGGCAGATGAAAGAGTGGGCAAGCGGAATGTGGGTCGCAGGCACCTCTTCGACAAGCACGCCACTAGCAATTGCTAGTGCGGCACCGGACACGGTGGTGGGGCGGAAAATCAATGGGGGCGCACCTCATTAACACAAATGAACAAATTGATTCCATAAACATGAAATAAACAATACTAAACATGGTTCATAGCGTTCATCATCTAGATAAAGAGATTACAACAAATACAACCACACAAGTAGAAGAAAAAGGGCAAGAGATACGACCGAATCCAGAGTCTCGTTGTAGATTCACGGTAGGAAGCACCGGGGTGTCAATCCGCGTCCTAGCTCGGTCCCAACTGCGTCCGGGGTAGAGGAGGGCTGTCACCCCTCCCAATGGACCCGTCTTCTCCAGCGATTTACCATCCGGCCACGTCTAATGCGAAGAACTTCTTCCTTAGCGATCAAAATGAGTGTAGAATCCCTTCCTTTAAGCCCTTGGATGATGGAGGAGGCTTAGGGGGTGAAAAACCTCTAGAAATGACGAAAACGGTGGACTGAACGGAGTTCCCCGGCGTAATCCCGACCTAATTCGCAAATAGGTCATTATATAGGCGCTGAATTAAACAGTGCGCACGGTGATTGGCGCACGACCAGTGGTTGTGCGCACTAGAATCCTATGATCGTGCGTCTGACTGGACAGAACCTGCAAGAAAAGCAATTTATAAAATATAATGTTCGCACGACCAGTGGCGCACGACCGGTGGTCGTGCGCACTATCGTTGGTGGTCGTGCGCACTGGTCGAGACAGAACTCATAAAATTAATGATAAGTGCGCACGAACAGTGGCGCACGACCGGTGGTCGTGCGCACTATCGTAGATGCTCGTGCGCAATGCACCAAACAGAACTCATGAAAAAAGGGTTAAGTGCACACGATCAGTGGCGCACGACCAGTGGTCGTGCGCAATAGAACCGGTGATCGTGCACAGTGTTCCTGTGCAGAATTGCACCGGGAACACCTGCACGACTCCTATTCCAGCACAACCACGAATCTAGCCACTGAAAGTGGCACCTAACGGAGCATGAAAACTACTAATGAAGAAAAGCATGAAATCACACCAAAATGGGCCTAGAAGTGCACCTAGCATGGAATATCAAATATAAACTATAACAATGCTAAAGTGCGGTGAAAAGACTGAATAAAGGCCTAGATGAGTCCATAAAAGTGTATATGATCAGGACTCATCACACCCCCAGACTTAACTGTTTGCGCGTCCCGAGCAAACGAATCCGGCGGAGTGTGAAAACGATAGTTAACATAGAGAATTACACAAGGGGGTACGGTGCGAAGCAACATACGCATGCGAGTAGAGATTCTAGTAGAAGGAGATTCTAACTATACTAACTAATTTACATAAGTATTAAAGCGTAAGTAAAGATTTAGTTATACTGAGTTGGTGAATTATGAAGAATTTGAACGATCATGCCCGGTATGAAAGTGACGAGACACTGAGGCGGGCGTTGCACAAGATCGGGTCTTAGGAATAACTCCGCTGAAATCCATCAACGTCGTGAACCATACGCTCGCCCGGTCACACTCTCTCCACGGCGCTAGCAAAATCGCAAGTCAAATCAATAGGACTTATAGGATTAAGTTGGGGCTTAGGTTACGGTATGGTATTCAAATTTAAACACGATGGCTACGCAACCCAAGTGAGCTAACGGAACGCTGCACCACACAAGACCAACAAACTATGCTCGTGTGACACACCCCCAGACTTATCATGAAAACCAGGTGTGCACACAGCCTACTTCACAAATACCAACAGATTTTCTATTTAGCTCGGAAAGATTTCTTTTCAATATACTCTCTTTTTTTCTAGATTTTTTTTCTCTTAACATACTTTGCTTCTATTATGTATCCTCCGGTTGGTTCAAAATCAGCAAATAGACTTTATTTCCCCTTCATAACACAACGATTCTAAACATCACACAAATTGAGAATTATGAGCGCAGTTAAAAAGCAATTTGGTTGCGGGTGTAGGATAAGCTTCGGGCTTTGGTGGATGAAGAGGAGCTGAACAAAGGAATGGTAGGCACAAATTTGGCTTGCAAAGGTGAGCGAAAAGGACATGGAATAACAAAGCTCAAACTAGCCAAAGGATGGCCTACATCATGTTTAACTCGATGAGTCGCTCTCACCCATGCTTCAAGAGTCGCTTGGGGCAAGTTCTTAGCCCACGAGAAAGGTAAACCTTCCTCCCGACTCGAGCAACACACGACTAGCACTCGTACACACAAAACACCGGGTTATCGTCAATTTCATTCAAATTCACCACTTGAGTATAATAAATCTAAATTTACGCAAAAATACTAAACATAAATTAGATGCATAGAGACAATCTAGTTCTACTCAAGTTCTACCATATCATGCGAAGTGACTAGAACACTACACGAGTCAACATCGCACTCCAAATAATAATTCCTAAGTTAACAACCTATTTCACATTCCAACCAAAATAGTTTAACCGGAACAACAACAAAAAGATAAGTGCGCACTCAAGTGGGTGAAGTGGTGTGTGAAGCATGAAAACAATGATAATGACAAGGATACAAAAGAAACAAACTTCTAGTATGCAGTGCAACTCGTGCACAGTGAATGACAACATATGCTCCCCCAGACTTAGTCTAAACAATACATCTAGAAATTGGAAGCTAAAAGAGGGGAGGAAGTGTTACCCAATGCTCAGAATTAAGCATACCAGACGACTGGCGTTTACGATCAAGAGCGGCCCGCAACATCCGCCATTACAAGGAACAAAGGCCACCTGAAAGTGACACACTAGAAACAGCAAAAATAGTAAAAACTGAACTAAACATGTGAGAGCACTAATAATCAAGAAATCTGGGTTATCACCCATGGAAGTGAACCTGTTCCTGCAATTAAAGTTAAGCACTCGCACACATAATAAAGGGAACAAATTATGCTGAATTCATAAAACTATGCCCAGAAGAGCATCCAAAAGCAAAATGTTATTATTACAATTAACAAAAGAGAATAAGTTCGAGCGACTCAACAAAAGACCGAAACAGCAGCAAGAAAACAAAAACAAAAAAAATAACAAGGCTTAGAATAGCTCGCACACAGGGAGAAAGATCACTCGTCGTCGCTGTCGCTATCTAGAATAACAACGGACGGCGGAGGTCTAGAAGATGATGCGGCCCGACCAGAAGGTGGGGGAATATTTAGTCCTCCCCGCAATGCTTGCTGATATACAAAATCTGTCAGCCAATATTGGTTCGCTTCCAAATCGGAGAGGCGCTGATTGAAACTTGGGACCTTCGGCGCTCTTGAAGAACTGCCCTCCTCCTTGGCTCTCCGCTCCTGCTGAAATGAATGACTCCGCGGCTGCGGAAGGGCTATCTCTCGGCAAGTAGTCGGCGGCTCAGCCGGCTCTCCGTGCTCCTCGTCGCCTTGCCTCTCCCTAGGCGCATCTCCCGGCATCACGAACACAAAGCGTTTACTACTCTTCTTCCCCACGACCCGCAGTAAATGAAAACTCACCATGGTGGCCCGAGTGATGAAGGAGGGCGCAGTCACCTGCACCATCGGAGGCAGATGACTCCAAACCCCCAGGCTTTTTGCAATGCGGGTAATATAGTAGGCACCACCAATGGCACCAGTGAGACCGTAGGTGGCCTCGTGATGGAAGAAGAAAGCTAGCATGTAGCCAAGATGCAAGGGCTGCCGAAATTCCATACTATAAAGGGAGATCATATCTTGCCACCCCACCACGTTCTGACTGAGGGCACGGGCGACAAGGGAGTGGCTAAGGACATGCTGCAGGAATCGGAGAGCAGGCGCGACGATCCAGTTAGATTTGCTTTTCCTGGCAACATAATCTTCATCACGACCCGTGAGAGCACACCACGCAGCACGCGGGGTGACGCCGTCAGGGAAGGAGACATTCAAATCCAGAAAAGGAATCACCGCAGCCTCGGCTTTAGTGTAGAAGCCAGCATGCGCCGCCAACTCCGGCAAGGATAGAGTGAAGACCTTGCCCATCATTCGGAAAGAGCACTTTCCTGGACGTTGACCGGAGGGCAACACATCCCACTCAAACGTTGCAAGAAACTCCAAGGTAAGCTCCCGGTAGCCGAGGTCATTGCACTCAAACACCCCACTCCAGTGATCGAATGAATAGCGTTGGAGGACGTCCTCCCCCAACTCTCCATTGTCGCCAATGGAATGCAGCTCGTTCCAATCCACTAGACGATGTGATAGGAATGGCTTCTCCTTGAGAGAGTTGAATCGCCGCGTGTGCGAATCCTTAGAAAAAGTAGCCATCCGAGCAAGGATCTGAGCAGGAGAAGCAGAAGGGCGGCCGGAGCGTTGGTAGACGTTGTGGCGATCTCTAGAGCTCATGGTGGTAGGAGGGCAAGGGAAAGAGGAGAATCGGAAGTGGGCTCACCGGAAGGAAGAAGGGCGCACGATCGGCGGCAACCCAGCGGAAACGGCGCACGGACGACGAAAGACGAGAACCCTAGAATGTGCGCATAAGGCTCGGGCGGACAGGCTTTTTATAAAAATCTGGGCCGATCGCACGACCAGTGGTCGTGCGCGATAAGTAGTGCGCACGACCAGTGATCGTGCGCCCTAGGAATTTTCCAGGCGGCCAAAATTTTAGTAAAAACTCCATCCACCGTGCAGTTTACGCACAACCAGGAATCAGCACAAGCAGCGAGACATTCACAGCCTTAACAATAACTTAACTAAACTAGACGAAATAAAAGTTCAGGAAAAAGAAAGATAACTACTGGGGTTACTGTCATCCTAGCACGACTTATTTGAAAACATAAAGGTTCTAGCTAATGGGCCTATGGAAGAGAAAATGCACAGGTAACTGCCCCAATATCCGTTTCGGTTGCGGGTACCGATACGGTGATAGAACAGTCACCCCTCTACCTAAATATAGATACCTGCTCCTCACAGGTGGAGGGTAGAGAATGTAAGAAAAGGAGGAGGCCTGGTCCTCACTCATCTCACAAAACACATCCTTGCCTAGCAAGGTATCGTCAACAGCAAGGTGGCAGGAGGAAAAGGCAATGAGTGGAGCTTCCTCTACGGAGGGAGAATAAACCTCCTCGCATGAGAGGATGCTCGCATCATTGACTTGAGCAAACAGCTCCAAGTCCTCCTGAAGTACCTGTGAAGATTCAACATGCACAGACTCAGATGAAGGAAGGGGATCAAGAAATAAATAAGGCGAAGAACATAAATCATCGTCAATCGGGGGAGTGATCCCGGTCTCACTCCCATCAGGTTGGCGAAGTAAAATAATGTTAGCATTGTCATCAATGCTACAAGATTCGGCGGGATCAATGGTGGCCAGGCTTAGGATTTGGACTTCCTCCACCGGTGTTGAGGAAAACTCCTCTTCACCTAGAAGGTTGTCCTCCTCCATAGGAATAGGCACAACACTCAGATCACCCACCTCATCCTGCGACACATCATCAACAATGTCGTCGGAGACGAGAGTAGTATGCACAACAGGGGGAAGAATCGAATCCACTAGAAGTGGTGGATGCACATGGAGAATAGGCTCAGCAGTGTCGGTGCATAGATCAGTCGCACATCCGGTGACCATGTCCATGCCATACCCTTCAAGATGTGAAGGTGACAAAGACACATAACCGGATGTTGAAGGTGTGCCGCCAGAGTTAGGAGTTGGGACGATCCGGATATTCGGTTCGTCATCCTCGTCCAATTGGCGAAGATACTCGGCACAGTCCTTCAAGACATGATTAGTGCTCCGACAAAACCGGCACTGCCTAGCGGGCTTCTTTGGCACAACGGGTGCTGAAGCCGAAAAGAAGTAAGACGGTAAAGGCTCAGCAGAGTAGCCATAAGACTTACGCGCACCATATGAAGTACCAGACGAAGTCGGTGCTCCATATGCTGGGCTATAAGAATTATGCCTACTATTCTCCGTAGGGCATTCATCACTAGAGTGGGAGGTAGCTCCACACCAACGGCAACGGAAATTAAGATGTGCCCACATAGTGCGAAGATAAAATGATTCAAAAAGAAGAACACTATTGTGCGAAATACTACACCTAACAAAAATTTACTAAAGCAACCTACTATAAAACAAGAAAATGGAATAAAGAGAACAGAAATAAAATAAAAGATGCGATAAACAAATGGAAGGGCTTCTCTCTCAGATTCTCCCTCTCCAGAAAACTCACACGACTGTGTTCCCCGGCAACGGCGCCAAAAACTTGATGCGATAATTTCGGCAAGTGCACCGGTCGCGCAAGTAATAATAATGGGGAAAATCCCCGAGTGTCGGTCTCTTGAGGAACACAGTAAGGTGGAGTTAGGTTTCGAGGAAGGACTTGAGATCGAAGTCCTTGGTCGGTGTTACAATGGATAGTTGGTTTGGTTTGCGAATAATAAAATAAAATATTATAACTACTCCTATGCAGTGCCGCTATGCAATGCTTCGCTTGGCGGGATGGAGACTAGGCAGGCCTTGAGTGTGCTGCGTCGCAAGGGCGGATGAACGAGTAGGCAAGCGGAATGAGGGTCGCAAGCACCTCTTCAACAAGCACGCCACTAGCAATTGCTAGTACGGCACCGGACACGGTGGTGGGGAGGAAAATCAATGGGGGCGCACCTCATTAACACAAATGAACAAATTGATTCCATAAACATGAAATAAACAATACTAAACATGGTTCATAGCGTTCATCATCTAGATAAAGAGATTACAACAAATACAACCACACAAGTAGAAGAAAAAGGGCAAGAGATACGACAGAATCCGGAGTCTCGTTGTAGATTCACGGTAGGAAGCACCGAGGTGTCAATCCGCGTCCTAGCTCGGTCCCAACTGCGTCCGGGGTAGAGGAGGGCTGTCACCCCTCCCAATGGACCCGTCTTCTCCAGCGATTTACCATCCGGCCACGTCTAATGTGAAGAACTTTTTCCTTAGCGATCAAAATGAGTGTAGAATCCCTTCCTTTTAAGCCCTTGGATGATAGAGGAGGCTTAGGGGGGAAAAACCTCTGGAAATGACGAAAACGGCGGACTGAACGGAGTTCCCCGGCGTAATCCCGACCTAATTCGCAAACAGTTCATTATATAGGCGCTGAATTAAACAGTGCGCACGGTCATTGGAGCACGACCAGTGGTCGTGCGCACTAGAATCCTGTGATCGTGCGTCCGACTGGACAGAACCTGCAAGAAAAGCAATTTATAAAATATAATGTTCGCACGACCAGTGGCGCACGACCGGTGGTCGTGCGCACTATCGTCGGTGGTCGTGCGCACTAGTCGAGACAGAACTCATAAAATTAATGATAAGTGCGCACGAACAGTGGCGCACGACCGGTGGTCGTGCGCACTATCGTAGATGCTCGTGCGCACTGCACCAAACAGAACTCATGAAAAAAGGGTTAAGTGCACACGATCAGTGGCGCACGACCAGTGGTCGTGCGCAATAGAACCGGTGATCGTGCGCAGTGTTCCTGTGCAGAATTGCACCGGGAACACCTGCACGACTCCTATTCCAGCACAACCACGAATCTAGCCACTGAAAGTGGCACCTAACGGAGCATGAAAACTACTAATGAAGAAAAGCATGAAATCACACCAAAATGGGCCTAGAAGTGCACCTAGCATGGAATATCAAATATAAACTATAACAATGCTAAAGTGCGGTGAAAAGACTGAATAAAGGCCTAGATGAGTCCATAAAAGTGTATATGATCAGGACTCATCATCATTCAGGAGGTCCATTCTGGAGAATGTGGAAGTCACTCTGGGGCTAGAACTTTGGAGAAAAGAATTCTGAGGCAAGGCTATTTTTGGCCTCAAATGAGGAAAGATGCGGAAAAATTTGCTAAGAAATGTGTAAAGTGCCAGAAGTTTGCTCCTCTCCAAAATCAGCCGGCTCAACAACTCAAGTCGATAGCAACTCCATGGCCATTTGCAGTTTGGGGAATGGATTTGATTGGGCCTTTCCCTATGGCAAGTGGGCAACGTCGATATATTATAGTCATGATTGACTATTTCAGCAAATGGATAGAGGCAAAGGCATTGGCCAAAATTACGACTCAAGCCGTGAAAAATTTTATTTGGGGAGAGATAGTATGTCGGCACAGAATTCCTATGGCAATCATCACGGATAACGGTTCCCAGTTCAACAATTCAATTCTTATTAATTTCTGTAAGCAAATCGGCGTTGAGCTACGTTTCACTTCAGTGCATCATCCAAGAAGCATGGGCAGGTAGAGGCCGCCAACAAACTCATCATAAATCTCTTGAAAAAGAAGGTAGAAAATGTCAGGGGCAACTGGACAGAGCAACTACCTTCCGTCTTATGGGCCTTGAGTATAACTCCAAGTTCTGCTACCGGGGAGACTCCATTCAAACTATCACACGGTTCCGAAGCCCTTATTCCGGTGGAATTTGAAGTAAAAAGCCCAAGATTTTTATTGGCGCAACAAAATCAAATTGACTGGATGGAAGGAAATGATGAGGAGCTAAAATGCAGCCTTGATTTAATTGAAGAATTGAGAGATACGGCAATCATCAGGCAAGAAGAGGTGAAGAGAAGAATGGCGAGGCTATTCAATAAAAATGTAAGAACCAAAGAGTTCGCTGTTGGGGATCTAGTCCTGAAGAAAATAGATACAGCAGCGAGAGCTGGTTCAGTTGGAAAGCTTAACCCAAACTGGGCGGGGCCATTTGTGGTGAAGAGCGTGCTTAAGAATGGTGCTTACCATCTCCAAACTTATGAAGGAAAAGAATTGTCTCATTCATGGAGCGGAGATGATCTCAAACTCTTCTTTTCTTAAATGTTCGTATCCAATTCACTCATTCTTGTTCTCACTTTTCTTCTCTCAAATATCACGCAGGTATTATCAAAGCATTCACAATACGAGTGATGGGTGATAAGTTTTAAGAATAAGTTATTTTTTGAAAAGCCAAAAACCTGTCAAGTGAGACATCGACGGATCCTACTATCTTCCCCCTCAACTTGTTAGCTCGACGTGTAATTCTGCCGGGACCACAGATGTCCAGGAGATTTCGAATCTGTGTAGCAGTAGCTCGCCAAGCTTGAGTGGTGGAGGTGTAGGATACCGGGTCCTTGCTGACATCTGGCACACCTCAGCATTTCAAGGGGGTCTAGGTGGCTGGCTCAGCTCTGTCATGCATTAGGAAGGACATTGTTACGATCTTAATGATCTTTCAGGGAAACCAATGTCGGTATAGCCTCCGCGGCATGACCACACCTGCCCTACCGATCATTTTGGTCTGTAACTCTCGAATACTCGTTGAAGCGTGGTTAGGTAAGGGGCGGTCAGAAACATCCATGACCGTCGCCTGAACCTTAGATTGGCATGTTCGCAGTAAACTCAGTAATGCTTTAAAAAAAAGAAAAAGAGGCAATGTCGGTATAGCCTCCGCAGCATGACCACATCATCCTTTTGGATCATTTTTGAGATCCCTTTTTCCTATCTTCTTACTACAAAAAGAAAATCTTATTCATCCCTTTTGTACTGGGATCGGGCGGTCAGCAATTTATGAGACCGCATGTTCTTCGTTCCTACTTTCTCCAAAGAGCGATTTGAGTCATTTACGATCGCCGGATATAACTTTTTCAGGATAATTGAGGTCGCTATTCAGAAATCTCTTATGCCAGTTTGATAGAGATCGGCCTGATCCCGGAAAACTTGAGATTCCAATACTTTCTGCTATTCAAAGCTATATGGAATGATCATGATACTCTGTTCTTCATCAAGTGAAAGTTGGGTTTTTTCTTCAAAAGGGGCGGTCTGAATATAATGTGATCGCTGAACTGGAGATCCATGAAGAGCTATCATTTTCCTTTTCAAATAATATTGGTCATCAAGGGGTCATCAAACGGGTTTCCTGAAAGTCATTTGGGAGCCGATCACCCAGAGTGTAATGAGTTCAAATCATCTTCAAGTTATAGTTTCCTTATATTGCGACCTGTGTAATATGAGACCGCATGACTATCATGGATAAGTTGGCTATTTTCTGATCACAATTAAGTTGCTGAATTTCTTTGTGGCCTGATTATCTCAAGATCGCAGAATAGTCTTGTGTATATAAAGTATCGGTTTTTACTTCAAGGTCTTTAGCGTTTTTCCAAGAGATCGCCACCTGAAGTTTTTTAGTGTTGATATAAAAATTGTGATAAACCTAGGGCATTGAGATCGAATGCCGATTCTAACTCAGAACAAATAAATATATACATCAAGAACAAATTCACTCATAATCTAACAGAAATCCAATTTTCTATATATTTTCTGAAATATCTATTACAACGAGACCGCTCGGTCTCCAAAAAAAAATGAAAATCATTACAAATCACTCTCTCCTTGATCTTTTAGAAGACTGCTCACTCGAGGGGGAAGAACCGGTCTCTGCAGAGGATTCTTCTAAACTATTTCCCGGAATTCTAGATCCAGAGCTTGAGCTCGAACTGGAATCTAGGCCAAGGGTATAACGGCTTCCACTTTCTTCATCCTCGATCACCACATTCTCCTCTTGGACTGCGGTCTCATCAGTAGCATTAGCAGACTCATCAGCAGCATCCGCGGTCTCTTCAGCGGTCACAGATTGTTCTTCAATTCTTTGCGCCGCATTAGGGAAGAGATCAGCGAACGAAACATCTTTGAATTCTTCAGTGAATCCACCACGTTTACGGACCTCATCCAGCACCTGGTCGGCGGTCTCTTTTATATGGTGCATCAAAGCCCTCTGGAAAGCTGGGTTCTCAGGGTCATAAGCTGCTTTTTCAAATTGCTGCAAAAGAGACATATGTTAGACCGCGCGATCATAGGTAACACGTTCATAAAATATAAGCAAAACTCTCACTTTTCTTTCTTCTTGCAAGGTAGTTATTTCATCCAGAGCGCTGCGAAGAGACCGCCCCATATGATGATTTAAGATTGTACTTCAGGCGGTCACCTGGGCACAGAGGTCGGGGAGCGCATCGGTCTCGATATTTAATATTTCATTTGTATTTTTTCTCCCATACAAAGCCGAAGTGACCGCGTATGCGTGACGGGTCACCTTCCTGCTCCACAGGGGCAGATCAGTGGACACCTTCACAGACTTCCCTTTGGCCGCCCATTTGAGAAAAGGTTTTCCTTTGATGTCCTTCATTTTTCTTTTAAAACCCACCAAGGGAAAAACTCTCTCGGCGGTCTCAGAAGTAATGCCGAACACGTCGGCCTCACGCTTCAGCCTCCTCTCCCTCTGAGTAAGAACCTCTGTAGCTGGGGAGATAGGATCTTGAACAGGGACCGCAAAGGTCGCTAAAAAGCGGGAAAAAGTTAGCAAGGCATACAAAAGACATGAAAGGAAATTATTCGAGACTGCAAGAAAAGCTTACTTTCAGCCGGAGTAATCTCGGCGATCTCAGGCCAGATCGCTAGATAATGAACAAGATCGATCCTCTTGCCCGACAAGAAAGCCAAGATTTTCAGCTCCTCTTCTGAGACCGCTTTTATCTTGTTAAAGATACTGTCAGGTCGCGGAGAAGGCGAGTTTTTGAGACCGCCAAGGTCACCTTCAAAGACAAGAAACCTCTCTGTCCAGAAAGAGATTTTATTTGGAAGATTCAGGATTTTTATTCCGTCTGCTGAAAAGTACATCAACCCTTTGAACTCTTCCTTCTTTCTGCCTTCCTTCAAGATCTTCGCGATGAAGGTTGCGCGCAACAGATTCATTGTAAACTTCACTCTTTCTGATCTCAAGTAATTGATGAAGACATTAACTAGACCGATGGAGTTCGGGGCCAACTGAGCAAGGACGAAGCCGTAATATTCCAGGCTCTCTAGCCATTCCCATAGGAGGGGAATCCTCAACCCATTATCAAAGTGATCGATGGGAATAATAAACTTTTTCTCCTCCGCAAAGTTCAACCTTTCTTGTTCAGTTGGCGGTCTCACAACTACCTGAGTTTGGATCATATATTTCTTTATAAACTCAATATATTCATCCTTTGATAGGGGACCTTGTTTGTGATCGGCATTCAGGAAGATGGTGGCAGAAGAAGCACGAGCGGACACCATTTTTAGCGATCGATGAGATCGGTATTTAGAGCGCATTCAAGAAAGCATAAAATAAAGGTCATGAAGACGGCTATTTATAGAATACGAAGGGTCATTTCGTAATCATTACATCTTGAAGACCGCCCAGCAAAAAATGTTCAGACCGCTCGACCTATGCAAAGTTATGTGAGCATACTATGGTTGGCGGTCTCAATCAATAAAAACACAGCAGCAATACAAGCAACCCAGGCATAAAGAGATCGAAACTTAACAAATCAAGACCGCACAAAACATTAAAATTAAAACAGCCACACAGATATATGGAAAAATAACAGTAAAATTTTACAAAATATATTGTTTAAATCCAGAGACCGCTCGGTCTCAAATTAAAATGTTCATCTCCTAGGAGGCTTGCTTCTCCCTATATGAGCTGCGACATCTTGCTTGTCGTTCACCGCGGCCATAACCGACACCAAGCTATGATTGTCCAGCATTGCAGATCGATGAATTTTTGACATCTCCTTGTCCACCTGTTCCATAGGGATCAGTACAATTTCAGGTTGCGGTCTCTCCGCTGGATGATCGCTGGAGGTACCCGGTCGCATCAGCATTTTTCCATGACCGCTCCTCAGCCTCTCATTCTCCGCGGACAGCGCCGCAGCCTTCCCCTTGTAGTACTCAGCCTCCTTTTCAGCCTTCTTAAGAGATCGCGCGATCTCTGCGATCCTCAGATCGCATTCTTCTCGAATCCTCTTCTCGTTGGTGCGCAATTTCCCTTCGAGATCGCGAATCTGATCGTTCTGAGTTCGCTCCCTCATTAGCATAGAGCGAACATCCTCGAACATTGGGTTAAGGATGTTGGTTTGCTGAGGGGAGATCTTGATGTGCTGAGGAAGTTCTCCCTCCTCGATCTCAGCATCATGGTCATCTGCGGTCACAAGAGATGGGTTATTTCAATCATTAACATACGATCAGATAAGCTCTTTAAATAAACAGAAAGAATACTTGGAAAGAAGTTGAGACCGCATTCACGTAAAGCTCTCCTGGTATCTTTAGTGACCGCAGGATCTGCGGTCAGTGAAAGGCGATCAGATCCCCTTAAACGCTCCAGATCCATTCTTTCCAAATCTCTTTTCTGCGATTTTTCACCCTCTTTTCTTCTTCTTTTTAATTCTTCATTACTCAAGGGGATATCGCCGGTCTCAATAAAGACGATCTCACGCTTTCTTTCAGGAGAAACAGAATGAACTGTAGGTAATGGAAGGAACTCAACTGACTGGAGAATCATTTTATTCTTACCAGCTCGCGAAATCGAGACCGTCGCCGCACGATCTGCTACAGCATTGTTCGAACAATCTCCCTGAAGAGAGTCGTCTAGGAGACCGCTTGAAAGTGCAGCTTTCTCCTTAGCGATCTGCAACTTCTTCGCGATCTCCTCCTCAGCATTTTTGTCCTCCGTAGTCTGCAAGACCACATCCTTTTTCCTCTCTTCAGCGATCAGGGCCGCCTTTTCCTCAGCAACCCTGACCGCCTCCTTTTTCTTCTTCTCTCCTTCGACGGTCTTAGCCGCCTCTCTCTTCTTTTCTTCTTCCTCTCTTTCTTTTCTCTCTTTCTCTTTGTCTTTCTTCTTCTCCTCATCCTCTCTCCTCTTCTTCTCCTTCTTTTCTTTCTTCTCTCTTTCTTCTTTCTCCTTCTCTTTCTTTTCTTTTTCCCTCTGTTCCTCTACCTCCTTCTCTTTCTTCCTCTTCATCATCTCTTCCATTTCCATCTTTTTCTTTTCCTCCTCCTTTGCCTTGATCGCTGCGTCAGCGATCTCTTTCTCCCTGTCCGCGATCTCTTTATCAACAACAACATTTCTGAGAGCTGAAGCCTCTAAGGGATCCAACACCTGCAATGATGAAAAAGATGAATTATTAGAAGAAACCTCATCAAGGTAGGCGATTAATCCAGAATCATCCTCTCTTGGTAAGGTTGAGACCGCGGGAAGGAAGGGGAGATCGCCCTTAGCATTCACCTTCTGAAACTCAGCGGAGTTTTCCAGGTCGATGGATTCAGAAAATGCGGTCGCCTCCATGGCGGTCACATCTTTTCCTTCCTCATTTCTTCTGCTCCTCTTATAAGTCAAACTAGATGGACTTGAATTTTTTCTCTTCTTGCCCTTTGCAGCGGTCTCCTGGTCAGCAATCTTCTGCCTCAAGGATTCGGCCTCGGCTTTCTTCTGACGCAGCCCAGCCAGAATGACCTCGGTAGAGGCGGTCTCAGGAAGTTTGGAAGATGTTTGATCCAGCGCCTCCAGGGATTTCTGACAATTAAAAGAAATGGAAAAGTCAGGCAATTTCCATACAGGATCTGAAGAAGTATTAGACGGATCAGAAGCAACAGAGACCGGCATAATCGAGCCCTCAGGAAGCTCAGTTTTCTTTAACGGAGATCGGGCGGTCTCCTTTGAAGTGCTCACTTTTGTTAAGAATTTTGGCACTTTCTTTCCTTTCTTCGAGCTAACACTCTCCTTCTTCCCAGGAGAGTTCGATTTCGATGGAAGAGTCTTTAAGAGATCGAGCATAGTCATCTTTGCAAGAAGATCGAACCTACTCTATTATCAAAGACCGCTCAAAGTTTGGAATATCTTAATGTCTTATAGAATGGAGGTTTCAGCCGGTATTTATAGACCAAGCCGCATTAATGATGGTCGCGGTCTCAGCGGTCAAAGCTTACATTTTTGAAGTTCCAGGTGCAACTTAAAAATGTGCGGGGATTATGTTTGCCCAGAAAGCCCGCGACCTCCTCTTATTGTTCAGTTTTCCCGGTCTCAGCGGTCTCAAATTAGGTGATCGCCCAGATCGTCAGATGCCTCAGCCGAGATTTTCCAAGTACCCAGCGGTCAAGACAGTGCGAGATCGCCAGCTCAAGCGGTCTGGTCGTTTTCCTTATTTTTGTTATTTGTACCCCATTTCCCTGCCCCGGCTCTCCTGTACCCCGGGCAGCCCAGAGTTTTCAGTTCTGCCCGTTTGGGCAGCCCCCTCGTCTATAAATAGAGGGGTAGGGGTACCAGAAAAGGACCTTTGGCTCCGAGGCTCCAACTTACAACCTGTGTAAGCGGTCTCATTTCTTCGTGATCGCCTTTTCGTGATCGATTTTCCCTTTGTTCCTGCATCTTCTATCTTAGTAACCTGCGCTTCGCAGTTTTCTCCCATCCCCTTTTAGTGTGAATTTTGGAGGTACCATTTTTGGCACCAACACTACTCATTTAAAATTTAGATTGCATTATATTAGAAAATCTTTTGCATAAGTTTGAATCAGTAGAGCCAAAGATAATATCATCTACATTTATTTGAACTAGTAAAGTTTGGTCTTTATGTATCCTGAAAAATAAAGTTTTATCTACTATGCCTCTACAAAATTTATTCTCTAAAAGAAAACTAGCTAAGGTCTCATACCATGCTCTAGGAGCTTGTTTAAGACCATAGAGAGCTTTATTAAGCTTAAATACAAAAGAAGAGTGAGTTGGAGAGATGAAACCTGGTGGTTGTTCCACATAGACTTCTTCTTTGATTTCTCCATTCAAAAATGCACTCTTTACATCCATTTGATAAACCTTGAATTTTTGTATGCAGCAAATGCAAGGAAAATTCTGATTGCTTCTAACCTTGCAACTGGTGCAAAAGTTTGATCATAGTCTATTCCTTCTTCTTGTGAGTATCCTTGAGCTACTAGTCTAGCTTTGTTTCTCATAATGTTGCCATCTGCATCTACTTTATTCCTGTAGACCCACTTAGTTCCAATGACTGGATGATCTTTTGGTCTAAGAACCAAATCCCAAACTTTGTTTATCTCAAACTGATTGAGCTCCTCTTACATAGCAATGATCCAGTTGGGATCTTGTTCTGCATCTTATAGGGATTGAGGTTCAATCTGAGAGAGAAAACAAGTATGCATCATATTCTTATTTATTTGATGCCTTGTTTGCACACCTGCTAAAATATCACCAATAATTTGAGATATTGGGTGATCTCGAACTGTGATGTGATCAACAGTTGGAGTGTGTTCAACAATGAATTCCACTTGGGGAATTTGTTCAGGTGGAAGATGTTCTGCTGTAATCTGATTTGAACTGTCAGCAATATCTGGGTGATTTTCTTCTTCACTTTCTTCAGCATTCTGCTGTACAGGATTTAGAGATCCTTCTTTATGTAGAGCTAATTGATCTAGTTGCTCACATAGTGTAGGTACCTGTAGATTTTCTATGGCAGAAGAATTCTTCTCCTTGTTAAACATATTAGTTTCATCAAAGGAAACATGCATAGATTCTTCAATTTTAAGAGAAAATTTGTTACAAATCCTATATGCTTTGCTGATTAAAGAATAACCTAAGAAAATTCCTTCTTCAGATTTTGGTTCAAATTTCCTAAGGTATTTCTTATCAATATTATGAACAAAACATCTACAGCCAAATGCTCTAAAATAGTTAACTTTAGGTTTCTTCCCTTTAAGTAACTCATAAGGAGTGTTACCCTTAAGTTTGTGTATCGAAATTCTATTCAATACATAGTTTGCTATTCTAACAGCCTCTGCCCAAAAAGATAGGGGCAAATTAGCATCTGCAAGCAATGTTCTTGCTGATTCAATTAGAGTTCTATTTTTCCTTTCACCTATCCCATTTTGTTGAGGAGTTCTAGGAGCTGAGAAGCAATGCCTAATACCTTCCTTCTCACAGAATTCTTGCATGAGAAGAGACTCAAACTCAGTGCCATGATCACTTCTGATCATTGCAACTACAGTAGAGTACTCAATCTTTATGCTCTTAAGAAAGTCTGTAAGAACTTTAAAGTTATCTGACTTTTCTCTCAAAAAGAACACCCAAGTGAATCTAGAGAAGTCATCTACAATAACTAGAGTGTAAGACTTCACCCCTAAACTCTTTGTTGCAATAGGACCAAAAAGGTCCATATGTAGCAAATATAAGATTCTAGGTGAATCACTTTTAGATAATGATTTAAAACTATTTTTAGTTTGCTTGCCGAGTTGACATGCCCTACAAAGACCTTCTTTCTTGTATGAACCTAAAGGTAAACCTCTAACAAGATTGTCCTTAGATAATTTAGCAATGGTCCTAAGGTTTACATGTCCTAATATCTTATGCCAAAGTTCACTAGGTTTGCTTAATTCATTAAATAAACAAATTTCTGATTTAGATGAATTGAAATTCACTAAATTAATATTACCTTGCCTAATACCTGGTAAAACAATAATATTATCAGAAGATTTAATAAGGCATTTCAATTTATTAAAGATTACCTGATACCCTTCATCACATAATTGACTTATGCTGATGTGATTGTGCTTCGGTCCCTTGACATAAGCTACCTCTTTGAAGGTGACTTCTCCAACCTTGACTCTTCCATAGCCTTTGGTCTGTCCACAGTTGGAGTCTCCAAATATAACTTTTGGTCCAAGCTTTGCCTTGTAGTTGTTAAGGTTGGCCTTGTTCCATGTCATATGTTTTGAACAGCCACTGTCCAAATACCATTTTTCATTTATTCTTGGACAGTTGTGTACCTGCAAAGACAAGAAAACAATCTATTTGTTCTTGACCCAGATTACCTTGGGTCTTTTTGTATTTCCACAAAAATCTGAAATAAAAGACATTTCAGGTTGGTCCTTGTAACCTTTTTGATGATATCTCCTTGGAGGTATTATCCATTCAGTGAAAGGATTGATAGAATGTGAAGAATGAGAATTGTTCAGATTTGCTGTATAGTTTCTGTTCGATGAATTGGGCTGAGTTCGTCGAGCCCCAATCATATAATGACAATATTGAAAATCTGTCTTCAGAGTTCGTCGAGCTCCATTCGACGAAGTGGTTACATTTCGTCGAGCTCTGTTCGACGAATTTTCTTGAATTCTGATATTCTCGACAGTCTTACTTGAAATGTTTTTATTTATTCCTACAACCTCTTTGCTCTTAGCAGAGATGAATTTTATAGGTGTAGATAATATATTCTTCTTAATCAGATGTGGCTCACTTGATGAAGCACCCAAGCCTAGTTTGCTATTAAGTCTAGCATTTACTGTGCTTATAATGTCCATTAGTTTGATGCTTCTTGATAGTGCATTATTTATAGTTATTTTTATATACTATTTTAGTAGTAATTAATTAGTTTTTATATAATTTTAGTTTAATATATATCTAATTCGCTTTATTTTGTGTTTTCAGGTAATCTGGGCTGCTAATAGCAAATTTAAGCTCACAGCCATGTTCAGGGGAAAGAATGGAACAAGTCTGCAAAAATCTTCAGTACACGCCCTCGGTCACGGCCATGACCAAGGGAATGACTTCAAGTCACGACCATGACTCAACCCAGCCATCTTCCAGCTGCCTGATCATGCCGCCAGCCCAATTTAGTATTACACGCCCTCGGTTGCGGCCATGACCAAGGGCGTGACATCAAGTCACGGCCATGACTCAACCCAACCATCTTCTAGCTTCCAGAACACGCCGCCACATCATTTCCAGCCTACACGCCCCAGGTCACGGGCATGACTCCATGTCACGGCCATGACCTAGGGGGTGACCCTTCGCGCAACTGCCAGAATAACTCCAGATCGCGCCGTTTCCAGACTCGGTCATGTCACGCCCTCTGTCACGGGCGTGACTCCATGTCACGGCCATAACCTAGTGGGTGACCCTTCCCGCAACTGCCAGAATATCTCTAGATCGCGCTGTTTCCCACCGTTTCCAGATTCGGTCAAGTCACACCCTAGGTCACGGGGGTGACCGAGGCCGTGACCCATCGAGATGATTAATTTTGGCGGTTTCTCTTCCCCAACGTTCCTGACGCGCTATTTCCACACCGCTAATTAGCGGGCACGAAATGCGGTACGACGGCAGTGCACCGGTCGTTGTCAAGTAATAAAAGTAGGGAGTAGCTCCCCGAATATCGTTCTCAAAGGACCACAAGTTGGGTAATACGATTTGCTCGTTAGGAGAATAATTATGGGGGTTTCTAAGTTTAACAAAATAAGGGGGCTTGGTTGGTTTTATAGAACGGGAAATGAGAAAACTAAACACTATGCGGGTCGCAATCACCGCGTCGCTTGGTGGATGGATTTAGTGCAGGCCGCGATGTCGTGCTTCGCTTAGCGGATGGCCGGTGAGCATATGGATGAGGTGAGTGCAAATGCGAGAGTTGAGGGTCGAAGGCACCTCTTCGCTATCGCTTCCAGCTTTTGCTAGAGCGAGTACTAGATCGTGTGGGTGTAAGTGGAGCGGGGGTGGAGCGCATCACAACACAACATAACGTAAAGAACAAGTTCATAAATAAACTCCCATTCATAGACAAATAGATGTTCATTTAGTTCATTATAACAATAAAGAGTACAAATCACAAAAAGAGATGGGGTAGAAGTAACCACGAGATGAGAAGTCTCGCCGCGGATCTTGGTCGGAATGGGGGGTCGTCACGCCTCCTGCGAGCTCAGTCCTTGGTTGCTTCCGGGGTTTAGAGGCTGTCACTACCTCCAACCGTTGCCCGTCTTCTTCTCAGAGCTGGGTCACTTCTGCTTCGCCCAATGGAGATGTCTTCCTCTTGGAATGCTGACCGTAGATGGCGGAGATTGCTTCCGGAACCCTAGATGGACCTTAGGATCAATGGATGAAGCTTTCCCAAAGGGAGGAATGGAAGGGGGGACCTTGGAGAGGTGGAACGGCAGACTCGCGCGCAGAAATCGCGCACCAAAACAGTGTCTGATCCCTAATTTCGCTGAACAGCGGCTTAAATAGGGAGCAGAATAAGTACTGCGCACGGTCAGTGGCGCACGACCAATGGTCGTGCACGAAGGAATGCCTGTGATCGTGCGCAGTCAACCTGTAGCAAAGAAAAAGATAGAAAACAACGCACGGTCAGGGGCGCACGACCAGTGGTCGTGCGCGAAGAAAGGCCTGTGCTCGTGCGCCGACGCTCAATCAGGGACGGAAATTAACGCACGACCATTGGTCATGCGCCTGATCGTGCGCGAAGGAATGCGCACGATCAGAGTCTTTTTAGGCCAAAAATTGCCCCGCACCATCCCGAACGTGCACACGATCCCAGGACCTGCAGGAAAAACACAAATAACCCCGATCCGTGCACACCACCGGATCCATAATATAGGCATACAGTAATATATAGGAAAAACATGCCACAAAGGGGGAAGGATTGCACAAAAGGCGCGGATACGCCATGCTATCAATATAAGCAGATTTGAACAGCAATTGAAGTGCAATGACACTAAAAGAAACCCAAATGAGGCCGGAAATCACTGTATAAACCAGACACATCACACCCCCAGACTTACCTGTTTGCGCGTCCCGAGCAAACAAATCTGGCGGAGCGAGAAAAAGCATAGCTGGGTTAGAAATTGCAAGGACGGAGTAATATGCGAAGTCTCATACGCATGTGCATAGAAATCTAGTAAAAAGAATTTTTAGTTATGCAAATTAGTTTACATAATTCTTACAACGTAACTATATATTATTTCTACTCAAAAGTTGAATCATAGGGAATCACTCGGTCATGCGTAGGAAGAAAGTAGAAAGGCTGCTGAGGCGAACAATACTCAACACCGGAGTTCGGAACAACCTCCACTGAAATCCATCAGTGCCGATGACCATACGCTCACCCGTTCGCAATCTCTCCACGGCATTCGTATGATTCGATGCGCAAATCAGTAGGACTTTAGGTTATGATTTAGGCTTAGGCTACGGTGCGGTAAACAATGGTAAATGCGTGGGCTTAGCACACATAACTCAAATGAGCTTGCAAACGAAACACTATCCCAGCAATAATAAAATTGTGTACACCACGTATTCCCAAATGTATCTCTTTATACATTTTTTTCTTTTTTCGTTTCATTTCATTTTTTTTCAAATTTCACAATTTTGCACAATTAGATACAAAACAGCTACATTTTCAATAACACATTTCCACCACAATCACAGATATACACCGCATCAACACCCAAATGTTTTTATGCACAGATTGCTTGAGCTCATAATTTGGTGTGCGATTAGGATAGTCATTTTGGCTTTGGTGGATTGAAGGTGGAGCTGAATCAACGGGATCGGGTAGGCACAAGGGGTTACCAGGGATAAGATGTTAGGACTGGAATACAAAGCTCAAACTGGCCAACATGATGGCCTACGTCACGCTCACGCACTGAATTAACTCATACCCATGCTTCGAGAGTCACTTGGGGCAAGTTCTTAGCCACCAAGAAAGATGATTCTTCCTCCCGACTCGAGCAATACGAGCCTAGCACCCCTCTACACACATCCCTACACTACTGAATGATTCGCACCGGATTCAACACTTTTGAGTAGAATAAACTAGCATTACGCTATCAGAATAAAATGTAAAATTAAAAGCATAAAGAAAAGTTTAATCTACACCGATTTCTATGCGAGACATGAATAAATGACTAGAGCACTCCACGAGTCAACAAAGTACTTTGTCTCGCAATCCAAACCCAGCACCGTGATTTCCCATTCACACAACCGAGACGAGTTAGACTCGTCGTGCGCCTACAGTTAAGTGCGCTCACGTGGATGTCGTGGTGTGCCATGAGATGAGCAATGCTACAATATAACACATTGTAAATCCTAGTATGTTGTGCAGTGTGCATGTGCACGAGGTAACGCTAATTCTCACTCCCCCAGACTTACACTAAGCAAAAAGCATGTTCGATAGCGGCATAAGCTTAAGAAGGCTAGGATGAGAGATTACCCCATGCTCAGAAATGAGCATACCAGAAGATATGGCATTTTGTTCAGAAGGCGGTGATCCCGCCGTGCTCCAAGAAATGCGGACCTGCGATTAAAGAGATCCCAAGCACACAAAAATGTAGCAAAAAAAGATAACAAGAAAGAACGGAACCAAATGGTCCCAAATGGGTTGTCTCCCAAGAGCCCTTTTGTTTAACGTCCTTGAAGGTGGACCAAATACTTGTATTAGAGTTAGATAGCAAAAGTCTTATAATAAAAAGCTAAAGAGACAGTACGACGCAACAAATAACATGAAACAAGAAGCACAGAAACATCACAGATGGCACACAGCACAGCCCGGAGATCCCAGCACGCATCAGCTATATGCTGATGTGTGGTGGTTCTCCCCAGTCACGCGAGATGGGCAGGAGGTGAAAGCTTTAGGGCCCAAGGAAGATGTCTCTCCCTTGCCACTAACCTCCTCCTTCTCGCGCCGGAGGGCTGCAAAGCGCGCAGCATGCAGGATTCTTTCCCGCTTCAGTTTTTCCACTGAAGGGGAGCGCCACCGAGCACCATGTGCGGGAGGAGTGATAGTGGTTGTCGGATTGGGATCAGCCGGGGGCTTCATTTCTGCACCCTCAAAAGGGGGTAGATCAGCCCAATGAACCTGTTTAGATTGTTTACATTTCTTGTTTTGAACAAAAACATTGTTTTGGAAGGCTCATCGCTCCGCCTTCTCCCATGTCTTCCCACTCCTTGGTCTCATTGCTTTTTCCTTCTATCTCCAGCTCATTATTTGTGAGCTGCTTTGCTTTTTCTTCCATCAGAGTGATACTTTCCTCCTCTCTAGGATTCTTCACGTCAAAGTCTGATGTTTCCTCATTGGACCTGCACTTACTTTTACTTACAGAGAAGTTAGGAAGATAAAATGATCCAGAAAGGTTTGTTGCATTGGAAGGTAGGGTGACACAACCCGTGGCGATGTGGATGGTTGCGCCGCTCTCCTTTAGAAAAGGAACCCCCAAGATTGGCATGGAATCATTTTCCATGGGGCCGAGAATCTGAAAGTCAGTGACTACAGCCGTTCCATTAAGATTTACTACAACCTCATGAATCTCACCCTCAGTTTCGACAGTCACTCCATTAGCCAACACCAGCGACTTTCGGTCCTCAGAGTTCATTGTTAGGTGCAATCTCTCAACATCTTGTAGAACTTGACGCGTTATTTCCACACCGCTAATTAGCGGGCACGAAATGCGGTACGACAGCAGTGCACCGGTCGTTGTCAAGTAATAAAAGTAGGGAGTAGCTCCCCGAATATCATTCTCAAAGGACCGCAAGTTGGGTAATATGATTTGCTCATTAGGAGATTAATTATGGGGGTTTCTAAGTTTAACAAAACAAGGGGGGTTGGTTGGTTTTATAGAACGGGAAATGAGAAAACTAAACACTATGCGGGTCGCAATCACCGCATCGCTTAGTGGATGGATTTAGTGCAGGCCGCGATGCCGTGCTTCGCTTAGCGGATGGCCGGTGAGCATATGGATGAGGTGAGTGCAAATGCGAGAGTTGAGGGTCGAAGGCACCTCTTCGCTATCGCTTCCAGCTTTTGCTAGAGCGAGTACTAGATCGTGTGGGTGTAAGTGGAGCGGGGGCGGAGTGCATCACAACACAGCATAAAGTAAAGAACAAGTTCATAAATAAACTCCCATTCATAGACAAATAGATGTTCATTTAGTTCATTACAACAATAAAGAGTACAAATCACAAAAAGAGAAGGGGTAGAAGTAACCACGAGATGAGAAGTCTCGCCGCGGATCTTGGTCGGAATGGGGGGTCGTCACGCCTCCTCCGAGCTCAGTCCTTGGTTGCTTCCGGGGTTTAGAGGCTGTCATTACCTCCAACCATTGCCCGTCTTCTTCTCAGAGCTGGGTCACTTCTGCTTCGCCCATTGGATATGTCTTCCTCTTGGAATGCTGGCCGTAGATGGTGGAGAATGCTTCCGGAACCCTAGATGGACCTTAGGATCAATGGATGAAGCTTTCCCAAAGGGAGGAATGGAAGGGGGGACCTTGGAGAGGTGGAACGGCGGACTCGCGCGCAGAAATCGCGCCCCAAAACAGTGCCCGATCCCTAATTTCGTGGAACAGCGGCTTAAATAGGGAGCAGAATAAGTATTACGCACGGTCAGTGGCGCACGACCAATGGTCTTGCGCGAAGGAATGCCTGTGATCGTGCGCAGTCAACCTGTAGCAAAGAAAAAGATAGAAAACAACGCACGGTCAGGGGCGCACGACCAGTGGTCGTGCGCGAAGAAAGGCCTGTGCTCGTGCGCCGACGCTCAATCAGGGACGGGAATTAACGCACGACCATTGGTCGTGCGCCTGATCGTGCGCGAAGGAATGCACACGATCAGAGGCTTTTTAGGCCAAAAAGTTCCCCGCACCATCCCGAACGTGCACACAATCCCAGGACCTGCAGGAAAAACACAAATAACCCCGATCCGTGCACACCACCGGATCCATAACACATGCATACAGTAATATATAGGAAAAACATGCCACAATGGGGGAAGGATTGCACAAAAGGCGCGGATACGCCATGCTATCAATATAAGCAGATATGAACAGCAATTGAAGTGCAATGACACTAAAACAAACTCAAATGAGGCCGGAAATCACTGTATAAACCAGACACATCAGTTCCCGAGCTTTCAAGACGCAGTTATGCAGCTTACACGCCCTTGGTCACGGGCGTGACCAAGGGCGTGACTCACCAATTTTCTGCCTATAAAAGTCAGCTGCTGCCAAAGTGATGGGAATCCGATCCTAGCATAGATTGGGTCATTTTTAGATTTGTTTTTCAGCATTTTCTTATTGTATATTCTTTATGCAGATTTACTTTATGTCTTGCAAATTTCAATTCATAGTTTAGATTTCCAATTCCTGCAATTGTAATTCCCTTTACTTAGTTATAAAAATGTCTTTCTTTTCAATTACGTTTAGCTTATTTTCATAGCAATTGATCGGATGAATTCTTAAGCCTTTATATTTCGTAATCTTTTATTCATAGTTTAGTTTTGGAAAACTAAGATTTACCGTTGATTTGCAATTATTGGTTTCATATTTCTAGGGTATGATAATCAAGTTTGATCCGTATTTTAGTGTATCGAGAGATCCGTAAATACGGGTAGATCGCTCATCGGTAAAAAGAGTTGTATGCATTCCTCGAGAGAGGGTGACACAAATCTTCCGGATTGGAATCAAATCCAATAGTGGGGCTCACAACATAAAGCAAGCTTAGGGGTGTCGAATGGCCGAGGGGTCTTAATCGATCAACCTAAGGTTAGGTGGTAGTTCTCTCGAGAGAGGCTCTATCATATTTTGGGAACCTCCACGGTCAAGTTTGTCCAAATCAATTTATTATGTTTACGAAATATTTTACTTAAGAAGAATTCTCGACCAAATGTTTTCTCTTTTTTAAATTATTTTCAAAACTCTATTTTACTTCCGATAAAATAATAATAATTTACGTGAGTAAGATTACTCAACAGGCCTCGGGCAAATACGACATCCTTCCTATACTATATTTCGATTGGTATACTTGCCTACATCGGGATATTAGTTGGAATTATTTTTAAAACAACATAAATTTACTTATCAAGTTTTTGGCGCCGTTGTCGGGGAATATTTTTGTTGATATTTTGAAAGCGTAGATTTTATTACTTTTATCATTCTTTTTCTCCGCCCCCATTTCTATTTTTTTCTTTTAAAATTCCTTTCTATTAAGTAACAGTTGTGTAATATTTTTTTCTAAAAAAAAATGATGTTATCACAGTTGGCCGCAAAAGTTGCCGAGCTTCAACATAAGGTAGACCTTTTGGAAGCCGCATGAAGGCGCAACTTATTTGTAATTTTTGTGGTGCAAATCATTCTAGTGAGCAGTGTTATTCTTATTTTTATTCTCAAAATATTTTTGATCAAACTAATTTTTCTCAAGATTATAATTCTTATGAAATTCATTCTTGCTCCGATAATAATTATACATGGTGGCAAGATCACCCGGATAATTTACGGTGCAATGAAGAAATTTCTTTTGATCAAAATTTTTCTTCCTCCACATTTTACCCACAAAATTCTTTTTCTTCTCTTGGTGATTCTCCGGATATTCCTATTCAAAATTTGAATAGTTTTTCCCAAGAAGAAAATAATATTTTAATCCAAGAATTTATTAACATAATGGGTGAGTCAAGCGAAATAGAAGAAGAACATGATTCATCTTCTACTCCGCCCGACTCTATTCCACTTTTTCATGAATTTTTAAACCCGCCACATAAATATTTTGGAATCAAAATTCATGAAAATTTTGTCGCCCATAAATTTACTTCCCTTGGTATTGATTTTTCAGATAAAAATTTTATTTTAGAAAATGAACAACCGATCCTTAATCATGAATTTTCACAAGAAACTCCTCCTGGTGAAAAATTTTCTGACTCGCTCAATCTTGATTCTTTTTATTCTAACAATTTTCATATAGAGGATGAGTCGTTGCAACCAAACGTCTTTACCGATCCATTTGCCGCTCATCTCCATGAATCCAAATTACCCAAGGTATGTATGGGTAATTTGAATTCACAATTTCAAGCTAACGGACATCGAATGAATCAAGACTATAGCGGAGGAGTCGCCGGGCAACGGATTTTGGCATGCTCACCTGAGCGTGAATTAAGGGAGTTGCCTGTGCATTTTCAATTTTATTTTCCTTTTTCCTAACAATAACCGTCTAGCTTAAAGACGGGAAAAAGAAAGCGCTCTTGGGAGGCACCCCTTGCTTATCTTTAATTTTCTTGCAATTTACTTTTTATGCATTTTATTTACTTTTCCCTCCTACTTGGCTTATAAACATTAGGGACAATGTTTATTTTTAAGTATGGGGGTGTATTCTCTTATTTTCAGTTTTTATTAAAAATCCAAAAAAAATTAGAAAGTCTTTTTCAAAATTATAAAAAAAATATTTTTCTTTCCTTATTTTTGAGTTGTTATGAAAAAATTTACAAAATTAAAAAAAAATGTTTTGTTTTAAATTTTTTTGTCTTTGTGTCTTATTTTTCTTGTTTGCAAATTAAAATTACAAAAAAAATTAAAAATTTAATTTCTTGCGAAAGGGTCGTGTTGGGTTTTCATCCCACAACACCGCCTAGAACCTTGCGAGCCCGTCATTGGGTAGCCCTTGGGAAGTCCAAGAATATTAAAAAAAAATCTTTTTTTAATATAAAAAAAATCCAAAAATCTAATAAAATAAATTTTGTATTATTAAATTTCTCCAAACTTCATTTATGCAAAATTAATTTTAATTATGAGTTGTCTTTTTAGGCGTTTTTAAAGAGTTTTCTTTTTATGAATTTTTAAATCATATATTTCTCTTCAAAAAATGTTAGATTTAATTTTTAGATGAATTTGATTTAATGAGTTTTTCATTATCTTGATTTGTTTAGAATATTTCTTAGTTTTACTTTCTCTCTTTAAAATATCATAATTCAATTTTGTAGTAATTGTGTTAAAAATCTCTAGATTTTACTTATATTAACTTTAACTCATAGTTTCTTGTAGATTGCTCAAATTATTTTCTATGCTCTTAAAATGTATCTTTGGAATTTGTTTAGCCTTTAAAACCTAGCCCTTCTCCAACCTTTTTGTTTAACACTTTTGTTTGGCATAAATTTTTTTTTGAAAAGATCATATGTCATGGAATGAGAGGATAAAATTCATCATTCCTAAACATATGCACCCAAATTAGTAAAAGATTATATGGCATGGAGTTGAGAGGATAAAATTCATCACTCCTAAACATATACATTTGGGATATAAAAAGAAGAAAAAATTTAACAAAGATGGAAATGAGAGGATAAAATTCATCATTTCCCATATACAAAGTAACTTCTTCAATGCCAATTTTACCCCATTTAGCCAAGTTCACTTGTTTATCCAAGATATTATTGAGAGAGCATAGTTAATATTTTGTAGTTTTCTAAAAGTTTATCATGATTGTAAAGTTTCTATAATTTTAATCTTGGAATATTTTGCTTAATTCAATGCAATTTTGTTTATGAAGATTTAGTTAGAGAATTTCAAAACTAAAATTTATTCTACTAATTTCAATTTATGAATTATTAATTATTTCTTATAAATCTGAATTTTAATTTCTTAACTTATTTTGACATGAGTTTTATAAGATTTGAAGTACATAATTAGAAGTAAATCTTTTTGAGAATGTCCTATAAATTCTTCTCATACTTGTAAATTAGTTTTTGCTCTGGAATAGCAAAAGCTTATCTATGGGGGTATTTGATAGTGCATTATTTATAGTTATTTTTATATAGTATTTTAGTAGTAATTAATTAGTTTTTATATAATTTTAGTTTAATATATATCTAATTCGCTTTATTTTGTGTTTTCAGGTAATCTGGGGCTACTAATAGCAAATTTAAGCTCACAGCCATGTTCAGGGGAAAGAATGGAACAAGTCTGCAAAAATATTGAGTACACGCCCTCGGTCACGGCCATGACCAAGGGCGTGACTTCAAGTCACGGCCATGACTCAACCCAGCCATCTTCCAGCTGCCTGATCATGCCGCCAGCCCAATTTAGTATTACACGCCCTCGGTCATGGCCATGACCAAGGGCGTGACATCAAGTTACGACAATGACTCAACCCAGTCGTCTTCTAGCTGCCAGAACACGCCGCCACATCATTTCAAGCCTACACGCCCCAGGTCACGGGCATGACTCCATGTCACGGCCATGACCTAGGGGGTGACCCTTCGCGCAACTGCCAGAATAACTCCAGATCGCGCCGTTTCTAGACTCGGTCATGTCATGCCCTCTGTCACGGGCGTGACTCCATGTCACGGCCATGACCTAGGGGGTGACCCTTCCCGCAACTGCCAGAATAACTCCAGATCGCGCCGTTTCCCGCCATTTCCAGATTCGGTCAAGTCACGCCCTAGGTCACGGGGGTGACCGAGGTCGTGACCGGTTGAGATGATTAATTTTGGCAGTTTCTCTTCCCCAACGTTCCCGGGCTTTCAAGACGCAGTTACGCAGCGTACACGCCCTTGGTCACGGGCGTGACCAAGGGCGTGACTCACCAGATTTCTGCCTATAAAAGCCAGCTGCTGCCAAAGTGATGGGAATCCGATCCTAGCTTAGATTGGGTTATTTTTAGATTAGTTTTTCAGCATTTTCTTATTGTATTTTCTTTATGTAGATTTACTTTATGTCTTGCAAATTTCAATACATAGTTTAGATTTCCAATTCCTGCAATTGTAATTCTCTTTACTTAGTTATAAAAATGTCTTTCTTTTCAATTATGTTTAGCTAATTTTCATAGCATTTGATCGGATGAATTCTTAAGCTTTTATATTTCGTAATCTTTTATTCATAGTTTAGTTTTGGAAAACTAAGATTTACCGTTGATTTGCAATTATTGGTTTCATATTTCTATGGTATGATAATCAAGTTTGATCCGTATTTTAGTGTATCGAGAGATCCGTAAATACGGGTAGATCGCTCATCGGTAAAAAGAGTTGTATGCATTCCTCGAGAGAGGGTGACACAAATCTTCCGGATTGGAATCAAATCCAATATTGGGGCTCACAGCATAAAGCAAGCTAGGGGTGTCGACTGGCCGAGGGGTCTTAATCGATCAACCTAAGGTTAGGTGGTAGTACTCTCGAGAGAGGCTCTATCATATTTTGGGAACCTCCACGGTCAAGTTTGTCCAAATCAATTTATTATGTTTACGAAATATTTTACTTAAGAAGAATTCTCGACCAAATGTTTTCTCTTTTTTAAATTATTTTCAAAACTCTATTTTACTTCCGATAAAATAATAATAATTTACGTGAGTAAAATTACTCAACAGGCCTCGGGCAAATACGACATCCTTCCTATACTATATTTCGATTGGTATACTTGCCTACATCGGGATATTAGTTGGAATTATTTTTAAAACAACATAAATTTACTTATCAAGTTTTTGGCGCCGTTGCCGGAGAATATTTTTGTTGATATTTTGAAAGCGTAGATTTTATTACTTTTATCATTCTTTTTCTCCGCCCCCATTTCTTTTTTTTCTTGTAAAATTCCTTTCTATTAAGTAACGGTTGTGTAATTTTCTTTTTTCAAAAAAAAAATGATGTTATCACAGTTGGCCGCAAAAGTTGCCGAGCTTCAACATAAGGTAGACCTTTTGGAAGCCGCATGAAGGCGCAACTTATTTGTAATTTTTGTGCTGCAAATCATTCTAGTGAGTAGTGTTATTCTTATTTTTATTCTCAAAATATTTTTGATCAAACTAATTTTTCTCAAGATTATAATTCTTATGAAATTCATTCTTGCTCCGATAATAATTATTCATGGTGGCAAGATCACCCGGATAATTTACGGTGTAATGAAGAAATTTCTTTTGATCAAAATTTTTCTTCCTCCACATTTTACCCACAAAATTCTTTTTCTTCTCTTGGTGATTCTCCGAATATTCCTATTCAAAATTTGAATAGTTTTTCCCAAGAAGAAAATAATATTTTAAACCAAGAATTTATTAACATAATGGGTGAGTCAAGCGAAATAGAAGAAGAACATGATTCATCTTCTACTCCGCCCGACTCTATTCCACTTTTTCATGAATTTTTAAACCCACCACATAAATATTTTGGAATCAAAATTCATGAAAATTTTGTCGCCCATAAATTTACTTCCCTTGGTATTGATTTTTCAGATAAAAATTTTATTTTAGAAAATGAACAACCGATCCTTAATCATGAATTTTCACAAGAAACTCCTCCTGGTGAAAAATTTTCTGGCTCGCTCAATCTTAATTCTTTTTATTCTAACAAATTTCATATAGAGGATGAGCCGTTGCAACCAAACGTCTTTACCGATCCATTTGCCGCTCATCTCCATGAATCCAAATTACCCAAGGTATGTATGGGTAATTTGGATTCACAATTTCAAGCTAAAGGACAACGAATGAATCAAGACTATAGCGGAGGAGTCGCCGGGCAACGGATTTTGGCATGCTCACCTGAGCGTGAATTAAGGGAGTTGCCTGTGCATTTTCAATTTTATTTTCCTTTTTCCTAACAATAACCGTCTAGCTTAAAGACGGGAAAAAGAAATGGCTCTTGGGAGGCACCCCTTGCTTATCTTTATTTTTCTTGCAATTTACTTTTTATGCATTTTATTTACTTTTCCCTCCTACTTGGCTTATAAACATTGGGGACAATGTTTATTTTTAAGTATGGGGTGTATTCTCTTATTTTCAGTTTTTATTAAAAATCCAAAAAAAATTAGAAAGTCTTTTTCAAAATTATAAAAAAATTATTTTTCTTTCCTTATTTTTGAGTTTGTTATGAAAAAATTTACAAAATTAAAAAAAAATGTTTTATTTTAAATTTTTATGTCTTTGTGTCTTATTTTTCTTGTTTGCAAATTAAAATTACAAAAAAAATTAAAAATTTAATTTCTTGCGAAAGGGCCGTGTTGGATTTACATCCCACAACACCGCCTAGTACCTTGCGATCCCGTCATTGGGTAGCCCTTGGGAAGTCCAAGAATATTAAAAAAAATCCTTTTTTAATATAAAAAAAAATCCAAAAATCTATTAAAATAAATTTTGTATTATTAAATTTCTCCAAACTTCATTTATGCAAAATTAATTTTAATTATGAGTTGTCTTTTTAGGCGTTTTTAAAGAGTTTTCTTTTTAAGAATTTTTAAATCATATATTTCTCTTCAAAATATGTTAGATTTAATTTTTAGATGAATTTGATTTAATGAGTTTTTCATTATCTTAATTTGTTTAGAATATTTCTTAGTTTTACTTTCTCTCTTTAAAATATCATAATTCAATTTTGTAGTAATTGTGTTAAAAATCTCTAGATTTTACTTATATTAACTTTAACTCATAGTTTCTTGTAGATTGCTCAAATTATTTTCTATGCTCTTAAAATGTATCTTTGGAATTTGTTTAGCCTTTAAACCCTAGCCCTTCCCCTTCCTTTTTGTTTAACACTTTTGTTTGGCATAAAAAAAATTTTGAAAAGATCATATGTCATGGAATGAGAGGATAAAATTCATCATTCCTAAACATATGCACCGAAATTAGTAAAAGATTATATGGCATGGAGTTGAGAGGATAAAATTCATCACTCCTAAACATATATATTTGGGATATAAAAAGAAGAAGAAATTTAAAAAAGATGGAAATGAGAGGATAAAATTCATCATTTCCCATATACAAAGTAACTTCTTCATTGCCAATTTTACCCCATTTAGCCAAGTTCACTTGTTTATCCAAGATATTACTGAGAGAGCATAGTTAATATTTTGTAGTTTTCTAAAAGTTTCTCATGATTGTAAAGTTTCTATAATTTTAATCTTGGAATATTTTGCTTAATTCAATGCAATTTTGTTTATGAAGATTTAGTTAGAGAATTTCAAAACTAAAATTTATTCTACTAATTTCAATTTATGAATTATTAATTATTTCTTATAAATCTGAATTTTAATTTCTTAACTTATTTTGACATGAGTTTTATAAGATTTGAAGTACATAATTAGAAGTAAATCTTTTTGAAAATGTCCTATAAATTCTTCTCATACTTATAAATTAGTTTTTGCTCTGGAATAGCAAAAGCTTAAGTATGGGGGTATTTGATAGTGCATTATTTATAGTTATTTTTATATAGTATTTTAGTAGTAATTAATTAGTTTTTATATAATTTTAGTTTAATATATATCTAATTCGCTTTATTTTGTGTTTTCAGGTAATCTGGGGCTACTAATAGCAAATTTAAGCTCACAGCCATGTTCAGGGGAAAGAATGGAACAAGTCTACAAAAATATTGAGTACGCGCCCTCGGTCACGGCCATGACCAAGGGCGTGACTTCAAGTCACGGCCATGACTCAACCCAGCCATCTTCCAGCTGCCTGATCATGCTGCCAGCCCAATTTAGTAATACACGCCCTCGGTCATGGCCATGACAAAGGGCGTGACATCAAGTCACGGCCATGACTCAACCCATCCGTCTTCTAGCTGCCAGAACACACCGCCACATCATTTCCAGCCTACACGCCCGAGGTCAAGGGCATGACTCCATGTTATGGCCATGAGCTAGGGGGTGACCCTTCGCGCAACTACTAGAATAACTCCAGATTGCGCCGTTTCCAGACTCGGTCATGTCACGCCCTCTGTCACGGGAGTGACTCCATGTCACAGCCATGACCTAGGGAGTGACCCTTCCCGCAACTGCCAGAATAACTCCAGATCACGTCGTTTCCCGCCGTTTCTAGATTCGGTCAAGTCACGCCCTAGGTCACGAGGGTGACCGAGGTCGTGACCCATTGAGATGATTAATTTTGGCAGTTTCTCTTCCCCAACGTTCCCGGGCTTTCAAGACGCAGTTACGCAGCTTACACGCCCTTGGTCACGGGCGTGACCAAGGGCGTGACTCACCAATTTTCTGCCTATAAAAGTCAGCTGCTGCCAAAGTGATGGGAATCCGATCCTAGCTTAGATTGGGTCATTTTTAGATTAGTTTTTCAGCATTTTCTTATTGTATTTTCTTTATGCTGATTTACTTTATGTCTTGCAAATTTCAATACATAGTTTAGATTTCCAATTCCTGCAATTGTAATTCTCTTTACTTAGTTATAAAAATGTCTTTCTTTTCAATTATGTTTAGCTAATTTTCATAGCATTTAATCAGATGAATTCTTAAGCTTTTATATTTCGTAATCTTTTATTCATAGTTTAGTTTTGGAAAACTAAGATTTACCGTTGATTTGCAATTATTGGTTTCATATTTCTAGGGTATGATAATCAAGTTTGATCCGTCTTTTAGTGTATCGAGAGATCCGTAAATACGGGTAGATCACTCATCGGTAAAAAGAGTTGTATGCATTCCTCGAGAAAGGGTGACACAAATCTTCCGGATTGGAATCAAATCCAATAGTGGGGCTCACCGCATAAAGCAAGCTTAGGGGTGTCGACTGGCCGATGGGTCTTAATCGATCAACCTAAGGTTAGGTGGTAGTTCTCTCGAGAGAGGCTCTATCATATTTTGGGAACCTCCACGGTCAAGTTTGTCCAAATCAATTTATGATGTTTACGAAATATTTTACTTAAGAAGAATTCTCGATCAAATGTTTTCTCTTTTTTAAATTATTTTCAAAACTCTATTTTACTTCCGATAAAATAATAATAATTTACGTGAGTAAGATTACTCAACAGGCCTCGGGCAAATACGACATCCTTCCTATACTATATTTCGATTGGTATACTTGCCTACATCGGGATATTAGTTTGAATTATTTTTAAAACTACATAAATTTACTTATCACTTCTCCCATTTAGGGATTCTTCAAACTTTTTGGCTTCAGACAACTTGCTCTCAATGAGAACAATATGTTCCCTGGAGGCAGCCAAATCTTTCTTAAGATTTACATTTTCTTCACTTATATTTTTTATTTCAGCTAGCTTACTTCTGAGTGAGATTATTTCTTTCTCAGATTTGAGTAAGTCTAAGCAAAGAACCTTGAATTCAGCTTTGAATTCAACTGAAGTAAAATCAAAGTTAGATATTACCTGATCTGCATCATCTTCTGGTTCTAGTTCTGATCCTTCTTCATCAGAATTGTTGGATGAGGCATTGATTTGCCATCATGCAGAAGTTCTTCTCTTCTTCATTATCTTCATCATCACTGGTTGAAGAAGCATCTGCTGACTCACTGCTTGAGTCATAAATTGCCATCAGGCACTGATCATTTTCTTTTGTTTCTTCATCATCATCTGAAGAACTGGATGACTGATCTGATTCAGTGTCACTCCAGGTTTCTGCTACAAATCCTCTTCCCTTCTTTTGGTGCTTGTGGGAGGAAGACTTGCTGGAGTGTCTTCTTTACTATTTTCCAGTTCTCCTCTCCTTCTTCTAATTTTCTGGACAATCTGGCAGAATATGTCCAGGTTTCCTGCAGCCATAACAAACAATATCTTTAGAATTTGACTTGTCATACCTTGGCTTTTCCCTTGATTTGGAGTCCTTCTTTCTGAAATCCTTCTTGGCCATTTTGTAGAACCTTTTGGCTAGAAGGTTCATGAACTCCTCATCTCTTAGAGCTTTTTCTTCTTCTTCAGCTGCTTTGAAGGCAATGTTCTTTACCTTCTTTATTGCTGGAGATGAAGTGGATTGTTCAGCTTCCCTGGATTTGATGAGCTGCTCATAGGATTTGAGCTTGCCCAACAAAGTTTCAGTGGTAATCTCATTGACGCTTCTGGCTTCCTTGATTGGCCAGATTCTAGAATCCCATGTGCTGGGGAAGCACATTAAGATCTTGCCATTGACCTCAGTGATAGAGATCACTTTATCCAAGGTCTTTAGCTCATTTATTATGAGGCTGAGCCTATTGTACATGTCAACTACTGTTTCAGATTCTCCTTTCTTGAAATTCTCATATTGAGAAATAAGATGTGATCTCCTGTCCTTCCTTTCATCAGCAGATCCCTCAACCATATTGTTGAGAGAAATCCATATTTCTCTTGCTGAGGTGCAATCCACCACTCTTTGAAAAATGTCATCAGACATTATTTGAGCCAGAATGTTCATGGCTTTTGCATCAGCACTCCTTTGCTTTTTCTGTGCTTCTGTCTATTCAGGAGGTGGGACATCATTGTTGGCAGTTGTGGTTTCAGCACTAGTTGTTGCTGTGGGAGCTGGAGGTCCTGTCAAATCACATTGAAGATTTCCTCTTCAATAGAATTCATGTACAGTCTAATCTTTTCTTTCCATAGTGCAAACTTACTGAGATTGCACATAGGAGGTCTTGTGCTAGAAAACTCTTTGTTTTGTGCCATGAGTTTTTAACAGAAATAAATAAAATAAAAACTCTAAAAGAATTTAAGATCTAATTGATCTTTGTGATTCAGGTGTTAGCTTGTAAAGAATCAACAACCCTCTGATACTAATTAAAAGTGAGGTTAGATCTTAAATTAACTCTAGAGGGGGGGGGGGGTGAATAGAGTATTAAAACTTTTCCCTTAGTTTTATTTGTGGAATTGAAAATACTGATATATATTTGTGTAGAGAGTGTTTTATAAAAACTAAATAACAATAAATGAATAAATCGGCACAACAACAAAACACAGAAATTCACAGCACAGAAGACACAAGGAATTTTATTGTAGTTCCCCAATAACTGGGTACGTCTACACTTCTACCACACTTGGTAGGATCCACTAGGAGGTTTGATCAGGTGCCCTCACACCAAGGTGATTTTGTTCAGGTGTCCACACACCACAGAGCTTTTGATCAGGTGCTCAAAACCAACAGGATTTTTTGATTAGGTGTCTTGCCACCAAGGAGGTCAACTTTTGAAGGGAGTTTTAACCCTTTACAAAATAGGATAGAGAGGGGTTTAGATGTTCTTCTCTGTCAAGATGCTAAGAGAAGACTCTAGTGGATGTTGATGTAGAAAAGAACTCCTCTGTCTTATATGAGATGTTTGACAGTTGATTTTGCTGGAGCTTTTCGTTGAAAGAAATAATCTTCCTGTAGCTGATAAATCAGAGAAACAAGACGGCTTCTCAGATTGTTTGTTGCTCTTTGGAGATTTGTGCTTGCAGCTGATGACTGAGAGATGAAAGCAAATTTTCTCAGAAAATGAATGCTGCTTTGAGGAAGAAGAAGATCTGTATAATCTTTTTATATTCTTCTTTCTTCCTGTAGCTTTTCTTCTTTCTTTTGATCTGATTCTTTGCAGCAAATGACTGAGAGGAGGTGTTGAAAATGTTCTCAGAAAATTGCTGCTGCTCGAAAAGGAGGAAGAAGAAGAACTCTGTGCTATTTTGTTTCTTCTTCTTTTTTATCTCCTTTTCTTTCTTTCTTTTTCTCTGTTCTTTTCAGTACAGCAAAACTGTAAAAGTATTCTGTACTTTATCTGTTGTCGTGTAGAACTGAATGTAATGATTTGCTGTATATTAAGATGCTATGTCTTCTTCCTTATTCTCTTTTGAAAACTCTGACAGAATTAAATGCAAATCCCTTATATTCAGGAATAACATGCGCTGAAGAGATATCAGTACAGTACTGCTGCGCCGTTTAGCCTTTTCCTTTTATACGGAATGTCCTTTTCTGCTGGAAGGTCAACGGCTATAACTTGAATAAATAAATAAAAAATATTTTCCTTACTTGATCTGACAGAAAGAGCCGTTGATGTTAGTTGATCTGAGTTCAGAGAATGAAATGATATATTCTTTCTGAAATTTCTGAACTTAAATAATAATTCTTTGATCTGTGAGAACTTTCGTCGATCTGAAGTATTCGTCGACCGCTGAGCCTGGATAAATTTGTCGACCGCTGAGCTTGAGCAAAATTTATTAGTCGAGCGCTGCACTTAGATAAAATCTTCGACCGCTGAAACGGGTTCGTCGACCGCTGAGAACAAGTCTGTTCGTTGAACGTTGAGAGCTTGCCGATCGTCGAACGCAGATAGCCTTTCGTCGAACGCATTATGGAGTTTGTCGAACGCAGAATCTGAATGAATTCTTTAGATCTAACATCCAAAACTCTTGACCCATAAACTATACATTGGGGTGAACTTTGTCCTTAGTCAACATATAGTGATCCTAGCCCAAATCAGAAATAGGATTGTTCCAACAGAATTCCACCACCACCTCCGTTGTGGTGGCGGATGGTGATGAACGGTGGTTGGCAGGCCGGAGGCGATCGGAATCGAGGAATTAAGAAAGAAAAGTAAAGCTTGAACCCAAGCTTTAGGCCATGCCGATCCAAGACTAATTGGCCCAAAATATTGTGGCCATCATAATTGGATCTACCCACTAAGAGAGAGGACGAAGGTAGGATCTGAGTGGTGGATTTTAGCCGTGCCGATGGCCGGTCTGCCATGGTTTGTCGTGAGCTCTTGGGTGCCATGCCGATATGTGCTTAAATGATCAATTTCTTCTGGAAAGTGGGGTAAACTCCATCCCTTCACACCCTGAGTCCTTATAAAGAGCCAATTCAGGGGGGGTGTGGGGAGGTGGGGAGGGGGGGGGGGGGTGGAGGGTGAAGGTGGGGTGGGGGGTGGAGGGTGAAGGTGGGGGGGGGGGGGGGGGGGGGGGGGGGGGGGGCGGTGGAGGAGGCAAAGATTGGGATTCCTCCATTAACACCATTTATGGTGAAAATTTCAGCCATCCCCAAAAGTCATCAAATTCATCTTCCTTAAGAGTTGGAAAACCTCTTAATCTTCTCCAAATTGATAGGGGAATTAATCCCCATCAATTGGTAGGACTTTTGGCCTCCCATGGCCATGAATTTCACCGCCAAAAATAATCACGTCCGCCTCCCGTCGATTGAGCTACCGTCGGCGCTAGTGCTAGAGCTAGCCTCTCTACGTTACGACGCTCATGTAGGTTCGGCCACTACAGCCAGCGCTAGCGCTAGCATCTCAATGGTGTATGGTACGTCTCAGTGGTTCATAGTACATCTCAGCGGTTCCCCTAAACCACCTCTACCGCCAATGCTAGCACCTAGCACCGGCGCAAGCTCAGCATTCAATATACCCCTCTTTCTATGGTTGGATATCTGTGGTTTTACGAAGGGACCCCCTTAATGGCTTAGGCATGTTATGACGGGGTCAGCGTGAAGCCTTATTGTCAAACCCTAGGTTAGATAATTGGAAATTGCTATCTGCAGACAATGGTGACTTTCACCTCGAGCCTAAGCTCTTATGATCTCTTCGCGCATCTTAGGGTTTTGTCATAACCTAGTCATGACAATACCGTCCTACGGGTCTCGTTGTTTGGGGGATGTTAGAACACCCCCTATGGAAAAATAACCTTCTCATCGGAAGACATGCCAGATTATGAGGATCCGTTCTGCGATGCCTTGGTAATCCAAACGGACATCGAGAACTTCACAGTCTCCCAAATTTTGATCGACAATGGGAGCTCCTTGAATGTGATCTTCAAGAAGGCTTTCGAGGCAATGCAAGTGGAGGCAAATATATTGGTGGCCTCGGACGGGCAATTGTTTGGTTTTTCGGGGAATAGGAATGAGGTCAAACGTGGAGTCGCGCTCTAGTCTACATTGGGAGGGATCCCAAGGAACTGTCGGTTCGTCATAGTCGATGCTCAGAGTAGTTATAACGCCATTTTTGGACCACCCCCCCCCCCCCCCCCCCCCACTCTCAACAACACCTTATGATGCGTTCCCTCTTCCTACCATCAGTGCCTTAAGTTCCATAGCGGAGGAATTCATGTACGAATCTTAGGAGATACTAAGGTGGCGAGGCAGTGCTAAGTGACTGTAGTAAGCACCATCTCCTAGATGGCGGAGGCTGAGGAGGTGGAAACGCATATGAGGGAGCCAACGGAGTCAAGAGAAGCGATGGAGGGAGAAAGGGATGTGGAAGAGGAGGTTCGTGCCCTGGAGGAGGAGACGGGGGATATGGAGGAGGGACATGCCGAGATGATGGAAGTAAAGGTTGTGATGGGGGAGGAGACCCTAGTCGAAGAGGGAAAGGTAGGTGGTGAGTGGGAAGAGCTGTTCCTGCTGGAGGAGACAATGGAAGAAGTAGAGATGGAGGTTATCACTCAGGGAGAAGAGACGGAGAAGGTGTGGGTTAGCGGAGGTCTTAGCCCGGAGGATTGGGGAAAGATGCTGGAGTGAATCCAAAGTAGCGTGGACATCTTCGCTTGGAGCGCGGCAGACAGGTCGGGCATTGACATGGACGTGGTCTGCCACCATCACAATCATGACCCGGGAACCCATCCCATATGCTAGAAGAGGAAGACTATCGCCGAAAAGCTAAAGGAGCCAATCCAGGAGGAATTGGAGAAGCTCCTCAAAGCAGGTTTTGTATCAGAGATCCAGTATCCAGCTTGGGTCTCCAAAGTAGTTATGGTAAAAAAGGGTGATGATCGCGGGAGGATGTGTATTGACTTTTCTCTTTTGAACAAAGCATGCCCTAAGGATTGTTATCCTCTGCCTCGAATTGACGTACTGGTTGACTCAGCAGTCAGTTTTTCTGTAATGAGTTATTTAGATACTTTTTCAGGTTATCACCAAATCAGGATGCACCCGCCGGACATCAAAGATGTCTCCTTCATCACAAGGGAGGGGTGCTACTACTATAAGATAATGCCTTTTGGTCTAAGGAACGCAGGGGAAACATACTAAAGGATGATGGACCGAGTCTTTCAGGAGCAGAGGGGAAGGAACTTGGAGGTGTACGTGGACGACCTCATGGTAAAGAGTAAGGATGTGAGCTCTCTACTCCTAGACCCCGAGGAAAGCTTCGCCACTCTATGCAAGTTCAAGCTGAGGGTGAACCCCTTAAAGTGTGTCTTCGGGGCCAGCAAGGGGAAGTTTTTGGGTCATCTCCTTACCCCGGCAGGGGTGGAGCCCAACCCAGAAAAGGTAAAGGCTATAATAGAGTTGGAATCACCACAAAATGCCAAGGAAGTCTAACTCTTAATGGGAAAGCTCGCAGGGTTGAGCAGGTTTCTCTCCCGGGCAGGGAGAAATGCTTGTCGTTCTTCAAAGTGTTGCGAGGCAACCAAAATTTTGAATATTCAAAAGAGTGCAGGGAGGCTTTTTAAGCCTAAAAAAGTCAGCTCACCAAGGCTCTGCTTCTCCAAGGACCCAAAGAGGGGAGAGTCCTAGCTTTTTACCTCATAGTTGTGGCTGAGGTCGTGAGCTCCGTCTTTGTAAGACCTTTTTTTCCTTTTTGAAAACCGAGTCTTATGCTCAGAACCGCCGCTTTGCGGTGACACCAACACTCGGGAAGGTCGTCACTAGAAAACGTCGATCCTGCCAGCCATATCGATCACAAAAGAAGAAAAGTTTAAACGAACAAAAAGAAGTTCATGTCCACAAAGCACATGTTATATATAAAAATTTCCACATGATATAACTGAAATAACAAAGGTTACAATAATAAAAGAGCTCATGCCCTGTACATCGAATCCTCACTACAAGGTCACTCACGGAAGCAAACTACTAATCCCTCACTGATCCTGAATCTGGTTCTCATGTACAAGACTGGCCCCTCCTCCATCCGTGTAACACCCTGCCAGTACAAAAAGTATAACAGCAGGTCCGGCCGGGACCCCACGCCATACAAACCGCACTAGCTAGGAGTTAAAAGGTGATAACCAGAAAAGTAACAAACTAGCGAGAGTACAAAACGTAAGCGGAAGCATTAATTAAACCATTCAAATAGACATGTCCACTATCATAGGAATGAATCCAGAAATAAGAGTTACGGCCTTAGGGCCTTACATCAAATCAATGTACAAAACTCCAAAAAAACATACATCGGCACGCAGGCCGGCAATACATGAGAAAACAGGAAAAAGGCTGGCCTTCGAGGGCCAACTCAGCAAAAGGGCAGCAAAAGGACCAACGCCCGCTATTTCCCGCTAGGCTCACCTGCACCTGCATAAGAACATTCCACCAAGCGGTGGTAAACAAAGCAACGGTCAGCACAGCTGACCAAATTATAACGACCCCACCCCTTTCCCGGGGTGGCGGAGATTCTACCCTGCAAGTAAGCCATACTAGCACAAGTACCAATCTAAAGAGAGTGCAACTACACAAGGTGAGGTTTCAAGCACAATCAATCTTCTAGGTTGAGCATCAAAAAGAAGGGAACCTAGGTATGCACATGATGTTGGTTGGGTTCACCCGAAGGTTTCCCACAACCGCCTAAGCAAATCGCATGAGGCTAAACATAACATCAAATTCACAACACTCCACCCTAAGGGTCACAACCTTAGGTGGGAAACAAGAGCTTTTGGTCGGTCTAGGTATGACACCTTCCACGACCTCTCCCATGATCACACGGCCTTCATGAGGAAGGGACCTCTCGCCGATCTGCATGGAAACGGGTTCGGTTCAGCTTTGCCCGTGCTCTAATCGTCGCGATCTATCGCACGACGCGGGTACGGCTTCACCTCGGCCCGTAAGGGTTTAGCACTTTCAAGTGCTCCACAAAAATATACGCTACGCACCTAACCCCTTCACAAGGATCTAGGCTTCGCGAATTCTCAACAAGGGAGGTACATACGCTCCGCATCAATAACGTGGTGAAGGTTTGCCTTCATCCAAAACTCAAAGCATGGGGCTTTCGTAGGGATCTTCACAAGACGCCTACACGTAACTCCCGCAATACTATAGGTGAGTTCACGGAGTCATTCTCCGGCACGCATTCTAGGTCTAACCTAAATGCAACGTCGCAAATCAAGCATCACCGATTCGGGCTCACGGCCACGAATAGGCTTCACACAAAATGCCTAAATCCGCACGACTACCGGATTTTCTACATGCAATATGCCGGGGACGGACACAATCTACCCGGAGTCCCGAAGGACTTGAGGAAATCCTACACTTCACCCATTTGGTGAAAGAGATACCTCATGCAAGCAAAGAAAGAGGAATAAATGGACAAATACAAGTCCAAAGTTCGGGAGGAAGAATCGTTACCCTAGACGTGTTCCTCTTTGCCATGGATCCGAGATTCTACGCGGAGGGAAAGAACCGCACCGGGCTGCACTCTCCGGATCTGGGAACGGCTCGCGAAACGGAGCTCCGGAGCTCCGTCAATGGCGAAATCTTCCTTCTTCTTCCTTGCCTCCTTCTTCTTCCTCTAGCCTAGGAGAGAGAAACACCTCAAAATAATGAGGATTAATCTCCTCTCATAAGCCCTAATAGCCTCCAGCATCTAATCCTAGCCATCGGATCAGATCTCAAAAGATTTGGACGGCCCGATCTTCTTCTCCGCTCAAAATCGCGGAACAGAATAAACAGGGCGCACGATCACAGGCGCACGATCAGTGGTCGTGCGCGACGAGGGCAATGGTCGTGCGCACAATCCGGGACAGAACTCTGAATTCTTGCGAATAAACGCACGATCGCTGGCGCACGATCACTGGTCGTGCGCGAAGAGGGAAATGGTCGTGCGCACTGTCCGAGACAGAACTCGATTCTCTTCTGAATTAACGCACGATCGCTGGCACACGATCACTGGTCGTGCGCGATGAGGCCACTGATCGTGCGCTAAGAGCAGACAGGGAAAATTCTAGCCTGCTTCATGTGCCGCACTACCACTCCGCCTACTTCGCGGAACTACCAGATTTGGGGTGTTACAACTCCACCCTCCTTAAAAGAATTTCGTCCCGAAATCCAGGAAACAGTAATAGCATAAATTACAGTTATACTTTACCTGAGGGAAAAAGCTCGGGATACTCCGCAAGCATCGTTTGCTCTCTCTCCCAAGAGAGCTCCTCTCGGCCACAGTTATCCCACCGGACTTTTACCATCCGAATGGACTTGTTCCGCAGCTGCTTTACTTCGGTATCTTCGATGCGTAAAGGCTTGACTTTCGTCGACAACCCACTATCAACCGGAACTTTGCCGACCGCAATGATATGAGTAGGCTCTTGCACTGCTTTCCTCAACACTGAAATATGGAACACGTCGTGCAGACCGCTCAGCTCTGCAGATAGCGCAAGCCGATAAGCCGCATCTCCAACACGCTCCACGATCTCGAACGGTCCTAAGTACCTCGGACTGAGCTTTTTCAAGCGTCGAATCCTTGATACCCCTTTGAACGGTTTGATCTTCAAGTAAACTCGGTCACCGACGGCAAACTCCAAGTTCCTATGCTTGGCGTTGAAATACTTTGCTTGCCTATCCTGGGCAACCAATAGCCTTTCGCGTAGAGACCGGATCGTCGAAGTTGCTTCTTCAACATCCTTTCGCTTCAATAGCTTAGTATCGCCCGTTTCCGCCCAAGACAACGGCGTACGACACTTCTTACCATAGAGGGCCTCGAAAGGAGCCATCTTTATGCTGGCTTGGTAGCTATTATTGTAGGCGAATTCGATCATAAAGAGGTGATCCTCCCACTTCTTTCCAAAGTCTAGAGCGCACATTCGGAGCATATCCTCCATAGTCCTGTTGGTTCTCTCGGTCTGTCCATCCGTCTGCGGGTGGAAGGCCGTGCTGAACTTCAATTTTGTGCCCAACAGTTCATGGATAAGCCTCCAATCTTTCGATGTGAAACGCCCGTCACGATCGCTGACGATGCTACGAGGGACACCGTGCAGTCTCACGATACTATCCACATAGAGCTTTGCTAGCTTCTCTACGGAATCATCCTTCCGGTTCGGAATGAAGTGTGATACCTTTGTCAAACGGTCCACGATCACCCATATGGCGTCGTTTCCATGTTGCAATCTCGGCAATCCGTGCACGAAATCCATCGAAATATCATCAAACTTCCATTCCGGAATCGGCAAGGACTTCAGAAACCCACCGGGACGTTGACATTCCGCTTTCACCAACGCGCAAGTATGACACTTGGCCACGTAAAGGGCAATGTCTTTCTTCATGCCCGGCCACCAGAACAGTTTCTTCATATCCATAAACATTTTAGTGCTCCCCGGGTGGATCGAGTACTTGGTATGATGAGCCTCGTACATCAACTCCGCCCGTAGAGTACCAACGTTTGGGATGCATAACCTTTCCTGCTTCCACATAAGGTCGTCTTCGAAGGAGAAATCAGCGTTTAACCCTTCAACGGTTTCCGCTTTGTATCGTTTCAAGCTCTCGTCCAACTCCAATGCTTGTCGAACTCGGTCGGCAAGGTCGTAGTGAACTTCCGTCCAGTTCAAGCATGCTGAAGTAGACGTTCTCCTATCAATGCATATGATCTCCATTTCTTCCAGCTCACGGATTAGACGCTCATCGTGCATCAAAATCCAATTTGCTTGTGCGGGAGCCCGACGACTCAACGCGTCTGCAACTACGTTTCCTTTACCGGGAGTATACTTGATATCGAAGGTGTAGTCCCCAAGGAACTCCATCCACCTCCTTTGGCGCATGTTCAACTCCCTTTGGTCTAGTAAGTACTTGAGGCTCTTATGGTCGGTAAAGATATCGATCTTCACGCCATATAGATAGTGTCTCCAAAGTTTGAGGGCAAAAACCACGGCCGCTAGCTCCAAATTATGGACCGGGTAATTCCTCTCGTGAACCTTCAGTTGCCGGGAGCCGTAGGCAATTACCTTCCCGAACTGCACTAGGACACAACCCAAACCACTTCCTGAGGCGTCGCTATATATTTCGTAGCCTTCCGTACCCTGTGGCGAGCATAGAATGGGCGCCGTGGTCAGACGGCTCTTTAGCTCTTCAAAAGCTCGTGCGCACTCGGGCGACCAAACGAACTTATGATCCTTCCTAGTCAGTTTTGTGAGAGGAAGTGCGATCCTCGAGAAGTTTTCCACAAAGCGCCTATAATAGCCGGCAAGTCCTAAGAAACTTCGGACTTCCGCTACGTTTTTCAACAAAGGCCACGCTTGGATCGCTTCTATCTTCGACGGATCAACTGCAATTCCTTCGCCACTAACAACATGACCAAGGAATGCCACTGACGGTAGCCAAAACTCGCACTTGGAGAACTTGGCATATAGCTGACTCCTCCTCAAGGTGCTCAGGACTGCGTGCAGATGCCCTACATGCTCCTCGTCCGACTGAGAGTATACCAAAATATCGTCGATGAAGACGATCACAAATTGATCTAAATACTCTCGGAATGTTCTATTCATCAAGTCCATGAATACCGACGGTGCGTTGGATAGACCGAACGGCATTACCGTGAACTCATAGTGCCCAAAGCGGGTACTGAACGCTGTCTTTGGAATGTCACATTCCCTTATTCGCAGTTGATAGTAGCCGGACCTTAGGTCTAGCTTGGAGTAAACCGTCGACCCCATCAGTTGGTCGAATAGATCATCGATTCTAGGAATCGGATATCGGTTTTTCTCGGTCAACTTGTTTAGCTCTCTATAATCAATACATAGACGCAAGCTCCCATCCTTCTTTTTCACAAAGAGGACCGGTGCACTCCAAGGCGAAGAACTTGGACGTACGTAGCCTTGCTCTAGCAGCTCTTGCAATTGGACCTTCAACTCTGCCAATTCCTTTGGCGCTATTCGGTATGGTGAGCGGGCCACAGGTTTGGCACCTGGCACCAACTCGATACAGAAATCAATCTCCCGATGAGGCGGAGCCCCAGGGAGTTCGTTAGGAAACACGTCGGCATATTCCGCTACAACTGGGACATCACACAACCTGGGCTTTGGCTCCGAAGCCTCCAACAAGGTGAAGAACAACTCGGCGCCTTTTCTTACCGCCTTAACCACTTGGAGAGCAGACATCAGCGTCTTGCTCGCTCCTCGCATACCGGCGAATATGGTTTCATCGTCGGTGTTCGTTCCCAGAGTGATCTCCTTTGTATTGCAATCTATGCATGCTCGCTGTTCCGAGAGCCAGTCCATGCCGAAGATCACATCGAATTCAGCTAACGGTAGTAACGACGCTTCCAAGTCGAAATCTTGACTTCCGATCCGCACCTTCACACGGCTCTTCCTATCCGCACTCATTCGAGATCCATTGGGTAGCACTACTTCCAATCTGTCCTCTACAAAAGTAGACGTCACTCCGATTCGCACCACGAAGTCCTCAGACAGAAAAGAGTGCGATGCACCCGTATCGAATAGAGCTCTCGCCGGATAGTTGAAAATTAGGACGAAACCTAATTGTACACAAATAACACATATAGCCGTACAACAGTAAGAATCATATACATAGCTGTAAAAGCTAACTTCTAATTCGTACCTGTGACGACATCGGTTTGTCGTATAGCTTCTTGTTGGCCAAGCGAATAGACTCTCGGCTGAGTCGGAATGTGTTGGGAGGCCGAAGACTCTGCCGCTTTGCCCTTTTCCGCAGCCCGAGCATAATCCACCGCTCGATTTGCCGTCTTTGGGGGACCACTTCGACACACCGCAGCTTTGTGTCCCACCTTCCCGCAGGTGAAACACGTAATAGGAGTCCGCGCGGTCGTGGCTCCCGAAACATTCGAAGAAGCTGGTTCCGCCTGCTTGAACTTCCGCTTGTTCCTTCTGAAGTCCGGCTTGGACTGAGAGGCCGGCGCATGAAACTCGGGTTTCTTTACAACACTCTTTGCTTGTACCCTCTTCATGTCCAACTCCAAAGATCTGGCGGTTTGCACCATCACTTGGAAGCCAAACGTCATAGGGCCTGCAAGGAGCAGCCTCAACTCGTCCCGAAGCCCTTCATAGAATTTATTCGTCTTCGTCTCCTCATCCTCCACCAATGCCCCCGCATAGCGACTCAGTCTGTTAAACTCATGTAAGTAATCGTCAACGGAGCGATCACCTTGAGTTAACCTCAGGAACTGGTTTTGTAACGCAATGCGTTGGGCAGAGGGGATAAACCGCTGGAGGAACGACTTTGAAAACTCAGCCATTGTTATTTCAGTAATGTCTCTATCGCCGAATTTGTGCAGTTCCTGCTCTTCCCACCACAGCACAGCCTCTCCGTCCAGAAGGAAAGTGGCTAAGGTGACCATCATGGCTTCGTCCGTCGCCGTCGCCCTCAGAGTTCTTCTAACTCTTGACAACCAGTCTTCTGCCACCGTTGGGGACTCAGATCCCGAGAAGGTAGGAGGATTAAAGCTCAAGAAGTGCTTTAATTGTTGGTCACGCGCTCGCCCCGCAACTACTTGCGCAACTTGACGCTCCACCCTCGGTGCTAACGCCGGTTCCACTGCAGCTACTGGCACAGGGGCATCAACCCTTGGTGCTACCGCAGGTTCCACTGCAGGTTCAGTTACCGGGGCCGCATCAGTAGTAGGCGTAGCAGGCTGTGCAAGCCTTTGCGGTTGAGCATTGATCATCGCGAAGACTGCTTCTGCGACCATTCTGATCATCTCATCTGAAGGAGTGGTCGCTGGCACCTCAGCCGACCCACTACTTTCAGCGGTGTTACGGGGTTGAGACCGCCCCGCAGCACTTCTAGTCACCTATAATCATGCAAGGCACAATTTAGTGACCCTAAACATATCAAACATCAATCATGGAACGCTCAGGTTCCGCAAACAAGTATGTTTTTTTTTTTTTTTTCATTCCTAAGTGGACATTCTTATTAGTTTTTGTCGTTTTAGGTGAATGCACAGCCCGTGCGCACCACCCCTTAAAAGGAATTCGTCCCGAATTCGCTAAACTACGGATCGACGCCTTAAGTCCGATACCAAATTGTAACACCCTGCCAGTACAAAAAGTATAACAGCAGGTCCGGCCGGGACCCCACGCCATACAAACCGCACTAGCTAGGAGTTAAAAGGTGATAACCAGAAAAGTAACAACTAGCGAGAGTACAAAACGTAAGCGGAAGCATTAATTAAACCATTCAAATAGACATGTCCACTATCATAGGAATGAATCCAGAAATAAGAGTTACGGCCTTAGGGCCTTACATCAAATCAATGTACAAAACTCCAAAAAAACATACATCGGCACGCAGGCCGGCAATACATGAGAAAACAGGAAAAAGGCTGGCCTTCGAGGGCCAACTCAGCAAAAGGGCAGCAAAAGGACCAACGCCCGCTATTTCCCGCTAGGCTCACCTGCACCTGCATAAGAACATTCCACCAAGCGGTGGTAAACAAAGCAACGGTCAGCACAGCTGACCAAATTATAACGACCCCACCCCTTTCCCGGGGGTGGCGGAGATTCTACCCTGCAAGTAAGCCATACTAGCACAAGTACCAATCTAAAGAGAGTGCAACTACACAAGGTGAGGTTTCAAGCACAATCAATCTTCTAGGTTGAGCATCAAAAAGAAGGGAACCTAGGTATGCACATGATGTTGGTTGGGTTCACCCGAAGGTTTCCCACAACCGCCTAAGCAAATCGCATGAGGCTAAACATAACATCAAATTCACAACACTCCACCCTAAGGGTCACAACCTTAGGTGGGAAACAAGAGCTTTTGGTCGGTCTAGGTATGACACCTTCCACGACCTCTCCCATGATCACACGGCCTTCATGAGGAAGGGACCTCTCGCCGATCTGCATGGAAACGGGTTCGGTTCAGCTTTGCCCGTGCTCTAATCGTCGCGATCTATCGCACGACGCGGGTACGGCTTCACCTCGGCCCGTAAGGGTTTAGCACTTTCAAGTGCTCCACAAAAATATACGCTACGCACCTAACCCCTTCACAAGGATCTAGGCTTCGCGAATTCTCAACAAGGGAGGTACATACGCTCCGCATCAATAACGTGGTGAAGGTTTGCCTTCATCCAAAACTCAAAGCATGGGGCTTTCGTAGGGATCTTCACAAGACGCCTACACGTAACTCCCGCAATACTATAGGTGAGTTCACGGAGTCATTCTCCGGCACGCATTCTAGGTCTAACCTAAATGCAACGTCGCAAATCAAGCATCACCGATTCGGGCTCACGGCCACGAATAGGCTTCACACAAAATGCCTAAATCCGCACGACTACCGGATTTTCTACATGCAATATGCCGGGGACGGACACAATCTACCCGGAGTCCCGAAGGACTTGAGGAAATCCTACACTTCACCCATTTGGTGAAAGAGATACCTCATGCAAGCAAAGAAAGAGGAATAAATGGACAAATACAAGTCCAAAGTTCGGGAGGAAGAATCGTTACCCTAGACGTGTTCCTCTTCGCCATGGATCCGAGATTCTACGCGGAGGGAAAGAACCGCACCGGGCTGCACTCTCCGGATCTGGAAACGGCTCGCGAAACGGAGCTCCGGAGCTCCGTCAATGGCGAAATCTTCCTTCTTCTTCCTTGCCTCCTTCTTCTTCCTCTAGCCTAGGAGAGAGAAACACCTCAAAATAATGAGGATTAATCTCCTCTCATAAGCCCTAATAGCCTCCAACATCTAATCCTAGCCATCGGATCAGATCTCAAAAGATTTGGACGGCCCGATCTTCTTCTCCGCTCAAAATCGCGGAACAGAATAAACAGGGCGCACGATCACAGGCGCACGGTCAGTGGTCATGCGCGACGAGGGCAATGGTCGTGCGCACTATCCGGGACAGAACTCTGAATTCTTGCGAATAAGTGCACGATCGCTGGCGCACGATCACTGGTCGTGCGCGAAGAGGGAAATGGTCGTGCGCACTGTCCGAGACAGAACTCGATTCTCTTCTGAATTAACGCACGATCGCTGGCACACGATCACTGGTCGTGCGCGATGAGGCCACTGATCGTGCGCTAAGAGCAGACAGGGAAAATTCTAGCCTGCTTCATGTGCCGCACTACCACTCCGCCTACTTCGCGGAACTACCAGATTTGGGGTGTTACAATCCGTACCGGCCTCTAGTGCTGCTGCATCTCCTTGATCCCCTAAAATGATATGGTCCACCGACCGTTAGTCAAAAGACTAAACCATATGTTCCCCACCCCTCCCATAATGGCTCCTAGGCACAGAGCGGGAGGATGAAGCGGAGGACCTCAAGGGGTATTAAACAAAGCAGATAACTGCTATGTTCCCACAAGTGCAACTCACACACCTCGACTCTATGCGCACAGACCTATTGTTCCCCCTTTTTGGAGCTATCAAGACTCCCAGGATACTCCCGTAGTGGCAAACAAAAGAGGTGGGTTTGGGCCCGCCCACCTCTAGGTTGGTATTCACACTACCTTACCAAGACCTATCATTTGCCTCAATGCAAAACCACGGAGCACCTACGTACTCTTACTGGCTGGACCACTAGACTTTCATGGCTAAGTGCAAATTCCACACTTGCTGGGTCAACGTATTAACGTCCGTGTGAACGACCGTCAATATAGAAGACCCACCACCTTTATGCACATGCAGTTATGATTACCATCTATATCTAAGTCATAAGCTCCCCGGGCTAACCCGCCAGTCACAATAACCTTCCGAGCCACTGGCTCGCCGGATCAACCCGTCCATGCCTATAACCACTGATCCTACCGCTCGTAAAACCAAACCAACCACCTACCCGTAATAACGGGGTGTGGGTGAGTGTATTATTAAGTTAATCTTGTACAACAATTTCTTCCTGCAGCTTAGGGTTAATCTTGGACTTCCCGAGGTCTACCCTGTGAGATGCTCGCAGCGGTACTAGGAGGTACGATGGGATGATAGCCCAAACCTCTGTTTCTCAAGACACTTAATCTTATTGATAACTACCCATAAGAATACCCCTCTTATCTTTACACTTGGATTACCCTAAGTGGTTTAAGACTCTCCAGGGGAAAGGTGATTTATCGTCAATCCCGAACAAAAGCTTGCCACTTAACTATTGGACACAATCAACATATAGACTCCTTTGGGTGACTTAGAATTTCTTTAACCAGCCTAGGTACACCAACTACCTCTCATTCCCACTAGTGGCTACTAGTTATGTTAACTCTACAGTTTCTACTATACGCATGCCAAATGAGCTATATGAATTGTATGAGAGGAGGTACTTCAAATATTCATCCAAATTAGACAGGGTTATTACTGAGAGTCTATCATGATATTATAAGACTAAATCCAGAAGATCATAATTTTCCTTTTTTATTTGGCATTCATTATAATTTCTCCAACATTGGCCAAGTATGAGATTTAACATGAAGTGTAAGATCTTCTTATGATATGGCCCCCACAAAATTATGGAAAGTCTATGATATCAAAATAACTGCAACTACAGAATGTCACAATTTTACAGTAAATTATTGGCCTCTAATTATAATATTAAATAATTATCCAATATTGGAAGTTAAAGAAAGAACCATCAAAAATACTTGTCCAAAAATTATAGTAAAATTACCAGACCTCTATAATGATCAGAAAAGTTTATTGTTTGAGTTTCATAATTTATCAAAACAATTTAGTCACATAAATAAATATTTCAAGTAAATCCAAGCTAGGGAACATTGTGAAGTAACCTACTAATAAATAATTCCAAAAATTATACAAAAATTCACAGAGCTTTCTAATGTCCTGAAATGTCCTATTACCAAGTTTCACGATTTTCCAGAAAATATTTGGCCCTCATTTACATATCATAATCTTAAGGCAACAAAGATGACTTGTGAATGAAGTACTAATTACTCAATTCAAAAATCACACAAAAATTACCAGAGGTTTACATCATGATTATATGAGCACTACCAAACTTTCATCAATATCCAAGATAAATTGAGCATGTAAATTCCTCTTATAAGAAAGTGCCCTAAAAGGTTGTAACCTAATTAAGAGGGGACAATTGTTCCTAAAATTCTCATAAAATTACCTAGGGAATATTTACACCATATGAACTTATCTACCAAGTTCCATGACCATTCAAGGACATATGACCCTATGTCCTTCACAAGGCTCAAAGTGCAACCATAGGGTTTGAACTAGGGTTCTAGGGCACATCCACCCCAAACCACCCAAAACCACTCATGGGGGTGTTTTATGTGATTCTAAACCAGTGACCAAAGTTTCATCACTTTTGGATGAGGGCTGACCCCTTAAATTCACCAAGAGCACTTTTGACCTAAATAGGCCTAGTTTGACCAAACTTGGGTTAATTAATTACCCAATCAAATCAGTCCCAATTGTGATGAAATTTTAACCAGAGTCATTTTATGACCCCAAGGGCCACCCACCAAAATTTGGAGGGGTTTGGATGTCATTAGACCATATAATTAATTTATATATTGATTATTAAATTTTTACAAAAACCTTAGAAAACATTTATCCAAAAATTCCCATTTTTGAATATGATTAGGGGGTAGGTATAATTAGACTACGCTCCAAATTTCAGGCCATTTGGATGGCTGGTTTAGTGGGGGTACTCAGATCAAGGTCTTGTCAACCCTTTGGACATGTTGCACCATTTTGAGTGTTGTGATCAAACCCCTGATCCTATTGGGCTGACATCAATTTTAAATTAAAGTAGACTCCAAAGGATACAACTTTGGTATTGACCACTTTTCCATCAGGAGGGCCTAAGTATTTTTGATATTTAATTCTATGTACAGCCATATATGTGACAGAAAATACAATTACATAAGGATTTATACTATATGATTCAGCACGAATCCTAAAGCAAATCGGATGGCAGCTGGTCATCTTCCTCCTTCAGCCAAGGGTCCAAATCATCCTATCCTATAGCCTTTGTAACTTGGTTTTCCCGACCACCCGCGCCCCTCCCCAACCGGCCAATGCCACCACCACCTTACTTGAGGTGGTGGCCCGCGATGGGAGGTCTTGGCCGGCCAGTGATGGCCGGAACCGGTGGTTTTGGCGAGAAGAAAAATCTCCAAAAATGGAGATTTCAGCCATTTTGATTGGGGACCAATTGGCCCCAATTCTTACTGATTTTAGATGTAGATCTATCCACTGGAGAAGAGGAGAAGAACCAGACCTGTATGGAGCCTTGAAGCCTTGCCGATCGGCCGATCGCCATGGCCGACCTGGAGCTTGGAAGGCAAGTCAACATCCACACCAAGCTGCATGATTTCGTCAGGTAAGTGGGGGAAAATGGTCCTCTCAGCGCCATTAATGGCCAATTTCGGCCATGGTGAAAACCTCCCAATTCATCCCCCATGTGGGCTGGAAAAACTCCTAAACTTCTTGTAACAGCCAGAGAAGATGAATCCCCATCAGTTAGGAGATCAATTAGCCTCCCTTGGCCATGAATGCCATTACTCCTCTCTTTCTCTCTCCACCATTTTTGGGTAAAATGATGTTTTTCTCTCCTGGTCGAATTCTCTGAAATTGAATGGTCAATTCAGTAATTCCATGCCCCATTAGCTAGTGGACCACCTCATTTGGGCCTATCCCAAGTGAATTGGGCTTGATTAGGTCAAAAATAGGTCATTTTGACCTAAATTTAGGGTGGAGTTGACTTTGGTCAATTTGACCATTTGGGTTGACCCCAATGGGTGGATAGTGACACATTGGACTCTTGTAAGTGTTAGGAAGCTCTAGGTAGGGTCAATTTGGCAACATGGAGGACAATTGACCCACAATAGGGCAATTTGACCAAAACAGGTCAATATTTAACTTTGATCCAATTGGCCAAATTGGTGGCCCCGTGGTGGGGATTCTTAGTCCATTGGGTCCCTAATATACTTATAAGGGTAGTGGAAAGGTCAATTTGGCATGGTGGAGGTCAATTGACCCTAATTAGGCTACCTTGACCATTTTAAGGTTAATGTTGACATTGGTCAACTTGACCACTTTGGTTGACACCAATGGGTCCTTAGTACTCTAAGGGGACCCCTAAAGGGTTAGGTATGCTATGGTGGGGTCAAAGGGTCAAGGTGAGGCCCTTAAGTCCAATCCTATGCTTGTTAACTAGAAATTGCTATTTATCGACCATTGTGGCTTCCTTCTTCTTGCCTAAGGCCAAGTGGTCTCTTCAAGCTTCCTAGGGTTTTGTCATGACCTAGTCATGACAAAATCACTCTATGGGTGTATTAGTTTGGGGGATGTTACAGTCTTGGTCCGGGAGGAGGGCAAGAAGAAACTGCCCATCTATTACGTGAGTAGGGTCCTGAAGAAGGCGAAGCTTCAGTATCCGATTCTTGAGAAGTTGGCATTCACCTTGGTTATTTCGGCCAGGAAGTTCAGGTCGTACTTCCAAGCACATTCGATTCAAGTAGTTACCGACCACCCCCTTCATAAAATCTTCAAGGGGGGAGAGCATTCCGGGAGGCTCAAAAAGTGGTCAGTGGAGCTGAGCGAGTTTGACATCGCTTTTGTCCCTCGGCTATCGATGAAGGCCCAAGTAGTGGCAGACTTTCTAGCGGATTATGTGGTTTAAATGGAAGAGGAGAAAGCCCCTCGCCATGTCCCATGGAAGCTACTAGTGGATGGGGCCTCAGGAAGAAACTCTCTGGGAGTAGGGGTGGTATTGGAGAGTCCCCATAGGGCAAAGATAGAGCAAGCAGTAGTCATATATTTTCTCGTTGCTAATAACCAGGCGGAGTACAAAGCAGTGATCATTGGCTTATGTTTGGCCCAATACCTAGGGGTTCATGATGTGGAGGTCCTCACAGATTCGATGGTAATAGTATCACAGGTCAAGGGTGAGTTTGAGGTAAGAGAGCTTACACTCATGAGGTTGTTAACCAAGGTGAGTGGCCTCATCGGGACATTCCGAACCTTCTCCATCCGTCACGTACCGAGGGAAGAAAATACCCCAGCAGAACGGTTGACTAAGTCTAGTTTTCCGGCAGGAGGGTCCTTGATGGACCGATTTTGCCCGTCAATCGAGTAAGGAGAGCTGATGGATATAGTGCGGTGACCCTCGTGGAAGGATCCTTTTATGACCTTCCTAACAACTAGTAAGTTTCCGAAGGAGGTCCTAGATCAAAGGAGCTTAAGGCACAAGTAGGTCTACTACATGCTGCACGAGGGGGACTTGTACCGAAAGAGCCTTTCAGGACTCTTGGAACGATGTGTATCTGAAGAGGTAGTCCTGAGGGTCCAGGAGGAGGTTCACTCAAGAGAGTGTGGCGGTCACTCAGGAAGCAGGACATTGGAGTCAAGGATAATGAGGCAAGGGTATTTCTGGCCGACCCTGAGCAAAGATGCGGTAGAGTTCGCCAAAAAATATTAGAAGTGCCAGCTATTCACCCAACTTTAACTTTTGCCGGCTCAGAGGATAAGAAGCATCATGACACCATGGTCCTTTGCAATTTGGGGGATGGACCTGGTAGGACCTCCCCCCCTCCCCCCCCCCCCCCCCCCCCCCCCCGGCAAGCGGGCAGAGGAGGTTCCTCTTGCTCATGATCGATTACTTCTCAAAGTGGTTGGAGGTCAGGGCGTTGGCTGAGGTGACCTCCCAAGAATTCTGTAACTTTGTATGGGGAGAGATCATCTATCAACACGGGCTCTCGCAATCCATAGTCACAGAAATCGGTCCGTAGTTTGCTAGTGAAGAGTTCTTTAGCTTTCGTAGTTAACTAGGGATGGACCTCAGGTTCGTTTTTGTCTATCATCCCAAGAGCAATGGACAGGTGGAGGCGGTGAACAAGATCATAGTGATCCTGCTGAAAAAGAAAGTTGAAAATTTGAAAGGGAGTTGGGTGGAGCAGCTCCCCTTAGTCCTATGGGCCCTAAGGACTACACACAACACGCCATTTGTGAGACCCCCTTCAAACTCTCTCATGATCGTGAGTCATTCCTTCCCGTAGAATTTGAGGTCAAGACGTTGCGGGTAAGAGCCGTAGAAGGAGGCAACAAAGAATGAAGAGTGGAGAATGAAGAGGAACTACAACTCTCTTTAGATATGATTGAAGAGCTCTGAGATCTGGCCGCTATTTGGCAGGAGGAAGTCAAGCACCGGATTGCAAAGTACATTGACAAAAATATCAGGGTCAAACAATTCGCGAAGGGTACCATGTCCTAAAAAAGTTCGATGTGATTGGAGGGTCAGCCGTGGTGGGGAAGCTCAATTCCAATTGGGAGGGCCCCTATGTCATTAAAGAATCCTAAAATCGGGGGGGGGGGGGGGGGGGGGGGGGGGGGGGGGGGGGGATATCACCTTCAAAATGTGGAAGGTGAGTCCATCTATCACACATTGAGTGGTGATGACCTGAAATGCTTCTACCCTTGAATTCATGTAATCAAAATGTTTGCTTTCGAATTTTGTTTTTCTTTTATGGATGATTGGTGTCAACTTATAAGATGATAATGTTGGAACTATGATTAGCTCCATGAAGACCTGCTAACCAGGCTCTCACCTAGCTGGCAGGGTTGTAGGCTAACTCTGTGGTAGGAAAGAAAGAAATTTTGAAATGTAATTGACCCCGAGCAGACCCGCTGACTAGGCTCTCACCTAGCTGGCAGAGTTGTAGGCTCACTCGGTGGCAGGGAGGAAAGAATGTTTCAAAAGGTGAATTGGCCCTGAGCAGAACCACTGACCAGGCTCTCACCTAGCTGGTAGTGTCGTAGGCTCACTCGGTTGGAGTGAGGACAGAAAGGTTCAAAAGGTGAATTGGCCACGAGCAGACCCGTTGACCAGGCTCTCACCTAGCTGTCAGGGCCGTAGGCTCACTCGGTGGAAGGAAAGAAAGAAAGTTTTGAAATGTAATTGGCCCCGAGCAGACCTGCTAACCAGGCTCTCACCTAGCTGTCAGGGTCGTAGGCTCACTTGGTGGCAGGGAAGAAAGAAAGTTTCAAAAGGTGAATTGGCCTCGAGCAGACCCGCTGAGTAGGATCTCACCTAGCTGCCAGGGCTGTTGGATCGCTCGGTGGCTTTGGTAAAAGTAAGTTTCTAAAGGTGAATTGGCCCCGAGCAGACCCGCTGACTAGGCTCTCGCCTAGCTGGCAGTGTTGTAGGCTCACTCGATGGCAGGAAAGGAAGAAAGTTTCAAAATGTAATTGGCCCCGAGCAGACCCGCTGACAAGACTCTCACCTAGCTGGCAGGGTCGTTGGCTCACTCAGTGGCAGGGAGGAAAGAAAGTTTAAAAAGGTGAATTGGCCACGAGTAGAATAGCTGACCAATAAACACCTAGTTGGTAGGGTCGTAGGATCATTCGGTGGAAGGAAGGAAAGATAGTTCCAAAAGGTGAATTGTGAAAGTGCACAGTGTGCCTCTATGATTTCTCCAGAGGGGGTGAATAGAGTTTTAAAATATTTTTACCATAACTGTGTTTAACAATTATTTATTCTAAGGAGTTATGCTTAACAATCTAGGCAGAATAAAGAATGCAGAAAATAAGTGCAGAATAAAAGACTGGGACAACACACAAAATCACAGCACGAACAAAATGAATTTTATAGAGGTTCCCCAAAATGTGGGTAGTCCTCTCTTCTACCACCTATGCCTGAGTCATTTTATCAGGATACTCTTAGAACCAATGATCTTATGATAAGGAGATCATGAACCACCAGATCTTTTGATAAGGAGATCTTGAACCACTGAATCCTTTGAAGAGGGATTAATAAAACTCTTTTACAGGAAATAAAACGAGAAGGAGAAGAAGGAAGGTTAAAGGAATTTTGTTCATAGAATTCTTGTGAAGGCTGCATGAAATTCAACCTCTTAGTTATTCCAAAGAATCTGCTCTTGATTAACCCCTTCTTTTGATGATAATATATTATAGGAGCTTTGTATTGTCGAATTCTTTCTTCCTCTGTTGATTGAGATCTGGCTGCCAAAAGATGGTGATGAAGAGCAGCTATTCAGATTCTTTGTTCTATCAGATGAAGAACACCAGAGCCTTCTATACTCTTTCACAGCTCTGTATTAGGGTTCCTGAGAGAGAGCGAGAAGAAGACAGGAATCCCTAATTTGAGAAGAGATGGCTGATTGTGATTAATGCTCTGTTCTTCTCTTCCTTCTCTATCCTTATATACCCTGTCTCTATTTTGAATTTGTTTCCTTGTTAGGTAAGACCTGAAAAGGTATATTTGATAGACATTTCCTTTCCTTCCTTAATTACTTCTCGACCCATCCAACCAGAAGGTGTATACTTCCAAGAAAGCCTTTTTCTCCTTCTTTAATGTTTCCTTCTTCTTCAGGAAATTATTAGACCGTTGGAGAACGGTCTGAAAAATGTGGGCCATGATAGAAGCCTCGGAATGATAGTTGTAAAGATTGAACTTTCACAGACTGTATTCGACGTAGCGTCGAATTAACTTCCCCTCTTATCGACGCTGCTTCGAGTTCATCTAAGAGCTGCTTCGATTTCTTCTGTGCTCTTACTGAACTCGGCTAGTTGTTGTTGCGTCAATTCCTTATAGACGCACCCGTCAAGTTGAATAGCATCCACTCTGACTTCCATTAGCTGCGTCGATATGAAGTCGACGCTGCGTCGACTTTAGATGGCTTTGACATGTATTCCCTTCTGCGTCGAATTTGAAGTAGAAGCTGCGTCGACTTCTCAAGTTCCTTCGACAAGTCTCTGGTCTCTGCGTCGATATCTATTTGACGTAACGTCGACTAGTGTTACTTCGACAATTGAGTTGAGCCACTTGGACTTCTAGTCGGAGTAACGTCGACATGAACTCGATGTTGCATCGAATTCCATTCGATGCCATTATTAACTTTGCCCAAATTTGCAGCCCTTTAACTGGTCTTGACACTCTAGGTTGAGTGTGACATCCTAAGACATCTAGAGACTATGTTACCCTCACTATACAATGGGTAAATTAAATCCTAGTGAATAAAATCACTTTTAATTAATTTGTTAAGTTAAATCAAGGGATTTCCCAACAATCTCCCCCTATTTATCTTAACAAATTTTTACATTTTGTTCTGAGTGATTTTATACAATTTTTATAAACAACAATACATACAATGCAATAAAGACATAGGAAAATGACAAAGCTAGATGATCTGATATCAGCACCAGATTAATGATAGTCAGATGATTTATCATAGATTACCCAGAGTGAATATCACTTCTTGTCTTTGAGAAATTATGAATAGATCTTCATACACTCTTCTATACTTCTTCTCCACATATTTGAAGTTTGCTTGAGTGGCTTTCTTTGGATTTCTCTGTATCCTTCCATGTGCTTTGAAAAGCATTTCCAGGTCTACTTCTGTATTGGGATGAACATCATTGAGTGTAAAGCCCATTCCAAACACCTTGGCTGTCATCAGATTTTTGAGTGCCAGATTCAGATCAGTTGATGTTGGATCTTCCTCTAACTCTGGTTCAACAGGCAGTGCTTGGGTTTCACGAACTATTGTCTTTTCTTTCTTAGAGGTTGATGCCTTTGTGAACATAATCTTCTTCATTTCCTTCTCCTTTCAGGTGACTCTTCCCTTTTCTTCATTTTTTGAGAGAATTGTACAGCTTCCTTAGGGTTGCACCCAATGCCTCCTCTGTGGAGTTGTCCAACTCCTTCTAGCATCTTAGCATGAGGATTCTTTGTAGTATATTTGGACTGATCAAACCAACTAGGTTTGATAGGAAATGCTTTGGCCAGTTCCTCTTTTTCAACTACTTCCTTCCCTCTTTTTAGTATATCAATAAATCTGTCTTTCTTGGCTTGAAGCTCCTTTTGAGCAGCTTCATATTCATACCTTTCCCTTTCACTAATGTCTTCTAATATTGCATCCAGCCCTGGATCAGTATAGGCCTTCATTGTATTCTATGGTATCTCAACCTTTTCTTGCTTCTTATAATATGATTTATCCTTTCTATATTGTTTCCTTTGCTCGTTTGTATAATGTTTCCAATTGGGTATTCTTCCTCTAGCTTGATAAGGAGGTCTTCCTCTAAAGACAGGTGTTGGAAGGAGAGAAGAAATTGTATGTCTTGGAGCAGGTGGTGAACAAGGAGGCTGAGTTGGTGGTGAAATTTGGTCTGTTGCAGGAAGATCTGGAGCAAAATCAGTGGAGTCATATTCTTGATCAGTAACTTTGGCAGGGGGAGGTGCTGTAGAAGAATCACCAGAAGACACCCTGAATTAAAGAGGATCAGGAATGAGTGTCTCATTATTAGCAATATATCCATGAAGATGCGTGACATGGATTTGATCGTCTGAGCAGGCAGAATTATTCCCCTGTGTAGATGACTCCCCCTGTATCATAGGCAGAACTCTTGTAAGTAAGGACTCCCCCTGGATGTCTGCGTTGGCGAGCTGTAGTTTGGACACTACAGCAGACTCTCCTTCAGAAATGAAGGAGAGAGGAATTGCAGTTGTGTAAACCGACTCCTGTGGAATCTTTGGCCTGCTGGTAGACATCTCCCCCTACTTTATATCCTGAATGAAGGATGTAAAGACATCAGTAGGCACCGCTGCCGATCTTACTGGACCATCGAGGGCCATTAACTCATAATTGAGGTCTTGCAACCTCTTATGTTGGCCACATAATTTCCGATAACACTCATTTGAGAGATCAAGGTAGATGTAACAAAACTTGGACAGAACTGCTTCCATCGCAAGGTTGACTGCCTCTACCATATCTTGCTGATTTGACGGGAATGCCATTTGAAATTAGAGAGTATGTTGGAACAACCCAATTACTGATTTGGGCTAGGATCACTATCTGTTGACTAGGACTAAGTTGACCCCATTGTATAATCTAAAGGGTCAAGGGTTTAGGCTGTTAGAACTTAAGGAAAAGATTAAGTTTCTGCGTTCGACGAACTCAATCCTGCGTTCGACGAACGACATGCTCCACTTCGACGAACTTGCCAAAGTTCTGCGTTCGACGAACTCTAGTATGCGTTCGACGAACTCCTCTCTGTGTTCGATGAACTTGCTCTCCAGCTTGACGCACTCAGTTCTCCAGCCAGTCCAATAGTTTATTCTTCAGTTTGATGAACTTCATTATGCGTTCGACGAACTCAGCTCTGCGTTCGAAGAATAAGTATCAAGATGTTCAGATCGATGAAATTCATTCTCAGATTGACGAACTTAGTTCTCAGATCGATGAACTCAGTTCTTCCAGGAAGATTTAGCAAATTAGCTCTAAGATCGACGAACTCCAGATTCAGTTCGTCGAACTCAACACTCTATTCGACGAACTCAATTCTCAGGTCGACGAAATTTCTCCTCAGTTCAGAACTGCAGACAGATCATTTTTATTCTATTCTCTGATCTCAGATCAACTAATTAGCAACGGATCTATTCCTCCAGATAAGTCATGGATATTATCTTTCCTTTTATTATTCTCTTATTTCGAGAAAGTTGTCGTTTGGCTAATCGGAAAAGGATACATTTATTGAAAAGGAAAAGGAATTAAATATTCAGATTGCAGTTCCAAGAAATAATCCTCATGATTATTCTATTCCTTATTCAGAGGATTTGAAACTCAAATCAGAGATATATTGTTAAAAAGGAAGAAAGAAGCAGTGCAGTACCAGTAGAAGGAGGAAAAGGAAGAAGAAAACAGTCGAGAGAAATACAGAAAGAAATACAGAGTTCATCTTCCTCAAGCAGCACATCTCAATCTCTGAGAACAACAACACATATATTATCTCAGTTTTTTGCTGCAAGTTCAAATCTTCAAAGAGCAACAACAAATCTGAGAAACATTGTCTCTCAGATTCATCAGCTTCAAAGAAGATTTGTTTCATTCAAGTGAAAGCTCCATCCTCAACTGTGAACCATTTCAATAAGACAGGGGGGCTTTACATCATCAAATCCACTAGTCTTCTCTAAGATTATTGATAGAGAAGAACTTCATAACCCTCTTTATCCCCTCATGTACAGGGTTCTAACTCCCTTCAAAAGTTAAACCATTGGTGGCAGGGCACCTGAACAAAAACCTGTAGTTTGGTTTGAGCACCTGATCAAAAGCTTAAGTGGTGTATTGGGAACATGATCAAAACCCCATTGATGATAGAGCACCTGATCAAAAACCTAGTGGATTCCTACCAAGGGTGGTAGAAGAGTAGATGTACCTAGGTTTTTAGGGAACTACTATAGATCCTTGTGTCTTCTGTGATCTTGTTTATTTTTTCTATGCTATGATGTGTGTTTGATTTGTATTTTGTTTTTATAACTCACTCAGTACACATATATATATATCACTATTTTAATTCCGTTATAAAAATAAGTGAAAAACTTTTTAATACTCTATTCACCCCCCCCCCCCCCCCCTCTAGAGTAACTTTAAGATCTAACCTCACTTTCAATTGGTATGAGAGGTTAGTTGATTCTTTACAGGCTAACACCTGAATCAAAAGATCAATTAGATCTTAAATTTCTTCTAGAGTTTCTTTTGCTAACAATCCATGGCACAGAACAAAGAATACTCAAGCACAAGACCTCCTATGTGCAATCTAAATAAGTTTGCACTATGGAAGGCAAGGATCAGATTATATATGAACTCTATTTATGAAGATATTTTTAATGTGATTTTGACAGGACCTCCTACTCTTACAGCAAAAACAAGTGCTGAAGCAACAACAAATAATGATGTTCCACCTCCTGAGTGGACAGAAGCTCAAAAGAAGCAGAGAAGTGTTGATGCCAAAGCAATGAATATATTGGCACAGACAATGTCAGATGAACTATTTCAAGAGGTTGTGGACTGCACCTCAGCAAGGGATATCTGGAATACCCTCAACAACATGGTTGAAGGTTCTGCAGAATAGTCAGAGTCTTCATCCAGCTCATCTGAAGACGAAAATGAATCAAATGACAAGGATAATTGCTTGATGGCTATATATGACTCAAGCAGTGAGTCAGAAAATGCATTATCATTCAGCTCCAGTGATGATGAAGATGATGCAGAAGAAAGAAACTTCTGCATGATGGCTATCAATGCCTCAGGACATAATTCAGAAGAATCAGAATCTAAAACTGACAGTGATCAGGTAATATCTAACTTTGATTTTAATTCAATTGAATTCAAAGATGAATTCAAAACTCTTTGTTTAGATTTAATTAAATCTGAGAAAGAGATAATCTCTCTCAGAGGCAAGTTGGCTGAAATGAACCAACTAAGTGAAGAAAATGTCAATCTTAAGAAAGATTTGGCTGCCTCTAGAGAACACATTGTTCTCATTGAGAACAAACTGTCTAAAGCTAAGAAGTTTCAAGAATCCATCAATGGGAGAAGTATCAAACTGATGGGCATCACAAGCATAGTGAATGCCAGACTAAGTGGCAAACTGGGCTTGGGTGCATCATCAAGTGAGCCACATCTTATTAAGAAAAATATCCTATCTACACCAGTAAAATTCATTTCTGCCAAGGGAAAAGAGACAATAGAAGTAGATAAAAATATCTCAAGGAAGAATATTAAGAATATAGGAAATCAACAGAATTCGTCGAACGGAGCTCGACGAAATCAATTCATTTCGTCGAACGGAGATCGACAAATGCTGAGCACAGAATTCCAGTATATCTATCCATTGAACGGCGCTCGACGAAATCACGTCCATTCGTCGAACGACGATCGACGAATTCACCCAAATTCGTCGAACAGAAAATATACAGAAAATCTGAAGAATTCTTATTCTCAATATACTAAAAATCCTTTTACTAAGTGGATAATTCCTCCTAGGAAATATCATCTACAAAGCTATAATGATCAACCTGAGATATCTTATATTTCAGATTTTTGTGGAAAAACAAAAGGACCCAAAGTAGTCTGGGTCAAGAACATCTAACATGTTAAATGAGAAGAGGAACACCACCTCTACCAGAGACATTTTGCAGGTACAGGATCACTATCTCAAGCAGTCATTTCTTCCAAGATATTCTTCAATTGTCTGCTGAAGAACAACTTAAGAAGTCATTGACCACCAGGATCAAACTCACTTTTCTTTGATATCAGAGATTTCAACTGATATCAGAGGACTCTCAATTGGGATCAAACTATCAGTTGCAGAAATAAAAGAATGGGTTTACACTCTCAAGACAGAGAATGCAAATGAAATTGCAAGTTCAATATCAGAAAACCAGGACTTTCAATTGGTATCAGAATCAAACTCCTAGTAGCAAAAATAAAGTAATGGGTACACACCCTTAAGACAAAGAATGCAACAACTTTATCAGATCAAATTTCTGGAAATCAGATTGCATCCTTCCCTTCCTTCTCTTCAAATGTCCCTTCTTCGAGGGGCCTATCTTCAGGCCTTCCTGAAAGTAGGCAGGGGGAGAAGTTTCATGAAGAAGCTCCTTTTGATAGGGGGAGATGTTTTTAAAAAGCTCCTTTATGATAGGGGGAGTTGCTTTATGTAGAAGCTTCAAGTTTCAAGGGGAGATGTTATAATGAAGAAGCAAAAATTAGTTCTTGATGAAGAAGCTCACAACAGTTTTAGTTTTAGTTTGTAGATTCAGAAATAATGTTTTTGACAAAGCAGATTAAGTTCAGATAATCAAATTCAAAAAGCTGAAGGCAAAGATTCTTATCAGTTCTCTACAATGTCAGAATTCAGAAGACAAAAGGTTCTAATTATTTGTTTTTATTATTTCTGTTTTCAATGTAAAATTTCAAAACTCATAGTATCATATTTTATATCTGCTGAAATGTTTAAAATCTGTCAGATATATATGCTCTGTTGTTTTGTTGTTTATTTTATTATTCAATTTTTGTCAAATAGTGTCCTAACCCAAATATGGGGAGATTGTTGGAACAACCCTATTACTAATTTGGGCTAGGATCACTATCTGTTGACTCGGACTAAGTTGACCCCCATTGTATAGTCTAAAGGGTCAAGGGTTTAGGCTGTTAGAACTTAAGGAAAAGATTAAGTTTCTGCGTTCGACGAACTCAATCCTCCGTTCGACGAACTCAATCCTGCGTTCGACGAACGGCATGCTCCAGTTCGACGAACTTGCCAAAGTTCTGCGTTTGACGAACTCTAGTCTGCGTTCGACGAACTCCTCTCTACGTTCGACGAACTTACTCTCCAGCTCGACGCACTCAGTTCTCCAGCCAGTCCAGCAGTTTATTCTTCAATTCGACGAACTTCATTATGCGTTTGACGAACTCAGCTCCGCATTCGAAGAATAAGTATCAAGATGTTCAGATCGAAGAAATTCATTCTCAGATTGACGAACTCAGTTCTTGCATACATATTTAGCAAATTAGCTCTCAGATCGACGAACTCCAGATTCAGTTCGTCGAACTCAACACTCTGTTCGATGAACTCAATTCTCAGGTCGACGAAATTTCTCCTCAGTTCAGAATTTTAGACAGATCATTTTTATTCTATTCTCTGATCTCAGATCAACTAATTAGCAACGGATCGATTCCTCCAGATAAGTCAAGGATATTATCTTTCCTTTTTTTATTCTCTTATTTCGAGAAAGTAGTCGTTTGGCTAATCGGAAAAGGATACATTTATTGAAAAGGAAAAGGAATTAAATATTAAGATTGCGGTTTCAAGAAATAACCCTCCTGATTATTCTATTCCTTATTCAGAGGATTTGAAATTCAAATCAGAGATATATTGTTAAAAAGGAAGAAAGAAGCAGTGCAGTACCAGTAGAAGGAAGAAAAGGAAGATGAAAATAGTCGAGAGAAATAAAGAAAGAAATACAGAGTTCATCTTCCTCAAGCCCTGATTTTTAGTGCAGTACTCTGCTTCTGCACTTTTTAGTGCAATAGTCCTCTCCTTGGGAGTAGGTGTCCTTTCTTGGGCTTCTGACTTAGCCCTGATTTTTAGTAGGAGCTCATAAGAGTTGAGCTTTCCTAAGAGAGCACCAGTTGAAATCTCCCTGAGACATCTAGAATCCCTGATAGCCCAGATTCTAGAGTCACATATGATAGGGAAGCACATAAGGAGCTTGTCATTAATCTCTGTCAGAGAGATGCCCTTGTCAAGTCCTCTCAGCTCATTTATGGTGAGGCTGAATCTGTCATACATTTCTGTAATGCTTTCATCAGTCTTTTTTATAAAATTCTCATATTGAGATATGAGAAGAGCTTTTTTGTCTTTCCTCTCATCAGAACTTCCTTCAACCAGTCTCGAGAGATATTCCAGATCTCCTTTGTAGAGTTGTAGTCAGCAACTTTCTGAAATATGTCATCAGACATAGTTGAGACAAATATGTTCATGGCCTTGACATCACAAGCCTTGACCTTCTTCTCATCCTCAGTCCATTCAGCTCTGGGAACTGAGGTTTGTATGACCTTTCCAGTGGAGTCTTTCCTTATTGGAGTTGGGGGACCTATGAGGATGACATTGAAAATTTCCTCATCAATAGAGTTCATATATAATTTCATTCTGGCCTTCCAGAGTGTAAACTTATTCAGATTACACATTGGAGGTCTTGAACAGGCATAATCCTTAGAGCTCATTTTATTTATAAAATGTGTTTATAGAAAAGAAAATAAGAGTAGGAGGTCTTTTTGATAAAGGTGTTAACCTCTTAATGATCAACCTCCCTCTGATACCAATTGAAAGTGCACAGTGTGCCTCTGAGATTTTTCTAGAGGGGTGTGAATAAAGTTTTAAAATATTTCTACCCTAACTGTGTTTAACAATAATTTATTCTAAGGAGTTATGCTTAACTATCTAGGCAGAATAAAGAATGCAGAAAATAAGTACAGAATAAAAGACTGGGACAGCACAGAATGTCATAGCACAGACACAATGCATTTTATAGAGGTTCCCCGAAATGTGGGTAGTCCTCTCTTCTACCACCTGGTAGGAATGCACCACCTGTGCCTGAGTCTTTTGATTAGGAGACTCTTAGAACCAATGATCTTTTGATAAGGATATCATGAACCACCAGATCTTATGATAAGGAGATCTTGAACCACTGAATCCTTTGAAGAGGGATTAATAAAACTCTTTTACAGGAAATAGAAAGAGAAGGAGAAGAAGGAAGGTTAAAGGAATTCTGTTCTCAGAATTCTTGTGAAGGCTGTATGAAATTCAGCCTCTTAGTTATTCTAATGAATCTGCTCATGATTAGCCTCTGCTTTTGATGATAATAGATTACAGGAGCTTTGTATTGTCAGATTCTTTCTTCCTCTGCTGATTGAGATCTGGCTGCCAAAAGATGGTGATGAAGAGCAGCTGTTCAGATTCTTTGTTCTATCATATGAAGAACACCAGAGCCTTTTATACTCTTTCATAGATCTGTATTAGGGTTCCTGAGAGAGAGGGAGAAGAAGATAGGAAACCCTAATTTGAGAAGAGATAGCTGATTGTGATTAATGCTCTGTTCTTCTCTTCCTTCTCTATCCTTATATACGCTGTCTCTATTTTGAATTTGTTTCCTTGTTAGGTAAGACCTGAGAAGGTATATTTGATAGACATTCTCTTTCCTTCCTTAATTACTTCTCGACCCGTCCAACTAGAAGGTGTATACTTCCAAGAAAGCCTTTTTCTCCTTCTTTAATGTTTCTGTCTTCTTCAGGCAATTATTAGACCGTTGTAGAATGGTCTGAGAGAGGTGGGCCATGATAGAAGCGTCAGAATGACAGCTGTACAGATTGAACTTTCACAGACTGTATTTGACATAGCGTCGAATTAACATCCTCTCTTATCGACGCTGCTTCGAGTTCATCTAAGAGCTGCTTCAATTTTTTCTGTGCTCTGACTGAACTCTGCTGGTTGTTGTTGCGTCGATTCCTTATAGACGCACCCGTCGAGTTGAATAACATCCACTCTGACTTCCATTAACTGCATCGAGATAAAATCGACGTTGTGTCGACTTTAGATGGATTTGACATGTATTCCCTTCTGCATCGAGTTTGAAGTAGAAGCTGCGTCGACTTCTCAAGTTCCTTCGACAAGCCTCTGGTCTCTGCGTCGATATCTATTCGATGTAACGTCGACTAGTGTTACTTCGACAGTAGAGTTGAGCCGCTTGGACTTCTAGTCGGAGTAGCGTCGACATGAACTCGATGTTGCGTCGAATTCCATTCGACGCCATTATTAACTTTGCCCAAATTTGCAGCCCTTTAACTGTTCTTGACACTCTAGGTTGAGTGTGACATCCTAAGAAATCTAGAGACCAAGTTACCCTCACTATATAATGGGTAAATTAAATCCTAGTGAATAAAATAACTTTTAATTAATTTGTTAAGTTAAATCAAGGGTTTTTCCCAACAAATTGGCCCCGAGCAAACCCGCTGACCAGGCATTCACCTAGTTGGCATGGTCATATGCTCATTCGGTGGTAGGAAAGAGAGAGAGTTTCGAAATTTAATTGGCCCCGAGCAGACCCACTGACCAGACTCTCTCCAAGCTGGTAGGGCCGTGGGCTCACTTGGTTGCATGGAGTAAAAAAGTTTCAAAAGGTGAATTGGCCCCGAGCAGACCCGCTAACCAGTCTCTCACCAAGCTGGCAGGTCCGTAGGCTCACTCGGTGGTAGGGAGGAAAGAAAGTTTCAAAAGGTGAATTAGCCCCAAGAAGACCCGCTGACCAGGCTCTCACCTAGCTAGCAGAGTCGTAAGCTCACTCGGTGGCAGGAAAGAAAGAAATTTTTGAAATATAATTGGCCCCGAGCAGACCCGCTGACTAGGCTATCACCTAGCTGGCAGGGTCATAGGCTCACTCGGTGGAAGGGAGGAAAGAAAGTTTCAAAAGGTAAATTGGCCACGAGCAAACCCGCTGACCAGGCTCTCACCTAGCTGGCAGGGTCGTAGGCTCACTCGGTGGCAGAGAGGAAAGAAAGTTTCGAAATGTAATTGTCCCTGAGCAGACCTACTGACCAGACTCTGACCTAGCTGGCAGGGCGATAAGCTCACTCGGTGGCAGGGAGGAAAGAAAGTTTCAAACGGTGAATTGTCCTCGAGCAGACCCGCTGACTAGGATCTCAGCTAGCTGGCAGGGTCATAGGCTCACTCTGTTGCAGGGAGGAAAGAAAGTTTCAAAGGGTGAATTGGCCCCGAGTAGACCCGCTGACCATGGTCTCATCTAGCTGGCAGGGTCGTAGGCTCACTCGGTGGCAGGAAAGAAAAATAGTTTCAAAATGTAATTGGCCCCGAGCAGACCTGCTGACCAGGCTCTCAGCTAGGTGTCAGGGTCGTAGACTCACTCAGTGGTAGGAAAGAAAGAGTCTCAAAATGTGTTTGGCCCCTGTTGTGTCCAGCGTCTCTTCACTTGACCCGTAGTGCCTTTCCGTTGATATAAAGATCAAGTTGCGCCTTCACCAACAGACCGGTCTTTTGGTCGAGTTGGTTGCGCTGGGTCCTCTCAATTGGTATCAGAGGAGGTTCCGAGTTTGAGGCGGGGGCGGGGGGGGGGGGGGGCACTGATAATTCCTAAAATTCTCTCTCCTGTGTGGGTCTTGTCGGGTCAGGCGGCCGGAGCCATGTGTCAAGCCACCTATGAGCCTGCGGGCCATGTGGAGCACCTCTGAGCTTGCGGGTCGTGCTGGACGCTGGGGGGGGGGATTGTTTGGTCCAGCGTCTCTTCACTTGACCCGTAGCTCCTTTCCGTTAATATAAAGATCAAGTTGCGCCTTCACCAACATACCGGTCTTTTGGTCGAGTTGGTTGCGCTGGGTCCTCCCAGCCCCAAGAAGACCCGCTGACCAGGCTCTCACCCTCTGGCAGGATCGTATGCTCACTCGGTGGTAGGAAAGAAAGATAGTTCGGAAGGGAATACGGAAAGCGATTCAGGATGAGAGAACAAAGGGGAAGGAAATTCGAGAAAAGGAAGTATCCCAACCCTAGTTATGCGATTGGGGTCCTCCGAGAGGGGCACTCGACAGGAGAATGCACCCGAGGTTCCAACCTACCTAAGGAGATATGGGAATCATTCGAAACAAGCGCGCTCTCGGCAAGATCACGCTTCCGACAGAATCGTCGAGGCCGCCGCCTAATTTCTAGAAGGGTATGGGCGCATGCAGATGGTCTAAAACATTGCTACATGTCGTTGAGCGCGAGAACGCCTTGATCACGGCCTAGGGTCAAGTACCGGAAACGTACAAGCGCATGAACCATACGCGAGTGACAAAAAAGTAAGAAGAAAATAAAGAATGAAGAACAAAATAAGTAAAGGTTTCATTTCATTACAAAAGTTTCCGCTTACAAAGGGGGGATCTCGCCCCTGACACTTATTACAACAAAAAGATGGGAAAGAAAACCAGAAGAAGAAAGCAGAAGATCTTCAAGGAGAGTCACTGTACTTCTCGATGGATGACTCGCCGCTTTCACCTGAGGGACTGATGGCGCCGCTCTCATGCTGAAGGTCGGCTTCGCCCTCCGACACATCCAACGTGGTGAAGAGCCAAGGGAGAACATTCTGAGCAGTTATTCACTCACCGCATTCATTCAGGAGCCCTATGTCCCGTAACACCTGCAACACATGCCTCGCCTCCCCTTGTGCGTTCTCCTGCATCATCAACTCGATTTTAAAGTTGGTGTACTGATGTCGATTTCTCTTCTAGCCGGGAGGTGGCGAGACGGCATTATCTCGCAGGAGCTGGTTCTTGGCCTGCAACTCTCTGATCTTGCCCTCAAGGATGGACTTTCGCTCGCGCATTATGTAGGCATTCAATGTGTCCTAGGATAAAAGGAAAATGATAAGGTTAGGGAATGATAATGTGAAAGTGTAAGCATCTATAAAGTGCCAAACTTACCACTCTGGCCGGGAGGTTGGCGAGAAGGATCTCAACGGTCTTCAGCTTTTGTGTCAAGGACACGACCTCAGAGGAAGAAAGGGCACGCATTCTTCAACTTCGGCAATGTTTTGCGTGAGGTTGATGCTGCGCCGCAAGGACATGTGAGTGATCTCAAAAGCATGCAGTTGAGCCCACGCGGCCTCGTACGCAAGCGCTAGAGTGGTCTCAGCGTCGAAGATCGTGACATCCTCTCAGATGTAGAGAGCGTAGGATAGGGTGTAACCCTCTCCACTTGTGGTGTCCTGCTCCATCCAGGATGGAAGGAAAGTGGAAATCGAGGCCCGGTTGGCCTTCCGGTCCCACTGAAGTAGGGGTTTACCCGCTTCATCGAAGTACTTCTCTCCCAGGATGAAATTCCGGTGCCCTCTCGGCAACGATCTCATGGAGGCCTCCGCCGGCATGCTAGAGGTCCCGACAACCCCTTCTGTTGTGGTACCCGTCGGCCTTGTCACAACCCGAGCACTTGCCTAAGGAGCATCGGCGGCGACCTCCTTGCCTTTGGCGAGTGCCAAAATTTGGACCGTTTGGAGGGAGACGAGGCAGGAGCCAATTTAGGCTTCCGCATCTAGCCGCTGGGCTTGAAGGAGCCCGGAACTTTTCGAAAGGCCTTAGCAGAAGATCGCGCGAGAGCTACCTCTGGAGCTTCCTCACCCACATGCGGCAGATGTAGGGGGAGATCCTGCGCCCCTGCATCAGTTTTTTGAGTAAGTACGAAAGGATAGACAGAAAGATAAGCGAGAGCTAGGGCTAAAGTAGTCCGCCTTACCATCTCCTGGTAGAACTGGGGAGAGCGAGTCGACATTCTTCCGCAGGTGGATAACGTCCAAGCCATGCCCTAGGATGAACTGGTGGAGCTTGGCCTCATGACCTCACAACGATGGACTCTTGAAGGTCGATTCATCTTCCTACATGGGAGCGAATCAAGGCCCTAGAATGCTACCAACATGGTTATTGAGTTGGGGTTGAGCTGCGCGGGAACAACCCCGATGTAGCGGAAGGTCTGGCGCAGCTCTGTCTAGATAGGGAAGTGTAATCCCACTTCGAAGTTATCTTGGTGGATGGCAAGCGTGTAGGGAAAGAACTGGTTGATGCGGCCACAACTTCTGGGCTGGCGCACGACAAACTCGGGAGGGACATAATTCGCGATCGCCATCGTGAACTTGTCCTCTTATAAGATGCAGGTTGTGAAATCATGGGTAGCGAATACTTGAGAGCACTTGGCCTTGCCATCAGCCTCGGCCACCATCACGTAGTAGGGGGTGGCAGAAATTGTGTCACGTGAAAGCCTAGAGAGTGGCACGAGTGTAAGAGCGAGTGCGAGAAGGAGAGGAAGAATGATGGAATGAGATAGTAATAAATACGGTGGGTAGGCCTGGCTATTTATAGAAAAATGAGGAAATTAGGATGTTTCCTAGGCGCGTGGGTGCGGATAGTGACCACACAGCCCCGACGCCTCAGGACTCGAGCCAGTCCTACCTTCACCCCACTTGCCCATATGTGGTGAGTGTCACGTGAAAAGCCCTCCGCAGGAAGGCGGGAGGGGCAGTATAAAGCACAAGGAGAAACCAAAGCGTTATGCGAGGCATCAACATTCAGCAAAACTAAAAAGAAGTCATGTGGAACAGTAATATGGTTAACATCTAAAACAATGAGATTGTTCACAAAGCAAGGCCGAGATCAACATTTATTACAGAATAAAATAAGAGTGATGGGGATACGAGGGACGACTGCCGGTAGGTTCATTGTTGGATCCATTGCCATCGACCCAGACCTCGCCTCCCCATCCTCGGTGGCACTCGCGTGTAGTAGTATGCACTTACGGCAGTAAGTTCTTGATTGACCAAGCGCATTTGGTCCCTCTCCCGCGCAATGTGCCTCCCGGAGGAAGTCCCCTCGCACCCGACTCCCTATTGCTCCATCTCCCCGACGAGGTGCGAGTAGTCCCTTTTGAGAGCACTCAGCCTGCGCTCAAAAGATGCTCGGTGTCCATCCTTCTGACAGACGAGGTCCTGCTGCATACAGATGAGCTTCCCGAGAACTTCCGTCACCCGCTCCTTCATCATCTTAGCATCTGCGGGATCACCGAGGAAGTCCAAAAGATCATTGGGAGATGGGGTGGCGAGATCACCTCCTCCCCTTCCTCAAAGTGATGTTCCATCGACGAGGCCTCTCGGTAGCCCGCGGGAGCGGAAGTGGGCTTGTCCTATTTAGTAACTCAAGAAGCAGAACTCCTTTAGCGAATGAAGCAACTAACCTGGTACTTGCTCTTTGCCTTTGCACTGGCGAGACAGGCTAGGTTGCCCTTCGAACGGCGTGGCGGGGGGATGAAGCGATTTCCCCCTTGCAGGGGCGATATGGAACCTGGTTGGCGGCTAAAGTGTTGGCTAGATTGGTGGCGGGAGAATTGTGACCGAGGTCCCTTCCGGTCGAGTGCTCATGCTCCTGCGCTGGGAGAGTTGTGGTGGTTTCGCAAGCTTGAGAGTTTCGCGGGATTAAGGATAACCACGTAATTCCAAAGGTGGGGGCTGCAGGAGGCAGGGTAAGAAAGAGATGGCAAGTGGTAAAAAGGTAGGCCAGAAAGCAATGAGCAGCTTGCCGGGCTCAAGCAGAGTTCCTCCATGAGTAGTTTTAAGGCCAGATTCTTAAGCCGGCGGGACGTCCTTACCGACATGCGGGAGTTTGTCAGTACCCGCGACATTGATATCGAGGCTGTCCCCCATCGTCGGTGTCTCCTACGAGTGGTCATAATCATTGGAGTATCGTGCCACCAAAATCAACCACAACGCAAGAAAGACCAGACTACCTTGGCGAGGTTGTCGGGAGTATTGCGAGAAGGGGGCGGAGTCCTTGACGCAGACTCAGTCACTATAGGGTCCCGCCGGACCACCTTGGTCTTCCTCGGGAGGTAGGGTGAGCTGGGAATCCTCTTTGACGAAAGTCAGAGAGCATACCTAGCAGACATGGAGGTGTTCTTCCCTTGCACCGGGACAAGACGGTCCAGCAACTCTTGCGAAAGCGGTCTCAGCGACGGCCTCATGAACGTCATTGAGCTAGCGTGAGTTTGGAAAGGAAGAAAATGTTAAGGGTAAAATGAGCACTCCCAACATTGTGGCTTGAGATATATATAGCACAGTGGAGAGGCCCACCAAAAGATTCCCTCCAGGTCAGCAAGTACTCACCGAATGTTAGGGGTTGGACTTTTCTTTCCGAGTGTGGAACTAGCTCACAAAGAGCGGGGATTGTGTACAATCCCGTATTTGATTCATCGAGTGGGCCCCAGGCTCCAGAATCTAAAGGATGAACAAAACATTAGAGGGGCATTCGCCAAGGCTAGTAGAGGGGGGCGAGCGCAATCCTTGTTCATGTAGCACTCGCCCACCAAAGAGTTTGGATGCACGGGCCGCCAGGTGAATGAGGGGCGGAACCCCACACGCCCGAGAGGCCAGGGATCTGGTGAGTGGTGACTTCACAGACCACTCGCCTAGTAAGATCTAGAGAACCCGGTGCGCGGGAAGTCTGGCGAGTGGTGCCTTCGTGGACCACTTGTTCAGTGGGGTTTAGTGATGAATTTATCTAGATACTCTTTGGGGGTTGCCAATAGCCCTTCAGAACAACGGAGTTTCGCTGTTAGCAGACTATTTTGAGGTGCGTTTAGTCAAACCGAAAGACGCAATGAACTAATTTGCAGACCAGATTACAAAAACGATAAATAGACCCTTAAGGGCACCTTGGAGGAGATCCAATTTTTGGGTTTCCTCATCCACTGTTTAGTTTTGGATTGGCTCCTAGTGCCCTCCAAGGTGCCCGGTTCAGCATTGGTTTAGGAGGGGAAGCTCTCTAAGATTTGTCGGGTGTGTGGCGGGACCTCCTCGCTGCAGCTTTGTGTTTATTCATTTTTCTTCATCAATAATCAAGTGTGCTAGTAAGGGAGAAGTAGGTGTAGGCTACAACCCTCTGTGGGTCCGAACTCATCTATAGACCGGTTGATGGTTTCAACAATCGGGTTAGCAAGTTCACTCCAGCGGCCGGGTGACCGACTATGCATGCTCATGAATTTGGGGATGATACAAAGAATTTTTCTCCGAGAATTAAGAGATTATAAAACATATGGGCAAAACATCTTATCGCATTGACATTTAAATTTCAAAATACTACAAATATATCTCAAGATGTCTAAATCAATAAAAGAGAGATTTCAAAAGAAAGATAACTCAAAGTTGTACCATCTGTTATGAAGGGTGACAAGTTCAGCTTTAGCTAGTGCAGACAAGTTCAGATGGAAGTGAAAAAAAGTAAAATATTTTATATGTTTCTATTGCAGAAATCATTTGTTGGCCTAAGTTTGTAAGAAAACTGACATTTTATTTTATTTTGGAATGTTTAGTAGATATCATAGGAACATAAAGGGCCATTAAAAAGACGCAAATAGTGCTGAAGTACCTTAAGAGGACCAAGGATTAATACTCATCATGCATAGTGGATTGACATATACACTTAGCTAGAGAGGAGAATCTTGAGGCACATGGGTAATTTATTATGTACTTGTGACACATGGGCTGCAGGATGTCTTCGTGTGTTATATAGTCATTAGAAGAGCAAAAAGAAGTACAAGTGGCACTATCATTTTCAACTATGAGACGACAATGACTTTGCAGTCGGAGCAATTCCGATGATTATGGGCGGGGCATCAGCCACCCACCATTAATTGCAGGCCTTGTTAGGACTTTGTCCCTGGGGAGCGTAACAGTGACCCATTTTGAGTTGTTTCAAGCGTAAGATTAGTTTAGACCAATCTTTTCCTATAACCCAATTATTACTATAAAGATTATGAGTTCAATTCAAATAATATAATTTGATTTACCTAATAATACTAAAGAGGTGCAGCCATCTACATAGTCAAAATTGCATAGTAGCCCTAATGGATAGATTGCTTTAATCAAACGACAACCATGATCGTGGGCCGACCAGATTATGGAATACGCTGGATCAAACGGTCCATATTTGATGGTAGACCATGTTACACCATAAGTGGATATCTTTATATATTTGTATAGATAATATTAAAACGGAAATGTTTTCTTTGGTGAAACATTCAAAATTGTCAAATATACTCTCATGCTCATTCAAAAAGTAATAGTATTAAAACTTATTTAAAAAAAAGAGTAAATACAATCTCTATTCAAGTAATTACATCTCATCCCAAAATTAAAAATAATAATAATAAATTTCTATAAAATCAAATAAGTTTTTAGCAGAGCTCCTATACCTACTATGATTGGTTATGATTATGCATGTCAGTAGTGTTGGGTTTCTTTTGCAATATCATATGCGCAGTAGAACTGAGATCCACACTTCAGTCGGAATTGAGTTCTTCGAGAACATAGAAATAGATCCACGGCTTTACGGGTATCCAAACTAACGCAAAGAACACTTTGCCGTCGTCAAACGATTGCAGGCTGGAAGAAAATTGAGTTCTTCATCTCCAAGATTTACAAGATTTGTTTCCAGGAGAGGATCAGAGGCCAAGTTTCAAATCTCTAAAAGAAACTGCCGTCGCCGACCAGCAAAATGTTTACTCTCTCCGGAAAAAACCAAAAGAATAGTTCTATTGATCTCACTCTGTATACCTTATATTCGCATCAAATATATATATAGACACACACACACGACTGACAGGCACGGGGCTCCGCCCCTATCCTAGGTAAAATTTTAGAAAAATCTACATAACCCAAAAGGATAAGAATTTTTTAGTTTCCTTGAGTACCATAAATAAGCAGAGGAAGATAAAAGTTTAAGTGGATTCACCTAGAATGGTTAGCAAGCTAATAATATAACATTGGGAGGATAAGCACGCTGCGAATGAGCGGATAAGCACGCGACGGATGTACTTATATATCGTGGATGCCTATATGCACATACATATCATGGATTCCTATATGTACATATATATTTATTCAACTATATGGAATTTCATTCAATCATCAATCACAAAAAATTAAAATAACTGATATTGGAATGCATTTAGATGTCTATGAACCAACTCCTATGAGATACCTTTGTCCTCAAAGATTGCTTTAATATTGTATGTGATTGTGACGATAAGAGCATAAAAAAGGGGAAAAAATCATCAATGCATCCACCAAAAGGTCATTTTGTCCCGACACATAGGTTTGGAAGAAAAAGGAGAATTAATCAACTTGAATTTATGTTGCCATCTCCTTCATTAATTAGCTTGGATTTCTGCTTCATATGCTAGGTTTGCATTTGAAATCCTATACATTTGTTAGAAGCTGGACTCAACTATGGAATTGCAAATGAGGCTCTATTTTTATACCTTCAACGAAGAAGCTTGAATGGGAAAAATGGCGCAAATTTGCAGGATAAATGGGGAAACGGAACTCGGCACCCTGATGGCGCCTCCACCCCGACTTTTGCAACGAAACTTCCACAACATTCAAACACCACGGGTGCATAGGACAGCATCGTGTCGTCATTTTCCCCTAACAGACCTCCATCCCGACTGCGCCAAAGAACAATCCAGTGCTCGGCGGTGAAGAGCGAGCGAGAGATCTTGCGGGAGAGGAAGAGCGAGCGAGGTTGCTGGAGAGAAAGAGATAACGATCTACAGATCTAGGGTACGGGAAGGGGAGGAAAGTGTGAGAGAGGCATTTTCGGGAGGCAGTTGGGGATGGGAATCGGGGAGGCCGAGATAATAAGGGCGCGCAGAGGAGGAGTCTATGGAAAGCGCGCAGAGGAGGTCGGGGAGGAGAGGGTTGCAAAGAGTAGGGTTGGCATCATATTGAAATGGCGTGAGGAAGCCTTGTTTTAATAAAGATCATGCATAATATGAATGGAGGGTCCTGATTAATCCAATGGCTTTAGATTCATGGCTTTTAAAAGCAATCCCATATAAATTTTTAGAGTAGTATATATATATATATATAAATATATACTAGTTCCTGAGACAGTTCTGTTAATCTTCTATTAAGTGGACCTGGTTCGGCAAGGAGAAAAGGCCTCTTCGATCAACTTAACATGCAATCAGCATCAAGTCGATAAACATATTGTATCGGCTTAAGTTCTCGACGACAAAGACCCTATATCGGCTAGACAGTCAAGCTGATATTAGTCAAGCTGACATACATTAATTCTTCTATAGGTCTCGACGATAAAGACTCTATATCGGCTAAACAGTCGAGTTGATATTAGTCAAGCCGACATACACTATGTCGTCTTGAGGTCTCGACGATGAAGACTCTATATCGGTTAGACTGTCAAGCTGATATTGGTCAAGCCAATATACACTTTATCGTCTTGAGGTCTCGATGATAAAGACTCTATATCGGCTAGACAGTCAAGTTGATATTAGTCAAGCCAACTTACACTATGTCATGTTGAGCTCTCGACGATATACAAAATATCGACTACCAGTCTCGTCGATACAGACCTGCTCCCAATCAATTCAAACATGGTTCTTCACTCATATACAATATAAGTAAAGTCAACACGATCATTTGTCTAATTTTCATACGTTATTATGTGCAACCCCATAAGCTCATATTACGTTGGTAGTGAGACTAACTTTTTGATTACTTCTAGATCACCGAAGACCCCAACAGTCTCCCACTTGAGCTAAAACGTAATAACAATAGTCTTACAAGCGATGAACGACATCTAGCAATGCATCATTGCTACCCAAGTAATACTGGAGTATATAGCTCAATGAACTTGACTATGATCAATGTATCAGTGTTGTCATGTTTCTTTGTCCAGTACATCCAGATTGAACTCGAGGCATGGAGTGTCTCACCCTCTTAATAATTCAAACTTAGTTTCTTGATCTAAAATAGATTGTAAGAAATTGTTGAGCTCAATATAATATATTGGTTCATCCCAGCATGGTCATGCATTTCACAGTCCCATTACATCAAGGGGCCCATGGATATAACTCTTGTCATATTGGAGGAAAACTCCCATCTCTATCCACACACAATCACCCAAATGATTCGTAATGTACCCAAAAATCACCCTTATCATCAACCTTCTTCAAGGAAGGCTTTAGATGGCATCAACGTATACTCTTTCTCACTTGATGATCATTGTGACTTCAGGTTAAAGAACCACAAACACCATTATCTCTTGAGACCTACTTACGACGCATTCATATAACAATCCACAAAGTAGTCTCATGGTGGGTCTGCATGTTCCGTACAACTTGTTCTTTAATAAGTACCTATGTGATGACTTAATATCCAATATCATGAAATATGAGAACCTATCATTAGTCAACTAACATACTAGTCTCAATGTGACATCGTTGCCCTTAAATTATTTTTGATGATACCTTGACCAGGGACCTTTTTTTGAATGATGCTTCATATAAACACAAGATCTCACATTCTAGTCACGCACTTGAATTCCTATGAATGTTGAAACCAAGACTTGAGAACAAGACTTGGTCTCTGTAGTGTTTGGGGTCCCCAAAAGAGGGGGTGACCTCACACCTACTTCTCTCAATGGAGAGCACTAGGCCGAAGACTTAGGAAACTAGGAACAAGACCAAGGGCTCAGCGAGGAGGTCCAACCACACACCCAGAAGATCATTGAGCGCTTCCCCTACCAAGCCAATGCTAATCTTGGGCACCTTTGGAGGCTCTCTTCACCCACCAAAAGAAACTTGGGGAGAGAGAAGCCAAAAGGGAGAAGTCCCTCCAAATGGTGCCCCCTTGGTCATATTTATAGATTTCCTTGCTTGGTCTACCAATAGCCACAGCCGGCACACGAGATTATGAAAATGCCCCCAAGTTTGGTCTGCCAACATCCAAATTCTGCTATTCTGGGACACTAGACGCAGGCCGTCTCCACTTCATAGGGCCGAGCGAGCCTCCTCACTTGCTCGCCCCCTCACTCGGCTGGGCGAGCGGGAGGCCGCCCGCCTCCTTGGCTCGCCCCCTGCTGGGGCGGGAGCCCAGAAGACCGTGTAACAACCCGGCCGACCACCACACCAGAGGCCTACGGCCATGCCCCATGCCTGATTGGCCGGCTGCCGCGGTTGGACAAGGACTGCAGTCCGGTGCACGCCACCCATGGCTGAGCCTATTTCTCAGCTACAGTGGGATGTTGATGGCGGGTCTCGAACCCCCGCCAACCTTGATAAGGCACCTTCAACAGTCCTCATCACCAACTAAGCTGCAGCTCAGTTGGTGATGAGGACTGTTGAAGGTGCCTTATCAAGGGTGGCGGGGGTTCGAGACCCGCCATCAACATCCCAATGTAGCTGAGAAATAGGCTCAGCCATGGGTGGGGTGCACCGGACTGCAGTCCTTGTCCAACCGCGGCAGCCGGCCCATCAAGGATGGGGCATGTCCGTAGGCCTCTGGTGTGGTGGCCGGGACGGGTTGTTACAAAAAAGTGCACTTTTTTGTAACAACCCGTCCCGACCACCACACCAGAGTCCTACGGACATGCCCCATCCTTGATGGGCCGGCTGCCGCGGTTGGACAAGGACTGCAGTCTGGTGCACCCCACCCATGGCTGAGCCTGTTTCTCAGCTACAGTGGGATGTTGAGGCTGGGATTCGATCCCGCGCCCCCTTGATAAGACACCTTCAACAGTCCTCATCACCAACTGAGCTGCAGCTCAGTTGGTGATGAGGACTGTTGAAGGTGCCTTATCAAGGGTGGCGGGGGTTCGAGACCCGCCATCAACATCCCACTGTAGCTGAGAAACAGGCCCAGCCATGGGTGGGGTGCACCGGACTGCAGTACTTGTCCAACCGCGGTAGCCGGCCCATTAGGGATGGGGCATGGCCGTAGGCCTCTGGTGTGGTGGTCGGGCCGGGTTGTTACAGACCGCCCTCCTCCGGCTCTCCCCCTTGCTGGGGCAGGGCAAGCCGAGAGGCCGCCCGCCTCCGGCTAGCCGCCTGCTGGGGCGGGGCAATCCCTGGAGGTCGCCCGCCTCTGTCTCCCCCCCCTTCTAGGGTGGGGAAAGCTTAGAAGGACGCCCGCCTCTAGCACCCCCTACTGGGGTGTGGCGAGCCGGGGAGGCCGCCTGCCTCCGGCTCGCCCCCTGCTGGGGCGGGGCAAGCCTGGGAGGCCGCCTGCCTCCGGCACGCCCCCTGCTGGGGCGGGGCGAGCCCGGGAGGTCGTCCACCTCCAGCTCGCCACCTTGCCTCCTTGGGTTGGGTGAGTGGGAGGTCGTCCGCCTCCCCTGTCGCCCCCCTCTTTGGAATAATCTGGGGCTGCGCCCCTCGGACATGAGCCCATCCGACGGCTCACCCGTCCCTCTTACCTGGGGTAGTGCCTCTTAAAAGATATTGGGACTGATGACATCTTGGGCCCCGGGAATCCACTCGGTGAATACAGGGTTTTACACAATCCCCACTCTTTTTGAGAGGGACTCACGCTCGGAAAGAAAAGTCCAACCCAGCCTATTCGGCAAGTGCCTTCCTGAGAGCCCGGCTAGCGGAGCCATCTCGGGGGAAAAACACTTAGCCTCCCCGAGAGGCAATCCTACCCTGCCGACTAGCGAGAGACCGGCTAGCGGAGCCATCTCAGGGAAAAAACACTTAGCCTCCCCGTGAGGCCTTCCTACACTGCTAGCGAGAGCCCGGTTAGCGGAGCCATCTCAGGGGGAAAACACTTAGCCTCCCCGAGAGGCCTTCCTACCCTGTCGGCTAGCGAGAGCCCGACGAGCGGAGCCATCTTGGGGGAAAAACAACTTAGCCTCCCTGAGAGGCCTTCCTACCCTGCCGGCTAGCGAGAGCCTGGCTAGCGGAGCCATCTCGGGGGAAAAACACTTAGCCTCCCCGAGAGGCCTTCCTACCATGCCGACTAGCTAGAGACCGGCTAGCGGAGCCATCTCGGGGGAAAAACCACTTAGCCATGTGACGAATCAAATATAACCGTCCATATTCTCTCATGTGGCGCGCTACGTTTATCAAAGACTTAATCCACTTAGCCATGTATCTTGATCCTCATTCATGTTGTGATTAATAGGGTTGTCAAAAGCTACCGCCGCTCGATAAGACTTATTGATACACTGTAGTTATGTCCTTTATGAGCTTTCAACTAGCAGCATGTCCTTCAAAACAATCATTTTAGTTGACTATCTTGAGTGATTGCTTCCGTCGGTGAGAGTAGCTACCACGGAATGTTAGTGATCATTTTCCTTCTACTACTTTGATTATCTCAAATAAAAATCTTTTTAATTGTCTTTATTATACATGTATAAATTACACACCATAAACAAGAGCAACGTGGATCTAACACATATTAGGATTTGTAATTCTCAAACCAAGAGATGCGGAATGTATGTTCTAATAAACTCCCTATTTTGATAATAACAAATGTTGGATCTTAAGGCTCCCTTAGAGGTGTGTGGGTGAATTAAGAGTTTTTAGAAATCTTTATATTTAAAACGAAAGTTTTGGTATTTTATAAGAGTGAGATTAGATCAAAAGTAAATTGCTTGAAAAGAAAACCAAATCAAGTTTATTGAATAAATAGAGACATAATTATTATTGATAAAATTGATTACAAAAGAAGATTTCAATAACGCTAGAAATTGAGGCGATGAATATAAAGACTTGGGTTTTATATACCAACTTTTCTCCCTAAGAACCAGTTGGATTTAGCTGATCTATCCCCAATTAAGGCCTCAACCCGCTCTAGCCTTTCTATCCCCAGAACGGCCTCAAGCTCCCCCAAGATCTAAACCCTAGACCTATTCGCCAACACATGCGACAAATTCCCCCTAAGCCACACACGGACCTAGTCACAAATAACCGTGACAAATTCTCCACTAAATGATCACAAAGATAAACTTGGAAGGAAATTACAAATATGAAATTCAAAATGAAAACTCCATATGAATAAATCTGATGGAGACGACGAAGAACCTTTGAATATCGCCGAAGTCAAAGCGTGCGTTCTTTGCGTTGAGTTTGCATTGATCTGATCCTCCTTTGATTCCTTCTCTTGAGTTTGAATGAGAGAACTTTTGGTGGTCTTGAAATACGGCTCTCACAGATATTTTAATGTGGTGGATTAGGGTTACATAAGTTGTAAACATGAAGAGAATGAAATCTACCCTTTTATAGGAGAGGAAGCAACGTTGGCGTTAGAGATAACGCCAAACGTTAACTTTTTTTGTTAGTGCTTGATGACGCATATCCTTATTATGGGATGGAGATAGTGGATAATTGGAAGGTTCCTATTTTAGGCAACCCTAATGCTGGCATTAGAGATAATGTTGGTGCATGCACACGTCATTCTCAAAATGCTCCCATAATCTCGACAGCTTCCCTCCATATCATTTTCATATTGGCGGGATCGAGGGTCAATGTCGGCGTTAGCTCTAATGTCTGGTGTTTGACCACTTTCTTCTCTTTTAACATATTAGGCTATACCAGACCAATTGCAGCATCCTAATGTCATAATTGTTCTTTCCTATATACTAAAAACACAATGGCAAACTTGATCAAATACAAGTAGGATTTGTTATTCTCAAACCAAATAAATGCGAAAAACTGTGTTCCAATAATATCCCCCTTTTGATAATAACAAATCCAACTATGATAAATCAGATTACAAAGGTAAAGGATGTGTTTTTATAAAGTGATATGCCACTATTCAATTTAGAGCCTTTCTTGAATAAACACTAGTACAATATATGTGTTCACCCTATTTTGGTGCTCCCCCTTAATCTAGCGAATCATATTTATTCATCATTGAGATTTATCATTATATTCTCCCCCTTTTGTTATTAGCAAAAGTGGGTGGAGTGAAACAAAAACTAGGCTAGAATAAGGTAAAGAGGTGAAAGTTGGGACAACTAAGAGAGGGTTAAGAGTTTTGTTGTAAATAATGGAAGTCATGATCGAGGTTAGAGTGATTTGCACAGCGGAAAAAAATATGATAAGCGTGTAAGAAAATCCATTGTATTTTACCAAGAAAGTCTACCACTTGTTGAAAAGGAGAAAGTGAAGAAAAAGAGTTTTCAAACACAAGTGAAGAAAAACTTCAAAATAAGACTTGAGATAGCATGATAAAGCATGGTAAAAATACATGTCAATAGAGCAGAAAACAATGTAGCCAAGATAATCATTTTAATGTTTAGAGAGTTTGTTGATTTTTAGTTTTGATTTAAAAAAAATGCAAACAATTTGTAAGAATTTTCTCATGTAAGTAACAATGATCTTGAATTTTTCAAACATTAAGGGCAAACAGGATTCATCATATCCAAAAAGATAATAGTTATAATGAAAGTAGTTTGCATGCCAAGTACAGAAAACATTGTAGAGATCATGATTTGATATCTAGAGCTTTTAATTAAGCTTTTTAGAGAATTATGTAGATATGCATTCGAATCCAATTCTCATGAGTAGAAGCTTTATGAAAGATAATGATGTGTACAAATAGTGTTTAGATAAGAGTATTCAAGTGTAAAAATCAAAGCACATGACATGTGAAATGAAGTAGTAAAACAATATTAAGAGTGTAATCATAGAATTACTTTGACACACCAATTCTAGATATTTATTTCAAAGCACATAAAATAGTACAACTACCAAGGTGCTTCGCCCACATAATGCTCATTATGACTTATCAGTGAGCGAAGTATTGCTTGGGGATCACATCGACATTTTTTTTATATTTTGGGTGATCTGATATACAAATAGAAGTTATAAAAAGATGTGTTTGTACAAGACACTTTGTAATTCTTTCCAAGGTGTTCAACCTCACAGAGCTCATTAAGACTTATCAGGAGGCTATGTGGTGCTTGGTGGAGTTATCTTTGTCATTTTATTCATTTTTTTATTCAGGACAAAGGTCTCTGAATTCACTTGTTTTCTTGCAAACATATAAATTTTTAAAACACACTTCTATATGTGCAAGAAATTTATTTTTGAAATAGGTGTAGGTAATTTAGACATATAACTTAATATGTTAAACTATTACACTACACAATCATGCATGACTAAGATTAAGATCATATGTAGATTACCAAAAGAGTAAGCGAATGAATCATTATTTAACATAAAACATTACTCATACTTAGAGGCATACTAGACAATCTTACACAATTTTCTATGGTCTATTTCATTGAACATAACAAGATTATGGTCAAGGCCTGACAAGCCAAATCAATGTTAAGGAAACTTGAAATTAAAATTAAACATTGAAGAGAATCTTTAAGAGTGCTTAATTAATTTTGACCATTTGAGAAGAAAATAATAAGATTTTTGCTTATGTGAAATCATATAGTACAATAAAAGCATGACAAAGCATATTTTGAAAATGTCAAATTATTTGAATGTTATTTGTGGATTTTTGAATAAAGGAATACAAAGATTATTAGAAAAATAAAAAAATGTTCAAAAATAGAGAAACAAACCGAAAAATATGCAAGAGAAAACAGCATAACTTTTAAAAAAAAAAATAATTTAGAGCAAAAGGGCTAACGCCAGGCGTTAACTCCTAATACCAAAACAGTAATTGATTTCTTTGTTTTTTGAAAAATCTTTTCCTTAATTTAGAGTTATTATATAGAGGTCTTCTCAGTGTAGAAATTTCAGACTTTATAGAGATGATATGGAGGCTCAAGATCCATGAATAATTAGTCATAAGTAAGGTGAAATTTTCTTTGAACAATTTGAGACCAAATAATAGAATTGAGAGCATATGAGAGTATAATGAAGATTATAATAGGAGATACAAAGATAAGAGATTAGACAAGAAACAAAGAGGTCAAACGCTCAGTGGTAAATTCAACGCTGGCGTTAGCTCAAGTTTTATATAAAAAAAAATCCCAAGTTCTAAACTCATTTGCTCCAGCCCTAGCTGTGTTTCTCCTAGGTTTCTCCATTGTGCCCTTCTCAAATCAAGGTAAAACTCTTATTTTTCTTCTTGGATTTTTTGTGTAAATGATTTCTCCAAGCCTTTTAGGTAATCCTTTGAAGTATTACAGCATTTTACCATGGCAGCGTGTAGATCTAGGTACGTTTTTGAGTTTTAAGGTTTTAGATTTTTGAGATCTTGCATAAGGCTGAGATATTGCTTTGGATTAATAAACGGTTTGAGTTCTATTGTTGATTTCAAGTTCCTTTCTCAGTTTTTATAAATTATTTTGAGTTAAACGAGTGATTTATGTTTAGTATTGTAGAAGAAGATGAATAGTGAATCCAACAGCATGTGCCTGATGTAATTTCTAACGCCGATGTTAACCCGATTTTCTTTGTTTTGATGGATTTAATTTTTCTATGTGCGGGTGATGGCTGCCTCTAGCTCTCATGGTGCTCAAGCTCATAAATCTACTTCTCGTACATCACAAGGATCATACTAATCATTTTCTGGAATAGAGAAAGCATTGATTGGAGTAGGAATGATATTCTAGAATCTACTAGCTTCTTCAGATATATTGTCAGTGATTCCCGATGATAGTTTTTCTACTGACATTGTTCGAGAGTTTTACAACCACATATTTGATTCATCAGAGACGTATCTCAATGGAGGGGTGATGTCTATGGTGCAGTTAGAGATGGTCCAGATTACCCATGAGGATTTGAGGACAAAGTTTGGCTTGGTGGAGAGTGAAAACAAATTGGATGTTGTGGAGAAGTACATCGCATAGCGGGACTAGTCACAGGTTAACATGGTATTACATACGAGGGATAACAAGGATCAGATCATAGATATTTCAACACTTAAGGAGGATGCTTTTATTATTCAAGATATTTTGCGCCACAGAGTTATGCTAAAATCTGGAGACATGAAGAAGGTCACTGCTCAACTCAGCTTGGTCATGTATCATATTTTGGAGAAGGAGGGGTTTGATGTGGCAGATCATCTTCTATCAATGATATGGTATACATATAGGTTGAAGGATTCGAGATGATCACATCTCAACACACTCCCGTTGGGATGGCTTGTTGATCGAGTGGTGTTTAAGAAATATTCATACATATCCTTAGAGATCTATCTAATGATAACGTTCCTACTATATATCCTACTTCCTCCATTCGAGTTCCTCGGCCCTGAGATATACCATCTTCATCTTCTCGACCACTACTTTGACGAGGTGTATCACATCGTGAGATAAGTCGGGAATACCATGAATCAATTGAAGAGTTTAGGGACAACGTGACACGCAAGATATCACAGGTGGAGAGAATGATGTGATACATAATTAAGACCCTCAAGCTAAAGAAGACACCGGCTAAGGTGAGAGAGTGGGATATACCCGTGGAGGATCCGCCCTTATACTCAATTTGGCGCATGAGAAGGTCAAGGGATAAAGGAACTTCTAGTGGCGAGAGAGAGAGAGGAAAATAGTAGTGATAGTAGAGACTTGTAAGGAAGAGTGATTTGTTATGAAATAATTTATATTTTGGACAACTGAAGTCTAACGCTTGGCGTTAGCAGTTATTTTATTTTTATGTTCTTGCAACTCTATGAACTTTAATCTGTGTTTATTAGTTATCTTGTGTAATTTCAGTGACTTTTTATTCAGGTTTCCTAATTGTACATTATTGCTTGGTGGAGTATTATTAAACATGATTTTAAGGATTCAACTCCACCTTTCACAGAATTGATCATGGAGACTTGGAGGTGGGCACCATAGTAGGGCTTAGTGTGGCTTCCCCTTTGGGTATCCAAATAGATTGTATTCTTGTTAGTGATGTATGTGTTCTTGAATTAGAAGTTGTAACATTGCTTATAATAACGGGTCTCCAATCATATTTTGGTGGATTAGTCATTTTATGCTTTGAGATTTCATCATGATAATTGTAATTTTTGAAATATTGAATCATTGGGGTTTGATAAGCATTTCCTCTTAAAACTTGTAATGATATATTTTGATGGTGGTGTGTTTTAAAATAAGGAGTTAGAGTTTTATGTCTTTTGAAAACGGTCTTTGAATTTGAGGCATGGTTGTTAATATATAGTGTTTTGAAGTAGTGACTCTTTAGAAATTCACAAGGCTGGCAATTTCTTCTAAAAATAGATTCCTTTTGAGAAGGTGAATGATAATAGTCTTTTGTAGAAGAGTTTTTATAGATTGGTTTATTTTTGTTATTCATGTTTTTATGATGAGAAGATTTACTAGAGATTACAACTTTTTCGGCAATGGATTTCAATGACTTTTACTTATGAGTTAGAGAATTATTTTCAATAATAAATTTTTTATTTTGCTCTAATACAGTAAGAAGTTCTGATAGTCCGGGGGTGTCATCACCTAGAGGGGGAGGGGGGTGAATAGGTGATGTTGGCTACTTAAAAAGTTTGTGGAATAATATAAACAAAAGCCACAATCACATAGTAACACAACACATACACAGGCTATTTATAGTGGTTCCCCAAGACAATGTGTCACTGGGTACTCCACTCTCCCCTTTTGCTTATCTAGCAGCGTGCTAGACTCAGTAATCTCCGCCAAAACTCAGATCCGCAGAGCTTACAACTCAGAGACATCGTCTCCTACCTCAGGTCCCACAAGACCCTACAGCTCAGAAGCCCTGTCCATCTTCCTAACTCAGAGACCAAGTCTCCTACCTCAGATCCTGCAAGATCCTACAGCCCAGAAGCACTCTTGGCTTCCTACCTCAGAGACAACATCTCCTATACTTAGGCTATACAGAACCCTACAACTCAGATTCCACATAGGAATCCTTGAGCTCAGATCTCAAAGAGATCCTACAGTTTAATAAGTTTTAATACAAAACTTTCTATAGACTCAAAATGAATAAGCTTGAATGCTTTGGAGTCTTCATGAAGCCTTGCTGAATATTTGCATCGTCTAAAACCTTCTTGCATATGGTTTGATGAAGTAGTGAAATTCCTTCTACAAAAATGAAGATTCTTCTATTAGCTGAACAATCCTTGATCTGAATCAGCAACTGTGATGGACCTTTCTTCTTGGATAAGATTAAAGATTTGTGTTGAGCTTGTCATCTCCTTTCTTAAGATTTTTAGTAGAACAGAACTTGTTGCGGCGGAAAAGATTTTCTCTTTAGATGTGTAGAAATTAAGATTAGGGTTTGCATCGGTATCGCATTCCCATTTGTAAGACAAGAATGTCCAAGGTCGATTCTAGTACTGACATTATGTCAGAGATCTCTTTCCTTAGTCATTGGCTCAATCCGCGGCAGCAATAAATGATGTGGTGCCAAAATCCCACTTTAATTTCAATTCAAGCCTTTCAGCCAATCGATTAGATGTCTAGTCGATTTACTTCTTTTGGACGATTCAACATTGTAATGCTTTACTTCAGTTCTTCTAGAGTACTCTTCTGGTCGAATTGCCTTGATAGTCTTTAAGACAAATTTTTTTCATAAAGTACTCTTCTGGTCGAATTGTTTGCATGAATCATCTTAGTGACTGATAGTCTACAAGATGATATTTCATGTTTATTTCTTCTAGACGATTTGTAAGACCCCCCCCCCCCCCCCCCCCCTTTTGCATTCATTACCGGGTCTTACCGCACAGAACCGCCGTCTTGTAGTGGCACCAACTCATAGGATGGTCTCCACCACAATACATTGATTATGCTGGCTAATCAAGATCATCCAGGCCAACCGTATATCACAGTAATAGATGCGTTAATGAAACAAGTCCACAAAATCACATTATATTTGTACGAATACAAATGTCCACGATGAGAAAGTACTAAAATGAATAAGAGTCTTATGCCCAGTACATCAACATCCTCACTACAAAGAGACACTCATCTCAGCAGTTACTGCTGCAACAACAGGTATTGGCTGCATTGCTTCATCATGTCCTCCTGTCCTGGTCTCCTGAATGGGGTCCTGCTGCTCTCGCATAACGGTTCCTAAAATGATATGGTCCACTGACCGTTAGTCAAAAGACTAAGCGGTTTCCTCGTCCCCTCCACCCGCGACTCCTAGGAACCAGGCTGGAGGAAGAACCGGAGGACAACAAGGGGTAAAAGAAAACAAGCAGGTGGCATGTAACTAACAAACAAGCACATATATGTTTAAACCATTATAGAAGATATACAAGCAATACTATAAATCTCGAGTAGTGTACTGAAACACCGAAATAGTAATAATGAGTAGTAAACAGTAAGTAGTGTTAGCAGTAAAAGCAGCTAAGTAAAAGTAAGGGAAGCTAAGTAATTAGAACTAAGAGCAGCTATAAAGGTAACCCTAACTTATAAGAATGCCCATACAAATTTATAAGTTAGGGGATCTGGCACTACAATAAACTCATCGTTTAAAAGATCCCATACTAGTTTATACAATGAGGTCAGGTTCATGAATTTATGCTATGCTATGATGTGCAATGCTATGATGCAACTCACCCACTCGACTTTGTACGTATAGACCTTTTGTTAGTTCCCTTTGTTCGAGTGTGTCAACTAAGGTACCTGGTTAAGGCAAACACGGCAGTGGACCGGGCTTGTCCACTTCTAGGCTTATGTCACAGTCTCCCATCCTAGACCTTATATACGCTCTTAAGAACACACAGGGTATCCAAATACTAACTTGTAAGAATGCCTCTTAATTGTATTTCCTGTGTAACTTGGGTCACGCCCGTGTAACTTGGGTCACGGGCGTGTACTTGGATGGCTTCATTTAATGCGGCGTGGGTCTTTCTTGCGGGGCGACGGTGTGCAGAGATCACGCGGGAAAGTCACAGCCGTGACATATGGGTCATGGGCGTGACTCATGTTGACTTCTCGATGGCGGCTCCACGTCCCGACGGCAGCACGCTGGGAAGATTCTAAGATTACACGCCCCCTGGTCATGGGCGTGGCTTTGGGTCACGGGCGTGACCGGGGGCGTGAATTGATGTGTACAAGCTCAATCAGTGCAACATCGACTCTGGTTTGATCTTCAGGGTACATGCCCTTGGTCACGGGCGTGACCTTGGGCGTGACTTGCAAATTTCACCAATTTCTCCCAAAATTCTATAAATATTGAAATTAAGCTTAGTTAGAACCAAAATTATAAAAATAACTACTTATAACCTAAAATTGACATGAAAAGGAAAAAATCATATTAAATAATTACAAAAATTTCTATTAAAAACTTATATAAAACTACTTATCAAATACCCCCATACTTGAGGTTTTGTTATTCCAGAGCAAAAGTGTGAGACATAATATATAAGACATCCATAAAATTTTTAATTTCAAACTAAAATTTTATTAGACCAAAAGTTAAGTTAAGAATAAATTTTAGGAGGAGTTAAGTCCTAAATTATCATGATGATTTGAAAAGAGAGAAATTTGTTTAGGCAAGGACTTTTCAAGATAATTAATTAGCTTACCTAAAATTGTTGAAATTATAAAACTAGATTAAATTAAAATTATAAGAAATCTATTTTAAAAGAAACTTAAGGAAAAGTAACCTACTAAATATTGCTCTCTCCATAACTTAAGTTAAACCTAGATCAAAGATATTGGCTAAGGGGGGTTTACAAAGCTTTGGCATAGGAAGAGATTTTTGATTTGAGGTGATGAATTTTATCCTCTCACCTCTATTTTTTGTATATGTTTAGGGAATAATGAAATTTATCCTCTTATTCCCATGCATATAATCTTGTAAATTCTATTCTAATAAACCCCAAATGTATATGTTTAGGAGTAATGAATTTTATCCTCTTACTCCATGCCATATAATCTTTTAAATGATTTTGGGTGCATATGTTTAGGGAATAATGAATTTTATCCTCTTATTCCCATGCATATGATCTTTTAAAATAATTTTTTTCATGCCATCAAAAGGGTAGGGTAGGAAAAATTTCTAGTTTATAAATTAAATTATATTGAGAGCAAATTCTAGTAAATTTAAATTTCCTAAGATCTAAAAAGCTAGAAGAAAATATAATTGAAATCTAAAGAGGTTTAGCAAATTCACTACAAAATGAAACCATTTAAAAATAAAAAGAGAATTCATGCTAACAAAAATTCTCTAATCAAACTCAAATCATAAGATGGTTCTTAAAACAAGATTACCTAAAATTTAAAATTAACATACTATGACAAACAAAATTTTAGCCAATTAAAAACCTAAAAATGCTTATAAATATTCTCAAATAAATTTCTAAGAAATCACAAAACAACAAGTAGGTGGGGTATAAATTTTTCTAGGAATTTTTTTTCTAAATTTTTCATATATATATATTTTTTATGGAATTTTTGATATTATCTTTTTTTGAATTTTTGAATATTATCGTTTTTTTTTTGAATTTTTTAATATTATTTTTTTTTTGAATTTTTGATAATATAAGAAAGGAAACTAGTTTTAAACCTAACAATTTTTGTTAATTTCTGGACTTCCCGATGTATACCCCGTGAAGGGTTCTCACGGTACTAGGAGGTGTGATTGAATGATATCCCAAACGTCCCTTTCCAAGATTTAAATTTTAAATTTTCTATTTTTTTTTATTTCTAATTTAAAAACTACTTACAAAGAACTATTTACACCCAAACTTAAAGTTAAACATTGTCCCCAATGTTTAAAACTAAGTATGAAGTAAAACAAAAGAAAAAGAAGCAAATAAAGTGCAAGACAAAACAAAAAGAAATGCAAAATAAAAGAGAAGGAAGAAGGATAAAGGGCTTCCCTGATTTTTGAAGATGCGCGGGGAAACGACGGTTATCTACAAAATATGTTAAAGAAGAATAACAAGAGAAAATAATAAAAAGATAACTTTGGGGTGCCTCCAAAAAGCGCTTTGCTTAAGGTCGCGTAGCTTGACCCACTTGCCGATCATATTATAGGAGGAAGTAAAATCGACTCACTATTCTCGTTAGCTAGCTCTCCCGGAAGATATAACTTAAGGCGGTGCCCGTTTACTTTGAAGGAACCTTTTTCTGAGTGGGAAATTAAAATTGTACCATAGGACCAAACCTCTTTAACAATAAAGGGTCCTGACCATCGGGATTTTTGTTTTCCCAAAAAAAGGCGAAGGCGAGAATTATAAAGGAGGACGAGATCGCCCGGCGAAAAGGTTTTCGGAAATTTTATGTGTTTATTGTGATAAAACTTTGTTCACTCCTTATATAATTTGTTACTCTCGTACGCATTCGCTCGCCACTCGTCTAATTCGTTCATTTGAAATTTTCTTTGTTCGGCCGCTAATGTAGAATCGAGATTTAAAAACTTAATCGCCCAAAATGAGCGGTTTTCTCGTTCGACCGGAAGGTGACAAGCCTTGCCATAAACCATTCGATACGGCTAACAATCGATAGCGGTCTTGTTCGCCGTTCGATAGGCCCATAGAGCGTCATCGAGATTTATTGCCCAATCCTTCAGATTAATAGAAACAATTTTTTCTAAAATCCGCTTTAATTCACAATTTACGACTTCGACTTTGCGGCTCGTTTGCGGGTGATATGCAGTGGATAGTTTTTGTGTGACACCATATTTTGCAAGAAGTTTTGTAAATTGGCTATTGCAAAAATGGGTGCCCCGGTCACTCACTATAGCGCGTGGCGTGCCAAATCGAGAAAATAAATTTTTTAAGAAGTTAACGACGACTTGCGCATCGTTGGTAGGGAGAGCTTGCGCTTCCGCCCACCTCGACACGTAGTCGACCGCAACTAGAATATACTTGTTTGAAAAAGAGGGAGGGAGAGGACCAACAAAATCAATACCCCAAAGATCAAAAATTTCGCATTCAAAGAAAATATTTTGGGGCATCTCATCCTGGCGGGAGATGTTCCCCGACTGCTGGCAGCTGTCGCAAGTACTCACAAGGGTGTGAGCATCTTTGAAGAGAGTGGTACAATAAAAGCCCGCCTCCAGCGCCTTCCTTGCGGTTCGGTTCGCTTGATAATGACCACCGGTTGGTCCCTCGTGACAATGAAGTAAAATTTTAAGGCCTTCCTCTTTTGAGACGCATCTTCTCACCACCTAGTCCGCGTAAACATGGAATAAAAAGGAATCCTCCCAAAAATTATTCTTTAAATCAGAAAAGAATTTCTTCTTTTGCTGATTCGAGAATTCTTTTGGCAGGACCCGGGATACTAAATAGTTAGCCAAATCCACAAACCAGGGGGTGGAAGATGAATCTACACTTTCGAGAGCGAGGAGGCGCTCTTCGGGAAATTTATCATTAATGTCGACTTCTATTAATACTTCTTAGGCGGGGTTTTCTAATCGGGAAAGATGATCGACTGCCAAGTTTTCGGCTCCCCTTTTGTCCCGGATCTCTAAATCAAACTCCTGCAAGAGGAGGATCCATCGCAAAAGACGGGGCTTGGCGTCCGAGTTACTTAAAAGATGTATAAGAGCGGAGTGATCTGTGAAGACGATAACTTTGGAAAGAGTGATATACGACCTAAACTTATCAAATGCGAAAACGATTGCTAGAAGTTCCTTCTCGGTAGTGCTGTAGTTCGCTTGTGCCGACGTGAGTATCTTGCTCGCATAATAAATCGGGCAGAAATACTTACTCACATGTTGGCCAAACACGGGGCCGACCGCAATATCACTCGCATCGCACATAATTTCGAAGGGTAGCGACCAATCCGGCGCAACTAGAATTGGAGAATTTATAAGCTTTTCTTTGATAAGTTTAAAGGCCAAATGGCATTCGTCATTAAAAAGGAAGGAAGGCTCTTTCTTGAGGAGATGGGTTAACGGCTTCGAGATTTTGGAAAAATTTTGGATAAAGTGCCGATAAAACCCCGCGTGACCTAGGAAACTTCTATTGGCTTTTACATTCGTTGGAGGGGGGAGTTTTTCAATTACTTTGATCTTGGCCCTATCGACTTCGATCCCTTTGCCCGAGATTTTATGGCCAAGGACTAATCCTTCTTTGACCATAAAATTGCACTTCTCCCAATTGAGAGCGAGATTAGTTTGCTCACAACGTTTTAACACGCGCTCGAGATTTTTTAAACAATTTTTGAAAGAGTTTCCGAAAACGAAAAAGTCGTCCATAAACACTTCCATCACCTCCTCTACTAACTCGTCAAATATTGCCAGCATACATCTTTGGAATGTAGCTGGCGCATTACAAATACCAAATGGCATCCTTTGATAAGAGAAGGTGCCAAAGGGACAAGTGAAAGTTGTTTTCTCTTGGTCGTCGGGCGAAATTGGGATTTGGAAATATCCCGACAAACCATCGAGAAAACAGTAGTAGGAGTGACCTTAAAGGTGCTCTAAGATTTGATCGATAAAAGGTAGCGGGAAGTGATCCTTACGGGTGGCATCATTTAGTTTTCGATAATCGATGCACATCCGCCAACCCGTAACAGTACAAGTTGGGATTAATTCATTATTTTCGTTTGCAACAACCGTAACGCCACCTTTCTTCGGTATGACTTGTACCGGTCTAACCCAAGTACTATCCGATATCGGGTAGATGATTCCCGCGTCCAAAAGATTAATAACTTCGGCCTTAACGACTTCTTTCATATTCGGGTTTACTCATCGTTGAGGCTGGACCGTGTTGCGAGAATTATCTTCGAGGAAGATTTTGTGAGTGCAGAAGGAAGAGTTAATACCATTGATATCCGATATTTGCCACGCAATTGCGTGTTGGTGCTTGCTTAAGACTATAGTCAATTCAGAAATTTCTGAATCGCTAAGTTCGGATGAAACGATATTTTAGGTGAGGAGGGAGTTGTTTCAATTCTAAAATGGGTGGCCCTTCATAAGAAGTTTTGATTTTTAATTTTTCTAAAAATAATGGTTCGGCTGGTGTGGAGCGAGAGACTTCTTCTTCTAAACAAAAGAGCTCGGCGAGCTCGGATTTGTGACTCGATGTGAAGACTAACTCGGGAGATGGATAAAATTCGTTCTTAAAACATTCTTCTAAATAAAAGCACGAATCGTCATTCTCTAAGGTGTTTCGCATCGAGGGATTTATACTAAAGGTAACTTCATCGTCTCCAACCCATAAGAGGAGCTTTCCGTTACTTAAGTCGATAATTGTGCGGGAGGTGGCAAGGAAGGGGCGGCCGAGTATGAGGGGTACTTCGGCATCCTCTTCGATGTCAAGAATAACAAAGTCCACCAGGAAGATGAACTTGTCAACCTTAACGAGCACATCCTCCACTATCCCTACCGGATATTTTACTGAAAGATCGGCGAGTTGAATACTCATTCGAGTGGGGCTCGAATTTCCTAGACCTAACTTTTTGAATAACGAAAAAGGCATGAGGTTGATGCTTGCTCCAAGATCCGCTAAGGCGTGTTTTACTAACGAATTGACAAATAGACAAGGGATGGAGAACCGTCCCGAGTCATTTGCTTTTTGAGGCAATTTGTTGACTACAATCGCGGAGCATTCTGCCTTTAAGGAAATATGCGAAATATCTTCTAATTTTTTCTTATTGGAGAGAAACTCCTTAAGATATTTCACATACTTAGGCATTTGAGAGATAGACTCGCAGAACGGTACATTAATATGAATTTGTTTTAAAATTTCTAAATACTTTATATAATTTTTCTCCACGCACTCGCTCAAAAACTTAGACGGATATGGAAAATTTGAACTAGAAGCGTGCGGAGCTAGCGTAGCTGGCAAATTTGATGATAAAAGAAGAGGAGGAGAAGGAGAAGTTACCTTGGGTTCATCCTGTTTTGAAACCACCACCATCCCGCTTCGGAGTGTAATAACTTTTGCGCTCTCCCTTGGAATTTTGCTCTGTATTCCCCGGTAGTGCTCCTTGCTAACATTCGGAAATCATCTTTGCGAGCTGGCCCACTTGATTATCTAAATTTTTTATCGTTCGATAAGGTTCCGGATGTTCGTTTCATTTGTAGCAACATATTTTGCAAAAACCTCTTCAAGTGGAGAGATTTATTGCTGTTGCGGTGGAAAACTGGGCGGATTAAAATTTTGAGAATTCAAATTTAGAGGGGGATTAAGAGGTTGATTAATATTTAGAGGACGCTGAGCATTTCCTTGGTTGCTCCACGAGAAATTCGGATGCTTCCTATAACCCGCATTGTAAGTGTTGTTGTACGGAGTGGTGTTGGGGTTATAGGAAGGCCGAGGAGGATTTCCCATGTAGTCAACCTGCTCTTCAATTAAAATATTATTAGCCCAAGGAGGAGTGGCGGAGGAAGCAGACATCTCCGCCACATGCTTTGTTAAGCGCTCAACTTATAAAGCCAAATTTGCGCTTGTGTCTATTTTAAAAATTCCGGCTAGCTTGTTAGGCCGCGCTCGGGGCATATTCTATTGGTACGCATTCATGTCCATTTCCTCAAAAAGCTCTTGAGCGGCCTCCGGGGTCTTCTTATTTAATGTTCCCCCGGCGGTCGCATCAATCATTTTCTTAGTTTGGAAATTCAAGCCATTATAAAAAATTTGCACTTGTTGCCAAATGGGAAGTGTGTGGTGAGGGCATCTACGCAAAAGCTCCTTGAAGCACTCCCATGTATCATAGATAGTCTCCGAGTCGATTTGCATAAATGACGCAATATCGGTTCGCATTTTGGCGGTCTTTGCAGGCGGAAAATATTCAGTGAGAAATTTTTCCGCCATATCGGCCCATGTAGTGATAGACTCCCTAGGAAGGGAGCCCAACCACTGTTTTGCCTTAGACCACAAAGAGAAAGGAAAAAGATGCAATCAAATGGCGTCATCGGAGATGCCATTGATTTTCAATGTGTTGCAGATTTCGAGAAAATTAGATATATGACAGTTTGGATCTTCGTCCGGCTGAACATCGAAGGTCACTGATTGTTGCACCATTTGTATGATGGTGGACTTGATCTCGAAGTTATTGTTCGCCACCGCGGGGAGAACAATACTTGACTGTGTTCCTTCAAATTCGGTCGCGCATAATAGGACATGGTCCGTTGCGCGGCCTCATTAGGATTTGGCGCGTTAGGATTAGGAGGATTAAGATCCATATTCGCTATGTTAGTGTCCCCGATCTACTCTTTGAATTTTAATTGATTATCCTTATCACTAGAATGGCGGTGCCGCCAAAGGGTTCGCTCGATCTCTGGATCAAAAGGAATATTCGAAGGGCTACCTTGGGTCATACACTAAAGAAGAAAAAGGGAATGAAGAAAAAGAGCGGATAACGAAAAGAAAAGAAAGAAAGAGGAAAACTAGACTATTATTTTTTTTTCTTTTTGAAATTTAGAAAAAGAAAAATAAAGTAGAAAGAAGCATGATAAAATTAATAGCTATCCTTTTTTCAAAATATCTGCGCAGGTCCCCGAAAACGACGCCAAAAACTTGATATAAAAATTTAGGGTTTGCAAAGTGAAATGGTTAAAGATTTTCTCCAAAATTATATCCGATAAAGGCAAGTGTACCTTATCGTCTATAGTATAGGATATTTAGAAACACCAAGGTCGTATTCCACTGGGCGCGTTGATTACTTCTACTTCGAGGAAAATCACTATTATCTTATCTAAATGATTTTTGAGTTTTGCTTTACTAGCTAAATAGAGACAAATTCCAAGCTAAAAGAAGGGATTAAACGATGGTAAAAGAGATTAGTGTTCAATCAAAAGTCACCTTGGATTAAGAATTATCAAGCGAAAGGAAAATAAATCTAATTCCGTTTAATTAAACTACTTGGTCGTGGAGGTTCCCGAAGCTCGAACATGCCTCTCTCGAGGTTAATGCCCAACTAAGTTTATGAAAAATCAACCGGACTCTCGTTCTATAATTGATTACCTAAAACTTGCTTTACGAAGTGAACCCCGCTATTGGATTTGAATCCAATCAAGGAGATTTACGTCATCCTCTCTCGAGGGGTGCGTGCAACTCTCTTTACCCTTGAGTGATCGATTCATACTTTGAGCCTCTCGGCTAACTAAGTATGAAAACTTAAGCGAAAACCATACATCGATAATATGGCCTCACTAGTTAAAATTCAAGGGTAATTCAAGTGCTTTATAAAAAATGGAAAAAGAGAGCTTTAAGAAATCATAAGTTGATTATCTCATCCTCGGATCATTTTGATTGAGCACTAATGAAAATTAGTTACTCATGGTGGAGGGTGAAGAGGAAGAAAAATAAAATTGCATAATAAGGAAAATTGACTAAAGTAGAAGGAGACAAATAAAGAGAGCAAACTAATTTTTATTGATACCAAAAACGAGTACAAGCTTGAAGGAAAAGTACAACATTAGCAAGGAAAAATTGCAAGATCACTAAACTATTGCATTGGAAGAAAAACTACTACATTGCATGAGATTAAAAAGAGAACTTGAAAGTGTACAAAGACATGAACATGAACATGAAAAACTTACTATCATCTCTAGGAGCACCTCCCCCTCTCAAAATTTCTGAACCCTGGACTCAACGAGAGCCTCTGAATTAATAGGAAAAAATTTTAAGTTACACGCCCCTTGGTCACGGGCGTGACCTAGGGCGTGTAATCACTGTTCACATTGGATACGGCAGTGGCATGGGCATTGCGTGATGGAGGGAGAAATTCGGACAATACACGCCCGTGTAACTTGGGTCACGGGCGTGTACTTGGATGGCTTCATTTAATGCGGCGTGGGTCTTTCTTGCGGCGCGGCGGTGTGCAGGGATCACTCGCGAAAGTCACGGTCGTGACATATGGGTCACGGGCGTGACTCATGATGAATTCTCGATGGCGGCTCTACGTCTCGACGGCAGCACGCTAGGAAGATTCTAAGATTACATGCCCCCTGTTCACGGGCGTGGCTTTGGGTCACGGGCGTGACCGGGGGCGTTACTTATTGTGGACTAGCTCAATCAGCGCAGCATCGACTCTGGTTTGATCTTAAGGTTACACGCCCTTGGTCACAGGCATGACCTTGGGCGTGACTTGCAAATTTCACCAATTTCTCCCAAAATTCTGTAAATATTGAAATTAAGGTAAGTTAGAATCAAAATTATAAAAAGAACTACTTATTATCTAAAATTGACATGAAAAGGAAAAAAACATATTAAATAATTACAAAAATTTCTATTAAAAACTTATATAAAAACTACTTATCAGTTTGCTTGAGTTCTTGTTTATTATTCATTAACAGCTAGCTGCAATTAAGTAAAATCAAAGACCTATTCACCTCCCCCCTTAGGTGAATTATACTACTAACCTATAAACTATTAAGTGGTATCAGAGGGAGGTTGGTCAAAAGGGACTTAGCAGACTGACTGGATCCTACATAGGAGTAGTCAAAACTGAATCCAATGGCTAGCACTAGAGGTCAGAAAGAGATGGGGCAATGAAGTTGCCAATATGCAAAAAGAAAACTTTTGGCATTTGGAAGCAAAGGGTTAGGCTGCTCATGGAGGCCTCAGACCCTAGGATTTGTATTATTGTCAAGGAGGGTCCCTTTGTATTCACAAAGTCCTCCACTATTGATCCTACAAGACAGGTAGCCAAGTCATATGCTGAAATGATAAGGGATGAAATTGCATTGGTTACAATGGACAAAAGAGCACAAAATATAATAATCAATGCAATTGATGATTCCACCTTCAAAAACTTGGTACATTGTGAGACTGCCAAGGACATGTGGGATACACTAATATTGTACATGGAAGGTACTGAAGAAGTGAGGGATGATAGGAAATCCCTCCTTAATCAGGGGTATGAAGCCTTTAGGCAACAAAGCCTGGAATGCATAGCTGACTGCTATGAGAGGTTCTTCAGAATAGTGAATGAGTTGAGGACCTATGAAAGTTTCTTCACTCATTATGAGCTAAATGACAAATTCCTAAGATCTCTAACAAGAGATTGGGATTCCAAGATTTATGCCTGGAATGCATAGCTGACTGCTATGAGAGGTTCTTCAGAATAGTGAATGAGTTGGGGACCTATGAAAGTTTCTTCACTCATTATGAGCTAAATGACAAATTCCTAAGATCTCTAACAAGAGATTGGGATTCCAAGACTTATGCCATCAGAGAGGTGGCAAAGATGGGTGAGACTCCTCCCGACACTTTATTTGGAAAGTTGGTCTCCTATGAGATATAGTAATCTGCAAGGAAGGAGGAGGACACGTCCTCCAAGCCTCATGCAAGGGAGAGGATAGTGGCTCTCAAAGCTGAGAGCTCCAAGAAGAGCAAAGCAAGGATGCCTTCACCACCAAGAAGGGTTGCTAGCTCAAAAAATTCTGAGCCCAGCACATCAGAAAGCAGCTCATATTATGAGGAGTTTGCTGCCTTCTCAAGGCATTTCAAGAAGTTGATGAGGAGGAAGCAGTGGAAGAACAAGCCTTCCTCCTCCTCACATCACAGGAAGGATCACAACAAATCTGATAAGAAGCACCCCAAGCGGGACATGTATGATCCTAAACATGTTAAACATGTTTCAAATATGTGATTTATTATTGTTGCAGCAAGCCTGGACATGTCATAGCTGTCTGTCCAGTCATGAGGAAGGAGAAAGGTGATAAGAAAGCTCATCACCATAAAGGAAGGAAGGGTGAAAGATCCTTCCTACCTAAGAAGGATAAAATATGGAGTGAATCTGAGTCATCATCTTTAGATTCAGAAGAAGAAGAGGAAGCCTACATTGGGCTGTTTGCATATGAAGAGGATGAGGACTATCCTGATGCAAAAGTTGGCATCATGGCCCCTTTGTCACACTCAAAAAGTTACCCGGAGGAGGATGAAGATGACAAAGAACATCATGGCTTAATGGTCAAAACAGATGATGTTGAAGAAAGTCAGGACAATCTTGACAAGGTATCAATTCCTCTCACCCCCTCTTCTGATTATGAATCTGTGCCAGAATCTGAAGCATGCTCATCTAAAGATGAGAGTGGATCAGATTCTGAAGTGGTTTTCAATCAATTGATTGACAAGTGTGATGCTTTATTGGATGCTCTAAAGAAGAGCAAGAAGCTAGCCAAGAGGCAAGCTCAGAAAATTGCTTCCCTTCAGTTGGCTAATCAAGGTAGCACTGAGGAATCTACTCAGGTGGCTCAGATGAGTAGAGAGATAAGCCAACTCAAGGGAATAACAATAGTCCAATTGAGCACCATCTCCTAAAAGAACAAGTTCATAGAGGACCTGGAGGAGAAGATTCTCAAAGAGAAGAGCCTAGAATCTCAATTCTCCAAACCCAAATATTTACTACCAATCATTGACACCTTTTGCTCTCGAACTAATAGGAGAGGATTAGGTTTCAATAATATGGCAGTAAGTGATGGGAATTGAGTAATAGGCAAGACTAAGGCTAAGCCTCATACCACCTTTCAAAAGGTGTTACTTCCCTCTAACAGGTATGACCATGATAGCATGTATGGTCACTGGAAGAATGGGAGTTCCTATAGGAAGGAAAATACTCCTTACTATAGTGGAAGAAAGGGCATGGGGATGAGTGCTATGAAAGCTCCCCATGAAGATATTCAAATGTCCCACTCCAGACCATTTGTCTTTGGTACTTCAGCCCCATTATTCAAGAATAAGGAAGCAAGCTCTTCCAAATTCATCCCAGCAAAGCACTTGGCTGCTGTCAAGCCTGAAGTCAAGTCTAACAGTTCAATGTCTAATGCCATCAAATCTTGCCTAGCTTCCAAACCAAGAAAAGTTGATGTCATTAAGACAAAGACTGCCAAGACTGACCACAGATTGTCATTCAGCCAGATTATTGCTGAAAGGAATTGAAAGAATGCTTCTGTCTCCCCTCCTGAACATAAGCATATTGATGCTTCTTTCACCTCAAACAATGTTCAGAAGAGAAGATACAACATTCATGAATGTTGGTGTTGTGGAAAGGTGGTACACTTTGCCATAGATTGTTGGCACAATCCTAATGTGCCTAGTGCAAAGAAGAGCTTTCCTGCAAAGATTGCAGCATGTGTGAAGTTATCTTTTCATGCTAACAAAGGCCTAGGACCTAAAATCAATTAGGCTCCTAAGGGTAAATGAATTGCTTGTTGCGGGATAGTTGATGAGTCCCAATTATATACACATTTATGGACTCATCTGGGCCGATTTTCTAGTCTTTGCACTTCACTTTTGACATGTTTTCATTCCTATTTAATACTCCTTGCTAAGTGCACTTCTAGGCCCGTTTTGGTGTTATCTCTTGTTTACCTTCGTTACTAGTTTTCATGCTTTGTTAAGTTCCATCTTCAGTGGCTAGATTGGTGTTGTACGCTGGAACAGGAGTCGTGCAGGTGTTCCCGGTACAATTCTGCACAGGAACACTGCGCACGATCACTGGTTCTATTGCGCACGACCACTGGTCGTGCGACATTGATCGTGCGCACTTAACACCCCTTTTTATAAGTTCTGTCTGGCTTATCGCACGACCACTTACGATAGTGCGCACGACCATTGGTCGTGCGTCATTGATCGTGCGAACATTGTATTTTATAAATTTCTTCCCTTGCAGGCTCCGTCCAGTCAGGCGCACGATCACAGAATTCTAGTGTGCACGACCACTGGTCGTGCGCCAATGACCGTGCGCCCTGTTTAATTCAGCACCTATATAATGCCCTGCTCGTGAATTAGGTTGAGAGGGACGCATTTCTTCCGCCCAGCTCCGCCGTTTTCGCCCCTTCCACGCCCCTCCATCGCCGCCCACCATATGGAGGTGCTCCGGGCTTGTTCTTCACGCCAATCTTGAGCCGGAGCTTCCTCTCGGCCTCCTCCTTCATCCTAGCGCTCCAAGGGAAGACCTAGCCGCCATCACCATCAAGCAAGAGGAAGTTTGCAACCTCTACCGGATCGTGACACGGAGAAGACGGGCTCATTGGAGAGTAGTGACAGCTCTCTCTACCCCGGACGTAGTTGCGGACCGAGCTAGGACGCGAATTGACAACCCGGTGCCTCCTACCGTGAATCTACAACGAGCCTTCGGATTCGGTCGATTTCTTTCCTTATTCTTCTCTTATTGATGTGTGTATGTAGTTAGATCTATGTATTAAGATGAAGTTGCACTTAAACTTGCTTGTATTTTTATATATTTCATTTCTATGTGGAATACTTTTGTGGTTTATGTGACTTGAGGAGTGCCCCATTCCATCCTCCATCCCGCCGTCACGTTCGTGTGCCGCACTAGCAATTGCTAGTGGCGTGCTTGTCGAAGAGGTGTCGGCGACCCTCATTCCATTAGCCTACTCGCCCATCCGCCTACCGAAGCGTGGCATAGCGGCTCGTGTATTCCACTCGCCCTTCGAAGCAGCGCGCTCAAGGCCTGCATAGTTCGATTTCGTTTGCCTACTCGTCCATCCGCCCTTACGAAGTAGTGCGTTCAAGGCCTACGTAGTCTTCCATCCCGCCAAGCGAAGCACTGCATAGCGGCATTGCATAGGAGTAGTTATAGTTGTTTTCTTTTATTTTCCAAAAGCCAAATCACCCCGTTTCCGCATTCCATCCGACTCAAGGACTTCGATCTCAAGTCCTTCCTCGAACGTTAACTCCACCTTACTGTGTTCCTTGAGAGATTCGATACTCGGGGATTACTCCTCGTTTTATATTACTTGAACGATCGGTACACTGCCGTTTCGTGTCGCAGTCAAGCTACCGCCTATAGCGGTGTGTGAGATTTGCGCCATCAAGTTTTTGGCGCCGTTGCCGGGGAACACAGACATGTGAGTTTTTTGGAGAGGGAGAATCTGAGAGAGCAGCCCTTCCATTTGTTTATAGCATCTTTTATTTTATTTATGTTCTCTTTATTCCATTTTCTTGTTTTATAGTAGGTTGCTTTAGTAAATTTTTGTTAGGTGTAGTATTTCGCACAATAGTGTTCTTCTTTTTGAATCGTTTTATCTTCACACTATGTGGGCACATCTCAATTTCCGTTCTGTTGGTGTGGAGCTACCTCCCACTCTAGTGATGAATGCCCTACGGAGAATAGTAGGCATAATTCTTATAGCCAAGCATATGGAGCACCGACTTCGTCTGGTACTCCATATGGTGCGCGTAAGTCTTATGGCTACTCTGCTGAGCCTTTACCGTCGTACTTCTTTTTGGCTCCAGCTCCCGCTGTGCCAAAGAAGCCCGCAAGGCAGTGCCTGTTTTGTCAGAGCTCTGATCATGTCCTGAAGGACTGTGCCGAGTATCTTCGCCAATTGGACGAAGACGATGAGCCGGATATCCGGATCGTCCCAACTCCTAACTCTGGCGGCACACCTTCAACATCTGGTTATGTGTCTTTGTCACCTTCGCATCTTGAAGGGTATGGCATGGACACGGTCACCGGATGTGCAGCTGATCTATGCACCGACATTGCTGAGCCTATTCTCCATGTGCATCCACCACCCCTAGTGGATTCGATTCTTTGTGAGGAATCAGTGCTTGACATTTATCCAAGCACTATTCCTCCCCTTGTTGTGCATACTACTTTTGTCTCTGACGACATTGTTGAGGATGTGTCGCGGAATGAGGCTGGCAATTTATGTGTTATGCCTGCTCCTATGGAGGAGGACAACCTTCTAGGTGAAGAGGAGCTTTTCTCAACACCGGTGGAAGAAGTCCAAATCTTGGGCATGGCCACTGTCGATCCCGCTGAACCTTGCGGCATTGATAACAATGCCAACATTATTTTACTTACCCAACCTGATGGGAGTGAGACCGGGATCACTCCCCCGATTGATGTTTATTTATGTTCTTCGTCTTCTTTATTTCTTGATCCCCTTCCTTCATCAGAGTCTGTGCAGGTTGAATCTTCACAGGTACTTCAGGAGGACTTGGAGCTTTTTGCTCAAGTCAATGATGAGAGCATCCTCTTATGTGAGGAGGTTGATTCCCCCTCCGTAAAGGAAGCTCCACTCATTGCCTTTTCCTCCTGCCACCTCCCTGTTGACGACACCTTGCTAGGCAAGGATGTGTTTGGTGAGTTGAGTGAGGATATCTCCTCCTCTTCTTGCTTTATGTTTCCTGTACCTGCGTTATGTAAGTATTATTATTATTTGGGTAGAGGAGTAACTGTTCTGTCGCCGTATCGGTACCCGCTACCGACACGCGTATTAGAACAGTTACCTGTTCATTTCCTTTTTCATACGCCCATTAGCTAGAACCTTTAGTTTTTGAATAAGTCGTGCTGGGATGACAATAACCCCAGTAGTTATCTTACTTTCTCATGCATTTCATTTTATTCAATCCTGCTTAGTTAGCTGTAGTTTATTTTAGTTTATCTTCTTCTTTTGTTTTTGCGGAGCTGACCCCTGCAGGTATCTTTTCTGGATGACGGATGCTGCGGCTCATTTTAGCTTAAACGCCAATCTTCCGGTGTGCTCATTTCTGAGCACTGGGTACTCTCTTTCCCTAGCCCTTTTCTGATTTTCATGTCATATATTTTGTGGATTGTTTAGTTTAAGTCTGAGGGAGAGCAGTTTTTGTACCCACTCACGTGCACTCTTGCATAGCATGCTAGAAGTACTTTTATTTTAGCTTATTGGAAATTGTTGTTCATTTTCATTGCACACCACAACACCCACTTGAGCGCGTACTCGTCTGTATGCGTGCTCTGTAGTGAATTTAATTCTTCTGCTTATGTGGGAAAGTCTAGGTGATGGCTTAGGACTATGTAGCAGAGTAAAATGTTGACTCCAGTAGTGCTCCTAGTCGAGTGCTCGGTTGCATAGAAATTTGTGTAGATTAGACTTCTCTTTATACTTATGGTTTTATATTTTTCTATTAGTGTAAATGTTGTTTACTCTACTCAAATGGTGAATCCGGTGGAATCAAACGGTAGCATAGGGATGTGTGTAAACGATCGCTAGACTCGTATTGCTTGAGTCGGGAGAAAGGAGAATCTTTCTCGGTGGCTAGAACTTGCCCCAAGCGATTCTTGAAGCATTGGCATAGGATAGTTCTAGTGCGTGACAATGACGTAGGCCATTATTTTGGCCCGGTTGAACTTTTTATTTCATGCCTATCGTCTACCCTTGCTAGCCCCGTTGTGCCTACCCCTTCCTCTTGATTCAGCCCCACTTTTATCGCACCAAAAGCTTAAAAGCCTAACCTAGTCGCACATCCAAATCTGAGCTTTAAATTATAGTTATGTTTACATTTTGGGGGGTGTTGATGTGGTAATTTTTATAGTGGAAATTGTGGGTGTATTCATTGATATTTTTTGCTGAAAAAGAAAAGAAAGAAAAAGAAGAATGAAGAAGAGAAAGAGAAAGGAAAAAAAGAGGGGATTGTTATGAAAAGTTGAATTGAAAATTTTAAAATTTTGGTATTGGGAGCGGGCGGTGCACACACCTATGTTGTAAAAGTCCAAGTGTGGGGGTGTGGTGCATTTGTTTATTATCGTCGTGCGGGTAGCTCTATCTTGTGCTCATGTTGGGTTAGGTGTGCTTAGCCTCCATGTTTATCTTTGTTTACCTCACCGTAACCCAAGCCCCACCTCTAACCTAAAGTCCTACCGACTCACGCAATGAACCAATCTAGTGTCGTGGAGAGAATGTGACCGGGCGAGCTTATGATCACCGACACTGATGGATTTCAGTGGAGTTTGTCCCGCATCCCGATCTTGAGCAATGCTCATCTCAGCGCTTAGTTTACTTTCTCCGTATGCATGACCGGACGATTCACCGTAGTTCACCATTTTGAGTAGTTGTAATATGCTTTTACTCTTTTAGAAATATATAAACTGTTTATAAAATCAGAAATCTTCTCTACTATTTTTCTTATGCACGTGAGCATGCGACTTCGCATGGTACTCTGTATTGTAATTTTAAGCCATCTACTTTTCTTTCCCCGTTCGCTTAGAATTTGTTTGCTCGGGACGCGCAAACAGGTAAGTCTGGGGGTGTGATGAGTCCCAATTATATACACATTTATGGACTCATCTGGGCCGATTTTCTAGTCTTTGAACTTCACTTTTGACATGTTTTCATTCCTATTTAATACTCCTTGCTAAGTGCACTTCTAGGCCCGTTTTGGTGTTATCTCTTGTTTACCTTCGTTACTAGTTTTCATGCTTTGTTAAGTGCCATCTTCAGTGGATAGATTGGTGTTGTACGCTGGAACAGGAGTCGTGCAGGTGTTCCCGGTACAATTCTGCACAGGAACACTGCGCACGATCAATGGTTCTATTGCGCACGACCACTGGTCGTGCGTCATTGATCGTGCGCACTTAACACCCCTTTTTATGAGTTCTGTCTGGCTTATCGCACGACCACTTACGATAGTGCGCACGACCATTGGTCGTGCGTCATTAATCGTGCAAACATTGTATTTTATAAATTTCTTAAATTGCAGGCTCCGTCCAGTCAGGCGCACGATCACAGAATTCTAGTGCGCACGACCACTGGTCGTGCGCCAATGACCGTGCGCCGTGTTTAATTCAGCGCCTATATAATGCCCTGCTCGCGAATTAGGTCGAGAGGGACGCATTTCTTCCGCCCAGCTCCGCCATTTTCGCCCCTTTCGCGCCCCTCCATCGCCGCCCACCATATGGAGGTGCTCCGGGCTTGTTCTTCACGCCAATCTTGAGCCGGAGCTTCCTCTCGGCCTCCTCCTTCATCCTAGCGCTCCAAGGGAAGACCTAGCTGCCATCACCATCAAGCAAGAGGAAGTTTGCAACCTCTACCGGATCGTGACACGGAGAAGACGGGCTCATTGGAGAGTAGTGACAGCTCTCTCTACCCCGGACGTAGTTGCGGACCGAGCTAGGACGCGGATTGACAACCCGATGCTTCCTACCATGAATCTACAACGAGCCTTCGGATTCGGTCGATTTCTTGCCTTATTCTTCTCTTATTGATGTGTGTATGTAGTTAGATCTATGTATTAAGATGAAGTTGCACTTAAACTTGCTTGTATTTTTATATATTTCATTTCTATGTGGAATACTTTTGTGGTTTATGTGACTTGAGGAGCGCCCCACTCCATCCTCCATCCCGCCGTCACGTTCGTGTGTCGCACGAGCAATTGCTAGTGGCGTGCTTGTTGATGAGGTGCCGGCGACCCTCATTCCGTTAGCCTACTCGCCCATCCGCCTACCGAAGCGTGGCATAGCGGCCCGTGTATTCCACTCGCCCTTCGAAGCAGCGCGCTCAAGGCCTGCATAGTTCGATTCTGTTTGCCTACTCGTCCATCCGCCCTTACGAAGTAGAGCGTTCAAGGCCTACGTAGTCTTCCATCCCGCCAAGCGAAGCACTGCATAGCAGCATTGCATAGGAGTAGTTATAGTTGTTTTCTTTTATTTTCCAAAAGCCAAATCACCCCGTTTCCGTATTCCATCCGACTCAAGGACTTCGATCTCAAGTCCTTCCTCGAACCTTAACTCCACCTTACTGTGTTCCTTGAGAGATTCGATACTCGGGGATTACTCCTCGTTTTATATTACTTGAACGATCGGTACACTGCCGTTTCGTGTCGCAGTCAAGCTACCGCCTATAGCTGTGTGTGAGATTTGCGCCATCAATAGTTCAAGTACAAGCCTAGGCAAAATTTGGAACTTGGACAGTGGGTGCTTGATGAGTCCTCATCATATACACTTTTATGGACTCATCTGGGCCGTTTAGTTAGTCATTTCACTGCACTTTAGCCCTGTTTTAGTTTATATTTGATATTCTATGCTAGGTGCACTTTTAGGCCTATTTTGGTGTGATTTCATTTCTATCTTCATCAGTAGTTTTCATGTGCGGTTAAGTGTCACTTTCAGCGGCTAGATTAGTGTTGTACGCTGGAACAGTAGTCGTGCAGGTGTTCCCGGTGCAATTCTGCACAGGAACACTGCGCACGATCACTGGTTCTACTGCGCACGACCACTGGTCGTGCGCCACTGATCGTGCGCACTTAATGCCTTTTTCATGAGTTCTGTTTGGAGCAGTGCGCACGACCATCGATGCTAGTGCGCACGACCACTGGTCGTGCGCCACTGCTCGTGCGCACTTATCATTAAAATTCTGAGTTCTGTTTGCTGTATTGCGCACGACCACCGACGACAGTGCGCACGACCACCGGTCGTGCGCCACTGGTCGTACGAACATGTTATTTCACAATTTCTGTCTCTGCAGGTTCCGTCCAGGCAGAGCGCACGATCACCGAATTCTAGTGCGCACGACCACTGGTCGTGCGCCACTGACCGTGCGCACTGTTTAATTCCAGCGCCTATAAATTCCGCTGCTCGCGATTTAGGTCGGATCGCTCGCCCGACTCCGCCGTTTTCTGCTCCCGTCCGCCTGGTTTCGCTCCTCCATCACCGCCCACCTTAGGGAGGATCTCCGGGCAAGCTTTCAACGCCAAATCTTCGCCGGAGTTTCCTCTCGGCCTCCTCCTTCATCCAATAGCTTCAAAGGAAGATCTAGCTGCCATCTCCATCAAGCAAGAGGAAGTTTGCAACCTCTACCGGATCGTGACACGAAGAAGACGGGTCCATTGGAGAGTAGTGACAGCTCTCTTTACCCCGGACGTAGTTGCGGACCGAGCTTGGACGCGGATTGACAACCCGGCGATTCCAACCGTGAATCTACAACGAGCCTTCGGATTCGGTCGATTTCTTGCTCTATTCTTCTCTTATTGATGTATATGTAGTTAGATCTAACATTATGATGAAGCGTGCTTGATCATTAGCATTTATACTTGATTATGTCTATGTGATTTGAGTATTCTTGCTTATTACTTTGAGGTGTGCCTTGTGGTGTGGATTGTTGGTTGTCCGGTGCCGCACTAGCAATTGCTAGTGGCGTGCTTGTCGAAGAGGTGCTTGCGACCCTCATCCGTATGCCTACTCTTCCATCCGCCTAGCGAAGCGTGGCATTGCGGCCCGTGTATTCCATCCCGCCTAACGAAGCAGCGCGCTCAAGGCCTGCATAGTTCGATTCCGCTAGCCTACTCGTCCATCCGCCCTTGCGACGCAGCGCGCTCAAGGCCTGCCTAGTCTCCATCCCTCCAAGCGAAGCATTGCATAGCGGCATTGCATAGGAGTAGTTGATAGCTTTTATTTTATTTTCCAAAAGCCAACCCAACTCCCCCGCATTCCATCCGATTTAAGGACGTCAATCTCAAGTCCTTCCTCGAAACCTAACTCCACCTTACTGTGTTCCTTGAGAGATTCGATACTCGGGGATTACTCCTCGTTTTATATTACTTGAACGATCGGTACACTGCCGTTTCGTTACGCAGTCGAGCTACCGCCTATAGCGGTGTGTGAGATTTGCGCCATCAAGTTTTTGGCGCCGTTGCCGGGGAACACGGTCATGTGAGTTTTTCTTGAGAGGTAGACGAGAGATTGTAGTTCTTTTTCGCTTGTATATCCATTTTTCAACTTTGTTTTTGTCTTTAAAAAAAAAAAATTTTAGCCTCTTAATTTTCTTTGCTCTGTTGTTTTCTCTAGTTTTTAACTTTTCTAAAGCAGGATTTTCAGATTTATCTTGTGTGTGTAGTATTATTTTGCAAAGAATCTTTATTTTCTGTTATCCACATACTTCTGTGATGTATTCTGAAGCCGAGTGTCATCTTTCTGACACTTTGCGTCGATACATCGACGCCATGACTGCTTTAAACGCTGAGCATTGTATTAGGCGTTTGTTATGTCAAGGTATAGGCCATGTGTTGAAGGATTGCCCTCGTCTGTGAGATCCTTCCCCCTCTGAGGATGTATACGCAGCATTCCCCCGTTTACGGGAGACTACTGCGGACAGGCCCACCAGAGTGTTGCCTGGCCCCTATACTGACATTGCACATCTTGCTCGATCTTTGCCCTTGGAGATTACCGAGGAATCTCTCGCCGCGTACTGCTCTTTCATGGGTCCCTCAATCCCCTCTTATGAGCTTCCCTTGAGTGACGATGTGCACTCATTCGATGGTCAACAGGGACAGGATTGGGAACTCATGGATGCACCAGTATGGTGTGCAGATTCTGGTTCTTCCTACGGGGAGGCGCCTATGGATATTTTTGCGGAGGCGACTGCTCATTTACTTTCTGATCATGAGAGCAGTCCGGTTCCTCCGCATTCCTTGCAAAATTCATCTACTCCAATATTTAGTGAGTCGGCTGATGATGTCGTTCTGGTGGCTGATTCAGCGCCTGAGGTTGCGCCAAAGTGGGACGAGGATTTTATTCTCTCTGATGGGGAGTTTGATACCTTTGAACATGATGACGCGCCGCGGTGGGATGAGGAGGATTCTCTTTCCGAGGAGGAGGTATTTACCTTCTTATTGGATGGGGACATCCGGCTCACCACCAAGGACCCCGAGCTCTTGGGTTCTCCTCGTTACGACTCATATGATACTGACAGTGATCTATGTTTGGATCCTGCTGGGAGTGAGACCGGGACCACTCCCCCGCTTGACTTTTATTTATGTTCCTCCTCTCTTTTATTTCTTGACCCCCCTTCTGTTATATTTGAGCCTATGCAGGATGAGTCTCCACAGGTACTTCAGGAGGACATGGAGCTTTTTGCTCAAGTCAATGATGAGTGTGTCCTTTTATGCGAGGAGGTTGATCCCTCCTCCATTAAGGAAGCCTCATTCATTGCCTTCTCCTCCTACAGTCCTGCTGTGGATGATACCTTGCTAGGCAAGGATTTATTTTGTGGTGGGATGAGTGAGGACCAGGCCTCCTCCTCTTCTTACTTCCTATTCCCGCTACCTGTGACGAGCAGGTATTTTTATTTAGGTAGAGGGGTGACTGCTCTGTCTCCGTATCGGTACCGCTACCGATACGCATATTAGAACAGTTACCTGTGCACTTTTCTTTTCATAGGCCTATAAGCTAGAATTGTATAAAACTTGAATAAGTCATGCTGGGATGACAATAACCCCAGTAGTTATCTTACTTTTTCTGCATTTTTATTTCTTCTAATCATGTTTAGTTAGCTGTAGATTATTTTAGTTAGTCTTTTTCTGTTTCTCTTGTTTTTGCGGAGCTGACTCCTGCAGGTATCTTCTCTGGATGGCGGATGCTGCAGCTTAGTCTGGGTTTAAACGCCAATCTTCTGGTATGCTCACTTGCTGAGCATTGGGTACTCTCTTCCCCTAGCCCTATGCTGATTTTCATGTCATATGTTTTGTGGATTGTTTAGTTTAAGTCTGGGGGAGAGTAGTTTTGTTTACCCGCTCACGCGCACTATTGCACTGCATGCTAGAAGATTCCATTTAAAATGTTTTGTTTATTTACATTGCACACCACATCACCCACTTGAGCGCGTACTCATCTGTTTGCCTGCTCTGTTGTGAATTTAATTCTTCTGCTTATTTGGGAAAGTCTAGGTGATGGCTTAGGATTATGTAGCAGAGTAAAATGTTGACTCTAGCAGTGCTCCTAGTCGAGTGCTCGGTTGCATAGAAATTTGTGTAGATTAGATTTCTCTTTATACTTATGGTTTTATATTTTTTTCTATTCGTGTAAATGTTGTTTACTCTACTCAAATGGTGAATCTGGTGTGAATCAAACGGTAGCGTAGGGATGTGTGTAAACGATCGCTAGATTCGTATTGCTTGAGTCGGGAGAAAGGAGAATCTTTCTCGGTGGCTAGAACTTGCCCCAAGCGATTCTTGAAGCATGGGTATACGGTTAGTCAATTGCGTGAATGTGATATAGGCCATCATCTTGGCCCGGTTGAGCCTTTGTGCCATTCCTATCATCATTTCCTCGCTAGCCCAATTGTGCCTACCCCATTCTTTTGGTTCAGCCCCACTATTGTTCACCAAAGCCTAAACTCCAATCCTAGTCGCACACCCAAAAAGCAAGCATTTTGTTTCAATTTCAAATTGGTGGTGTTGATTATGGTAGTACATTGTGAAAATGTGGTTGTGCATCTTTGAAAAGTTGCTGAAATTGTTAAAGAAAGATAAAGAAAAGAAGAAAAAGATTTGAAAAGAAAAAAAAGAATGAAAAGTTTAATTGAAAAAAATCTGTTTGAGATTTATATTTGGGAGTAGGCGGTGCACACACCCATGCGTCTAAGTCTAAGTCTGGGGGTGTGGTGCATCCGCGTGTTTTGTGGCCACTTGGATAATGTTATGCATTTGCTCATTTGGGTTTAGTTTTGAACCATCGTCTTTATCATTGTATACCTCACCTAAACCCAAGCCCCATTTAAAACCTAAAGTCCTATTGATTCACGCATTTGAGTCAAACCAGTGCCGTGGAGAGAATGTGACCGGGCTAGCCTATGGTCACCGACACTGATGGATTTCAGTGGAGTTTTTCCCGCATCCCGATCTTGGGCAATGCTCGTCTCAGCGTTTAGCTTACTTTCTCCGTATGCATGACCGAACGATTCACCGCTGTTCACCATTTTGAGTAGTTGTAATATGCTTTTACTCTTTTAGAAATATATAAACTGTTTATATAATCAGAAATCTTCTCTACTATTCTTCTTATGCACGTGAGCATGCGACTTCGCATGGTACTCTGTATTGTAGTTTTAAGCCATCTACTGTTCTTTCCTAGTTCGCTTAGAATTTGTTTGCTCAGGACGCGCAAACAGTGCTCAAGGCACATGATAGGAACCAAGAGTCTTCTGCAGGAATACACTGCTGTGAAGAATGGACCTAAGGTTATCTTTGGTGGATCTGAAAAAGGCATCACCAGAGGTTATGGTATGATATCCAATGGCATAGTCTCAATCACAAGGGTGGCTTATGTTGAAGGTTGCAACACAACCTTATAAGCATAAGTCAACTATGTCACTTGGGCTATGTCATTGAATTCCACAATGATAAGTGCTTGATCAAGAAGTCAAAGGACTTAGAGATCATTCTCTCAGGCACTAGGAGTGGGAATTTTTATTGTTTAAATTTTATATGCAATTTTTCTCTATCTCCTGTGTGACTTGTGGCTAATGAAAGCGAGTCTCTATGTGTTCAATCGCACAGGAGACTTGCTCACATTAACTACAAGACAATGTATTGGCTATTTTTTAAAAACCTTGTTTGAAATAGTCCTAATTTGAAATGTATTAAAAGTGGTCTCTGTCATGCATGCCAAATGGGCAAGCAAACTAGGGCCACCTTTAAAAGCATTGGCTCCAAAGACACTGAAAGAAGTCTTTATCTATTACACATGGACTTGTTTGGTCCTTTGCTAATTTAGAGCCTATGTGGGAAGTTGTATACTTTGTGATTGTGGATGATCACTCAAAGTATACATGGGTATTCTTCCTTAAGAAGAAATCTGATACTTTAGATATCTTTATAAACCATGTTAAGGTAATCCTGAATGAACTCCAATGTACTGTTGTGAAGACTAGAACTGACCATGGTACAAAATTTCAATCTGGGGAAATGACAAGGTTTTGTCAAGAATTAGGTATCACCCAAGAATTCTCCTCCTCAAGGACTCCATAGAAAAATGGTGTGGCTGAGAGGAGGAATAGGACCTTGATTAAAGCTGGGAGAACATTGCTTAGTGACTCTTCACTTCCAGAATATTTCTGGGCTGAGGTAGTCAATACTGCTTGTTATGTTCTCAATAGAGCATCCATCAATAAGGCCCTAGGTATAACCCCTTATGAGATTCTGAAAGGCAAACAACCAACTATTTCATACTTTAGTATCTTTGGTTACAAATGCTACATTTTAAATAATGGAAAATCTCAGTTAACAAAGTTTGCTGAAAAATGCAATGTATGGGTTCTTGATGGATATAGCTCACATAGCAGGGCCTACAGAGTATTCAACAAGAAAACTCATGTTGTAGAAGAGTCTATGCATGTCGTATTTGATGAGACTAGCCTGCTTTATAAGAGCTGGTCCAATTCTCCTATTTTGACAGGTGATAAATAGAAAATGTAGGATATGTCTCTCCAAGACATACCCAACACAAGCAAGATCAATTCAGAGGTTGTTATTCCTGAAGATGAAGATCAGCAAGCTGCTGAAGAAGCTGCTCTTCCAGAAGAAGAGTTGCAGATTGTTGATAGGTTGCTTGCAGCAAACATGCACCTAAGGGATCATCCAAGAAATCAAATTATTGGAGATGAAAACCAAGGAGTGTTCACCAGAAGTAGGGCTCACAATGAAGCTTTATTCTTGAGCTTTCTATCATAGATGGAGCCCAAGAAATTTGAAGAAGCAAATGAAGATACCTTCTGGATTCAAGCAATGCAAGAAGAGATGCTTCAGTTCAAGAGGTGCAAGGTGTGGAAATTGGTTCCAAAGCCTCAAGGACACAACATCATTGGCACCAAGTGGATCCACAGGAACAAGCTTAATGAGAATACCACCATCATCAAAAACAAGGCTAGACTGGTGGCCAAGGGGTACACACAAGTAGAAGGAATTGACTTTGATCAAACCTTTGCCCCAGTTGCAAGGTTAGAAGCAATAAGGCTATTCCATGTCTATGCTGCCCACAAAGGGTTCAAAGTGTACCAGATGGATGTCAAATCAACATTTCTGAATGATAATCTAAAGGAAGAGGTATATGTGGAGCAACCCTCATGTTTTGTTCACCCAACCCTTTCCTCTCATGTTTATTTGCTTAGGAAATCACTATATGGTCTAAAGCAATCCCCTAGGGCTTGGTATGAGACCTTGTCTAGCTTTCTCATCAATAATAAGTTCTTGAGGGGAAAGATAGACAGTACATTGTTTCTTAGGGAAACAAAGGGCAAAAGTCTCCTAGTCCAAATTTATGTTGATGACATAATTTTTGGGTCTACCAATGACATCTTTTGCAAAAGGTTTGTCAACCTTATGCAGGGGGAGTTTGAGATGAGCAGTATGGGAGAGCACAAGTACTTCTTAGGCATCCAAGTGAAACAGTCTGATGAGGGGATTTTCATCTCTCAGACCAAGTACATTAGGGAGCTTATTAAGAAGTTTGGGATGGAATCAGCTTCCACCATGACTCCCATGGGGTCCAATATTTCCCTGGATAAGGATGTAAAGGGTAAGCCCTTTGATGAATCCATGTACAAGTGCATTATTGGCTCACTTATGTATCTAACTACAAGTAGACCGGACATTATGTATTTTACATGTGTTTGTGCTAGGTACCAAGCATTCCCTAAGGAATCTCCTTACTCAGCTACAAAGAGGATTTTGAGATACCTTAAGGGTAGCCAACATCTTGGCCTTTGGTACCCTAGGAATAATGATTTTGAAATGATTGGCGTTTCAGATGCAGATTTTGAAGGATGGAAGGAAGATAGGAAAAGCACAAGTGGGACTTGTCAATTCTTAGAAAGGAGGTTGATATCATGGAGCAACAAGAAGCATACCAGTATGGCTATATCCATTGCTGAGTCTGAATATATTGTTGTAGGGAGCTGTTGTGCACAACTATTGTGGATACAACATCAGCTAGAGGATTACAACCTCAAGGTAAGTAATTCTCCCTTCTATTGTGACTCATTCAGTGCTATCTAAATAGCTAAGAATCCTGTCTCACATAGCAGGACTAAGCATATAGAGATAAGATATCATTTTATTAGAGAGCATGTTGAAAGTAAAGATATATGTCTTGAATTTCTCCCCACTAACAAACAAGTAGCTGATATCTTTACTAAGCCATTGGATGAGGCAAAGTTCAATGCTTTTAAAATTGAGCTTGGCATGTTAAATCTAGAATAGACTTAATCATGTTATATTATCTATCTTGCTAATTCCTTAGCTTTATTAAAACATGTAAACATGTATCACAAGCGATGATAGGATAAGTTGTTATCTAAAACACTTAGTAGCATGTTTAGGACTAAAATATTCCTAATTATATAGTTCACTGATAGGCAGTGAGGTCAGTTGAAACAGTTGAGAAGGTTTCAACTAAACCGTTGATACAGCTGAGAAGGTCTCAGCGGATCCGTTGAGATGGCTAAAACTGTCTCAGCGGTTGGCAATACCTTATCCCAGCGGATTATAACTCCATCTCAACGGTTCTGCTGAGACTGGCTGGTTATATTAAATTATTCCCTAATTGACATGTCAGCAATATAAAATCAAATGAATTGATTAGTCTAATCAACATCTATCATTATGTCAAATCTAAACCTAAGATAAGCCTCTATAAATAGGAAATTATTGATTAAATAAATTACAATCCTTTTTAACCCTAGCCGGCGAGACGAACCCTTTTCCCTCCCGTCTCAGCGACTTGTTCTTGAGAAGAAATGGTGCCAAAGATGACAAAGGATCTCCAGGAAGGTTATGAGATCGTTAGGAATGGATTTCAACATGACCCAGCAGAGATTAAAGAAGTTATTCAACATCTAACTGACCAAGGATTAGAATAACTCCTATCTGAGCCATGTGTAATTCTCAGAACTGAAGTTTTGGAATTCTACAACAGTGCCAAGGTGTCATCCTCTACTTAGTCAGTTAAGGCTAAGATTGGAAGTATAAAAATAAAGATATCTCCAAGGGAAATGGAGAAGGCTCTTCAACTGACATCTTGCAGTCAAGATGAAGAAGCAGAAGTCTCTGAAAAGGATAAGGACAAGGCCCTCTAGTGGTGTGAATATAGTGATGTCAAGACTGAGCAAGAGGAAATTCTTCTATATAAGAGGCAATATGCTCTCTTATATAGTTGGCAAGGCACTATTGTGCAAGCCTGGATCACATGACACTATTTCCAAACACATGTTTGAATTGATGTCAAGTGTAATTTTAAAGAAGAAGACATCATGGGCAGCTGTCATATTTCAAAGAATAAGAGAATGTCTGCAGGCCCCCAACCTAGGCAGAATTCTCTCATTATACCTTCTGAACACATACCCAGAAGAGTTTGACAAGTCAAAAGGTTCCAACCTCCATTATCTGAAAAGGATGGATATCAAGACCTTGGACAGGTTCTCCAGGGTGCTCCCATGAGCCAACCCTCTGATCCCAAGGAGAAGAAGAAAATTTTAGTCAAAGGGCTGAGGAAAGAGAGAATAGTCTGCTCAGATTCTGGGTCAGAGGCAGAAGACAATGTGCCATCTGAGGACAATCAAGGTCCATCCAGCAGTCCACCCAAGTATGATCAAGAAGGAGACCATGACACTGAAGGTCATGAAGGCCATGCGGCTGAGAAAGAGCATGATAAAGAAAAGGATGATGCTGCTGAGAAAGAGCATCAGAAAGATCAGGATACTGCTGCTGCTGATGTTGCTGATAAAAGTGTTCAGCATGTTCAATCCTCTTCAGAAGATCTTGAGGATGATAACCAAGGAGACACTACTGCTGATCTACAGGGTAAGATTGATGCAATTATATCAAATCTAGAGAATAGATATAAGCTAATCCCTCTTGAACCAGCGGATTACTGGTGAGATGATTTTGAAGATGATAATGGCCCATCTGAGGGGGAACAGCAGAAGAGAGCTTCTGATAAGTAAGATGAAGGTGCTCCAAATGAGGGGGAACAAACAAAGATGGATGTTGAATCCCAAACTAGTGATAAAGTTGAGGGGGAGCACTTCCCTACTCAAGCTGAGGGGGGCATGACAAGCAGAGAATGGAGCCATTGGCAGTAGTACCTGAAGATCATGCCTCGACAACTGCAGTATCACATGATATGCTCCTAAGCTCAATAAGTTCACTAATTGAAGGTCAAATGACTTCAATTGAGGATTATATTTATAATTCTATCCTTACTGTAACGATAGGAGTCATGGATGAAATTAAGGATATTATGGAAGAAGCTGCCTTCCTTAATAAACAAATGACAAAATGGTTTGATGATAAAAAATTGTTGTTTTAGGATTTTATGAATTTAAGAGATTTGTTGTTGATGTTCTCCAATTCTATATTCGATGAAGGCAAGCGTACCTTATCATCTATAGTATAGTCACTTAAGAAAAATATCAAGGTCATATTAAACACGGGTCTGTCGAGTACTTCTACTTCGAGAAAGCTAACTATTACTTTATAGGAGAATGTGGAGGAAAAGAAATAATTAAAGCTAAAACAAAAGAGAACAAATAAAAAGAAAACTATTGGGAATATTTCCCTCAATGTTCCCTTGATTTGAAAAAACATCACACTCAATGTTAAGTACATTTGTATTTGATAAACCCTATTTTGTATCATGCTAAAGTATGGTTAGGTTATTCCAAGAAGTGGAATATGTTCAAAGGTCTAAATGCCAAAACCGCTGAGACATCCTCTCAGTCTAAGCTGAACCACTAAGACAAGGCCAGGCGCCGCTGAGATGGAGTCTAGGTTTGTTGAGCTGCAGATAGAGGAAAACCGTTGAGATGGTTGTCTGTCTCAGCAGAGCCTCTAAGACGAAGACAGATGTTGCCACTGAGTCTGAAGACTGTCTCAGTCCAACTGCTGAGATAGATTCAAATATGAATAAAGCAATGGCGCGATCTATTTTTGCGCAAGTAGGGGAAAAGCAAAGATACACATTTGTCAGATGTCCATGCTATGTCAGGGGCTTCTAATAGTCGTTGAAAGTAATGAGGAAGTATAAAAGAAGATGTTTGGTCAAAAGTGAGAGCATTGTTCCGTTGCAAGAGCTGTATTGTATGTTGCAAGGCTGATCTTCTTCAAGCCTCCTGAAAGGGCATTATCTCAAGAAAAAACTCAACTCTGCGGGGAGATAAGTTTGTTTTTCCTGAATCAATCAAAAAGAATAAGTAGATCTTCAACTTTGCTGAAGGAGAAGATCAAGGAGAAACAAGACATGTAGCTGCTGCTTCACAGTCCTGTTTCAGCACAACAGAAGAAAAGATCTGAAGGTTAACTTTATACAGTCTTCTGTTATAATATTCACTCAATATTTATCTATAAGTCCCTTGTGCCTGAGTTGTATGGCTGATTAGCCTGAGTGTAGAGTTGTACTCCCAGCTTAAGTGTAAGATCTTTATGAAGATTTGAGGTAGGACTTCTTGATAGGTCTGAGGTAGGAAATCAGGAGATTTCTGAGTTGTAGGAGTTGGAGAACTCTGAGCTTGTAGGGTTGTTGAGCCTAAGGTAAGGTTTGGAGAAAACCTGAGAGATTATGAGGAATCTGAGTTGTAAGCTTTTGAAGCTGAGTTGGAGGTGTTGGCCATGTCTAACTCATTGTTAGAAGGGTGAAGGGGGAAAGAGGACTACTCAAGACACCCTATCTTGAGGAACCTATATATATATATATATGCTTGTGTGCTTTCTATGTGTTTGCTTATAATTCTTATATTCACTAAAAACAACTAGGTTAAAGAAGTAAGAAAAGAAAGTGACCTATCCCCCCCCCCCCCTCTAGGTGAGCTAGACTACTACCTATAAACTATCAAGTGGTATTAGAGGGAGGTTGGTCAAAAAGGACATAACTGTCTGACCAGATCCTATAAAGGAGTAATCTTATCTGAATCCAATGGATTCCACTGGATTGCAGAAGGAGATGGGATCTATGAAGTTGCCCATATGCAACAATGAAAACTTTGGCCTATGGAAGAAAAGGGTAAGGCTGTTCATGGAAGCCTCGGACCCTAGGATCTACATTGAAAGGAGACTTAGTTCTTATATTATTAAAAGGACTTGTTTAGGTTTTACTTCAAAGTAAATGATATATATATAAATATATATGAGTGTTGATTTAGAGATTAAATCAAACAGTAGAAGGGAATATAAAACACAACACAGCAATTGGAAATAAAACAACAAGCAAACCACAAAGTAAACAAGCAATCCAGATGACACAAGGAAATATAGTAGTTCCCCAAAACCTGGGTACATCTACTCTTCTACCCACTGGTAGGAATCCACTAGGAGGTTTTTGATCAGGTGCCCTCACACCAATGGAGGTTTGACCAGGTGCCCAAATCACCAATAATCTTTTGATAAGATGCTTAAAAACCAATGGAGCTTTTGATCAGGTGATCAAACCAAGATGTAGGTTTTTGCTAAGGTGCCCTGTCACTAGGAGTAAACTTTTGAAGGGAGTTTTAACCCTTTACAAGAAGGGAAGGAATAAAAGAAAACAGAAAAAGGTTTGTTGTTCTTATATTATGTTGAGAAGACTCTTGATGAAGATGTTGAAGAGAGCTCCCCCTGTCTGATTTAGATTGATGATATCTTATGGATAGAGCTCCTTCTCTTGATTGCAATAACTTCTTCTTCTTCTTCTTGCAATTTAGATCACGAGCAATTGATAGTGTTTGGTGTCTCAGAATGTATATGATCTGCAAGAAAGAGGTTAGGCAAAAAGAAGATGTAATATAAATTTGATCTGCTTCTTTTTGCTCCTCTGTTTTTCTCCTTCTTCATTTTCATGTACAGCAAGTGTTAATATATTCTGTCTAAAATCTTCCTGTTATATTGTACAACAATGTAATATATATATATGATCTGTCGAGAGAAACAACAGTATATAATATGCTATATATAAAAAATGATCTGCTGTATATTATCTTCTGTCGTATATAAGAAGTTGTTGTCTTCTTTCGGCTAATTTGAATCCTTGCCGACAGAAGAGAAAAGAATTAATGTCTCTTTCTTTTCCCAGATCCTCGAGCAGACAAATTGTCGTCTTTGGCTTTTGCAACGACTATATCTTTTAATGCTGCAACAGCTGTATTGTTAAATAATAAAGGCAGCAATAAATATATATAGCAATATAAAATATTTCTGTATTTCGTCGATCTCATCTTGATTCGTTGACCTGTTAATTTCATTCTTCGAACGGAATGATTAAATAATCGAACTGAACATATTATAATAATTCATCGAGCGCCTCACTGAAGGTTCGTCGATCTCCTCTTTTCGTCGACCGCTGATCTGAGAATTCTGTTCGTCGACCGCTGTTATATTGCTGTTCGTCGACCGCTGTTATAATATAATTCTTAGAGCACCGTTCGACATTCGCAGAGCGCCGTTCGACAATCGCAGAGAATATGTATAATATAATTCTTCTCTTATTTTCTGCCTATTAAATATATATTTATATTTCTTAGTATATTATTCATATATATATATATATTCTTTTCAGCCTTCTAACTTAATAGGATATTTAATCTAAGTTATAAGATATATAATGAAATAAACTTAGACATTAAAGGTGGATCCTAACTCAAATCAAAACTAAGGTTCCAACAATCTCCCCCTATTTGAGTTGGGATCCTAATCCAAATTAAGACTAGGTTCTAACAATCTCCCTCTATTTGGTTTAGGATTCATAAGCATAAAAAGTCTTTGAAGCTTAAGGGTCAGAGATTATTTATTTTTCTTATAAAACTAAGTAATTTCAGATTTCATAGATTTTAATTTAAATAGGAATTTAAATGAAATGAATTGCTGGCTATTATAGGATTCTAAAAATTTTAAAATCAAAAAGACATTGCCTGAGAGCTTCTTTCTATAGAATCCCCTTAATCAGAAGAGACTCACACTCAAAGCTCTGATCATTTCTGATCTATGCTATTTGAGTAGAATGCTCAAACTGATTTTAGAGAAAATCTGGAAGAATGTGAAGTCTATCTGACAATGTTTTAAGATAAAAAAATTCAAGAGAATCATATAATTGCTGTTTAATTATAAGTGTTTTAAAATAGGTTAAAACAAATGCTTTATAATTAGATATGTTGGTCTTTTTATTTCATTGAAATACAAATTTAAAAAATTTCTTTGTTGTTGCTGATCATAAATTTTTCTTTTTCTTTAAAAGTTTGTTTAAAGTTATCAGCTTTAACTAACTTATTTTTTAAACAGATAATGTGTTCTGCAGATGTTTTTAAATCTTCTTTAGATTCATCAGAAATTAATTTGTTTATTATTAGCTCTTTACTGATTCTGTTTTCAGAATTTATTAAACCTGGACATGGTGAGTTGAAAACAGATTAAAACATATCAGAGGTAAAAATAAGAATTAAAGTTACCTCAACTACCTTTTCTTCATCAGATTCTGCATCAGATTTGTAGTTTGAGCCATATATTGCCATCATGCAGAAAGATTTGGCTTTTTGTTCTTCCTCTTCTTCTTCCTTAATTAGAGTAGTTGATGGTTCTGCATCAAAAATGATGTTAGTGGAAGAGGAAGAAGATGGTTCATTTACCATCCTTGAGAGGGAGTTCCAGATGCTCCTTGCTGAAGTGCAGTCAGCCACTTTAAGAAGAATGTCATCAGACATTGATTTAGCCAATATCTCTGTGGTTATGGCATCAACACTGATCAACTTTTCTTGATCATCAGATGTTCCTGTCAAAACAGATTTATAGATATCTTCATCTATTGCATTCATATATAGCTTAATTCTAGCTTGCCATAAATCAAATCTATCCAAATTACATAAAGGTGGATCTGAAAAAGAAAAATCTGCTAGTGCCATTTAAAAAAAAAACTTTTAAAAACAAATAAGAACTAAGTGATCTTTGTGATTTCAGGTGTTAGCCTGTGTGAAAAATCAACCTGCTTTGATACCAATTGAAAGGAGAGTTAGTTCTTATATTATTAAAAGGTCTTGTTTAGGTTTTACTTCAAAGTAAATGATATATATAAATATATATGAGTGCTGATTTAAAGATAAAATCAAACAGTAGAAGGGCATATAAAACACAGCACATAAATAGGAAATAAAACAACAAGCAAACCACAAAGTAAACATGCAATCCAGATGACACAAGGAAATATAGTAGTTCCCCAAAACCTGGGTTCATCTATTCTTTTACCCACTGGTAGGAATCCACTAGGAGGTTTTTGATCAGGTGCCCTCACACCAATGGAGGTTTGATCAGGTGCCCAAATCACCAATAAGCTTTTGATAAGGTGCTTAAAAACCAAGGGAGCTTTTGACCAGGTGCTCTAACCAAGATGTAGGTTTTTGCTAAGGTGCCCTGTCACCGGGAGTAAACTTTTGAAGGGAGTTTTAACCCTTTACAAGATGGGAAGGAGTAAAAGAAAACAGAAAATGGTTTATTGTTCTTCTCTTATGCTGAGAAGACTCTTGATGAAGATGTTGAAGAGAGCTCCCCCTGTCTGATTTAGATTGATGATAGCTTGTGGATAGAGCTCCTTCTCTTGATTGCAATAACTTCTTCTTCTTCTTGCAGTTTAGATCCTGAGCAATTGATAGTGTTTGGTGTCTCGGGATGTATATGATCTGCAAGAAAGAGGTTAGGCAAAAAGAAGATGTAATATATATTTGATCTACTTCTTTTTGCTCCTCTGTTTTTCTCCTTCTTCCTTTTCCTGTACATCAAGTGTTAATATATTCTGTCTAAAATCTTCCTGTTATATTGTACGACAATATAATATATATATATGATCTGTCGAGAGAAACAGTAGTATATAATATGCTATATATAAAAAATGGTCTGCTGTATATTATCTGCTGTCGTATATAAGAAGTTGTTGTCTTCTTTCGGCTAATTTGAATCCTTGCCGACAGAAGAGGAAAGAATTAATGTCTCTTTCTTTTCCCAGATCCTCGAGCAGACAAATTGTCGTCTTTGGCTTTTACAACGACTATATCTTTTAATGCTGCAACGACTGTATTGTTAAATAATAAAGGAAGCAATAAATATATATAGCAATATAAAATATTACTTTATTTCGTCGATCTCATCTTGATTCGTCGACCTGTTAATTTCATTCTTCGAACGGAATGATTAAATAATTGAACTGAACATATTATAATATTTCGTCGAGCGCCTCACTGAAGGTTCGTCGATCTCCTCTTTTCGTCGACCGTTGATCTGACAATTCTGTTCGTCGACCGCTGTTATATTGCTGTTCGTCGACCGCTGTTATAATATAATTCTTAGAGCGTCGTTCGACATTCGCAGAGCGCCGTTCGACATTCGCAGAGAATATGTATAATATAATTCTTCTCTTATTTTCTGCCTATTAAATATATAGATATATCTATATTTCTTAGTATATTATTTATATATATATATATATTCTTTTCAGCCTTCTAACTTAATAGGATATTTAATCTAAGTTATAAGATATATTATGAATTAAACTTAGACATTAAAGGTGGATCCTAACTCAAATCAAAACTAAGATTCCAACAATCTCCCCCTATTTGAGTTGAGATCCTAATCCAAATTAAGACTAGGTTCTAACAATCTCCCCCTATTTTGTTTAGGATTCCGAAGCATAAAAAGTCTTTGAACCTTAAGGGTCAGAGATTATTTATTTTAATTTTAAAACTAAGCAATTTCAGATTTCCTAGATTTTAATTTAAATAGGAATTTAAATGAAATGAATTGCTGGCTGTTATAGGATTCTAAAAATTTTAAAATCAAAAAGACATTGCCTGATATCCGATATAGGTCGTGGTTGAGACGTGGGCTATCGGATATCCGATAGCACTGTCGGATATCCGTTAGCTAAGGTAACTGCTGCACATCCTGGCGTTATTGGAAGATCGTGGGCTGTCGGAAATCCGTTAGCGATATCGGAAATCGACAGCTCTTAACCGTTGAGCAGAGATCGGAGAAACGCGCTGTCGGAAATCCGATAGGGCTGTCGGAAATCCGATAGCTCCAAAATCTGGAAAATTGATATTTTGCTCCAATTGAAAACATGTTATTCTTGCACCTATAATCTGCACACCATTAATCAAAAATAGGATCAAATACATTCGGGATTTGTTATTCTCAAACCGGACGAGTGCGGAACGCATGCTCTAACAAAAGGTTCTTTAGGATAGTCAATGAACTAAGGACATATGACAGGGTATTCAGTGACTATGAGATAAATGATAAGTTCCTAAGATCTCTAACTAGGACTGGGACACAAAGATATGTGCCATCAGGGAAGTGGCAAACCTGGGTGAAACACCTACCCACACATTGTTTGGGAAGCTGCTCTCTTATGAGATGCAGCTCTCTGCAAGGAAGGAGGATGACACATCCTCCAGGACTCATGCAAGGAAAAGGACAGTGGCCCTCAAGGCTGGGGGATCCAAGAAGAGCAAGGCAAGGATGCCTACTCCTCCAAGGAAGGATGCATGCTCAGAAAATTCTGAGTCCAGCCCATCTAAAAGCAGCTCTTCTGATGAGGAGTTTGATGCCTTCTTAAGGCATTTCAAGAAAATGATGTGGAGGAAGCAATGGAAGAGCAAGCCTTCATCCTCCTCACATTCTAGGAAGGATCTCACCAGATCAGACAAGCAGCACTCCAAGGGTGACAGGTATGACCCTAAACATGCTAACATATTTCATCTAATGTTATATGCTTCTGCTGTAGCAAGCCTGGACATGTCATTGCTGATTGTCCAATCAAAATAAAGGAGAAAGGTGATAAGAAACATCATCACCAAAAGCAAAAGAAAAGGTGAAAAATCTTTCCTAGAAAAGAAGGGGAAGAGCTGGAGTGTATATGAGTCCTCAACCTCAGATTCAGATGAAGAGGAGAAAGCCTACATTGGGCAATTTGCTGCAGAAGAGGATGAAGACTTTCCTTTTGCAAGGATTGAAATCAAGGCCCCTCTGTCACATTCAGACAGTGACATAGAGGAGGATGAAGACATACACGAAGACCATGGGCTGATGGCTCTAACAGAAGATGAGGACAATCAAATCAATTCAGATAATGAGCAGGTACTAATCCATTGCATTTCTTCTTCTGATTATGAGACAAGCCCAGAATCTGAAGCACCTTCATTTATTGGTAGAAGTGACTCATAATCTGAGGAAGATGTCAATCAATTGATTGACAGGTATGGTGCTCTCTTGGATGCTCTAAAAAAGAGCAAGAAGTTGGCCAAGAGGCAAGCCCAAGAAATTGCTTCACTTAAGTTGGTTGAGAAAGAGTGCACTGAGTCACCTACTCTGGTGGCCCAGATGTGTAGAGAGATAAACCAACTCAAGGAGATAACAATTGTTCAATTGAGAACCATATCCCAAAATAACAAGGTCATCAAGTACCTTAAGGAGAAGCTTCTCAAAGAAAAGAGCCTAGTGGCTCAATTCTCCAAGCCCAAATCAATGCTTCCAATTATTTACACATTTTCTTCTCAAACCAATAAAAGAGGACTAGGGTTCAATAAAATGTAAGTGGGAGAAGGGAGTGGAGAAAAAAGCAAGGTTATGGCTAAGCCTCATACCACCTTTCAAAAGGTGTTACTTCCCTCTAACAGTATAACCATGACAGCATGTATGGTCACTTGAAGAATGGAAGCCCCTATAGGAAGGAAAACACTCCCTCCCATAGTAGAAGAAAGGGCATGGGGATGAGTGTTATGAAGGCTCCCCATGAAGAAATTCAAATGGCCCAACCTGGACTATTTGTTTTTGGTACTTCAACTCCATCATTCAAGAGTAAGGAAGCAAGCTCTTCCAAGTTCATTCCAGCAAAGAACATGACTGTTGTCAAATCTATAGACAGGCCTGACAGCTCTGTGTCTGATGCCATCAAAACTTGTCTAGCTTCCAAGCTAAGGAAAGCTGATGTCATTAAGACAATGGCTGCTATGACTATCTACAGATTAACCTTCAGCCAGATCATTGCTGAAAGGTACAAGAAGAATGTTGTTGTCTCCACTCCTGAACACAAACATGGTAATGCTCATTTCACCTCAAGAAATGTTCAGAAAAGGAGATACAACATTCATGAATGTTGGTACTGTGGTAAGGTGGGACACTTTGCTATAGTTTGTTGGAACAATCCTAAAGTGTCAAGTGCAAAGAAGAGCCTTCCTGAAAAGGGTGCAGCAGGTGTGACATCATCTTATCATGATAATAAGAACCTAGGACCCAAAGTTAATTGGGCTCCTAGGGGTAATGAAATTCTATATTGCAGGATAGTTCAAGTACCATCCTTAAACAAATATGGTACATGGACAGTGTGTGCTCAAGACACATGACACGTACCATAAGACTTCTACAGGACTACACAGTTGTAAAGAATGGACCTAAAGTTATATTTGGTGGATCTGAAAAGACAGTCACCAAAGGATATGGTATGATCTCCAATGGCATAGTCTCAATCACAAGGGTAGATTATGTTGAAGGGTTGCAACACAACCTTGTAAGCATAAGTCAACAATGTGACCTAGGCTATGTCATTAAATTCCACAATGACAAGTGCTTGATCAAAAAGACAAATGACTTAGAGACCATTCTCTCAGGCACTAGGAGTGGGAATGCATATTGTTTAGATTTTATTTGTTATAATTCCCTATCCTCTGTGTGTCTTGTATCAAATGAAAGTGAGTCTCTTTGTGTTCAATGGCACAAGAGACTTGCCCACATTAACCACAAGACAATGTATAGACTATTTTCTAAAAACCTTATTAGGAATAGTCCGAACCTAAAATGTATTAAAAGTGGTCCTTGTCATGCTTTATAATGGGTAAGCAAACTAGGGCCACTTTCAAATGTGTTGGACCAACCCTATTACTGATTTGGCCTAGGATCACTATCTGTTTATTAGGACAAAGTTGACCCCAATGTATAGTCAATGGGTCAAGAGTTTAGGCTGATAGAACTTAAGAAAAGACAAGCTTTCTTTATTCGACAAACTCTATACTGCGTTCGATGAACGGCTTGCTCTCTGCGTTCGACGAATGGCTTACACTCTGCGTTCGACGAACGTCTTGCTTCTATCTCAGCGTCTCAGTGGTTGTTGAACCTCGTCTCAGTGGTCGACGATCTTATTCAGTCTCAGCGTCTCAGCGGCTCAGCGGTCGACAAAATTATCCAGTCTCAGCGGCCGACGATTTTGCTCAGTTTAGCGGTCGACGAATTTGCCCGTTCGACGAACTCAGCTCTGCGTTCGAAGAATAAGTATTAGATGTTTAGATCGACGAAAGTTCTTCTCAGCTCAACTAATTAAATTCTTCCAGCCAGATTCAGTTGAGGTCGACGAACTCAACATTGTGTTCGACGAACATCTTGAGATCGACGAAAATCTTGAGATCGACGAAAATTATTGAGATCAATGAATTCTTATTTCAGTTCAGAACTTCAGAAAGATTATTCTTATTTCATTCTCTGAACACAGATCGTCTACAACAATGGATCTATATTCCAGATAAGACAAGATTTCTGCCTTACTTATTATATTCCTTTCTATTCTCTTCTTCCAAGATTATAGCTGTTGACATTTAATGGAAAAGGAACATTTCACGGAAAAGGAATTAAGTATTCTGCAGAATCATTTTGGTTACCTTTGTAGTCCCAAGAAGGATTTATTACAGATTATTCTATTCCTTATTATATTGATTTGAATTTCAAATCAAAGATATTATCACAAAAAAGGAAGAAGATAGAGTTTTTACAGGACAACATTACATAACATATTAAAGATTCACTGTACAGGAATAAGTCGAGAGGAAGAAGAAAGAATAATAAAGAAAAACCTTTATAGATCTTCTTCTTCCTCAAGCAGCAATTTCATTCACTGAGAACAACATCAACACCTTCTCTCAGTATTTCTGCTGCAAGATCAGATCTTCAAAAGAGCAATAAATAATCTGAGAAACATTTGTCTCTCAGATTCATCAGCTATCAGGAAGATATAAGAAATCTCTTTCAAGTGAAATCTCCATTCTCAAGCTGTCAACAAATCTCAATCAGACAAAGGAGCTTTACAACATCATCAATCCACTAGTCTTCTCTCAGAATATTGATAGAGAAGAACATCTAACCCTTCTTATCCCCTCTTGTAAAGGGTTATAACTCCCTTCAAAAGTTAACCCATTGGTGGCAGGGCACCTGAGCAAAAACCTGTGGTTTGGTTAGAGCACCTGATCAAAAGCTCACTTGGTGTGTGGACACCTGAACAAAAACCCCTTGGTGATAGGGCACTTGATCAAAAACCTAGTGGATCCTACCAAGTGTGGTAGAAGAGTAGACGTACCCAGGTTTATTGGGGAACTACTATAAAAATACTTGTGTCCTCTGTGTTGTCTATTTTCTGTGATGTGCTGTGTGCTGATTTGTTTTATTTAGTTTTTATAAATCACTCTGCTATATACATATATATATATCACTATTTTACTTCAGTTATAAAATTAAGTGAAAAGTTTTTAATACTCTATTCACCCCCCTCTATAGTAAATCTAAGATCTAACCTCTCCTTCAATTGGTATCAAAGCGTGGTGGATTATATCAATCACTTTCAACTGATATCAATTGCACTTTCAATTGTAATCAGAGGGTTGTTGATTGTTATACAGACTAACACCTGAATCATAAAGATCAATTAGATCTTAAATTTATTTTAGACTTTTTTTTCTGTTAAAAACTCATGGCACAGAACAAAGAATATTCAAGCACGGGACCTCCTATGTGCAATCTAAATAAGTTTTCATTATGGAAAGCAAGGATTAGACTATATATAAACTCTATTGATGAAGATATTTTCAATGTCATTTTGACAGGACCTTCAACTTCATCAACATCAACAAATGCTCAAAAGATGCTGAAAAGTGTTGATGCCAAGGCTATGGACATATTAGCTCAAGCAATGTCAAATGACATTTAACAAAGAGTTACTAATTGCACTTCAGCAAGAGACATCTGGAACTCCCTCACAAGGATGGTAGCTGAATCTTCTTCCACCTCAAGTGATTCAGATCAAGAATCAACATCTAGTTCAAGTGAAGAAGAAGAAGAACAAAAAGCTATAGCATTCTGCATGATGGCCATATATGGGTCAAACCACAACTCAGATGCAGAATCTGAATCTGATGAAAATGAGGTAATTTTAAATTTTGATTTTACTCCTGAAAAATTCAAATCAGATTTTAAACTACCGTATACAGATTTAATAAAATCTGAGAAAGAAATCACATCTCTCAGAAAAGAGTTAACAGAAATAACCAGTTTAAGTTCTGAAAATAATAAACTTAAAGAAGATTTAAAAATATCAGAAGAACAAATTATTTCTTTGAAAAATAATTCAACTAAAGCTGGAATCTTTGAACAAACTCTTAATAAGAAAAATATAAAAATAATTAATATCACAAGCACTAAAAATGCCAGATTAAATGGCAGCAAACATAGCTTTGGATCTTCAACTAATCTATCTCATATTCTAAAGAAAAATCCTCTAACTACATCTATAAAATTTGTCTTTGCAAAAGATAAAGAAATAACAGAAAACTTAATAGAAATTGTTAAAATTTTGTGTGTTCAATAAAATTCGTCGAACAGAGATCGACGAAATCAAATGACTTTACCGAACGTAGATCGACGAAAGCCGAACACAGAAATCAAACATAATCTTCTTATAATCAGAGCTCAACGAATCAAAGTTCAACAAACTCTAAACACAGAGAATATATATAACAATTCCTTAATCAGAGATCAACGAAATCACTGCACTTTGTCAACCCGAGATCGACAAAATCAGAATAGTTTATCAAACATATATCTTTATGATTATCAAGAAAAATTTAAATTGGTATCAAACATATATTTTAATGATCATAAAAGAAACTTTCAATTGGTAAAAGAAACTCTCAATTGGTATCAGATACAAAGGCCAATTCAATTCAATTTCAATTGGTAATACACATAACATATAAGGCCAATATAATTAACTATAAGGCAATGCTTAAACCTATTGAAAATATTTTTAACTCCAATTGTAATCAACAAAAAGTTATAAGATTCAATTAAATTTTCTTATCTTAAGAACAAGGTCAGATAACTTCATGTTCCTACAGACTTTCTCGGGATCAGCAAGATTTGAGTGTTCTACTCTAGTTGCATTGATCAGAAATGATCATCGCACTGAGTTTTGAATCTCTTCTGATAAGAGAATTCTGTAAGAAGGAAGGTATCAGGCAATGTTTTTCTGAGAAGATAAAAAAATGCCTTAGAATCCATTAAAAGCTATAGCAACTCATCATATTTATGGAATCCTATTAAAGCAAAATCTAGGATATTTTTCCTTCTAATAAAGCATATAGGGTTTATAACAAATCTACTCTTAAAATAGAAGAGTCCATGCATTGTTGGAACTAACCTATCAAATAAGGAGAGGAACACCACCTCTACCAGAGACATTTTGCAGGTACAGGATCACTATCTCATTCAGGTCATTTCTTCCAAGATATTCTTCAACTGTTTGAAGAACACCAACTTAAGAAGTCATTGACCTCCAGGATCAAACTCATTTTCCTTTGATATCAGAGACCTCAACCGATACCAGAGGTCACTTTCAATTGGTATTCAATTGGTATCAAACTATTAGAGACCTCAACTGATATTAGAGGACTTTCAATTGGGATCAAACTATCAGTTGCAGAAATAAAAGAAAGGGTTTACACTCTCAAGACAGAGAATGCAAATGAAATTGCAAGTTCAATATCAGAAAACCAGGACTTTCAATTGGTATCAAAATCAAAGCTTACCTTTCAATTGGTGTCAGAATCAAACCCCAAGTAGCTGATAATAAAGGAATGGGTATTGTTGGTGCCAAAAAATGTACCAACTCCACACTCGCTCGAACTGAAGGATGGGGGGTGAAACTGTTGGGTGGCCGGTTACTTTGAGCTGGAGGAAAGGTAATTTTATTGATATAAAGCTTGTGTTACAGCTGAGGTTACAGTAGAAAAGTATGAAGGAAAACAACATAAGACTTGAAGAAAAAAGGGCCTGGAGGGAGACGAAGAGGTCTCCGGAAAGAGTGACGGGTGGTCTCGGCGGTCACTCAAAACTGAGATCGCTCTAACCACTGGCTGGAACTGGAAGATCTCCAAAAGTCCTCCAACTGTTACCCCTACACCTCTATTTATAGACGCAGGGGCCTGCCCGAACGGGCAGATCTGGAAGGTAACGGGCTGCCCAGAACTGCTGAGATTGCTACTGAGACCGCTGAGATCGTCTGAACCTGCTGAGATCGTCTGGACCTTCTGAGATCGTCAGCTGAGACCGCTGAGTTCGTCTTGACCTGCTGAGATCGTCTGTACCTTCTGAGATCGTCTGGACCTTCTGAGATCGTCAGTTGAGACAGCTGAGAGCGTCTGGACCTGCTGAGATCGTCTCGACCTTCTGTGATCGTCAGCTGAGACCGCTGAGATCATCTGGGTCTGAATCACCTGAACAGATCACAGAAAACAGAGAATGCACAGGAGAAACCCCACGAGGGGAGAACACTCAAGGGGAGATCTCCTCAAGGGGAGATCGTCCAAGGAGGGATCTGGCAGGGGCGAGGTCGCCCAGGGGGGCGACCTCCTCAAGGGGAGATCGCCCAGGGGGCGATCTCACAGGGTGAGGTCGCCCAGGGTGGCGACCTCCTCAGGGGGAGATCGCCTAGGGGGCGATCTCACAGGGCGAGGTCGCCCAGGGGGGCTACCTCCTCAGGGGGAGATCGCCCAAGGGGCGATCTCGCACGGCGAGGTCGCCCAGGGGGGCGACCTTCTCAGGGGGAGATTGCCCAGGGGGCGATCTCACTGGGTGAGGTCGCCCAGGGGGGCGACCTCCTCATGGGGAGATCGCCCAGGGGGCGATCTCACAGGGCGAGGTCGCCCAGGGGGGCGACCTCAAAGGGCTGGGGTCACCCAAAAGGGGGGCGACCTCTCGAGATAGGAGTCATGCGGGGCGCGACCTTCAAGCTAGATCGCACGAAGCTCGACCCCTACGAGGCATGAAAACAAGACCACCCGGGCAATAGGATACCGCCAGGGCACGGGCAGCTAACTTGAGGTGATCGCCGATTTCTGGGTAAAGCAGGTACACACCCTTAAGACAAAGAATGCAACAACATTATCAGATCAAATTTCTGGAAATCAGATTGCATCCTTCCCGACCTCCATCAAATGTCCCTTCTTCAAGGGGCCTAGCTTCAGGCCTTCCTGAAACTAGGTAGGGGGAGAAGTTCTATGAAAAAGCTCCATATGATGCGGTGTTTTGCTTAGGGGGAGATGTTCTATGAACTAGGCAGGGGGAGAAGCTGAAGAAGCTCCAGTCTCAGGGGGAGATGCTTTATGAAAGGGAGAGATGCTTTATGAAGAAGCTACATATGTTGCAAATTTCAGATGCAATGTGTGCTCCAGCTTAATGCAAATTCAGATAAAGTTTTCATGTTCAAGTTCAGACTCAGATACAGTTTTTGATATAGAAGAAGCAACAGATTCAAAGTAGATTCAGTATCAGTTATTGGTAAAGCTCAGCTAATCAGAATTCAGAAAAATCAGAGAAAGACAATATCAGAATTCAGAATACAGATGTCAGATTTCAAAGAAAGACAGGTTCTTTTTATTAATTTTATTTTCAATGTAAATTTTCAAAACTCAGAGTATCATATTTTTTATATCTGATGAAATATTTAAAACCTATCAGATAATATATGCTATTTTGTTTTGTTATTTGTTTTGTTATTCATTTTTTGTCAAATAGTGTCCTAACCCAAATAGGGGGATATTGTTGGAACAACCCTATTACTGATTTGGGCTAGGATCACTATCTATTTATTAGGACAAATTTGACCCCAATGTATAGTCAATGGGTCAAGAGCTTAGGCTGATAGAACTTAAGAAAAGACAAGTTTTCTGCGTTCGACGAACGACTTCCTCTCTGCGTTCGACGAACGGCTTCCTCTCTGCGTTCGACGAATGGCTTGCTTCTATCTCAGCGTCTCAGCGGTTGTTGAACCTCGTCTCAGTGGTCAACGATCTTATTCAGTCTCAGCATCTCATCGTCTCAGCGACTCAGTGGCCGACGAAATTATCCAGTCTCAGGGGGTCGACAATTTTGCTCAGTTCAGCGGTCGACATATTTGCCCGTTCAACGAACTCAGCTCTGCGTTCGAAGAATAAGCATCAGATGTTCAGATCGACGAAAGTTCTTCTCAGCTCAACTAATTAACTTCTTCCAACCAGATTCAGTTGAGGTCGACGAACTCAACATTGTGTTTGAGGAAAATCTTGAGATCAACGAAAATCTTGAGATCGACGAAAATCTTGAGATCGACGAAAATTCTTGAGATCGACGAATTCTTATTTCAGTTCAGAACTTCAGAAAGATTAATCTTATTTCATTCTCTGAACTCAGATCGTCTACAGCAACGGATCTATATTCCAGATAAAACAAGATTTCTGCCTTACTTATTATATTCCTTTCTATTCTCTTCTTCCAAGATTATAGCCGTTGATATTTAATAGAAAAGGAACATTTCACGGAAAAGGAATTATGTATTCTGCAGAATCGTTTTGGTTACCTTTGCAGTCCCAAGAAGGATTTATTACAGATTATTCTATTCCTTATTCTATTGATTTGAATTTCAAATCAGAGATATTATCAAAAAGAAAAGGAAGAAGATACAGTTTTTATAGGACAACATTACAGAACATATTACATATTCACTGTACAGGAAAAGTCGAGAGGAAGAAAAAAGAAAAATACAGAATAAGCTTTACAGATCTTCTTCTTCCTCAAGCAGCAATTTCATTCACTGAGAACAACATCAACACCTTCTCTCAGTATTTCTGAGCAAAATCAGATCTTCAAAAGAGCAACAAATAATCTGAGAAACATTTGTCTCTCAGATTCATCAGCTATCAGGAAGATACAAGAAATCTCTTTCAAGTGAAAGCTCCATTCTCAAGCTGTCAACAAATCTCAATCAGACAGAGGAGCTTTACAACATCATCAATCCACTAGTCTTCTCTCAGAATATTGACAGAGAAGAACATCTAACCCTTCTTATCCCCTCTTGTACAGGGTTATAACTCCCTTCAAAATTTACACATTGGTGGCAGGACACCTGAATAAAAACCTATGGTTTGGTTAGAGCACCTAATCAAAAGCTCACTTGGTGTGTGGACACCTGAACAAAAACCCCTTGGTGATAGGGCACCTGATCTAAAACCTAATGGATCCTACCAAGTGTGGTAGAAGAGTAGACGTACCCAGGTTTATTGGGGAACTACTATAAAAATACTTGTGTCCTCTGTGTTGTCTATTTTCTGTGATGTGCTGTGTGCTGATTTGTTTTATTTAGTTTTTATAAATCACTCTGCTATACACACATATATATATCACTATTTTAATTTCGCTATAAAATTAGGTGAAAAGTTTTTAATACTCTATTCACCCCCTTCTAGAGTAAATCTAAGATCTAACCTCTCCTTCAAAAAGTATTGGCTCCAAAGACACTGGAAGATGCCTATATCTATTGCACATTGACTTGTCTGGTCCTTTGCCAATTCAGAGCCTAGGTGGGAAGTTGTATACCTTGGTGATTGTTGATGATCACTCAAAGTATACATGGGTATTCTTCCTAAAGAAGAAATCTGATACACTAAATGTCTTTATAAATCATGTCAAGGACATTCAGAATGATCTACAATGTAATGTGGTCAGGCCTAGGACTGACCATGGCACATAATTTCAATCTGAGGCTATAACAAGGTTTTGTCAAGAATTTGGTATCACCCAAGAGTTCTCCTCCCCAAGGACTCTACAGAAAAATGGTGTGGCTGAGAGGAGGAATAGGACCTTGATAGAAGCTGGGAGAACATTGCTTAGTGACTCCTCACTCCCAAAATATTTCTAGACTGAGGCAGTCAATACTGCTTATTATGTTCTCAATAGAGCTTCCATCAATAAGGTCCTTGGAATTACCCCATATGAGATTCTGAAAGGAAAACAACCAACAATATCATATTTTAGAATCTTTGATTGCAAATGCTACATTTTAAATAATGGAAAATCTAATTTGACAAAGTTTGCAGAAAAATACAATGTGGGGGTTCTTGTAGGCTATATCTCACATAGTAGAGCTTATAGAGTATACAACAAGAAAACTCCTATTGTAGAAGAGTCTATGTAGGTAGTGTTTGATGAGAACAGCCTAATCTATAAGGGAAGGTCTAGTTCTTCTGTTTTGATAGGATGTGAACAGAAATTGGAAGAGATGTCTATCCAAGACATTCCAAGCAGCAGCAAAGCTTATATAGATGATGTTATTCCTGAAGATGAAGAAGTGCAGGCTACTGAAGATCCTGCTATTCCAGGAGAAGACTTGCAAATTGCTGCCAGGATGCATGCAGCAATAAGACACTTGAGAGATCATCCAAGAGAACAGCTCATTGGAGCTGAGAATCAAGGTGTAATCGCAAGAAGTAGAGCACACAATGAAGCTATATTACTGTGCTTCCTGTCATAATTGGAGCCCAAGAAGTTTGAAGAGGCCAATCAAGATACTTTCTGGATTTAAGCCATGCAAGAAGTGCTTCTTCAATTCAAGAGATGAAAAGTCTGGATGTTGGTGCCAAAACCTCAAGGACACAACATCATTGGCACCAAGTGGATATACAGAAACAAGTTGGATGAAAATGGAATTATCATCAAGAACAAGGCAAGATTAGTAGCCAAGGGCTATAGACAAGAAGAGGGTATAGACGTTGATCAAACTCTTGCCCCAAATGCAAGGTTAGAAGCAATTAGGCTATTCCTTGCCTATGCTGCTTACAAGGGGTTCAGAGTATACCAGATGGATGTCAAGTCAAGTTTCCTCAATGGTGATTTGAAGGAAGAGATATATGTTGAACAACCATCAGGTTTTGTACATCCTACCCTTACTTCTCATGTTTATTCACTTAGGAAAGCTCTATATGGTCTAAAGAAAGCCCCTAGGGCTTGGTATGAGACCTTGTCTAGCTTTCTTGATGATTTGATTCAGATTTTCCTTCTTTTTAATTTGGTTTGTGCAACCTTTATATGGCGAGATTAGAATTAGGCGGGTGTTTTCGAAGAGTTTCGCAAGTATTCCTACTTTAAGAAACTAACAGTTATCCTATCGAAAGATTGAACTAACGGACTTTTTCTTCTTTCAAAATATTGACGATTACACCCCGACTACAACGCCGAATTCTATTGATTTTTAAAATCGAAAAGGAGAGTTTTGCACTAAATTGGTTTGAATAGCTTTTTTTAAATTTTAATCCAAACTAATCATATGATAAAGGCAAGTATACATTATCGTGAGTAATAAAGGATTTTTTGTTTTAGAAAATATCGAGGTTGTAAATTTCCGCGGATCGTGTTGATTATACCTACTTTGAGGAACGAACTATTATTTTATCGGAATAAGTTTTTAGTGTGGGTTTTTAAGAGCGAACGATAATAAGCATATAACTAGAGTTCTAAACGATGATAATAAATAGCGCCCAATGTCGAATTACATTGAGACAAAATTAATCTTTTTTAGAAATGAAAGAGATGACTTTTCAAAACATTGGAACGGCTTGGCTGTGGAGGTTCCACAATTATGAACGCTCCTCTCTCGAGGGTACGCCCACCTGAGATTATGAATATTTGACCGAATTCTCATTCTTTAATCGAATCTCCTTAATACTCGCTTTATTTTGTGAACCCCGTTATTGGGTTTTTACTTCCAATTTGGGAGACTTACCTCATCCTCTCTTGAGAGTAGAGCGCACTTATCTTTACCCGTGAGCGATCAGTCCGTACGTACAAGCCTCTCAGTTAACTAGTGTATGAAAATAGAAATGAAAAACCACACATCGATTATGTGGCTCCTCTCAACGTTATTCTCGGGTAAACCTTAAGCTCGTTAATTATTTGTAGAAAGAGATGTTTTATTTTTTTAGAAAACTATTTATTTGTCCCAATGCTCTTCGACATCGTGTGCTAAAGGAAATTAGCCACTCATCGGAATGGAGACGGCATTAATAATTAGAAAATACATGTTAATGATTTAAGCGGATATAAGCGTGAAAGAAAGAAATAAAAGACTTATATAAAAGCTGAAATAGTATCCGTCCCAACCGTCTTAAATAAGCGCTAAAAAGTTCTTAGCCTCTTATCCAGGACGGGGCTGGTATAGAAATGAAATACTTATAAAGGTGCAGAAATAATATCCGTCCCAACCGTCTTAAACAAGCGCTAAAAAGTTCTAGGCCTCTTATTTGAGATGGGGGTGGTATACAGCAGTTATATAAAGACTGAAATTTTTGCTATGTTAAAAAAAAGGAAAAACGAAAGAAAGCGTTTAAACGAAAGCGATAAATAAAGCGTTGAAAGAAAAGCAATAAACTATTTTTATGAAAGCTTTTAACCTAAATTATGAAAGCAATAAATCTAAGTTATGAAAGCAATAAACCTAAGTTATGAAAGCAATAAACTATTCTCATACACACACACTAACATAAATTGAAAAAGAAGATGATCCAAATGAAAAAAGAACATTTTATTTCTAAAATAAATATTACAACTAGACTAAAAAGGCGAAAATTACAAACAAACTTAAACTTAATTGCATAAACAATACTCACATTCACTCAAAAGAACTCAAAAAAATACTACAAACACTCAAACTTTGGATGAAAAATCCTTCAGCCGAGCCCCTCTATTTATAGGTAAATTTTTATTTTTACACGCCCTAGGTCACGGGCGTGTCTTGTGTGTCACGGCCGTGACTTAGGGCGTGACATTTGCTCGGCTATAACGGCAGCCTTCTCGAAGGATCCGCCATCAAATAAGGCTGCACGCGAGCGTGTCTTGATGGGTCACGGGCGTGACTTGTCGAGTCACGGGGGTGTCTATGGGCGGCACATATATGTTTTAACTGGGGCGTGATGGCTGGCGTGTGCGCTGGATTTTGGAGGGCGCGGAGAGGGATTCGTCGAACGCCTGGATAGGGAGAGTTCGTCGAATGCTGAGACGTGGAGAGTTCGTCGAACGCTGAGAGAGATCGTCGAACGCTGAGAAAGTTCGTCGAACGCTGAGACGCGAAGAGTTTGTCGAACGCTGAGAGAGTTCGTCGAACGTTGAGACACGGAGAGTTTGTCGAACACTAAGACGCGGAGAGTTCGTCGAACTCTGAGATGCGGAGAGTTCATCGAATGCTGAGAGAGTTCGTCGAACGTGGAGAGAGTTCATCGAACGCTGAGACGCGGAGAGTTCATCGAACTCTGAAAGATTTCATCGAACGCTGAGATGCGGAGAGTTCGTCGAACGATGAGAGAGTTCGTCGAATGCTGAGAGAGTTCGTCGAACGCTGAGAGAGTTCATCGTTCGCCAAACATCTGGACGCGCGAGGAATTTGTCGAACGTTGAACAGCTAAAAAGTTGGCATATTAAAATTACACGCCCATGGGTCACGGGCCTGACTCAGGGGCGTGACTTGACCAAAATTGCCAAAATCTGCAAAAACAAAAATAAAGCTAAGTTAGTAACAAAAATAATAAAACAAGCAATTTATTTATTAATTTACATAAAAATTTACAATAGTAATTGAAACTATACTAAAAATACATATATTTTACTACTCATCAAATACCCCCATACTTAAGCTTTTGTTATTCCTGAGCAAAAGTAAGAGAGATCTATACGGGATTAACATAAGTTCTAATTTTTAGCTATCGCTTTATTTTAAACATAAGAGACTGAAAAATAAAAATTCGGAGTAATAAGAGTTATGTCCTAAATTATGCAAATGATTTATGTAGAAAGAAATTTCCTAGCCAAAAGACTTCTTAATTAAGCAAATAGCAAACAAAATTGCAATCATTAGTAAACGAGATTAGATCGAAATTATAATAACCTTTGCTTAAAGAAACATGAAGGAAAAATATAAGTTACTAATTATGCTCTCAAATGATTTTTTGAATTAAAACTAGAAACAATAATTTGGCTTAGGGAAAAGGGGTAAAAAGCATTGGCAAAAAGAAGAGTTTTAGGGGTGATGGTTTTTATTCGTCCACCCCTTCATTTTAGCTTTTTTTTGTCCCTGTGAGGGAAAACTAATTCATTTTTATTAACTCAATGCCTATGTTACAGAACAAAGTCTTATTCGCATTGACATAAGATCTTGTAAAGTATTTATTGGGTGCCTATGTTTACGGAACGAATTCTTATTCCCATTGACATAAGATCTTTTTCTTATTTTAATTTTTTATTTGTCATGCTAAATTGGTGTATACAAGGGGTTTGTAAGAGAAATTCTAGAATAATAAAAAAAGGTTTGAGAGCAACCTTAGTAATTTGAATATTCTTAGATTCCTAGAGACATAAAGTAGGGATAATTGCAGTCTAATGTTGTTTTGCCAACATAATACACATGTCTCTATTTTAGCTAGTAGAAGTAGTGCTTGAAAACGAAGCCTCTATTTAAATTAAAAACACAATATTTTTTTTAAAACTTAACCCTGAACGTTTAAATCTATCGATCTTAGATAAACAAACAATGAGTAAAACTAGCGATTATGAAAAGCCACAAATAGATATTCTCGAAACTAAATGCTTTTAAGAATAAAAGTAAGGTAGGGTTTATTATTTGTGTTTTGTTTTTTTTTTGGAATTTTTTTTTGGATTTTTTGAATTTTTGTACTACGACAAAGTAAAAAAAAAACATTTTTTGTTTGTTTTGTAGTATTGTTCAAGCTTATATTTACATAAGTAGATAAGATGAAATAAAACATTTTTTTTGAAAAAAAAAATTTGTTTGATGAAAAGAAAACGGTAAAACACCCCCATACTTAAAACCAAACATTGTCCTCAATGTTGTAATGTAAGTATGAAGAAGAGAATTAATAAAAAAATGCAGTATGTACAAAAAAAGATAGAGAGAGCAAGAAGGGCTTCCATGAACTAAAACTGGCGGGGCCAAACGAAACCCTGCAAAAACATACAAAAGAACAAAACATAATAAAATATTAGATAAATATGGGGTGCCTCCCATGAGCGCTTTGTTTACCGTCGAGTAGCTTGACTAAAATAAAGTACCGGGATTATCGTTTGATAGGGAGTGCTGTAGTGAGGGATTAACGTGCAGAGTAACTTCGTCGTCTCCGACCCAAATTAGGAGTAGACCATTACTGACATCAATTAGTGCACGGGAGGTGGCGGGGAAGGGGCGACCGAGGATGATAGGTACTTCAGCATCCTCCTCAATGTCCAGGATGATGAAATATACCGGGAAGATAAACTTGTCTACCTGGACCAGAACATCCTCCACTACCCCTATATGGTACTTTATCGAGTTATCCATAAGTTGGATACTCATCTTTGTCGGGCCTGGGACACCCAAGTCGAGTTGTATAAAAAGAGAAAAAGGCATTAAATTGATGCTGACACCCAAGTCTGCTAGAGCATACTTCAATAACAGATTGTCGAAGAGGCAAGGGATGGAGAATCGTCCCGGGTCATTCAATTTTGGTGGCAATTTGTTAAGGAAAACAACCGAGTAGTCTGCGTTAAGGGAAACGCGTGAAACATCATCGAGTTTCTTTTTGTCAGAAAGCAAGCCTTTAAGATATTTTGCATATTTCGGCATTTGGGAGAGTACCTCGCAGAAGGGAACGTTTATTATAATTTGTTTAAAAATTTGTAAGAATTTTTGATATTGCTCGTCCTTCCGCTCATTATTTAATTGTGAAGGATAAGGAAGAGGCGAGCAAGAAACGTTCGGCATAATCGGAAGACTCGGTGATTTATCTATCGAAGGAGAGGGGGTAGGGGTCGGTGTTGAAACATATACCTTAGGCTCGACCCGTTTTGGGTAGGTTACCTCCTTGCCACTACGAAGATTTATGGCGTTGGTAGTTTCTCGGGGGTTCATATGGCCGCTCGGAGACCATGTTTTCCAGCTGTCCCACCAGATTTTCCAAGTTTTTTATCGATCCGGTAATATTCCTGATATTTGACTCGGTGGACGCAACGTATTTTGCAAAAATATCTTCGAGCAGAGAAGGTTTTGGAGGTGGAGGCTGAAATTCGTTCGGAAATCCTTGCGGATTCACAATTGGGGGCCTTTGAGCATTATTAGGATTGCTCCAGGAAATATTTGGGCGCTTCCTCCAACCCGGATTATAATTATTACTATACGGATTATTATTAGGGTTGAAGGGGTCCTAGGTAATCGACAGTTTCTTCGATATTATTATTATTATTATTATTATTATTATTATTATTATTAGCCCAAGAGGGAGTGGAGGAGGAAGCAGTCATCTCTGCCACTTGCTTACTTAACCTTTCGACTTGAGAGGCTAAGTGAGAAGTTGCATCCACTTCATATATCCCAGTTGGTTTAGTAGGGCGTGATCTAGGCGCATTCCATTGATAGGTGTTCATGGCCATTTCCTCGAACAGAGCTTGGGCGGCCTCCGAGGTTTTGTTGTTTAACGTTCCCCCGGTGGCCGCATCTATCATCTGTCGTGTGGAAAAACTTAAACCATTATAAAACGTCTGGACCTGCAGCCAGGACGGTAGTGAATGATGAGGATGCCTACGCAAGAACTCTTTAAAACGCTCCCAAGTCTCATAGAGAGACTCAGAATCGTATTGATCGAAAGAGGCGATATCTGTGCGTAGTTTAGCGGTTTTAGACGGGGGAAAATATTTTGTTTAAAAATTTTCCGTCAATTGTGCCCACGTGGTTATGGATCCTCTAGGGAGAGAATGTAACCACGCCTTGGCTTTCGTCCGCAGTGAAAATGGAAATAAGCATAAACGAATAGCGTCATCAGTAACGCCATTAATTTTAAAGGTATCGCATATTTCCAAAAAATTAGAAAGGTGTAAATTCTGATCCTCATCTGGCAAACCATCAAATTGGACTGACTGTTGTACCATTTGTATGATGCTATATTTTATTTCAAAATTATTATTAGCCACTATTGGGCGTATAATACTCGATCCGGTATCTTCCAAATTTGGCCTGGCATAATATGTCATGGTCCGTGGCGGGGCCACATCTGAAATTTGATCGGCCATATGTTCAGTGTAAGTATCTCCGACAGACTCTTCGGGAAATTCGAGTAAGTTTTGATCACGAAGTCGGAGGCGCTCACGAAGGGTGCGCTCGATTTAGTGGTTAAAAGGGATATTCGAATCGCCCGAGGAGTTTCCTCGGGTCATATACTAATAATAAAAATTATATATTTTTTTGGATTTTTCTAATTTTTTTATATTTTTATTTATAATTCTTTGTATATATTATATATTTTAATTTTGTATATATATTAAAAAATAATAGTAATTCCTTATTTTAAAATAACAACACTACTTTCCCCGGCAACGGCGCCAAAAACTTGATGATTTGATTCAGATTTTCCTTCTTTTTAATTTGGTTTGCGCAACCTTTATATGACGAGATTAGAATTAGGTGGGTGTTTTCGAAGAGTTTAGCAAGTATTCCTACTTTGAGAAACTAACAGTTATCCTATCGAAAGATAGAAGTAACAGTCTTTTTCTTCTTTTGAAATATTGACGATTACACCCCGACTACAACGCCGAATTCTATTGATTTTTAAAATAGAAAAGGAGAGTTTTGCACTAAATTGGTTTGAAAAGCCTTTGTTTAAATTTTAATCCAAACTAATCATATGATAAAGACAAGTATACCTTATCGTGAGTAATACATGATATTTTGTTTTAGAAAATATCGAGGTCGTATATTTCCTCGGATCGTGTTGATTATACCTACTTTGAGGAACAGACTATTATTTTATCGGATTAAGTTTTTAGTGTGGGTTTTTAAAAGCGAACGATAATAAGTGTATAACTAGAGTTCTAAGCGATGATAATAAATAACGTCCGATGTCGAATTACCTAGAGACGAAAATAGTCTTTCTTAGAAATAAAAGAGATGACTTTTCAAAACATTGAAATGGCTTGGCCGTGGAGGTTCCACAATTATGAACGCTCCTCTCTCGAGGGTATGCCCACCTGAGATTATGAATATTCGACCAAACTCTCGTTCTTTAATCGAATCTCCTTAATACTCGCTTTATGTTGTGAACCCCGCTATTGGGTTTCTACTTCCAATTCGGGAGACTTACCTCATCCTCTCTCAAGGGTAGAGCGCACTTGTCTTTACCTGTGAGCGATCAGTCCGTACGCACGAGCCTCTCGGCTAACTAGTGTACAAAAACGGAAAGGAAAAACAATACATCGATTATGTGGCTCCACCCAACGTTATTCTCGGGTAAACCTTAAGCTCGTTAATTATTTGTAGAAAGAGATGTTTTATTTTTTTGGAAAACTATTTATTTGTCCCAATGCTCTTCGACATCGTGTGCTAAAGGAAATTAGTCACTCATCAGAATGAAGACGACATTAATAATTAGAAAATACATGTTATGATTTAAGCGGATATAAGCGTGAAAGAAAGAAATAAAAGACTTATATAAAAGCTGAAATAGTATCCGTCCCAACTGCCTTAAACAAGCGCTAAAAAGTTCTTAGCCTCTTATCCAGGACGGGGGTGGTATAGAAATGAAATACTTATAAAGGTGCAGAAATAATAGCCATCCCAACTGTCTTAAACAAGCGCTAAAAACTTCTTAGCCTCTTATTTGAGATGGGGGTGGTATATAGCAGTTATATAAAGACTGAAATTTAAGCTATGTTAAAAAAAAGGAAAAAGGAAAAAACGAAAGAAAGCATTTAAAACGAAAGCGATAAAAGAAAGAGTTGAAAGAAAAGCAATAAACTATTTTTATGAAAGCTTTTAACCTAAATTATGAAAGCAGTAAATCTAAGTTATGAAAGCAATAAACCTAAGTTATGAAAGCAATAAACTATTCTCATGCACACACACACACTAACATAAATTGAAAAAGAAGATGATCCAAATGAGAAAACAACATTTTATTTCTAAAATAAACATTACAACTAGACTAAACAGGCGAGAATTACAAACAAACTTAAACTTAATTGCATAAACAAAACTCAAATTTACTCAAAAGAACTCAAAAAACACTACAAACACTTACAATTTGGATGAAAATTCCTTCAGTCGAGCCCCTCTTTTTATAGGCAAGATTTTATTTTTACACGCCCTAGGTCACGGGCGTGTCATGTGTTTCATGGCCGTAACATAGGGCGTGACATTTGACCGGCTGTAACGGCCGCCTTCTCAAAGGATCCACCGTCAAATAAGGCCGCACACGGGCGTGTCTTGATGGGTCATGGGCTTGACTTGTCGAGTCATGGGCGACTCTTGTTATATCATTAATCGTGTCATGCTTCGTCCTATTTTAAAATTGACACCTTATGCGCTTTAATTTAAAAGAAAACCTAATGTATCTTATTTTCATGTCTTTGGTTGTAAGTGTTTTATTTTAAACACTAGAGATGCACTAGGAAAATTTGATGAAAAATGTGATGAGGGAATTTTCATTGGGTACTCTTCAACTAGTAAGGATTATAGAATTTATAATAAACGAACTAAAATAGCTGAAGAGTCTATACATGTAAGGTTTGATGAGTTTGTTCCTTATGTAGATACTAATCATACAGGAAACAAAGACGAACCTCTTTCCCCTTTGGAGCATGAGGATGATGAATCGCTTGGAGAAAAAGAAGAAGAAAAAGAGGAGAAAGAAGATGAAATAGTAGAATATGTTCCTCCAAGCGTGTTGCAGTTTACTAAGGATCATCCAAAGGAGATTGTAATAGGAGAACCATCAAAAGGGGTAAGTACGCGTTCTTCTTTACTTGAGTCTTTTCAAACCTTTGTTTTGTATTCGAAATAGAACCAAAAAACATTTCAACCGCTTTAAATGATGAATTTTGGTTTTTAGCTATGAATGATGAACTAAATCAATTTGAACGGAGTAAGGTTTGGAATTTAGTAGAGAGGCCATCTAATCATCCAGTTATAGGAGTAAAATGGATTTTCAAAAACAAACTAGATGGTGACATTAAAATTACAAGGAATAAAGCTAGACTAGTTGCACAAGGATATTCACAAATCGAAGGGGTAGATTTTGATGAAAATTTTGCACCCGTTGCTCGCCTATAATCAATTAGAATATTTCTTGCATTTGCGAGTTTTAATAGAATTGCATTATTTCAAATGGATGTTAAAAGTGCATTTTTAAATGGGATTATAAAAGAAGAAGTTTATGTAGAACAACCCCACAGTTTTGTGAATGAAAATTTTCCAAACCATGTGTATAAATTAGAGAAAGCGCTTTATGGATTGAAGCAAGCGCCACATGCTAGGTATGATAGATTGACATTATTTTTGATAAAGCACGGTTATAAAATGGGAAGTGCGGATAATACACTCTTCATGAAGAATGTAGATAATGATTTGATTATATTGCCAATTTATGTTGATGATATCATTTTTGGAGCCACTAATGAAGAGTTATGTAATGAGGTAATTTTAGTGATGAAAAATGAATTTGAAATGAGCTTGGTAGGAGAACTCACTTATTTTCTAGGATTTCAAATCTCACAAAAACAAGATGGTATATTTATTTGCCAAACTAAATATGTTCACGATATTCTTAAAAGATTTGGTTTTGAAAACCAAAAACAAGCTAATACACCAATGATTGCATCATTAAAATTAGGAAAAGATGAGGTCGGTATTTGTATTGATCAAAAATTATATAGAGGAATGATAGGCTGATTGCTTTATTTAAGCGCATCTAGACCCGATATTATGTTTTCCATTTGTTTATGTGTTAGATTTCAAGCTAACCCAAAAGAATCACATTTGAAAGAGGTTAAACGTATTTTTAGATATCTAATCGGAACATCTAGATTTGGCGTATGGTATCCTCGTAATGATTATTTTATTTTACATGGTTTTTCTGATTCGGACTATGCGGGATGTTCATTAGATCGTAAGAGCACTAGTGGCACGTGTCATTTTATAGGCCATTCGCTCATATCACGGTCAAGTAGGAAAAAGAATTTTGTTGCCCTCTCCACCACTAAGGCTGAATATATCGCACTAGGTAGTTGTTGTGCACAAGCCTTGTGGATGACCCAAACGTTAGAAGACTTTGGTGTTCATCTAAATAACATAGAATTAAATGCGACAACAAGAGTGCTATAGAGCTCACAAACCATCCGGTACATCATTCTAGATCTAAACATATAGATGTCTGACATCATTTCATTAGAGATCATATTAAGAAGGAACATGTTAAAATTAGCTTTATAGGGACTGAATCACAACTTGCCGACATTTTCACCAAACCTCTACCCGATGCACGTTTTCACATGCTTAGGTTAGAATTAGGTGTCTTAGAAATGTCACTATAATCCGTATAAAAAGCTATCAAAATTATCTTATGTACTTTGTTATATTTGTTAGCATTTTTAAAAAAAAATCAAAGATCAATAAAAATGTAAAAACTATAGACAAACCACCAAAAACACGCTAAAAGAGCCTGCATATCAACTTCATAATGTATGAAATTTCAACTGTAAGAAGGCCTATTTATATTACAAATGAATCATGAAAAAGATTTTTCAAAAAGTCAAAAATTGGAGTTCTGTCTCGGCGTTAAGAAGCTAACGCCTGATGTTAGCCTCTATGCTCAAATTTTTTTTCTTATCTATTTTATTGAAAAATTCTTCGTATTATTTTCTTGCAGTATTTTGTTTTAATTCTCTTTTTTTAAAGGTTTTCTATTTTTTGTTGATTATTTGCTTCTAAGAGTTAAAAACAAAATTTTTTATATGCTTAAATGTTTAATTCAAGGATGATTATATATATTGCTTAAGGATTCTTTACAATGTTTAATTTAAACCTTCAAAGTTTCTTAAAAATATTGTTTTGATTTTATCATGCCTAGAATATCATCTTAAAATGTGCAAAAAAAATTTGATTATAGATTACATGTGTAGAAACATTTTTACATGCCTCTAAGTATGAGTAAAGTTTTTATCTTTGATAATGATTTTCTCACTTACACCTTTTTGTTAATATACATGTGTTTTAAATCTTTTTGCATAATTGTGTAGTATAAGAACTTATTTTGAATCTCATAAATAATTTACCTATGCAACATTGAATTCTTTCTTGAATTCTTTATTTTTCATGCACTTGTGATTAGAGAAATGTGGTATATAAAATAAAATTTCTATGTTTGCAAAAACAAGTGAATTCGGAGTCCTTAGTCACTAAACTAAAAAGCAAATAATGAATGACAAGGTTAACTCCACCAAGCACTACTCACCCTACTGATAAGTCTTAATGACCATTGTGAGGTTGAGCACCTTGGAAAGAATTGTAAAGTTTGTTATGTTCCATTCAGGTTATGTTCTTACATTACATAGTTTCATGTGGTTTGATTTATACACTTGTATACTTTATCAAAACACACTTATTGAACACATCATTATCATTTATAATACTTCCACTCATGAGAATTGGACAAAAAACTTATCTATACAATTCTCTACAATCATGAGTAATCGCACTAGATAGCAAAGCATGATCTTTACAATGTTTGTGCATGTACAACCCCGATATTCGCCAGGAAAGGAGACGGTCTAAAGAAGGCAGTGAACGAAGCTCACTAAAGGGCGAGCGAGAAAGGTCGGCGAGACAAGCACTTGCGGGTGTGTTCGTCGAACTTCCCCGGCCTCGTCGACCATACCCCTGTTCGGTGAAATCATCTGAAGTCGACGAAGTGTTCTATGCTCATTGAAGCCAAAGGGACGGTCTCGCAATAGGAGTTGCGAGATCCAGACCTCGGCAGATATCTTAAGGGGACTAGGCCAGGCGAGGGCTGACAAACCAATACCTCGCAGGCCGCTGGTAGAAGAGACATATGTCCAGTAAGGTGTCCAGCGAAATGTGTTCAGTACGCGACAAAATCAGAAGACGGTCTCGCCGGAAGGCTCGAGAGATTGGATGTCGGCAGATACCGCCAGGAGAAGGCCAGCGAGGTCCTCGCAGGGCGATCGCCTGAGAGAGGCATTGCGAGTACGGCTCTCAAGGAGGCTCACGAGAACATAAGATCTCGCAGGAAGATTCTCGCAGCCCCTTGCCCATAAGCCAATAGGGTCAAATTAGCCTTTTACCCTTGGTGGTCTGCCTTTAGCCTCTCCAAACAGTGGAATTTGGCTGTTAGTAGACCCATTCGGGGTGCGGATAGTAAAATCAAAAGGCGGAATCCTGCTATTTGCAGGCCAGACCAGAAAATCTATAAATAGGACCTTAAGGGCACCTTTCGAGGGGACTTCACTTCAGCTTCCCTCTCCTTAGGCTTTCTTTGGTTAGCATTTCCAGAGCTCTCCAAGGTGCCCGAGTCTTAGCTTTGGCTTTGGAGGGGAAGCGCTCAACGATCTTCCGGGTTAGTGGAGGGACCTCCTCGCTGCGACTATGGCCTTAGTCATTTTCTTAGTTTTTCGTCTGTCTTCTCCGAGGGATCAGTAAGGGCTAGCTGCCCCTCATTTCGGTGAGGGCCCCGAGCTCCACAAGAGACCGAGAAATCGGTTTCAACATTTTGGTGCGGTGAGCGTGGAGTGTGGCTGGTCCAAGAAAGTTCCAAGGAGCAGGCATGACAGGAGGCGAGGATCAAGGCGAGGGGTTCAGCGAGCCACCGCAGGTGGTGACACCGAGGATGTTCGCGGACTTCAGGAGGGAGGTGCTTGACACTTTCAGGCTCGCGGTCGCGGTGATGCGAAGCGAGTTCGCGACCCCAGCACCTCAGGCGACCCTTCCCCCAGCAGCGGTTGGCGAGAACGCCCTGGGGGGGAGGGCCGAAAAGGAAGTCGCAGGAAGATCAGTTCAAGACATGGAAGGGCGAGTGCTGTTCGCCAGTCCGGCGAGCTCTGTGCCGGCGAGCTCTATGCCGGCGAGCTCTGTGCCGGCGAGCGTGGCGCAGGCGTGCGCGCGCCCGAAAGGCATGGCGACTGTGGGAGCGGTTCAGGCGAGTACCGATCCCGCGAGCGTATTCCCGCGAGCCCGAGTCTGGCGAGAGAGCATGGGGGTCGCATGGAGCGAGACAGGGTGGCAGAAGGGGGAAGCCCCTTCTGCGAGTTGGTACTTTCTGCACCTGTTCCGGCAGGGTTCAGAGAGTGGGACAGGGTGTACTACAACGGCAGGGATGGCCCCGTCCAACATCTCCAATCTTTTGAGGACTCGGTCTCCATCAGGCCGATGTCGGATGCTTTCAAGTGTCGGCTCTTCGCCGTCACCCTTAAAGAAAAGGACAGGGACTGGTTCCATCAACTCCCTATAGGGTCGATCTACGCCTTTGAGGATTTGCGTCGGAGCTTCTTGTTGTGATTCTCAACCGCCAAGAAGAGGAAGAAGGACGCCGAGTCCCTCTTCAAGGTGAAGCAGGAGCCGAAAGAGTCGTTGGCTCGGTATGCGGAGCTGTTCCAGGAAGAAGTGCTACTCACTCAGGAGATGCCTGGGTTTGCACTCCAGCTCGCCTTCACGGTTGGGCTGAGGGAAAGCTTCTTTAAGATGGCTTTGAAGAGGAAGGCCCCTGTCTCCTACGAGGAGCTGATGGAGAGGGTGGCGGAGGAGGTTGAGAGTGAGGAGGACAACCCGGAGCTCACCAAGAGGCTAGCAAAGCTCAGTGAGCCGGAGGTCAGGCAACAGGAGGTAAGGAGAAGGGAAGAGCCCAGGGCCCCGGAGGGGGATTGGAGGCAACGTGCCGAAGGAATGCAAGGTCAGGGAAGGGGTTACGGCCCGGGAAGGGGCAACTTCTATGGAGGACAAGGAAGACCCCACCAGTTGGGATGGAGACAGGGTCCGAGGCAGTTGCCTCCCCCACCTCAGCAAGCCATGGCGATCAGGCAGGAAAGAGGAGGAAGAGGAAGAAGAGAAGAGGCTAGAGAGGAAGCAGGGGCAGGGAGAAGGAGGAGGAATAGGGTGGCGGAAGAGGAAGCAAGGGAGGTGGCATTTCCGTATTGTGACTTCCACGATGAGGAAGGTCACGCGACGGCTACCTGCCCAGAGTTCCTGAAAACAAAAAGGGGCCGAGTGCCTGCGCCAAGGCAACAACAAGTGAGAATTGAAGAGGTCGAGCCTCGATGGGAGGAGGAAGAAAGGTGTGAAGACAGAGTTGATGTGGGGAGTAGAGGAGGGATCAGAGTGATCCATGGGGGGGGTAGGGGTGGAGGCGACCCGAAAGGCTAGCCTCCATACCATCTATCGGCGGAGCGTGGCCTCCACATCCACCGCTCCACCCCCAGCGGAGAAAATTACCTTCTCCCAGAAAGACATGCCAAGCTATGAAGACCCGTTTTGCGATGAGCTGGTCATCCAGACCGCCATCGAAAACTTCACTGTCTCACGGATCCTAGTTGACAACTGGAGTTCGGTCAACGTCGTCTTCAAGAAGGCATTTGACGAGATGAAGGTGGAGGCCCAGAGGGTGTTGGCCTCGGATGGTCCCTTATTTGGTTTTGCGGGAGAGAGGAAGGAGGTAGAGGGTGGAGTGGGACTCCATGTGACTCTCAGAGGGCAGTCCCGGAACTGCGGCTTCGTGATAGTGGATGCCCTGAGCTGCTACAGCGCCATCTTTGGACGGCCTCTCATCAGTGCATTTCGGTGCGTCCCATCCACTTTACACCAATACCTCAAGTTCAATGTGGGAGGAATCCAGGTCCGGGGAGACCCCAAGATTGCAAGACAGTGCTATGTGACGGCTGTCAACACCATCGCCTGGATGGGAGAAGCGGAGGAGTTCGACAAAGTGATGGAGGAAGCGGCAGGAGCCGGAGGAGAGAGTGCAGTCAAGGAGAGGATAGAGGAAGAGGAAGTTCAGGCCCGGGAAGGGGTCGCTGAGAGGCCCAGGGCAGAGAGAGGGGAAGAAGAGGAGAAAGAAGAGAGTGCCCGGGAAGGAGGGGCGGAAGAGCTAATGATGGTAGGAGAGGCAGAGATGGAGGGAGGAGCCCAAGCACTCGCTTGTGGTAGAGAGAAGGAAAGTTTTGGGGGAGAGCAATCTAGGCTGGAGGCCATGGATGAGGTCGTGGAGTTTGAAGTCACCACTCGGCTTGGGGTGGTAAAAAAGGTTCGGGTCAGCGGAGAGCTCAGTTCAGAGGAGCAGGCCGAGATCCTGGCCTGCGTACAAAAGAACGTAGACGTCTTCTCTTGGAGCGCCGCGGAGATGCCCGGGATCGATGCGGATGTGGCTTGCCACCGCCTCAACCTCGACCCCGGCACCCGCCCCATCCGCCAAAAGAAAAGGGCCACGGCAGACAAACTGGAGGGACCAATCCGCGAGGAGGTGAAAAAGCTCATACAAGCAGGTTTTGTATCGGAGAGCCAGTATCCAGGCTGGGTCTCCAATGTATTTATGGTGAAGAAGGGAGGAGGTAAGTGGCGTATGTGTATCGACTTTTCACTTCTTAATAAATAATGCCCGAAAGATTGCTACCCCTGCCCAGAATCGACGCGCTGGTTGACTCAGACATTGTTTTTTCTGTAATGTCTTTCATAGATGCTTTTTCAGGTTACCATCAAATCCGCATGCACCCCCCGGACATCAAAGATGTCTCTTTTATCACGGGGGACGGATGCTACTGTTATAAGATGATGCCCTTTGGGCTCAAGAATGCAGGTGCCACTTATCAAAGGATGATGGATCGGGTCTTTCGAGAACAAAGGGGAAGGAACTTGGAGGTCTATGTCGATGACCTCATGGTAAAGAGCCGGGTCCTCGGGTCTCACCTCCGAGACCTTGAGGAGACGTTCGGGACCCTGCGGAAGTATAAGATGAAACTCAACCCCTTGAAGTGTGTTTTCGGGGCTAGCCGAGGGAAGTTTCTAGGTCACTTGCTCACCCCAGCGGGGGTGGAACCTAACCCAAACAAGGTCAAGGCGATAATGGAGTTAGGGTCGCCGAGAAACCCAAAGGAGGTTCAGAGCCTCATCGGGAAGCTGGCTGGAATAAGCAGGTTCTTCTCCAAGGTGGGAGAGAGATGTGCGCCCTTCTTTAAAGCGCTAAGAGGCAACAAAAAATTTGAATGGACTCCGGAATGCGAGGGAGCCTTCCAAGCCCTAACAGAACAGCTCACCCAAAGCCCCCTACTTCAAGGGTCGAGGTCAGGAGAAGACATATCCCTATACCTGGGAGTGGGACTTGAAGCGGTAAGTTCTGTATTGATCCGAGAGGAAGGAAGACAACAGTTCTACATCTACTATGTCAGTCGAGTGCTAAAAAAGGCAGAGCTCCGGTATCCAATCTTGGATAAGTTGGCTTTTGAGTTGGTGGTGGCGGCTCGGAGACTCCGGCCCTACTCCAGGCACATTCAATCAAAGTAGTGACAGATCACCCGCTTCGCAAGGTCATGGAAGGGGTGGAGCACTCGGGAAGATTGGAAAAGTGGTCCGTGGAGCTGAGCGAGTTCGATATTTCGTTCGTACCCAAAACGTCAATCAAGGCCCAGGCAGTGGCCGACTTCATGGCCGACTATACGACTAAGATAGGGGAACATGAATCGCCTCCCCCAGTTGCATGGGGATGTTGGTGGACGGTGCCTCAGGGAAGCACTCCTATGGAGGGGGAATCATCCTAGTGAGTCCCCAAGGGACAAAGATAGAACAAGCCTTAAACATCCATTTTCCCATTACCAACAACCAAGCGGAGTATGAGGCTGTAATAGTAGGCCTGCGGTTAGCTCGAGAGCTAGGTGTGCAAGATGTGGAGGTCTCGACGGACTCCATGGTGGTTGCATGCCAAGTCAAGGGAGAGTTTGAGGCAAAGGACCCGACCCTCCTGCGGTACTTGGAGAAGGTCAAGGGAGTCATCGGGTAGTTCCACACGTTCTCCATCAAACATGTGCCGAGGGAAGAAAGCACCCCCGCGGACCTCTTAGCCAAGTTCGGTCCTCGAGAAGGAGGGACGATTTCAGAGCTCTTCCGGCCCTCAATCGAGGAAGGGGAACTGATGGAGGTGGATCAGCGGGTCTCGTGGATGGATCCCTTCATCTCTTTCCTATCATCAGGGAAATTCCCAGAAGGGGATATAGACAAGCGACGATTCAGGTATAAGTCAGTTTATTACTCTTTTCATGCAGGATGGCTGTACAGGAAGACTCTCTCAGGACTCCTGGCCCGTTGTGTTTCGGAGGAGGAAGTTCCGAGAGTCCAGGATGAAATTCACTCCAGGGAGTGTGGGAGTCACTCCGGGAGCCGAACCCTAGAAGGGAGGGTGTTGAGACAAGGCTATTTCTGGCCCACCCTCAGCAAGGATGCGGCGGAATTCGCGAGGAGGTGTTTAAAGTGTCAGCTCTATGCTCCACTCCAGCTCCTCCCAACTCAGAGACTCCGAACCATCACCGCTCCCTAGACCTTCGCCATATGGGGGTTGGACCTAGTTGGCCCTTTCCCTCAAGCTAGCGGCCAGAGAAGGTTCTTACTGGTCATGATCGATTATTTCTCCAAATGGGTGGAAGTGAAGGCGCTCGCCAAGGTAACATCTCAAGTTGTGAGAAACTTTGTATGGGGAGAAATAATTTGCAGGCACGGCCTCCCCCTGGCTATAGTGACGGACAATGGGCCGCAATTTGCTAGCGAGGAATTCGTTAGCTTCTGCACCCAGCTTGGCATTGACCTCAGATTCGCATCGGTTCACCACCCAAGAAGCAACGGCCAGGTGGAAGTGGAAAATAAAGTAATCGTTAACATGCTGAAGAAGAAGGTGGAGAACCTCTGGTGAAACTGGGTAGAGCAACTACCATTCGTTCTCTGGGCCCTGAGGACTACCCCTAACACTGCCACCGGGGAGACCCCATTCAAACTTTCCCATGGATCCGAAGCAGTCCTTCCCATCGAGTTTGAAGTAAAGACCCCCAGGGTGATCGCCGCAGGTGAATGGGATGAGGAGTGGCTGGTAGCCAACGGTGAAGGACAAAGGCTATCCTTAGACCTGGTGGAGGAACTCCGGGACCAGGCCACCATCAGGCAGGAAGAAATCAAGCGATGAATGGCCCGATATTTTGACAAGCACATCCGAGTAAGACACTTCGAAAAAGGAAACTTAGTGATATAGAAGGTCGACGCAGCCGGGAGAGGAGCCGCGGTTGGCAAGCTAGAGCCCAATTGGGAAGGACCTTACATTGTAAGTGAAGTGCTCAGGTCAGGGGGATACCACCTCCGGAATGTGGAAGGGGTACCTCTTGGCCGAGCCAGGAGTGGAGATGACTTAAAAAGGTTTTATCCTTAGTCATTTTTTATATAGATAATTTCTCATATTTCCTACTCAACACATGCGTTTTGGAGCAATCCTTTGGCAGGTCCCAAATAGTATTGGTGCTGGAATGCCCCAGATCGATTCCGCTCCCGGGCTCTCACTAGACTGGGGTTCAGGTTGATCTCTGGAGAGGCTGGCAAGGTGACAAGTATTGATGCTGGAATGCCCCAGATCGATTCCGCTCCCGGGCTCTCACTAGACGGGGGGTTCAGGTTGATCTCTGGAGAGGCTGGCAAGGTGACAAGTATTGGTGCTGGAATGCCCCAGATCGATTCCGCTCCCGGGCTCTCACTAGACGGGGGGTTTGTCACAACCCGCATTTTCCCCAAAATATAATACGTAATATCAGAGCAAGGGAAAAATACGCGTCGTGATGCCACGCCTGCAGGAGACGACTACAGACGCTCAGGCAAACACTCTTTACGATAATTTTATAAAAGACATATATGTGATTGGATTAAAAGAGAAATTTTCATTTTAGCTTAAGACCGCGTCCCTCGGTTTGGTGGATCATCTAGTACACAAGTAGAAAACTATACAACGCAGCGGAAAATAGGTTTGTTTCTTTTAGCCTACATGAGCAAGAAAATAAACAATTCCAGAAATGATATGCACATATCTAGGTTTAGTATAGTAAGAAAGGATTTTTCTACGAATTTCAAAGTATGCGATCTTTATTTAAAAGCATGATATGCAAGAACGACAATTTTTTATAATCAATAAAGTAACTACTACATCTTAGCGAAAAGGCTTCCCAGAGAGCAAATAGGTAAAGTACTCAAAGTAACAGCAAAGCAAACAGTAAGTAATCTAAACAAAAAGCCATACGGGCGCCAACAGCTAACACGAACCCGCAGGGAAGAAGGAAAAACAGCTAAAGGAGAGACAACAACTAAGCAACTGCCCCTTACCTAAGAGGGGAAGAGCCTTGACAGGAAAACAGAACGACACCGCTCTAACTCCTGCGGCGGCTAAAAACCTGAACCTGAGACATTCATAAGAAAAGAATGCCTCAGCCCAAGAGGGTGCAAGAAAACCAAGATTAGCAGTAAGAGAAATAAGAGAGTGCAGAAAGGAAAACTAAGCAGGTAAACATCTACAATCTTACAACAACCCGAGACAGCTTAAACAAGTGCACTCGGTAAGAAGAAAAGCCTGCACTAGAAGGTAATAGTCAACACAATCAAAGCCCACCACGTGTCCGCCTTTGCGGCTCAGAGGTGATGGTCATACATATAATATCATAATACACATATATAAGCATATATGTTTAAGAACTTGAGATTGATCAGCACGAGGGAAAAGCGTCCCCCAAAAGAAGGTACTGCGACGGTGGTATCTCCCACTAACGCCCGCAGCCCAAAACCGGGTCGTGGTCCTTTATCCACTGCCACCCAAAACTACCCACCGTGCAAGGCTTAAAACAAAGGTTCTAAATAATCAAATTGAGCTTCAATTATGACACGGGACGTAACCCGAGATACCAGCACCATAACACCCTAAGGATAGGGTCACAAAGAAATAAACACTACTCAACGATTCATTTGAAAACACTTGGTGAGTCCAAACTTGACTCCCAACGAACTTCTCAAAACCGTGCAATGAATTGGGCACGACAAGACACCACAAAAGATCACTTTCCTGTAAGGATGAAATTGTCAACGATTGGAAGGGTGAAAAGCTCGAATCCAAAAATGCATCTACACAACCTTTAAGCTTGACAAATGCTAGCCTCGCTAAGTCAGCGAGAATTAGCAAGGAAAATTCCCAGGAAATTTAGTGCCTAACTCCCCAACCCGCCCGGAGTTAGGAAAAGAACTTTCCGAGGAACTTATGATCTAATGCTCTCCGACCCATCTAGAGTTATCAACATAAATTTCCGGGAAGTTTAACCCACCAAACCAATATAACTTAGCCAACAGAAGAACAGTGCAGGATTTGGAGATTGACCGAGCAAGACCACTTATTCTTAACTAAACAGATAAGTCCAAGATTTATCCAATAAAATAAAGACCAAGGAGAAACCCCGCATAAAACTAAGAGCTGACAGGCTCAAACTCTCCCGATAGAACGAAATCTCTAGCATATAGCCTAGGAAATTTAACTTTGCATAAACCTAAGTAAATACCTAGCCCTCAAACTTAAACCCAAAAAATTTACGAATCGGTAATTTACTTAAGTTTAAACCAAGAAAATTTCCTAGCGTATAGGCGCAGAGTTTTATATATCAAGTGTTTATTATCATAAACCATGGGAATTTACAAAGAACTTCCAACATAACAACATGACAGCAGCCCCCTATAATGGACAAGGGCAAGAGCAGCCCCTAAAAAATCCAAACCCGAATTATATATATAGCAAGCCCCAAATGCAAACTAAAAGGCAGCCCCCAAAATCCAGAATAGAATTATATTCATACATATACAACATTCGTATACAGCATTCATACACCATTCATATATAACATTCATATACAACCCCTAAACCAGAATAGATATAACATTCATATATATACAACATTCATATACAACATTCATACACCATTCATATATAACATTCATAGATTTATATATATATATATATATATATATATATAACATTCATATTCAACATTCATACGCCATTCATATACAACATTCATAGATTTATATATATATAGCCCCAAAAATTTATATGCATACAGCAGCCCCCCAAATCAGAATGATCATATCATACATATATAACTCCAGAATGTTAGTTGCATAAGGCAGCCCAAAAAAAAACGAAATAGATTTTATGCATATACAGCAGCCCCCAAAAATCCACGATAGACTTACATATAGCAGCCAAAATCCCAACTGGATTTATATATATAGCAGCCCTCCCACATCGATCTTAAAATTTCAGTTAGAACTATATACCCCACATGGATGAACCAACCGATTAAATCAAGCTTAGAAGGATCCAAATTCCATTTTTTTATAAGACTAGAGCTAACGAAATAAGCAAGATTAGCCTTGGGTTTGATCAAGAATTAACCAACATAAATCCAGGTTTATAAAGCAAATGTCTAAATCAAATGTCCAGGTTTAGAGAAACACCAAATCAAGATTAACCAAGAGTCCAGATTAACCAAGAATTTGTTCAAGAGCTAGCCGACCTATCCCAAGTTTGAGAATCAAGAATGAATTCAGATTTTTAGCATAAATCAAGTATATAAATCCAGATTTTTTGTAAAAGCCAAGTACATGAATCCAGCTTAAATCAGGAATTAGCCAGTTCGAACCAAGCTTGTGAATCCAGAATGACATATGCAATAATAGCCACGAGATTAATCGGGATTTAGTCGTTTAAACCAAATAGATGAGTCCAGATTTTGATGCAAAAGAAACCAGAGAAAATCCTGAGCAGAACTCATTGATCGGGGCCAAGGATCCATTAAGCGAGAAGAAAGAGATGGAGGGGAAGAAGGAGGAAGAGTTTTCTTGCCTTAATCGGACGCCGACGCCCCCCCCCCCCCCCCCCCCCCCCCCCCCCCCCCGTCGAAGTGAAGCCTACGACCGGAAGTCCTCGCAACCACCGTCGATCCCGACGAGAGCTCTCCGATCCTCTACTCCGACGATGAAGCCAAGCTCCGGCGACCTCCAAAATGCCTCCTCCGACGCCAAACCCTAGCTCGCTCCTAACCCTCGCTCTCCTGCTGGAGTTATCGGGGGAGGAGAAAAGGAAAGGCCGATTGAAATGGGGGGGGGGGGGGGGGGGTTAGCTAAATATACATTTATATATAAATAATAAAATATATGTATTATATATAATAAATAAGCTTTTATATATAAATATATCTTTTATATGTATATATACATATATAAGAAATTTTATACGTAAAAATTCATATATACTCATACCCATATATATAACTGCGTATATATACGCCTACAAATACCTCCCTATATGAAAACACGATTGCACCAATTTACTTATACAAGACCCTAAATACACGAATAAATATATATATATATATATATATATATCCATATATATTTACACATATACCCGCATAAGCCTGTTCCCAGAAACAAAACGCCGGATGGCGACGACGCTCCCGAGACGGTAACGCCCCATTCCCTCGATGCCCCGAATTAATATTTCACTTTAGAATAATTATTATTAATTCCATATGCTTTAAATAAAATAATTATAAGAAAAACTCGGGGTGTTACAGCCACCCCTCCTAACAGAAAGTTTCGCCCCGAAACTTAGAATCGAAATTTAGGAGACATCGAATGAAAAGTACAGAGAGAGAGGTAAGCTCACACTTGCTAGATAGAAACGCTAACCGAAAAGGGTTAGGAAAGCAGATGCGGATATGATTACCCAAAAAAAAGGACATTACCAAGAACTCGATATGTCCAAGCCGAGAACAGAAAGCAGATCGCGGAACATCTGACTCGCGGATCCCCAACTAAAGGAAGCCTAAACGAAGATCAGCCTTCGAAAACACCGAACTACCACGCAACTGGTCAAGCAAAACATCAATCTGAGGCAACGACTATGTGCTCTTGACGGTCACCTTGATCAGTTCTCCATAATTGACACCCAATCTCACCGAACTAACTTTCCTCTTTACGAACAAGACGAGAGCACTCCAGGGCAAGGAACTAGGTCAGGAAAAAGCCACACTGCAACCACTCATCTAACTGAGTGCGCAACTCTCACAACACACGCGCGGCCAAAGGGCACGGTGCCTTAGCAACAGGATGGGTACCCGGCTCAAGGTCAGAAATAAACTCCTCAACTCTCACGGTAGAAAACCAGGGAGATAACGGCGAAGACATCAGCGAACTCTCGCACCACAAGGAAGATCTTCGATACACAACAAACCGAAAATGGTTTCTAGCGTAGAAACAAGGTAAGCAACGCCATTGAAAACTAAAGGCTCCTGGCACACGCCGCAGAAATAATCGGTAAAACATTGCGCGGAAAAATCCAAACACGCTCGAGGGTTGACCGATGTCCAGCTTAAAGACCAAACGCTTTACCTAGCGTTGGATAACAACATCAATCCTGGACAACCAGCCCAAGCCCCAAGTCACAACGAAAACTCCAAGTCTAGCGCCTTTAGATTAGCAAAGCTAAGAAACCACCTAAGAGGACAGGACATCTCTGAAGGCCCTGATTCGACACCACAGAAACAACAGAAGGGAAACTTAACACTAAGGGGATCACCAACCCGATCGAGGGTCAAACCACGATGCTCTACTAAAGTCCTAGCCACGCACAAGTGGGTAGCACCAGAATCGAGAAGGACGCGCGCCTAACGGTTCTTTACCTTAAATTCTCCTATAAAATTGGATACGCAATTAAACGAGCGAAAACAAACTAGAACCAAAGCTGAAAGTAAATAATTAGATTAGAATCTAACCTGGAATCATCTGGGGGAAAAAACTGCTCAACAATCGATAACCTAACGACGACCGCCTGCGAAGCTCTATAGCCAAAACATCGAGTCAAACTCAAATCAAAAGGAAGGCACGCTCAACATCCTCTACCTTAACTCACACAGTATTGAGATAACAAAATCCAAATCCACACTCGCAAGCCAACGAATAAACTAGGTCAAAACCTTAATCCTGAAAACACCTGGGCAGAAAAACTGCGCTTGTTTCACAACCATTTGCCTCGACAACGCCTCGAGACTCTGACGCAACTCCTTAGTCACCGCCTCACTAAGCGCACCTAAGGGATCCCCCTCTAACCGGAGAGCCGACTCCGACGCACGACGCTCTGGAGTCATCGACTGCAATTACGAACGAACACCACAATACACCCAGCTTAAGACACAACAGCTAGGAACTAGAATTTCCTAACTCGATACAGACCAGGAAAGAGTAGATACTTGCTCTTGCTGTTACCTTGCTCTGGGAATTTATGAAATGATGTTATGCTAAACTTAGGATGATACAAAATCATCCTATCAACTTATGTGCATATAAAATAATGCATGAATGCCAAATTTTATTCCAAATCATGGGTGTACGAGCGTCATCATGTATGTCTTTAGCTTGGCACGTGTGCTAATGCTATGTTATGATGCATATGCAGTGCTATGCAATCTAAAACAGGCCTTAATGCATGTTATGAGCGGCGTACACATGCGATCTAATGCATCACATACTACATATTATCGCATGCAACGAAAAAGAAAATCTACTGGACACGCATGCGACCTACGTTATGCATCCCATACTACATAACAGTCGTATGTTGTCACCTATGAGGATCCATATACAAACACATATTATGCATCCCATACTACATAATATGCCCCGTATACTTCTTATCATGCAATGAGTGTAGTGTTCATGCTTCAGCCAAGACATACTGATGACCCTTCGGTGTGTGTATGCAATGAATGACGATTCTCACCAGGCGGTTAACCGGGCCAACCAGACTATCACAGCAACCCGACTAACCTCCCTCTGATACCAACTGTCACAACCCGCATTTTCCCCAAAATATAATACGTAATATCAGAGCAAGGGAAAAATACGCGTCGTGATGCCACGCCTGCAGGAGACGACTACAGATGCTCAGGCAAACACTCTTTACGATAATTTTATAAAAGACATATATATGATTGGATTAAAAGAGAAATTTTCATTTTAGCTTAAGACCACGTCCCTCGGTCTAGTGGATCATCTAGTCCACAAGTAGAAAACTATACAACGCAGTGGAAAATAGGTTTGTTTCTTTTAGCCTACATGAGCAAGAAAATAAACATTTCCAGAAATGATATGCACATATCTAGGTTTAGTATAGTAAGAAAGGATTTTTCTACAAATTTCAAAGTATGCGATCTTTATTTAAAAGCATGATATGCAAGAACGACATTTTTTTATAATCAATAAAGTAACTACTACATCTTAGCGAAAAGGCTTCCCAGAGAGCAAATAGGTAAAGTACTCAAAGTAACAGCAAAGCAAACAGTAAGTAATCTAAACAAAAAGCCATACGGGCGCCAACAGCTGACACGAACCCGCAGGGAAGAAGGAAAAACAGCTAAAGGAGAGACAACAACTAAGCAACTGCCCCTTACCTAAGAGGGGAAGGGCCTTGACAGGAACACTGAACGACGCCTCTCTAACTCCTGCGGCGGCTAAAAACCTGAACCTGAGACATTCATAGGAAAAGAATGCCTCAGCCCAAGAGGGTGCAAGAAAACCAAGATTAGCAGTAAGAGAAATAAGAGAGTGCAGAAAGGAAAACTAAGCAGGTAAACATCTATAATCTTACAACAACCCGAGCCAGCTCAAACGAGTGCACTCGGTAAGAAGAAAAGCCTGCACCAGAAGGTAATAGTCAACACAATCAAAGCCCACCACGTGTCCGCCTTTGCGGCTCAGAGGTGATGGTCATACATATAATATCATAATACACATATATAAGCATATATGTTTAAGAACTTGAGACTGATCAGCTCGAGGGAAAAGCGTCCCCCAAAAGAAGGTACTGCGACGGTGGTATCTCCCACTAACGCCCGCAGCCCAAAACCGGGTCGTGGTCCTTTATCCACTGCCACCCAAAAACCAAATCCGGGTGGTGGTACTCTATCCACTGCCACCCAAAACTACCCACCGTGCAAGGCTTAAAACAAAGGTTCTAAATAATCAAATTGAGCTTCAATTAAGACACGGGACGTAACCCGAGATACCAGCACCATAACACCCTAAGGATAGGGTCACAATGAAATAAACACTACTCAAAGATTCATTTGAAAACACTTGGTGAGTCCAAACTTGACTCCCAACGAACTTCTCGAAACCGTGTAATGAATTGGGCACGACAAGACACCACAAAAGATCACTTTCCTGTAAGGATGAAATTGTCAACGATTGGAACGGGTGAAAAGCTCGAATCCAAAAATGCATCTACATAACCTTTAAGCTTGACAAATGCTAGCCTCGCTAAGTCAGCGAGAATTAGCAAGGAAAATTCCCAGGAAATTTAGCGCCTAACTCCCCAACCCGCCCGGAGTTAGGAAAAGAACATTCCGGGGAACTTATGATCTAATGCTCTCCGACCCATCTAGAGTTATCAACATAAATTTCTGGGAAGTTTAACCCACCAAACCAATATAACTTAGCCAACAGAAGAACAGTGCAAGATTTGGAGATTGACCGAGCAAGACCACTTATGCTTAACTAAACAGATAAGTCCAAGATTTAACCAATAACATAAAGACCAAGGAGAAACCCCGCATAAAACTAAGAGCTGGCAGGCTCAAACTCTCCCGATAGAACAAAATCTCTAGCATATAGCCTAGGAAATTTAACTTTGCATAAACCTAAGTAAATACCTAGCCCTCAAACTTAAACCTAGAAAATTTACGAATCGGTAATTTACTTAAGTTTATACCAAGAAAATTTCCTAGCGTAAAGGCGCAGAGTTTTATATATCAAGTGTTTATTATCATAAACCATGGGAATTTACAAAGAACTTCCAACATAACAACATGGCAGCAGCCCCCTATAATGGACAAGGGCAAGAGCAGCCCCTAACAAATCCAAACCCGAATTATATATATAGCAAGCCCCAAATGCAAACTAAAAGGCAGCCCCCAAAATCCAGAATAGAATTATATTCATACATATACAACATTCGTATACAGCATTCATACACCATTCATATATAACATTCATATACAACCCCTAAACCAGAATAGATATAACATTCATATATATACAACATTCATATACAACATTCATACACCATTCATATATAACATTCATAAATTTATATATATATATAGCATTCATATTCAACATTCATACGCCATTCAAATACAACATTCATAGATTTATATATATATAGCCCCAAAAATTTATATGCATACAGCAGCCCCCCAAATCAGAATGATCATATCATATATATATAACTCCAGAATGTTAGTTGCATAAGGCAGCCCAAAAAAACGAAATAGATTTTATGCATATACAGCAGCCCCCAAAAATCCACATTAGACTTACATATAGCAGCCAAAATCCCAACTGGATTTATATATATAGCAGCCCTCCCACATCGATCTTAAAATTTCCGTTAGAACTATATACCCCATATGGATGAACCAACCTATTAAATCAAGCTTAGAAGGATCCAAATTCCATTTTTTTATAAGACTAGAGCTAACGAAATAAGCAAGATTAGCCTTGGGTTTGATCAAGAATTAACCAACTTAAATCCAGGTTTATAAAGCAAATGTCTAAATCAAATGTCCAGGTTTAGAGAAACACCAAATCAAGATTAACCAATAGTCCAGATTAACCATGAATTTGTTTAAGAGCTAGCCGACCTATCCCAAGTTTGAGAATTAAGAATGAATTCAGATTTTTAGCATAAATCAAGTATAGAAATCCAGATTTTTTGTAAAAGCCAAGTACATGAATCCAGCTTAAATCAGGAATTAGCCGGTTCGAACCAAGCATGTGAATCCAGAATGACATATGCAATAATAGCCACGAGATTAATCGGGATTTAGTCGGTTTAAACCAAATAGATGAGTCCAGATTTTGATGCAAAAAAAAACCAGAGAAAATCCTAAGCAGAACTCATTGATCGGGGCCAAGGATCCATTAAGCGAGAAGAAAGAGATGGAGGGGAAGAAGGAGGAAGAGTTTTCTTGCCTTAATCGGACGCCGACGCCCCTCATCGAAGTGAAGCCTACGGCCGGAAGGCCTCGCAACCACCATCGATCCCGACGAGAGCTCTCCGATCCTCTACTCCGACGATGAAGCCAAGCTCCGGCGACCTCCAAAACGCCTCCTCCGACGCCGAACCCTAGATCGCCCCTAACCCTCGCTCGGCTGCTGGAGTTATCGGGGGAGGAGAAAAGGAAAGGCCGATTGAAATGGGGGGGGGGGGGGGTTAGCTAAATATATATTTATATATAAATAATAAAATATATGTATTATATATAATAAATAAGCTTTTATATATATAAATATATCTTTTATATGTATATATACATATATAAGAAATTTTATACGTAAAAATTCATATACTCATACCCATATATATAATTGCATATATATATACGCCTACAAATACCTCCCTATATGAAAACACGATTGCACCAATTTACTTATACAAGACCCTAAATACACGAATAAATATATATATATATATCCATATATATTTACACATATACCCGCATAAGCCTCTTCCCAGAAACAAAACGCCGGATGGCGGCGACGCCTCCGAGACGGTAATGCCCCATCGCCTCGATGCCCCGAATTAATATTTCACTTTAGAATAATTATTATTAATTCCATAAGCTTTAAATAAAATAATTATAAGAAAAACCCGGGGTGTTACAGGGTTCAGGTTGATCTCTGGAGAGGCTGGCAAGGTGACAAGTATTGGATCTGGAATGCCCCAGATCGATTCCGCTCCTGGGCTCTCACTAGACGGGGGGTTCAGGTTGATCTCTGGAGAGGCTGGCAAGGTGACAAGTAGTGATGCTGGAATGCCCCAGATCGATTCCGCTCCCGGGCTCTCACTAGACGGGGGGTTCAGGTTGATCTCTAGAGAGGCTGGCAAGGTGATAAGTATTGGTGCTGGAATGCCCCATATCGATTCCGCTCCCGGGCTCTCACTAGATGGGGGGTTCAGGTTGATCTCTGGAGAGGCTGGCAAGGTGACAAGTATTGGAACTGGAATGCCCCAGATCGATTCCGCTCCTGGGCTCTCACTCGACGGGGGGTTCAGGCTCATCTCTGGAGAGGCTGGCAAGGTGACAAGTATTGATGCTGGAATGCCCTAGATTGATTCCGCTCCCGGGCTCTCACTAGATGGGGGGTTCAGGTTGATCTCTGGAGAGGCTGGCAGGATGACAAGTCTTTATGCTGGAATACTCCTTCTCGCTCGGCGGGCCTGCTCGCTCGGCAATGAGAGATTTCGCACGATAGTATGCGAGTGGCGAGAATCAATCCTATGCGATCCAGAACATCCGGTGCTCGGCAGAAAGGTCGCCGGCACCGGGTAAGAGGCGATCTCTCGCCAAGAAGGAAAATACCCTGCGAAACCAAGAGAAAATACGCATACCTAAAGGGTAGTAATCCTAAGGCAAACGGCGAAAGGCCCGAGCAGCCAAAGTGTCCTATGCATATCTATTCAATAACGTGTGGCGCGAGAACAAGCATCGCGAGAATAACCTCCGTGAAGGTGAATATCGAGATAAGCGAGGACGAGACATTCAACACGTGAAAATAACAAAACAGAAAAGGGAAAGCACAATGAACAAAGCAAAATTTGCATTCTACATTTCATAGTTTGGTTACAATCTTCGGCGATCTCGCTGATCAAAAATTACAACAAAAAGGGGAATGACGGTGAGCTTCAGTAATCGCTCGTAGACCCTTCTTCGTCATCGTTGTCCTTCACTGGCGGAAGTGGGAGGAAGAGCTCCGGGACGATGTCTTCCAGAGTCATGTCGACTGCATCATCGACCAGGAGGTCGGCCGCCTTCATCATCGAGAAGATGTAGCGAGCCGAATTCGTAGACTCCAAGCGGACTTCTTCGTCTCGCGCTCGTCGTTCTTCCTTCAGACGGCGAGGTGAGGGGGGAACGACGGCGCAGGTGAGGTCACAGTTTAGGGCCTTTAGCCCAGCCACCTCGCCCTCCAAGTACTTGATGCGAGCATCGGCTCTCCCGGCGGCCTCGACATCCTACAAGTAAGTTCAATTAGAGAAGCAAAATAGCCAAATGAAAGGAAGATGAGGAAGTCTAAGTAACTCAGCACACTACCCTCCGCGGCGAGCAGCTTCTCTCTCAGCTGCGTGTTCTCGGCAAGGAGCCTCTGATAGGCCCTCGCGAGCTCCATGTTCTGAAGCTCCAGCTGTATGCAGCGCCTCCCCTTCATATGGGCGAGCTCGGCAGAGCGCAACTGCGACCTCGCGCTGTTGAAAGCGAGGGTTCTCGCAGTCTCATCCTTATAAGACCCCGCATCCTCTCGACCATAAAGAGCGAACACGAGGTCGAAGGCGTGACCGCTGACGGTCTCCTTCTCCACCCAGGAGGGGAGGATGGAGGAGATATCCACCATGTTTGTCTCCGGCTTCCAATTGACAAGGAGCACGTCAGTCTCATCCCGGCGCCTCTGGCCGAGGCCGAAGTTGTAATGGTTTACCTGGATCGGGAGGACGGAGGTTCTAGACGCCTCCTGGCAGGGCTCATCGTCCTCACCCCCCCCCCCCCCCCCCCCCCCCCCCCCCCCCCCCCCCCCCGCAGAGAGGCCGGTGAGGTCGAACTCGTCGAAAGCGGCCTCGCGGGGCTCCTTCCCCTTCGAGGAGGCGAGCGAGACCCCGCTCTTCTTGCTCTTCTTCTTTGGCGGAGATTTTGAAGGAGCGGCATGACTACCATAAGCCCCCGATCTCTTACAAGAAGAGGGCTCACCTGGAGTGACGGCGCTTCGGCAAGCTTCCGCCCCCATGGTCGCAAGATCCATGGTAGCGTCGGTTTTTCGGTTGCTCGCGTAGGCGGGATGGAGTGGCAGATCCCGCTCGCCTAGAAATAAACATTGAAATTTTGATAAGTACGATATGGCGAGGAATAAAGTCATAGGTGTTAAGCAAGATCCTTACCTTCCCCGGCGAGAACCGGAGTCAGCGAATCGAGATTGCGGCGGAGATAAACGACCTCGAAGTTCTTCTTGCAGAAGAACTGATGGAGGAGGGCGTCGTGGCCGCCGAGGGCTGTAGGCCTGTAGGTGGTCTTGCTATATTGAGCTGGCGAGAGGGGGATATTGCCGAAGTTCCCCTTGACGACGAGGAGCTTCTGGGCCCAGAAGTGGGCCTTGTTGACGGTCTCGTCAACCTTAGGACCTGTGCCCACGAAGTAGGCCGTCCCATCTTTGTAGGCGCGGAACGAGAATAGCTTCCGAAAGACCGGGAGACTGAACTCGATGCGCTCCTCGCGAAGGTAGCAGGAGAAGACGGTAACCACCGCCATGGCATTGGGGGTAAGCTGGCCTGGAACAACGCCATAGTGCTTGAGCACCTGGCGAGCAACAACAACATCATTAGTCCACATGATGAGCGAGACTTGAACTGCAGGAAATAAGAAACGAGCGAGAGCGATTATTACCTGGCGAACTTCCGGCCACAGGGGGAGGCGCAGGCCAACCGCGAAAGGGGCGGTGGGAATGGCCAACTCGTTGACCCGCGGGGCATTGATCACGTCGTCCTCGCTAGGACGGCGTGCCTCGAACGGGGGGTGACATAGTCGGCGATCGCGCTGCAGTACTCCTCGTCGGTCAGATTGCAGTGGAAGAAGCTATGCCGGCGTAAGCTTTAGCAATCTTTCGCCGGCCCTCGGACTCGTTAGCGTCGCCAACCATTTTTAGTAACCTGCGAGAAAAGAAGAACAGCGAGAACGGGAAGGAGCGAGAGCTTTGAAGCAGAGGAGGAAGAAGGCTAAGAGTAAATGCGGTGGTTGACTCAGTTATGGCCGCCTATTTAAAGCCAATGCAAAATGGCGGGAAGAAGTCCAAGCGTCGGCGAGCACAGGTAGCAGCAAAAACCTCACATCATGGACGTGAGCGAGAGGGACCTGCGGGGTTAGTACAAACAACCTTTTCGCAGGATATATTCAGTGATAACAGAAGACCCTCGCGAGCGCAGTATAACATAAACATAAAATAGATTTATTGACAGCGAGCGAGAAACCATAAAAGATAGTGATACTTATTGTCAAAAGAAATAAAATCCAGCATAAGTGGCGAATATGCGAGTCACGAGACGTAGCGAGATTGTCCAAAAACAATGACACCTATTACAAATAATTTCACAACGGCATAGCAGTTAGCGAGAATCATGGGGGTAGCCATTTCCACCGGCCCCCACCCCGCGACCCGGACCTCGGCGGTACCCTAGAATTATAATAGTCCTCTGCCAAACAACCCTCCCGGTCCATGTTGTAGGCGTAGTCTCTCATCCTCTATGAGCACCTCCGGCGTCGTGGCGTTCTCATCCTGATCACGCTGTCTCGCTTGTCGGAGCCTCGCACATTCTTCCATCAGGACCGTGTGCCTATCCTCGGCGGCTTCTCTGTCCCGTCTCGCCTGCATGTTGAGGTCCATCAGCATTCGCCCATGTTTCCTCAGTAACTCCGCGGTTCTCTGTTTCATCATCTCGGGATCTCGCGGATCCCCTAAGAATTCCTCCAACTGGTCAGGAAGGGGGGACATCTCGTCGTCGCCCAGTTCGAAATCGGTATGCGGATTTTCGTTATTGTCTGCAAGATATTACAAAGAGGTTAGATGGCGAGCGTGAGTTTGCGCAGGGTTTCTGCGAGGTCAGAATGCTTACCGAGCGGGGGGGCGAGAAGTGGAAGGACGGCCCTGGAACACGTTGCCGTAGTGAGGGTAGAGAGATTTGTCCAGGCCGGCAGGGTAGGCTACGCTGTTTGTCGGGGGAATCTTTGGCGGCGCGGAGCCACCAGTCTCCTCGCTCGTTAGGAGCTGGAATCCGGGCTTATCTATGATTTTGTCTGGAGGAGGCGGAGGCAGAGACGGAGGCCGCGACACCTGGCGGGCCGGGGACTTCAGGGGCGAGACTGTAGGAAGTGAGGAACGAAGGTCATATATAGTGGACAAGAAACCTTACGGTACGCGAGATTAAGATCATACCAGTGACATTTTTCCCAGCGAGGTTCATATCCATCTGCGGACTCTTGCGAGACCCCTCAGCGGGTTCCCCAACGTTCTCGCTCGGCAAAGCATCCTCCGAGTAGAAATGAATAACAAGCAATTTATTATCGTGAACTGGAGTAGCTCATACCTTCTCATGGTGGCGATCGTCCGGGGAGGAGTCCAGCATCACGGAGTCGTCTCCGGTGCGACGAGCTGCCTTCGCCTTCTTGACTTTCAGCGACTGGGCGGGGGGCGGCCGGTTCATCCAGGCGGGGACCCTGGTCGTGGAGGGTTGCCCGCCGGCTCTCATTGCCCTCAGGCGAGCCTCGTCTTCTTCGGAAAGAGGCATCTCCAGGCGGCTACAGTATCAGGAAAAGGGAGAGGAAGGGAAGTAGTAGCGCACGCCACTGGAGACTCAGGACGGTATTTATAGCCCACAGGGTGGGTCCCACCAAAGATTCCCGACAGGTCATTAAGGAGCGGGCGAATACCAGGGGTTGGATGATTCTTCGCGAGCCAAAGGGACGGTCTCGCAACAGGAGTTGCGAGATCCAGACCTCGGCAGATATCTTCAGGGGACTAGACCAGGCGAGGGCTGACAAACCAATACCTCGCAGGCCGCTGGTAGAAGAGACCTATGACCAGTAAGGTGTCCAGCGAAATGTGTTCAGTACGCGGCAAAATCAGAAGACGGTCTCGCTGGAAGGCTCGCGAGATTGGATCTCGGCAGATACCGCCAGGAGGAGGCCAGCGAGGTCCCCGCAGGGCGATCTCCTGAGAGACGCATTGCGAGTAAGGCTCTCGAGGAGGCTCGCGAGAACATAAGATCTCGCAGGAAGATTCTCGCAGCCCCTTGCCCATAAGCCAATAGGGTCAAATTACCCTTTTACCCTTGGTGGTCTGCCTTTAGCCTCTCCAAACAGCGGAGTTTGGCTGTTAGCAGACCCATTCGGGGTGCGGATAGTAATATCAAAAGGCAGAATCCTGCTATTTGCAGGCCAGACCAGAAAATCTATAAATAGGACCTTAAGGGCACCTTTGGAGGGGACTTCACTTCAGCTTCTCTCTCCTTAGGCTTTCTTTGGTTAGCATTTCCAGAGCTCTCCAAGGTGCCCGAGTCTCAGCTTTGGCTTGGGAGGGGAAGCGCTCAACGATCTTCCGGGTTAGTGGAGGGACCTCCTCGCTGCGACTAAGGCCTAAGTCATTTTCTTAGTTTTCCGTCTATCTTCTCCGAGGGATCAGTAAGGGCTAGCTGCCCCTCATTTTGGTGAGGGCCCCGAGCTCCACAAGAGACCGAGAAATTGGTTTCAACAGTGCATACTTAAAATGCAAATTACTTTACATTGTAAACATATCTTTCCTTGATATTTTATAAATCTTGCTTGCTACTTTTATATTACAAATTTTTTAAGAACTTGCAACTTGTGTATCTAAATTCAAAACATCTACTTAGTTGATTTAAACGCTTATTATATTTTGTTCTTCCAAATTCTTAAAGATGTTCAATATTGCTTTCGCTGTGTTCACTATTTTTCAAAAAAGTTGCATTTATTTCTACATTGTGCACAAAGGAAAATTGATGCTACTCATCCCTACCTCATTTTGATTATAACAAAAGGGGGAGATTAAATTAAAGAAATAAATTAGAGAACGATATGATTTATGGGGAGTAAATTAGGAAATGCACTCATGTAGGGGGAGTATCCACTTAGGGGGAGTATGTATGTTTATCACGCTTAACATATACTATAAACACTACTCTAATTATGTTTTATTCCTTATTAGTGGATTTGTTATTATCAAAGGGGGAGATTGTTGGAGCTTGTGTTCCACTTCTCTTAGTTTTAGAAATAACAAATCACACTATGTATTTGATCTTGCTTGTGTTTATAGTGTGCAGGTACTACAGTTAAATACCCTATGAACAGGATGACGATTCTCTGAAAAGAGAGCTAATGCCCCGCATTAACTTTCGTCAAGAAGAAGCCGTCGAGATGAAATGTCGTCGAGAAGGAATCGTCGAGAAGCCAGAGACAACGCCAGTGTTGATTCTTAACGCTCGCGTTGAGTCACGATCTGCCACGATCTCGACGGTTTGCACGCTCTCAGTAACTGTCATACACCCGATGCTTAACGTTGGTGTTAACTCTTAATGTCTGGTGTTAGCTCCCGTGTCTATTTAAAATCCTGATTTTGTTTGCTCAAGAGACAAGAATCCAAGCCTTCATTATATACTTCAGAGAGATCATTTCATCCCGAATTTAGAGAGAACTACCAACACCAACATTGAGGAACAAGAGTGAGAAGGAGATTTCCAACGGCAAATTTGAAGAAGGACGCTCGCTTCAACTCCGACATGGTCATGGCGTATCTTCAACATCTCCTTCAGCACTCTTCAATCTAGGGAGTCTTTTAATCTGATTTTTACTTTATCTTTTCATTTTTCCTTGTAACGATAGTGAATTCGCTGTCTTGCGTGTTGCGACTAAGCCGGGTTCGGTTTAGGGGGAAATTCGCCGCCTTGTGCATGTCGACTATGTCTAGAGACCTTATCTGGGGAAAGATAAGCTATATCCAATCGGACCTTGGGAGAAGGACCGGTGAAGGAACAAAAAGTAATTTTTAAGTTGGCGCCTCTAATTTCAAGTGTTATTGAAATTTTATCCTTGTAATCATTTTTGTGAAATATAAAATTCTTTTTCATTATATCTAATTTTTCTAGAATTGTATTTCATAAAGAAAATCATTTTGAATATTTCTATAAAAATATTTTCTGGAGAGATAACGCCCGGCGTTGACTCTTAACACCAGGCGTTAGCGACAGAGCCAAAAAGTTTTTTCTGTTATTTAAAATTTGTAAGTTTATCACAAAAATAGTAAACCCCTTATTCACCCTATTGCCTCAGATAAGAATACTCCTGGAAGATCAAAGGCTCAAAATTGAAGGTCATGTTAACTCAGCCATCAATGATCTAAGAAGGGAACTATGTGCTGAAACTGCAAGCCTGAAAAATGATGTGAAGAATCTACAAGAGTATACTGCCAAGGAGATAGCACTTACTCACCAGGGTCTATCTGATGCAGTGGATAATCAGATAATGATCACCAACAACATAGAGAAGGCCTGCATAGCAACCAACAGATGGATGGTTGACCACAAAACTAATCTCAAGGAAAGTCTAGATCACCACAATAAGGATCTAGACAGTCATCTGCTTGAGACCAAGAACCATTTGGAGTGAGGAATTCACATGATGAAGTCATAAAGGGGGAGAGATCAATGATAAAGGCCAGTGGTGAGCATGCCATCTGGACCACAAACACTATCAGGGAAGCAATGAATCTCCCTCCTCTCCATTTTGATGAGCCTGCTGAAGAGTACCCTGCTGAAGACCAATATGTAGACATTCCTGATGCTGCTGCTGATTAGAATAGAGGAAAGAAAATATTGGAAGAAGATGAGGTAAAGATGAGAAAAAGACAATACAGGGAGGAAATGGAGAAAAAGGATAACTATGAGAGATGGAATCCCAAGTCCAGAGCCAGCATATTAAAAGCATAGGAGCTGGTGAAGGTAAATAAAGGTGAGAGGTACAAAATGTACAGTCCTCAAGAATGGGCTAAGTATGTGTCGGAGTTTCTGAGGTGATCTCAAAGCAATCAACAGTTAGTCTTACTGCCAACGCAATATGAGCCTATAGGATCGCACATAAAAGTGCTTGGAGAAATTGGAGGAAGAATTATGTTGGTTTGGGATTTCTCGAGAAGTCAATTGTTGCCTTGGAATTTCTCGAGAATATATATACATATATGTTGCCTTGGGATTTCTCGAGAAGTAAATTGTTACCTTGGGATTTCTCGAGAAATTATATATATATATATATATATATATATATATTGCCTTGGGATTTCTCGTGAAATCAGGCCATTCCTGTGCGACTTAGTCGAACTGAAGGCATTAGTCGACCGCTGAGATGGCACAAGGCTAGTGCAGCACGTTCGTCGAATGCAGGATGCTTCGAGTTTGTCGAACGCATGCTGCTTCGAGTTCGTCGAACGCAGGACTCTTTGAGTTCGTCGAACGCAGGCCTCTTGAGTTCGTCGAATACAGGCTGCTTCGAGTTCGTTGAACACACGCCTCTTGAGTTCGTCGAACGCAGGCCTCTTTAAGTTCATCGAACGCAGGCCTCTTAAGTTCGTCGAACGTAGGCTACTTTGAGTTCATCGAACGCAGGCCTCTTGAGTTCGTCGAACGCAAGCTGCTTCGAGTTTGTCGTACGCAGGCCTCTTTAGTTCGTCGAATGTAGGCTGCTTCGAGTTCATCGAATGCAGACCTCTTGAGTTCGTCAAATGCAGGCATTATATAAATAGATCACGATCTTAGGGTTCAGTGCGTGAGACAGATTTTGTAACAGACCCGTTTTGTGGTTTGAGAGAGCAACACTGGAATGTCCCGCTAGGGCTTCTCTCCTCTTCGAACAAGTCGTCGACTCTTCCAGTAGTCGAACCTAGCAGTTCGTGGAAGACGTAGAGGACTCTTCTTCTCCGACCTGCTCCTTGTGCGATAAGAATCCAGGGTTCTCCTTCTCTTGCGTGGATATCGGTAGAGGGGCCGATACATTTTGGCTCTTGGAACTCAGATTTCGTTCACCGGATTTCTTCCTGGAGCATCTCGGTTAAGCTTAGACATAACCCCCTTCAGGTATAAATTTATTTATTGCATTGTGATGCTTTTATTCATTTCTTGAATCATGAAATCGCAAGTTCCTTAACTCTTTGGGTTGTTCTAGTTATTTATTTCGCTTCGTATATATGATATTATCATTTTTGAAATGGTATTAGAAAACCCAACAGTGGTATCAGAGCTAAGTTGGCAATCTAATGCATGTAAATCAGAAATTTAGAAGTGCTCTAAATGTCTGGATTTCTTCCTGGATGTTTGAATTTCGTAGAAATGTTCTAGATTGGAAAAACTCCCAGGAATGCATGTGATTGCGTTGCGATTTAATTGTTTCAGAAATTGTGTCTCCTTTGCAGTAACCGTCCCTCTAATTGGTTTGTGAAACCAAATATGTCAGATTTTGAATCTGACATTGAGAGACGAGCTTGTCTACTGCATAAGTGGAGTTGTCTTGCCTGTGTCAAATGCATGTAAATCTGGAGATTTAGAAGTGTTCTAAATGCTCAGATGTAGCCCTTTTTTATCAAGCGTTGATAATTTTGTTTTGTGCACTTCTGGGATGTATTTGGTTGTGAATGTTGTATTTTATTTTAAAGTGCACGTTGATTAATTGTTAATCAATTTTATAAATAAAATCCCTCATCCAATATTAAGTATACGGATGCCTTCCGATGGATGACACTCTTCCTGCCTAGATCGATGAAGTGTGGGCTTGCCAAAGCAAGGTGCATTAATCTATCTTGGTAAGGGTGCGAGCGGATAATTGTGATATCCCACTATCGACATCGGGTCTAACTTAACTGGGTGACCTCAAAAGTTGAGTGCCTAGAGGCATTGGGTTGGCATGCACCATATGATGGATGCGAATAAAGAGTTATTCACCAACCATACAAGAGTTGCATAGTGATGCAATTGGCAAGTGTTGCCAACCTAAATAACCGCATTATGAGAGGAACGCCAAAGCGGACTCGTTGTGTTGGTGAAATATATATGTTATCCACTAAGAGAGTAGCTCGCATTAACTCTCCGAATTGATATGAAGGGTTATCAATTTTAACAAAATAGTGGGAGTATTTAATTAAAGTCCTTATTAAAATAATAAAATGTATTTTGAAATATAGTACTAAATAAACTTTGCATTATTTTGTAGAATTTTCATGGCAAATACTTCACATCGCGTTGACCCTGAGAGCCATCCTTGAGAAGGATAAACTCACTGGGACGAATTTCCTAGACTGGTTTAGGAACCTGAGAATTGTTCTCAGGCAAAAGCGTAAGCTCTATGTCCTTGAAGAAGATCCCCCCGAGGAGCCAGCCTCTACTGCACCTCATGCAGATAAAGATGCTTATAAGAAGTATGGAGATGAATCCTTGGATGTAGAATGTCTCATGCTCGCAACCATGAACTCTAAGCTTTAGAAGCAACATGAGAACATGAGCTGCTACGAGATGGTGGAGCACCTGAAGAAAATGTTTCAAGGGCAAGCTCGCCAAGAGAGATTGGATATATCCAGGGCGTTGTTTCAGTGTAAGATGGGAGCTCGGGACCCAGTAGGAACTCACGTACTCAAGATGATTGGGTATATAGAGAACCTTGAAAGACTGGGGTTCCCGCTGGGCCAAGAGTTGGCCACTGATCTGATCCTACAATCGTTGTCGGACAGTTATGAGCAGTTTGTCATAAATTAGAACATGAATGAAATTGACAAGACATTGCCCGAGCTCCTATGCATGTTGAGAACTTCCGAGATCAATATGAAGAAGGCCAAGCCTTCCAGCCCCATACTGATGGTGCATAAGAGCAAGGCCAAGGCCAAGGGATTCAAGAAGACGAAGATTGGATCTAAGTCTCCTCTTGATCCCAAGTCTTCTACACTGAAGAAGAAAGGTCTAGCCAAGGAAGGGAAGTGCCACCATTGTGGTAAGGCAGGGCACTAGAGGCGGAACTGTCCCCTCTACATTGAGGATCTGCAAAAGAAGAAGGGAAGTATGACTTCCACTTCAGTTATATTCGTTATAGAAATAAACCTTTCTGCTCCTTCATCTTGGGTATTGGATACCGGATGTTGTTCTCACATTTGTACGAATGTGCAGGAACTGACAAGGAGAAGAATGCTGGGTAGAGGAGAGATAGACCTGCGTGTTGGAAATATAGCAAGAGTTGCTGCCTTTGCCGTTGGTGTTTATTGTCTTTCTTTGCCCACTGGCTTGTAATTGAACTTGATAATTGTTATTTTGTTCCTGCTATAACTAGAAACATCATATCTATTTCATGTTTGGAAATGATTGGTTTCTCTTTTATTATAAAGAACAATTGTTGTTCTATTTATAAAAATGATGTTTGTTATGGCGTTGCCCAATTGTTTAATGGTTTATATGTTTTGAACTTAAACCATCCGATCTATAACATAGAAAATACTAAAAGACTAAAAACAAATGACTTGAATCTTACGTATCTCTGGCATTGTTGTTTGGGCCATATAAATGGGAAACGCATATCTAAACTCCATAAAGATGGATTATTAGACTCATTTGATTATGAATCATTTGAGAGATGCGAGTCTTGCTTATTGGGCAAAATGACTAAAGTCCCTTTCACTGGTCATACTGAGAGGGCTGATGATCTTTTGGGTGTAATACCTAGTGATGTATGCGGATCCATGAGTTCTATGGCTAGAGGTGGGTACTACTACTTCGTTACATTTACTGATGATTTCAGTAGATACGGATACGTGTTTCTTATGAAGAACAAATCTGAAACCTATGAAAAGTTCAAAGAATTTAAAAATGAAGTAGAGAACCAACTGGAAAAAGGATAAAAGCACTCCGATCTGATCGAGGTGGCGAATATCTAAGTCATGAGTTTCGTGATCATCTGAGAGAGTGTGGTATTGTATCACAGTTCACTCCTCCCGGAACACCACAACATAATGGTGTGTCTGAGAGGAGGAATCGTACTTTGTTAGACATGGTATGATCGATTATGAGTCATGCTGATTTGCCTGTTTCCTTTTGGGGATTTTCTTTAGAGACTGCTGCTTTCACATTAAATCGTGCTCCAACGAAAACGGTTCTAAAGACACCATATGAGATATGGACTGGGAAGCGTCCTAGTATGTCTTTTATTAAGATTTGGTGTTGTGAGGCATACGTGCGACGTCAAATGCCTGACAAGCTGGAACCCAAATCGGATAAGTGTTATCTTGTGGGATATCTTAGGGAAAGAAAGGATATTACTTCTACCTGCCCGTCCGAGGGCAAAGTGTTTGTCGCAAGGACTGGCGTCTTTTTGGAAAAAGAGTTCTTATCCAGAAAGACTGCAAAGGTGGAACTTGAAGAAGTTCAAGAACCACAAACAATAAGTGAACCGATTTTAGAACCTGAGCAAGGACTACAAGTTGTTGTAGCTAGAGAGCCTGCTCAAGAAACACAAGTCCTGCGTAGATATAATAGACCAAGATTTGAGCCTGAGAGATATGGATCTCTCGTGTCTCAAATAGGTAACGTATTGCTTATGGATCATGATGATGAGCCTGCAACCTATCAAGAGACTATGTGTGGACCTGACTCCGAGAAGTGGCTTGAAGCCATGAAATCTGAAATGGACTCCATGTGTGCAAACCAAGTTTGGACCTTGGTGGAACCACGTGAAGGGGTACGACCCATAGGGTGCAAGTGGGTCTTCAAGAAGAAGACCGACATGGATGGGAATGTATAGACATTCAAAGGCCGGCTGGTGGCTAAAGGTTTCAGGCAAATTCATGGTGTTGACTATGATGAGACCTTTTCCCCTGTAGCCATGGTCAAGTCCATCAGAATTCTACTTGCTATTGCTGCGTATTATGACTACGAGATCTGGTAAATGGACGTCAAAATGGCTTTCCTTAATGTAAACCTCCTTGAGGAAGTGTATATGACACAACCCGAGGGTTTTGAATCTCCAAATGAAGCCACTAAAATATGCAAGTTGAATCGATCCATTTATGGATTGAAACAAGCTTCTCGAAGTTGGAATCTTCGATTTGATGAGAAAATCAAAGAGTTTGGTTTTATCAAGAACGAGGATGAACCTTGTGTTTACAAGAGGATTAGTGGGAGCATTGCTGTCTTCCTGATATTGTATGTAGATGACATACTGTTGATCGGGAACGACATTCTGACCCTGCAAGATGTTAAGAATAGGTTAGGGGACTGTTTTTCTATGAAGGACTTGGGTGAAGCAACTTATATACTTGGTATTAAGATCTATAGAGATAGATCGAAGAAGTTGCTGGGTTTGACCCAGAGTACATACATTGACAAGGTGTTGAAATGGTTCAACATGCTTGAGTCCAAGAAAGGATTCTTACCCATGTCACATGGTTTGAGTCTCTCTAAGGACCAGTGTCCAAAATCGTTGGAAGATAAGGACCGTATGAAGTTGATTCCATATGCTTCGGCAATTGGATCAATCATGTACGCAATGTTATGTACTCGACCCAATGTCTCTTATGCTTTGAGCATGACTAGCAGATATCAGTCTGATCCTGGTGAGAGTGAATGGATTGCAGTCAAGAATATCTTAAAGTACTTGAGAAGGACTAAAGATGAATTATTGGTGTATGGCGGAGAGGAAGAGCTCGTTGTAAAGGGTTACATAGATGTTAGCTTCCAGACTGATAGGGACGATTCAAAATCCTAATCAGGTTTTGTGTTTTGCCTTAATGGAGGAGCTGTAAGATGGAAGAGTTCCAAGCAAGAGACAATTGCTGATTCTACAACTGAGGCCGAGTATATCGCTGCAGCAAATGCGGTGAAGGAGGCTGTATGGATTAGGAAATTCATCGGCGAGCTAGATGCAGTTCCTAGCATTGTTGATCCTATAGTTCTCTACTGTGACAACAACGGTGCTATTGCACAAGCTAAGGAATCTAGATCTCATCAGCGTTCCAAGCACATACTTCAGTGGTTCCATCTTATTCGAGAGATTGTCGATCGAGGAGATGTGAGCATTTGCAGAGGACCAATTGAAGAAAACATAGCGGATCCACTAACGAAGCCTCTTACGCAAAGGAAGCATGATGGTCATGTTAGATCAATGGGTATTAGATACCTGAATGATCGTCTTTAGTGGGAGCCTTGTGGATTGTATGTTTGTTGGTTTTTTATTCATTTGATGAATTGTGATATGTACTATGGTTTTTCATTTTACATTTATGGCAAGTTCTTTTATTATGTCAAGAGTTTCTATATGATAGATTAATTAACATAATGAATGCCGTTAGAATGTTTGCTTCCATAGGAATTCAAGTACGTGACTTGAATGTGAGGGCCTATGTTTAAATGAAGCTTAATTCTTAAATGGTCCCTAGTCGAGGTATCATCCTAGATATTAGGGCGAGGATGAGACCATAAGACTAGAATGTGTGTTGACTGATGACCGTTTCTCACATGTCATGATATTGTGATATCAAGTCATAACATGGGTTCTTGTTAGGAACAAGTTGTACTAGACAGACCCACCGTGAGACTACTTTGTGGATTGTTATATGAACGTGTCACAAGTAGGTCTCAAGTGACAATGGTGTTTGTGGTCCTTTGACCTGAAGTCACCGCATTCATCAGGTGAGGAAGAGCGTACTTTGATACCATCTAAAGTATTCTCTTGAGAAAGGTTGACGATAAGGGTGGTTGTTGGGTATGTTACGAATCATTTGGATGTTTGTGTATGAGCAGAAATGGGATTTGTCCTCCTTTATGAAAAGAGTTACATCCATGGGTCCCCTGATGGAATGAGACTGAGAAATGCATGGCCATGCTTGGTTGAGTCAATATGTGATATTGAGCTCACCATTTCTGTCAGTCTATTCTAGATCAGGAAACTAGGATTGAATAATTATGAGGGTGACATGGTCCATGCCTCTAGTTCTATCCGGATGTAAGGGATAAAGGGACATAAAAACACTGATACATTGATCATGTCAGGTTTGTTGAGTTATGAACTCTTATTGCTTGGGTAGCAATGATGTATTACTAGATGTCGCTCATTGTTTGTGAGACTTTTGTTAACACTTTGTGATCAAGTGGGAGACTGTTGGAGTTTCTGAGCTGATCTCAAAGCAATCAACAGTTAGTCTTACTGCCAACTCAATATGAGCCTATATGGTCGCACATAAAAGTGATTGGTGAAATTGGAGGAAGAATTATGTTGGTTTGGGATTTCTCGAGAAGTTAATTGTTGCCTTGGAATTTCTCGAGAATATATATACATATATGTTGCCTTGGGATTTCTCGAGAAGTAAATTGTTACCTTGGGATTTCTCGAGAAATTATATATATATATATATATATATATATATATATATATATATTGCCTTGGGATTTCTCGTAAAATCAGGCCATTCTTGCGCGACTTAGTCGAACTAAAGGCATTCGTCTACCGCTGAGACGGCATAAGGCTAGTGTAGCGTGTTCGTCGAACATAGGCTGCTTCGAGTTCGTCGAATGCAGGGTGCTTCGACTTCGTCGAACGCAGGCCTCTTTGAGTTCGTCGAACGAAGGCCTCTTGAGTTCGTCGAACGCAGGCTGCTTCGAGTTCGTCGAACGCAGGACTCTTGAGTTCGTCGAACATATGCCTCTTTGAGTTCGTCGAACATAGGCCTCTTGAGTTCGTCGAATGCGGGATGCTTCGAGTTTGTCGAACGCAGGCCTCTTGAGTTCGTCGAACGCAGGCTGCTTTGAGTTCATCAAACGCAGGCCTCTTGAGTTTGTCGAACGTAGGCTGCTTCGAGTTCGTCGAACGCAGACCTATTGAGTTCGTCGAACGCGGGAATTATATAAACAGATCACGATCTTAGGGTCCGGTGCGCGAGACAGATTTTGTAACCGACCCGTTTCGTGGTTTGAGAGAGGAGCGTCGGAATCGTTCCGCTAGGGCTTCTCTCCTCTTCGAACAAGTCGCCGCCTCTTCCAATAGTCGAACCAAGCAGTTCGTGGAAGACGTAAAGGACTCTTCTTCTCCGACCTACTCCTTGTGCGATAAGAAGCCAGGGTTCTCCTTCTCTTATGTGGATCTCTGTAGAGGGGCTGATACATTTCGTCTCTTGGAACTCAGATTTCGTTCACTGGATTTCTTCCTGGAGCATCTCGGTTAAGCTTATACTTAACCCCCTTCAGGTATAAATTTATTTATTGCATTGTGATGCTTTTATTCATTTCTCGAATCATGAAATCGCAAGTTCCTTAACTCTTTGGGTTGTTCTAGTTATTTATTGCGATGTGCATATATGATATGTTGTATTATGATTTTTGAAATGGTATTAGAAAACCCAACAGTATGAAGATCAAGAAGAAGCAAGGAGAGAACACAGAAGGGACAAGCAAGCAGGCAGAATCCATGTAGACACTCCTGAGCCTCTCAAGTATCACCCTAAGCCATTTGAATACTTCACCAGACAAACTGAGAAGGAACAAGAAGCCAGTGTCAAGAAAGCAAAGAGTGAAGCAGCTATGAAGGAAACAGAGAAATAGATGGCTGAATCACTAGGGGCAAATGTAGAAATGTTGAAAACTTTAAAACATATATCACTATTTATAAATTATCAATGAAGTGATATTTATCAAACTCTGTGTTCATGTTGTTTATTGGGTGTCAACTTATCACCTAGAGGGGGGTGAATAGGTTTTTCAAATTATTTTATCCCCTTTAGGTGTTCTTGATTTCTTATTAATAGATCTGCAAATTAGAATAGCACAACACAGAAAGCACGCAAGAACTTATAGAGGTTCCTCAAGACAGGGTGTCTTGAGTAGTCCTCTTTCCCTCTGCGCCTACCTAGCAGTGTGCTAGGCTCGGCAAACTCCACCAAATCTTCAGGTCCGCAATCCTTACAACACGGACCTGCAAGTCCTATAGCTTAGGCTTGCAAGCCCCTACTGCACCCGAGCCCGCAAGCTCGACACCCAGTCCCTCAAGCCCTACACAACACAGACACGCAAGTCCTGTGCCTACAGCCTATTCCCGCAAGCCCTTACTGCACCCAAGCCCTCAAGCCCGACAAAATCAGACCCGCAAGTCCACTGCCCTGGCCCTCAAGCCTTACATCTCTCCAGCCCTCAAGCTAGACGGAATCAGACCCGCAAGTCCACTGCCCTGGCCCTCAAGCCTCACAGCTCTCCAGCCCTCAATCCAGACACTGAGATCTGAAAACAGATCTTACAACTTTGGCCCGCAAGCCTTGCAATGAAAGATTTATAGTAATGAGAACTGTTTCTTCTGCCTGATGGAGATCGACAACTTAGCCTGATGGAGATCGGCATCTTAGACTTGAAGAAGATGCATCTTGATTTGTCATTTTAGCATTGGATCTTCTTCAGCCTTCTCTTCCTTTGCCTGATGTTGATCGACTCCTTATCAGTCAATGGAGATGACTGATTCTTCTAAGAATGCTTGATTCTTGTTCTCTACTTGTTCTTCTTCTTCTCCGCAGAATGTACTGTTGTATTGAGATGTAACGGCGGGATACATTTTCGTTCTTGCCTCTCACCCCCAGATTTTATAAGGCATCATTGTTCCCTTTTATAGGGCGGATGAGCCGCTTAACGGTTACATATAATGTCCTTTACTGTCAGACACCAATTCCTTAAGAGCATGTGCTGATTGGACAATCAGGCGGAGGCATTAATTGCTGACAGCGCATCCGCAACATTTGAATTCCGTCTCGACGATATTTCCATTGTTACGACGATATGGATAATATCTCGACGACAGGACTTTGTCGATGTCTTAGACCTTGGTAGATCTTCAAGTCTTCTAGCTTCTGCCTTTGACATTGATATCTCGATGATACGAGATATTCTGGCATTTCTGCATATACAGCGATATGATGTCTCTGACTGTGTTATCGTGATCTTCTTTCTTGTAGTCTATCATATTAATCACTTTGTTCTTTCGACGACATGAGCGATATCATATAGACAGACTATGCTTTAACAACTGCTTGTCTTCAGTTGTCCTTCTTCAGTCTTCTCGACGCTACGCCTGCTTTACGACGATGTCATTGGCATCAGTCTTACTCAGCCTTTCCGACGACACGACTTCTTTGATGATGTCGATGATACTGCATCTTTTCGACGACGTTTCTTCCTTATGAATCTGTCTCCGCAGTTGGGTTGAGATGGCTTGCTCTTCTCAGCAGATTCTGTCAATTTGCAGAGAAGTTTCTGCGTTTGACGAACTGCATTCTACGTTCGACGAACTTCATTATGTGTTCAACGAACTTCATCCTTCATTCGATGAACTCGCCAAGTCTCAGCGCTTGATTCTGTCCCGTCTTTGCGTTCGACGAACTCGTTCTTTGTTCGACGAACTTCATTCTTCGTTCGACGAACTCGCCAAGTCTCAGCGCTTGCTTCTATCCTGTCTTTGCGTTCGACGAACTCATTCCTCGTTCGACGAACTTCATTCTTTGTTCGACGAACTCGCCAAGTCTTAGCGTTTGCTTTGCTCATCATCATGACGACAAGCATACTTTGTCGACGACATCTCTTATTCTTCTCGACGATATTGTACTTAGTGAAATAACTAAGGTACATGACATATTGTCTGTTCTCTGCAAGCATGAACTAGATATGACATTAAATACAGCTTGCACTTATCATTGAGCGGAGCACTTCTTCAAATTAGGAACACTGCTGGGCACTATTCCCAATACTTCACTCAAACATAATTGCAATGTCATTATTATATGGTTATTTGCTTAAGATGTACTTTATCATTGAGTGGGTTATGACTTCTTCAAATAGGGGGAGATTGTTGGGAACAGTGTCCAACAGTGTTCTTGATTTGAAGAAGTACTCAGCTCAATGATAAGTACAAGTTGTATTTGATGATATATCCAGTTCATGCTTGCAGAGATCAGACAATATGTCCAGTACTTCAATAACTTGCCCAAGTACAATATCGTCGAAAAAGACTGGACATATCGTCGATAAGTATATGCATGTCGTTGAAATGATATGCAGAGCAAAACAGAGTGATCCTATCGGCTATCATTGAGATAGCATGCGTATGATAATATCGTTGTGACATCAACACTACATCACCTCACAACGATATCAGAAAGCCGAGATGAAGAAGAAGACTCAAGCACAAACACAAGACAAGATGTCGATGATATCATCGAAAAGAAGTCTTGGCGTCGATAAGGCAAAGGAAGAACATATATTGTCATAAAAGAGGCATGTCATCGATAAGGGTGAACAAGACAGGTATCGTCGTAAAGAAGCCTTGTCGTTGAAAAGGCTAAGTAAGATTGATGTCAATGATATCGTCGAAAGAAAGCCTTGACGTCGAGAAGACTAAAGAAGGTCATATGAAGACGGGCAGTTGCTGAAGAATGGTCTGTCGACATGATATTTATTATGTCGTCGACAAGATAAGGTGGTCACAATGATATCAAGCAATCAAGAAGATTACGTCGACATCAGTTAGATGACTTCATGTCGTCTTAAGTGCAAGTGCAGAAGGGATGTCCCGTGTCGTCGAGATATCTCTATTTGAAGAAGAATTGAAAAAGAAGCTAGTCCAAGACAACGACAAGTCCTGCCGTCGAAATATTGTCCATATCGTCATGACAATGAATATATCATCGAGACAGATTCAAATATTGTCAGATGCGCTATCAGCACTTAATGTCGCCGCCTGATTGTCCAATAAGCGTGTGCTCTTAAGGTATGGGCATTTGTCAGTAAAGGACATCATAGGTGACCGTTAAGCGACTCCTCCGTCCTATAAAAGGGAACAGTTGTTGGGTATTGTAGCCACAATTACCCTGATTTACAGAAGTGTCCCTTGAACTAAGATGAATTGAATTTGTATTTGATACCGTCTTCCAGTTATGTGTTTGCAGGATTCTCATTGATAAGTACAAACCAAGGTCAGGTTTCAGTGAGTCGTAAACACAGACCTATGCAATGTAATCCCTCATTGTATAGACCAAAGTGTTGACTCATATGAACTCTCTCTCTTGGAATGCACTTCACTTTCAGGCACTAAGGAAAAGCTAAGAGTCAAAGGTTGCTGAATTCAGGATTGGAAGAAAGCGGTCTAAGTGATTTCGTCGAATAAGTCTTTGATTATTGCGACGAATTCGTCGAAGAAAGATAACTCGTTCGACGATTTTGTCGAAGAAAGAGCTAACATCTTGACGAAGATGTTCAGCCATTTAGTTCTTCTCTTCCCATCCTCTATAGGGTTTCAGCTACGTAGTTTCGTCAGAAGAGTCAGGTTCCTCGATGAATTCGTCATATCAACTACCTTGCCTCGACGAATTCGTCGAATCATTAATGCCCCTCGGCTGGCAGAGCACATTTTGGCCGTCCATCTGTTTATTTAGGGCTTCCTTCCACGTGGCCATTTTTGATGAAGTGACGCTTCTAGCTGTTGGAGGAATGCATATAAATAGCTAAAAGATTATTTCCAATAACCCTAATCGTGCATATCGCCAAAAACCAAAAAGAATCATGTCGGCTTGTGCGCTCTCGAAGAAGACAATCTATAGTTGCCGATCGGATACCTGCTCAATTCCTTTGTAAGTTCTCATTCAATAAGATCTCTGTGCTGATTAGATACTCCTCTAGATCTTGTTGGGTGATTAAGTATTCAGATCAAAAGCTTTCAAGAATCAAGGTTCTTCTTTTCCTGTCTCAAGTTCAGAAATTCATTTCACAAGGAAGAAGAAGATGTATCAGTCAGATCTGAAGAAATTGAATCTAAAGGAGATTCTAGAAGATTGGATTCTATAATCCAAAGTTGTTGTAATATCCCTTACTCAATCTTGTAGGAAGCTTGCTTCCGAGTTGTAGGAGTTTTACTCCGAGTTTGTAGGAGCTTTGTCTCCAAGCTAGTAGGAAGGTTTCCTTCCGAGTTGTAGGAGATTTTATTCTCCGAGCTTGTAGGAGTTTGACTCCAAGTTGTAGGATCATTCTTGATCTGAGCCATAGTGAAGTAGCCTAGTCTATCTGGGCGTGATAGATAGGTGAGGTGTAAAGTGGACTACCCAAGATCGGGGAACCACTATAAATCTCTGTGTTGTGCTGTGCTCTTTTGATTTCTGTGTACTTTTATTTCTATATTTTTATTCCGCAAAAAGCCATAGAAACCACCAATTCACCCCCCTCTAGGTGATTTAGGTAGCAACTAGATACTTTCAATTGGTATCAGAAGGAGGTTGTTCGTTAAAAGGTTAACACCTTGAACAAGATCTCCTTATCTAGTTGCAAGAGCAAGTCTGGAATGGAAAGAACCAAGGATCCCACCATGGAGTTGCCCATGTGCACCAAGGAAAAGTTTCCTATATGGAAGGTCAGAGCTGAGATGTTCATGGAAGCTATAGATCCCAGATTGTCTCTAGTTATTCAAGAAGGACCAATTGTCCCCATGACAGTCTCTATTTGCAGCACTTTTAAATCTGTGCCCAAAAAACTTTCTGAAATGACTGAAGATGAGATTATCTTAGTTAACCTGGATCGGGAAGCTAAGAGCATCCTATCTAATGCAATGGACAGTTCTGCATTCAAGCAACTGGCTTACTACACAACGGCCAAGTATTTTTGGGACTCTCTAATAGCTCTTATGGAAGTATCAAAGGATGAACAAGACACCGTAGATGAGAAAAAGATCAGGACCTTAAGTGATAGTGATTCAAGTTGTTCAGATCTAGAAGGGGAAACACTTCTTGGACTGACTGCCCTATATGAGTCAGAAGAGGAAGTCCAGGATGAAACCTATCCCGGACAGGTTTGCGTAAGGGCACCTCTGTCTGTTACAGACTCTGAAGTTGAGACAAGCTCATCAGATAATGATGACACATCCAATCCGGCAAATAAGTATGATGCTCTCTAAATAGCTCTTAAAAAGAGCAAGTAATTAATTAAATCTCAAGCTGAGGAAATCAGAATCCTTAAACCCTTCGAAGCACAAGTAAATGAGAAAATCCAGGAAGAGATCAGGTTATTCAATGAGCTCATTCTACTTTGGATGAAGTCAGAGGCTCAGGAAAGAACAATCAAGACTCTAGAGATGAAGCTTCGCACGGAAAGAAAGCAAGTAGCTCAACTCCTTAAACCTGAATCAATTGATTTTGGGAATAAAGTGAAGAGCACTGTTAGAGCTCAGCATCATAACACCTCTCAAAAGGTGTTGACTCCATTTAACAGGTATGATCAAGATAGTTTGCATTATCATCGGAAGACTGGATGTTACTGTTGAATTTTTGAAGTGGTGTGGAGGAGACCAGGCGGTCTGGTTTGGGAGACCGCGGTGATCGCACGGCTTGTATAGGTTATCTGCCGATCTGGCTCTGTCGGGTTGTTCTGGCGGTCTGCTGGTTGTTCCGGTCTGTTCTTGGTAGCTGCGGTTTTGTTCCTGACTAGGTCTGCTAGTTTGCCTGGCTTCCTTGTTGGAAGACCGGGCGGGTTGTTCCTATATGACTGTCTACCCGGGCGGTCTATATTGATGATCTGGCGACTTGGTTGAAGTCGGCCAGATGGTTCTACCTTTCTCCTGGTGATCTAAGGAAGGAGCGTTGTTGAGACCGCACGGCTTGTGCGCGGTCTCGTGTTCGCGCGGCCTATGCGCGATCTTGTCTGCTGATCTGCGTCTTGGTCGGGTGATCGACCAAGAGGTCTGTTCGCACTGTCTGTCTTTTGAGACCGTTCGCGATCTGATGGGTGGTGACTGTATCCCGGTTTGTGCGGTGACGACATCCGTCCACCCGCCTATAAATAGGGGTGCATGGCCTGTCATTCCTAACAAGAACTGTAAGAACCAGAGCCCGGATTGTTTCTTGCGGTCTCAAGTTTGAGTTCGCGCGACTTGGATGCGAGTTAACCTTTGTTGTGTTCGCAGGTTTGCGGTCAGCAGGGTGCGGTCTCCTTCCTTGGTGATTTCCGGTGGCTTGAATAAACAGTTCGTCTATGGTCTGTCAGCGAACTGGGTTATTGTGTTCTTATGCTGTTCGCAGCGAGCTCAGTGATCAGGCGACCTTCGGCGGTTAGGCGGTCTGAGTTGCGGTCTGGCGAAAACTTCAGTTCTTTGTTCCAATAAAGCTCCAGTTCGTGCGGTCTGAGGTGCGGTCTTGCAGTGCTGGCAGTCTGTCCGGTTTTTGTTCGTGCGATCTCAGGGCAAGCCGGGCGAGTTCTGGAGTGGTGCGGCTTGTGCGGTCTGAGCTTGTCTAGCCGCCAGCTTTGCTTTTTGGTGTGTTATGTTCTTCTCGTCTCCGTGATTCTGATGAATCATGTCTCGCCATGTATACCTCGCATTGTAAAGCAGTTCTGTTTCAATAAAGATTTCTTGTGTTGCTGTTTTGGCATTGTGGTTATTTGGCTATAACTCTTGTTGATACAACTAATGCTTACTCCTAAACGGTCCAATCAAAAATTTTAACATGGTATCAGAGAGAGGTTTCTGGAGTGGATAAGTAGTGATCAACTAGAGTTGCCATCGTCTTTGTGAAGAAGAGACCACATAGATTGCCATGGAAGGTGGATACGCAAGAGGTCTTGGTATTGAACTCCTCACATCGACTAACTTTAAAAAGTGGAAGTCATGTATGGAGAGTTACTTGCTTGGCGAGGATCTTTGGGAGGTAGTTGGCGGAGAAGACACACAAGAGGTGTTTCCAGCAGGAGATAATATGGCAGAGGTGAGACTTTGGAGGAGGACGAATGCTAAGGCAGAGTTCACTCTCAAGAGGGCTATCTCACCGGAGTTGTTTGATCACATCATTGGATGTAAATCTGCTGCTGAGATTTGGACATCCTTGGATGGGTTGTTCAATAAGAAGAATGTAGCGAGGCTACAGTATCTTGAAAATGAGTTGGCGAAAGCCTCTCAAGGTGATCTTTCTGTTTCTACCTTCTTCCTCAAGATGAAGAACCTCACGGCAGAGATTTCTGCATTGGACCCTGATGAGCCTATCTCTGAGGCAAAACTGAAGAGGCATATCATCCGTGGGTTGCGGAAGGAGTATCTTGCTTTTGTGACTTCAGTTCAGGGTTGGGCAAATCAACCGTCGTTGTTGGAGCTGGAGAACCTTCTTGCTTCGCAAGAAAGTTTAGCAAGACAGATGGCGGGGGTTTCAATCTCCGGGGGAGAAAGTGATGTGATGTTCTCTGGGAAGAAGAAGAAGAAATGGGAGAAGAAGAAGTCGGGTCATGATGGACCCTCCACTTCAGGTCAGCAAGATAGGGGCTATGCTCCTAAGTCTGATGGGAAGAAGAAAGGAGAGGGACCGAGGTGCTTTAGATGCAACAAGACCGGGCACTTCAAGAAAGATTGCCGGGTGAATCTTCAGCCGGGATATGCAGTGGAGAAGGAGATGCCAAAGTCTGGTGAAGTTGGATGGGGAGGAGCCTTTGCGTCTAATATAACGGTGATGCCTGTTAAGGCCTTGGCTTCCATCAACTATGATGAGGACTGGATTGTTGATTCAGGGTGTGGGCATCATCTCACCGGGGATGGATCAAAGTTCTCTTCTTTGGCGCCTTACTCAGGTAACAAGGCTATCATTATGGCTGATAATTCTATTCATCCAGTAGAGCACGAAGGAGTCGTCTCTCTGAGCAGTTATAAGGGTCCACTCACGTTGAGGAGTGTTTATCACGTGCCTGGTATGAAGAAAAATCTCTTCTCTGTGACCAATGCGGTCGATGCCGGTTATCACGTTCTGTTTGGCCCAACAGAAGTGAAATTTCTCAAAACTCAACCGGAGATAAAGGGAGATGTTATTCATGTCGGCAAGCGGGTGAAGGACTTGTTCGTTTTATCGGCAAGTACCTATGTTGATAAGATGAGGACCAATGATGGCGCGGCCATCTGACATGAAAGGTTGGGGCATGTAGGCATGGACAAATTGAAGGCTATGGCGGTAAGGGGCCTTGTCAATGGCTTTCCTAGCTTGTCCTCCTATGGAGACGGTCATGTCTGTGAAGGATGTCAGTTTGGTAAGTCTCATCGACTTCCATTTGACAAATCGCAAACAAGGTGCAAAGTGTCGTTGGAGTGCATCCACGGTGATTTGATGGGACCGACTGCCACCCCAAGCCTTGGAGGCAATAGATATATGTTGGTGTTGATTGACGATTACACCAGATATGTCTTGGTGTATTTCTTGAAAGAGAAGTCAGAAGCCTTTACAAAGTTTGTGGAGTTCAAGGAGCTGGTGGAAGGTCGTCTAGGCCTGCGGGTGAAGAAATTGAGAACCGACAATGGTGGGGAGTTCACCTATGGTGAGTTCTCAAGTTTTTACAGGAAACACGGCGTTCGGAGAGAGCTCACTTGTGCCCATACTCCACAGCAGAATGGCGTTGCCGAGAGGAAGATCCGTCATCTGACGGAAACTTGCAGATGATGGCTTCATGCCAAGAGTATCCCAAAGTCCTTCTGGGCGGAGGAAATGTCTTGTGCAGCTTATGTCATCAACAGATTGCCTCTGAGTCCTATCAACATGAAGACCCCTCACGAATTGATGTTCAAGGAGAAGCCGAGTGTTGCACACCTTCGGGTGTTCGGGTCAACCTGCTATGTGCATATTCCTGATGCTCTTCGGACAAAGCTAGATGCAAAAGCAAGGAAGCTAGTCTTTGTTGGGTATGATGAGCGGAAGAAGGGATGGAAATGGATGGATCCTGAGACGCGGGGGTCAATTGTTTCTCGAGATGTGGTGTTCGATGAAGTGACTTCTTACAAGGGGAGTTCAGGAGTTGAGCTACCAGAGAGCAGGGTTGATGAAGGAGGAAAAGATGCGGGAAGTCTTCAATTGGAGTTGCCTGTTTCACCAGGAGCTCCAGTTGTGTCAAGCTCTGAGATGGAGGCTTCAGGTTCTGGAAGCAGGGGGAACGATGCTCCAAGTTCATCTGGAAGAGGAGCTTGCACAGAAGAAGCAGCTGAGGAGGTGGTTAGTCAGGAGCAACCTCTTAGGAGATCGAAGAGGACTATTCAACCACCAGATCGATACACAGGAGGAAACATGGTGAACTTTGTTTCATGTTTCTTTGCTGGTCCCTTGGATGAAAGGGAGCCGTAGAGCTTTGAGAAGGCCAGAGGCGTGAAGGAGTGGGACATTGCTATACAAGAAGAGTTGGCAGCTCTCGAGAAGAATGAGACCTGGTCTCTTGTGCCCAAGCCCAAGGGCACCACTCCTGTGACATGCAAATGGGTCTTCAAGCTGAAAAAGAAAGCTGACGGCAGTATCGAGCGGTACAAGGCTCGCCTTGTAGCTCGCGGGTTCTCACAGCAGCACGGAGAAGATTATGAAGAGACATTTAGTCCAGTGGCAAAGATGACTTCGGTCGATTTGTTATTGCCTTGGCAGCTTCGAGTGGTTGGGAGATTTGGCAACTCGACGTGAATAATGCCTTCTTATACGGCGAGATTGACAAGGATATCTTCATGATCCAACCGCAAGGCTTCATCTCGAAGGAGTATCCGGACGACGTTTGTAAGCTGAAGAAGGCCCTGTATGGGTTGAAGCAAGCGCCTCGGGCATGGTACGGGAAGATTGCAGAGTATCTCTTATTCTGCGGATTCGTTGCTTCAGACTCTGATTCTAGCTTGTTCATCAAGAAGGAGGGGGTGCTTCGGGTGATTGTGCTGCTGTACGTGGATGACATGATTGTCACCGGGAATTCGAAGGAAGCTGTTGCAAGACTCAGGGCTGAGCTTGCTATCAGATTCGAGATGAAGGATCTGGGGGAGCTTCACCATTTCCTTGGACTCGAGGTCCAGAAGCGGGAGAGCGGAGTGCTCATTTCTCAGGCTGGCTATGCGGAGCGGATTGTTCAGCGATTCGGCATGGAGGAAGGAAAGAGCAGCTCTATACCTCTGGAGCAACATCATAAACTTCGGAAGGATGAGGGGAGAGTCTTATCTGAACCGTTGGTTTTCCGAGATCTGGTTGGGAGCTTGATCTACTTGACGATCACAAGGCCAGATATTGCTTTTGCAGTAGGCAAGGTGAGTCGGTACATGGCGGAACCACGGAAGCCTCATCTTTTGGCGGCAAAAGGCATCTTGAAGTATGTGAAGTCGACCTCTGATTTGGGTCTCCTATATAGGAGAGGGTCAAGCTTGGAGTTGCATGGTTTCATGGATGCTGATTATGGGGGAGACGTGGATGATCGGAGATCAACGTCTGGTTATGTATTTAAGACGGGCCCCACAGCTATTTCTTGGTGCAGCAAGAAGCAAGACTCGGTGTCTGTATCTACCACGGAAGCGGAGTACAAGGCTTCAGCCTTGGCTGCTCAGGAAGCCGTTTAGCTTAGGAGGTTGGTAGAGGACGTTCATCAGGAGGTTCGAGGTCCCACTATGCTACGCGGGGACAATGAGAGTGCTCTCAAGCTGGTCAACAATCCAGTCTGTCACGCGAGGACCAAGCATATAGAGATTGAGCAACATTTCATTCGTGAAAATGTGTTGGGAGGATCTCTAATGGTCGAGCATGTTCGGAGTGCGGACAATGTCGCAGACATCTTCACAAAGCCGCCGGCGAAGGGACCGTTTACATGGTTGCGGAATTTACTGGGGCTAGTCTCCACTTCCCACTTCAAGGGGGAGTGTTGAATTTTTGAAGTGGTGTGGAGGAGACCGGGCGGCCTGGTTTGGGAGACTGATAAGTAGTATTTTTATAACAGTTTAATATAAAATCTTGTAAATATTTAATATGAATTCTCTATTTTATGTCAAATTTAGGTTATAAGTAGTACTTTTTATAATTTTGATTCTAACTTAGCTTAATTTCGATATTTGCAGATTTTTGGGACAAATCGGGAAAAATGGCATGTCACGCCCTCGGTCACGCCCGTGACCAAGGGCGTGTAAGCTGAAGATCAGTCCAAAATCGATGCCGCACTGTTTGAACCAGTCCACACCAAGTCACGCCCCAGGTCACGCCCGTGACCCAAAGTCACGCCCGTGACCGGGGGCGTGTAATCTTAGAATCGTCCACATGGAGCCACCGTCGAGACGAGGAGATGCTGTCGAGAAGTCAACCTAAGTCACGCCCGTGACCCACATGTCACGCCCGTGACTTTCCAGCGTGATCCCTGCTCTACCGCCGCGCCGAATTCCAGCCCACGGCGCATTTAATGCACACGTCCAAAGTCACGCCCGTGACCATGTTACACGGGCGTGTAATGTCCAACTTTTCTGCCGCCGACACGCCAAGCCCACGCCGCTGCCAGATCCAATGTTACAGTGATTACACGCCCTTGGACACGCCCGTGACCGAGGGCGTGTAACTTGAAAATTTTGCCTATAAATTCAGAGGCTCTCCTTGAGTCCAGGGTTCAGAAATTTGGAGATGGGGAGGTGCTGTTAGAGCTGAGAGCGAGTTTTTCAAGTTAATGTTCATGTTTCTTAAGGCTTTCATGTTCTCCTCCTTCCCTTTTCATGCAATGTTGTAGTGTAACTTTCGTGTACTAGTTTTCTTAAGCTTGCAACTTTCATTTTCCTTAGCCTTGCACTCTTAATTTAAGGCTTATAATAGTTCTTTGATTTTCAATAAAATTAGTTTTCTCTTTCATGTTCTTTTTCTCCTTAAGTAATTTCTTCCTTTTCATGCAAGGTTAAATTTTTCTCTCCTTAGTAATGTTCTTTTTTTATGCAATGTCAATTTCTCTTTCTTTTCATGCAATGTTCAAGCTTTTCATTTAGTTTGAATTTAATTTTAATTTTAGTTAAGCGAAAACAAACCACCTCAAATTTTCGTCGATAAAATAATAGTGATTTTCCTCGAAGTAGAAGTAATCAACGCACCCCGTGGAATACGACCTTGATATTCCTAAATATCCTATACTATAGACGATAAGGTACACTTGCCTTTATCGGATATAGTTTTGGAGAAAATCTCAACCTTTCACTAAAAATCTAAAATCCGCGCATGCAAATTTCATATCAAGTTTTTTGCACCGTTGCCGGGGACTTTGCGTAGATATTTTGAAAAGAGGATAGCTATTAATTTTATCATGCTTCTTTCTATTTTAGTTTGCTCTTTCTAACTTTCAAAAAGAAAAAAATATATTTTTAGTTTTTCTTCTTCCTTTCTTCTCTTTTTAGTGTATGACCCGAGGTAGCACTTCGATTCTTCCTTTTGATCCGGAGATCGAGCGAACCCTTTTTAGGCACCGCCGTTCTCGTGATCAGGGAAATCAAATAGAATCCGAAGAGTCGATCGGGGACACTAACGCAGCAAATATGGATCATAATCTTAATTCTCCTAATCTTAACGAGCCAAATCCTAATGAGGACGCGCAACGGACCATGTCCTATTATGCGCGGCCGAATTTGGAAGGCACACAATCGAGTATTGTTCGCCCCACGGTGGCGAACAATAATTTTGAGATCAAGTCCAGCATCATACAAATGGTGCAACAATCGGTGACCTTTGATGGTCAACCGGACGAGGATCCAAATTCACATATCTCTTACTTTCTTGAAATTTGCGACACTTTTAAGATCAATGGCGTCACCGATGACGCCATTCTATTACGTCTTTTTCCTTTTTCTTTGCGGTCTAAGGCCAAGCAGTGGCTGGGCTCCCTACCTAGGGGATCCATCACTACATGGGCCGAAATGGCAGAAAAATTTCTTAATAAATATTTCCCGCCTTCAAAGACCGCTAAATTGCGCACGGATATTGCATCGTTCATGCAAATCGACTCGGAGACTCTCTATGACACATGGGAGCGCTTCAAGGAGCTTTTGCGTCGATGCCCTCACCATGCACTTGCCACTTGGCAACAAGTGCAAGTTTTTTATAATGGCTTAAATCTCCAAACGAGGCAAATGATTGATGCGGCCGCCGGGGGGACATTAAATAATAAAACCCCGATCGCCGCTCAAGAGCTTTTCGAAGAGATGGCCACAAATGCGTATCAATGGAACATGCCCCAAGCGCGGCCTAATAAGCCGGCCGGAATTTTTGAAATGGACGCAAACGCAAATTTGGCTTTACAAGTTGAGCGCTTAACAAAGCAAGTGGCGGAGATGTCTGCTTCCTCCACCACTCCTCCTTGGGCCAATAACGTTTTAATTGAAGAACATGTTGACTACATGGGAAATCCACCTCGGCCTTCCTATAACCCGAACACCGCTCCGTATAATAACACCTACAATGCGGGTTATAGGAATCATCCGAATTTCTCAAAATTATAATCCACCCGGTTTTCCACCGCAACAGCAAAAACTCTCTCCGATTGAAGAGGTTTTTGCAAAATATGTTGCTACAAATGAAACGAACATCCAGAACCTTACCGGATCAATCAAAAATTTAGAGAATCAACTGGGCCAACTCGCAAAGATGATTTCTGAGCGTCAACAAGGAGCACTACCGGGTAACACCGAGCAAAATCCAAAGGAGAGCGCGCACGCGATTACACTCCGAAGCGGGAAGGAGGTGGTTCAAAAACAGGACGAACCCAAGGTAATTTCCTCTCCTCCTCCTCCTACTTTTAATTCATCTTCGAATTTGCCCGCTACGATAGCTCCGCACTCTTCTATTTTAAATCCGCGCGCTCCTACTTCTAATATTCCGTATCCATCGAAATTTAAAAATGAAAGCGCCGAAAAAAATTATAAAAAGTTTTTAGATGTTTTAAAACAAATCCATATTAATGTTCCTTTCTGCGAGGCTATCTCACAAATGCCTAAATATGCGAAATATCTTAAGGAGTTGCTCTCCAATAAAAAAAGTTAGAAGATATTTCGCATATTTCTTTAAACGCAGAATGCTCCGCGGTTGTACTCAACAAATTGCCGAAAAAAGCAAATGACCCGGGACAGTTTTCCATCCCATGTCTTTTTGGCAATTCGTTAGTAAAACACGCCTTAGCGGATCTTGGAGCAAGCATCAACCTTATGCCATTTTCTTTGTTCAAAAAGTTAGGTCTAGGAAATCCAAGGCCCACTCGAATGAGTATCCAATTAGCGGATCGTTCTTTAAAATATCCGATAGGAATAGTGGAGGACGTGCTCGTCAAGGTTGACAAATTCATCTTCCCGGTGGATTTTGTCATTCTTGACATCGAAGAGGATGCCGAAGTACCCCTCATACTCGGCCGCCCCTTCCTTGCCACCTCCCGCGCTATTATCAACGTAAGTAACGGAAAGCTCCTCCTACGGGTTGGAGACGATGAAGTTACTTTCGGCATAAATCCCTCGATGCGGAACACGCTAGAAAATGACGATTCATGTTTTTACTTAGAAGAGTGTTGTGAGTTCGATTCATCCCTCGAGTTAGTTTCATCGGCGAATAGTGATTCCGAGCCCGTAGAGCTCTTTTGCGATGAAGAAGAAGTCTCTCACCCCACACCACCCGAACCATTATTTTTAGAAAAATTAAAAATCAAGACTTCTTATGAAGAACCACCCGAATTAGAGTTGAAACAACTCCCCCCTCACCTTAAATACTTGTTTTTGGAAAAAGAGTCTAAGCTACCCGTCATCATTTCATCCGATCTTAGCAACTCAGAAATATCTGAGTTGACTATAGTCTTAAGAAAGCACCGCCACGCAATTGCGTGGCAATTATCGGACATTAAGGGTATAAACCCATCTTTCTGCACTCATAAAATATTTCTCGAAGATAATTCCCGAAATTCAGTCCAGCCTCAACGACGGCTAAACCCTAACATGAAAGAAGTCGTTAAGGCCGAAGTTATAAAACTTCTGGACGCGGGAATCATCTACCCGATATCGGACAGTACTTGGGTTAGCCCAGTACAAGTCGTGCCAAAGAAAGGTGGTGTTACGGTAGTTGCGAACGAAAATAACAAATTGATCCCAACCCGTACTGTTACGGGTTGGCGGATGTGCATCGACTATCGGAAATTAAATGATGCCACCCGTAAGGATCATTTCCCTCTACCATTTATCGACCAAATTTTAGAACGCCTTTCGGGTCACTCCTACTACTGTTTTCTCGATGGTTTGTCAGGATACTTCCAAATTCCGATTTCGCCCGACGACCAAGAGAAAACCACTTTCACTTGTCCCTTTAGCACCTTCGCTTATCGAAGGATGCCATTCGGTCTTTGTAACGTGCCAGCTACATTCCAAAGATGTATGCTGGCAATTTTTGACGAGTTAGTGGAGGAGGTGATGGAAGTATTTATGGACGATTTTTCTGTGTACGGGAGTTCTTTTTAAAATTGTCTAAAAAATCTCGAGCGCGTGTTGCAGCGATGTGAGGAAACAAATTTAGCGCTTAATTGGGAAAAATGCCATTTTATGGTCAAGGAAGGACTAGTCCTTGGCCATACAATTTCGGGCAAGGGGATCGAGGTCGATAGGGCCAAGATTGAAGTAATTGAAAAACTCCCCCCTCCCACAAACGTAAAAGCTATTAGGAGTTTCCTAGGCCACGCGGGGTTCTATCGGCGCTTTATACAAAATTTTTCAAAAATTACAAAGCCATTAACCCATCTTCTCGAGAAAGATTCTTCTTTTCTTTTTAGCGATGAATGTCATTTAGCTTTTCAACTTATCAAAGAAAAACTTATAAACTCCCCGATTCTAGTCGCGCCGGATTGGTCGCTCCCCTTTGAAATCATGTGCAACGCGAGTGACATTGCGGTTGGTGCCGTTTTAGGCCAACGGGTGAGTAAGTATTTCCACCCTATCTATTATGCGAGCAAAACACTCACGTCGGCACAAGCAAATTACACCACGACCGAGAAGGAACTTCTAGCAATCGTTTTCGCCTTCGATAAGTTTAGGTCGTATATCACCCTCTCGAAAGTCATCGTCTTCACGGATCACTCCGCACTTAGATATCTTTTAAGCAAATCAGACGCCAAACCTCGTCTTTTGCGATGGATCCTTGATACGTTGAGATTTATTTTTAAATGTGTGGCCTTGCTTTCTTCTTTTATTAGAATTCGGCGGCGTTTTCGAAGAGTCCCGCGAGTAATCCTACTTCGAGGAATTACTCGTTATCCTATCGAAAGATAGAAGTAACGGCCTTTTCCTCTTTCGAAATATCGAAGATTACTCTTTGGCCGCGTCGCCAAAAGCTAAGTAGAAAGGGTTAGAAAGGCTTTATGTTGAAATTAAAATTGAAAGCTTTTTGAAAATATTGTTGCAACAATTTTTTGAGTAGTTGCAACAATTCTTTAAGAGCGTTTTAAAACTTCTTTTACCTTGAGCTAGTTGCAACAACCAAAGAGGTGTTGCAACAAATTTTTTAGTGTTTTTAAAAGAGTTTTAAAGAGTGCTTTAGAGAGAAAGCTTTTGGGTTTATGTAATTATCCGGACTAAAATCAATAAAGGCAAGTGGACCTTATCGATAGTAGTATAGGATATTTCTTTTGAAATATCAAGGTCGTATTTTTCCAAGGTCGTATCGATTATTTCTACTTCTTGGGAACGCGCTATTATTTTATCGAGAAGAGTTTGAAATTGATTTTTATGATTTTATAGAAAAGCTAGTGACGAAAATGATAACTATCGCGGGCTTGGTGTGCGTTTAGCAAAAACCAAGAAAAGCGATGAAAAGGAAAAGAACGAAAACGTTAATTTAAAAAGTAGTTTTGCTTAGAATTTTTTTTAGGATTTTATAAAACGATAATGATAACTATGGCGATAATAAGCGATTAAGCGGGTAGCGGAATTAAGCAAAAAGCAAATATATATAAAAAATAAAAGACGCGCTAATTGAAAACTCACGCACTCTACGGAATTAAAATGAAAGCTGTAAGTTGCAGAAATTGAAGAAATGTGATCCCTACCCAAATAGGTAGAGGGGAAATAAATGCGTGAGCAAGTCCTATCCAAACGGATAGGCGGGAAATAAATGCGTGAGCAAGTCCTATCCAAACGGATAGGCGGGAAATAAATGCGTGAGCAAGTCCTATCCAAACGGATAGGCGGGAAATAAATGCGTGATGAAAATGGAAACTATTCGATTACAAAAAAAAGGCGCAAAATCTATCCACCTACACACACACACACATACTTAAAATGAAATCTATGTTAAAGAAAACAAAATCTATATTAGCACACACACACACACACATACTTAAATAAAAACTACTAAAACACTAAAAAGACTTAAAAATAATTATTATGAAACAAAAACTACTAAAATGAAAACTACTAAAGATTACTAACAAAACAAAATACTAAAAACACTAAAATAAAAACCACTAAAACACTAAAAAGAAAACAAAATACCCTCCAACACACACTCACAAACAATAATTAACCATCTAAAAATTACAAAAAAGTTAAAAACATAAACATTACTCTCATACACTCACACACACAAATTAAAATGGACAATTTAATTTACATAACAAAATCTAATTGATGAAAAAAAAGGAAGAACAAAAGAGAACAAACACTCTTTACACCAAAACAAAGAGAGAGAGTTACAAAACAAGAGAGCTAATTTATTTCCATTGCCATCAAAAAGGGGTTACAAACAAGAGAGAGAAAATGCAAACAAAGAGAACTAAAAACCTTAAACACCAAATGGATCACAACCTCAAGGTTTAACTCTCCAAATTGTGAACCTTAAATACAATGGCTTACCCCTATTATTTATAGGCAAAAGAGTGGGGTGCCAATAGCAAAAAAAGAGAAAATTGGGGGGAAGCAGCTGACATTTGACTAAGGTAGCCAATTTTGACTTTGGCATTTGCTGGAAGGAGTTCTGGCGGGTTGGGGTGCCAATAGCAGCTCGGGTGCCAATAGCAGGAAGCTTCTGGCGAGTTTCGGGCTGGGACAGCTGGCGGGCGCGTAAGAGCTTGGAGTCGGCAGACGGGTTCCGGGCTAGCGGGTTAGCGGGCTGGCGCGGGTCTGCGGATAGCGGGATTAATCCAAGCAAAATGCTGCCCCGCCTGGTTTCGAACCAGCCACCTCCCTATTGGAAATCAAGCTCCTATCCACTAGGCCAAGCAAGCCTTGATGTAAACACAAGAACATAAATATACATATTATATATATTCACAGAATTTTTCTTTTATAAATTAACTTTAATATAAAATAACTTAATAATATAAAAAAAAACGATTTTTATTAACTTAATATATATATATATATAAATATTATAGTTTTTTATTTACATATATTTTAGATACTTTAAATATACATTTACATATATATTTTTACAAAATTACTTACATAAATATTTACATACTTATTATATAGTTTTTATTTAATATATATATATATACTATTATTATTTACATTTTATATATTATACATATATATTTACACATATCCATATATTATACATATGAATTTATACATATACATATATTATACGTATGAGCATTTTATTATATTTATAACATATTTATTATTCAATATTATTATTATGATGCTAATAGCTTATACTACTATATTATTATATATATATTACTATTATTATTAAATATTACTATATATACTTATTATTATTATTATTGTATATATATTCTTATCATTATTATAATATATATTTTATTATATATCTTATTTATCTATTATATATACATTATGATTATTACTATGTTTATTTATTATATGATACTACTATATTTATTATATATATTTCTATATATTTATATTATATACATAATACTATCTTATTCTCAAATTTATTCTTATATAAGTATAATTACTTATTTTTACAAAATTTATATGAACATTTATATACATATAAAAAGAAGTGATTATTTCAATAATTTGCATATTGTATGTACAAAAATACCCAAAATTAGGCTAGAAATTATACTAAGAATATGCAATATTTTCTATTTATCAAACACCCCCATACTTAAGCTTTTGCTATTCCAGAGCAAAAGTAAGGGATACATATAAGACGTTTAATAAAATTTCTAATTTACTAAAGTTTTTATTAGATCAAAAGTAAGATCGAAATAAATTTAGGGTATTTAAAGAGGTAAGTCCAAAACTATGAAAGTAATTTAAAAAGAGCGAAAAAATTTTAGCGAGACTTCTAAAGTTAGCTAAATAGCGTCGATTATTGCAGTCTTTGGTACCTTTTAATTAGAATAGAATTATATAAAACTTTAACCTTTTTTAAGAAAGTTTTTAAGAATAAATAAAGCCTACTAATTATGCTCTCGCAACTTTTTTAAATTAAAATCTAGGTACAATTTTATTGGCTAAGGGGTAGGGGAAAAAATGGTAGCCTTGGCAAAAAGAAGAGTGCTTGGATTTAGGGGTGACGGATTGTATCCTCTCACCCCACCTTTTTGGTGGTTTTGCTTTGGTTCCCAGCGTTGGTTTACGCGGGATAATTGAAATCTTTTCTAAACTTAACCCAATGCCCGTGTTTACGGAATTAAATTCCCATTGACACGGGATTTCTTTTAACAATATTGGGTGCCTATGTTTACGGAATCTTTTTATTCCCATTGACACAGGATTTCTTTTAAAACTCCTTCTTTTACTTTTTTATGCCAAGCTAAAGGGGTGTTTATAAGGGGGGGTTTCAAGAGAAATTCTAGATTAATAAAGAAAGATTTTGAGAGCAAGTTTAGTAGATTAAAAACATTCCTAAAGTTTCACAAGTTTAGAGTTAGAATAATTGAATCTAAAGATGGTTTGCCAATATAATACAAAAATGAATCTATTTAGGGTAAACCCGAGGTAATGCTAAAAGTTCTGTTCTCAAATTAAATTAAGATCGCAAGATTTTCTTTACTACTGAAAATTCCTCGATTTAAATTTTTCAAACTATGAAATAAATAAAATTGATTTAGCAAATCATAAATAATGAAAAGCGCTTAGAGATAAAACTAACCTCGCCTTGGGAATAACAAAAAGCTAAGTAGGGGTTTTATTTTATTTTTGGGTTTTTTGATAAGTTTTTCAAATATTTTTTTTTTTGTTTTTAAGATATGATATTTTTTTTTTTTTGGATTTTTGATTTTCTTTATAACAAAATGCATATATAAATACAAAATATTTTTGATTTTTCTAAGATATTTTTTTTTTCATATTTTTTTTTATTGTTTTAATTTTGTTAAAAATATGTACATATATAAAAAAAGGAAAAAAGGAAAGAAAGAAAAGAAAGAAAAGAACATAAATATTTTGGTGTTATGACAAAATTAATTTTGTTATAACAAATTTTTAAGTACTTTTTTTTTCATCATTTTTTTTTTATTTTGATTTATAACAAAAAAAAAACATAAGTAAATACATATATATTTACATTAATACTAAAAAAGGAAAAAGAAAGACATATATTTTTTTTGAATGTTATGACAATTTTTGTGAATTTTGTTGTAACAAATTTTTTTAGTAAAACTTTTCATCTTTTTTTTTTTTTTGGATTTTGATTTTATAAATAAGGTTTATTTATATACAAATAAAGACATAAATGTAAAACATGTAAAATTTTTTGGATTTTTCATTTGATAAGGGAGGGGCAAAATAATTACAAAAAAGAGGGAAAACACGCCCCCATACTTAAAACCAACATTGTCCTCAATGTTGAAGGTAAGTGTGAGGAACGAAAATATTTACAAAAAAGACGAAGATTTTAATTACAAGAAAGAAAAAAATATACAAGAATAGTTACAAAATAAAAAAGGGACTCCACGAATATATACAAAATTGTTTTTTGGTTTGTTTTAGTTTTTCGAAATGTACAAAACACGAATAAAATACGTATAAAAGAAGTTAAAAAAAACATATATTTTTTGGTATGATAAAAATAAATTTTTATCATCTTTTTATGTTATTATTTATATTATATGTATTTTTTTGTTGTTTTGGTTTTAATTTGAAAATATGCATGTTTTAAAATATATCTAAATTTTAAGAAAGATAAAATAAGGTAAAATAAAGAAAAGGCATTAAGATAAAAACCAAGGAAGAAAGAAGAGAAATAAAAAGGTAAAAGCAACGGGGTTTTCTCGTTTCGAAATATCGACAAAAATCCCCTCTCCGGTCTGTCGAGTAATCCTACTTTGAGAAACTTCCTATTGTCTTATCTTAAAATTCCCAGAATTCTTTATGATTTTTGTTTTAAAGTTTTTGCATTATTTTGTTTTGTTTTATGTTTCTTTTTTGAAAAAGAATGATAATTTAAAATATGCATAATTAGTAATATTATTATTATTATTATATTTTTTTTTTCATTTTGTTTGTTTGTTTTTTATTTTTTTATTATTATTATTTATTTATTATTATTATTTATTATTATTATTATTTTTGTTTAAGTTTTTATTTTTTTGAAATGAAAATTTATTTCATCATTTTTTTTTTGGTTTTATAAAAAAGAGCGTAATTGGATAAATATGGGGGTGCCTCCCACGAGCGCTTTGTTTACCGTCTCGTAGCTCGACGCGTTGGCGGGGTACGATCTTTTTAGAGGTGGGGGAGGGGTATGGAATTTAACTTCCCTCCCAGATGATCCCCCGCGTGGTAGAGTTTTAGTCGGTGACCGTTAACTTTTAAGTCGCCTTTTTCCGGGTGGATGATAAGGACGGTCCCGTATGGCCAAACCTCTTTCACTTGAAAGGGGCCAGACCAACGGGATTTTAGTTTCCCCGGAAAAAGACGAAGATGTGAGTTATATAGGAGGACGTGATCGCCCGACGCAAATGATTTTGGATATTTTATTTTCCGGTCGTGGTAAAATTTCGAGCGTTCCTTATAAAATTTATTACTCTCGTAAGCGTTCGCACGCCATTCATCGAGTTCGTTTAATTGGAATTTCCTGTTTTCGGCGGTTAAATTATGATCGAGATTTAAGAGTTTTAACGCCCAAAAAGCGCGGTGCTCTAATTCTACGGGCAAATGGCACGCCTTGCCGTAGACTAATCGATAAGGCGTACAACCGATTGCGGTCTTGTACGCCGTACGATATGCCCACAGCGCGTCGTCTAATTTAAGTGCCCAATCCTTCCTATTAGTTGAAACGGTTTTTTCTAATATGCGTTTGATTTCCCGATTTACTACCTCCACTTGGCCGCTCGTTTGGGGGTGATAGGCGGTGGCGAGCTTATGCGTGACGCCATATTTGGTTAATATTTTTGCAAACTGGGCGTTGCAAAAGTGCGTACCCCTATCACTAACTATCGCACGGGGCGTACCGAAGCGAGAAAATAATTTTTTAAGAAATTTGACGACGACTCTCGCATCGTTGGTGGGGAGAGCTTGCGCTTCCGCCCACCTAGATACGTAGTCGACCGCCACTAAAATGTAGCGATGTGTATATGAAGGAGGTAGGGGGCCTATGAAATCTATGCCCCATAAATCGAAAATCTCGCATTCTAAATAAAAATTTTGGGGCATCTCGTCGCGACGAGAGATGTTACCCGACCGTTGACAGCTATCGCATGCGCTCACAAAAGTGTGAGCGTCTTTGAAGAGAGCGGGCCAATAAAAGCCCGCCTCCAGCGCCTTCTGCGCGGTCCGGTTGGCTTGATAATGCCCCCCGGCCGGCCCTTCGTGGCAGTGCCGCAAAATTTGCGCACCCTCCTCGTTCGAAACGCATCTCCACACGACTTGGTCCGCGCAGACGCGAAATAAGAAAGGGTCCTCCCAAAAGTAATTTTTCAAATCAGAAAAGAATTTCTTCTTTTGCTGTTTTGAAAAGTCTTTCGGGAGCACCCGCGCAACTAAATAGTTGGCGTAGTCTGCGAACCAAGGCGAGGGAGAAGTTTTTAAATTATTTAAAGCTAAAAGACGCTCCTCGGGAAATCGATCATCGATTTCCGGTTCGAAGAGCGCTTCCGTGATTGGGTGCTCTAAACGAGTAAGGTGGTCGGCCGCTAAATTTTCGGCCCCCTTCTTATCGCGGATCTCTAAATCAAATTCTTGTAATAGGAGGATCCATCGAAGAAGGCGGGGCTTAGCGTCCATTTTTTCTAATAAATATTTTAGGGCGGAGTGGTCGGTAAATATTATAATTTTAGAAAGCGTGACGTATGGCCTAAACTTATCTATGGCGAAGACGACGGCAAGGAGTTCCTTTTCCGTTGTCGTGTAATTAGCCTGTGCGGCCGTGAGCGTGCGGGACACGTAGTAGATAGGATGAAAATATTTATTAACGCGTTGGCCTAATACGGCCCCTACCGCTATATCACTCGCGTCGCACATAATCTCAAACGGAAGGGTCCAATCGGGCGCCACCAGAATGGGAGAATGGATAAGTTTATTTTTTATGGCATTGAATGCCTCTACGCACGCGTTATCAAAAATAAATGGAGATTCCTTCTCCAGGAGGTGGGTTAGCGGTTTTGTTATTTTGGAAAAGTTTTGAATAAACCGCCTATAGAAACCCGCGTGGCCAAGAAAACTACGGATTGATTTTATATTTGAGGGCGCGGGGAGTTTTTCAATTATTTCGACCTTGGCCTTGTCGACCTCCATCCCTCTTTCAGAAATTTTGTGCCCGAGAACTAAGCCTTCTCGAACCATAAAATTACACTTTTCCCAGTTTAAAACCAGGTTCGTGTCTTCGCATCGTTGGAGGACTCGATCTAAATTTTGGAGGCAGTTTTGGAAGGAGCTTCCAAAAACCGAGAAGTCATCCATAAAGACTTCCATAATATCCTCTACGAGCTCTCCAAAGATCGCCATCATACATTGTTGAAATGTGGCTGGCGCGTTGCAGAGGCCGAATGGCATCCTTCGGTACGCGAAGGTACCGAAGGGGCACGTAAAGGTTGTTTTCTCCTGGTCTTCGGGGGAGATAGGAATTTGTAAAAATCCCGATAGACCATCGAGAAAACAATAATAAGGATGACCCGATAGTCGCTCCAAAATTTGATCGATAAACGGTAACGGAAAGTGGTCTTTGCGGGTGGCATCATTTAATTTTTGGTAATCGATGCACACCCTCCAACCCGTAACAGTACGAGTTGGAATTAATTCGTTATGTTCATTTGCCACTACCGTTATACCGCCCTTTTTAGGCACGACATGAATGGGACTAACCCACGTGTTGTCGGATATAGGGTAGATAATCCCCGCATCCATTAATTTTATTACTTCAGCCTTAACGACCTCCCGCATATTTGGGTTTAATCGTCGCTGAGGCTGGATGGTTTTGCGGGAATTATCTTCTAAGAAGATTTTGTGCGTGCAAAAAGAGGGATTTATCCCCCTAATATTGGAAATCTGCCATGCTATTGCATGGCGATGCGTGGACAAAACCTTAACTAATTCGAAAGTTTCCGAATCAGATAAAGAAGACGAAATAATAACCGGGAGTTTTAAGTCTGCGGCGAGAAAAGCGTATCTTAAATGGTCGGGGAGTGGCTTAAGCTCCAAGACCGGGGGTTCTTCGTAAGAAGTTGTTATTTTTAAATTTTTAGAATTAAAAGATTCGAAAGGCGAATCTGGCGGTAGCTCGTCCAAAGGGGCGAGGCCCGCCAAATCCGGTTCGTCTAAATTTAAAGCGAGTAATTCATAAAGCGAAGAACACTGATCCTCGAACGCGGATTCTAAGTGAAAGCAAGAATCATCGTTCGATAAAGAATTTCGCATCGAGGGATTAATAAGAAGGGTAACTTCGTCGTCCCCTACCCGAAGGAGGAGGCGACCGTTACTCACATCAATTAATGCGCGGGAGGTCGCGAGGAAAGGGCGACCGAGGATAATTGGCACCTCGGCGTCCTCCTCGATGTCGAGAATGACGAAGTCTACCGGAAAGATAAACTTGTCAACCTTGACCAGAACGTCCTCCACTACCCCGATAGGATATTTTATCGAGCGATCCGCGAGTTGGATGCTCATTTTTGTTGGGGTGGGAACACCCAAATCTAGTTTTTTAAAGAGGGAGAAGGGCATCAAATTGATGCTCGCTCCCAGGTCCGCTAGGGCGTACTTTATTAATAAATTGCCGAATAGGCACGGGATGGAAAACCTTCCCGGATCGTTTAGTTTTGGCGGCAATTTATTAAGTAGGACCGCCGAGCATTCCGCATTTAAGGAGACACGTGAAATACCCTCGAGCTTCTTTTTATTAGAAAGGAGCTCCTTAAGGTATTTCGCGTATTTCGGCATCTGAGAGAGTGCCTCGCAGAAGGGGACATTAATTTGAATTTGTTTAAAAATTTGTAAAAACTTTTTGTAATGTTCGTCCTCCTTCTCTTTATTAAGTTTTGCGGGGTACGGAATTTGCGGGCTCGAGACGCCCGGCGCTAATATTTTTTCCGTATCTACTAAAATAAAAGACGAGGGTGCAGGGGTCGGAGGCGAAACAGTTACCTGATGCTCAACCCGCAATGGGGAGTCGACCTCCTTGCCGCTGCGTAAGGTAATGGCGTGGGCATTTTCACGCGGGTTCTGCTCCGAGTTCCCAGGTAGTGCTCCAAGTGGCCGCTCGGAGACCATTTTTGCAAGCTGTCCAACCTGCATTTCTAAATTTTTTAGCGATCCGGTTATATTCCGGATATTTGCGTCGTTGGAAGCCATGTATTTTGCAAAAATCTCCTCGAGCGGAGAAGGTTTTGGAGGAGGAGGCGCAAAACCCTGCTGAAATCCTTGGGGATATCCATGCGGAAATCCTTGCGGGATCGCAGGTGGAGGGCGTTGCGCATTATTAGGGTTACTCCAGGAGAAGTTCGGGTGGCTCCTCCAACCCGGGTTATAGTTATTACTATATGGGTTGAAGGGCGCCCGCACTTGATTGCCCACGTAATCCACCGATTCCTCGCTTAAATTATTGTTATTATTAATATTATTATTAAGATTAATATTATTAAGATTATTAAAATTATTATTTGGATTATTAAAATTATTATTATTATTATTAGGATTATTAGCCCAAGCGGGAGTGGAGGAGGAAGCAGTCATCTCCGCCACTTGCTTACTTAGCCGCTCTACCTGCGAGGCTAAGTGAGTAGTGGCATCCACTTCGAAAATACCAGCCGGTTTAGGAGGACGCGACCTTGGCACGTTCCATTGGTACGCGTTCATGGCCATTTCTTCGATCAGAGCTTGAGCGGCCTCCGGGGTTTTGTTGTTTAACGTTCCCCCGGCGGCTGCGTCGATCATCTGTCGAGTCGAGAAATTTAAGCCGTTATAGAACGTTTGTACCTGAAGCCAAGTTGGTAGCGCGTGATGAGGACACCTACGCAAATATTCTTTAAAACGTTCCCAAGTCTCGTAGAGAGACTCGGAATCGAATTGAATGAAGGATGCGTTATCGGTGCGTAATTTAGCGGTTTTTGATGGAGGAAAATATTTAGTTAGAAAATTCTCCGTCAATTCGGCCCACGTGGTTATGGACCCTCTCGGAAGAGAAGTCAACCACGATTTCGCCTTTGTCCGCAGGGAAAAGGGAAATAAGCGCAAGCGGATGGCGTCATCGCTGACGCCATTAATCTTAAAGGTGTCGCAAATTTCTAAAAAATTATTAAGGTGTTGGTTTGGGTCCTCATCTGGCAAACCGTCGAACTGAATCGACTGTTGTACCATTTGGATTATAATGGATTTGATTTCAAAATTATTATTAGCTACCGCGGGGCGGGTGACGCTCGATCCTGTATCCTCTAAATTTGGCCTAGCATAATAGGCCATGGTCCGCTGTGGGGCCGCATTTAGATTAGGATCGCCCATCACGCCTAAATGTATATCGCCGACGGATTCTTCGGGATCTATTTGTAGATTTTGATTACGAGATCGGCGGCGCTCGAGAAGCGTGCGCTCGATTTCGGGATCAAAAGGTAAAATTGGATTATCCGAAGATTCTCCTCGGGTCATACACTATTCTTTAATTTTTTTTTTTTTTGGAAGAAAGAGTTTTCTTGTTTTTCTTTTTATAGATTATTATTTTTTTTGAGGTTTTTGTTTTGGAAATATTTTTACAAAGAAGAAAAAGAAGGAAAGAAAGAAAGAGTGGGGAAATATTTTTTTGATTTTCTTTTAGTAAGTAGAAAATATCGCTATATATATATATATTTTTAGAGATTTTAGATTTTTCCTTTTTCTTAAATAGAGATTTTTTTTCCTTAAATTTTTTGTTTTGTAGGATAAGAGAAATATATATTAGAAAAAGGGTTGAAATATAAGATAAAATTAATAGCGTTTCCGATTTCAAAATAACGACACAAGTCCCCGGCAACGGCGCCAAATACTTGATACGTTGAGATTTATTTTTAAATGTGTGGCCTTGCTTTCTTCTTTTATTAGAATTCGGCGGCGTTTTCGAAGAGTCCCGCGAGTAATCCTACTTCGAGGAATTACTCGTTATCCTATCGAAAGATAGAAGTAACGGCCTTTTCCTCTTTCGAAATATCGAAGATTACTCTTTGGCCGCGTCGCCAAAAGCTAAGTAGAAAGGGTTAGAAAGGCTTTATGTTGAAATTAAAATTGAAAGCTTTTTGAAAATATTGTTGCAACAATTTTTTGAGTAGTTGCAACAATTCTTTAAGAGCGTTTTAAAACTTCTTTTACCTTGAGCTAGTTGCAACAACCAAAGAGGTGTTGCAACAAATTTTTTAGTGTTTTTAAAAGAGTTTTAAAGAGTGCTTTAGAGAGAAAGCTTTTGGGTTTATGTAATTATCCGGACTAAAATCAATAAAGGCAAGTGGACCTTATCGATAGTAGTATAGGATATTTCTTTTGAAATATCAAGGTCGTATTTTTCCAAGGTCGTATCGATTATTTCTACTTCTTGGGAACGCGCTATTATTTTATCGAGAAGAGTTTGAAATTGATTTTTATGATTTTATAGAAAAGCTAGTGACGAAAATGATAACTATCGCGGGCTTGGTGTGCGTTTAGCAAAAACCAAGAAAAGCGATGAAAAGGAAAAGAACGAAAACGTTAATTTAAAAAGTAGTTTTGCTTAGAATTTTTTTTTATGATTTTATAAAACGATAATGATAACTATGGCGATAATAAGCGATTGAGCGGGTAGCGGAATTAAGCAAAAAGCAAATATATATAAAAAATAAAAGACGCGCTAATTGAAAACTCACGCACTCTACGGAATTAAAATGAAAGCTGTAAGTTGCAGAAATTGAAGAAATGTGATCCCTACCCAAATAGGTAGAGGGGAAATAAATGCGTGAGCAAGTCCTATCCAAACGGATAGGCGGGAAATAAATACGTGAGCAAGTCCTATCCAAACGGATAGGCGGGAAATAAATGCGTGAGCAAGTCCTATCCAAACGGATAGGCGGGAAATAAATGCGTGATGAAAATGGAAACTATTCGATTACAAAAAAAAGGCGCAAAATCTATCCACCTACACACACACACACATACTTAAAATGAAATCTATGTTAAAGAAAACAAAATCTATATTAGCACACACACACACACACACATACTTAAATAAAAACTACTAAAACACTAAAAAGACTTAAAAATAATTATTATGAAACAAAAACTACTAAAATGAAAACTACTAAAGATTACTAACAAAACAAAATACTAAAAACACTAAAATAAAAACCACTAAAACACTAAAAAGAAAACAAAATACCCTCCAACACACACTCACAAACAATAATTAACCATCTAAAAATTACAAAAAAGTTAAAAACATAAACATTACTCTCATACACTCACACACACAAATTAGAATGGACAATTTAATTTACATAACAAAATCTAATTGATGAAAAAAAAGGAAGAACAAAAGAGAACAAACACTCTTTACACCAAAACAAAGAGAGAGAGTTACAAAACAAGAGAGCTAATTTATTTCCATTGCCATCAAAAAGGGGTTACAAACAAGAGAGAGAAAATGCAAACAAAGAGAACTAAAAACCTTAAACACCAAATGGATCACAACCTCAAGGTTTAACTCTCCAAATTGTGAACCTTAAATACAATGGCCTACCCCTATTATTTATAGGCAAAAGAGTGGGGTGCCAATAGCAAAAAAAGAGAAAATTGGGGGGAAGCAGCTGACATTTGACTAAGGTAGCCAATTTTGACTTTGGCATTTGCTGGAAGGAGTTCTGGCGGGTTGGGGTGCCAATAGCAGCTCGGGTGCCAATAGCAGGAAGCTTCTGGCGAGTTTCGGGCTGGGACAGCTGGCGGGCGCGTAAGAGCTTGGAGTCGGCAGACGGGTTCCGGGCTAGCGGGTTAGCGGGCTAGCGCGGGTCTGCGGATAGCGGGATTAATCCAAGCAAAATGCTGCCCCGCCTGGTTTCGAACCAGCCACCTCCCTGTTGGAAATCAAGCTCCTATCCACTAGGCCAAGCAAGCCTTGATGTAAACACAAGAACATAAATATACATATTATATATATTCACAGAATTTTTCTTTTATAAATTAACTTTAATATAAAATAACTTAATAATATAAAAAAAACGATTTTTATTAACTTAATATATATATATATATAAATATTATAGTTTTTTATTTACATATATTTTAGATACTTTAAATATACATTTACATATATATTTTTACAAAATTACTTACATAAATATTTACATACTTATTATATAGTTTTTATTTAATATATATATATATACTATTATTATTTACATTTTATATATTATACATATATATTTACACATATACATATATTATACATATGAATTTATACATATACATATATTATACGTATGAGCATTTTATTATATTTATAACATATTTATTATTCAATATTATTATTATGATGTTAATAGCTTATACTACTATATTATTATATATATATTACTATTATTATTAAATATTACTATATATACTTATTATTATTATTATTGTATATATATTCTTATCATTATTATAATATATATTTTATTATATATCTTATTTATCTATTATATATACATTATGATTATTACTATGTTTATTTATTATATGATACTACTATATTTATTATATATATTTCTATATATTTATATTATATACATAATACTATCTTATTCTCAAATTTATTCTTATATAAGTATAATTACTTATTTTTACAAAATTTATATGAACATTTATATACATATAAAAAGAAGTGATTATTTCAATAATTTGCATATTGTATGTACAAAAATACCCAAAATTAGGCTAGAAATTATACTAAAAATATGCAATATTTTCTATTTATCAATCCTCCTCTTGCAGGAGTTTGACTTAGAGATCCGGGACAAAAGGGGAGCCGAAAACTTGGCGGCCGATCATCTCTCCCGTTTAGAAAACCCCGCCTCGGACGTATTAATAGAATCTGACATTAATGATAAATTTCCCGAAGAGCGCCTCCTTGCTCTCGAAAATATTAATTCATCGTCTACCCCCTGGTTTGCAGATCTGGCTAACTATTTAGTAGCCCGGGTCCTGCCAAAAGAAGTCTCGAGTCAGCAAAAGAAGAAATTCTTTTCTGATTTAAAGAATTACTTTTGGGAGGACCCCTTTTTATTCCGTGTATGCGCAGACCAGGTAGTAAGACGATGCGTCTCGAGTGAGGAAGGCCTTAAAATTTTACGTCATTGTCATGAGGGACCCACCGGAGGTCATTATCATTCAAACCGAACCGTGAGGAAGGCGCTGGAGGCGGGCTTTTATTGGCCCTCGCTCTTCAAAGATGCTCACAACCTTGTGAGTACTTGCGACAGCTGCCAGCGGTCGGGGAACATCTCTCGCCGGGATGAGATGCCCCAAATCATTTTCTTAGAATGCGAAATTTTTGATCTTTGGGGCATTGATTTCGTTGGTCCTCTCCCTCCTTCGTTTTCAAATAAGTATATTCTAGTAGCGGTCGACTACGTGTCAAGGTGGGCGGAAGCGCAAGCTCTCCCCACCAACGATGCGCGAGTCGTCGTTAACTTTTTAAAAAAATTATTCTCTCGATTTGGCACTCCACGCGCTATTGTGAGTGATCGGGGCACCCATTTTTGCAATACTCAATTCACAAAAATCTTAGCAAAATATGGTGTTACGCACAAATTATCCACTGCATATCACCCACAAACGAGCGGCCAAGTTGAAGTTGTTAATCGAGAATTAAAACGGATCTTAGAAAAAACGGTTTCTATTAATCGGAAGGACTAGGCAATAAAGCTCGATGACGCGCTATGGGACTATCGAACGGCGTACAAGACCGCTATCGGGTGTACACCATATCGAATGGTTTATGGCAAGGCTTGCCACCTTCCGGTCGAATTAGAACATCGCGCATTTTGGGCGCTTAAATTTTTAAACCTCGATTCCACTCTAGCGGGAGAACAAAGAAAATTTCAAATGAACGAATTAGATGAGTGGCGAGCGAACGCATTGAGAGCAATAAATTATATAAGGAGCGAACAAAGTTTTATCACGATAAGCATATAAAATTTCCAAAAACTTTTTCGCCGGGCGATCTCGTCCTCCTTTATAATTCCCGCCTTCGCCTTTTTCCGGGAAAACTAAAATCCCGATGGACCGGACCCTTTATTGTTAAAGAGGTTTGGTCCTATGGGACAATTTTAATTTCCCACCCGGAAAAAGGTACCTTCAAAGTTAACGGGCACCGCCTTAAATTATATCTTCCGGGAGAGTTACCAAATGAAAAGAGTGATTCAATTGTTTTTCAACCTTTAATATGACCGTCAAGTGGGTCAAGCTACGCGACCTTAAACAAAGCGCTTTTGGGAGGCACCCCAAAGTTATCTTTTTATTGTCTTCTCTTGTTCTTTAATATATTTTGTAGGTAATCGTGGCTTCCCCGCGCAAACTTCAAAAATCAGGGAAGCCCCTTCTCTTTCTTCCTTCTCCTTTATCATGCATTTCCTTTTTATTTTGTTTTGCACTTCTTCTTTTTTTTTCCTTTACTTCATACTTAGTTTTAAACATTGGGGACAATGTTTAACTTTAAGTATGGGGGTGTAAATAGTTTTTTTGTAAATAGTTGTTAAATCAGAAAATTTTCAAAATAAAAAAATATATATTTTTTCTTATGTTTTCTTCTATTTTAGCACTTGTAAAACCCAAAAACTCAAAAAAAATATAGAAAACAGAAAAATTTAAATCTTGGAAAGGGACGTTTGGGATTTTATCCCATCACACCTCCTAGTACCTTGCGAACCCTTCACCGGGTAGCCCTTGGGAAGTCCAAGACTTGCAAAAAAATTTTTTTAAGTTTTAAAGCTAGTTCCCTTTCTTTGTAAATAGTTTTTAATGAGAAAAATTCAAAAAAAAAAGATAATATCAAAAATTCCAAAAAATTCTTATTTCCCTCCTTGTTGTTTTTGTGATTTCTTAGAAATCTAGTTGAGAATGTTTATAAGCATGTTTAAGTTTTTAATTAGCTGAAATTTTGCTTATCATAGTTTGTTAATTTTAAATTTGAGGTAATTTTGATTTAAGAATCATCTTATGATTTTAAATTGATTAGAGAATTTTGTTAGCATGACTTCTCTTTTTATTTTTAAATGGCTTCATTTTGTAGTAAATTTCCTAAACCTCTTTAGATTTTAATTATATTTTCTTCTAACTTCTTAGATCTTAGGAATTTTTAATTTTACTAGAATTTGCTCTCAATATGATTTAAAGCTAGCTAGATTTTTTTCCCCTACCCTACCCCTTTGATGGCATAAAAAAATGTATTAAAAGATCATATGTCATGGGAATAAGAGGATAAAATTCATTATTCCCTAAAACATATGCACCGAAAATATTTGAAAAGATTATATGGCATGGAGTAAGAGGATAAAATTCATTACTCCTAAACCATATACATTTTGGGTTTTTATTAGAAGAGAAAAAATAAAGAGTAAGAAAAAAAAAAGAGAAGGAAATTTCATGATAAATTCAATTTCCTCCATTCAAAAATTTCTCTTCTTATGCCAAATTTTATGAAATCCCCGTTAGCCAATTATCATTGTTCTAGTTTTAGTTGAAAATTATGGAGAGAGCAATATTTAGTAATTTACTTTTCCTTAAGATTCTTTTAAGATAGAGTTCTTATAATTTTAATTTAATTTAGTTTTATAATTTCTACAATTTTGTCAAACTACTTAATTTTCTTGAGAAGTTATTGCCTAAACATTTTTCCCTCTTTTCAAATCATCATCATAATTTAGGACTTAACTCCCCCTTGAATTTACTCTTAACTTAACTTTTGGTTAAATGAAATTTTAGTTTTAAATTAAAAAATTTTTAAGGATGTCTTATAAATAATGTCTCACACTTTTGCTCTCGAATAGCAAAACCTCAAGTATGGGGGTATTTGATAAATAGTATTTTTATAACTTTTTAATAGAAAATCTTGTAAATATTTAATATGAATTCTCTATTTTATGTCAAATTTAGGTTATAAGTAGTTCTTTTTGTAATTTTGATTCTAACTTAGCTTAATTTTGATATTTGCAGATTTTTGGGACAAATCGGGAAAAATGGCATGTCACGCCCTCGGTCACGCCCGTGACCAAGGGCGTGTAAGCTGAAGATCAGTACAAAATCGATGCCGCACTGTTTGAACCAGTCCACACCAAGTCACGCCCAGGTCACGCCCGTGACCCAAAGTCACGCCCGTGACCGGGGGCGTGTAATCTTAGAATCGTCCACATGGAGCCGCCGTCGAGACGAGGAGATGCTGTCGAGAAGTCAACCTAAGTCACGCCCGTGACCCACATGTCACGCCCGTGACTTTCCAGCGTGATCCCTGCTCTACCGCCGCGCCGAATTCCAGCCCACGCCGCATTTAATGCACACATCCAAAGTCACGCCCGTGACCATGTTACACGGGCGTGTAATGTCCAACTTTTCTGCTGCCGACACGCCAAGCCCACGCCGCTGCCAGATCCAATGTTACAGTGATTACACGCCCTTGGACACGCCCGTGACCGAGGGCGTGTAACTTGAAAATTTTGCCTATAAATTCAGAGGCTCTCCTTGAGTCCAGGGTTCAGAAATTTGGAGATGGGGAGGTGCTGTTAGAGCTGAGATTGAGTTTTTCAAGTTAATGTTCATGTTTCTTAAGGCTTTCATGTTCTCCTCCTTCCCTTTTCATGCAATGTTGTAGTGTAACTTTCGTGTACTAATTTTCTTAAGCTTGCAACTTTCATTTTCCTTAGCCTTGCACTCTTAATTTAAGGCTTGTAATAGTTCTTTGATTCTCAATAAAATTAGTTTTCTCTTTCATGTTCTTTTTCTCCTTAAGTAATTTCTTCCTTTTCATGCAAGGTTAAATTTTTCTCTCCTTAGTAATGTTCTTTTTTTTATGCAATGTCAATTTCTCTTTCTTTTCATGCAATGTTCAAGCTTTTCATTTAGTTTGAATTTAATTTTAATTTTAGTTAAGCGAAAACAAACCACCTCAAATTTTCGTCGATAAAATAATAGTGATTTTCCTCGAAGTAGAAGTAATCAACGCGCCCCGAGGAATACGACCTTGATATTCCTAAATATCCTATACTATAGACGATAAGGTACACTTGCCTTTATCGGATATAGTTTTGGAGAAAATCTCAACCTTTCACTAAAAATCTAAAATCCGCGCATGCAAATTTCTTATCAGAGACCGCGGTGATCGCGCGGCTTGTATAGGTTATCTGCCGGTCTGGCTCTGCCGGGTTGTTCTGGCGGTCTGCTGGTTGTTCCGGTCTGTTCTTGGTAGCTGCGGTTTTGTTCCCGAGTAGGTCTGCTAGTTTGCCTGGCTTCCTTGTTGGAAGACCGGGCGGGTTGTTCCTATATGACTGTCTACCCGGGCGGTCTATATTGGTGATCTGGCGACTTGGTTGAAGTCGTCCAGATGGTTCTAGCTTGCTCCTGGTGATCTAAGGAAGGAGCGTTGTTGAGACCGCACGGCTTGTGCGCGGTCTCATGTTCGCGCGACCTGTGCGCGATCTTGTCTGTTGATCTGCGTCTTGGTCGGGTGATCGACCAAGAGGTCTGTTCGCACGGTCTGTCTTTTGAGACCGTTCGCGATCTGATGGGCGGTGACTGTATCCCAGTTTGTGCGGTGACGACATCCGTCCACCCGCCTATAAATAGGGGTGCATGGCCCGTCATTCCTAACAAGAACTGTAAGAACCAGAGCCCGGATTGTTTCTTGCGGTCTCAAGTTTGAGTTCGCGCGACTTGGATGCGAGTTAACCTTTGTTGTGTTCGCAGGTTTGCGGTCAGCAGGGTGCGGTCTCCTTCCTTGGTGATTTCCGGTGGCTTAAATAAACAATTCGTCTGCGGTCTGTCAGCGAACTGGGTTATTGTGTTCTTATGATGTTTGCAGCGAGCTCAGTGATCAGGCGACCTTCGGCGGTTAGGCGGTCTGAGTTGCGGTCTGGCGATAACTTCAATTCTTTGTTCCAATAAAGCTCCAGTTCGTGCGGTCTGAGGTGCGGTCTTGCAGTGCTGGCAGTCTGTCCGGTTTCTGTTCGTGCGATCTCAGGGCAAGCTGGGCGAGTTCTGGAGTGGTGCGGCTTGTGCGGTCTGAGCTTGTCTAGCCGCCAGCTTTGCTTTTTGGTGTGTTATGTTCTTCTCGTCTCCGTGATTCTGATGAATCATGTCTCGCCATGTATAACTCGCATTGTAAAGCAGTTCTGTTTCAATAAAGATTTCTTATGTTGTTGTTTTGGCATTGTGGTTATTTGGCTATAACTCTTGTTGATACAACTCCTGCTTACTCCTAAACGGTCCAATCAAAAATTTTAACAGTTACTATAGTAAGGAAAATATTCCCCACTATGGTAGAAGAAAGGGAATGGTAATGAGCACCCCGAAATCTCCAATTGAAGAAATCCAAATGGCCCATCCTGGACCATTTGTGTTTCGTACACCAGCCACTACATTCAAGGTAAGGAATCATCATCCTCTCAATCTTTCCCAGCAAGGAAGCAAACTGGGTGCAACACCATAGCCAACCCTTACTTGAATATATCTGATGCCATCAACACCATAACAACTTCCAAGCTATCATCTATTGATGTTAAATAGATAGGATCAAGTGAAAATGGGTATGTTAATGTACCCAATCAGCTACTCGCTATGAAAAACAGAAAGAATGTTGATGCCTTCTCAACTGAAAACAAGCATCATGGTGCTTCTTGCAAATCAAAAATTGCTCGGAAGAGAAGGTACAACATCCATGAATGTTGGTGTTGTGGTAAAGTAGGACACTTTGCCATCGACTGTTGGCACAACCCTTGTGTGTCTAATGAAAAGAAGAGCCTTTTTGCTGGAGTTGCAGTAAGTAGAAATATTTATTGTTTTACTAACCGGAACCTAGGACCCAAATCAGTTTGGGTTCCTAAGGGTAATTAATCTGTAATTGCAGGTATGTCCAAGGCCAACCAAAACTCTAATCAGGAATTTGGACAATGGATGTTCGTGGTACACGACCAGAAAAAAAAACAAAAATCTATAGTAAAGTTGATGAAATGCTTAGGAAATTAGCCCAGGCTCTGAAGTTCTAAGGGGGAGAAAAGATTGAGGGGGAAATAATACAATGTCTTCTAAGTCTACCTCCAAATGTGAATCTCTATGTTATGCTTGATGGGGAGAACTGTGTTAGTTTCTCATGCCTCTTACTACCTATCTGGAGTAGTCAGACCGGGGGAATAAACAGTTGTCAAGCAAAGAAAGTTGATAAGGAATGTTGAACAAGGGGACAGGATCAAGTTGACGACAAAATCAGCAAATATACTTAAGATTTCAAGCTGGATACTTCTCGACGAATTCGTCGAGAGTGCTCAATGTCTTTTACGAAAACACCTCCTCATCATTAAAATTCTTCGAATGTCTAACCGCAGACCAACTTAAATAACTTTGCATCCGAAGAGTCGCTTCTAACAGGTACGCGCCTCTGCGCTCACTTCAAAAATACAAATATATATATATATGTGAATGTCGGATTTCAAAGGTCACACTCTCGCATTCGACGACCTAGCCTTCCGTCGATTGAGCTTCCTCGCCGCACTCACTGATTTCGCTACTCCGTCAAATCTCTCCACCGCTTCCGACAAGTCCTTTGCCACTCCTCGCCGACCTCGTTGACTTCATCACTCATCTCCCTCAACTCCGACACTCTCACTCACCACTCTAACTTGCAATGTCTCGCAAAGCATCGGGGATGCTCCATGCCGGAGGAGAACTTGTCAGGACCGGATTCATTGATGCTCCGGATGAATTCAGAAATGTCATACTTTGCCTAGAAGAGGCCGGATTGTCATTTGTGCTCGAGCATCCTTGCCGAGTCCTTGAGAAAGACGTGCTCGACTTCTATAGTCACGCCAAAGTTCGTCGAAGTGAAATGGTAATCAAGTCCAAGGTCAATGGGACTGTGATTAAAATGAAGCCATCAAAAATAACCACACTTCTGCGATTTCCCGAGATGGAGGAAGAGGATTGCCTATCTGATGAGGATCATCAAAGAGCCCTTCTGTTTTGTGGTCTACCGAGAGGAACAACTGGTGTTTGAAGGAAGAATATGAATGGAGAAGGCAAACTCCTGTCTGATATCCTGGGAAAGGTCCTACTCTGCAAGGTAGGTTCATACGACTACCTCTCAACTGAAATGTTCCAGCTGATTACAGTTGTCATCTGCCGGAAAAAGATAGACTGGGGCAATGTGTTATTTCAGAGGATAAAAGATAGTCTGCAAGTTCCAAATTTTGGAAGGATTATCAGTTTATTTCTAAATCAACTGGATGGCGACCAGTTTGATATGAAAAATGGTATAACAATTCATCATCTCAAGAAGATAGACTCCTCCATAATGCATAGATGGGAACGGGTGATTATCAGGCTCGGTCTCAAGAATCTTGTTGCTCCTGAACCATCTGACACTGAGCAAAGACAAGAACCGTCTCCACTCAGACAATCTCCACCTTCAGCAAACACTCCACCACCAGTTCATACTTCACCACTCAGACAATCTCCACCTCCAGCCAACACTCCTCCACCAGCTCATACTTCACAACCCAGACAATCACCACCTCCTGCAAACTCTCCTCCACCAGCTCATATTCCACCTCCAGTCATCACCTCTCCTCCTCAGCCAGAGACTACACACCTGCCAGCTCCTGAAATTCCATCGACTAAGAAGGAAATCATCCTATCACCTGTTGTACTCCCTCCACAAGGACCACTCTCGTCAACATCAGTCCAAACATATATTCAAAGTCAGTTTGCTGCCTGTGTTTCAGGTATCGAGAAGAGTCTCAACCTGATTCCTGGCCAGTACTCAGAAAAGATTTTTCCCAAAGATCGGGATATGTTGATCCTTGATGTTGATGATGATGACACTGACGACCCAAACTATCAGCTCAGTACAGGTGAAGATGATGCTGAGGATTATGTTAGTACAAATGATGATGAAGATGATGATGATCCATATGATGATGGTAATGCTCCTGATCCTGACAGTGCACCCTTCAAAGCCCTACAAGGAAGATCAACCCCTGCAATTTCTGGGGGGGAGTCAGCCCTGCAAGAAAAGAATGAGGAGACTCATGAAGATGAAGAAATGCCAGCTCATCAAGAAAGAGATCTGCCTAATCAAGGGGGAGATAATTCACATGATTTTGTTTTCAATGTCGAAAGCTCTGGAACTCCCCCTCCTGTAAGTATGCCTGATCCAGTGCCTTCCACATCAAACAGTGAGCTGCTCCAAACTATGGAAGTATTGCTCAAATCGTAGGCTGAGCAATTTGAATTTTATTTAAAGCAAGTCTTTTTGAAAATCAAGGAAGTTGAGAAGAACATGAACAATGGTCTTGCGGAAATTAAGCATAATATGTCAAAAATGAAAAATGATCTAAACAATCACTTGGCTACTGGAGAGGAAGCAGTGCGCTGCACAACTGAACGTTTTAGAGTTGTGTATGAAAAGTCAAACTATCTGCTGCAGGGCCAGAAAAAGATCTATGAGCAAAGTGATATCATCATAGATGATATCATCTCCGATCTATCTAGATTCAAATCGGAGGTCTTGCAATCTGTTTCTGCATTTAAAGATGAAATTCTCCACACCGTATCTAAAGAAGTCAGAAAGGTGGAGGAAAGAATTACTTATCAATTGCATGATCAAAGCCGGGAAATAGAAAGTAAATTCACAAAGGCAAATGTTGAAAGACAACAAGGCCTGAATTGGCTATATGAAACATTCATTGGTGTTCCTCAGCAAACTCCTGCAGATCAGCCTCCAATAAGTACTTTTGAGGACTTCCCTGTCAACCCTCCTTCCCAGTATCCTCAACTCTGGTCTGATGCTGAAGACATTGTTGGGCCCTTTGTGCCTGCTGCTGAAGACGTTGTTGGGCCCTCTGTGCCTGCTCCTAAGAAGAGAAAGTTTGATGAAGGTACTTCTTCGCACAGACAAGTACATTCTCATAGAAGAAACCCAGCTATTGTGATCAGAAAGCAACCAGAGGCTGTGAGAAGGGAAGGTCAGGAAGTTTGGAGTCCAATTTCCCAAGCTATTATCTTGGACAACTACAATCTTTTGGAAATTGGAAATATCAAACCACATGAATACTATAGCCAGGAGGAGTATAATATGTATAAAGCTGCGAAGCTCAAAAGAAAAATCCATTTCAGAAAGCATGGTTACAACAATCCAGCAGCACCTCATCCTCCTCCCAGAAATTACCCAAAACCTAAAGAATACTTTGAAAGGCAATATCAGAAGGACAAGAAAGAAAAGGCTAAAATGCCTTAGCTCGTGTTGTGAATGATGAAATCTGAAAACATTATCATATATATATATTTGTTGATGTTTTGATAATTCATCTTATTTTACTTGTCTTGCTATATCCTGCTAAGCTTTCATTATATATACATTTCATGCCTGTGCAATTCACCTTAGTAGATAGGGTTCTGACTTCTTCAAATAGGGGGGAGATTGTTGGGTATTGTAGCCACAATTTCCCTGATTTACAGAAGTGTCCCTTGAACTAAGATGAATTGAATTTGTATTTGATACCGTCTTCCAGTTATGTGTTGGCAGGATTCTCATTGATAAGTACAAACCAAGGCCAGGTTTCAGTGAGTCGTAAACACAGGCCTATGCAATGTAATCCCTCATTGTATAGACCAAAGTGTTGACTCATATGAACTCTCTCTCTTGGAATGCACTTCACTTTCAAGCACTAAGGAAAAAGCTAAGAGTCAAAGGTTGCTGAATTCAGGATTGGAAGAAAGCGGCTAAGTGATTCGTCGAATAAGTCTTTGATTATTCTGACGAATTCGTCAAAGAAAGATAACTCGTTCGACAATTTCATCGAAGAAAGAGCTAACCTCTTGACGAAGATGTTCAGCCATTTAGTTCTTCTCTTCCCATCCTCTACAGGGTTTCGGCTACATAGTTTCGTCGGAAGAGTCAGGTTCCTCAACGAATTCGTCATATCAACTACCTTGCCTCGACGAATTTGTCGAATCATTAATGTCCCTCGACGAATGCTGACAGAGCGCGTTTTGGCCGTCCGTCTGTTTATTTAGGGCTTCCTTCCACGCTGCCATTTTTGATGAAGTGACGCTTCTAGTCGTTGGAGGAATGCATATAAATAGCTAAGAGATTATTTCCAATAACCGTAATCGTCCATATCGCCAAAAACCAAAAAGGAATCCCGTCGGCGTGTGCACTCTCGAAGAAGACGATTTATAATTGCCGATCGGATACCTGCTTGATTCCTTTGTAAGTTCACATTCAACAAGATCTCTGTGCTGATTAGATACTCCTCTAGATCTTGTTGGGTGATTAAGTATTCAGATCAAAAGCTTTCAAGAATCAAGGTTCTTCCCTTCCTGTCTCAAGTTCAGAAATTCATTTCACAAGGAAGAAGAAGACCTATCAGTCAGATCTGAAGAAATAGAATCTAAAGGAGATTCTAGAAGATTGGATTCTATAATCCAAAGTTGTTGTAATATCCCTTACTCAATCTTGTAGGAAGCTTGCTTCCGAGTTGTAAGAGTTTTACTCCGAGTTTGTAGGAGCTTTGTCTCCGAGCTTGTAGGAAGGTTTCCTTCCAAGTTGTAGGATATTTTGTTCTCCGAGCTTGTAGGAGTTTGACTCCGAGTTGTAGGATCATTCTTGATCTGAGCCATAGTGAAGTAGCCTAGTCTAGTCGGGCGTGCTAGATAGGTGAGGTGGAAAGTGGACTACCCAAGATCGGGGAACCACTATAAATCTATGTATTGTACTGTGCTCTTTGTTGGAACATGGTCTTACGCATCTCCTAGGTTTGAGAATAACAAATACTATGTGTATTTGATCTTGTGTGTTTAAGTGTGCAGGAAAACAAGTCCACATGACTCAAGGATAACATATGAAAGAAATGCCCTAGTTTGGAGCCAAAACTCAAAACTGGCCGCTGGAGCAGGCGGTAGCTCCGGCGGTATCTGTTAGAGCAGGCGATAGCTGCTAAAGCAGGCGGTAGCTGCTAGCGCTTGAAAGCGCAAAAGTGAAATTCAAGCTAGCGGGATGCATATATAGAAAGCAGATAGCGCCGACGGTAGCTGATAGTGCCGGCGGTAGCGCAAAGCAATAGAGGAAGGAGGCCGGCTTGCTTAAAATGAAGGATTCTCACGCGGAGAATATTTCCTAAACTGGGATAGCGCCGGCGGTAGCGATAGTGCAGGCGCTAGCTCCAAGGCTATAAAAAGGACCCCTTGGATCCGTCTTCATCAATCCTTTAGATCCAAAATTCCAGAGATTCGTGCCACAACATAGAGAGGAAGGTTCAGAGTGATATTCCCACAAATCCATAAAGGCTTAAGGAGATCCATGGAGAAGATTTCAACACGCGTCATCATCGTGACAAAAGACCGCATCGACTACGATCATACTCTGCGGGCCTTCGTCCACTTCTCCAAGAGATCCATATATGGAGTTTTTATATTGTTGTTATTTCATTTATCCATCTCTTTTAATCGTGTAGTAAATTCGCCTCGTGTTGACGACTAAGTCTGGGTAGGACTTAGGGCAGAAATTCGCCTCGTGTTGGCGACTAGGTCTCAGGTGTAGGTCTAGCGGGTGCTCGAGGCCATATCCGGGGAAGGGTTGGCTAGAGCGGCTTGAGGCTGTATCCGGGGAAGGATCGGCTAAAGCCAACCGGTTCGTGGGGATACGAGTCGGTATAGAAAACAAAAAGAGTCTTTCATATTTCGCTTTGATTTCTAGCGTCATTGAAATCAAATTTTGTAATCAATTTTATTAATAATAATCATGTCTCTCTTTGTGTAATAAAATTGATTTGATCTTCATTTCTCTAAATTGTTTACTATCCTCTCCTTCATTATAAAACAATTTAGATCTTTATTCAAAATCACTATTTTGATCTCTTATCATAAGCAAAAATTTCAAAATATAATATAAGTTTTTAAAACCCTTATTCACCCTCCCCCCTCTAAGGGCGCCTACCGATCCAACAAGTGGTATCAGAGCGGTTTTATTCCAATCAGCTTAACAACCAGGAATAATGGCGTCTCATGATCTCGCTTCTACTAGTGGGGTAAATTTTTATGAAGAAGGAAAATCACTAACACCACCTTTATTTGAAGGAAGAAATTTTAAAGGATGGAAAATATTAATGGAAAATTTTCTTAAAGCTTTAGATGAAAAAGTTTGGAATATCACTATTAAAAAGCCACCTAGCGTATTAAATAAAAACGAAATGGTTTTAAATGCAAAATCTATGAATAGTCTATTTTGTGCGTTAGATCAAAATATTTCCAAACTCATTCATACTTTTCCTACTGCATACGAGATGTGGAATTTTCATGAGATAACTTATGATCTTCCTCTTGCAGGTATGGAACAAACACAGGAAGAGAAGGACATACAAGCATCCACCATTATTCAAGAAAATCTCTCTTGTAGCAAAACCATGGAAATCATGGAAATTGACTTAGCCAAAGAAAGTAATTCATCAAGAGAAGATGAAAATTCATCTATAAAGAAGGAAGGCCTAGAAGACGACAAAGGAACGTCATGTTCACATCTTGCCTCTTCCGATTGCGCTGTAAGAAAGTCTAATTCTGTATCTTATTTCCATATACAAAAAATTGCTAAACGTAGAATGAAGAAATTAAAAATTGCTAATAAGAGATTACGTTTAGAAAATAAAAGTTTGAAAGCAAATGTGAATGAAGAATCCAAAAAGGATGTGTTTGAATCTCAATCATGCTCTTCATTTGAAAACTATACACCTTATTTTGATTATAATAATATTACAGAAAAATTCAAGGATTTAGAAAAAGAACTTTTAATTTCAAAAGAACATAACGAAAAATTGATAAACGAAAATAGTATTCTCTCTCATAAACTAGAATCTTTAAAATCACTCTTTCAAAAAGGATTAAATAATTTTAAATATCTTATTTCTAGTTTATCATCAAACATGTGTAAAACTTCTACTAGTATGTTAAAACATATTAAACATGCACCTAGTAGAATGTTTAATCACACAAACATAATGAATTCTAACCCACATTATATATATCCCAAATTAAATTCTAATGTGCACAAATTTCCTATGAAATATAATTTCAAAAGTGAATATTATTTTAAACCTAAGTTTAACGAATATGGAAATTTGATGCATAATATTAAATCAAAATATGAATGGAGACCCAAAATAAAAATTGAAACATTAACTCCGCTTGAAAGAATTCGTTCATTGTCGTCTCCCCAAAAATTATCACGCTATATTTTGGTACCTAAAGGAACCGTTACACTTGGTTCCCTTTGGTTACCCAAATCTCTCATCTACTAGTATCATCCAAATGCATGAAGTAGAATATTTTCAAATTGAAATATACAAATTTCTACTTCATGATGTGCTTTAATGTCTTTTTTATTTTTTCTTTTTGTTTTCTTTGTAAGCTATCATGTTATAGTCATCTTATATATTATAGGAAATATGATCTTATAAATCAAATTGATCAAAATTCAAAATCATATTTTATTTTGATGACCTATCTTTTATTCTTATATTCATTGCTTCTAAATATCTTATATTATCAATATGAATCAAACTCTAAATTTGTTATGAGATATTTATCTAAATTATAAAGAAAATCACAAAAGACATATTGAAAGATTAATTGTCTTAAATACTAATGCCACTCGCACCACCATGATCTATTGATGTCCTTTGATAAAATTCTCTAAAAATTGTATATCATAATTCATATCAAAAAAATCATCTAAAAACAACTATCTCTATCACATGTATATGAATTATATGATAACAATTGACATTATAATTGTTTACCATGGTTGGTGTATTATGTACGTATTGTGATTTATGTCAAGTTTGGACCTTAGAATCATCGTGATATCCACAAAATCAAATCAAAGAATCTTCACTTCATTCTAGGTCTGTAAGTTGAAACACTATCAAACTTTGGCATAACATTAATCATATCTTCTTTGTTTGCATATTCAATAATAATTAAGCTTAAATGGTTGTGCAAAACTTAAGAATTAAGGTTTAATGAATATGGAAATTTAATGAATGTGAAACCCGTGTACTAAAATTTTAACTTCCGCAACTTTTTGCGATTTCTTCTCGTCTTTTCACTTCATTAGACAGGCCTTACATTGCACAAACATAATTAAGAAAAATCGGAAGCAAAATCGAAGAAAATCTAGGCTATATGATTAAAATAAGCACTCTCTGTGAGCTAACGCAGGCACTAGGACTTAACGCCGGCGCTAGCTTAAGTGGCTGGTTTTTTGTAATTTTAAAATAATGAAAAATCACTAAAAATATATTATTTTATATATACTACTAATTTTTGCATCTATGCCTATATTTGATTTTTGAAAAATTAAAATACAAAATTACAAAAACAAAATTACAAAAAAATATTTTTTTTTCTTTCGTTATTTGTTTGATTTCTATATGCAAAAATCAAATACAAAAATACAAAACAAAAAAAAATAATGAACAAGTTTTTTTTTTTGAACTTACATGTATCTTGCGAAAGGGGGATTTTGGCTATCATCCCATCACATCTCCTAGTACCGGGCAAACCCCTCACAAGGTAGTCCTCGGGAAGTCCAAGATCAATCTTATGAGTTTTAACTTTAAATCAAAATTATTCTTCAAAATATCAAAAATACTGTATGGACTTCATTGAAAATCAAGCATGATTTAACCCATCATTTAGAACTTCTATAATGTTGCAATTTATCTTTTCAAACTACTTTGAACATTGTTTTCATCATGCTTTGATATATCTATTAATATGTGCATCAATTATATTGTAAAAGTTGTGTAGAACCAAGCTTAGCATGCCTCTAAGTATGAGTAAATGTTTTATGTTTGATAATGATATTTATTCACTCACTTTGGCATTGTCTACATATTTGTTTAATCTAAGAATGCTTGTGTATGTTTTGTATTAGTACAATGAATTAAAATTGCACAAGTATCTTACCTACACTACTTTTATTTGCACTTTTAAAAGTTAAGAAAAGTAGTTATGTTTTCATAAATTCTATTGGTTCGCAAAACAAGTGTATTCAGAGACCTTTGTACAAAACAAAAATCATAAAATAAAGTGACAAAGATAACTCCACCAAGCACTACTTGAACCTCTTGATAAGTCTTAATAAGCGTTGTGAGGTTGAGCACATTGGAAAGAATAGTAAAGTATCTTGTGCAAACCATATCTTTCTTTCAAAATAAAAATCACTTACTCTTAAGTACACCGGATCACTAGTCTCCACATTAAAATAAAATAAAATATGTGATCCCCAAGCACTACTTTGCACCCTGATAAGTCTTAATGAGCATTGTGTGTGCAAAGCACCTTGATTGTTGTACATATTTTGTGTGCATTGAAGTTTGTGGAAGTAAAACTATTTGTGTTTTATTGTGCTCTTTACTTTACCTATTTCTTGTATTTTTGATTAAAACATTTGTTTACTCTATTCAAAATACACTTATGTGCACATCATTATCTTCCATAACACTTCTTCTCATGAGTATTGGATCCTAATGCTAAAATTCTATAATACTTTTTCTATTTAAATGCACTAGATAACCTAGCATGCTTTCTACAATGTTTGGTATGTTTTGAAATTATGAATTAAAATAAGATTGTAGTAATCTCTTTTTAATAACATTATTTCATGCTTGGTTACTTAATTGTTAGACTTAGAGATTTTAATTGAACAATGATTTACAAAAACATCTTCTTTATGAAATTTAACTCATATATCTTTTTATGGATCATCATTGATTACAATAAGATGTTTCTTGTATTTCGGTAAGTTTTCTGCATCATAACCATATAATTGTTTTACCTTGCACTTTCATGCTTATTTAAATTCTTTTATTTTGTGTGCATCCTCACTTGAATCTTAACATTCCTTTCTTTCAACAAGTGGTAGACTTGCTTGGTAAACTTTATATTGGTTGCTTTAAACAAGAATATTTTTTTTGCTAAAAACTCTGATTTATTTCTATGAAAATATTGTAATACTAAACTCTGATTTATTAATGGATTAGTTATGTGAACTTTTCTTTAAAAATTCAAATATTAAAACTCATTGGCTATGAAATTATAATTTGATTTAAAACGCTTAAATGTTTCCAATAATTATTATCCATGATTACATATCTCACCATAGCGGGGGCGTAGGGTTGTAGACATTAGATAACCTAACCTCTAAGTCATGTCTTGTCCTTAATCGGGGAGGGTTCCAGTGGGGCCTTGCGAGGCACTGGGGGGAAAGAGTGCTGGGTTAAGTTTTTCTAGTGTTTGCATATGGGACTAACACCCCAACCTACGGCATGTATGCAGCTCCTCATGCCCATCTGTCACTTAGTACGGGGCTAGGGTGTAGACATATTGTCTGGGTAGTTTAGTTACTTGGAAATCATTACATTTTTTTATGCTTAAAACCCTTATATAAAAAGGAAAAACCAACATGATAATATTGAGTACTTGACAAATGTTAGATTGTTCATCTTTAAGCTAAAAACTCTGATCTATTTCTATAAAAATTATTCTAAAACTCCTTATTATTCCCTCTCTCTAAAAGCTCGATCATGCCTTTATCTTATTATCAAAAATTTTGTGTTTTTCTTCCTTACCCACTTTTGCTAATAACAAAAGGGGGAGAACTAACATGATAAATATAATCCGCTATCAAAATAGAAACTACCTAGATTAATTAAAGATGATAGCTTACATATTAGGGGAGCATTCACATAGGGGGAGTATGTATTTAGGGGGAGCAATTCTAAATGCTAAAATCGATAATTATCCTAAGTCATCAATATCACACACACACAAGTAAGTTTCATCATGCTTATATATTAATGCTCTAATTTATCATTAATGGATTTGTTATTATCAAAAGGGGGAGTGTTGTTTATGGGGTGTACTTAATTACCTAGAGGGGGGGTGAATAGGTTTTTCTTTATATAATATCCCCCTTTAGGTTTTTCATACTTTCTGGTTAATAGATCTAAGAAATAAAGAACAAACCACAAAAAGCACACAATGATCTATAAAGGTTCCTCAAGACCGGGTGTCTTGAGTAGTCATCTCTCCCTCTGCTCCTAACCAGTAGTGAGCTAGGCTCGGCAAACACCGCCAAAAACTCCAGGCCCTCAAGCCTTACACCACGGACCCGCAAGTCCAACAGCCTAGGCCCGTAAGCCCCTACTGCCCCCAAGCCCGCAAGCTCGACACTCAGGCCCGCAAGCTCTACACAACACAGACCCGCAAGTCATGTGCCTACAGTCTAGTCCCGCAAGCCCCTACTGCGCCCGAGCCCTCAAGCTCGACAAATCGCACCCGCAAGTGCACTGCCATGGCCCTCAAGCCTCACAGCTCTCCAACCCTCAAGCTAGACGGTATCGGACCCACAATTCCACTGCCCTGGCCCTCAAGCCTCACAGCTCTCCAGCCCTCAAGCTAGACAATTTGGCCCGCAAGCCTTACAAGAAAATACAGTAATAAAATAAATTGTTTCTTCTGCCTGATGTTGATCGGCAACTTAGACTGATGAAGATTGGCTTCTTATGGTTGAAGAGGACACTTTAGATTTGATCTTTACGGCTCAGCTCCTTCTTCAATCTTCTACTTTAGCCTGATGTTGAACGGCGACATAGCCTGATGAAGATTGGCTTCTTGCAGTTGAAGAGGACGCTTTAGATTTGATCTTTACGGCTCAGCTCCTTCTTCAATCTTCTACTTTAGCCTGATGTTGAACGGCGACTTCTCAGTCAATGGAGATGACTAATTCTTATGAGAACTCTTGAATCTTGTTCTCTTTATTCTCCGCTGAAAAATACTGTTCTATTGAAGAGCGGCGGGATTATTTTTCACGTTCTTTTTCTTGCACAGCAAGCCTCTCTTTTTTCTAGGGCAACACTATTCCCTTTTTATAGAATGGACCAGCCGTATAACGGTCATATTCACATTCCTTTCCTGTCAGACGAACATCCATCATAGCAGGCGCTGATTAGATAATCAGGCGGCGGCATTAATTGCTGACATCACGTCCGCAAGATTTGAATTTTGTCTCGACGATATTTCCATCGTTACGACGACATGGAGTATATCTCAATGACAGTAACATGTCTTCTTTCTTCAGTCGCTGACGCCGGTATCTCGTCGATAAAAGATATCTCAGCGATTCTGCATATTCGACGATGTGCTTCCTCTGTCAGTGTCGTAGTGATCTTCCTTCTTGCAGCAAGTCGTCGTGATCTCAGTTTTTTCTCGACGACATGTCTTCTTCATGTCGATATCCAATTTCATCAGTAAACCTTAGCCTTGTCAGCGATAAGACTTCTTTATGATGATATCTACTCTTTTTGACAGTATGCCCACTTTGTTGATGTCGACGATACTTCATCTTCTCAGCGATTGCTTTGCTCATCATTACAATGATAAGCATTATTTGTCGACGACATCGCCTGTTCTTCTCGATGATATAGTACTTAGTAAAATGACTAGAGTACATGACATATTGTCGATTCCTGCAAGCATAAACTAGATGGAATGTTAAATACAACTTGCATTTATCATTAAGCTGAGCACTTCTTCAAATCAGGAACATTGCAGGGCACTGTTCCCAACAATCTCCCCCGATTTGAAGAAGTCATAACCCACTCAATGATAAATGCCATCTATGAAAAGATATAACATTTCAGATAATGAAATCACACATATAGCAACAATCATATAAATAGGTTAAGTGTTCTTCAAAATAGATTAAATGTTCAAGAATAATCATGCGCATTCATTTTGCCCTAACAAGACAATTTCGGATTTTACTTTGTTGCCCATCAGCGTCTGCTGTTGCCGCTTGCTCCTTTGGCTTTCTGCCTCCTCCTTTGATGGTAATTGATGGGTACAGGAATCTTCTTAGGAGAAGGAGGAGGACCTTGTGGGAATGCTAGCTTGTGGTTCTTCCTCCTTTCCAGCTGCTTTAAATGTCTATCCCAGTCAACCGAGTGGTATACTCTCTGATAATCCTCCTGTGAGTGTACAAATTGAATCCACGATTCTGTTATTATTTCTCTTGATACTGGACTCCAACTCCGAGATTGGGGATCCAGCTCAATTTCCCTCAGTCTCTTTTCCCTATACTGTTTGCTGTGAATTCTCTTTCTTTTTCTGGAGGTGGCTGATTCTTCAAATTCTATCCCATACTCATCAAAGTCAGTGCTTGTAGAAGGAACGGCAGTTATATATACTGATGGAGGTTGATTCATTGTCTTCTTTATCTGATTTGAGATCCACATCGCTTGATGTGAACTGGCATTTATTATTGTATTATCCCCCTTTATGGCTTGTTCAAATATGTGCTCTTCCAGGCTGTCTTTAACTAGATTAAGCCATTCAACCAGGGTCTGCTCAATGACATCCAGAGTATTTCTTACTTCAAGCAGATGAGCATCTAGGGTGTGAGCATTCTCATTCACCCTGGTCAAAATTTGATCTCTGTTATTTGCAGCACCTATCTCCATCTGCTCAAAACAATAATATGCATTATTCGAGAAGTTTTCTTGATTGGTCAAGATTTTATGGGTTTGATGTCCCACTTTATTAACCTCCTCATTCATCTTATCTATAGCAGGAGCTTCCATAGAATAGAATTGAGCGCATTGAGTGTTCAGGTCGTGTATGTCGCTCTTTACCTTCTTAATTTCTCCCTTCACTTCCTCTCTTAAACTATTCACGATTTTTACTATAAATTGCTCTAGATGTTGTCGCTGAGCATTAAGTAAAGCTGATATCATGTGGAATAGCGAACCTGTCTGAGCCGAAGATGGCTCAGCAGTTTGTCCCTCCTGATCTCCTCGTCCCTGCGAGTCTGGTTTACTGACATCTTCAGATGATTCTTCACTAATATGCGCTGTAACTTTGGCCTTCCCCTTAGGGACTTCTGGCAGGGGCTCACTTGGAGCTATGAGCACAATTTTGCTCGCAACAGCTAACTCTCGGCAATCGGAGAGAGTGATGTCTGTTGTTGGCTCAGGCATTGTATCTCGATCTTTGGGGCCAGAGTGCTCCAGATCGATCTCCCCCTCAACTCGAGCATTTTTAGGGATCATGTCATCATTTTGGGCTGAGCCCCCGAATTGAGGCTCCCCCTCAACGGGCTCATGTCCTCCATTGGGGTTCCGCGTATTTTCACCAATCTCTGTGGAAGCAGGTTCAGGAGTTGAGACAGGGATATGTTCTTTGATACCAGTGGATGATTCACTTTTGGATTGAGCGGAATGGTGTGGGTGTGGTGGGATGTCATCAGAGCTGCTTGATGACTCTTCTTCGGAGGAGGGGTTTCTTTGTGCTGCTGGTTTCTTCTACTTCTTTGGAGCTGGTTGTACGTCAGAGGATGGTTTGGGGATGGACCTGTCCCATCGGTCCAGCATCTTTGCATCTAATTTCTTGGAGTAGTGACGAGGTACTCCCATTCTCTTTTGCAACACATCACCCTGGATGTTTAGAAAGAAAAGGGACAATATTCTCCCATAGGAGGGGGTCTTCAGGGTGTTCTTTACTCTCTGGAAGAGGAACTCACTCCAGTCGGTTTTCTTAGAGTGAATGATTCGGTCCATGACAGCAAACATGTCTTTGGATATGCGGTCGTGGGAACTAGGCTTGCACAATAACACTTTGCCAACAATGTCGGCCAGCAGCTTCCCCTTCTGATTGAATTCATCTCTCTTGATATACTCGTAGGTCTTCTCGGTGTGTCCGCACCATGTGTAGCTTGCGGACATTTCTTCATAGGTCAGTTCATCTTCTTCCTCTCCCCCTTCGATTCTTGGCAGATTCAGAGATTTACCGTGGCTATTCGCAGATATCTTAACTTTCTTGCCTCCCACCAGGGACTTTATCCGTGATTCATTGTGATTGAGTTTTGCGTTGGTGAATAATTCTCCTAATTCTCGGTGGAGAAAAACAGAAGGTTCACATAGAACATATTCCAGTCCTGATGCCTCCAGCAGTCCTATTACTGACCTAATTTCCTCAGAGCAGGCATTGAATCCTCCACGCTGAAGTTCACAGCCTGAGATCACCTCTTCTTTCTTTGGAGCCATTGATTCAGAGTGAGTGAGAAGGCAGCACGTCAACGAAGGTGAGGGTTTGTCGATGGAGGGGCTTAGGGCAAATGATAGCGTAATTTTTATTTTTGAACATTCACTCTATTTATAGTGTCGGTAGGTGAAGAAGCGCGTACCTTTCAAAGGCGATCAGACGATTCTGATGGACCCATCTAATCCCGAGACAAATAGCTTAATTATCTCAAAGCGCGTATGTCGTCGATATGTTCCTTGGATATGCATTTTCTCATCTCAAATTTTTTATGTCTTAGCACATATCATATCGTCGTAACGATCGACGATTCTAGATATCAGGATCAATCCACGTATTGGGCTCCTTGTTTTTCAAAATAACCTACACTAATTTTATTAGTAAATAGACTTTGCTGTTCTGATAATGAGTCAGAACAACTACTATGCCCAAGGCCTAGATTTGCTTCTGGTGGGCACTAGGACTCCCTGCAAAATATGGTTACAAGCCCTTAGGAACCCAAGCGAACTTGGGTCCTGGGAAATTATTTGTTTTGAAGGGTATGCTGGATTTCACTGCCCTCGGATATACATAATGATTGTGAAATAAATTATTTATAGGTTTAGCATTTGTTACCCTTGGAGAAACTAGATTGTGCCAACAATTACTTGTAAAGTGCCCCGTCTTACCGCAGCACCAACAGTTAAATATGTCGTGCCCTATCCTCCTGCTGTCGGTTAGTGTATGATTCTTCTATGGGCGGAAGGAGTGCCTGTAGGAAGTAGAATTGCATTGATCAGTGGTGTGATTTTTCCCACTCCTGCTTCTTTTGTGAAAGTCAGTCCTTTGTAAAGGTCCCTTCGTTTTCTTGGACCAACTGAGCTCCTGTTCCCTTGTGATTCCTCTTTCGTGACTTACTTTGGAGGTGACAGGCAACATCTTTCTCCTTTTTGCGGGGGATTTATTCTTCACCCCATTGACTTGATTGACTCTGAGTTTCGGCGGTCCAGCCAGATTCCTGTCTTTCTTTAGAAGCACAATTTCTTTGGTTAGAGAGTGGCATAGTTCTCTGTTGTCAACCAGAGCTTTCATGGTTTTCCCAAACTTGGTTATCAAGTCCATGTTTGAGCTAGCATTATAATCTCTTTTGAGCTGACTGAAATCTGCGTTCTCCAAAGTCAGCCTATCAGCCTTTTCCAAAAGATCGGAGTTTCTGGTTTGGAGAATTGAGATCTCATCGGCTTGTTTCCTGCAGAGCTCCTTGCTCCTTCTGAGTTCTTCTAGAAGATCCTCATAATTTTCGGAGAGACATATTTCGGAATCTGAATCAGTATTAGATAATGGAGCCCTTATTCCTAACCTGTTCTGGTGTTGTCTCATCTTGAATTTCTTCCTCTGGTTCAGATAGGACAGTTAGTCCAAACTGAGCTTCCTCCTCTGCATCTGAGTTGCTTGATTCACTATCACTACGGGTTTTATTCTTCATCTCAGCTGCAGTACCTCCAATTTCTGAGAATCCTTCCATGAGGACTGTTAGAGAGTCCCACATCTCTTTAGCTGTTGTGCAGTGGATCAATTTCTGGAGTACAAAAGTATCAACTGCAGCAGCTATGATATCTCTAACTCTTTTGTCCAAGTTAACCAGAATCATCTCATCCTCAGTCATTGTCTTGGATGTGGTCTTGGGAGCATATGGCCCTTCTTGAGTGACTTGAAACATCCTGGGATCCAAAGCTTCCATGAATATTCTGGCTCTAACTTTCCACAGGGGAAAGTTTTCTCTACAGCACCTGGCAATTCTTGACTCCATATTAATAATGCTTAGACACCCACTGGCAGATCTGTTCAAGCTGTTAAGCTTTTCTTTGAACAACCTCGTTGTGATACCACTTGTTGTTTATGGGGTGTCTACTTAATTACCTAGAGGGGGGGGGGGGGGTGAATAGGTTTTTCTTTATATAATATCCCCCTTTAGGTTTTTCTTACTTTCTGGTTAATAGATCTAAGAAATAAAGAACATACCACAAAAAGCACACAACGATCTATAGAGGTTCCTCAAGACCGGGTGTCTTGAGTAGTCCTCTCTCCCTCTGCGCCTACCCAGCAGTGAGCTAGGCTCGGCAAACGCCGCCAAAAACTCCAGGCCCTCAAGCCTTACACCACGGACCCGCAAGTCCAAAAGCCTAGGCCCGCAAGCCCCTACTTCCCCCGAGCCCGCAAGCTCGACACTCAGGCCCACAAGCCCTACACAACACAGACCCGCAAGTCCTGTGCCTACAGCCTAGGCCCGCAAGCCCCTACTGCGCCCGAGCCCTCAAGCTCGACAAATCACACCCGCAAGCGGACTGCCCTGGCCCTCAAGCCTCACAACTCTCCAGCCCTCAAGCTAGACGGTGTCGGACCCGCAAGTCCACTGCCCTGGCCCTCAAGCCTCACAGCTCTCCAGCGCTCAAGCTAGACAATTTGTCCCGCAAGCCTTACAAGAAAAACAGTAATAAAATAAACTATTTCTTATGCCTGATGTTGATCGGCAACTTAGCATGATGAAGATTGGCTTCTTACGGTTGAAGAGGACGCTTTAGATTTGATCTTTACGGCTCAGCTCCTTCGTCAATCTTCTACTTTATCCTGATGTTGAACGACGACTTAGCCTGATGAAGATTGGCTTCTTATGGTTGAAGAGGACACTTTAGATTTGATCTTTACGGCTCAGCTCCTTCTTCAATATTCTACTTTAGCCTGATGTTGAACGGCGACTTCTCAGTCAATGGAGATGACTGATTCTTATGAGAACTCTTGAATCTTGTTCTCTTTCTTCTCCGTTGAAAAATACTATTCTATTGAAGAGCGGCGGAATTCTTTTTCACGTTCTTTTTCTTGCACAGCAAGCCTCTCTTTTTTTTAGGGCAACACTGTTCCCTTTTTATAGAATGGACCAGCCGTATAACGGTCATATTCATTTTCCTTTCCTGTCAGACGCCCATCCATCATAGCAGGCGCTGATTGGACAATCAGGCGGCAGCATTAATTGCTGACATCACGTCCGCAAGATTTGAATTCTGTCTCGACGATATTTCCATTGTTACGATGACATTGAGTATATCTCGACGACAGTAACATGTCTTCTTTCTTCAGCCGCTGACGCCGGTATCTCGTCGATAAAAGATATCTCAGCGATTCTGCATATTCGACGATCTGCTTCCTCTGTCAGCGTCGTAGTGATCTTCCTTCTTGCAGCAAGTCGTCGTGATCTCAGTGTTTTCTCGACGACATGTCTTCTTCATGTCGATATCCAATTTCATCAGTCAACCTTAGCCTTGTCAGCGACAAGAATTCTTTACGACGATATCTACTATTCTTGACAGTATGCCCACTTTGTTGATGTCGACGATTGTAACGCCCCTGATTTTCGACTATTATTTTAATTGATCTAATTGTCGTAATAATGACGTAAGGGCGTTACGCTAGTGCAAGATTAACGACGCATCGATGTTAGTGCGTTCTCGTGTCCGTTTGGTCAAGCCGACAAAATTTTGAAAGTTACCAAAATTGGAAAATTTTACTTTAGCAATTTAGAATATTTAATTTTAGGCATGCCTGTCAAGTTTCGTCGCGATCCGAGCCATTTTGGAGCCTCGGCGCATTTTAGAACTTTTGTATATATTTAAACTTCGCCGTAACTTCCGCCATTGATATCTCGAGAACGGCACGTCGGATTTTGATTCCGACTTCGCCGTTGGATTCGTAGCGCCGCCGCTCACCTTAGGCAAAATTTTCGTTGGATTCGGCGTCCGTTTAATTTTTTTTGGTGATAAAATAATAATAATATTATTATTATTAATATAATAACTATCCTGTATATACATATATACATTCATGCATAAGTTTCAGCAGCGCCCCCTTCCCCATCTTCTTTTTTTTCTCCCGACCGAACCAGGAGAGAGCGGAGCCCTCTTCCCCGTGATCTTTCGGGTGGCTGCCGACGGAGCTTCGGTGGTCGGAATTTTCAATTGAGTATAGATTTGGAATGCTCTCGGCGATAGCTACGCGTTCGTGGTAAGTTTTTCTCATTTCGTGAACATTTTCTCGTTAGGGTTTTTTACCCTAACCCCTATTTCGTCTGATTTCTTGTAGCTTTCAGTTTCTCCCGCCTTCTTTGGCCCCGATCTACGACGTGAAGAGTTTCGGAGGACGAATCGCGGAAGAAATCGAGGCAAGTGGTGGTTTTGCACTCTTGCTTGATCTCTTAAAAATCTGTGAGAAATCTTGTTTTTCTTCCTCATTTTGGTAGTATGATGATTCATTAGTTGCAAGATGTTTGTCTGGTGAGTATTCCTGTGTTTTTCCCTTTCCTGGAACCCTTGGATCTGCTGTGGGTTGAGAGGTGCGTCGAGAAAGGAAGTAATCATCGTCTAGTCGCTACCGCCCGACGCTAGCTAGCTACCTCCGGCGGTAGTCGTTGCGTCGAGAACCCGCACTTGCGTCGACTTGCGTCGACAAGGATTTGCGTCGATAGGAGGTGTTGCGTCGAATAGGGGAAGGGAAACGTCGATAGCTAACGCCGGCGCTAGTTAGCTACCGCCCGGCGATAGCTCGCGTCGAGTGGTGGAGGTTGTGTCGACAAGGAGTTGCGTCGATAGGTTGTGATGCGTCGAATAGTGGAAGAATGCGTCGAGATGATACCGCCTGGCGCTAGCTAGCTACCGCCGGCGGTAGCTCTCGTTTCCAGTGTTTGGCTGGTTTGCTAGAGTCCAGTCCTGGTGGATTTAGGAGTTCCCTTGGTATGGTTTTGGTGAATCCTATCGGGTTTTGAATAATTTTGGAAATCTTAATGATAAATTAGGAAAGATAAATTTTGGACTGCGAGGGTTAGCGGATCATACCGTCGTAGCAGTGCCTGTTTTTGTGGATCTTTGCACCTGGTAGTTTTAAAGTTCATGTTGACTGCATCTACTCTGCATAGTACTTTGCCGACTGTATTCTCATTCATCGACCTTATGAACGTGTGCTTCATAAACTTGTCCGAGTCCTTTTATCAAGTCGCTTGATCACCTTTGTATGGCTTAATGTTTGCTACTTGCATTCTATATACGAACTGCATAACTTGACGCTTCATGTCGTCCGAACGACTTATTCCTAAAATTTGACTGTATTGCTTGATTGACAAATGTCGTGTCGACTGTATGTGCAAAGTAAGTTTCTTTGGGGTCGACTGCCTGTATGAAGATGTTTTGTTCCGTGATGACTGCATGAGGGTCCTGAACAGCTAGTGCTCTGGTAATTGCACGCGTAAGATTTCTGATTGCAAAGCGCCATTTGTACTTCTTTCATCGACTATTGGGTCCTGATCCTTGCCCTTTTGTTTAATGTAAAGCCTTTGTCGGATGCTTATCGGTCAGGATAGTACCGGTTATCGATCATTTGCTTATTCCTAGGTAGCGCTTGCATTGGTCATACCCTTTTGGGAATATTCAACGTTTGAGTATTTTCGGCTTTTGCCTTCTTGTGTCTTCTCTTCGTAGTATTACGACGCCAAGTCTTGTATGGCATCGTCTTGCTGGAATCCTCAACTCGCTTATAAGTAGAGTGTTGGTCTGAGTGCTAAACTTTGAATAGTGTGCTTCTAGTTGTCGCGTTAACTTGATCGTCGTGTCTTTTGGATCGACGCCTCATTAGGCGAAATGAATTAACTGGATTGTCTCGGTATCGGAATACCATCAGATGGCTAGTTTTTCCCCCTTTATTTTGGAGATATGTGTTGTTAGGGCCTTGGACTTGTACACGGATGGTCAGTGTAGTTGCGTCGACCGTATATTCAGTTTGGCCTAAGTTCTTCGCCGACTTCATAGTTCAGAACCGTCATAATAAAATGTTATATTGAGGGTTGTGCGCGGTGTGGTTTTTACCCCCGGCATGATGCTTCCTAACCGTAACCTAAATGTGTTGGAGGCTGTAGGCGGTGTGGTTTTTGCCCCCGGTGCGGTGTTCTTTTAAGATTTTGTGTTGGAGGCCGTACGCGGTGTGGTTTTTGCCCCCGGCGCGGTGATCTTTTAAGCTTTGATTGGGAGGTCGTACGCGGTGTGGTTTTTGCCCCCGGTGCGGTGTTCTCTTAAGCTTTTGATTGGGAGGCCGTACGCGGTGTGGTTTTTTCCCTCGGTGCGGTGCTCTTCTTTTGGATGAGCTGATCAGTCTCTTAGGAATATGAATCCGAATATGATTATGAAATCTGGTAAAATATATATATATATAACTATGCATTTCTTTTGCTTCTGTTAGTAAGCTCTCTTGATTTTTAGCCATTTAGCTGATTTCTCTCTCAGTTTCTGCACTCTAGTACTGACATTTGTTACAGGCTGTTGGTTTACCTCCCGTTGGAGGTTTGTTTAGCTCTTTTTGCTCTCTTGCACCATTTGCAACTTGTTTCTGAGGTGTTCTTCTTTTGAATGCCTCAGGTTCAGAGCAGTAGCAGGTTCGTCTGGTAGAGCTTGAGGTTTCTGTGCTGCAGGTAGTGGCAGCGTTTGTTTCACCTCCTTCTGTGAGGTAGTTTTGTGTTTTCTGACTAGTTTTGCTCATATGGGTTTGTGTCTGTTTGTTGACGCCCATAGTGTTTTGTCTTGGATGTTAGACTACTTGCTAGTGTTCACTGTTGTTACCTATTGCTAGCTCTTACTCTTGCTATCTGGGGAGGATTTATGTTAGGATGCATGTTAGTTACTTTAAATATAAAAAGCTGCATTTAACTTAGATTCATCGCATATCTTTAACTGAAAGCCATCATATTTTGAACGTTATAAAACCTTTTTATTACTTAAAATAAATCTAGAGTCATGCATAACATTAGCTGTATGTTAGGTCTTTGGGCTCATATAGGATTCATAAAAGAATTGAATCAAGTATTTCTCCGCTGCGACTACATATACTTTTTACTAGTGGACTAGTTGATCCACTGAACCGAGGAACACGGTCCTCAACTTAAACTTAAATATTGTTTTATCATAATAACATGTGTTTTCATAATAGAGCATTAGATTTAGGAGTTTGCCTGAGCGTCTGCAGTTGTCCCCTGCACGGCGTGGCATCACGACACGTATTTTCTCTCACTCTGATACAATTTAATCACTGAGAAAATGCGGGTTGTGACAGTTGGTATCAGAGGGAGTTTGGTTTGACAAGTTGGTCGAACCAGCCAATCTGATAAGTGTTATTTCCTCCATTCATTTGCATACACACACCGATGTGTCATCAGTACATCTTAACCAAAGCATAGTCACTACACTCATAGCATGATAAGAAGTATACAGGGCATATTATGTAGTATGGGATGCATAATATGTGTTTGTATATGGATCCACCATAGCTGGCAACATGTGACGGTTATGTAGTATGGGATGCATAACCACCATTACATGGATGCCCATTAGCACGTTTTCTTTTTTCGATACATGTAATGTTATGTAGTATGGGATGCATAACGTTACATGTGTACACCGCTCATGACATGCATTAAGGCCTTTTTAGAATGCATAACACTACATGCATAACATATCAACGCATAAACACGCGTGCTAAGTTAAGGTTTACATGATGACACACGTACACACATGATTTCGAAAGAGAATAAAGAATACATGCATTCATATCATAGGCAAAAGAGTCAAAAAGGATGGCAGAGCATCATCCCAAGTATTAGAGCATAACATCATTTATGAAATCCCAGAGCAAGGTAACAGCAAGTGCAAGTGTCTATACATTTCTGATCTATTTGAGTTAGATGATTCTAGTTTCCTAGTTGAGGTAGTAGGCTAGGTAACTAGGTATGGATGAGATGTCCGTTCGTAATCGCAGAAGATGACTTCAGAGCGTTGTACGTCTGGATCGATTCCCCAGATAGGGGATGAGTCCTCGGGTGCTCGCAACGATTCAGTGATTGAGGAATTGTGTAAGGGTAATGAGGCATTGTTGAGACAAGTGCATTGAAAATAGAGGTTAGTTGAGCGAGCGTTCTTCCCGTTTCAGTTTTGTGGCCGATCATCGTTAGATTGTCGATCGTTTAGTTGATTCCCTTAGTGCTATATTCCCTTCAGTCAGGGCTTGGGAACCTCTTCCCTTCTAAGTGGTTTTATCGCTTAGGTTGATTTGGAAATGTTGGATTTAGAAGGCCTTGTCGTGAATTTTGATCACGGTTTGGGTGTTCAGTTCTGACGTAGACAGGGATTGTGCTTGTGAATGGTTCATGGAATTTGAAATATTATAGGAAGAATTACCCTACACTCATCGTTAGTGTTTTAGTGTAGTAGCTGGCAGAGAGAATTTCATTGGCAACTGTTGGATGCAATATTATTGTTGACCAACTTAGTGTTGGGAGAGCCTTTTATAAATTGGAGTTGCGTTTCATTCGGGGTTAAGTCTAATGCAAAGATTTTCTGGACTCTTTGAGAAAAAATATTGACCATGTAGAATTTTAGAAGTAAATATTGTATTCCCGCTATTGAAAATATTCGGACAAGGATTTATGGCAAAGCGTGAAGTTCTAGCGTTGCCTACCATTTTGATTTCAAAAGAAATGTATCGTGATCTGAAGGAAATGGTTTGGTGTTAGGACGTTCAAGTTGGCTTAGTAAGGCTTATATCCGAATGTTGTGCCTGTCAGCGTTTTGAGGCAGATCTTGGAAGCTTGGGTGGATTTCAGTGTCGCGGTTTCGCTTATCCGTGAGGAGCTACTGTTGGCTCAGATGCATTATGAGAAATTTGCAATTGGCGGGGTGCTAATTTAGAGCTTGTAGTTGGGGGCATGGGTTTCTTGATGGTTTCTCTGATGCCAGAGTGAGTGCATCAGAGTGTCTGATGTTAGGCTGTGTTTGCCTGCTTCTTTCCCTGGTTCTCACGAGGTGTTTCACGTGAGCCAGTGGTGAAAGTTTGTGCTTTTGTTTGTCATGCCCCTAGCTCAGTGTCTCTATTGCAGCCTAATCCTTCCTTTGTCGAGATGTTTGTCTGTATTCTGGGGACGTAAGAGTCAATGATGAGTGAGGATCTTATCCTCAGCTGTTCTCCTAGGCCTCTTCGGGTAGCGTTTCTATCCAGCGAATCTCAATCTATCTTTCTTGGCATATAGTTTCGTTTTATGTTCTAAGTTTCGGGACGAAACTTCTTTTTAGGGGGAGTGACTGTAATGCCTCTGATTTTCGACTATTATTTTAATTGTTCTAATTGTCGCAATAATGACATAAGGGCGTTACGCTAGTGCAGAGTTAACGACGCATCGCTGTTAGTGCGTTCTCGTGTCCGTTTGGTCAAGCCGACAAAATTTTGAAAGTTACCAAAATTGGAAAATTTTACGTTAGCAATTTAGATTATTTAATTTTAGGCATGCCTATCAAGTTTCGTCGCGATCCGAGCCATTTTGGAGCCTCGGCGCAGTTTATAACTTTTGTATATATTTAAACTTCGCCGTAAATTCCGCCATTGATATCTCGAGAACGACACGTCGGATTTTGATTCCGACTTCGCCGTTGGATTCGTAGCGCCGCCGCTCACCTTAGGCGAAAATTTTGTTGGATTCGGCGTCCGTTTAATTTTTTTTGGTGATAAAATAATAATAATAATATTATTATTAATATAATAACTATCCTGTATATACATATATACATTCATGCATAAGTTTCAGCAGCGCCCCCTTCCCCATCTTCTTTTTTTTCTCCCGACCGAACCAGGAGAGAGCGAGCCCTCTTCCCCGTGATCTTTCGGGTGGCCGCCGACGGAGCTTCGGTGGTCGGAATTTTCAATTGAGCATAGATTTGGAATGCTCTCGGCGATAGCTACGCGTTCGTGGTAAGTTTTTCTCGTTTCGTGAACATTTTCTCGTTAGGGTTTTTTACCCTAACCCCTATTTCGTCCGATTTCTTGTAGCTTTCAGTTTCTCCCGCCTTCTTTGGCCCCGATCTACGACGTGAAGAGTTTCGGAGGACGAATCGCGGAAGAAATCGAAGCAAGTGGTGGTTTTGCACTCTTGCTTGATCTCTTAAAAATCTGTGAGGAATCTTGTTTTTCTTCCTCATTTTGGTAGTATGATGATTCATTAGTTGCAAGATGTTTGTCTGGTGAGTATTCCTGTGTTTTTCCCTTTCCTGGAACCCTTGGATCTGCTGTGGGTTGAGAGGTGCGTCGAGAAAGGAAGTAATCATCGTCTAGTCGCTACCGCCCGGCTCTAGCTAGCTACCGCCGGCGGTAGCCGTTGTGTCGAGAACCCGGACTTGCGTCGACTTGCGTCGACTTGCGTCGACTTGCATCGACTTGCGTCGACAAGGAGTTGCGTCGATAGGAGGTGTTGCGTCGAATAGGGGAAGGGAAACGTCGATCTCTAACGCCGGCGCTAGTTAGCTACCGCCCGGCGATAGCTCGCGTCGAGTGGTGGAGGTTGCATCGACAAGGAGTTGCGTCGATAGGTTGTGATGCGTCGAATAGTGGAAGAATGCATCGAGACGATACCGCCCGACGCTAGCTAGCTACCGCCGGCGGTAGCTCTCGTTTCTAGTGTTTGGCTGGTTTTCCTAGAGTCCAGTCCTGGTGGACTTAGGAGTTCCCTTGTTATGGTTTTGGTGAATCCTATCGGGTTTTGAATAATTTTGGAAATCTTAATGATAAATTAGGAAAGATAAATTTTGGACTGCGAGGGTTAGCGGATCATACCGTCGTAGCAGTGCCTGTTTTTGTGGATATTTGCACCTGGTAGATTTAAAGTTCATGTTGACTGCATCTACTCTGCATAGTCCTTTGCCGACTGTATTCTCCTTCATCGACCGTATGAACGTGTGCTTCATAAACTTGTCCGAGTCCTTTTATCAAGTCGCGTGATCACCTTTGTATGGGTTAATGTTTGCTACTTGCATTCTATATATGAACTGCATAACTTGACGCTTCATGTCGTCCGAACGACTTATTCCTAAAATTTGACTGTATTGCTTGATTGACAAATGTCGTGTCGACTGTATGTGCAAAGTAAGTTTCTTTGGGGTCGACTGCCTGTATGAAGATTTTTGTTCCGTGATGACTGCATGAGGGTCCTGAACAGCTAGTGCTCTGGTAATTGCACGCGTAAGATTTCTAATTGCAAAGCGCCATTTGTACTTCTTTCATCGACTGTTGGGTCCTGATCCTTGCCCTTTTGTTTAATGTAAAGCCTTTGTCGGATGCTTATCGGTCAGGATAGTACCGGTTATCGATCATTTGCTTATTCTTCGGTAGCGCTTGCATTGGTCATATCCTTTTGGGAATATTCAACGTTTGAGTATTTTCGTCTTTTGTCTTCTTGTGTCTTCACTTCGTTGTGTTCCGACGCCAAGTCTTGTATGGCGTCGTCTTGCTGGAATCCTCAACTCTCTTATAAGTAGAGTGTTGGTCTGAGTGCTGAACTTTGAATAGTGTGCTTCTAGTTGTCGCGTTAACTTGATCGTCGTGTCTTTTGGATCGTCGCCTCGTTAGGCGAAATGAATTAACTGGATTGTCTCGGTATCGGAATACCATCAGATGGCTAGTTTTCCCCCGTTTATTTTGGAGATATGTGTTGTTAGGGCCTTGGACTTGTACACGGATGGTCTGTGTAGTTGCGTCGACCGTATATTCAGTTTGGCCTAAGTTCTTCGCCGACTTCGTAGTTCAGAACCATCATAATAAAATGCTATATTGAGGGTTGTTCGCGGTGTGGTTTTTACCCCCGGCTTGATGCTTCCTAACCGTAACCTAAATGTGTTGGAGGTCGTACGCGGTGTGGTTTTTGCTCCCGGTGCGGTGTTCTTTTAAGCTTTTGTGTTGGAGGCCGTACGCGGTGTGGTTTTTGCCCCCGGTGCGGTGTTCTTTTAAGCTTTGATTGGGAGGTCGTACGCGGTGTGGTTTTTGCCCCCGGTGCGGTGTTCTTTTAAGCTTTGATTGGGAGGTCGTACGCGGTGTGGTTTTTGCCCCCGGTGCGGGGTTCTCTTAAGCTTTTGATTGGGAGGCCGTACACGGTGTGGTTTTTGCCCCCGGTGCGGTGCTCTTCTTTTGGATGAGCTGATCAGTCTCTTAGGAATATGAATCTGACTATGATTATGAAATCTGGTAAAATATATATATATATATATATATATATATATATATATAACTATGCATTTCTTTTGCATCTGTTAGTAAGCTCTCTTGATTTTTAGCCATTTAGCTGGTTTCTCTCTCTGTTTCTGCACTCTAGTACTGACATCTGTTGCAGGCTGTTGGTTTACCTCCCGTTTACTTGGAGGTTTGTTTAGCTCTTTTTACTCTCTTGCACCATTTGCAACTTGTTTCTGAGGTGTTCTTTTTTTGAATGCCTCAGGTTCAGGGCAGTAGCAGGTTCGTATGGTAGAGCTCGAGGTTTCTGTGCTGCAGGTAGTGGCAGCGTTTGTTTCACCTCCTTCTGTGAGGTAGTTTTGTCTTTTCTGACTAGTTTTGCTCCTATGGGTTTGTGTCTGTTTGTTGACGCCCATAGTGTTTTGTCTTGGATGTTATACTACTTGCTAGTGTTCACTGCTGTTACCTATTGTTAGCTCTTACTCTTGCTCTCTGGGGAGGATTTATGTTAGGATGCATGTTAGTTACTTTAAATATAAAAAGCAGCATTTAACTTAGATTCATCGAATATCTTTAACTGAAAGCAATCATATTTTGAACGTTATAAAACCTTTTTATTACTTAAAATAAATCTAGAGTCATGCATAACATTAGCTGTATGTTAGGTCTTTGGGCTCATATAGGACCATAAAAGAATTGAATTAAGTATTTCTCCGCTGCGACTACATATACTTTTTACTAGTGGACTAGTTGATCCACTGAACCGAGGAACACGGTCCTCAACTTAAACTTAAATATTGTTTTATCATTATAACATGTGTTTTCATAATAGAGCATTAGATTTAGGAGTTTGCCTGAGCGTCTGCAGTTGTCCCCTGCACGGTGTGGCAACACGACACATATTTTCTTTCACTCTGATACATTTTAATTACTGAGAAAATGCGGGTTGTGACAACGATACTTCATCTTCTCAGCGATTTCTTTACTCATCATTACAACGATAAGCATTCTTTGTCGACGACATCGCCTGTTCTTCTCGATGATATAGTACTTAGTAAAATGACTAGAGTACATGACATATTGCCGATTCCTGCAAGCATAAACTAGATGGAATGTTAAATACAATTTGCATTTATCATTGAGTTGAGCACTTCTTCAAATCAGGAACATTGCAGGGCACTGTTCCCAACAGGGAGTTTGTTGGAACATGGTCTTCCGCATCTCCTAGGTTTGGGAATAACAAATCCTATGTGTATTTGATCTTGTGTGTTTAAGTGTGCAGGAAAACTAGTCCACATGACTCAAGGATAACATATGAAAGAAACGCCCGAGTTTGGAGCCAAAACTCAAAGCTGGCCGCTAGAGCAGGCGGTAGCTCCGGCGGTAGCTGTTAGAGCAGGCGGTAGCTGCTAGCGCAGGCGCTAGCGCTTAAAAGCGCAAAAGTGAAATTCAAGCTGGCGGGATGCATATATAGAAAGCAGATAGCGTCGGCGGTAGCTGATAGCGCCGGCGGTAGCGCAAAGCAATAGAGGAAGGCGACCGGCTTGCTTAAAATGAAGGATTCTCACGTGGAGAATATTTCCTAAACCAGGATAGCGTCGGCGGTAGCGATAGCGCAGACGCTAGCTCCAAGTCTATAAAAAGGACCCCTTGGATCCGTCTTCATCATCCTCTTTAGATCCAAAATTCCATAGCTTCGTGGCACAACATAGAGAGGAAGGTTCAGAGAGATACTCCCACAAATCCATAAAGGCTTAAGGAGATCCGTGGAGAAGATTTCAACACGTGTCGTCATCGTGACAAAAGACCGCATCGACTACGATCATACTCTGCGGGCCTTCGTCCACTTATCCAAGAGATCCATATAGGGAGTTTTTATATTGTTGTTATTTCATTTATCCATCTCTTTTAATCGTGTAGTAAATTCGCCTCATGTTGGCGAGTAGATCTGGGTAGGACTTATGGCAGAAATTCGCCTCGTGTTGGCGACTAGGTCTCGGGTGTAGGTCTAGGGGGTGCTCGAGGCCATATCCGGGGAAGGGTTGGCTAGAGCGGCTTGAGGTCGTATCCGAGGAAGGATCAGCTAAAGCCCACTGGTTTGTGGGGATACGAGTCAGTATAGAAAACAAAATGAGTCTTTCATATTTCGCTTTGATTTCTAGCGTCATTAAAATCAAATTTTGTAATCAATTTTATTAATAATAATCATGTCTCTCTTTGTGTAATAAAATTGATTTGATCTTCATTTCTCTAAATTGTTTACTATCCTCTCCTTCATTTTGTAATCAATTTTATTAATAATAATCATGTCTCTCTTTGTGCCATAGAAACCACCTATTCACCCCCCTCTAGGTGATTTAGGTAGCAACTAGATACTTTCAACAGTAATGCCCTAAAAAAAGGGAGAACGAAGGAACGAAAAAGTATCCCGCCGAGCATATACATTAGTAAAAGTTGCGGAGAAGAATCAAGAACAAGAAGAGGAGAACAAAAATGCTCATCCAGTGTTCTCCAAGTTGCAGTCAAGCTACATCGACTGATAAGATTCAGTCAAATCAAGAAGCCAGTTAACATCAGGCAAAAGAAGAAGGTTTGAAGAAGATCTGTGCTATCAACGCTCACAGCTGAAGTATCTTCTTCAAGACAAGTAGTCGATCTCCATCATGCAGAAGAACAAATTTTGTATATCTTTACTTGTAAAGCTTGAGGGCCAAAACTGTAAGATCTTTTTTCAGATCTAAGTGTCAAGCTTGAGGGCTTGAGATCTGTGAGGCTTGAGGGCCTAAGTGTCGAGCTTGCGGGCTCGGGTGCAGTGAAGGGGCTTGCGGGCCTAGGCTGCAAGGACATGCAGGTCCAATCATGTCGAGCTTTGCGGGCTCGGGTGCAGTGAAGGGGCTTGCGAGCCTAGGCTGCAGGCAAGACTTGCGGGTCTGTGATGTGAAGGGCCTGAGTGTCGAGCTTGCGGACTCGGGTGCAGTGAAGGGGCTTGCGGACCTATGCTGCAGGGACTTGCGGGTCCGAGGTTTAAGGCTTGCGGGCCGGAGACATTGGCGTAGTTTGCCGAGCCTAGCACACTGCTAGGTAGGCGCAGAGGGAAAGAGGACTACTCAAGACACCCTATCTTGAGGAACCTCTATAATTCTTGCGTGTTTTCTGTGTTGTGCTTTTCAATCTCTAAATCTATTAACCAGAAAATAAGAACACCAAAAGGAGAATAAAACAATTTGAAAAACCTATTCACCCCCCCCCCCCCCCCCCCCCGCCTCTAAGGCTTGCGGGCTGGAGACATTGGCGGAGTTTGCCGAGCCTAGCACACAGCAAGGTAGGCGCATAGGGAAAGAGGACTACTCAAGACATCCTGTCTTGAGGAACCTCTATAAGTCGTTGCGTATTTTCTGTGCTGTGCTTTTCTATCTCTAAATCTATTAAACAGAAAACAAGAATACCAAAGGGGAATAAAACAATTTGAAAAACCTATTCACCCCCCGCCCCCCTCAAGACACCCTGTCTTGAGGAACCTCTATAAGTCGTTGGGTGTTTTTGTGCTGTTCTTTTCAATCTCTAAAACTATTAAACAGAAAACAAGAACACCAAAAGGGGAATACAACAATTTGGAAAACCTATTCACCCCCCCCCCCCCCTCTCTAGGTGATAAGTCGACACCCAATAACTAACAATCATTGGTCCCCAACGTTGGAGCTTATTAGAGTCAATACGTTAGTTAAGTATTTGTTGCTATTTTTCTTTTCCCATTGAAGGGATTGAAGATTCCAGCTTGTCTCAACAACATCAATCTTGCAGCAACCATTTTCTAAGGTAGTTCGTTCAAAAATAATAACATCAGTAAATCCAATATTGATTTAGTAGCTTGGACTGCCAGCTTAAAATCTAGTCGGAATTTCAAAATAAAATGCAATTTCAGTATTAATACAACAGTGAAATTGCAGTATAAAATCCCGTTGAAATTTCATAACAAAATACGGTTGGAATTTCATAATAAAGTACAGTTGGAATTTCATAATAAAATACGGTTGAAATTACACCCAGGAACCAGCATTAATACAACAGTGGTGTTTTAGTAAGTTCAAGGAGTAAAATAAGAATCTGCTCTCTACAACCCGACTTTAATTTCTTACATTCTCCACATTTTCTTACATTCTCCACATTTTCTCGGAGGACATCGGGATGTTTGTTCTTCTTTCCGCTGATGCTGGAAGTCAGATCTAGTAATGGAGCAAGAAATAAGGAAAGGTTGATCCGCATTGGAGCCACTGGAAACTTAAAGCTACAAAATATCTTACTTCCCGTGCAGCTGTGAATCTTGCTTCTGAAGAGCGACACCAACACATTACAAGGGAGGTTCTCGAATTTGCACAGGGCATGAAAGAATGTCTTCTTTCCGGTAAGTTTTGAGGAAGCTGCGTCGGTGAAACGATGAAGATCGACACCTCCAGCTCTGCAACTTCCAGTCAGTTAATGAGAGAAGGACGTCGGATATGCAGGAGGCCTCGCACTGGTTTCGTCGGGGGAGTGTTTTGATTGGGAGGGAAGGAGGAGATGAGGTGGGCCCAGTCCAAAAATAAACCTATTTATTTGTGTACCTACCGCATTATACGTCACCGTATAAAAAAAATTTCCCCTATCAAGGTGGCACGTGAACAGTGGCGGACGCAGGAATTCTTTCGTGCAAAAAAATAAAATGTCAAATATAACAAAAATATGTTTACACTATATTAATGTTATTATTCACAATAGTTGATAATTTCTTTTAACTCAGAATTATTTTAATTAATCCACGTGTTACTTTAAATAATTATTGTTTTGACACTATATGGTTATTCAATTTTCTCTATTTTATGAACTAACAAAAATAATAAACTTTTAAGGCATAAATAATTGAGTGGTAATTAAAATAATAAAATTCTTGAATAAATTTTTTATTCACCGTAATACTTTAGATAATTAGTGCTTACCAATAATCAATAATTCAATTTTCTCTATTTTTAATAAAATAAGAAAAATATCGAACTTATAAGGCATATATAATTAGAAGTAATTAAAATATTAATAATTTGACATGCACTGGAAAAATCTCTACAAATTTAATGAAATAATTTGCTTTATAATAATTGAAAATATTAACAATTTAATGCATCGTCAACTATTAACTTTATTTTATTAAATTCTTAGAGATTTTTCCATGTGTTATTAATATTTAGTATTATTATCATTGTCAGAATTACTTTAGAGTGCAATCGTGGCAATACATCTAATCGTTATTTTATGTCGCATTTCAATACGTGATGAATAATCTATTTTATACAAAGAATATCTGCGACGAAAAAATTAGGGTATTTATATGACAGCCCTTGTTTGACTATTGGCAGCCCCTATTTCTATGAGTTATAACGCGTCTTTTGAAAATATGCATTATACATGCATATTTAGGAAAAGTGTTCAACACAAAAATTGTAGATCTCATCGAGATCTACAACTTTCGTGTTGAACACTTTTCCTAAAAATCCATGTACAAAACGTATTTTCAAAAGGCGCGTCAAAAATTTACTACAATTACGATCAAGGCGGCAATACGCCGTGTGCGTGTATATTTAGGAAAAGTGTTCAACACGAAAGTTGTAGATCTCGATGAGATATACAATTTTGTGTTGAACACTTTTCCTAAATATACATGTATAATGCATATTTTCAAAAGGCGCATTATAACTCATAGAAATAGGGGCTGCCAATAGCCAAACAGGGGCTGCAAATATAAATACCCAAAAATTATTTAGAGAAAACCGCACTGCGCAAGCAAACAGTTGAATAAAATTTATTTTTTCAGTTAAATAAACATTACCGCTGATTTGTCGCAAATATAAGGTTTTTTGGCAGTTTGCACCCTCGAAAATTGGGTTTTTGGCACTTTGCACTCTCAATCTTTAAAATTGGCACTTTGCACCCCTTAAACACAGTTTTCTGGCACTTTGCACCTCATGGCCGAATTCTGAAGGGCATTTTCGTCCGGGAAGCAATATTAATGTATATTTTTGGCATTTTACACCCCGGATTTACATTTTTGGCTATTTGCACACCTTATTTTGTTACATTCGTATTTGCACCAACAAGAAATTTTGTTTTTTGCACTTTGCACACCGAGTTCAATTTTTTTGGCTATTTGTACACTTAATTGTGTCAACTTGCTAATTGCAACCCATTGTATGATGCACAATCTTATTTTTTTTGCTATTTGTACACGTATTTGTACAGCAAATGTATGATGCAAAATCTAATTTTTCTCATTTCAATATCCAAAACATAAATTCCAAAATATAAATCCCAGCAATGTGATTTCTACCATTAGAGCAGATTTTGCATTCCAATATTAAAATATTATAAAGATACATGAGTTCTAAATTGAAATGTTAAAAGAGTACAAATTTAAAAAACAAAGATACATGAATTCAAATAGTAACATGACAACATAAATATCAAAATCCTCCACAACATAAATATCACGATCCGCTACAACATAAATATCACGATCCGCCACAACATAAATATCCCGATCCTCCACAAGCTTATATTTCACGATCACATATTCCTCCTTACCTGCATATAAACAAGAAGTAATTAAAAAACAATCGCATAATATGGAAACATAAAAGAAATATAACAATCTTAATGCTTACAGGTAGTTTTCTTTTTGTAGTAGACGTTGTATCGTTGGTGTTGGAGGCTTCAACACAACTTTTCTTGTTATGCCCTCTCATCCAACAATTGGAGCATGTGTATTTCATCCTATGTCTATTAACCCCATATTTTTCGCCCTCTAATTCATCCTCCTCTTTTCTTCTAGCATAATGCGACGGCCTTCCGGACTTGTTGTTTACATTACACCATGACACTATTGGATTCAAATTAGCCAATGGCCACTCTTTATGTGATTTTATTGGATTTAACAAGTGTTCATATGCCTTCATAAACATATCATTTCTATACCAATGTTCAACAAAATCTTCAACGTTGTCCCTCCGATAGAATATGCAGGACGTCGCATGCACACAAGGAATACCTGTTAGATCGGGACTGTAGCCGGGAATACCAGATGTTGATCGGGACTGTAGCCGGGAATACCAGATGTTGATCGCCGTGAACGCCTAAATCTCTAGCAGATGTTGATACCTACAAAATTCTAGCAGCAGAAAATCACCGCGAACGGCTAAAACAGGTTGAAGATCGCCAAAATAGGGTCTCTGGGAAGCATACCAGTCGTAGACGAGGGCTACCTGAAGGAGTTTTCTGAAATGCCCAAATACATTAATATTGCTTCCCGGACGAAAATGCCCTTCAGAATTCGGCCATGGGGTGCAAAGTGCCAGAAAACTGTGTTTATGGGCTGTAAAGTGCCAATTTTAAAGATTGGAAGTGCAAAGTGGCAAAAACCCGATTTTCAGGGGTGCAAACTGCCAAAAAGCCTCATTTTAGCCTGTCATTTTTCCAAGCTATACCTATAATTTCCTAATATATAGTTATACTTTTCTACCAGTACTATTTATATAATGAAATTAAAATAATATAAAAGTGTTGATATTAGTATACTAACTCTCGATATTTGAAGTCCCTTTGATATTTGCAAATATCAAATTATTTACAATTCAATTTAACATTTGTAGACTCATATTAGAAAATTACTCTTATTGTGGGTCGCTTGGGTGCTCTTGGTAGACCAGTCGACTTGAACCGTCTTAGCTCTGAAGCGAGTCAAGCGCGCTAACAATCAATTAGAGAATCGTTAAGTACGCTGAGACTTTTTAACGTGGAAAACCCGAAAAGGGTAAAAAATCACGCGACCGAAGCTGTGCCGACCCAACTCCACTATCTTCTAGGAGATTACAATCAGATACTTAGAATTCGAGGGCGATAGGCCACCGCTCGTTACAATAATAGAGAGAGAGAGAGAACTCTGAAGGTGACAGGCCACCTCTCGGAAAACAAAGTCCTTTTTCTTCTGAGAACTATGGAGAGAACAAAAGTGAGAATGCTGGTGAGAACAAAAGTGAGAATGCCGATTCGCCTTTCGGGAGAAAGGAAATCTCCAAGTCCACGACGGAGATCTTCAAGCCCCGAAGGAGATCTTCAAGCGTCGAAGGAGAATTCCAGAGAAATCTTCAAAGGAGCTCTCTCGGGTACGGAAGGTCAGGTGTCTTGAAATGAAGGCTCTGGGCACTTTTAATAGTTTTTGTCGGGGGTAGCCCGATAATTTTGTCGTCGTAACTGTTGGACATGTGTGTCACATCCCTTTGTTTGAGAATAACAAATCTCAAATTGTATTTGATCTTGCTTGTCGTGTGTTTATAGTATGCAGGAACTATAGGTGCAATACTCCACAGGTAGAAAGCAGCTGAATTCAAACATCTGGAAGAATGCACTACCGCCAGCATTAGTGCTAACGCTCCGCGGTAGATCATTTCGTCTCAGCGGTTCCGTCTCAGCGGTTTCATCTCAGCGGTTTAGTTTCGTCTCAGCGGTTCCTTAGCACTACCGCCAGCGCTAGCGCTACCGCCTGGCGCTAGCGTGAGTTCGTGCAGGGCGCCTCGCCGCCGACAGTTTTGCAACCGCTCCACACGAGCGCTACCGCCAGCGCTATCGCTACCGCCTGGCGCTATCTCAAGTTCGTGCACAGCGCCACGCCGCCGACAATTTCGCAACCGCTCCACACGAACGCTACCGCAGGCGTTAGGAGCTACCGCAGACGCTATCTTCAAGTTCTATAAATTGATGGGCTCTCTCTCGTTTCGTTTTAGAGCTTCCAGAGAGATTAATTGTGCCAAGTTTTCAGAGCTGTTACTTTGCCGAAAGCTCATCTCCCACTCAAAGCCAAAGAAGATTTCTGGAGAAGGAAGGCCCCACGCTGCATCCGAAGAACGATCGCTTCAACCTCGCTTGTGCTACAGCGATCCTTCATCCTCAACTTCAGAAATCTCATAGAGGGAGTTCTTGTTATTTGTTTTATTTCATTATTGTAATTTTTGTAGTAGAATTCGCCTTGTGTTGGCGACTAGGTCCTTGCGCGGCTTAGGGGGTAATTCGCCGCGTGAGATGGCGACTAGGTCTAGGAGATTAGATCTAGGGGGTGCTCGAGGCTATATCCGGGGAAGGATTGGCTAGAGCGGCTTGAGGCCATATCCGAGGAAGGATTGGCTAAAGCCAACCGGTTTGTGGGGATACAAGTCGGTATAGAAAAGGAAAATTCATTTTACTTTGTACGCCTCCGATTTCTAGCGATATTGAAATCAAATTTATGTAAACACCTTTTAATATAATATAATCATGTCTCCATTTGTGTTTACTTGATTTCTTTCATTTGGCATAAACTATAAAATTGCAAATTACAATTGTTTCTTCTCTTAAGCTAAATTGTTATCTCGCTCTAATTTACTTTATAAAATTTTAAAAAAGCAAGTTATTCCCTTATTCACCCCCCCCCCCCCCCCCCCCTCTAAGGGCGCCAATCGATCCAACAAGTGGTATCAGAGGGCAGGTTATTCCAAACGGTTTAAAAACCAGGAATAATGGCATCTTATGATCTCGCTTTTTCTGAGGGTCAGGGAATTAGTAGACATCCACTCTTTACCGGGTCAGATTATAATTACTGGAAAAATAGGATGAGTTGTTTTCTTATGACCCTAGATATTGAGGTATGGAATATGGTAGAAGAGGAATACTCTCCTCCTACATTTGTAGTTGGAGAGATAACATTAGATAAACCAAAAGATAAATGGGATGATAGGGATAAACTAAAATGCAAAAATAACGCCAAGGCTATGAATTCTCTATTTTGTGCGTTAGATAGAAATGAATTTAATAGAATTTCTGCATGTACTAATGCATATGAAATTTGGAATCATTTGGAAGTTACTCATGAAGGTACATCGCAGGTTAAAGATTCAAAGCTTTTCCAACTTGAGTCGGAATATGAAAAATTCCGGATGGATGAAAGTGAAGATGTTGATGGCATGTACACGTGTTTCACCAAAATCGTCAATGCCTCCAAAGCTCTTGGAAAGACCTTCTCCAACAGTGACTTGGTCCGAAAGATCCTTCATTCCCTTCCACCAAAATTCAACCCGAAGGTGACGGCCATTTCAGAATCGCACAATCTAAGGACCCTCGAAGTTGAGAGCCTCATTGGGAATCTCAAAACCCATGAGGTAGAACTCAAAATCCAACATGAAGAATACAACAAGGAGACAAAGAAGAAGGCGTTGGCATTTAAATCAAAGAAGGAGTGCCAAGAGGATGAGGATGAAGATGAAGAAAGCCTTTTGGTGAAAAACTTCTGAAAGTTCATGCGAAATCCGGAAAGGAGAAACACTTTCCGGAAATTCATCCAAAAGGATGCAAGATGGAAAGAGTCATCCTCAAAGAAGGAAAAGGAGAGCGACGATGAAGAAGAAAGACCTCCACAAGAATGCTTTCATTGTAGGAAGACCGGGCACATTCGGAGCCAGTGCCTAAAGTTCTTGAAGGAGAAGAAGGAAAAGTGGCACAAAGGGAAGGAGAAGAGGAAGGTGCTTAAAGCTAGAACATGGGATGACTCCTCCTCCTCCTCCGAAGAATCAAGCGGGTCTTCATCAAGCGAAGATGAGGAAGCTAACATGTGCCTCATGGGACATGGAAACGATGGCGACGACACCGGTGTTCTTAGCGACACTGAGGTAACTCCTCCCACTTATGATGAACTCTTTAATGAATTCCTTGAAACTTGCAAAGCCTTTGATAAAAATATGAAAGATAGTATTTTATTGAATCGTGAAAATGAATCTCTTATTAAAGAAAATCAAAAGCTTTCTAAAAAGGTAATTGTTTTAGAAAAGAGAAAGGTTTCTTGCCAAGAGTGTGATCACTCCGCTAAATTGGCAAAAGATATTGAAGAGTCACTTTCTAAAGCCCTATCTCATGCCAAAACTCTTACAAAAGAGAAGGGGGAATGAATTGGAAAGGAAATTAGAAGCCTCTCTTTTGCAAATCAAAAATAATAAAAAAAGGTTTTGAAAATAGGTGTATCATGCTTGTGAAAGAAAATTCTTCACTTAAAGCACAAGTTCATGATCTCACCATGGCCATTAAAAAATTTGGAATAGGCCAAAAAACACTAGAAATGATTTTAGGGAACAAGTGCCATGGTTCTGCAATATTTGGGCTCGGATATCGAGGTGAGGGCTACCGCCCGGTGCTAGCCACTAACGCCGACGCTAGCACCTCTTACAAGAAGCCTGATTTTTCTTTCTCAAAATGTTTTTCTTCTGTAAATCCAATTTCTTCCAGCAAGAAAATATTCCATAAAAGTGTCTCAACCCCCTTTATTTCGTGTGCAAACTATTATAAGTTAGGTCACTCATCTAGTTCTTGCAGGAAAATAAAACAAAATACTTAAAAGCAAATCTGGGTACCTAAGGCTTCCACTTATTCTCTGGGTGGTTCCACTTGGGTATCCGGATCTTTACTCTCATCTTCTTTCTAGATGTGCAGGCAGGCTAAGGACAATGAAGACGTGTGGTACTTGGATTCAGGATGCTCCAAGCACATGACGGGCAATAAAGCAAAGTTCCTTAGCCTAGAAAAGAAGGGAGGGATCGTGACGTTTGGTGATAACAGAAAAGGAAGAATCATGGGAATTAGTACAGTTGGTAACAAATACTTTACTATATCTAATGTTCTTTATGTGAAAGAATTAAAACACAACTTAATTTCTATTAGCCAATTATGCGATAAAGGATTAGATGTGTTATTTGAATCTTCCACTAATCAATGCAAAATATCTAATCCTACTACAAAAGATATTTTACTAACTGCACCAAGAATACATAATGTTTATATAGTTTCTTTTCATGATCTTTCTAAATCATCTATAAAATGCTTTATCACTAAAAATGATGAATTAGAACTTTGGCATAGAAGACTAGGGCATGCTAGCACAAAGCTCATTGTAAAACTTGCCAAAAGTAATTTAATTAGAGGATTGCCTATGTTAAATGGAACTTTACCTTCACTTTGTTCATCATGTCAAAAAGGTAAATTTTCTAGATCCTCTTTCAAAAGCAAAAATTTCATTTCTACCACAAGACCTTTACAAATTATTCATATGGATCTTTTCGGTCCCGTTAGCACTCCAAGTCTTGGTGGTAGATTATATACATATGTTTTAATAGATAATTTTCAAGATATTGTTGGACATTATTTCTCTCTTCCAAATCCGATGCGTTTTGTGAATTTGCAAAATTATGTACTCGTATTCAAAATGAAAGTGATTTAAAAATTAAATGCATTCGCTCGGATCATAGAGGAGAATTTGACAATGAAAAATTTACATCCTTTTGTGATTTGTTAGGCATTAAACATGAGTTCTCTGCACCACGCACACCACAACAAAATGGTGTTGTAGAAAGAAAGAATGTGACACTTCAAGAACTGGCACGCACTATGCTATGTGAATATAAATTACCTAAGTCCTTTTGGGCCGAAGCCGTAAATACATCATGTTATGTTATGAATAGAATCATGCTTCGCCCATCTCTTAATCTCACACCATATGAACTCTATTTTCAAAAGAAGCCTAATGTATCTTATTTCAAAGTCTTTGGTTGTAAATGTTTTATTTTGAATACAAAAGATAACCTGGGAAAGTTTGATGAAAAATGTGATGAAGGAACTTTTCTTGGGTACTCTTCAACTAGTAAAGCTTATAGAATTTTCAATAAAAGAACTAGTAGAGTTGAAGAGTCAATAAATGTAAAATTAGATGAGTTTGTTCCTTGTGTAGAAAAACTTTCCGCAGGCAACGAGGATGATCTATTACCACCTTTGGAGCATGGTGACAAAGAACCTTCAAAGAAGAAGAAGAGGAGGCCAAGGAAGATGAATATGTACCTCCAAGTGCCTTAAAATTCACAAAGGATCATCCACAGAAATTGATAATTGGTGAACCATCCATCGGGGTAAGAACTCGCTCTTCTCTTCATGAATCTTTTTCAAATATTTGTTTTGTTTCCGAAATAGAACCAAAAACCGTTTCTACTGCTTTAAATGATGAATTTTTGTTTTTGGCTATGAATGAAGAGTTAGAACAATTTGAGCGACATAATGTTTGGAAATTAGTTGAAAGACCATCTAATCACCCGGTTGTAGGTGTAAAATGGATTTTTAAAAATAAATTAGATGGTGAGTCAAAAATCTCTAGAAATAAAGCACGATTAGTAGCACAAGGATATTCTCAAATTGAGGGGATAGATTTTGATGAATCTTTTGCACCAATTGCTAGATTAGAGTCTATAAGAATTTTTCTAGCATTTGCAAGCTTTAAAAGAATAAAATTATTTCAAATGGATGTGAAAAGTGCTTTTCTAAACGGGTTTGTAAAATAAGAAGTTTATGTTGAACAACCGCCCAGTTTTATTAGTGAAAAATTTCCAAATCATGTTTATAAACTAGAGAAAGCGTTTTATGGTTTAAAATAAGCGCCCTGTGCATGGTATTAAAGACTAACATCATTTTTATTAAAGCACGATTATATTATGGGAAGTGCGGATAATACTCTCTTCATTAAGCACAACAATAATGATATAATTATTTTACAAATATATGTTGATGATATTATTTTTGGATCTACTAATGAAGAGGTGTGTAAAGAAGTTATTTTAGTGATGAAAAATGAATTTGAAATGAGTCTTGTAGGAGAACTTTCTTATTTCCTTGGTTTTCAAATATCACAAAGAATTGATGGTATCTTTGTTTGTCAAACTAAATATGTCTATGATATGCTTAAACGTTTTGGATTAGAAAACCTTAAGCATGCTTCTACACCAATGAGTGCATCACTAAAATTAGGAAAAGATGAATCAGGAATTTCTATACATCAAACTTTATATAGAGGTATGATAGGATCACTACTTTTTCTAAGTGCAACTAGACCCGATATTATGTTTGCCGTATGCTTATTTGCTCGATTTCAAGCCAATCCAAAAGAATCTCATTTAAAAGCAGTAAAACGAATTTTTAGATATCTCAATGGGTCATCTAGATTAGGATTATGGTACCCGCACAATAATTCATTTACACTTCACGACTACTCTGATTCAGACTACGTTGGTTGTTCACTTGATAGAAAAAGCACTAGTGGTACTTGTCATTTTCTAGGACCTTCATTAGTTGCATGGTCTAGTAGGAAACAAAATTTGGTTGCACTCTCCACCACGGAGGCCGAATACATTGCATTAGGGAGTTGTTGTGCACAAGCTCTATGGATGAGCCAAACTTTAGAGGACTTTGGTTTTCATCTAAAACTTATTGAATTAAAATGTGACAACAAGAGTGTCATTGATCTCACAAATAATCTGGTACACCACTCTAAATCCAAACATATAGATGTGCGTCATCATTTCATAAGGGATCACATTAAAAAGGAAAATGTAAGGATTAGTTTCATTGGCACGGACTCTCAACTTGCTGATATATTTACTAAACCTCTTCTCGATGCAAGGTTTCAAATGTTAAGGTTGGAATTACGAGTCTTAGACATCTTAGGATGAATAACAATGTAAAACGCTAATGTTTTATGCAATTTGAGTAATCAAGACATCTCTGAAAATTACAAAATTTCTGCATAAAACTACTCTTAAGACCCCTAATCAATATCAAAAATCGGATTTTTAAAATTCTTAAAAAATCGTGTACTGTTTCCAGCGCCGGCGCTAGCGTGAATGTTTGAATTTTGTGATTTTCAAAATTCCTAAAAATCCTTAAAAATATGTTAGTTTATATGTGCTAAATTGTTTTTGTGTTTCTGACTATTTTATTTTTATTATGAAAAGTCAACTACAAAAATTCAAAAATAAAAAAATATGTTTTTGTGATTTTTTTTATTTCATTAAAATTTTTCAAAACAACAAAAAAACTGTATGATCTTTATTGTTAATATCAAGCATGAATAAATTCTATTATTTAGAATTATTTACAATGTTAAAATTTATTACTTCAAATTTCTATGAACATTGTTTTGTTTATCATGCTTTGATATATCTATTTAAGTGCATCAATTGTATTAAAAATTATGTGTAGATCTAAGCTTAGCATGCCTCTAAGTATGAGTAAATGTTTTATGATTGATAATGATACATTTCACTCACTTATTTTTGATAATCAACATGTGTGATTAAATCTAAAATGCTTGCTTGTGTTTTGTATTTGTACAATGAATTAAAACTTGCATAAGTTTATTGCCTACACTACATTTGAATTGCACTTATGATATTTAGAAAAGTGGTTAAGTTACAAAATTGGGTTTGCAAAACAAGTGTATTCGGAGAATGTTGTCTCACAAATGTGAACAAAAATTATATATGTAGACAAATATAACTCCACCAAGCACTACTTGAACCTCCTAATAAGTCTTCATAAGCATTGTGAGGTTGAGCACCTTGGAAAGAATAGTAAAGTGTCTTGTGCAAACCTTGGTTACTACACCACTTTGTTAAAAAATTATGTGCATTAAAAGTGTGTGAACGTTGATATACTTGTGTTTTATTGTGCACTTTACTCTACATATGTCTTGTATTTTGTGATTTAAATCAATTGTTAACATTGCTCAAAATACACTTATGTGCACATCATTATCATTCATAACACTTCTTCTCATGGGTATTGGATTCTAATGCTTTATCTATACTACTCTTTATATAAGAAATGCACTAGATAACCTAGCATGATCTCTACAATGTTTTGGTATCTCTTGAACTTAAAATTAAGTAATATTGTAGTATAATCTCTCCTTGATATGTTCATTTCATGCTTGGTATCTTTATGAAAAACATTGAGATTTCAAAAAGGTTAAAACATCTTTCAATTTTGAACTAAAACTCATATTTTCACTTATGCTTTTCATACTTACAAAAAGATGTTTCTTATAATCTTCCGCTTGCTTACAACTCTAATCTTTTTATTTGAAATCTCTTATACATATTATGCTTAAAATCTTTATCATTATATATATTACAAAAGCTCGATCATGCTTTATCATTTATAAGAAATGCCTCCTTACTAACCCTCACCCTACCTTCTTTTGATAATACCAAAAGGGGGAGATTAATTGAAGAAATCTATATAAGAGAAATATAAAAGATTAAGGGGAGAATATTTCATATAATCTATAGGGGGAGTAAAACATAAATTGCATTTATGTAGGGGGAGCATTAAGATAGGGGGAGAATGCACATTATCATGCTTATCATATATTATAGTTGCACTATCATCTTGCTTATCTTATACTATAAACACTATTGTTGATTTCTTGCTAAGAGGATTTGATATTATCAAAAGGGGGAGATTGTTAGACATGTGTGTCATATCCTTTTGTTTGAGAATAACAAATCCCAAATTGTATTTGATCTTGCTTGTCGTGTGTTTATAGTGTACAGGAACTATAAGTGCAATACTCCACAGGTAGAAAGCAGCTGAATTCAAACATCTGGAAGAATGCAGTACCTCCAGCGTTATTGGTAACGCTCTGCGATAGATCATTTCGTCTCAGCGGTTCCGTCTCAGCGGTTTCGTCTCAGCAGTTTAGTTTCATCTCAGCGGTTCCTTAGCACAACCGCCAGCGCAAGCACTACCTCCTGGCGCTAGCGTGAGTTTGTGCAGGGCGCGCCACCGCCGACGGTTTCACAACTGCTCCACACGAGCGCTATCGCCAGCGCTATTGCTACCGCCTGGCGCTATCTCAAGTTCTTGCACAGTTCCACGCCGTTGACAATTTTGCAACCGCCCCACACGAACGCTACCGTAGGTGTTAGGAGCTACCGCAGGCGCTATCTTGAAGTTCTATAAATTGATGGGCTCTCTCTCGTTTCGTGTTAGATCTTCCAGAGAGATTAATTTTGCCAAGTTTCTAGAGCTGTTACTCTGCCGAAAGCTCATCTCCCACTCAAAGCCAAAGAAGATTTCTGGAGAAGGAAGGCCCCACGCTGCATCCGAAGAACGATCGCTTCAACCTCGCTTGTACTACAACGATCCTTCATCCTCAACTTCAGAAATATCATAGAGGGAGTTCTTGTTATTTGTTTTATTTCATTATTGTAATTTTTGTTGTAGAATTCATCTTGTGTTGGCGACTAGGTCCTTGCGCGGCTTAGGGGGTAATTCGCCGCGTGAGTTGGCGACTAGGTCTTGGAGATTAGATCTAGTGGGTGCTCGAGGCTATATCCGGGGAAGGATTGGCTAGAGCAGCTTGAGGCCATATCCGAGGAAGGATTGGCTAAAGCCAACCGGTTTGTGGGGATACAAGTCGGTATAGAAAAGGAAAACTCATTTTACTTTGTACGCCTCTAATTTCTAGCGATATTGAAATCAAATTTATGTAAACACCTTTTGATATAATATAATCATGTCTCCATTTGTGTTTACTTGATTTCTTTCATTTGGCATAAACTATAAAATTGCAAATTACAATTGTTTCTTCTCTTAAGCTAAATTTTTATCTCGCTCTAATTTACTTTACACAATTTAGTAATTCGCCTAAAATTTTAAAAAAGTAAGTTATTCCCTTATTCACCCCCCCCCCCTAAGGGCACCAATCGATCCAACAGTAACCACCGTAACTACCTGACGGGCGAATCACGCTGGTCAATTTGGAGCACACGGACCGCCATTTTTCGTAAATGACTGTCTCGCCCTTCAGGCAGTTTGGGCAGTTTGGGCAGCTTCGTTGAAGGTAAAAAAGGCGACAAGCGAGTCCTGCAATATGAGAAATTAAGAAATGTTAACTGCGCGCGCGTTCAGAATGTGGAAACGTTCTGAGCGCGTTCAGAATGTGGAAATGTTCTGAGCGCTTGGGGAGCGTTCTGAGCGTGCAATGAATGGGGAAGCATTCTGAGCACGCAAGGAGGCTGGAAACGGAAAGACGTACCCCCAAATAAGGGATGGGGTTTCAGTCGGACGCTCCGCAGGACCCCCTGCAGGAGAGGGATACGGTTTGGCCGCACCCGCACGGGGTGCAGCTTGGTCGCACACCCAGAGGGGTGCACCCTAGCCGCACCCCTCAAGAGTGGTTTGGCACTACCGTGCGGCAGCGCCGCGCGGTATCGCCACGGGCGTCGTGGCGGTAGCGCGCCTTCTACGGCACGCGGTAGCTCGGGCGATTGTGCGCGGTACAGCCGGGCGCAGTGCTGTCTTGCGTGGTTGTGTGTGGCCCTGCGGCGCATTCTGCGCGCGTCTTTGTACTGGCGGTTGCCTGTGGAGATGGTGGGTTTTGCCCACTTTCCCACTTATCCCTCAACACCTTAGTGGTGGAGTGGGGTTTGCAAATAACCGACACCCGGTTTTGTATACATAGATGAGAACCCATAATATAAGTGCATATCATAATCACCCCAAACCTTCGAAGTTCGAATTTTTATCTGGAGGAGTTCGAAGGTTTTGATCCTTCTGCTGCGGTTTCAATCATCGTCATCTTTGTGGCGCTTTGGGCAGGAATTTCCATTGAGGGATGAGTGTGCGGTTTCTTTTGTTTCTTGGTGTCTTTTGCGACTTTAGTTTCTTACTTATTATTGGAGTTGTAATTAGGGGGACAAGCCCCAGAGTAGTCGGTGAAGGGCATTTGTAATACAAACCGGGAACGAGCGTAAGAGGTGCAGTCCCTAACGACGTCGGGTCCTGACCGCAGAGGAGAAGGGAGAACCTTCAATCGACGGCGGTGCAAACGCCCCGGGGTAAGGCCCCAAAGTGCCCGATGAATAGCTGGTGCATTCAAACCGTGGACGAACGTAAGAGCGGCAGGCCTGATTGTTTATGTAGGATGTAGTCTTAAACACCTAGAGGGGGGGGGGGGGTGAATAGTTTTTTTTTGTTTTAAGCTTTAGCCTAACCATTTTCTGAGTTAGTATTAGTAATAAATCAAGCACACAGAAAACACATAAGCATTTATAGAGGTTCCTCAAGATAGGGTGTCTTGAGTAGTCCTCTTTCCCCCTTCACCTTTCTAAAAATGAGTTAGATATAGCCAACTTCTCCAAACTCAGCTCCAAGAGCCTAAAACACAGATCCCACAGGATCTCTCAGGTTTTCCCAAACCCTACCTCAGGCACAGCAGCCCTACATCATAGGAATCCACCACTTACAAATCAGACCACCTCCTGGTCCTACCTCATGCTGACCTCTCAGCTCTACAACTCAGGCCAATCAGCCTTACACACTAAGGCAATAAAGCCATACAGTCTTAGGACCCAAAGGCTCCTACAAATGATACAATAAGGTTTACAGATTGAAGGAAGAAGAGACCAACCCTATTCTTCTTCTTGACACCTGCTGTTGCAGACTTGAATCAGAGAGGAGAAGTTCAGCTCCAACTTGATTCTTCTTGATCAACTCTTCAGATGAAGGACTGGATCTACTTGCTCTATCTTGAGATGAATCAAGATGAGCTATCTCTTTTCTCCTTGCATCCTTGTGTGAGCTCAGTTCTTGGCTGCCGTTAATGGAACAGTATATCTTGAGTTTGTGTGCTGGAGAGAAAGATCAATAGCAAAAGTTCTTTGCTCAACCCTAACTCATTCCTTTTATACTCCTTTGATCTTCAACGGCTCTCATCCATCCTTTTGACATATATGAGAGTGGTTGGTGGACCCCACAATGCCTTTCTACAGCTTGCGCCAAAAGCAGAACTCGCCAGATCACGTTCGAATCTGTCTCAGCGGTTGGGATGAGATGGTCAGCCGTCTCAGAGGTTGCTTCTATCCCGTCTCAGCGGATCCGCTGAGACAGACAGTTGTCTCAGCGGTTTCTTCTATCTGCAACTCAGCTTGCCCAGACACCTTCTCAGCAGCTCCTAGTCTTGTCTCAGCGGTTCAGCTGAGACAGAGAGCTTGTCTCAGCTGACCATACATTACACCATGGTGTGCCCTTGTCCTGCATACTTATGCGATATAAATAGGGTTTATCAAATACAACTTGTACTTAGTGATGAGCGAAACTATGACTCGCAAACGCCAATGTCAAGTGTACGTATCGAATGTAGTATAGGTTGTAAAAACCAAGGTCGTATTAGACTCGGGGCGGTTGAGTACTCTTACTTTAAGAAAATCTCTATTATTTTATCAATTAGAACTTTGGGTTGGTTTTGCAGAAGGAAAATTAAAATAAGATTAAACGATATGTAAAAAGACTAGCACTCGATCTTTGAATCACCTCGGAGATAAAAATAAGACAAAAGAATAAAATTGCATTCTCTTACTAAAATAGCCTTGACCCTGGAGATTCCCGAATTATGAACGCACCTCTCTCGAGGAATGCGTTTACCTGAGATTAGGTTGATCAATCGAACTTTCGTTCTATAATCGAAACCCCTAAAGCTCGCTTTACGAGGTGAATCCCGCTATTGGCTTTTTGATGAGTCCCATTTATATGCACTTTTATGGACTCATCTGGGCTAGTTTTCACGCACTTGCACTTCACTTTGTGTGTATTAATGCTTATATTTCAATTAGTCACAATTCTCACATGAAGTGCACTTCTAGGCCCGATGTGGTGTATTTTCTTGATTATCACTCTTAAATTCTTTCATGCTGTGTTATGTGCCACTTTCAGTGGTTTTGATTTGTGTTTATGCTGGAACAGGGGTCGTGCAGGTGTTCCCGGTACAAATCTATACAGGAACACTGCGCACGATCACTTGTTATACTGCGCACGACCACTGATCGTGCGCCACCGATCGTGCGCCGCTGATCGTGCGCATTCATTTGCAGCCCAATATTGCATTCTGAATTTGGTCGTGCTTTTTTAGCACGATCGTGCGTTCGGTCGTGCGATCTTTATATTTTATAAAGTTTATGTCGCAGGTTCCGCTAGGATAGTGCGCACGAGCGCCAAACTTCTATTGCGCACGACCACTGGTCATGCGCCACTGGTCATGCGCACTATTTCACCAGCGCCTATTTAATGCCCTGTTCCGCAATTTTAGGGTATTCATTCCACCCCGTAGCCGCCCATCCACGGATTTTGGGAGCTTCTCTCCCCCCCATTCGCCTCCCTTCGTTCATCCATCCTCCGTTCGAGATCCAGGCATCGATTCATCATCCAAACGCTCTGCTTCCTCCACTCCGGCGAGTTCTCAACCACGCAACACTATTTTTGTGAAAAGAAGAAGAAGATGCAGGGATTCGGTGCCAGCTCAGAGGTTCAAGTGAAGAAGATGGGACATTAGCAGAGGATTGAAAACCCTTCGAGTATCCCGGACGTTAGGCGAAGCCGAGCCCGGATCTGGATTGACAACCCGGAATTCCGGCCGTGAACGACGCCGAGTCTTCATCCTTTGGTGACGAAACCTCTATCTCTCATTTTCATATTATTATTTGTTGTGTAATTTCTGAGATTTTGATGTATTGAACAATTATTTGTGATAATATAATCATGTCTCGTTATGTTATTGGTTGATGATCTCATTGTGACAATCGTTCCGTTTCATTCACATTCACAATCCACGCTATAGCAGAAGTGCTATTTGCATTTGGGAAGAGGTGCTCTCAACCCTCAATACTTCCGCCCTTGCGATCGCCCATCCGCGTGCCTTCTTGTCCATGCGCTTTCCGAAGCACGGCATCGCGGACGTTGCATCCATCCCCCTTGCGAAGCAGAGTTTTGACTCGCATCTCATTTCTGTGTAGTAATTTAGGAAACCAAAATCAAAGCCCCTATTTTTCCTTTAATTTACTCTTGTAATTATTTTCTCAATCCCAAGAGTCAAACTAACCACGCGCATTCCTTGAGAGACGATATTCGGGGACGTACACCCAACGATATTACTTGTGCGACCGGTGCACTTGCCGAACACGCATCAAGTTTTTGGCGCCGTTGCCGGGGAATGCAGGCGTAGTTTGATTTTGGTGTTTGAGTTAATAGTTATAGAAGTTGATGTTTTTTTTGTTTATTTCTTTTGTTTTGGGGTTGTGTGTATGCAGGAGCGATGTCAGGTTCTTTACTGCCTCTGTCACAACATGATGAGGATACAACCTATTTGGAGGAGAAATTCTTCAAATTTGCTCAAATTATAATTCAAGGCCTTGAAACGCGGCAAGAGTATGTTGATAGATTGACTATGCAAGTTGAGACTTTGGTGTCACTTGCCTTGGTCGTGTTGCAAGAACCTCCTCATGATGTGATAGTCAATCAGAACCTGCAGGGAGTGAAACTGGGATCGCTCCCTCGACTAATGATTCTTTATGTTCTTCATCTACTTTGTTTCTTGACCCTCTTTCATTGGTTACAATTCAACAGGAAGAGTTAGCGTTGGTCATTCAGGTAGAATCTGATCATCTCTCACGTCAGGATGTCACTTGTGACATTTTTTCCTACTGCTTTGCTCCTACGGATGTTGAGTATACTCTCGCTCAATCTCTTCCTGTTATTTCTAACATCGTTTCATTTGTGCCCCCGCAGAATTTGGAATATGCTGACCCATTTTTGGGCAGTCGGATGAGGCATTCCTGGACGGATAAGCATGTTGCAGTGGCAGACGATATTGCTTTGTCCACTCCAGCGTCACGGCATGTGCTTCCCCTAAAGGACTGGCTGCAGGGGGGAAAGCAATTTTTCTTTGAAGAAATACTCGTGGAAGAGAGAAATAGAGCAAAAAAAGAGGAGACTTGGGGATGGAGGCTAAACCTCTTACTTCGTTGCCATCAGTTGTGGGTCTCCGGACTTTTTTCTTCTATCTGCAGTTACTATTTTAAATCAACGTATAGTTGATTTATTTGTATGGTTGTGTAATAATACTACGTAGACTGGGATGACCTCCTCTCTTTAATTTTGCGTGAACAATTTTATAATCTGCTTAATACAGGTATTTAGTCCACCTTAAGGACGGTATACAAAAGAGCTTCTTGGGAGACAACCCATGGGAACCACCCGGTTCCGTTTGCTTGCTTTAATTTCTATTATGTTTTGTTTGTTTCTGCTTTGGTGCTAACAATGCAGGTGTGAACTCGATTGGATGAAGAGGAGGAGATCTTTAAAGAAGGATTATACCGCTCTTCTGGCATGCTCTTAGGAGCATAGGTACTCTTAACCCAGTTCTTAATTTGCTTCTAAAGTTTTTTTTTGTTTTTTTTTTCAAATCAAGTCTGGGGGGAGTGGGCCTTTGCTTACGCTACACGCACATACATGCTAGAATGTTGTGTTAGGAAATTTATATTGATTGTCTCATTGCATAAAACACACCACACGTGTTTTATTTTTTACTCGTGCGCAATTATCGTGTATGTGCTTGATGTATATGTTTAGAAGTTTGATTGTTAGTTTAGGATTGTGTGGTGGAACAGGATGTGACCCGTGCGGTGCTACTAGTAGAGCGCTCACGCAGCTTAAAAATTCACGCAGAGTAGATTTAATTACAAAGTTATAGTTTTATTTACTTCATTTGTGTAATTACTTAATACTCTACTCAAACGGTGAATTTGGTGAATCTAGCGGTAGCCATAGGTCGAGTGTAGAAGAGTTGTTAGCCTCGTGTTGTTTGAGTTGGAAGGAGGTGAGACCTCGCTCGGTGGTTAAGAACTTGCCCCAAGCTATTTTCAAAACGAGTGCGTTGAATGATCTTGTTGGGAGCATGACGTAGGCCATCATTTGGTCCGGTTGAGCTTTGATTTCCCAACCTAACGTCATCCTTTGCTAGCCTCGTTGAGCCTTACCTCTCCTATTTGTTAAACTCCACTAAACTTTCACCAAGGCCTCATCTCCTAACCTAAAGCGCACTTGAGTGAAGCTTTGAAATATATACATATTTATGATGATTATGGGGTGCGAAAAAAAATGATAATGAGTTAAAATTTTGATTGATCCTAACTTATGTTTCTATGGATCTAAAAAAAAGTAAGTAAAAGAACTCTAAAAAGAATATAACCACAAGTGTGTTAGTCTCGCGCACATCATCGTGCTTAAATGAAGTCTGGGGGAGTGTGCTTCAAGGTGAAGATGTTGAGGTTGAAATTTGTTATTTACTGGAGGATAAGTGCGTTTAACCTACGTTCTTCTACTTCATTACCGTACCTCAACCCAAGCCCTATGTCTAGCCTAAAAGCCCTACTGATTCTTGATAAGATCGTCTCGTGCAGTGGAGAAGGTGCAAAAGGGCAAGCGAATGACCACCGACCTTGATGGATTTCTTGGAGAGCTCTTCCTTGAGATCCAATTTGAGCAACGCTCACCTCAGTAGTTCACGCTATTTTCCCTAGGGCGCGACTATTCAATTCACCAGTGATTCACCTCAGAGTAGTAGTATTTTGTATTTTACACTTGTAGAAGTTCTAAAAATATAGTCTTTGTTTTAAAATCTTTTCTACTTTATTTTTACGCTCGTTAGTTCTTTACTTCCCATCATGTTTTGCCTGCACAGTTGCTTCTTTAACATCAACTTTTCTATCATGGGATTGAGTGTTTGCCCGAGACGTGCAAACGAGTTAGTCTGGGGGTGTGATGAGTCCCATTTATATACACTTTTATGGACTCATCTGGGCTAGTTTTCACGCACTTGCACTTCACTTTTTGTGTATTAATGCTTATATTTCATTTAGTCACAATTCTCACATGAAGTGCACTTCTAGGCCCGATGTGGTGTATTTTCTTGATTATCACTCTTAATGTCTTTCATGCTGTGTTATGTGCCACTTTCAGTGTTTTTGATTTGTGTTTATGCTGGAACAGGGGTCGTGCAGGTGTTCCCGGTACAAATCTGTACAGGAACACTGCACACGATCACTGGTTATACTGCGCACGACCACTGATCGTGCGCCGCCGATCGTGCGCGTTCATTTGCAGCCCAATGTTGCATTCTGAATTTGGTCGTGTGTTTTTACGCACGGTCGTGCGATCTTTATATTTATAAAGTTTATGTCGCAGGTTCCGCTGGGATAGTGCGCACGAGCGCCAAACTTCTAGTGCGCACGACCACTGGTCGTGCGCCACTGGTCATGCGCACTATTTCACCAGTGCCTATTTAATGCCCTGTTCCACGATTTTAGGGTATTCATTCCACCCCGTAGCCGCCCATCCACGAGTTTTAGTAGCTTCTCTCCCCCCATTCGCCTCCCTTCATCCATCCATCCTCCGTTCAAGATCCAGGCATCGATTCATCATCCAAACGCTCCGCTGCCTCCACTCCGGCGAGTTCTTAACCACGCAACACTATTTTTGTGAAAAGAAGAAGAAGATGCAGGGATTCGGTGCCAGCTCAGAGGTTCAAGTGAAGAAGACGGGACGTTAGCGGAGGATTGACAACCCTTCGAGTATCCCGGATGTTAGCCGAAGCCGAGCCCGGATCCGGATTGACAACCCGGAATTCCGGGCGTGAACGACGGCGAGTCTTCATCCTTTGGTGATGAAACCTCTATCTCTCATTTTCATATTATTATTTGTTGTGTAATTTCTGAGATTTTGATGTATTGAACAATTAGTTGTGATAATATAATCATGTCTCGTTATGTTATTGGTTGATGATCTCGTTGTGATAATCGTTCCGTTTCATTCACGTTCACAATCCACGCTATAGCCGAAGTGCTATTAGCATTTGCAAAGAGGTGCTCTCGACCCTCAACACTTCCGCCCTTGCGATCACCCATCCGCGTGCCTTCTCGTCCATGCGCTTTCTGAAGCACGGCATCGCGGCCGTTGCATCCATCCCGCCTTGCGAAGCGGAGTTTTGACCCGCATCTCATTTCTGTGTAGTAATTTAGGAAACCAAAATCAAAGCCCCTATTTTTCCTTTAATTTACGCTTGTAATTATTTTCTCAAACCGAAGAGTAAAACTAGCCACGCGCATTCCTTGAGAGACGATATTCAGGGACGTACTCCCAACATTATTACTTGTGCGACCGGTGGGCTTGCCGAACACACATCACTTTTACTCTAATCCGGAAGGGTAACATCGACCTCTCTCGAAGATTTCATTATACTCTTCTTTATCCTTGAGTGATCGATTCGTCTTACGAGCCTCTCGACTAACTAAAGAACGAAAACACGAACAAGAATTATATATTGAAAATATAATCTCGTTATCTTAAAATCAAGGATAAACCTTAAGCCTTTTAGAAAAGAGAAAGAGCAATTCTAAATTACTTCAAAACTATCTTAAGAGATCGAGTAGTAATAATATTTTAGTTACTCATGGAGATGGAGGAATCAAAATAAATAAAAGAAAACATGAAGAAGGAAGAAGAGAATGAGAGGAATAAGAACTATTTTATTAATTGTTGCAAAGGGAATTACAAACTAAGAATTGAAAGTTACAACAATTGAACTGAAAACTAAAAGTACAAGATTAAAGAGAAATATAAGAAACTACTTAAAACAGGAAAATGATACAAGAAATGAAGAGTCTAAGTCCTAAAAAACCCTTGGTCACACCCATGACCAAGGGGCGTGTAACAGGCGTGATCGAAGCAGCAGCGGAGAGGGCGCCTTCTGGAGTAATTGTTGGCGTTATGTGCGTGTCATGCCCCTATGTCACGCCCGTGACCTGGGGGCGTGTAACTTTAAACTGCTCCTGGCGGGAAAATCTGAGGCGGAAACACGTCTTTCTGGCAGCAAGGCGGTGCACGCTCTTGACCTTGGAAGTACACGGGCGTGACATGTAGAGTCACAGGCGTGTAACTATAAATGACGTGGTACTGCGATTTTGCTACTGGTTGCGGGTCACGGCCGTGACAATGAGTCACGCCCCCAGGTCACGCCCTTGACCTGGGGCGTGTACTTGGCGAAGCTTCACATAAAGCGCCCGGGGTGGCAAAATCGGGTCTGGAACACATCTACGCTGTCATGCCCCTTGGTCACGCCCGTGACCTTGGGCGTGTACTTTGGCAATTTTCATAAAAGTGCCCAGAAAACCTGAAAATATTAAATAAACTTTATTTAGTTCATGAAATCAAAAAAGGAAAGATTTATATGATATAATTCATATAAATTTTATAATTTTATATTAAATATATTAAAACTATACTAAAAGATGAGTATATAAACTACTCATCAAATACCCCCATACTTGAGCTTTTGTTATTCCAGAGATAAAGAATGAGGAAAGAATTACAAGACATCGATATTATTTCTATTTAACTAAATTTTCGTTAAACCAAGAGTAAGTTAAAAGTAAATTCTAGGAATTCAATAATTAAGTTATAAGTTATGGTGATAATTTAAAAAGAGAAATCTGCTTAGCTATATACTCCTCAAGATGACAATTTAGCAAACAAAATCATAGAAATTATCAAACAAAATTAGATTGAAATTATAAACACTCTAACATAAAAGAAACTTAAGGAAAAGACACATACCAAAATATTGCCCTCTTAATAATTTAGTTTAGGACTAGAAACAATGAAATTGGCTAGGGATGGGTTTAAACGAAATGGCAAAATGAAGAGATACTAAAATAAAGGTGATGAATTTTATCCTCTCACCTTATTTCAATACGAAATTGTATATGTTTAGGAAAATAACGAATTTTTTTCATGTCATATAATCTTTTAAAATTTCTCTTCAATCAAAAACCCAAAATGTATATGTTTAGATGTAATGAATTTTATCCTCTTACATCATGACATATAATCTTTTAAATGATTTTGGGTGCATATGTTTAGGAAATAATGAATTTTATCCTCTTATTCCCATGATATATGATCTTTTTTCTACATTTTCTTTTTATTTGCCAACAATGGGTAAGGGTAAAGAAATACTTCTAGTTTATAAATTAAACTATTTTGAGAGCAAATTTTTAGTGAAATGAAATTTTCTAAGATCTTAAAGTTAAAAGAGAATATAATAAAAATCTAGAGATGTTTAGCCAATTTACCACAAAGTGAAGCTATTTAAAATTAAAAGGAGTAGTGCTAAATAGATTCTCTAATCAAATTTAAAACATAAAATGTTTCTTAAAACTAAATTGCTTCAAATTTAAATTTAACAAATTCCGATAAAACAAAATATTAGCTAAATTAAAAATGTAAGAATACTCATAATCAAACCTCAAACTAAATTTCTAGAAAAATAAAAACAGCAAGGCTAGGTGTATTGATTATTATTAGTTTTATAAATATTATTTCTTGGACTTCCCGAGGGATACCCGGTGAAGGGTTCGCAAGGTACTAGGAGTTGTGATGGGAGTTCAAGCCCATAGCGCCCTTTCCAAGAAATTAGATTTTTATTAAATTATAAATTTTTTCTTTTTCAAATAAAAATACAGTGAACGCAAAGCTACACCCCCATACATAAAATTAAACATTGTCCCCAATGTTTAAAACTAAGTATGAAGAACACTTGAAAAATAAACTTTAAAAGAAAAATACATAAAATTAAAGATAAGCAAGGGGTGCCTCCCAAGAGAGCTTTCTTTTTCCCGTCTTTAAGCTAGACGGTTAGGGGTTAGCTAAAAGGAAATTTATATTGGAAATGGACAGGTAACTCCCTTAATTCACGCGTAGGTGAATGTGCCGACGTCAGTCGCCCGACTATTCCTCCGCTTAACGTGTGATTCTCCGTTTGTCATTGGACTTGATTATGCAAATCCAAATCACCTATACATACCTGAGGTGATTTGAAAACATAAAGATGAGCGGCATATGGATCATCAATTACTTGGGGTAGCAATGACTCATCTTCAACCTAAAAATTATTAATATATAGAGAATCACAATTAAACATGTCAGATAATTTTTCGCAAGGAGGAGGTGCTTGCGAAAATAAAAGATTAAGCTCTGGTTGTTCCTTTTCTAAAATAAATATTTCTTTTGAAAAATCTATTGCATTACCAAGCGGAATAAAATTTTCGGACACTAAATTTTCATGAATTTTTGGTTGAATAGAAGAGATTTGCGAAAATTCATGACAAAGAAAAGAAGATCCGGGTGAAGTAGGGGAAGAAACTTGTTCTTCTTCTAGTTCATCCGGGGTGCCCACAACATGAAGAAAATCTTGGCAAGAAAATTTTTCTTCATCTTTGGTAAAAGAAGTTATGGGATTACATGAAAGCACATGAACTCCATAACTAAGTTATCAAAGGATGGAGAAAAAGCACTAGAAGAAGTCATATTTTTATCTAAGTTTTTTTTTTTTGGGGGGGGGGGGGGGGGGGGGAGTATTTATTTGAATCGGCAGAGTTTCCCCAAAATTAGAGAACGAAAATAACGGCGCAAGAGAAGAAGAACAAAAATTCGGATCTAAAGATTTATCTTCATCGCTCCGAGAACTATCCGGGTGAGCTTGCCACCAAGAATAATCGACTTCGGGGCTAGAAGAACAATTATCAAACGCCGAAAAATTATTCTCATGAAATTTAGAAAAAATATTTTCATCTAAGTTTGAAATATTATTTTCTTGAAAAGATGAAAAATTATAATCGTAATTATTATCCTCTAAATATTCGGGGGAAGTATTAAATTGAATCGGTGGAAATTCCCCAAAATTAGAGAAAGAAAATTGCGGCGCATAAGAAGAAGAATAAGAATTCGATTTAAAGATTTTTCTTCACCGCTCCGAGAACTATCCGGGTGAGCTTGCCACTAAGAATAATCTACTTCGGAGCTAGAAGAATAATTATTAAACGCTGAAAAATTATTCTCATGAAAATTAGAAAAAACATTTTCATCAAAATTTGAAAAATATTTTCATTAAAAGAGGAAATATTATGATTGTAACTATAATCAAGATTATTTGCATAATATTGAGACAAATTATTTTCATAATAAATACCTATTTTTGAAATACACAACTCGCACACACTCCCTTTCCAAAAAAAATCAACAAATAATCTGAAATATATCTAAATCTATATATTTCATTATGTTTTATTTTGAGAATATGAATGTAAATAACATTCCTCACTTCGATGAGGCGCACCACAATAATAACAACTAATTTGGCATTTTCGTGCGGCTTCGAAAAGATTAACTTGGTTTTGAAGCTCAGCAACTTGTACGGCCAATTCAGATAACTTCATTTAATAAAATAAAAAGAGAACAACCTTCACTTAAATGAATGGAATTTTAGAGAATAATTATAATATAAAAAAAATATTTATATAATAATTTTTTTCAAAAAGCGGGTTAAGTTAGTCCCAGACTAACCAAGGTCAACCCGGTGAAGGTCTCGCAAGATACTAGAGGCTGTGAAGGGAATTCAATCCCAAAGCGTCCTTTCGGAGAATTTAGATTGCGCTTTTTAATTTTTTTTTTAATTTTTAAGAGAAGGGGGAGAAGAAAGAGAACGATAAAATTAATAGATATTTCTTTTTTCGAAATATCAACTGTGTTCCCCGGCAACGGCGCCAAGAACATGATGAGCGAAAATATGACTCGCAAACGACAACGGCAAGTGCACCGTATTGAATGTAGTATATGTTGTACAAACCAAGGTCGTATTAGACTCGGGGCGGTTGAGTACTCTTACTTCAAGAAAATCTCTATTATTTTATCAATTAGAACTTTGGGTTGGTTTTTGCAGAAGGAAAATTAAAATAAGATTAAACGATACGTAAGAAGACTAGCACTCGATCTTTGAATCACCTTGGAGATAAAAATAAGACGAAAGAATAAAATCGCATTCTCTTATTAAAATAGCCTTGACCGTGGAGATTCCCGAATTATGAACGCACCTCTCTCGAGGAATACGTTCACCTGAGATTAGGTTGATCAATCGAACTTTCGTTCTATAATCGAAAACCCTAAAGCTCGCTTTACGAGGTGAATCCCGTTATTGGCTTTTACTCCAATCCGGAAGGGTAATGTCGTCCTCTCTCGAAGATTGCATTCTACTCTTCTTTATCCTTGAGTGATCGATTCGTCTTACGAGCCTCTCGGCTAACTAAAGAACAAAAACACAAACAAGAATTATATATCGAAAATATAATCTCGTTATCTTAAAATCAAGGATAAATCTTAAGCCTTTTAGAAAAGAGAAAGAGCAATTCTAAATTACTTCAAAACTTTTATTATTCCTTGGATCATCTTGATCGAGTACTAGTAATATTTTAGTTACTCATGGAGATGGAGGAATCAAAAGAAATAAAAGAATACATAAAGAAGGAAGAAGAGAATGAGAGGAATAAGAACTATTTTATTAATTGATGCAAAGGGAATTACAAACTAAGAATTGAAAGTTACAACTATTGAATTGAAAACTACAAGTACAAGATTAAAGAGAAATATAAGAAACTACTTAAAAGAGGAAAATGATACAAGAAATGAAGAGTCTAAGTCCTAAAAATTTGTCCTTTATCATCTGCTGGAGCTGGCTTTATATAGCTGGCATGATGGAAGCAGCAGCGGAGAGGGCGCCTTCTGGAGTAATTGTTGGCGTTACGTGCGTGTCACGCCCCTATGTCACGCCCATGACCTGGGGCGTGTAACTTTAAACTGCTCCTGGAGGGAAAATCTGAGGCAAAAACACGTCTTTCTGGCGGCAAGGCGGTGCACGCCCGTGAACTTGGAAGTACACGGGCATGACATGTAGAGTCATGGGCGTGTAACTATAAATGACGTGGTACTGTGATTTTGCTACTGGTTGCGGGTCACGGCCGTGACAATGAGTCACGCCCCCAGGTCACGCCCTTGACCTGGGGCGTGTACTTGGCGAAGCTTCACGGAATGCGCCCGGGGTGGCGAAATCGGGTCTGGAACACATCTAGGTTGTCACGCCTCTTGGTCATGCCCGTGACCTTGGGCGTGTATTTTAGAAATTTTCTCAAAAGTGCCAAGAAAACTTGAAAATGTAAAATAAACTTAAGTTAGTTCATGAAATCAAAAAAGGAAAGATTTATATGATATAATTCATATAAATTTTATAATTTTATATTAAAAATATTTTAAAACTATACTAAAAGATGAGTATATAAACTACTCATCACTTAACATTGAGTGTGAGGTCTCTTCAAATCAAGGGAACATTGAGGGTCATTTTCTCAACAATCTCACCCTATTTGAAGAAGGCAGAACACCCTCAAATGCTAGAGTACATTACTCATAAAATTCTTGATATGTATCATTACTACAAAGAATTCATCATATCATGCTCATTGCATCAAAAGTTTTATAATAGATAATGTTTATGAATTTGTCTCAGCGGTAGGGCTGAGAGGGTCAGCCGTCCCAGTGGTTATTTCCATCCCTTCTCGGCTGATCCGCTGGGACCAAGTTCACTCAGTGGTTTTCCTCCATCTGCAGCTCAGCTTGGCAAGCTCAATCTTCCTTCCATCTCACCACTCTCATAAGGCCGAGGGGAGCTCGCAGGAAGGTATGCGAGACCTGGCCTCGGTAGATGTCGCCTGAAGGGGCGCGAGCGGGGTCTTCGCAGAGCGCTCGCCTAAGAGGGGTTTTGAATCTTGTAGGTGGAAGAAGTAACAAAGAAGGCGAGCTAGATCCTCAAAGGTCGCTCGCAGGAAGGCGGGCGAGCCGGGTACTCGCCGACTGCTCGCGAGAAGGAGGAAGAGCCAGATTTCTTCCAAGTCTTCATGTTCGACGAGCTTCAAACGGCGTTCGACGAAATCCATTCTGCGTTCGATAAACTCGCGACACGTTCTCAGTTCGACGAACGGGCTTCTCCGTTCGACGAACTCACGCCATGCTCTCAGTTCGACGAACTGGCTTCTCAGCTCGCCGAACTCAATCATCCAGCAAGTTCAGCAGATTTACACAAGGCTTAGGGGAGCTCGCAGGAAGGCATGCGAGACCTGGCCTCGGTGGCTGTCGCCAGAAGAGGCGTAAGCGGGGCCTTCGCAGAGTGCTCGCCTATGAGGGGTTTCGCGAGCCATACTCGCGAGGAGACTCGCGGGAGCTCTCACGAGTGGTGTTCTCATAGGCCACTTGCCCATAGGCTAAAGAGGTGAAATTACTCCAATGCCCCTGGTGGTCTGCAGGAACCTCCTCCAAACAGTGGAGTTTGGCTGTAAGCAGGCCAAATTGGGGTGCGTTTAGTAAAACCAAAAGGCGGAACTCCACTATTACCAGACCATGAAGACAAAACTATAAATAGACCTTGAAGGGCACCTTGGGAGAGGATTCCAATCTCAGTTCTCGGAGCTTCTTCTTCCCTCGGTTACTTTGGTTTAGCTCTCTAGCTCTCCAAGATGCCTAAGTCTCAGCATTGGCTTGGGAGGGGAAGCGCTCAACGATCTTCCAGGTTTGCGGTGGGACCTCCTCGCTGTGACTAAGGTCTTAATCTATTTCCGAGTCCCCAGTTTGTTCCTTCCGAGGGACTAGTAAGGGTCAGCTGCCCCTCAACTTGCTGAGGGCCCGAGCTTCATAAGAGACCGAGAAATTGATTTCAACATTATGGTGCAGTGAGCGTGGAGAGTGACCAACTCAGGAAACTCTCAATATGAGCTCCATGGCTGGAGGTGGAGGACCCGACCCAGGTCACTCGCAGCCCCCGATGGTTGGAATGTCATTGGATATGTTTGAATGTTTTAGGTGGGAGGTCCTGCAGACCTTGCAAGTAGCTTTCGCCATGATAGGTGATGGAAGGAGAGGAAGTGGTCCGGAGGTCTTGCCTCAGCAGGTGGGTGAGAGCACTCTCAGCCAGCAATCCTTGAAGGAGGTGTCAGCGGGGGGGAGGGGGGGAGTGGGGAGGCATTCGGCCCCCACTCGCCCAGACCCCAAGGAGGGGGCGAGTGGGGAGGCGCCATGCCCCCACTCGCCCAGCCCCAAGGGGGCGAGTGGGGAGGCTCCAGGCCCCCACTCACCCAGCCAGAAGGGGGCAAGTGGGGAGGTACCAGACCACCACTCGTCTAGCCCCACGGAGGCGAGTGGGGAAGTGTCAAACCCCATCTCGCTCAGCCCCAAAGGGGGGGGCGAGCATAGGAAGTCCTTTGTGTGAGCTGATCCTCTCGGCACCGATTCCAGAGGTGTTCGGAAGGTTGGAGATGTCTCACTACTCTGGCAAGGATGACCCCGTCCTACACCTGTAGTGGTTTGAGGACATGGTCTCCATCAGGCCCATGTCGGACGCTTTCAAGTGTCGACTCTTTGCGACAACTCTGAAGGAGAAGGCTAGGGATTGGTTCCACCAGCTCCCTGCGGGATCCATATATGCCTTCGTAGACTTGCGCCGAGTTTTTCTGCTACGCTTCTCGAGGTCAAGGAAGAGGAAGAAAGATGCTGAAGCACTTTTCAAGATCAAGCAAGAGCCAGGGGAGTCACTGGCTCACTATGTTGACCGGTTCCAGGAGGAGGTTCTCCTCACCCAAGAGGTGCCAGGCTACACCCTCCAGCTCGCTTTCATCGTGGGGCTGCAGGGGGGATTCATCAAGAGGGACCTCAACAGGAGAGCTCCTTTGTCTTTTGAGGAGTTGATGGAAAGGGTGGCGGAAGAAGTTAAGAGTGAGGAGGCCAACCCAGAGTTCGTGAGAAGCTTGGCCAAGCTAAGTGAGCCGGTGGCAAGACTGCATGGGGGGAGGGTAGGGGCTCCCATGAGGAAGTTCGACCAGGAGGAGGATAACTTCTAGGGAGAGGGGCCCGACCTCCCAGGTTGGAGGCAGGGACCGAAGGCACCCTCTCCACCACCCCAGTAAACAATGGCGATCGGCCACAAAAGAATAAGAAATCGTATGGGAGGAAGAGGGGCGTCCGGGTGGAGTTACCTTACTGTGACTTCCATGATGAGGAGGGTCACTAGACATCCACCTGCCCCGAGTTCTTGGAAATGAGGGAGGCAAGGCGTCTGAAGTCGCAATGTCAGCAACCAGAGGAGGTCGAGGAGGACCATGCCTAGGAGTAGAAGTCCCAGTCCCAGTCTCCGTGCTTAGCTTTTTCTTTAAATCAATGTAGTATGATGGTTTATTTCCCTAATTTTCTTGCGTCTAACCGGATGACAAATGTAATAAAAGTTTTTCTAATTGTTTTACCCCTCGGACGGTTCCGCTGATCGGGATCTCACTAGCCGGCAGGGCAGGTTGACCTCCCAGGGAGGCTAAGTATTCAACACCCCTCAGACGATTCTGCTGACCAGGCTCTCACTAGCCGACAGGGCAGCTTGACCTCCCAGGGAGGCAAAGTATTTTTCCCCTCGGATGGTTCCGCTGACCGGGCTCTCTGTAGCTGGCAGGGCAGGTTGACCTCCCAGAGAGGCTAAGTATTTTTTTCCTCGGATGGTTCCGCTGACCGGGCTCTCTCTAGCGGTCAGGGCAGGTTGAACTCCCAGGGAGGCTAAGTATTTTTCCCCTCGGATGGTTCCGCTGACTGGGCTCTCACTAGCCAGCAGGGCAGGTTGACCTCCCAGGGATGCTAAGTATTCAACACCCCTCGGATGGTTCCGCTGACCGGGCTCTCACTAGCCGGCAGGGCAGGTTGACCTCCCAGGGAGGCTAAGTATTCAACACCTCTCGGACAGTTCCACTGACCGGGCTCTCTCTAGTCGGCAGGGCAGGTTGACCTCCCAGGGAGGCTAAGTATTTTTCCCCTCGGATGGTTGCGCTGAGCGGGCTCTCACTGGCAGGACAGGTTGACCTCCCAGGGAGGCTAGGTATTTTTCCCCTCGGATGGTTCCGCTGACCGGGCTCTCTCTAACTGGCAGGGTAGGTTGACCTCCCAGGGAGGAAAAGTATTTTTCCCCTCGGATGGTTCCGCTGACCGGGCTCTCACTAGACGGCAGGGCAGGTTGACCTCTGATGCGATATTCGGCAAGTGCACCGGTCGCGCAAGTAATAATAATGGGGAAGATCCCCGAGTGTCAGTCTCTCAAGGAACACAGTGAGGTGGAGTAAGGTTTCGAAAGGGATTTGGTTTGTGAATAATAAAATAAAATATTACAACTACTCCTATGCAATGCCGCTATGCAAAGCTTCGCTCGGCGGGATGGAAGACTACGTAGGCCTTGAGCACACTACTTTGTTCGGCGGATTGGCGAGTAGGCTAGCAGAATCGAACTATGCAGGCCTTGAGCGCGCTGCTTTGTTAGGCGGGATGGATTACACGGGCCGCGATGCCACGCTTCGGTAGGCGGATGGACGAGTAGGCTAACGAAATGAGGGTCGCAAGCACCTCTTCGACAAGCACGCCACTAGCAATTGCTAGTGCGACACACGAACGTGATGGCGGAATGGAAAATGGATGTGGCGCACCTCAAACACACATATAAACAAAAGATAATTTCAATAAGATGAAATAAGCATTACATAGCATGGTTTATAGTGCACATCATCAATAATATAGAGATTACAAACATTACATCACACAAAGAGAGAAAAAGGCAAGAGATACGACCGAATCCGGAGGCTCGTTGTAGATTCACGGTAGGAAGCACCGGGTTGTCAATCCGCGTCCTAGCTCGGTCCCAACTACCGTCCGGGGTAGAGAAGGCTGTCACTACCTTCCAATGGACCCGTCTTCTCCAGCGTCCTACAATCCGGCCACGTCCGATGCGAAGAACTCCTTCCTTGGCGATGAAGATGAGCGTAGAATCTCCTCATTGATGCTCTTGGATGATGGAGGAGGCCTAGGGGGCGAAAAAACCTGCGGAAGGGGAGGAACGGCGGAGCTGGGTGGAAGAAATGCGGAACCCCGACCTAAATCGCAAGCAGGAATATTTATAGGCGCTGGAATAAACAGTGCGCACGGTCATTGGCGCACGACCAGTGGTCGTGCGCACTAGAATCCTGTGATCGTGCGCCTGCCTGGGCGGAGCCTGCAATGTAAGAAATTTATAAAATATAATGTTCGCACGACCAGTGGCACACGACCAGTGGTCGTGCGCATTATCGTAAATGGTCGTGCGCATTGGTCGAGACAGAACTCATAAAATGGGGGTTAAGTGCGCACGATCAGCGGCGCACGACCAGTGGTCGTGCGCAATAGAACCAGTGATCGTGCGCAGTGTTCCTGTAAAGAATTGTACCGGGGACACCTGCACGACTCCTGTTCCAACAGAAATGCTAATCAGGCCACTAAAGGTGGCACTCAACAATACGATAAGGCTATCTAAAGAGAGTAAGCATAAAAACACACCAAATTAGGCCAAGAAGTGCACCTAGCATAGAACGACAAATATGAGCTAAAACAAGGCTAAAGTGCAGTGGAATGACTAGAAATACGACCCAGATGAGTCCATATATGTGTATATGATCAGGACTCATCACACCCCCAGACTTACCTGTTTGCGCGTCCCGAGCAAACGAATTCCTCAAGCGGCTGAGAAAAATACACAGCTGGCATAGAAATTGTAAAGCGGAGTATCATGCGAAGTCGCATGCTCATGCGCGTAGAAATACAGTAGACAAAAATTCTAATTGTACATATTAGTTTATACTTTTCTAGGGCCGTATTTATATATTACATTTACTCAAAAAGTGAATCACGGTGAATCATAAGGTCGTACATAGGAAGAAAGTAAACTGAACGCTGAGGCGAGCATTGCCAAAGATCGGGGCTCGAGACAACCTCCATTGAAATCCATCAATGTCGGTGACCATAAGCTTGCCCGTTCGCACTCTCTCCACGACACTGGTTTGACTCAAATGCGTGAATCAATAGGACTTAAGGTTTTAGATGAGGCTTGGGTTTAGGTGAGGTAAACAAATATAAACATGAAGGCTTAGAACACAAAACCCAAATGAGCAAATGCATAACACTATCAAAGTAGCCATAAAACATGCGGATGCACCACACCCCCAGACTTAGACTTAGACGCATGGGTGTGTGCACCGCCTAATCCCAAATATAAATCTCAAACAGATTTTTTCAATTAAACTTTTCATTCTTCTTTTTCTTTTCAAATCTTTTTCTTCTTTTCTTTTTCTTTCTTTAGCAATTTCAGCAAATTTTCAAAGATGCACATCCACATTTTCACATTGTACTTCCACAATCAACACCACCAATTTAAAATTTAAACAAAATGCTTGCATTTTGGGTGTGCGACTAGGATTGGAGTTTAGGCTTTGGTGAACAATAGTGGAGCTGAACCAAAAGAATGGGGTAGGCACAACTGGGCTAGCGAGGAAATGATGATAGGAATGGCACAAAGGCTCAACCGGGCCAAAATGATGGCCTATATCACATTCACGCAATTGACTAACCGTATACCCATGCTTCAAGAATCGCTTGGGGCAAGTTCTTAGCCACCGAGAAAGATTATCCTTTCTCCCGACTCGGGCAATACGAGGGTAACGAACGTCTACACACATCCCTATGCTACCATTTGATTCACACCGGATTCACCAATTTTTGAGTGTAGTAAACAATATTTACGCTAATAGAAAAACATAATCTAAAAGCCTAAAAAGAAATTGAATCTACACGAATTTCTAAGCGAGACATGAGCACTCGACTAGGAGCACTACAGGAGTCAACATTTTACTCCGCCTCACAATCCTAAGCCAGCACAGTGATTTTCCAAATCACACGAAAAGAAATGTGTTCGGCTCAAGACGTGCCAACAGCTAAGTGCGCGCTCATGTGGGTGTTGTGGTGTGCAATGAAACTGAACAAAACAAAAATAAATAACACCTCCTAGTATGCTGTGCAATAGTGCACGTGAGCGGGTAAACGGAACTACTCTCCCCCAGACTTAAACTAAACAAAATGCGCAAAATATAGCTATGCAATTCAGAATAATGCTAGGGAAAGAGAGTACCCAGTGCTCAGAAATGAGCACACCAGAAGATTGGCGTGTAAGCTAAAATGAGCCGCAGCATCCGCCATCTAGAAAAAATACCTGCAGGGGTCAGCTCCGCAGAAACAAAAGAAAATATAAAACTGAGAAAAAATTACTACTAACTAAACATGATTAAATGAAATAAAAATGTAGAAAAGAAAGATAACTACTGGGGTTATTGTCATCCTAGCACGACTTATTCAAAAACTAAAGGTTCTAGCTAATGGGCGTATGAAAAAGGAAATGAACAGGTAACTGTTCTAATACGCGTGTCGGTAGAGGGTACCGATACGGCGACAGAACAGTTACTCCTCTAGCCAAATAATAATACCTACATAACGCAGGTAGAGGAAACAGAAAGCAAGAAGAGGAGGGGATATCCTCACTCAACTTACCAAACACATCCTTGCCTAGCAAGGTGTCGTCAACAGGGAGGTGGCAGGAGGAAAAGGCAATGAGTGGAGCTTCCTCTACGGAGGGGGAAACAACCTCCTCACATAAGAGGATGCTCTCATCATTGACTTGGGCAATATGCACCAAATCCTCCTGGGGTACTTGTGAAGACTCAACCTGCACAGACTCGGATGAAGAGGGGGGATCGAGAAATAAACAAGACGAAGAACATAAATAATCAAAAATCGGGGGAGTGGTCCCGGTCTCACTCCCATCAGGTTGGGTAAGTAAAATAATGTTTGCATTGTCATCAATGCTACAAGGTTCGGCGGGATCAACAGTGGCCATGCCTAAGATTTGGACTTCCTCCACCGGTGCTGAGGAAAACTCCTCTTCACCTAGAAGGTTGTCCTCCTCCATAGGAGTAGGCACAATACTAAGATCAACCGCCTCCTCTTGTGATACATCATCGACAATGTCATCAGAGACGAATGTAGTATGCACAACAGGGGGAAGAATAGTGCTCGGATAAAAGTCGAGCACCGATTCCTCACAAGGAATCGAATCCACTAGGGGTGGTGGATGCACCGGGAGAATATGCTCAGCAATGTCGGTGCCCAGATCAGCCACACATCTGGTGACTGTGTCAATGCCATACCCTTCAATATGTGAAGGTGGCAAAGACACATAACCGGATGTTGAAGGTGTGCCGCCAGAGTTAGGATTCGGGACGATCCGGATATCCGGCTCGTCATCCTCATCCAATTGGCAAAGATACTCGGCACAGTCCTTCAAGACATGATCAGTGCTCCGACAAAACCGGCACTGCCTTGCGGGCTTCTTTGGCACAGCGGGTGTTGAAGCCGAAAAGAAGTAAGACGGTAAAGGCTCAGCAGAGTAGCCATAAGACTTATGCGCACCATATGGAGTACCAGACGAAGTCGGTGCTCTATATGCTGGGCAAGAAGAATTATGCCCACCATTCTCCGTAGGGCATTCATCACTAAAGTGGGATGTAGCTCTACACCAACGGCAACGGATATTAAGATGTGCCCACATAGTGCGAAGATAAAATGATTCAAAAAGAAAAACACTATTGTGCGAAATACCACACCTAACAAAAATTACTAACGCAACCTAATTAAAAACAGGAAACAGAATACGAGGAAATAAAACAAAGGAATGCGATTTACAAATGGAAGGGCTTCTCTCTCAGGTTCTCCCTCTCCAGAAAACTCACACGACTGTGTTCCCCGGCAACGGCGCCAAAAACATGATGCGATATTCGGCAAGTGCACCGGTCGCGCAAGTAATAATAATGGGGAAGATCCCCGAGTGTCGGTCTCTCAAGGAACACAGTGAGGTGGAGTTAGGTTTCGAGAGGGATTTGGTTTGTGAATAATAAAATAAAATATTACAACTACTCCTATGCAATGCCGCTATGCAAAGCTTCGCTCGGCGGGATGGAAGACTACGTAGGCCTTGAGCGCACTACTTTGTTGGGCGGATGGGCGAGTAGGCTAGCGGAATCGAACTATGCAGGCCTTGAGCGCGCTGCTTCGTTAGGCGGGATGGATTACACGGGCCGCGATGCCACGCTTCGGTAGGCGGATGGATGAGTAGGCTAACGGAATGAGGGTCGCAAACACCTCTTCGACAAGCACGCCACTAGCAATTGCTAGTGCGGCACACGAACGTGATGGCGGAATGGAAAATGGATGGGGCGCACATCATACACACATATAAACAAAAGATAATTTCAATAAGATGAAATAAGCATTACATAGCATGGTTTATAGTGCACATCATCAATAATATAGAGATTACAAACATTACATCACACAAAGAGAGAAAAAGGCAAGAGATACAACCGAATCCGGAGGCTCATTGTAGATTCACGGTAGGAAGCACCGGGTTGTCAATCCGCGTCCTAGCTCGGTCCAAACTATCGTCCGGGGTAGAGAAGGTTGTCACTACCTTCCAATGGACCCATCTTCTCCATCGTTTTACAATCCGGCCACGTCCGATGCGAAGAACTCCTTCCTTGGCGATGAAGATGAGCGTAGAATCTCCTCCTTGAAGCTCTTGGATGATGGAGGAGGCCTAGGGGGCGAAAAAACCTGCGGAAGGGGCAGAACGACGGAGCTGGGCGGAAGAAATGCGGAACCCCGACCTAAATCGCGAGCAGGAATATTTATAGGCGCTGGAATAAACAGTGCGCACGGTCATTGGCGCACGACCAGTGGTCATGCGCACTAGAATCCTGTGATCGTGCGCCTGCCTGGGCGGAGCCTGCAATGTAAGAAATTTAAAAAATATAATGTTTGTACGACCAGTGGCGCACGACCAGTGGTCGTGCGCATTATCGTAAGTGGTCATGTGCATTGGTCGAGACAGAACTCATAAAATGGGGGTTAAGTGCGCACGATCAGCGGCGCACGACCAGTGGTCGTGCGCAATAGAACCAGTGATCGTGCGCAGTGTTCCTATACAGAATTGTACCGGGGACACCTGCACGACTCCTGTTCCAACAGAAATGCTAATCAGGCCACTGAAGGTGGCACTCAACAATACGATAAGGCTATCAAAAGAGAGTAAGCATAAAAACACACCAAATTAGGCCAAGAAGTGCACCTAGCATAGAACGACAAATATGAGCTAAAACAAGGCTAAAGTGCAGTGGAATGACTAGAAATACGGCCCAGATGAGTCCATATATGTGTATACGATCAGGAATCATCAACCTCCCAGGGAGGCTAAGTATTTTTCCCCTCGGATGGTTCCGCTAACCGGTCTCTCTCTAGCCGGCAGAGCAGGTTGACCTCCCAGGGAGGCTAAGTATTTTTCTCCTCTGATGGTTTCGCTGACTAGGCTTTCACTAGCCGGCAGGGCAGGTTGACCTACCAGGGAAGCTTAGTATCTTTCCTCTCGGATGGTTCCGCTAGCCAGGCTCTCACTAGCCGGCAGGGTGGGGTGGATCCCTCCGGAAAGCCTTAGTAAATTTTCACCGGGACGAAGTGGAGTCTTCTCAATTTCTCTCAGCGCCACTCGCCAAAATTTGCAGGGTCGGACTTTTCTTTCCAAGCGTGTACCTCGCTCAAAAAGAGCGGGGATTGTGTACAACCCTGTATTTTCCGAGTGGGCCCCCGAGACCCATGAGGTATTTTTGACACAGTTTACCAGCAAGTTCCAGGACAGGAAGAGAGGAGGTGGAGCCTCTGATCATGCGCATTCCTTCGCGCACGATCAGGCGCACGACCAATGGTCGTGCGTTAATTCCCGTCCCTGATTGAGCGTCGGCGCACGGCACAGGCCTTTCTTCGCGCACGGCCACTGGTCGTGCCCCCCCGACCGTGCATTGTTTTCTATCTTTTTCTTTGCTACAGGTTGACTGCGCACGATCACAGGCATTCCTTCGCGCACGACCATTGGTCGTGCGCCACTGATTGTGCGCAGTACTTATTCTGCTCCCTATTTAAGCCGTTGTTCCGCGAAATTAGGGATCGGGCACTGTTTTGGGGCGCGATTTCTTCGCGCGAGTCCGCCGTTCCACCTCTCCAAGGTCCCCCCTTCCATTCCTCCCTTTGGGAAAGCTTCATCCATTGATCTTATGGTCCATCTAGGGTTCCGAAAGCATTCTCCACCATCTACGGTCAGCATTCCATGAGGAAGACATCTCCATCGGGCGAAGGAGAAGTGACCCAGCTCTGAGAAGAAGACGGGCAACGGTTGGAGGTAGTGACAGCCTCTAAACCCCAAAAGCAACCAAGGACTGAGCTCGGAGGAGGCGTGACGACCCCCCATTCCGACCAAGATCCGCGGCGAGACTTCTCATCTCGTGGTTACTTCTATCCCTTCTCTTTTTGTGATTTGTACTCTTTATGGTTGTAATGAACTAAATGAACATCTATTTGTCTATGAATGGGAGTTTATTTATGAACTTGTTCTTTACTTTATGCTGTGTTGTGATGCGCTCCGCCCCCGCTCCACTTACACCCACACGATCTAGTACTCGCTCTAGCAAAAGCTGGAAGCGATAGCGAAGAGGTGCCTTCGACCCTCAACTCTCGCAGTTGCACTCACCTCATCCATATGCTCACCGGCCATCCGCTAAGCGAAGCACGGCATCGCGGCCTGCACTAAATCCATCCACCAAGCGACGCGGTGATTGCGACCCGCATAGTGTTTAGTTTTCTCATTTCCCGTTCTATAAAACCAACCAACCCCCCTTGTTTTGTTAAACTTAGAAACCCCCATAATTAATCTCCTAACGAGCAAATCGTATTACCCAACTTGCGGTCCTTTGAGAACGATATTCGGGGAGCTACTCCCTACTTTTATTACTTGACAACGACTGGTGCACTGCCATCGTACCGCATTTCGTGCCCGCTAATTAGCGGTGTGGAAATAGCACGTCAAGTTTTTGGCGCCGTTGCAGGGGATTGCAAGCATTATATGAAATTGTTGTTAGGAAAATTAATTGTGAGGAGTTTTAGTTTCCTAATTTGTTCCTTCATCCTTTCTCGTGTCTAAACGATAGGTTGTTTTATTCAGTCATTGTCAAGCGTAGTGTTGCGCACAAGGGTGTTTTTCTGTTGAATCTGGTGACCTTCATGCAATGTGGGCTAGATTTAATATCCGCAGCCGTGGGTGTGGGGATACATCCCATGCTAGTGATAGATGCCCATCTGGAGAGAGTAGCTCTAGTCCCCAAGGCCCATGGTATCAGGCATTGTCATCATACGATACCACATACACTGTGCCTAAGGCTTATGGCTACTCTGCCGCTCCGCATGTACCATTTTTGAATTCGTCTCCGGCCCCACTTGGACCAAAGACGAATGCAAAACAGTGCTTGTTTTGTCGAAGCACGGATGATGCTTTAAGGGATTGTGCTGAGTATCTGTGCGAACTGGACGAGGATGACGAACCGGACATCCGGATCGTCCCAATTCCTATCTCTTGCAGCACCCTCCCCTCCTCTGGTTTCGTATCCATATCACCTTCATGTTTTGAAGGGGTCGATGCGGATATGCAGATCAAAGTTATTGGTGATCTATGCCCCGACATGGTTGCGCATGTCTCTCCCATTCGTTTATCACCGCATGTTGATTCAATTCTTTCTAAGGATGCGGTGCTTGATTTCTCTTCAAACACTAATTCTTCTAGTCTTGTGTGTGCTACTACAATTGTTTTTGACAGTATCGATGAGAATGTCTTGCAGGAAGAGGTAGTGAGTTGCAGCGTTGTGCCCACTCCGAGAGAGGAGGATGTACTTCAAGGTGCGAAGGTGGAGACTTCAACATCATTTGAGGAGGTCCAAGTCGTGGAAGTGGCCGCTGACGATTCGGCTAGATCCTACAGCGTATTTGGCGATGCCGACAATTCCTCGCCACCTCAACCCATCAGGAGTGATTCCGGGATCTCTCCTGAAGAAGAAAGTCTTTTATGTTGTTCGTCTAATTTGTTTCTTCACCCCATTCCCGTGTCTGATTCACTGCAGGACTATACATTGGATCTGATCCTGGATGTAATCGAGCCTGCTATGAGAACCGGAGATGCCTTGGATCATCTGCATGTGGAAACAGATACTGAGATTCCTTCATCTTATTACCTACCCCTACCTGACAATCATTGCAGGTATCTTTATTCAGGAAGTGGGGGGACGACCCTGTCGCTTTATGGTCACCCGTTACCGAAACGGACAATGGAACAGCTTCCTGTTCACTTCATTTTCCATAGACCGATCAGCTAGCATATGCTAGCAGCTGAATAAGTCTAGTTGGGAGACATAAAACCCCAATAGTTATCTTCGTTAGAATTACTTTAAATTGTGGTGTTCATTTTTTTTGTGGTGTAATGAATTTCTTTTTTTGTAGAACTTTTTATCTATTAATTGTGACTAACGGTCTTGTGTTAGGGGAGAGGAATCCTTGGATGCACTTATGAGGCACGACGGTAAGTTCTTAATTCTGAAACTGGGCGCGCGAATTATTCCTTCGCGCACGACCACTAGTCGTGCGCCCTATTTATCGGCGCACGACCACTGGTCGTGCGCGGGCCCAGTTTCTTTTAAAAGCTTTCGGCCGGCTCCTGTGCGTGCGTCTAGGGTTCTCGTCTTTTCTGGTCGCTGATGCGTGCCGGGATCTCCGGGCTGTGCTATGTGACATCTGTGAAGTTTCTGTGCTTCTTGTTTCATGTTATTTTCTGCGTCGTACTGTCTCTTTAGCTTTTTATTATAAGACTTTTGCTATCTAACTCTAATACAGGTATTTGGTCCACCTTCAAGGACGTTAAACAAAAGGGCTCTTGGGAGACAACCCATTTGGGACCATTTGGTTCCGGTCTTTCTTGGAATTTTTTTTGCTATATTTTTGTGTGCTTGGGATCTCTTTAATCGCAGGTCCGCATTTCTTGGAGCATTGCGGGATCATTTCTTGGATCTTGAGTCTGGTTTATACAGTGATTTCCGGCCTCATTTGGGTTTGTTTTAGTGTCATTGCACTTCAATTGCTGTTCATATCTGCTTATATTGATAGCATGGCGTATCCGCGCCTTTTGTGCAATCCTTCCCCCTTTGTGGCATGTTTTTCCTATATATTACTGTATGCCTGTGTTATGGATCCGGTGGTGTGCACGGATCGGGGTTATTTGTGTTTTTCCTGCAGGTCCTGGGATCGTGTGCACGTTCGGGATGGTGCGGGGCAATTTTTGGCCTAAAAAGCCTCTGATCGCGCGCATTCCTTCGCGCACGATCAGGCGCACGACCAATGGTCATGCGTTAATTCCCGTCCCTGATTGAGCGTCGGCGCACGAGCACAGGCCTTTCTTCGCGCACGACCACTGGTCGTGCGCCCCTGACCATGCGTTGTTTTCTATCTTTTTCTTTGCTACAGGTTGATTGCGCACGATCACAGGCATTCCTTCGCGCACGACCATTGGTCGTGCGCCACTACTGTGCGCAGTACTTATTCTGCTCCCTATTTAAGTCGTTGTTCCGCAAAATTAGGGACCGGGCACTGTTTTGGGGCGCGATTTCTGCGCGCGAGTCCGCCGTTCCACCTCTCCAAGGTCCCCACTTCCATTCCTCCCTTTGGGAAAGTTTCATCCATTGATCCTAAGGTCCATCTAGGGTTCCGGAAGCATTCTCCGCCATCTACGGCCAGCATTCCATGACAAAGACATCTCCATCGGGCGAAGGAGAAGTGACCCAGCTCTGAGAAGAAGACGGGCAACGGTTGGAGGTAGTGACATCCTCTAAACCCTGGAAGCAACCAAGGACTGAGCTCGGAGGAGGCGTGACGACCCCCCATTCCGACCAAGATCCGCGGCGAGACTTCTCATCTCGTGGTTGCTTCTACCCCTTCTCTTTTTGTGATTTGTACTCTTTATGGTTGTAATGAACTAAATGAACATCTATTTGTCTATGAATGGGAGTTTATTTATAAACTTGTTCTTTACTTTATGCTGTGTTGTGATGCGCTCCGCCCCTGCTCCACTTAAACCCACACGATCTAGTACTCGCTCTAGCAAAAGCTGGAAGCGATAGCGAAGAGGTGCCTTCGACCCTCAACTCTCGCATTTGCACTCACCTCATCCATATGCTCACCGGCCATCCGCTAAGCGAAGAACGGCATCGCAGCCTGCACTAAATCCATCCACCAAGCGACGCGGTGATTGAGACCCGCATAGTGTTTAGTTTTCTCATTTCCCGTTCTATAAAACCAACCAACCCCCCTTGTTTTGTTAAACTTAGAAACCCCCATAATTAATCTCCTAACGAGCAAATCGTATTACCCAACTTGCGGTCCTTTGAGAACAATATTCGGGTAGCTACTCCCTACTTTTATTACTTGACAACGATCGGTGCACTACCGTCGTACCGCATTTCATGCCCGCTAATTAACGGTCTTGAAATAGTGCGTCACTCCTCTCGCCCCTGCCCCCGGCAGGGGGGCGAGCTCCTCTCGCCCCCCTCCACCCCGCCCCCAGCAAAGGGGGGGGGGGGGGGGGGGGGGGGGGGGGGGGGGGGGGGGGGGGGGGGGGCGAGATCCCAAGTGGAGGGAGGCGAGCTCCTCTCGCCCCCGCCCCCAGCAGGGGCCGGGCTCCTCTCGCCCTTACTCCCCAGCAAAAGGAGGGGGGCGATCTCCTCTCGCCCCACCCCAGCAGGGGGGCGAGCTCCTCTCGCCCCCCCTCCCCCCCACCCCCAGCAAGAGGGGGGGGGGGGGGGGGGGGGGGGCGAGCTCCTCTCGCCCCCGCCCCCAGCATGGGGCGAGCTCCTCTCTCCCCTGCTCCCCAGCAAAAAGGGGGGGTGAGCTCCTCTCGCCCCCAGCCCTCAGCAAGGGGGCGAGATCCCAAGTGTGTGTGTGTGTGGGGGGGGGGGGGGCGAGCTCCTCTCGCCCCTGCTCCATAGAAAAAGTGGGGAGAGCTCCTCTCGCCCCGCACCCATCAGGGGGGCGAGCTCCTCTTGCACCCCGCCCCCAGCAAGGGGGGCGGGATCCCAAGTGGGGGGGGGGGGGGTCGATCTCCTCTCGCCCCGCCTCCAGCAGGGGGCGAGCTCCTCTCGCCCCTGCTCCCCAGCAAAGGGGGGGGGGGGGGGGGGGCGAGATCCCAAGTGGAGGGGGGTGAGCTCCTCTCGCCCCCGCCCCCAGCAGGGGGCGAGCTCCTCTTGCCCTTGCTCCCCAACAAAAGGAGGGGGGGGGGGGGCGATCTCCTCTCGCCCCGCCCCCAGCAGGGGGGCGAGCTCCTCTCGCCCCCCTCCCCCCTCCCCCCCGCCCCCAGCAGGGGGGGGGAGATCTCAAGTGTGTGTGTGGGGGGGGGGGGGGGAGAGATCTCAAGTGCGGGGGGGGGGGGGGGGGGGGGGGGGCGAGATCCTCTCGCCCCCGCCCCCAGCAGGGGGCGAGCTCCTCTCGCCCCTGCCCCCAGCAGGGGGCGAGCTCAAGGAGGAGACACCCTTCCAGCTCGCCTCTCGCCCAGCCCCTAAGAGAGGGGACAGTCTGCGTTTAGCGCCTTGGAATGGCGGGATTTGGCTATTGGCAGGCCGATCTTGAGGGCATTTTAGTAATCTCGTAGGCCAGATTGTGGTTATTGGCAGACCAAGTTCAAAATCCTATAAATAGGACCAAGGGGGCACCATTTGGAGGGATCTCTCTTTTGGCTATATCTCTCCCCAAATCTCTCTAGTGGGTTAGGAGAGCCTCCAAAGGGTGCCCAAGCTTAGCATTGGCTTGGGAGGGGAACTGCTCTAAGATCTTCCGGGTGTGTGGTGGGACCTCCTCGCTAATCCCTTGGCCTTTTTCCTAGTTCCTTAGCCCCTTAGCCTAGAGCTCTCCCTTGGGGGAGTAAGTGCTAGCCTAGAGCTCTCCCTTGAGATAACAACCATAGGTCGACGCTTTTTGGTCACAGGCGTCGAGCGATGTGTAGTGGCTCGACGCTTGTGGACTTGGATGAACTCATCTATCTTGACCTGATCTCTTACACAATGATTCTAGATAATATATCAAATACATTGTGAGGTATATCTTTGATTTAGGAATGGACTTCTCTAAATCTAGGACATTATGGGCAATGATCCCAACAATCTCCCCCTATTTGAAGAAGTCATAACCTTATTCAATGATATACCCCTTTTTACAAAGATAACCAATATTTTCTACACAAGCAATCATAATATGGATAATATAACACTTTTCATATCAAACTAATAAGAGAAAACATCCCAGGCTTGAGTTATAACATAACCACATAATCACAGATTACATGATCTAAATCACAAGCAGTTCAGAATTAATCATGTAGATATAGTGAAAAGATCACATCACAGGCATATATATATGATGATAATCAAGAAAGAATCAGTTTGCACTGGGAGCTCATTAAGATTGTCCAATTTACACAATATATTGTCAGAGATAATAATTTTTTTTTAAAAACAATTCAAGCCCTATTGTTGTTCTGGTTCCTTGATTTCTAGTCCTCTCCTGGCTTTCTTGGATTGAGCTTCAACAACTCTTTTCCTTCTATGGAAATAATCAAATGGCTTTGGGAAGTATCTGATTGGCTCCTTTGCATTTGCCTGAACTCTCCCAGCCAGCTTGTCATATTTGAACTTTATAATCAGCTCTTCCTGATCCCTGTATTTTCTCCACTCAACTTCAGAGTACCACTTCTCTCTTTCTCCTGGATTAGTTTTAACTGCTCTCCATGCTGCCAGAATTATGTCCCTTGAGGAGGGAGACCAGTGTTCATAATCATCCCTAGCTTCAATTTCTTCTCTGAATTTCCTCTTGTTGGATTCTACTTGTTCATAAATAATATTCTAACTTTTGTTCTTATCTTCAGGACTATACATCTTAGCAATGTACTTTTGAATTTGGGTAGGAGATGCAGGCTTGGATGGCTTGGATTCAAAAACTTGATCATCATAGTTAATGGGAGGATGGCCTAAGGTTTCTCTGATGCAATTGGAGGTCCAAATAGCATGATCAGAGCTGGCTTTATTTATTGACCTCTCCCCCATTATGACTTCTTCTACTATATGATCTCTGAGAACATTCTTATGAAATCTAACCTGACCTTCCAGATGATTGACCCCTCCTTCAATAGTTTTCTTGACCTTGAGAAGGTGGTCATCAATGGTATCTGTATTCATTTTTACTTGATTGCTTAAAGTAGAGGAGCTCTCATCAATCTTAGCAAGCAAATCAGTATTTTGTTGCTGCAACTTGGCTTCTATTTTGGCATTTCCTGTTAAAATCTGTGCAACTTGTTCTTTATACAAAACTTGCATATTGTTGCTCAAAATGCCCTGATTGCTTTGAAAATCATATACAGTCTTTTCCATACTTTCTTGTTTTGCTTTAATGGTCTTTGAAGTCTCTGTGATTTCTTTTAATTGGTTAGTTGTGCGATACACAGAAGCAACAGCTCTTTTGAAAAACTTGATCATTACATTTCTCATCTCATTCATCTGATGGTTGACTTCAAACCTTACTAATTTCATTTGAAAGTCTATTTCATTTTTCATTTTAGTGTTGTTTTCCTCAATATACTGCTCTAATGATCTTCTTTGACTGTTAAGCAAATCCTCCAGCTGAGGTAGTATAGAACTTAGGTCCACATTATTTGCTCTTCCTTCACCAGCACTACTACTGCTGACTTCTTTGAACAAAGAATCCTTTTTATAGCTCATATGTGAACTCGAGGATGATTCTATTTTGATAATTTTCTCAGACTTTTTCTTTTGAGTTTGAGATCCTCCCCCCACATCCATAGCATCAATATCAGGAATCTCTGGACCAGGGATCTCTGGAGCAGGGATCTCATCCTGAGACTCCCCCTCAACTTCTGCATTGTCTGGAGCAATGTTTTCTGAAGCAAGGTTTTCTGGAACAGGGATCTCAGTATTATCTTGAGCAGGGATCTCATCCTGAGCCTCCCCCTTAATTACTGCATTGTCTAATTGAGTATTATCTGGAGCAGGAATCTCATCCTGAGCCTCTGATGGTGCAAATCTCGCACACCGCTATAGGCGGTAGCTAGACTGCGGCACGAAACGGCAGTGTACCGATCGTTCAAGTAATATAAAACGAGGAGTAAATCCCCGAGTATCAAATCTCGAAGGAACACAGTAAGGTGGAGTTAGGTGTCGAGGAAGGACTTGAGATCGAAGTCCAGCGATAGGTGGAGTGCGGACGAAAGGGATTTGGTTTTTGAATGATAAAATAAAATATTACAACTACTCCTATGCGATGCCACTATGCAAAGCTTCGCTCGGCGGGATGGAAGACTACGTAGGCCTTGAACGCGCTACTTCGTTAGGCAAATGGGCGAGTAGGATAGCGGAATGAGGGTCGCAAGCACCTCTTCGACAAGCACGCCACTAGCAATTGCTAGTGCGGCACCGAACACAATGGTGGAATGGAAAATGGATGGCGACGCACCTCTTTAACACATATGAACTAAATAATTCCAAATAAATGAAATAAGCATTACAAAGCATAGTTCATAGCATACATCATCAAAATATAGAGATTACAAACATCACATCAACAAAAGGGAGAGGAAAAGGCAAGAGATACGACCGAATCCGGAGGCTTGTTGTAGATTCACGGTAGGAAGCACCGGGTTGTCAATCCGCGTCCTAGCTCGGTCCCAACTATCGTCCGGGGTAGAGGAGGGCTGTCACACCTCCCAATAGACCCGTCTTCTCCAGCGTTTTACAATCCGGCCACGTCCGATGCAAAGAACTCCTTGCTTGGCGATGAAGATGAGTGTAGAATCTCCTCCTTGAAACTCTTAGATGATGGGGGATGCCTAGGGGTGAAAAACCTGTGGAAGGGGCGAAAACGGCGGACTGGACGGAGTTCCAATCTATCTCCCCGCCCTAATTCGCGAGCAGGTCAATATATAGGCGCTGGAATAAACATTGTGCATGATCAGTGGCGCACGACCAGTGGTCGTGCGCACTATAGTTCTGTGATCGTGCGCCTGCTTGGGTGAAGCCTGCAAAGTAAGAAATTTATAAAATACCATGTTCGCACGACCAGTGGCGCACGACCGGTGGTCGTGCGCACTATCGTAGGCAGTCGTGCGCACTGTCCGAAACAGAACTCGTAAAATTTATGTTAAGTGCGCATGAACAGTGGTGCACGACTGGTGGTCGTGCGCACTATCGTAGGTGGTCGTGCGCACTACCCGAGACAGAACTCATAAAATAGGGTTAAGTGCACACGATCAGCGGCGCACGACCAGTGGTCGTGCACAATAGAACCAGTGATCGTGCGCAGTATACCTGTACAGAATTGTACAGGGAACACTTGCACGACTCCTGTTCCAGCACAACCACGAATCCAGCCACTGAAAGTGGCACTTAACAATGCATGAAAACTACTAGAGATGCAGAACATGAAATAACACAAAAAATGGGCCTAGAGATGCACTTAGCATGGAGTATCAAATATGAGTGAAAACATGTCTAAAGTGAAGTGCATAGACTAGAAAATCGGCCCAGATGAGTCCATAAATGTGTATATATTTGGGACTCATCACACCCCCAGACTTAACTGTTTGCTCGTCCCGAGCAAATCATCTCAGGGCGAAGAAAAAGAGAACTAGTTGGCTAGGCAATTGTACGAACGAAGTACCATGCGAAGTCGCATCCTCATGCACAAAGAGAAATAGTAGAAAACAATTCTACGTATGCACGGTAATTTTTATTTTCTAGAAACGTAGAAGACATATTACTCATACTCCTAATGTGAATCACAGTGAATCATCCGGTTACGCGTAGAACGAAAGTAGGCAGACAGTGAGGTGAGCATTGCCAAAGATCGGGTCTCGGGAGGATCTCCAAAGGAATCCACCAATGTCGATGACCATACGCTTGCCCGTTCACACTCTCTCCACGGCACTGGTTTGACTCAAGCGCGCAAATCAATAGGACTTTAGGATAAAACAGGGCTTGGGTTTAGGTGGGGTATAACAACGGTAAACAAGAAGGCTAAGCACACCAAACCCAAATGAACAAGTACAAACACAGATAAATCACCCTATGCCCAAACATAATCAAATGGGTGCACACACCAACAGGCTTAGATTTGATAACATCGGTGTGTGCACCGCCTACTCGAAAATACAAAACATTTTTATATATTTTCCATTTTTTCTTTTCTTTTTCGTCTCCCTTTTTTTTAACATTGCATTCATTTTTTTTCACATAATAAATCCAGCATAAATACCATTTGGGCACAACCACATATCACGATATGAACACCACTTCAACACCCCACATTCAAAATATAAATAATAAAGCTCAATCATGGGTGTGCTAATAGGGTTGGCTATTTGTCTTTGGTGGCGTATAGTGGAGCTGAATCAAAAGGAGGGGTAGGCACAACTGGGTAGTGAGGGTAATGTGGTAGGAACGGGTACAAGGCTCAACCGGGCCAAAATGAGGGCCTACATCATATTTGCGCGCTTGACTAACCATATACCCATGCTTCGAGAGTCGCTTGGGGCAAGTTCTTAGCCACCAAGAAAGATTCACCTTCCTCCCGACTCGAGCAATACGAGGCTACTGAACGCCTACACACAATTCTACGCCACCGTTTGATTCATAACCGGATTCACAACTAGAGTACAGTAAACAAAATTTACGCTAATAGAAAAATAGAAACTAAAAGCATATAAAGAATTTTAATTTACACAAACTCTAAGTGAACATGAGTGTACGACTAGGGACACTCTTGAAGTCAACATTTTACTCCGCAGTACAATCCTAAGCCAACACAGCATTCTTTACTTAGCGCACAAGTGATAAAAAAAACTCGGCACGTGCAAAAATTTAAGCACGTTCTCAAGTGGGTGATGCGGTGCGCGATGCAAATGAACAAAACCAAATATCATAATAAAAGCTTTTAGCATGCAAAAGATGTGTGACCGTGAGTGGGTAACGAAGCGCGGTTCTCCCCCCAGACTTAATCTAAGCAATACATCATAATGATATGACAGTGAAAATCAAAATCGAAAGCTAGGGAAGAAGTTACCCAATGCTCAGCAAGTGAGCATACCAAAAGATACATGAAAATCTGAAGCAAACCCGCCATTCAGAATTTGCAATGAGTACCTGCAGGGGTGAGCTCCACAAAAACAAAAGAAAGCAGAAATGCTAAAACTGAACAGAAATTAACTAACTACTCTAACTAGGAAAATGAAAATGCAATAAAAGTAAGATAACTACTGGGGTTATTGTCATCCCAGCACGACTTATTCAGGTTTTTTACAGTTCTAGCTTATAGGCCTATGAAAAGAAAAGTGCACAGGTAACTGTTCTAATATGCGCATCGGTAGCGGGTACCGACACGAAGACAGAGCAGTCACCCCTCTACCTAAATATAGATACCTGCTCCTCACAGGTAGAGGGTAGAGAATGTAAGTGGAGGAGGAAATATCCTCACTCAACTCACCAAAAACATCCTTGCCCAGCAAGGTATCGTCTCCATGAAGGTGGCAGGAGGAAAAGGTAATGAGTGGTGCTTCCTCTACGGAGGGGGAATCAGCCTCCTCACATGAGAGGATGCTCGCATCATTGCCTTGAGCATCGTGCTCCAAGTCCTCCTGAAGTACCTGTGAAGACTCAACCTGCACAGGCTCGGATAAAGAAGGGGGATCAAGAAATAAAGAAGAAGAATGACTTAAATAAAAATCAAACGGGGGAGTGATCCCGGACTCACTCCCATCAGGTTGGGGAAGTGAAATAATGCTTGCATTGTCATCAATGCTACAAGGTTCAGCGGGATCAACGGTGGCCAGGCTTAGGATTTGGACTTCCTCCACCGGTGCTGAGGTAAACTCCTCTTCACCTAGAAGGTTGTCCTCCTCCATAGGAGTAGGCACAACACTCAGATCAAGAGCCTCCTCTTGTGACACATCATTGGCAATGTCGTCAGAGACGAATGTAGTATGCACAATAGGGGGAAGAATAGTGCTCGGGTAAAAGTCGAGCACCAACTCCTCACAAAGAATCGAATCCACTAGAGGTGGTGGATGCACATGGAGAATAGGCTCAGCAATGTCGGTGCATAGATCAGCCGCACATTCGGTGACCGTGTCCATACCATACCCTTCAAGATGTGAAGGTGACAAAGACACATAACCGGATGTTGAAGGTGTGCCGCCAGAGTTAGGAGTTGGGACGATCCGGATATCCGGCTCGTCATCCTCGTCCAATTGGCGAAGATACTCGGCACAGTCCTTCAAGACATGATCAGTGCTCAGACATAACCGGCACTGCCTTGCGGGATTCTTTGGTACAGCGGGGGCTGAAGCCGAAAAGAAGTATGATGGTAAAGGCTCAGCAGAGTAGCCATAAGACTTACGTGCACCATATGGAGTACCAGACGAAGTCGGTGCTCCATATGCTGGGCTATAAGAATTATGACTACTATTCTCCGTAGGGCATTCATCACTAGAGTGGGAGGTATCTCTACACCAACGGCAACGGATATTGAGATGTGCCCACATAGTGTGAAGGTAATACGATTCAAAATAAAAAGCTATTGTGCAAAATACTACACCTAACAAAAATTACTAAAGCAACCTAATATAAAACAAGAAAATGGAGTAAAAAGAACAAAAATAAAATAAAAGATGCAATTAACAAATGGAAGGGCTTCTCTCTCAGACTTTCCCTCTCCAGAAAACTCACGCGGCTGTATTCCCCGGCAATGGCGCCAAAAACTTGATGGCGCAAATCTCGCACACCGCTATAGGCGGTAGCTAGACTGCGGCACGAAACGGCAGTGTACCGATCGTTCAATTAATATAAAACGAGGAGTAAATCCCCGAGTATCGAATCTCGAAGGAACACAGTAAGGTGGAGTTAGGTGTCGAGGAAGGACTTGAGATCGAAGTCCAGCGATAGGTGGAGTGCGGACGAAAGGGATTTGGTTTTTGAATGATAAAATAAAATATTACAACTACTCCTATGTGATGCCGCTATGCAAAGCTTCGCTCGGCGGGATGGAATACTACGTAGGCCTTGACCGTGCTACTTCGTTGGGCGAATGGGCGAGTAGGCTAGCGGAATGAGGGTCGCAAGCACCTCTTCGACAAGCACGCCACTAGCAATTGCTAGTGCGGCACCGAACACAATGGTGGAATGGAAAATGGATGGAGGCGCACCTCTTTAACACATATGAACTAAATAATTCCAAATAAATGAAATAAGCATTACAAAGCATAGTTCATAGCAAACATCATCAAAATATAAAGATTACAAACATCACATCAACAAAAGGGAGAGGAAAAGGCAAGAGATACGACCGAATCCGGAGGCTCGTTGTAGATTCACGGTGTAACATCCCCCAGACAGCTAGACCCCTAAGTTGGTTTTGTCATGACAAAACCATAGGAAGAGCCCAAGGCCATGTGAATTGAGGTGAGAAGAAGAAAACCACCTTAGTCTGCAAATAGCAATTTCCTGTGACCAAGCTTAGGGTTGGACTTTAGGGCCTCATCTTGACCATTTGACCCCACCTTAGTATCCCTAACCCTTTAGGGGCCCCCTTAGGGTACCAAGGACATATTGGGGTCAACCAAAGAGGCCAAATTGACCAAAGTCAACCCTAACCCTAAATTGGTCAAAGTAACCTAATTAGAACCAATTGGCCCATGTAGACCATCATTAAACTCAGGAGAGAGTGTAGAAACCGGCCATGGTGATTAGGAGTGAGAAAATGGGGGTTTCCCCATTTTTGAAGTGAGAGAAGGAGGCCATTCATGGCCATTAAGGAGTTCCATCCCTTGGCCTCCCAAATTAACTCTCCCATTCAACTCCTCAGCCGATTAGGAGGAGTTTTCAGCAGTTACCAAGAAGGATTAAAGCAGGGGGGATGAATGGTGTAACACCCTGCCAGTACAAATAGTATAACAGTAGGTCCGGCCGGGACCCCACGCCATACAAACCACACTAGCTAGGAGTTAAAAGGTGATAAACAGAAAAGTAACAACTAAACGAGAGTACAAAACGTAAGCGGAAGCATTAATTAAACCATTCAAATAGAACTGTCCACTATCATAGGAATGTATCCTGAATAAGAGTTACGGCCTTAAGGCCTTACATTCATCCAATGCACAAAACTCCAAAAGCATACATCGGCACGCAGGCCGGCCATACATGAATAACAGGAAAAGGGCTGGCCTTCGAGGGCCAACATTGCAAAGGGCCATCGCCCGCTATTTCCCGCTAGGCTCACCTGCACCTGCATAAGAACATTCCACCAAACGGTGGCAAACAAAGTAACGGTCAGCACAGCTGACCAAATTATAACGACCCCACCCCTTTTCCGGGGCGGCGGAGCTTCTACCCTGCAAGCAAGCCATACTAGCACAAGTACTAAATATAAAGAAAGTGCAAACTACACAAGGTGAGGTTTCAAGCACAATCAATCTTCTAGGTTGAGCATCAAAAGAGAGGGGAACCTAGGTATGCACATGATGTTGGTTGGGTTCACCCGAAGGTTCCCCACAACCGCCTAAGCAATCGCAAGAGGCTAATCATAACATCCATTTCACAAAACACTCCACCGTAAGGGCCACAACCTTGGGTGGAAACAAGAGCTTTTGGTCGGTCTAGGTATGACACCTTCCACGACCTCTCCCATGATCACACGGCTTTCCTGAGGAAGGGACCTCTTACCGATCTGCATGGAAATGGGTTCGGTTTAGCTTTGCCTGTGCTCTAATCGTCGCGATCTATCGCACGATGCGGGTACGGCTTCGCCTCGGCCCGTAAGGGTGTAGCACTTTCAAGTGCTACACTAATTATACGCTACGCACCTAACCCCTTCACAAGGGTCTAGGTTTCACGAATACTCAACAAGGGAGGTGCAATACGCTCCGCATCAATTTCGTGGTGAAGGTTTGCCTTCAACCAAACTCAAAGCATGGGGCTTTCGTTAGCATCTTCACAAGACGCCTATACTTATTTCCCGCATTACTATAGATGATTTCACGGAGTCATTCTCCGGCACGCATTCTAGGCCTAACCTAAATGCAACGTCGCAAATCAAGCATCACCGATTCAGGCTCACGGCCACGAATAGGCTTCACACAAAATGCCTAAATCCGCACGACTACCGGATTTTCTACATGCAATAATGCCGGGGACGGACACAATCTACCCGGAGTTCCGAAGAACTTGAGGAAATCCTACACTTCACCCATTTGGTGAAAGGGATTCCTCATGCAAGCATAGAAAGAGGAATGAAAGGACAAATACAAGTCCAAAGTTCGGGAGGAAGAATCGTTACCCTAGTCGCGTTCTTTTTCGCCATAGATCCGAGATTCTACACGAAGAGAAACGACCGCACCGGGATGCACTCTCCAAATCTGGAAACGGCTCGCGAAACGGAGCTCCGGAGCTCCGTCAATGGCGGGATCTACCTTCTTCTTCCTTGGCTCCTCCTTCTTTCTCTAGGGTTTGGAGAGAGAATGGCTTAGAGAATATGAGAGTTTAACCCCCTCTCATCAGCCCTAAAGGTCTCCCGCAACTAAACCTAGCCGTTGGATCAATTTCCAAAAGATTTGGACGGTCCGATCTTCTTCTCCGCTCAAAATCGCGGAACAGAATAAACAGGGCGCACGATCGCTGGCGCACGATCACTGGTCGTGCGCGAAGAGGGAAATGGTCGTGCGCACTGTCCGAGACAGAACTCGATTCTCTTCTGAATTAACGCACGATCGCTGGCGCACGATCACTGGTCGTGCGCGAAGAGGGAAATGGTCGTGCGCACTGTCCGAGACAGAACTCGATTCTCTTCTGAATTAATGCACGATCGCTGGCGCACGATCACTGGTCGTGCGCGAAGAGGGCAATGGTCGTGCGCTAAGAGCAGAAAGGGAAGATTTAGCTTGCTTCAAGTGCAGCACTACCACTCCGCCTTCTTCGCTGAACCACGATTTTTGGGGTGTTACAACTCCACCCCCCTTAAAAGAATTTCGTCCCGAAATTTATAAAACAGAAATAGCAAGAAATTCAGCTATAAATTACCTGAGAGAAATAGCTCGGGGTACTCCGCAAGCATCGCTTGCTCTCTCTCCCAAGAGAGCTCCTCTCGGCCGCAATTATCTCACCAGACTTTTACCATCCGAATGGACTTGTTCCGCAGCTGCTTTACTTCGGTATCTTCGATGCGTAAGGGCTTGACCTTCGTCGACAACCCACTATCAACCGGAACTTTGCCGACCGCAACGATATGAGTAGGCTCTTGCACTGCCTTCCTCAACACTGAAATGTGAAACACGTCGTGCAGACCGCTCAGCTCTGTAGATAGTGCAAGCCGATAAGCCGCATCACCAACACGCTCCACGATCTCAAACGGTCCTAAGTACCTTGGACTGAGCTTTTTCAAGCGTCGGATCCTTGATACCCCTTTGCACGGTTTGATCTTCAAGTAATCCCGGTCATCGACGACAAACTCTAGGTTCCTATGCTTGGCATTGAAATACTTTGCTTACCTATCCTGGGCAACCAATAGCCTTTCACGTATAGCCCGGATCGTCGAAGTTGCTACTTCAACATCCTTTCGCTTCAATAGCTTAGTATCGCCCGTTTCCGTCCAAGACAACGGCGTACGACACTTCTTACCATAGAGGGCTTCGAAGGGAGCCATCTTTATACTGGCTTGATAGCTATTATTGTAGGCGAACTCGATCATGTAGAGATGATCTTCCCACCTCTTTCCAAAATCTAGAGTGCACATTCGGAGCATATCCTCCATAGTCCTGTTGGTTCTCTCGGTCTGTCCATCCGTTTGCGGGTGGAAGGCCGTGCTGAACTTCAATTTCGTGCCCAACAGTTCATGGATAAGCCTCCAATCTTTCGATGTGAAATGCCCGTCACGATCGCTGACGATACTACGGGGGACACCGTGCAGCCTCACAATACTATCAACATAGAGCTTTGCTAGCTTCTCTACAGAATCATCCTTCCTGTTCGGAATGAAGTGTGATACCTTCGTCAAACGGTCCACGATCACCCAGATGGCGTCGTTTCCATGCCGCGATCTCGGCAATCCGTGCACGAAATCCATCGAAATATCATCAAACTTCCATTCCGGAATCGGCAGGGACTTCAGAAACCCACCGGGACGTTGACATTCCGCTTTCACCAACGCGCAAGTATGACACTTGGCCACGTAAAGGGCAATGTCTTTCTTCATACCGGGCCACCAGAAAAGCTTCTTCATATCCATAAACATTTTAGTGCTCCTCGGGTGGATTGAGTACTTGGTATGATGAGCCTCGTACATCAACTCCGCCCGTAGAGTGCCAACGTTTGGGATGCACAACCTTTCCTGTTTCCACATAAGGTCGTCTTCGAAGGAGAAATCAGCGTTTAACCCCTCAACGGTTTCCGCCTTATAGCGTTTCATGCTCTCGTCCAGCTCCAACGCTTGTCGAACTCGGTCGGCAAGGTCGTATTGAACTTCCGTCCAGTTCAAGCATGTTGAAGTAGACGTTCTCCTATCAATGCAAATGATCTCCATTTCTTCCAGCTCGCGGATTAGACGCTCATCGTGCATCAAAATCCAATTTGCTTGAGCGGGAGCCCGACGACTCAGCGCGTCCGCTACTACGTTTCCCTTACCGGGAGTATAATTGATGTCGAAGGTGTAGTCCCCAAGGAACTCCATCCACCTCCTTTGACGCATATTCAACTCCCTTTGATCCAGCAAGTACTTGAGGCTCTTGTGGTCGGTAAAGATATCGATCTTCACGCCATATAAATAATGCCTCCAAAGCTTAAGAGCAAATACCACGGCCGCTAGCTCCAAATCATGGACCGGGTAATTCCTCTCATGAACCTTCAGTTGCCGGGAGCCGTAGGCAATTACCTTCCCGAACTGCACTAGGACACAACCCAAACCACTTCCTGAGGCGTCGCTATAAATTTCGTAGCCTTCCGTACCTTGTGGCGAGCATAGAATGGGCGCCGTGGTCAGACGGCTCTTCAGTTCTTCAAAAGCTCGTGCGCACTCGGGCGACCAAATGAACTTATGATCCTTCCTAGTCAGTTTTGTGAGAGGAAGTGCGATCCTCGAGAAGTTTTCCACAAAGCGCCTATAATAGCCGGCAAGTCCTAAGAAACTTCGGACTTCCGCTACGTTTTTCAACAAAGGCCACGCTCGGATCGCTTCTATCTTCGACGGATCTACCGCAATTCCATCTCCACTAACGACGTGACCAAGGAATGCTACTGACGGTAGCCAAAACTCGCACTTGGAGAACTTGGCATAGAGCTGACTCCTCCTCAAGGTGCTCAGAACGGCGTGCAGATGCCTTACATGCTCCTCTTCCGATTGAGAGTATACCAAAATGTCGTCGATAAAGACGATCACAAATTGATCCAAATACTCACGGAACGTCCTGTTCATTAAGTCCATGAATACCGACGGTGCATTGGACAGACCGAACGGCATCACCGTGAACTCATAGTGCCCAAAGCGGGTATTGAACGCTGTTTTTGGAATGTCACATTCCCTTATCCGCAGTTGGTAATAGCCGGACCTTAGGTCCAGCTTGGAGTAAACCGTCGACCCCACCAATTGGTCGAATAGATCATCGATTCTTGGAATCGGATATCGGTTCTTCTCGGTCAACTTGTTTAGCTCTCGATAATCAATACATAGACGCAAGCTCCCGTCCTTCTTTTTCACAAAGAGGACCGGTGCACTCCAAGGTGATGAACTTGGACGTACGTAGCCTTGCTCTAGCAGCTCTTGCAATTGAACCTTCAGCTCTGCCAATTCCTTTGGCGCTATCCGGTACGGTGAGCGGGCCACAGGTTTGGCACCTGACACCAACTCGATACATAAATCGATCTCCCGCTGAGGCGGAGCCCCACGGAGTTCGTTAGGAAACACGTCGGCGTACTCCGCTACAACTGGGACATCACATAACCTGGGCATTGGCTCTGAAGTCTCCAACAAGGTGAAGAACAACTCGGCGCCTTTTCTCACCGCCTTAACCACCTGGAGAGAAGACATCAGCGTCTTGCTCGCTCCTCGCATACCGGCGAACATGGTTTCTCCTTCGGTGTCCCTTCCCAGAGTGATCTCCTTTGTATTGCAATCTATGCATGCCCGCTGCTCCGAGAGCCAGTCCATGCCGAAGATCACATCAAATTCAGCTAACGGTAATAACGACGCTTCCAAGTCGAAATCCTGACTTCCGATCCGCACCTTCACACGGCTCTTCCTATCCGCACTCATTCGAGATCCATTGGGTAGCACTACTTCCTATCTATCCTCTACGAAGGTAGACGGCACTCTGATTCGCACAACGAAGTCCTCGGACAGAAAAGAGTGCGATGCACCCGTATCAAATAGAGCACTCGCCGGATAGTTGAAAATTAGGACGAAACCTAATTGCACACAAATAAAGCATATAGTCGTACCACAGTATGAATTATATATATAGCTGAAAAAGCTAACTTCTAATTCGTACCTGTGACGACATCAGTTTGTCGTATAGCTTCTTGTTGGCCAAGCGAATATACTCTCGGCTGAGTCGAAATGTGCTGGGAAGCCGAAGACTCCGCAGCTTTACCCTTTTCGGCAGCACGAGCATAATCCACCGCTCGAATACCAGCCTTCGGGGGACCACTTCGACACACCGCAGCTTTGTGTCCCACCTTCCCGCAGGTGAAACACGTAATAGGAGTCCGCGCGGTCGTGGCTCCCGAAACATTTGAAGGAGTTGGTTCCGCCTGTTTGAACTTCCTTTTGTTCCTTCTGAAATCCGACTTGGACTGAGAGGCCGGCGCATGAAACTCAGGTTTCTTTACAACACCCCTTGCTTGTACCCTCTTCATGTCCAACTCCAAAGATCTGGCAGTTTGCACCATCACTTGGAAGCCAAACGTCATAGGGCCTGCAAGGAGCAGCCTCAACTCGTCCCGAAGCCCTTCATAGAACTTATTTGTCTTTGTCTCCTCATCCTCCACCAAGGACCCCGCATAGCGACTCAGTCTGGTAAACTCATGCAAGTAATCGTCAACGGAGCGATCACCTTGTGTCAACCTCAAGAACTGGTTTTGCAACGCAATGCGCTGGGCAGAGGGGATAAACCTTTGGAGGAACGACTTTGAAAACTCAGCCATTGTAATTTCAGTAATATCTCTACCGCAGAACTTATGCAGCTCCTGCTCTTCCCACCACAGCACAGCCTCTCCATCAAGAAGGAAAGTGGCTAAGGTGACCATCATGGCTTCGTCCGTCGATGTCGCCCTCAGAGTTCTTCTAACTCTTGACAACCAGTCTTCTGCCTCCGTTGGGGACACAGATCCCGAGAAGGTAGGAGGATTAAAGCTCAGGAAATGCTTTAATTGCTGGTCACGCGCTCGCCCCGCAACTACTTGCGTAACTTGAGGTTCCACCCACGGCGCTACCGCAGGTTCTACTGCAGCTACAGGCACAGGGGCCTCCACCCTTGGTTCCGCCGCAGGTTCCACTGCAGCAACAACCTCAGTGGCCACATCCGAAGTAGGAGTAGCAGGCTGGACTAGCCTTTGGGGTTGAGCGTTGATCATCGCGAAGACCGCTTCTGCGACTAATTTGATCATTTCAGCAGAAGGAGTGGTCGCTGGCACTTCAGCCGACCCACTACTTTCAGCGGTGTTACGGGGTCGAGACTGCCCCGCAGCACTTCTAGTCACCTATAATCATGCAAAGCACAATTTAGTGACCCAAAACATATCAAACATCAATCATAGGACGCTCAGGTTCCGCAAACAAGTATGTTTTCTTTTCATTCCTAAGTGGACATTCTTATTAGTTTTTGTCGTTTTAGGTGAATGCACAACCCGTGCGCACCACCCCTTAAAAGGAATTCGTCCCGAATTCGCTGAACTACGGATCGACGCCTTAAGTCCGATACCAAATTGTAACACCCTGCCAGTACAAATAGTATAACAGTAGGTCCGGCCGGGACCCCACGCCATACAAACCACACTAGCTAGGAGTTAAAAGGTGATAAACAGAAAAGTAACAACTAAACGAGAGTACAAAACGTAAGCGGAAGCATTAATTAAACCATTCAAATAGAACTGTCCACTATTATAGGAATGTATCCTGAATAAGAGTTACGGCCTTAAGGCCTTACATTCATCCAATGCACAAAACTCCAAAAGCATACATCGGCACACAGGCCGGCCATACATGAATAACAGGAAAAGGGCTGGCCTTCGAGGGCCAACATTGCAAAGGGCCATCGCCCGCTATTTCCCGCTAGGCTCACCTGCACCTGCATAAGAACATTCCACCAAGCGGTGGCAAACAAAGTAACGGTCAGCACAGCTGACCAAATTATAACGACCCCACCCCTTTTCCGGGGCGGCGGAGCTTCTACCCTGCAAGCAAGCCATACTAGCACAAGTACTAAATATAAAGAAAGTGCAAACTACACAAGGTGAGGTTTCAAGCACAATCAATCTTCTAGGTTGAGCATCAAAAGAGAGGGGAACCTAGGTATGCACATGATGTTGGTTGGGTTCACCCGAAGGTTCCCCACAACCGCCTAAGCAATCGCAAGAGGCTAATCATAACATCCATTTCACAAAACACTCCACCGTAAGGGCCACAACCTTGGGTGGAAACAAGAGCTTTTGGTCGGTCTAGGTATGACACCTTCCACGACCTCTCCCATGATCACACGGCTTTCCTGAGGAAGGGACCTCTTACCGATCTGCATGGAAACGGGTTCGGTTTAGCTTTGCCCGTGCTCTAATCGTCGCGATCTATCGCACGACGTGGGTACGGCTTCGCCTCGGCCCGTAAGGGTTTAGCACTTTCAAGTGCTACACTAATTATACGCTACGCACCTAACCCCTTCACAAGGGTCTAGGTTTCACGAATACTCAACAAGGGAGGTGCAATACGCTCCGCATCAATTTCGTGGTGAAGGTTTGCCTTCAACCAAACTCAAAGCATGGGGCTTTCGTTAGCATCTTCATAAGACGCCTATACTTATTTCCCGCATTACTATAGATGATTTCACGGAGTCATTCTCCGGCACGCATTCTAGGCCTAACCTAAATGCAACGTCGCAAATCAAGCATCACCGATTCGGGCTCACGGCCACGAATAGGCTTCACACAAAATGCCTAAATCCGCACGACTACCGGATTTTCTACATGCAATAATGCCGGGGACGGACACAATCTACCCGGAGTTTCGAAGAACTTGAGGAAATCCTACACTTCACCCATTTGGTGAAAGGGATTCCTCATGCAAGCATAGAAAGAGGAATGAAAGGACAAATACAAGTCCAAAGTTCGGGAGGAAGAATCGTTACCCTAGTCGCGTTCTTTTTCGCCATAGATCTGAGATTTTACATGGAGAGAAACGACCGCACCGGGCTGCACTCTCCAAATCTGGAAACGGCTCGCGAAACGGAGCTCCGGAGCTCCGTCAATGACGGGATCTACCTTCTTCTTCCTTGGCTCCTCCTTCTTTCTCTAGGGTTTGGAGAGAGAATGGCTTAGAGAATATGAGGGTTTAACCCCCTCTCATCAGCCCTAAAGGTCTCCCGCAACTAAACCTAGCCGTTGGATCAATTTCTAAAAGATTTGGACTGTCCGATCTTCTTCTCCGCTCAAAATCGCGGAACAGAATAAACAGGGCGCACGATCGCTGGCGCACGATCACTGGTCGTGCGCGAAGAGGGAAATAGTCGTGCGCACTGTCCAAGACAGAACTCAATTCTCTTCTGAATTAACGCACGATCGCTGGCGCACGATCACTGGTCGTGCGCGAAGAGGGAAATGGTCGTGCGCACTGTCCGAGACAGAACTCGATTCTCTTCTGAATTAACGCACGATCGCTGGCGCACGATCACTGGTTGTGCGCGAAGAGGGCAATGGTCGTGCGCTAAGAGCAGAAAGGGAAGATTTAGCCTGCTTCAAGTGCAGCACTACCACTCCGCCTACTTCGCTGAACCACGATTTTTGGGGTGTTACAAATGGGGGCCGGCATTGGAGGAATTCGAAGAGGCCATTAATGGCAATGGGGGTTAAAGCCACCATCACCCTCATTCGAACCCCCCATCAGCTTCAGAAGCCAGAGAGGAGAGAAACCCCCAAGTTCCCTGAGGATTTCGTGTGCTGTAGGTGGGAATCGGCATGGCATCGCAACCAACCCAAGCTCCCATGGTGTACTCGAGGACAACCCGCCGGCAAGCTCATCAGCAGGTCCTTTTCTCCTCCCTGAACCCTAAGGAATAGATCCCAATTGCCGGCGGCTCGAAACGTGGCCAATCGGTCGTGAATCGAGCCAGCCAAGCCTCCCGTTGATCGGGTTGGGCTTCTCCTCCCAGATCACGATTCCGGCCACGTCCGGCCGATCAAACACCGCTCATCGCCGGCCCCCACCTCAACGGAGGTGGTGGTGGCGTTGGTCGGCCGGGGCGGCGCTCAGGTGGCCGGGAAATCATCAAGCAAGGCGGCCCAGGCGCGGTAGATCTCATCCGCTGATTCACTGGGGACGATAACCAGGCGCTGTTAGATGTGCTTTAAGATTCGTGCGCCTCCTTAGTATTAATTCCTAATTCTGTGATTAAACATGCAGTTCCTTATTAATTCTGGGAAAAATACTTAGAGGCCTCTAGGGAATTTTTGCCCAACATCAAAGTTGGAGCCCCTGAGGTCTAGTTTAATCCAAAGTTGAGATCACTCAATTTGGAGTCCTGGTTAGGGCACAGTACTCATTTTAGTGGGGACTGTCCTTAAGGCTATTCAGAGCTTATTTTTGTTGCCCACACCAATCTAGAACTCTAAATGACTTGATATTTGGGGTGTAGGCTTGTCTTATACATACCTAGGTCATGTCCAAAAATCATACTGTTTGGAGAACTTTTCCACATGATTTTTGGGGAAGTTTATTAATCCTTGTGTAACCTAATTAGGTGCTCTAAACACCTCAAAACCCTTCCAAACTTGGATGGGTGGTCCTAGGGAGTTCGTATAGGCCCTGGTTAAAATATCATGATTTATGGAGTTGATTTGGTAGGGTATTTCACCAAGACAACCTTAGGCTCCCTAGGTTTAGGCAAAACTTTGGGTGAGTGCCCCCACACTTCCAGAAAGCCAAATGGCTTCATATTTGGGGTGCACATCACCCTCCCCCATGCCAACCTTTGGACCAAATTTGGTGGCCATTGGAGGAGGTTTGCCCTAGTAAATCAAAAAGTGGCTAAATTGCTATTTGCACCCCAAATAGGTACCCCATTGGAACCCCACTCCTCACCAAATGTTGGTAGGATCTTGGGTGGTCTTTCACTGACCCATGGTCAGTTTAGTGAGTAGTATGGACTTGGGCAAGGTAGGGAGTTCTCTTGAGAATAGTTTGCTTAAGGGTTATGTTTAGGGCAAAAGTGAACCTAAGTTAATTTTGGAGTGTGGAGGGGTTTCCTCCCACTGATTGTTGGGGTGACCTTGGTCACTGACTTGGGAGGTATGAGACACCCCAAGGAGCAACTTTGGATGAGTTAGGGCCTAGTGTGCCCTTAAACCCTAGTGGTTAAGTGTTTGTTGCCCTTTAGGGTTTGTGAAGGACATAGAAGTATATGTCCATGGAGAGAAGTGCAATAGCCCTCTCTGAGTTCTAAGAGTGTTATAATACCCTCTCAAGAGGTTTGGGTGGATTTGGAAAAGTTTAGACCCTAACCCTAGGTTAAACCCTAATGGGGTGCAATTAGAGGCTATTAAAGGAAGAGGGGTCAAACCTCAATGGTTTGACTTGAAATTTTGGGGAGATGACCTTAGTAACCAGAGAATACTACTGTGAGAATTTGGAGGGATTTGGAGTTGTCAATCCTAGGTAATAAACCCTTGGGTAGATTTGTAAATAATTAGGGTTTTTGGTTTTAGGAAGAAATAATTCTTAATGATTAACCATCTTCTGTCACAAACTTAGTTCTAATGTTATTAATCCCTGGAAGATTCTGTTAGACCATGAAAAAACTTTTGGAGGTCCAAATTGTAATATTTCATATAGTTGGCAATTTTTTGGGATGATCAATTTTAGGGTGTTAAATTACTGTAATTGCATGAAACTTTGCTGGATGCCTTTTTATACCAATATGTACCCACTGTATTTTCTCATAATTTATGGATCAATATTTTTGGTACCTCTAGTTCAATTTGGAATTAATTACAAATATATCCTCTATGAAAATTACAAATGTACCCTCTGTGGAACATGGTCAAACTTTGTAGGACTGAATATTTGATTATGAAGCTCCACTGTATTAATTTGCATAAGGTTTAGAGATCATATGAGGGTACCTCCTTTGGAATTTATTGGAAATAAATGAGTTTTGGAATTTTTAAAAATAGTAAATCTTGCTGGTTTTTCCTAAACATTTATATCCACTGATTATTAGGTACCCTTGATTTATGTAAAAATTAGGGAAGGCCTTGGAAGTCAGAAAAGTATCCTTGTAGTTCAAACCTTGGGTTTTTGCCCTTTGGAAAAATTGTCTTAAATAATAATATGGTTGGAGAAATTATGAAACTCGGGGTTTGATCTTAAATATGTAGCATGGACCCCCAATAAATCCATTGGGTTACATAACTGATTATTTGAGGTACCTCTCTTCATGAGCATCAAAACGTTAAGGGTGGTCTGCGATTAGCAACTTTAGCAAATTTAGGATTAAGGGTCTAACTGGTGGTCCTTGATTTAGAGTTGTAAGGGTTGACTGGTAATCTTGTAGTTATGAGAGGATCCCTAGAGTAGTTAGGGTCTGGTGAGTCCTAGAGTGGTGGGGTGCCACCCTTGGAATAGGTCGTCCTGGGATTGACAAAAGATCGTCTTTTCCCTTTAGTGTCTTTAAGCACTTAGGTTTAGTTCAGGTAAAAGTATTAAGGGGGTTTCCTTATGGGTAGTAACTAATAACATTAAGTATCTTGGGAATGGGAACTCTGGGGTGTCATCCCATAGTGGTTCCTAGTACCGTAGCGAGCCCCTCACAGGGTAACCCTCGGGAAGTCCAAGACTATCCCTAACTCATAAGAGTAAGACATTGTACAAGATTAATTAATAACACACTCATCCACACCCTGTGGTTTCGGGAGTTTAGTTGGTTCGGGGAGCTTATGGCTCGGAAGGTTACTGATGGCGGGCAAGTTAGCCCGGGGAGCTTATGGCTCGGAAGGTTATTGATGGTGGGCAGGTTAGCCCGAGGAGCTTATGGCTCGGAAGGTTATTGATGGCGGGCAGGTTAGCCCGGGGAGCTTATGGCTCAGAGATAGGAAGTAGAACATGTTGCATGTGCACTGAAGGTGGTGGGTCTTCAGTATTGGACGGTCGTTCACACCGACGTCAATACGTTGACTCGGCAAGTGTGGTTTTACACTTAGCCTTGATAGTCTGGCGGTCCAGTCAGCAAGAGTACGCAGACGCTCCGCGGGTTTGTGGAGGCGTACGATAGGTCTAGGTTGGGTAGTGTGAATACCAACCTAGAGGTGGGCGAGGCCCAACCCACCGCTTCCGTTTGCCACTACGGGAGTATCCTGGGAGTCTAGCTCGCTCCAAAAAGGGGAAACTAAAGGTCTATGCGCATAGAGTCGAATTGGGTGAGTTGCACTTGTATGAACATAGCATAACAACATACTTTGCATGTCATGGCATAAACATTGCATTCAACCTACCCCTAACGTATAAGTCGGTTATGGGACTTCTTATACGGTAGGCCCTGCTAAACGACCCCTTGGTCTATAGGGGTAATCCCTATAAATCAATGGTTACATTTATATTACTTTACTTGCCATTATATATACTGCTTACTGTTCTTTATATGCACTTTACTATTTACTGCTTCATATACATATACACCTATGTAGTTGTAGATCCGCCGCCACCTGCTTTTGTTTTTACCCCTTGAATGTCCTCCGCTTCCTCCTCCCCATACGGTGCCTAGGAGCCATTGGTGGAGGGGTGGGGAATTGGCTGAGTCATTTTGACTGACGGTCGGTGGACCTTATCATTTTAGGAGACCGCGGCGACGGGGCAGCACCAAAGGCAGGTGCAAGTGGAGGCGGGGCAGTCTAGCTCAGGAGCTCAGATGGCAGGATCCGTGAGTGTTCGTCTTAGTTGATTTGCTTCCGCGAGTGACTTATGTAGTGAGGATATCTTGTATCGGGTAGAATCCCTAGTTATCTTGTCTTCTTTCTTTCAGTTATATTATGTGGACATCTTTTGATAGTTTATTTATATGTGATGTGGACTTAGTCTGGTTGTTTATTCATTTAAGCTTACTCTTCTTTGTGATCGAATTGGCCGGCAGGATCGGCGTTTTGTAGTGGCGACCTTCCCGAGCGAGGGTGTCACCGCAAAACGGCGGTTCTGGGCCTAAGACCCGGTGGTTTTTGCAAAAAAAAAAAGGGGTCTTACAAGTGGTATCAGAGCAAACCTCGATCCGAAGAAAAGAAGTCCACAAACCCTGGGCCACCCCGCGCGAGTTTAGTTTGAGGACAAACTAAGCAGCGGAAGCAGTGTTGTGCCCATATGGGGAAATCACATGAAAAAGTCCACTTTTAACTGAATCTTTTTGACAAGTTTTCTTTTGTAGCCTGCGGCGAACCCTGCCCCCTGCAGGGAATACCTCCGACTGCAAAAGAACTCTTTAGATAGTACTTTAGTCAATGAGTTAGACTCAACCCCACTAGGACACGTGACTTACTAGGACAATTTATACCATGACCTAGTCTGAAATAGATCGTAAGCATAACTTTTGGTGAAGGTGCGAGGATACTCAAAAGAGGCTAGAGAAAGGAAGATTGACACATAAGCAGAATGGTGTGAGACTTGTAGACTCAATCCTCGTATCCGTGACGTGATTACATTAAGACAACCACCGTGGCAAACACCGAGGGTCGGATAAAAATTGAAGTCCAGAAGAGACCCGTTTGAGATTAAGTCAAATAGTGACCCTGATAAGGTTGTAATAGAAGGTACCTAGAAGAGTCTAAAGTGTGGAGTACACCAGTGAGCCCCAAGATAGAACCCCAAGTCAAAGGTTATATGCCCTAAGAATTGTTTACATACTTGGGACGAATATAACTTGGTGATGTTGAAGATTCTTAGCCCAAAATAGATAGTGGCTTATCTTTTGTTTATTGGGGGCTTGTCTTTTGTTTATTGGGGGCTTGTCCTTTGTTTATTGGGGCGTACCTTTTGTTTATTGGGCCAATTAACGACGAACTTGGATTTTTCCTTAGACTTAAGTTAGAAAATTTTTGTGTCGTGAACACAATGATTTTGAAGTCGATCTTATTCAATGTTACTTGAGAGAAGATGAGACGGTGTAACAGTACGTTTGGAATGATGACCGGTAGAAGTACCAGGGCAATGGATAGACACCATTTGGGTCGGACAACAACTTGCTCTTAGTTGAATCATTGGAAATATAAAGTCGCCAGAATTAATCATTTAAGGATGTTGATGTCCTAGTATAGAAGTTAAGGGCGGAAATTAGATCTTACAAGTTGTAGTTAAATTTGAAAGCTCTTGTGGTTGGGGGAAATTCGGAAGTGATCTACTTCTGATTTGTTAAAAATCATGCCCCGTCATGGTTGATAATTTTATCTACAATAATAGCTTTATACCTTGTGAACTTGGATGATAAATAACCAGAGGTCTTAGACGATGACTTGTTAGATTTGGAATATAGTGTTTGATTTCACTATGGTAAGAATGATCTAAGTTTATCTCGCTTTGGACCATTTGAAAGTGATCAAGACTAGCACCAGTTGAAGTGAAAGAAATTTGGTGAAATAAACGTAATGATATTTCCTTGATGAATCGAATTGTGAAAAACCCTAAGGTATCAAAATTTTGCCCTTATGAATCAAACTGCACGTAAAAAAAAAATGATTGGGAGTCATCTTACCATTATGATTGGTTAGCATATACTCATAAAGGTTCACAAGTGCACCCCCATTAAAAGTTAAGGATGTTTGGGACGCTAGACGATTTGATTAGTTCCATCAATAGTAAGAACTAGATAAAGTGTAGATTAGAGTTGTTTGATTACTCGGATGTACGTGAAGGAGTAAAAAATTGAACGGGTAAAAGAAAACGTTAGAGGCATAAGAGTCTGCCCAGGTTAGAGTGGAAGTTCAAGGATAGATTGACCAAGGTAGCTAGGTCACCGTGGTCAAGATAGATGATACGACGGTGCGAGTCTTGCGGCGCAAGAAGATTCCAGAGTTTAAGACATGTGGTAAAATTAGGGTCAGGAGGAGCACAACTTGGAGCCACTAGAGCTGGTGTGGCATAGATAGTCGGTGCTCTTCGAGCCAGGAATAACTTTGACTCTTAGGGGATGTTACGTTCAGTCACTCGCGGTGAAAATCCCGCAAGCCTAACCTGAATTTCGAGGACGAAATTATTTTTTTGTTTATTGGGATTTGTAAAATCCCCCAGACAGCTAGACCCCTAAGTTGGTTTTGTCATGACAAAACCATAGAAAGAGCCCAAGGCCATGTGAATTGAGGTGAGAAGAAGAAAACCACCTTGGTCTGCAAATAGCAATTTCCTATGACCAAGCTTAGGGTTGGACTTTAGGGCCTCATCTTGACCATTTGACCCCACCTTAGTATCCCTAACCCTTTAGGGGCCGCCTTAGGGCACCAAGGACACATTGGGGTCAACCAAAGAGGCCAAATTGACCAAAGTCAACCCTAACCCTAAATTGGTCAAAGTAACCTAATTAGAACCAATTGACCTTCACCATGCCAAATTGACCACACATCTAGGTCTAAAATATCATAAGAGACATAGTAGACCTAAAAGCCCCATCATGGGACCCCCAATGATGCAAATTGACCAAAATGCCCTTGTTAGGTCAAAATGACAATTCTTCACTAAGTGCCCTAATTGACCACCACCATATTAAATTGACCCTACCCATAGTGTTATCATGTCATAGGGGACCCAGTGGACCAAAAAGCCCCATGACTGGGTCAACCCTAGGGCTCAATTTGACCAAAGTCAACTTAGCCTGTTTTGGTCAAATCAGCTTAAGTTGGGTCAACTAAGGCTCATGTGACCAAATTGACCCCACCAGTAGTTTCTAAACCTAATTTGGAGTTCAATGGACCCAAAAGCCCCATCCTAGGGTCACCCAATTGGCCAATTTGACCAAAAGTCAAAATTACCCAATTTAGGTCAAATCTCTCAAACCTAACCCAATCCCTTTGGGCTAACTCAATTGGATGGTCAAACAGCCCATGTAGACCATCATTAAACTCAGGAGAGAGTGTAGAAACCGGCCATGGTGATTAGGAGTGAGAAAATGGGGGTTTCCCCATTTTTGAAGTGAGAGAAGAAGGCCATTCATGGCCATTAAGGAGTTCCATCCCCTGGCCTCCAAAATTAACTCTCCCAATCAACTCCTCAGCCGATTAGGAGGAGTTTTCAGCAGTTACCAAGAAGGATTAAAGTAGGGGAGATGAATGGGGGCCGGCATTGGAGGAATTCGAAGAGGCCATTAATGGCAATGGGGGTTAAAGCCACCATCACCCTCATTCGAACCCCCCATCACCTTCAGAAGCCAGAGAGGAGAGAAACCCCCAAGTTCCCTGAGGATTTCGTGTGCTGTAGGTGGGAATCGGCATGACATCGCAACCAACCCAAGCTCCCATGGTGTACTCGAGGACAACCCGCCGGCAAGCTCATCAGCAGGTCCTTTTCTCCTCCCTGAACCCTAAGGAATAGATCCCAATCGCCGGCGGCTCGAATCATGGCCAATCGGTCGTGAATCGAGCCAGCCAAGCCTCCCGTTGATCGGGTTGGGCTTCTCCTCCCAGATCACGATTCCGGCCACCTCCGGCCGATCAAACACCGCTCATCGCTGGCCCCCACCTCAACGGAGGTGGTGGTGGCGTTGGTCGGCCGGGGCGGCGCTCAGGTGGCCGGGAAATCATCAAGCAAGGCGGCCCAGGCGCGGTAGATCTCAGCCGCTGATTCACTGGGGACGATAACCAGGCGCTGTTAGATGTGCTTTAAGATTCGTGCGCCTCCTTAGTATTAATTCCTAATTCTGTGATTAAACATGCAGTTCCTTATTAATTCTGGGAAAAATACTTAGAGGCCTCTAGGGAATTTTCGCCCAACATCAAAGTTGGAGCCCCTGAGGTCTAGTTTAATCCAAAGTTAAGATCACTCAATTTGGAGTCCTGGTTAGGGCACAACACTCATTTTAGTGGGGACTGTCCTTAAGGCTATTCAGAGCTTATTTTTGTTGCCCACACCAATCTAAAACTCCAAATGACTTGATATTTGGGGTGTAGGCTTGTCTTATACATACTTAGGTCATGTCCAAAAATCATACTGTTTGGAGAACTTTTCCCCATGATTTTTGGGGAAGTTTATTAATCCTTGTGTAACCTAATTAGGTGTTCTAAACACCTCAAAACCCTTCCAAACTTGGATGGGTGGTCCTAGGGAGTTCGTATAGGCCCTGGTTAAAATATCATGATTTATGGAGTTGATTTGGTAGGGTATTTCACCAAGACAACCTTAGGCTCCCTAGGTTTAGGCAAAACTTTGGGTGAGTGCCCCCACACTTCCAGAAAGCCAAATGGCTTCATATTTGGGGTGCACATCACCCTCCCCCATGCCAACCTTTGGACCAAATTTGGTGGCCATTGGAGGAGGTTTGCCCTAGTAAATCAAAAAGTGGCTAAATTGCTATTTGCACCCCAAATAGGTACCCCATTGGAACCCCACTCCTCACCAAATGTTGGTAGGATCTTGGGTGGTCTTTCACTGACCCATGGTCAGTTTAGTGAGTAGTATGGACTTGGGCAAGGTAGGGAGTTCTCTTGAGAATAGTTTGCTTAAGGGTTATGTTTAGGGCAAAAGTGAACCTAAGTTAATTTTGGAGTGTGGAGGGGTTTCCTCCCACTGATTGTTGGGGTGACCTTGGTCACTGACTTGGGAGGTATGAGACACCCCAAGGAGCAACTTTGGATGAGTTAGGGCCTAGTGTGCCCTTAAACCCTAATGGTTAAGTGTTTGGTGCCCTTTAGGGTTTGTGAAGGACATTGATGTATATGTCCATGGAGAGAAGTGCAATAGCCCTCTCTGAGTTATAAGAGTGTTATAATACCCTCACAAGAGGTTTGGGTGGATTTGGAAAAGTTTAGACCCTAACCCTAGGTTAAACCCTAATGGGGTGCAATTAGAGGCTATTGAAGGAAGAGGGGTCAAACCTCAATGGTTTGACTTGAAATTTTGGGGAGATGACCTTAGTAACCAGAGAATACTACTGTGAGAAGTTGGAGGGATTTAGAGTTGTCAATCCTAGGTAATAAACCCTTGGGTAGATTTGTAAATAATTAGGGTTTTAGGTTTTGGGAAGAAATATTACTTAATGATTAACCATCTTCTGTCACAAACTTAGTTCTAATGTTATTAATCCCTGGAAGATTCTGTTAGACCATGAGAAAACTTTTGGAGGTCCAAATTGTAATATTTCATATAGTTGGCAATTTTTTGGGACGATCAATTTTAGGGTGTTAAATTACTGTAATTGCATGAAACTTTGCTGGATGCCTTTTTATACCGATATTTACCCACTGTATTTTTCTCATAATTTATGGATCAATATTTTTGGTACCTCTAGTTCAATTTGGAATTAATTACAAATATATCCTCTATGTAAATTACAAATGTACCCTCTGTGGAACATGGTCAAACTTTGTAGGACTGAATATTTTATTATGAAGCACCACTGTATTAATTTGCATAATGTTTATAGATCATATGAGGGTACCTCCTTTGGAATTTATTGGAAATAAATGAGTTTTGGAATTTTTAAAAATAGTAAATCTTGCTGGTGTTTCCTAAAAAATTATATCCACTGATTATTAGGTACCCTTGATTTATGTCAAAATTAGGGAAGGCATTGGAAGTCAGAAAAGTATCCTTGTAGTTCAAACCTTGGGTTTTTGCCCTTTGGAAAAATTGTCTTAAATAATAATATGGTTGGAGAAATTATGAAACTCGGGGTTTGATCTTAAATATGTAGCATGGACCCCCAATAAATCGATTGGGTCACAGAACTGATTATTTGAGGTACCTCTCTTCATGAGCATCAAAACGTTAAGGGTGGTCTGCGATTAGCAATTTTAGCAAATTTAGGATTAAGGGTCTAACTGGCGATCCTTGATTTAGAGTTGTGAGGGTTGAGTGGTAATATTGTAGTTATGAGAGGATCCCTGGAGTAGTTAGGGTCTGGTGAGTCCTAGAGTGGTGGGGTGCCACCCTTGGAATAGGTCGTCCTGGGATTGACAAAAGATCGTCTTTTTCCTTTAGTGTCTTTAAGCACTTAGGTTTAGTTCAGGTAAAAGTATTAAGGGGGTTTCCTTATGGGTAGTAACTAATAACATTAAGTGTCTTGGGAATGGGAACTCTGGGGTGTCATCCCATAGTGGTTCCTAGTACCGTAGCGAGCCCCTCACAGGGTAACCCTCGGGAAGTCCAAGACTAACCCTAACTCATAAGAGTAAGACATTGTACAAGATTAATTAATAACACACTCATCTACACCCTGTGGTTTCGGGAGTTTAGTTGGTTCGGGGAGCTTATGGCTCGGAAGGTTACTGATGGCGGGCAAGTTAGCCCGGGGAGCTTATGGCTCAGAAGGTTATTGATGGTGGGCAGGTTAGCCCGGGGAGCTTATGGCTCGGAAGGTTATTGATGGCGGGCAGGTTACCCCGGGGAGCTTATGGCTCAGAGATAGGAAGTAGAACATGTTGCATGTGCACTGAAGGTGGTGGGTCTTCGGTATTGGACGGTCGTTCACACCGACGTCAATACGTTGACTCGGCAAGTGTGGTTTTACACTTAGCCTTGATAGTCTGGCGGTCCAGTCAGCAAGAGTACGCAGACGCTCCGCGGGTTTGTGGAGGCGTACGATAGGTCTAGGTTGGGTAGTGTGAATACCAACCTAGAGGTGGGCGAGGCCCAACCCACCGCTTCCGTTTGCCACTACGGGAGTATCCTGGGAGTCTAGCTCGCTCCAAAAAGGGGAAACTAAAGGTCTATGCGCATAGAGTCGAATTGGGTGAGTTGCACTTGTATGAACATAGCATAACAACATACTTTGCATGTCATGGCATAAACATTGCATTCAACCTACCCCTAATGTATAAGTCTGTTATGGGACTTCTTATACGGTAGGCCCTGCTAAACGACCCCTTGGTCTATAGGGGTAATCCCTATAAATCAATGGTTACATTTATATTACTTTACTTGCCATTATATATACTGCTTACTGTTCTTTATATGCACTTTACTATTTACTGCTTCGTATACATATACACCTGTGTAGTTGTAGATCCGCCGCCACCTGCTTTTGTTTTTACCCCTTGAATGTCCTCCGCTTCCTCCTCCCCATACGGTGCCTAGGAGCCATTAGGGGAGGGGTGGGGAATTGGCTGAGTCATTTTGACTAACGGTCGGTGGACCTTATCATTTTAGGAGACCGCGGCGACGGGGCAGCACCAGAGGCAGGTGCAAGTGGAGGCGGGGCAGTCTAGCTCAGGAGCTCAGATGACAGGATCCGTGAGTGTTCGTCTTAGTTGATTTGCTTCCGCGAGTGACTTATGTAGTGAGGATATCTTGTATCGGGCAGAAGCCCTAGTTATCTTGTCTTCTTTCTTTCAGTTATATTATGTGGACATCTTTTGATAGTTTATTTATATGTGATGTGGACTTAGTCTGGTTGTTTATTCACTTAAGCTTACTCTTCTTTGTGATCGAATTGGCCGGCAGGATCGGCGTTTTGTAGTGGCGACCTTCCCGAGCGAGGGTGTCACCGCAAAACGACGGTTCTGGGCCTAAGACCCGGTGGTTTTTGCAAAAAACAAAATGGGGTCTTACACACGGTAGGAAGCACCGGGTTGTCAATCCGCGTCCTAGCTCGGTCCCAACTATCGTCCGGGGTAGAGGAGGGCTGTCACACCTCCCAATGGACCCGTCTTCTCCAGCGTTTTACAATCCAGCCACGTCCGATGCGAAGAACTCCTTGCTTGGCGATGAATATGAGTGTAGAATCTCCTCCTTGAAACTCTTGGATGATGGGGGATGCCTAGGGGGTGAAAAACCTGTGGAAGGGGAGAAAACGTCGGACTGGACGGAGTTCCAATCTATCTCCCCGCCCTAATTCGCGAGCAGGTCAATATATAGGCGCTGGAATAAACAGTGCGCACGATCAGCGGCGCACGACTAGTGGTCGTGCGCACTATAGTTCTGTGATCGTGCGCCTTCCTGGGTGAAGCCTGCAAAGTAAGAAATTTATAAAATACCATGTTCGCACGACCAGTGGCGCACGACCGGTGGTCGTCCGCACTATCGTAGGCGGTCGTGCGCACTGTCCGAAACAGAACTCATAAAATTGATGTTAAGTGCGCATGAACAGTGGCGCACGACTGGTGGTCGTGCGCACTATCGTAGGTGGTCGTGCGCACTACCCGAGACAGAACTCATAAAATAGGGTTAAGTGCACACGATCAGCGGCGCACGACCAGTGGTCGTGCGCAATAGAACCAGTGATCGTGCGCAGTATACCTGTACAGAATTGTACAGGTAACACCTGCACGACTCCTGTTCCAGCACAGCCATGAATCCAGCCACTGAAAGTGGCACTTAACAATGCATGAAAACTACTAGAGATGCAGAACATGAAATAACACAAAAAACGGGCCTAGAGGTGCACTTAGCGTGGAGTATCAAATATGAGTGAAAACATGTCTAAAGTGAAGTGCATAGACTAGAAAATCGGCCCAGATGAGTCTATAAATGTGTATATATTTGGGACTCATCAGCCTCCCCCTCAAATAGAAACTTCCCCTCAGCTATAGCAGGAGATTCAAATGGAATCTCTCTCTCTTTTTCTTCTTTTTCTTTCTCATCTTGTTCCTTGTTGATCTTATCTGCCACTTCCAATATTGGATCAGTACCTGTTTGTGTGTCAGGAATACTATCCCTAGGTGTTTTCACTTCTTCTTCTTCTTCAGATGTTGTGAGATCAGGATTGTGGATTGGGGTGGATTTTGATTTTCTTCTGGAGGAGGATGAGCTTGAAGAACTGGAAGAGACCTGCTTCTTCTTTTTCTTTTGAACTTTCTTCGACTTGGAGGATGTTTCTGCTGGTTGTTGATTTGACAAAATCCTTTCCCACCGTTCTAGCATCTTTATGTCTATTTTCTTCCTATGGTTTATTTTTGAGCCAAGTTTATGGTTCAATGTATCTGGAATCACCTTTACATGATAGAGGGACAGTATCCTACCCATGTTGGGTGCTTGGATACATTCTATCACTCTATCAAAAACAACCTGTCCCCAGTCGGTTTTAAGTGTATAGATGATTCTGGTCAAACGAATGAACATTTTCCTGGAGATTTTGTCATGAGAGTCTGTCTTACATAACAGTCCCTTTCCAATTATGTCTGATAATAGCTTTCCTCTAGAATTCATTCCCTTCCTTAACACGCTTCCAGATATTTCGTGTGAAGTTTCAATCCCATACCAAACTTGTGCTAACCTGATTTGTTCAGAGCTTACCTCTTCTTCTTCTTCGTCATTCTTGTGCCTTGGCAGTTGTAGTGCCTTAGCAAGTCTTTTTGGTGTGATCTTAACTTTCTTTCCATTCACGGTAGATTTGAGCTTGGAATTGGCAGAGTCTACTATTACATTAGAGAATAACTCTAATACTTCTCGTTTCCAGATTAATGTCGATTCAGATAAGAGGTATTCTAACCCTGATTTATGAATTAACTCGATAGTGTTCTTGATTTCGTCTAGTGCGGCTTGGAAACCATTTCAAACTAGATCACTTCCTTCATAAAGGTAATCACTGTTCTTGGGAGGCATTGTTGTTGTAGCTTTTGATTGAAGGTCTTGAGAATGAGATTTTCTAGGGCAGAGAATTTCAAACTGGGAATTCTAGGTTGAAGAGAACATAGGTACTACCGAAGTATCTTCCATATATATAGAGTTTCAAGATCTTGATATTTGAAATGCCGCTCACAAGATGTGTTTGATAAAATTGATCAAATGGTTCAGATTCACCCTGTCGAGACGGCCTTGCTCTTTTCGTAAAAGCGTTGAGATCGCTTGACGTAAGTTATCCTCGCTCGATGCAAGTTATCTTTGCTCGACGCCAGTTATCCTCGCTCGACGCCAGTTATCCTCGCTCGACGCCAGTTATCCTCGCTCGATGCCAGTTATCCTCACTCGACGCCAGTTATCCTCGATCGACGCCAGTTATAATTTTACTCTCCTTTTTGGTCTTAATTATTATTTTTATTTATTTATTACATTTTCTATACTTATTTAAAAATTGTTATTTATTCTAACTTTATTTTGGATTATTGTATGTTTCAAGACAACTTCATTCCATATTTAGCATTCCTAATTCAATTTTGAAGTTATTGAATTTTGTTTCATCCAAGGGTTTAGTGAATATATCAGGCACTTGTTTGTTTGTGGGGATATATTCAATTATGATGTCTCCATTTTCTACATGTTCTCTAATGAAATGATATCTAATTTCTATGTGCTTTGTTCTACTATGTGATACAGGGTTATTAGCAATAGCAATGGCACTAGTTGAATCACAATATAAAGGAGATTTACTTAGCTGGATTTTATAGTCTTGGAGTTGATGTTGAATCCATAGTAGCTGAGCACAGCAGTTTCCAGCTGAGATGTACTCAAATTCTGCTGTAGAGATAGCTACACTAGTCTGCTTCTTGCTACTCCAAGATATTAGCCTTTTGCCAAGGAATTGACATGTGCCTGATGTGCTTTTTCTATCCTCCTTGCATCCTGCAAAGTCAGCATCTGAAAATCCAGTCAGTTCAAAATCATTGCTCCTAGGGTACTAAAGGCCAAGATTGAGAGTACCCTTCAGATATCTCAGGATTCTTTTGACAGCAGTGTAGTGAGATTCTTTAGGGTTCACTTGGTACCTAGCACACACATATGTTGAGAACACAATGTCTGGACTGCTAGAAGTTAGGTAGAGCAATGAGCCAATGATGCCTCTGCACAAGGTTTCATCAATAGGTTTCCCTTTGTCATCCTTGTCCAGTGACATGTTGGCTGCCATTGGGGTTTTCATGACAGTGGAATTTTCCATTCCAAACTTCTTGATGATCTCCTTGGTGTACTTGGTCTGAGAAATGAAGATTCCTTCCTCAGACTGTTTTACTTGGAGTCCCAAGAAGTATTTGAGCTCTCTTATGCTGCTCATTTCAAATTTCCCTTGCATAAGGCTTGCAAACCTTTTGCAAAGGTTATTATCAGTTGAGCCAAAAATTATGTCATCTACATATATTTGTACTAGTAGAATTTGACCTTTAACTACCCTAAGAAACAATGTCTTGTCTATCTTTCCCCTAGAGAATTTGTTCTCAATGAGAAATCTAGACAATGTCTCATACCAGGCTCTGGGTGCCTGTCTTAGACCATACAAAGCTTTTAGTAATAGATAAACATAGTTTGGATGAGTAGAGTCAATAAAACCTGGGGGTTGTTCTACATATACTTCCTCTAGTATTGTTCCATTAAGGAATGCTGATTTCACATCCATTTGATATACTATGAATCCAATATGTGCTGAAAAGGCCAGGAATAGCCTGATTGCCTCAAGTCTTGCCACAGGAGCAAACACTTGATCAAAATCTATGCCTTCCTCCTGTCTATATCCTTGGGCAACCAACCTTGCTTTGTTCTTGATAATCACTCCATTTTCATCCAAGTTATTCCTGAATACCCATTTGGTTCCTATGACTTTGTGTTTCTTTGGTCTTGGTACCAGTATCCAGACCTTGCATCATTCAAATTGATTTAGCTCTTCTTGCATAGCCAATGTCCATGAAGGGTCCTTATTGGCTTCTTCAAATTTCTTAGGTTCTATTTTGAATAGGAAGTTATGATGCAATGCCTCATTTATTGAGTTTCGTCTTCTGGTTTGCACACCTTCATTTGGATTTCCTATAATCTGTTCTTTGGGGTGATCCTTCAGGTGCTTGGTTGCATTCCTCCACCTCTCATTCTCCCTTTCTGATTCTGGTGCAGCTGTTTGAGTTGGCTGTTCTTGAGGTTCTGGATGTTGTGGTTCTTCAACAGCAATTGGTTCTTCATGTGTGTCTTCTTCTTGAGACTCATCCTCTCTAGTCATAATCACAGACCCATTAGTTTCTTCATTGTCTTCAATGAGCTGTTCATTGATATTCATCTCCTTCAATTTTTGTGTTGGACCTGCATTACTAGAGAGACTTCCCAGATCCTTATAAATAAGGCTGGTTTCATCAAATACAACATGTATAGATTCTTCTATCTTATTAGAGCCTTTGTTGTAGATTCTATAGGCTCTACTTTGAGAGCTATAGCCAACAAAGATTCCCTCATGGGCTTTTTCAGCAAACTTAGTGAGGTGGTGCTTTCCATTATTTAACACAAAGCACTTACTTCCAAATATTTTGAAGTAGGCTAGAGTGGGTTTTCTACCCTTCATCAACTCATAAGGGGTCTTATTTAGTTTCTTATTGATAAGTGCTCTATTCTACACATGACATGCTGTGTTTACAGCTTCAGCCCAGAAGTGCTCAGGAAGTGAGGAGTCACTTAGCATACTCCTACTGGCTTCAATGAGTGTTCTATTTCTTCTCTCAGCAACCCCATTTTGTTGGGGAGTTCTGGGAGATGAAAACTCTTGTGAGATGCCTAGATTTTCACAAAACTTGGTCATGGCACCTGACTAAAATTCAGTTCCATGATCACTTCTGATTTTGACCACTGTTTTTCCTATTTCATTTTGGATTTGCCTAACAACGCTAGTGAACACTTCTAGAGTATCTAACTTGTGTCTTAGGAAGAACACCCATGTGAATCTAGTGTAATCATCAACAATAATAAGAGTGTAAACCTTTCCTCCTAAACTGTGAATTGGCATTGGGCCAAACAGGTCCATGTGTAGAAGATATAGACATCTTGTGGAATCCTTCTCACCAATTGGTTTAAAGGATGACTTCGTTTGCTTACCCATTTGACAAGCATGGCAGGGACCCTCCTGCACACACTTCCACTTTGGCCGTACTCTCACTAGTTCTCCTGAAATGAGCTTATTTATAGTCATATAGTTTATATGAGCTAACCTTTTGTGTCATTGCACACTACTAGAGACTTTGTTTTCAGCTACTAAGCATATGGGATTTTCTTGTTCAGAACATATAAAATTTAAGCAGTAAATGTTGCCACTCCTAGTGCCTAAGAGAATTATCTCATTATTTTTCATAATTAGGCACTCATCCTTGTGGAATGAAATGTCATAACCAAGATCACATAATTCACTTATGCTGATGAGATTGTGTTGCAATCCATCAACATAAGCAACTTTGGTGATGGTGACAATTCCATTTGTGATTTTACTATGTCTAGTTACCCTAATCAATGGAGTTTTATAAAGTGTTTCAATGAATTTTGCTGATTCAGATTTCTTGACAGCAGTAGTCCTCACTACTTGTCTCAGTTCCTATCCTTTAAGTTTGGTGTTAGTTCCAAATATAAAGGGGCCATGATGAATTAATTCTTTTTCTTCGTGTAGAGATTTGGCATCACTAATACTTGGTTGAATTGAGTGAGCTTTGCTAGTGGAACACTCATTCCTCCAATGTTCATGCACACCCTCTAGATCATGCTCATGTGTGATAAGCATGGCTTTGTTGAATTTTATAGGGTGCATGGGTGCCTTGTCATTATTTTTAGATTTATTTTCTTCCTTCCGATTGTATCCTATGCCACATCTGTGTAGTGCAAAGAATGTGTCTATTATGGGAAGGACAGTTTGTGGTTTTGAAAATTTTTCCACAAGCTTCCTTTCAGCTAGGAGCTTTGTCTCAAGTTCTTTTATTAATTTCTCTCTAGAGCATATAGTCTCAACTTGAATGATAGACTCAACTCTCAATTTGCTAAGCTCCTTGCTTACCTGATTTAGCCTCTCAGCTGCCTCAGAGTATTGTGATGCGCAAATCTTAGCACACCGCTATAGGCGGTAGCAAGACGGTGGCACGAAATGGCAGTGTACCGATCGTTCAAGTAATATAAAATGTGGGAGTGAATCCCCAAGTATCGATCTCGAAGGAACACAGTAAGGTGGAGTTAACTATTGAGGACGAACTTGAGATTGATGTCCTTAAGTCGGATGGGTTGCGGAAACGGGGGTTTTGGTTGGGGGAAATAAAGAGAAAATACTACAACTACTCCTATGCAATGCCGCTATGCAATGCTTCGCTTGGCGGGATGGAGACTAGGCACGCCTTGAACGCGCTGCTTCGAAAGGGAGGATGGATGAGTAGGCAAGCGGAATCGAACTGTGCAGGCCTTGAGCGCGCTGCTTCGTTTGGCGAATGGTTTACACGGGCCTCTATGCCACGCTTCGCTAGGCGGATGGACGAGTAGTCTTACGGAATGAGGGTCGCAAGCACCTCGTCGACAAGCACGCCACTAGCAATTGCTAGTGCGCCACACGAACGTGACTGCGGGATAGAGGATGGAATGGGGCGCTCCTCACTTGCATAGACCACACATATCGATTTCACAAAGACATGAAATACTAAATATCATAACAAGGTTTTGCAAACATTATTCATACACCCAAACAATAAAGGGAAACAATACTACAGTATAAAGGGGGTTGAGATTACAACCAAAGCACGGAGACTCATCGGAGGTTCACGGCCGGAATCTAGGGTTGTCAATCCTCGTCCGGGCTCAGGCTCCAACTACCATCCGGGGTCCGGAAGAGCTGTCACCTTCTTCTATTGTACCCATCTTCTCCGTCAATCTTCTTTAGCAACGATCTCACCGGAGAACTTCACAAGTGCAGCAAGGAATCCCTCAAAATGGAGCTTTGGAGGTGCACGAACAATGGAGGAGGCCTAGAGGATACTCCGGCTCAAGATTGGCGTGAATAATAAGCCCGGAGCACCTCCTGGAGGTGGGCGGCGATGGAGCAGCTAAAAGGGCGCGAAACTGGCGTCTGGAAGCGGGAAAACTGGATCGTCCGACCTAATTTTGCGGACTGCGTATTTATAGAAAACAAGGAGCACGAGCAGTGGTGCACGACCAGTGGTCATGCGCATTAGAGGTTGGTGGTCGTGCGCGCTGTGCCAGAAAACCTGCAAGACAAACATTACAGAAAATAATAAAGCGCACGACCGAACGCACGACAGTGCGTAAAAATGCACGACCGAATTCCGAATGAAACTTTGGACTGAAAATGAACGCGCACGGTCGGCGGCGCACGATCAGTGATCGTGCACAGTAGAACCAGTGATCGTGCGCAGTGTTCCTGTACAGATTTGTACCAGGAACACCTGCACGACCCCTATTCCAGCATAACACTAATCAAAACCACTGAAAGTGGCACAAAACACAGCATGAAAGACAGTAAAGAAGATAAACAAGAAAATACACCAAGAATGGGCCTAGAAGTGCACTTAGCGTGGAATAATAGACGCCTATTAAATATGAACGAAAACATGTATAAAGTGTAGTGCATAGACTAGATAATCGGCCTAGATGAGTCCAAAAATGTGTATATAATTGGGACTCATCACACCCCCAGATTTACCTATTTGCGCGTCCCGAGCAAACCATCTCTTACGCGGACAAGAAAAACATAAGCTGACATAGAAATTGTAAAGCGGAGTACCATGCGAAGTCGCAAGCTCACGCTCATAAAAATTGAGTAGAAGAAATATTTAATTATGCATAAAAGTTTGCATTTTTCTAAGAGCGTATCTATATATTATTATTACTCAGAATCTGAATCGTGGTGAATCATCCGGTCGCGCGTAGGAAGAAAGTAAACCGATCGCTAAGGTGAGCATTGCTAAAGATCGGGGCTCGGGACAACCTCCAAAGAAATCCATCAATGTCGGTGACCATAAGCTTGCCCGTTCGCACTCTCTCCACGACACTAGTTTGATTCAATGCACGAATCTGTAGGACTTTAGGTATAAGACAGGGCTGGAGTTTCGGTGGGATATACAATGATAAACATGATGGCTTACGCACGAAACCCAATTGAGTTACTGCAACAAAGCTAGCCAAGCTGCCACAATACGTGCGGGTGCACCACACCCCCAGACTTGAACTTGAAAACATACGTGTGTGCACCGCCTACTCCCAAAATATGTCTCACAAAGATTTTCAATTAGGCTAATTTCTTTTTTTTTTCATTTTTCTTTTCTTTTTCTCTTTTTTTTTTCTTTTCTTTATTTTCAGCAAAATTTGGCAAGAAAGCACAGCCACATTTTCATAAAATAAAACACCACATCAACACCCCAATCATGAAAATAATAAACAACTAAAGCTCAAATTTGGGAGTGCGACTAGGATCGTCTTTTTGGCTTTGGTGAGAAAGCGGTAGAGCTGAATCAAAGGATGGGGTAGGCACAAAAGGGGCTAGCAAGGAATAAATGATAGGAATGGTACACAAAGCTCAAGCTGGCCAAAATGATGGCCTACGTCATGCTCACGCACTGAACTAACCAATGCCAATGCTTCAAGAGTCGCTTGGGGCAAGTTCTTAACCACCGAGAAAGATAATCCTTCCTCCCGACTCGAGCAATACGAATCTAGCAAACGTCTACACACATCCCTACGCTACCGTTTGATTCACACCGGATTCACCACTTCTGAGTAGAATAAACAATATTTACGCAAATAGAAAAATATAAAACTATAAGCATGAGGAAAAATTAATTCTACACAAATTTCTACGCGAGACGCAAGCGCTCGACTAGGAGCACTATAGAAGTCGACATTTTACTCCGACTCACAATCCTAAACCAGCACAATGATTTTTCAAATCACACAGAAGAGACAAATTCGACTCGCGGCGTGCCAACAGCTAAGCGCGCGCTCATGTGGGTGTTGTGAAGTGCAATGAAAATGAACAATAACTTAAATAGAAGCATCTAGTATGCTGTGCAATAGTGCACGTGCAGTGAGTAACACAAAGTAGCTCTCCCCCAGACTTAATCTAAACATTCCAATACAAGATATACAATAAAGACTAAAATGGAAGCTAGGGGAAGAGAGTACCCAATCCTCAGAATTGAGCATACCAGAAGACGCGTGTAAACCAAGACAAAGCTGCAACATCCCCAGCCAGAAAAAGAGCCTGCAGGGGTGAGCTCCACAAAAACAAAAGAAAACGTACAAAGCAAAATAAAATACAACTAACTAAACTAAACTAGATGAAAATAAAAATGCAGGAAAAGTAAGATAACTACTGGGGTTATTGTCCTCCCAGCATGACTTATTCAAATTTAAAACAGTTCTAGCTAATGGGAGTATGAAAAAGAAAATGTACAGGTAACTGTTCTAATATGCGTGTCGGTAGCGGGTACCGATACAGAGATAGAGCAGTTACTCCCCTACCTAAATAAAAATACCTGCTGAGCACAGGTAGCGGGAATAGGAAGTAAGAAGAGGAGGAGAGCTGGTTCTCACTCGTCTCACCACAAAATAAATCCTTGCCCAGCAAGGTGTCATCTTCAGGGAGGCAGCAGGGGGAGTGATCCCGCTCTCACTCCCGTCAGGTTGGGGAAGTAAAATAATGTTGGCATTGTCATCAATGCCGCAAGGTTCGGCGGGATCAACAGTGGCCAGGCTAAATATTTGGACTTCCTCCACCGGTGCTGAGGAAAACTCCTCTTCACCTAGAAGGTTGTCCTCATCCATAGGAACAAGCATAATACTAAGATCACATGCCTCGTTCTACAACACATCATCAACAATGTCGTCGGAGACGAATGTAGTATGCACAACATGGGGATGAATAGTGCTTGGATAAATGTCAAGCACCGATTCCTCACAAAGAATCAAATCTACACATGGTGATATTTGCACTGGGAGATGGGCTCAGCAATGTCAGTGCCTAGATCAGCCACACATCTAGTGACTGTGTCCATGCCATACCCTTCAAAATGTGAAGGTGACACAGACACATAACCAGATGTTGAAGGTATGTTGCCAGAGTTAGGAGTCGGGATGATCCGGATATCTGGCTCATCATCCTCGTCCAATTGGCGAAGATAGGCTGCACAATCCTTCAAGGCATGATCCATGCTCTGACAAAATAAGCACTGTCTTACGGGCTTCTTTGGCACAACAGGTGTTGAAGCCAAAAAGAAGTATGATGGTAAAGGCTCGGCAGAATAGCCATAGGACTTACGCGCACCATATGGAGTACCAGACGAAGTCGGTGCTCCATATACTGGGCCTTGAGTGCTAGGGCTATTATCTCCCTTTGGACATCTATCACTAGCGTGAGAGATATCTCCACACTAACGACAATGAATATTAAATGAAGCTCACATAGTGTGAAGATAAAATGATTCAAAATAAAGACACTTTTGTGCAAAATACTACACCTAACAATAATTTACTAAGCAACCTAATATAAGCAGTAAAACAGAATAAGAAGAAATAAAACAAAAGGATGCGATACACAAATGGAAGGGCTTTAATCTCAGATTCTCCCTCTCCAGAAAACTCACACGACTGTGTTCCCCGGCAACGGCGCCAAAAACTTGATGCGCAAATCTTAGCACACTGCTATAGGCGGTAGCAAGACTGCGGCACAAAACGGCAGTGTACCGATTGTTCAAGTAATATAAAATGTGGGAGTGAATCCCCAAGTATCGATCTCGAAGGAACACAATAAGGTGGAGTTAACTATTGAGGACGGACTTGAGATTGAAGTCCTTAAGTCGGATGGGTTGCGGAAACGGGAGTTTTGGTTGGTGGAAATAAAGAGAAAATACTACAACTACTCCTATGCAATGGCGCTATGCAATGCTTCGCTTGGCGGGATGGAGACTAGGCAGGCCTTGAGCGCGCTGCTTCGAAAGGGCGGATGGACGAGTAGGCAAGCGGAATCGAACTATGCAGGCCTTGAGCGCGCTGCTTCCTTAGGCGAATGGTTTACACGGGCCGCTAAGCCACGCTTCGCTAGGCGGATGGACGAGTAGTCTTACGAAATGAGGGTCGCAAGCACCTCGTTGACAAGCACGCCACTAGAAATTGCTATTGCGGCACACGAACGTGACTGCGGGATGGAGGATGGAATGGGGCGCTCCTCACTTGCATAAACCACACATATCAATTTCACAAAGACATGAAATACTAAATATCATAACATGGTTTAGCAAACATTATTCATACACCCAAATAATAAAGGAAAACAATACTACAGTATAAAGGGGGTTGAGATTACAACCAAAGCATGGAGACTCATCGGAGGTTCACTGCCGGAATCTAGGCTTGTCAATCCTCGTCCGGGCTCGGGCTCCAACTACCGTCCAGGGTCCGGAAGAGCTGTCACCTTCTTCTATTGTACCCGTCTTCTCCGTCAATCTTCTTTAGCAACGATCTCACTGGAGAACTTCACAAGTGCAGCCAGGAATCCCTCAAAATGGAGCTTTGGAGGTGCACGAACAACGGAGGAGGCCTAGAGGATACTCCGGCTCAAGATTGGCGTGAAGAATAAGCCCGGAGCACCTCCTGGGCGGCGATAGAGCAGCTAAAAGGGCGCGGAAGTGGCGTCTGGAAGCGGGAAAACTGGATCGTCCGACCTAATTTCATGGACTACATATTTATAGAAAACAAGGCGCACGAGCAGTGGTGCACGACCAGTGGTCGTGCGCATTGGAGGTTGGTGGTCATGCGCGCTGTGCAGGAAAACCTGCAAGACAAACATTACAGAAAATAATAAAGCGCACGACCGAATGCATGACCGTGCGTAAAAGCACACGACCGAATTCCGAATGCAACTTTGGACTGCAAATAAACGCGCACGGTCAGAGGCGCACGATCAGTGATCGTGCGCAGTAGAACCAGTGATCGTGCGTAGTGTTCCTGTACAGATTTGTACCGGGAATACCTGCATGACCCCTATTCCAGCATAACACTAATCAAAACCATTGAAAGTGGCACAAAACACAGCATGAAAGACAGTAAAGAAGATAAACAAGAAAATACACCAAGAACGGGCCTAGAAGTGCACTTAGCGTGGAATAATAGACAGCTATTAAATATAAACAAAAACATGTATAAAGTGTAGTGCATAGATTAGATAATCGGCCTAGATGAGTCCAAAAATGTGTATATAATTGAGACTCATCATATTGGGAGTTAGTCTTCTTTAGTTCAGTTATTTCTTTATGTAGCTTCTTGTTATGCCTTTTACTCTTTTTGAGGGCTTTAAGAAGTGACTCATATTTCTCAACCATTTCATCTTCATGAAAGTTAGATTTTGAGTCACTCTCATCAGAAGAAAATGAATTTGCCTCAGGTTTAAAAATAGTTTTTTGTTCAGATTCAGAATCAGATAAAGGAGTTCTATCAAGTACCTTCACATTGGAGATTGTCTCCTGATCCTCTTCATCCCTGAGGGCCATGAGTCCTATATTTTCTTCTTCATCCTCCTCACTATCAGACTTTGATAGTGGAGCTCTTATAATAGGTCTCTGGTTCAGAATGTCTTCACTTTTGTGGACAACCATCAGTGCTATAAGTGCCTCTTCACTGTCTGAATCAGATGATTGAGACTCACTGTCACTGAGAGTGACTTTGCCTTTCTTGGCTATCAGGCTCCTCTCATGTTTCTTGTCAGACTTGTGCCTCCTCTCATCAGACTTCTTGTTGTTCTTTCTTTTTGATGGACAATCAGCAATCATGTGCCCAGATTTCTTGCCTCCAAAGCACACAATTTCTTCTGAATTAGATTTATTATGTTTAGAATTATACCCGTCCTTCTTGGAATCTGGTCTGAATCCTTCTGAATAGTTGGAGTGCTTCTTGGATCTGGATGACTGAGAAGGCCTAGTTTTCCAGTGTTGTTTTCTTCTGAGCATCCTTTTCAGCTGTTTGGTGAAAAGTGCCAGTTCACTATCTGATATTTCAGAGTCAGAATTGCTGGTCACTGATTCTTCAGATTCAGATGGTATCCTGGGGGGTGTTGACATCCTTTCCTTGCTTCTCTTAGAACTTTCTGACTTTAGAGCAATGGGATTTTCTTTGCTGTGTCCTTCAGCTTTTCTGGTGTTCAGGTGAAGTTCATGGGACAGAAGTTTCCTATATAGATTCTGGGGCAGAATATTTCCCAGATTTCACATTTCCCTGATAGAACAGATCTTAATGTCCCATTCTTTGTTAAGGGATCTCAAGAATGTATCATTTAGCTCATAGTCTGTAAATGTTCTTCCATAGGTTTTCAGACCATTGACAATTTCAAAAAATTTCTTATAACAAATTGCTATTGAGTCCTTCTTGTCTTGTCTGAAAGCCTCATATTGCTGATTCAGAAGAGACTTCCTGTCATCTCTGACCTCTTCAGTTCCATCCATATAGACAATGAGAGAATCCCACATTTCCTTGGCAGTTTTGCAGTGCACTAAATTCTGGAAAGTTGAATCCTCAATTGCACTCACAATGATATTCTGAGCTCTCTTATCCATGGTGGCGAGAGTTACTTCAACTTAGTCATCTCAGAATATGTTTTGGGAGTCTTGATGTTTCCATCTGTGAAAGAGACCTTCATAGGAACAAAAGGTCCTTCTAGTACTGTGATGTATTGTTGAAACCGATTTCTCGGCCTCTGTGGAGTTCGGGGCCCCCAACAAGTTGAGGGGTGGCCAGCTCATACTCCCCCCAAGGGAGAGCTCTAGGTTGAAGGCATTGGAACTATGAACTGGACCAAGGGCTCGGCGGGGAGGTCCCACCACATACCCGGAAGATCTTTAGAGTGCTTCCCCTCCCAAGCCAATGTCGGGCTTGGGCACCACTGGAGACTCTCCTCACCCCACTAGAGAGACTTGGGGAGGGAGAGGGGAAGAGAGAGAGAACTAGCCTAGAACAAGCTTCCTTCCAAATGGTGCCCCCTTGGTCCTATTTATAAGATTTCTGGATTTGGACTGCGAATAACCAAACACTGCCTGCGAAGTTACCAAAATGCCCCCGGATTGGCCTGCGAATAGCCAAATCCCGCTGTTCCGCAGCGTTAAACGCAGACCGACTCCTCCCCCCCGGAACTGGGCGAGGGGGTACTTCACGAGGCTCGGCGTGTCCTCCTAACTGGGGTGGGGCGAGACCTGGGGGTCGGCCCCCTGCTGGTCTCAACCCTCTGCTGGGGCAGGGACGAGGGGGGCCGGAGGCCTCCTCCCCTCGCCCCCCAACTGGGGCTGGGCGAGACCCAGCCAGGGTTGGCCCCCTGCTGGTCTCGCCTCCACTGTTGAGGGCGCGGGGGCGAGTGGAGCTCTCCCCCCGGGCTTGGGGCGGGGCGAGAGGAGCTCGCCCCCTGGGTTCTCGCCCCCTGCTGCTGAGGGCGCGGAGGCGAGTGGAGCTCGCCCTCCTGTCTTGGGGCGGGGCGAGAGGAGCTCGCCCCCCCTGGGTTCTTGCCCCCCTGGCTTGTGGCAGGGCGAGAGGAGCTCGCCCCCGCTGGGTTCTCACCCCCTGCTCCTGAGGGCGCGGGAGCGAGTGGAGCTCGCCCCCCTGGCTTGGGGTGGGGCGAGAGGAGCTCGCCCCCTGCTGCTGAGGGCGCGGGGGAGAGTGGAGCTCGCCCCCTAGCTTGGGGCGGGGCGAGAGGAGCTCGCCCCCCTGGGTTAGGGCGGGGCGAGAGGAGCTCGTCCCCCCTGGGTTCTCTCCCCCCTGCTGCTGGGGGCGCGGGGGAGAGTGGAGCTCGCCCCCCATGGCTGAGGGCAGGTGCAAGAGGAGCTCGCCCCCCCCCCCCCCCCCTCTTACATTGGTTGGGCGAGCGGGAGGTCTCTACCTACACCGCTCGCCCCCCTCTCTCCATACCCAGGATCATACCGAGAAATGGTGTTCTGAAATACTTCTTGTCTCGAGAACCTACTCGGCGAATACAGGGTTGTACACAATCCCCGCTCTTTTCGAGTGAGGTACACGCTCGGAAAGAAACGTCCAACCCTGCATATTCGACGAGCGTTGCTGGGAATCCGGCTAACGGTGCTATCTCGGAAAAAACATATATCCTCTCCGATAGTTCCTCCAACCCTGCCGGCTAGCGAGAGCCCAGCTAGTGATACCATATTGGGAAAAAACACTACCTCCCTGAGGGGTCTTCCATCCCCGCTGGCTAGCGAGACCACCTCGGGAGAAAAACACTACCTACCCGAGAGGTCTTCCAACCCCGCCGGCTAGAGAGATTATCCCGGGAGAAAAACATCTTGCCTCTGAGCGATTCCCAGCCCTGCCAGCTTGGTGGGAGCCTGGTCAGCGGGCCAGCATCGGGGCTAAGGCCGACACCTTCTAGGATCCCGGCTCAACTAGAGGTGGATACATGGTCGACACACTCTAGGAGCCCGGCTCAACTAGAGGTGGATACAAAGTCGACACACTCTAGGAGCCCAGCTCAACTAGAGGTGGATACAAAGTGGACACACTCTAGGAGCCCGGCTCAACTAGAGGTGGATTCAAAGTCGACACACTCTAGGAGCCCGGCTCAACTAGAGGTGGAGTATTTTTCCTTCCTGCCCTGCCGGCTAGTGAGAGCCCGGTCAACGGAACTATTCGAGGGGTGAAGAACATAGCCTCCCTGGGAGGTCAACCTGCACCTGCCGGCTAATGAGAGCCCGGTCAGCGGAACCATTCGAGGGGTGAAGAACATAGCCTCCCATGGAGGTCAACCTGCACCTGCCGGCTAGTGAGAGCCTGGTCAGCGGAACCATCCGAGGGGTGAAGAATATAGCCTCCTTCGGAGGTTAACCAGCACCTGCCGGCTAGTGAGAGCCCGGTCAGCGGAACCATCCGAGGGGTGAAGAACATAGCCTCCCTGGGAGGTCAACCTGCACCTGCCGGCTAGTGAGAGCCCGGTCAGCGGAACCATCCGAGGGGCGAAGAACATAGCCTCCCTGGGAGGTCAACCTGCACCTGCCGGCTAGTGAGAGCTCGGTCAATGGAACGATCCGAGGGGTGAAGAACATAGCCTCCATGGGAGGTCAACCTGCACCTGCCGGCTAGTGAGAGCCCGGTCAGCGGAACCATCCGAGGGGTGAAGAACATAGACTCCCTAGGAGGTCAACCTGCACCTGCCGGCTAGTGAGAGCCCGGTCAGCGGAACCATCCGAGGGCTGAATAACATAGCCCCCCTGGGAGGTCAACCTGCACCTGCCGGCTAGTGAGAGCCCGTTCAGCGGAACCATCCGAGGGGTGAAGAACATAGCCTCCCTGGGAGGTCAACCTGCACCTGCCGGCTAGTGAGAGCCCGGTCAGCGTAACCATCCGAGGGGAAAAACACAACCTCCCTGGGAGGTCAACCTCAACCTGTCGGCTAGTGAGAGCCCGGTCAGCGGAATCATCCGAGGGGTGAAGAACATAGCCTCCCTGGGAGGTCAACCTGCACCTGCCGGCTAGTGAGAGCCCGGTCAGCGGAACCATCCGAGGGGTGAAGAACATAGCCTCCCTGGGAGGTCAACCTGCACCTGCCGGCTAGTGAGAGCCCGGTCAGCGTAACCATCCGAGGGGTGAAGAACATAGCCTCCGTGGGAGGTCAACCTGGACCTACCGGCTAGTGAGAGCCAGGTCAGCGGAACCATCCAAGGGGTGAAGAACATAGCCTCCCTGGGAGGTCAACCTGCACCTGCCGGCTAGTGAGAGCCCGGTCAGCGGAACCATCCGAGGGGTGAAGAACATAGCCTCCCTGGGAGTTCAACCTGCCTTGCCGGCAAGTGAGAGACCGGTCAGCGGAACCATTTGAGGGGAAAAACACTTAGAAAAAACTTTTATTACATTAGTCATCCGGTTACATGCAAGAAAATTATGGGAATAAACCATCATATTACATGAATTTAAAGAAAAAGCTAAGCACGGAGACCGGGACTTCGACTTCTACTCACATGCATGGTCCTCCTCGACCTCCTCTGGTTGCTGACGTTGCGACTTCGGACGCCTTGCCTCCCTCATTTCCATGAACTCGGGGCAGGTGGATTTCGCGTGACCCTGCTCATCGTGGAAGTCACAGTAAGGTAACTTCACCCAGACGCCCCTTCTTCCTCCCTTACGATTTCTTCTTCTTCTGTAGCCGATCGCCATGGTTTGATGGGGTGGTGGAGAGGGTGCCTTCGGTCCCTGCCTCCACCCTGGGAGGTCGGGCCCCTCCTCCTAGAAGTTGTCCTCCTCCTGGTCGAACTTCCTCTTGGGAGCCCCTACCCCCCCCCACCCCCCCTGCTGCCTTGCCTCCGACTCACTTAGCTTGGCCAACCTTCTCGCAAACTCTGGGTTGGCCTCCTCACTCTCGAACTCTCCTGCCACCCTTTCCATCAACTCCTCAAAGGACGAAGGAGCTCTCCTCTTGAGGTCCATCTTGAAGAATCCCCCCTGCAGCCCCACGATGAAAGCGAGCTGGAGGGTGTAGCCTGGCACCTCTTGGGTGGGAGAACCTCCTCTTGGAACTGGTCAACATAGTGAGCCAGTGACTCCCCTGGCTCTTGCTTGATCTTAAAAAGTGCTTCAGCATCTTTCTTCCTCTTCCTTGATGTCGAGAAGCGTAGCAGGAAAACTCAACGCAAGCCTTCGAAGGCATAGATGGATCCTGCAGGGAGCTGGTGGAACCAATCTCTAGCCTTCTCCTTCAGAGTTGTCGCGAAAAGTTGACACTTGAAAGCGTCCGACATGGGCCTGATAGAGACCATGTCTTCAAACCACTGTAGGTGTAGGACGGGGTCATCCTTGCCGGAGTAGTGAGACATCTCTAGCCTCCCGGACCCCTCTGGAACCGGGTCTGAGAGGATCGATTCGCACAAAGGACCTCCTATGCTCGCCCCCTTTGGGGCTGGGCGAGTGGGTGCTGCCTGCCTCCCCACTCGCCCCCTTGGGGCTGGACGAGTGGGGGCCTGGGACCTCCCCACTCGAGATTTTTGAACATCTCCAAAGTCACCCCAGCCACCGGGGGCTGCGAGTGACCCGGGTCAGATCTTCCTCCACCTCCGTCCATGGAGCTCATCTCGAGAGTTTCTTGAGTTAGTCACACTCCACGCTCACCGCACCATAATGTTGAAACCGATTTCTCAGCCTCTGTGGAGTTTGGGGCCCCCAACAACTTAAGGGGCGGCCAACTCTTACTCCCACCAAGGGAGAGCTCTAGGTTGAAGGCGTTGGAACTATGAACTGGACCAAGGGCTCGGCGGGGAGGTCCCACCACATACCCGATAGATCTTTAGAGCGCTTCCCCTCCCAAGCTAATGCCGAGCTTGGGCACCACTGGAGACTCTCCTCACCCCACTAGAGAGACTTGGGTAGGGAGAGGGGAAGAGAGAGAGAACTAGCCTAGAACAAGCTTCCTTCCAAATGGTGCCCCCTTGGTCCTATTTATAGGATTTCTGGATTTGGACTGCGAATAACCAAAAACTGCCTGTGAAGTTACAAAAATGCACCCGGATTTGGCCTGCGAATAGCCAAATCCCGCTGTTCCGCAGCGTTAAACGCAGACCGACCCCTCCCCCCCGGAACTGGGCGAGGGGGTACTTCACGAGGCTCGGCATGTCCTCCTAACTGGGGTGGGGCGAGACCCGGGGGTCGTCCCCCTGCTGGTCTCACCCCTCTGCTGGGGCGGGGGTGAGGGGGTGTAACACCCCCGTCCGTTCAGGAGCATATGACAGATGGTCCGGCCGGGGCCCCACGCCATATACTACAAAACAAACGGGAACGTCACTTAATTGAAATATCGAACGACACTATACAACGATGCCTAACTCAGAGCATTCTATGCGGAAGCTGAAAAGAGACGAGATAAACCCCAAAACCCATACCCAGGTATGTCCACTTTTACTAAAAATAGGAATAAATGTTTTACAACACAAAATTTAGGCACGACGACCTTACAATTTACCAACATCGGCGCGCAGGCCGGCCATACATGAAAAGAAAAAGGAACATCAAAAAAAGCCTTCAAGGGCCGCGGCAGCACAAGGGCTTCAGCCCTCTATGAGCCCGCTATGTTCCCGCTCGGTCCAGCACCTGCACAACAAGCCCACCAAAAACGGTGGCAAAACAGGGCAACGGTCAGCTAAAGCTGACCAAATTATAACGACCCCACCCCTTCGAGGGGGTGGCAGTACTAATCATCCCTGCAAAACAACCTCAGCAGCATATATATATATATATATATATATATATATATATATATATATATATATATATATATATATATATAAGAGTGCGACTAGCGAAGCCCACAACAGTTCATACATATGCAACAATCACAAACGTGGGAATGACCTCCACGCCTCGTGCTCTCAGGCACTCTTTGGTGTACTCCGCCTTCCACCCCCATCCACTCTTGATGGCTTCTGCCCTTCGAGGCTAAAGTCGGTGACCCGAATACCAGGGTACCCCGTACTTTAATTGTGAACTTCCCATAGTCCGAAGACTCTTCCACATTGCTTCCCGACATGCTGAGCGAGGCTTACTAATCAGGCGCACAATGGTTCGGGTGCGGGTTCGCCAAATGCCCGTTGTTCAAACACTCGTTGTACAACATGAAATGCGGGTATGGCGTCCCCTCAGCCCAGGTATTCTCAACTAGCTAGGCCCTAAGGAGACTAGGTTCCCTCAACTGGACCCCTCACTGGGAAGGCGTACGCGCCTCGGGTCCACCCAGCAGGACATTACAAAACACAGGCACGCAGGCCGCAAGTCCCACAACAAGCTGGGCACAACAAACATGACCAGAACCAAGTCTGGGAGCTGTCGCCTGGCGATATCCAATATCGCCAGCGACAGTGAACTTAACTCCAAATTGGCTTCTAGCTGTGGGTGCTTCCCGGGGCACACCCCCAGGCATTGCTGCACATGCAGTAGCACTCCCACTGCCTCAGAACGCACAAAATCACCATAACCAAGTCTGGGAGCTGTTGCCTGGCGATAGTCAATATCGCCAGCGACAGCGAATAGAACTCCTTTTCTGCTTCTAACTTCGGGTGCTTCTCGGGGCACACCCCCAGGCGTTGCTGCGCATGTAGTAGCACTCTCTAGTCCGACGAAGCAGGATATCAACACGGAGTTTTCCCCTGGCACGCACAATATCAAAAAGCATCACCAATCTGGATGCACCATCTCGGATGGGCTTCACACAGCGCGCCTACGTCCATTTCACGCATGGACTCTATATGTATGCAAGATTTGACGGGGATAACACAAATCGACCCGTCGGAGGCCACGACCTCACCCTTTTGGGTAGGGGCCTCAACGATGCACGGAACGGACTAGAACATGTCCAAATGAGGGTAAAGAGAATCGTTACCCTTATACGCCGCTTCGAAGTCATAACTTGATTTTTGGCACTGATGGAAAGGAGCGTATAGCCCTCCTCTACGCGTAGCCACCAACGATGAGGGATTCCGATGCGTGTAGCTCCACCAAAGATGAGCTCTAGGGTTGGAAAACCCTATTCATCTCCTTCTCCAAGCTCTCTCTCTCTCTCTTAATTAAACCCTTAAGTGAATAAGGAAATGATGGGGGTTTTCGGCCACCTTATGCCAGCCACCGAGCCTCCTCCATCCAAAACAGCCCCCAAAGTCAAAGTGCCATAAATGGCCACGATTTCGGCTGCAAAGTACAACTTGGAGCTGTCGCCCGGCGATAGCCGTTGTCGCCTGGCGACAGCGGTAAAGAACCGACTTGACCCGTCAACGCCAGCGCTGCGAACAGTGCATGACACATGTCACGGTGTCGCCTGCGTTAGCACTTAACGCCGCCCGACAGCCTCTCCAGAACCCTTCTCAACAGAACGCTATCGTAGGGCGATAGCCGCTATCGCCGGCGATAGCGCTGGATTCCAGAAATCTGATTTTTCTGATTTGGGGTCTTACAACCCCCCCCCCCCCCCCCCCCCTCCTTATAAAAATTTGGTCCCGAAATTTGTAAAAACAGACTTATATATATATATCCAAAAAGGTCTTTACAGAAAGGGGAAAAGAGATATAAACGTCACCGAAACAGCTCGGGGAACTCCTCCATCATGGTCTGCTCACGCTCCCATGAGAGTTCCTCGCGACCGCAGTTGTCCCAACGGACCTTTACCATACGGATCGCCCTATTCCGCAACTGACGCACCTCAGCATCCTCGATGCTAACGGGCCTGACCGCCGTCTTAAGCCCACTATCCACGGGCACCTGATCCGCCGCGACCACCTGCGTAGGCTCTTGCACTGCCTTCCGCAACACGGAGATGTGGAATATATCGTGTAGCCCGCTCAGTTCCGCCGATAGTGCAAGCCTATAAGCCGCCTCGCCGACGCGCTCGATGATCTCAAACGGTCCAAGGTATCTCGGACTTAGCTTTTTCATGCGTCGAATCCTGGATACACCCTTTAACGGCCTGATCTTCAAGTAAGCCCAATCGCCAACGGCGAACTGGACGTCGCGGTGCTTCGCATTATAGTACTTCGCCTGCCTATCCTGCGCAACCGAAAGCCTCTCCCGGATCATACGTACCGTCGAATTCGCCTCTTCGACGTCTTTCCTCTTGAAGAGCTTCGTCTCACCCATTTCCGCCCAAGCTAAGGGAGTGCGACACTTCCTGCCATAGAGGGCCTCGAAAGGCGCCATCTGAATACTCGCCTGGTAGCTGTTGTTGTACGCGAACTCAACAAGGAAGAGGTGATCTTCCCACCCCTTGCCGAAATCCAGGACGCACATCCGGAGCATGTCCTCCATCGTCCTATTGGTACGCTCAGTTTGGCCATCCGTCTGAGGATGAAAGGCCGTGCTAAACTGCAGCTTCGTACCCAATAGACGGTTGACTAGACTCCATTCGCTCGAAGTAAAACGTCCATCTCGATCACTGACGATGCTACGGGGCACCCCGTGCAGTCGTACTATTGTATCAACATACATCTTCGCCAACTTCTCCACCGAGTCATCCCTCTGGTTGGGGATAAAGTGCGCCACCTTCATCATCCGGTCTACGACTACCCAGATGGCATCATTCCCGTTCTGCGACCTCGGCAGCCCATGCACGAAATCCATGGAAACGTCATCGAATTTCCACTCTGGAACCGGTAATGACTTCAAAAATCCACCATGCTTCTGACATTCTGCCTTCACTAGCGCACAAGTGTGGCACTTGGCCATGTAGTGAGCGATGTCCCTCTTCATACCCGGCCACCAGAAAAGGACCTTCATGTCCTTGAACATCTTCGTGCTCCCCGGATGAACTGAATACCTGGTACGATGCGCCTCGTACATCAACTCATCGCGCAGCTCACCCACCTTGGGGACGCACAAATGGTCGCCTCTCCACAGCAACCCGTCACGCACCTGAAACTGGGCATCCGGCCCACCACCAGCCTCCTCCGCGTAGCGCTTTAAACTCGGATCGAGTTCTAAAGCCTGGCGGACTCTAACTGCGAGGTCGTACTGTACCTCATTCCAACTCAAACAGGCACCGGCACCGCTTTGCTTCTCCACGCAAGAAATACCCAAGGCCTCCAGGTCACATATCGGGTGCTCATCATGCATCTGAATCCAGTTGTCCTGCGCTGGAGCCCTGCGACTGAGTGCATCTGCGACAACATTCCCCTTCCCGGGAGTATAGTGGATCTCGAAGGTGTAGTCCCCAAGGAACTCCATCCACCTCTGCTGCCGCATATTCAGCCCCTTCTGCGTCAGAAGGTACTTCAGGCTCTTATGGTTCGTGAAGATGTCGATCTTCAAGCCATACACATAATGCCGCCAAAGCTTCAGGGCAAATATCACGGCCGCCAACTCCAAGTCGTGGACCGGATAGTTCCGCTCGTGCACCTTCAGCTGGCGAGAGCCATACGCTATTACCTTGCCATGCTGCTGCAGAACACAGCCAAGGCCGCTCCCAGAAGCGTCGGTGTAGATCTCATAGCCCTCTGTGCCGCAAGGCAAACATAAGATCGGAGCCGTGGTAAGTCGCCGCTTCAACTCCTCGAAAGCCTGCGCACACGCAGGCGTCCAAATAAACTCCTGCATCTTCCGTGTCAGCGTCGTAAGAGGCAGCGCGATCCGTGAGAAGTTCTCCATGAAGCGCCTGTAATAGCCAGCCAGCCCGAGAAAGCTACGGACCTCCGCTATAGAACAAAGAACAGGCCACTCCCTGATGGCCGCAACCTTCACCGGATCTACCGCCACACCCGCTCCACTAACCACATGGCCTAAGAACGCCACGGAAGGTAGCCAGAACTCGCACTTCGAGAACATGGCATACAGCTGGTTCCTCCTCAGAACTTCCAAGACCACTCGCAGGTGATCACTGTGCTCCTCCTCGGACTGAGAGTAGAATAGTATGTCGTCAAGGAAGATGACCACAAACTGGTCGAGGTACTCTCGGAAAGTCCGGTGCATCAAGTCCATAAACACCGAAGGCGCATTAGACAGCCCAAACGGCATCACGGTGAACTCATACTGCCTGTACCTGGTACTGAAGGCAGTCTTCGGGATGTCGCACTCCTTGATCCGGACCTGATAATAGCCGGACTTCAAGTCCAGCTTCGAGTATACTGTCGAACCAACGAGCTGGTCGAACAAGTCGTCTATCCTCGGAATAGGGTACTTGTTCTTCTCGGTCAGCTTGTTCAGCTCCCGATAATCGATGCAAAGCCGCAGGCTACCGTCCTTCTTTTTGACAAAGAGGACCGGTGCACTCCATGGTGAGGAACTCGGACGCACGTAGCCCTGCTCAAGCAGCTCCTGCAACTGCAGCTTCAACTCCGCCAACTCCTTCGGAGCCATACAATATGGCGAGCGAGCCACAAGCTTAGTGCCTGGCACCAACTCAATCGTGAAATCTATCTCCCGCTGCGGTGGAGCACCGGGAAGATCGCTCGGGAACACATCGGGGAACTCTGAAACTACCGGAACATCCACTAGGCTGGGCCTCGGCGTTGAAGCCTCCACTAGAGAGCAGACATCAGCATCTTGCTCGATCCACGCATGCCCGCAAAGACCGTCTCACGATCGGCACACTGCCTAAACCTCACCTCCATGGTGGTGCAATCGATGCACGCACGCTGTTCCGACAGCCAGTTGACGCGCTATTTCCACACCGCTAATTAGCGGGCACGAAATGCGGTACGACGGCAGTGCACCGGTCGTTGTCAAGCAATAAAAGTAGGGAGTAGCTCCCCGAATATCGTTCTCAAAGGACTGCAAGTTGGGTAGTACGATTTGCTTGTTAGGAGATTAATTATGAGGGTTTCTAAGTTAAACAAAAACAGGGGGATTTTGATTGGTTTTTTAAAACAGGAATGAGAAAACTAAACAAACTATGCGGGTCGCAATCACCGCGTCGCTTGGTGGATGGATTTAGTGCAGGCCGCGATGCCGTGCTTCGCTTAGCGGATGGCCGGTGAGCAAATGGATGAGGTGAGTGCAAATGCGAGAGTTAAGGGTCGAAGGCACCTCTTCGCTATCGCTTCCAGCTTTTGCTCGAGCGAGTGCTATGACGTGTGTGTGTGTAAGTGGAGCGGGGGCAGAGCGCATCACAACACAGCATCAAGTAAGAACAATATCATAAACAAACTCCTATTCATAAACAAATAGAGGTTCACTTAGTTCATTACAACAATGGAGAGTACTTATCAAAAAAAGGAGAAGGGGTAGAAGGAACCACGAGATGAGAAGCCTCACCGCGGATCTTGGTCGGAATGGGGGGTCGTCACGCCTCCTCCGAGCTCAGTCCTTGGTTGCTTCCGGGGCTTAGAGGCTGTCACTACCTCCAACCGTTGCCCGTCTTCTTCTCAGAGCTGGGTCACTTCTGCTTCGCCCAATGGAGATGTCCTCCTCATGGAATGCTGGCTGTAGATGGCGCAGAATGCTTCCGGGATCCTAGATAGACCTTAGGATCAATGGATGAAGCCTTCCCAAAGGGGGGAATGGATGGGAGGAGCTTGGAGAGGTGAAACGGCGGACTGGCGTGGAGAAATCGCGCCCCAAAACAGTGCCGGATACCTAATTTCGCGGAGCAGCGGTTTAAATACGGAGCAGAATAAACACTGCGCACGGTCAGGGGTGCACGACCAATGTTCGTGCGCGAAGGAATGCCTGTGATCGTGCGTAGTCAACCTGTAGCAAAGAAAAAGATGGGAATTAATGCACGGTCAGGGGCGCACGACCAGTGGTCGTGTGTCACAACCCGCATTTTCTCAATATTTAAAATATATCAGAGTGAGAGAAAATACGCGCCGTGATGCCACGCCGTGCAGGGAACAACTGCAGACGCTCAGGCAAACTCCTAAATCTAATGCTCTTTTATGAAAAGACATGTTATTATGATAAAACAATATTTAAGTTTAAGTTGAGAACCGTGTCCCTCGGTTCAGTGGATCAACTAGCCCACGAGTAAAGTATATGTGGTCGCAGCGGAGAAATACTTGATTCAATTCTTTTATGGTCCTATATGAGCCCGAAGACCTAACATACATCTAATGTTATGCATGACTCTAGATTTTATTATAAGAAATAAAAAGGTTTTATAACGTTCAAAATATGGTGGCTTTCAGTTAAAGATATGCGATGAATCTAAGTTAAATGCAGCTTTTTATATTTAAATTAACTAACATGCATCTTAACATAAATCCTTCCCAGAGAGCAAGAGTAAGAGCTAACAGTAGGTAACAACAGTGAACACTAGCAAGTAGTCTAACATCCAAGACAAAACACTATGAGCGTCAACAAACAGACACAAACCCATAGGAGCAAAGCTAGTCAGAAAAGACAAAACTACCTCACAGAAGGAGGTGAAACAAACGCTGCCACTACCAGCAGCACAGAAACCTCGAGCTCTACCAGACGAACCTGCTACTGCTCTGAACCTGAGGCATTCAAAAGAAGAACACCTCAGAAACAAGTTGCAAGTAGTGCAAGAGAGCAAAAAGAGCCAAACAAACCTCCAAGTGAACGGGAGGTATACCAACATCCTGCAACAGATGTCAGTACTAAAGTGCAGAAAAAGAGAGAGAAACTAGCTAAATGGCTAAAATCAAGAGAGCTTACTAACAGAAGCAAAAGAAATGCATAGTTATATATATATATATATATATATATATATATATATATATTTTACCTGATTTCAAATTCATATTCGTATTCATATTCATAAGAGACTGATCAGCTCATCCAAAAGAAGAGCACCGCACCGGGGGCAAAAACCACACCGCGTACGGCCTCCCAATCAAAAGCTTAAGAGAACACCGCACCGGGGGCAAAAACCACACCGCGTACGGCCTCCCAATCAAAGCTTAAAAGAACACCGCACCGGGGGCAAAAACCACACCGCGTACGGCCTCCAACACAAAAGCTTAAAAGAACACCGCACCGGGGGCAAAAACCACACCGCGTACGGCCTCCAACGCATTTAGGTTATGGTTAGGAAGCATCATGCCGGGGGTAAAAACCACACCGCGCACAACCCTCAATATAGCATTTTATTATGACAGTTCTGAACTACGAAGTCGACGAAGAACTTAGGCCAAACTGAATATACGGTCGACGTAACTACACAGACCATACATGCACAAGTCCAAGACCCTAACAATACATATCTCCAAAATAAACGGGGGAAAACTAGCCATCTGACGGTGTTCCGATACCGAGATAATTGGGTTAAATCATTCCGCCTAACGAGGCGACGATCCAAATGACGTGACGACAAAGTTGACACGACAACTAGAAGCACACTGATCAAAGCTCAACTCCTAGACTAACCTTCTACTTAAGCGAGTTGAAGATTTCAGTAAGGCGATGCCATACAAGACTTGGCGTCGGAACACTACGAAGAGAAAGACACAAGAAGGCAAGAGCCAAAAATACTCAAACGTTGAATATTCCTAAAAGGACATGGCCAATGCAAACGCTACCGAAATATAAGCAAACGATCGATAACCGGTACTGTCCTGACCGATAAGCAACCGACAAAGTATTTAGATTATACAAAAGGCAAGGATCAAGACCAAATAGTCGATGAAAGAAGTACAAATGGAGCTTTGCAATCAGAAATCTTACGCATGCAATTACCAGAGCACTAGCTGTGCAGGACCCTCATGCAGTCATCACGGAACAAAACATCTTCATGCAGGCAGTCGACCCCAAAGAAACTTACTTTGCACATGCAGTCGACACGACATTTGCCAATCAAACAATACAGTCAAATTTTAGGAATAGGTCATTCGGACGACATGAAGCGTCAAGTTATGCAGTTCGTATATAGAATGCAAGTAGCAAACATTTAAATCATTCAAAGGTGATCAAGCGACTTGATAAAAGGGACTCGGACGAGTTTATGAAGCACACATCCATACGGTCGATGAAGGAGAATACAGTCGGCAAGGGACTATGCAGAGTAGATGCAGTCAACATGAACTTTAAAATCACCAGGTGCAATGATCGACAAAAACAGGCATTGAGACGGCGGTATGATCCGCTAACACTCGCAGTCCAAAATTCATTTTTCATAATTTATTATAAAGACTTCCAAAATTATTCAAAAACCATCCAGATAGGATTCACCAAAACCATACCAAGGGAACTCCTAAGTCCACCAGAACTGGACTCTAGGCAAACCAGCCCAACACTGGAAACGAGAGCTACAGACGGCGGTAGCTAGCTAGCGCCGGGCGGTATCGTCTCGACGCATTCCGTCTCGATGCATTCTTCCACTATTCGACGCATCACAACCTATCGACGCAACTCCTTGTCGACGCAACGTCCACCACTCGACGCAACTCCTTGTCGACGCAACGTCCACCACTCGACGCAACTCCTTGTCGACGCAATGTCCACCACTCGACGCAACTCCTTCTCGACGCAACCCCCACCACTCGACGCAACTAAGGCTTCTCGACGCAATGGCTACCACCGACGCAACTCCTTGTCGACGCACTTCCATTCCTTTTCTTTGCACTTCCATTATTTTCAGCATAAATCATACATTGATGGACTAGAAATTAAAGACAATGCATTTTCACACACGAATCAGTTAATTATATATTATAACTGTAATTTCATCATCAACGAGAGACTCTATAATTGTTGCTGAACAATATTAATCATAGCTTTATCTTTCTTTTCTGGTTTATAGAAGGAATTAAGTCCTGATCACGAAGATTCTTGGAACGATGGGAATTAGTTCTCGGGATAAAAATTTATTAAGAGTGCAGCGATCTAATATGTTATTCGGAAAGAAATAACGAATATAAACACGAGAGCAAGGGATCCACTACTTGCCTTGGTTTCGCCGGAGATGTCTTCCAAAATGCGCCACGTCGTAGATCGGGGCAAAAGAAGACGGGAGAAGTTGGAATCTACAAGAAATCGGGCGAAATAGGGGTTAGGGTCAAAAACCCTCACGAGAAAACGTCGAGGAAACGGGGAAAACTTACCTCTATAGCGAAGCTCTCGTCGAGAGCATTCCAGATCTACTCTCGATCGAAGATTTCGAGCTCTAGATCGCCGCCGGCGGCCACCGGAAGGATCGCGAACAAGACGTCTCGCGCTCGTCTTTTCTTTCTCTGGTTCAGTCGGGAGAAAATGAAGAGGGGGAGGGGGCGCTGCTAAGATTCTATAAATGTTATTATTTTTCTTTTTCTTTTTTGAATTCTTTTATAATGCTCATATTAATAATAATGTAATACTATAAATATTATGTTATTACGAAAGGCTAAATGCACACCGAATCAAACGAAATTCGCACTGTTGGCGAAAGGCGGCGCTACGAATCCAACGGCGAAGACCAAACCAAAATCCGATGTGTCATCGTCGAGGAACAAATTTTACAAAGTTTACGTTAAACGCAAACCACACTAAACTTCAAACGCGCGCCGAGACTTCAAAAACGATCGGATTGCGATGAAACTTGACGGGGATTTCTAAAATTAAATAACTTAATTTCCTATCGTAAAATTTTCCAATTTCTGTATCTTTCAAAATTTTGTTGGCTTGACCAAACGGACACGAGAACGCACTAACAGTGATGCGTCGTTGACTCTGTACTAGCGTAACGCCCTTGCGTCATTATTACGACAATTAAAACAATTAAAATAATAGTCGAAAATCAGGGGCGTTATAGTCACTCCCCCTAAAAAGAAGTTTCGTCCCGAAACTTAGAACGTAAAACGAAACTAGATGCCAAGAAAGATAGATTGAGATTCGCTGGATAGAAACGCTACCCGAAGAGGCCTAGGAGAACAGCTGAGGATAAGATCCTCACTCATCATTGACTCTCATGTCCCCAGAATACAGACAAACGTCTTGACAAAGGAAGGATTAGGCTGCAATAGAGACACTGAGCTAGGGGCATGACAAACAAAAGCACAAACTTTCACCACTGGCTCACGTGAAACACCTCGTGAGAACTAGGGAAAGAAGAAGGCAAACAAAGCCTAACAGCAGACACTTTGATGCACTCACTCTGGCATCAGAGAAACCATCAAGAAACCCATGCCCCCAACTACGAGCTCTAAATTAGCACTCCGCCAATTGCAAATTTCTCATAACGCATCTGAGCCAACTGTAGCTCCTCACGGATATGCGAAACAGCGACACTCAAATCCACCAAAGCTTCCAAAATTCGCCTCAAATCGCCGGCAAGCACAACATTCAGATTCAAACCTTGTCACGCCATCTAGTACTTCCAAACACCGACCCATCTCCCTAAACCACAACACATTTCTTTTGGAATCCAAATGGGTAGGCAACGCTAGTACTTCACGCTTTGCCATAAATCCTTGTCCGAATATTTTCAATAGCGGGAATACAATATTTACTTCTAAAATTCTACATGATCAATTTTTTTTTCCAGAGAGTCCAGAAAATCTTTGCATTAGACTTAACCCCGAATAAAACGCAATTCCAATTTATAAAAGGCTCTCCCAACACTAAGCTGGTCAACAATAATATTGCTTCCAACAGTTGCCTATGAAATTCTCTCTGCCAGCTACTACACTAAAACACTCATGATGAGTGTAGGGTAATTCTTCCTATAAAATTTCAAATTCCATGAACCATTCGCAAACACAATCCCTGTCTACGTCAGAACTGAACACCCAAACCGTGATCAAAATTCACGACAAGGTTTTCTAAATCCAACACTTCCAAATCAACCTAAGCGATAAAACCACTTAGAAGGGAAGAGGTTCCCATGCCCTGACTGAATATTACCAAAATCTCTTAGAAGGGAAAAATAGCACTAAGGGGATAAACTAAACGATCGACAATCTAACGATGATCGGCCACGAAACTGAATCGGGAAGAACGCTCGCTCAACTAACCTCTATTTTCAATCTGCTTGTCTCAACAATGCCTCATTACCCTTACACAATTCCTCAATCACTGAGTCGTTGCGAGCACCGGAGGACTCATCCCCTATCTGGGGAATCGATCCCGACGTACTACGCTCTGAAGTCATCTCCTGCGATTATGAATGAACATTTCATCCATACCTAGTTACCTAGCCTACCACCTCAACTAGGAAACTAGAATCATCTAACTCAAATAGATCAGAAATGTATAGACACTTGCACTTGCTGTTACCTTGCTCTGGGATTTCATAAATGACGTTATGCTCTAATACTTGGGATGATGCTCTGTCACCCCTTTTGACTCTTGTGCCTATGATATGAATGCATGTATTCCTTATTCTCTTTTGAAATCATGTGTGTACATATGTCATCTGGTATGTCTTTAACTTGACACGCGTGCTTATGCGATGATATGAATGTATGCAGTGCTATGCATTCTAGAAAGAGGCCTTAATGTATGTTATGAGCGGCGTACACATGTAATGTTATGCATCCCATACTACATAACATTACATGTAACGAAAAAAGAAAACGTGCTAATGGGCATCCATGTAATGGTGGTTATGCATCCCATACTACATAACTGTCACATGTTGCCACCTATGGTGGATCCATATACAAACACATATTATGCATCCCATACTACATAATATGCCCCGTATACTTCTTATCATGCTATGAGTGTTGTGTCCATGCTTCAGTCAAGGCATATTGATGACATATTGGTGTGTGTATACAATGAAATGGTCTTATGAGGTTCTGCTTAGGATAGCGGTTGTTTGGCTCACACGCCAAACCACCCAACTACCTTTTTCACAGAACCTAGCTCTGATACCAACTGTCACAACCCGCATTTTCTCAATATTTAAAATATATCAGAGTGAGAGAAAATACGCGTCGTGATGCCACGCCGTGCAGGGAACAACTGCAGACGCTCATGCAAACTCCTAAATCTAATGCTCTTTTATGAAAAGACATGTTATTATGATAAAACAATATTTAAGTTTAAGTTGAGAACCGTGTCCCTCGGTTCAGTGGATCAACTAGCCCACGAGTAAAGTATATGTGGTCGCAGCGGAGAAATACTTGATTCAATTCTTTTATGGTCCTATATGAGCCCAAAGACCTAACATACAGCTAATGTTATGCATGACTCTAGATTTTATTATAAGAAATAAAAAGGTTTTATAACGTTCAAAATATGGTGGCTTTCAGTTAAAGATATGCGATGAATCTAAGTTAAATGCAGCTTTTTATATTTAAAGTAACTAACATGCATCTTAACATAAATCCTTCCCAGAGAGCAAGAGTAAGAGCTAACAGTAGGTAACAACAGTGAACACTGGCAATTAGTCTAACATCCAAGACAAAACACTATGAGCGTCAGCAAACAGACACAAACCCATAGGAGCAAAGCTAGTCAGAAAAGACAAAACTACCTCACAGAAGGAGGTGAAACAAACGCTGCCACTACCAGCAGCACAGAAACCTCGAGCTCTACCAGACGAACCTGCTACTGCTCTGAACCTGAGGCATTCAAAAGAAGAACACCTCAGAAACAGGTTGCAAGTGGTGCAAGAGAGCAAAAAGAGCCAAACAAACCACCAAGTGAATGGGAGGTATACCAACAACCTGCAACAGATGTCAGTACTAGAGTGCAGAAACAGAGAGAGAAACCAGCTAAATGGCTAAAATCAAGAGAGCTTACTAACAGAAGCAAAAGAAATGCATAGTTATATATATATATATTTTACCAGATTTCAAATTCATATTCGTATTCATATTCATAATAGACTGATCAGCTCATCCAAAAGAAAAGCACCGCACCGGGGGAAAAAACCACACCGCGTACGGCCTCCCAATCAAAAGCTTAAGAGAACACCGCACCGGGGGCAAAAACCACACCGCGTACGGCCTCCCAATCAAAGCTTAAAAGAACACCGCACCGGGGGCAAAAACCACACCGCGTACGGCCTCCAACACATTTAGGTTACGGTTAGGAAGCATCATGCCGGGGGTAAAAACCACACCGCGCACAACCCTCAATATAGCATTTTATTATGACAATTCTGAACTACGAAGTCGACGAAGAACTTAGGCCAAACTAAATATACGGTTGACGTAACTACACGGACCATACATGCACAAGTCCAAGACCCTAACAACACATATCTCCAAAATAAACGGGGAAAAACTAGCCATCTGACGGTGTTCCGATACCGAGATAATTGGGTTAAATCATTCCGCCTAATGAGGCAACGATCCAATTGACGTGACGACCAAGTTGACACGACAACTAGAAGCACACTGATCAAAGCTCAACTCCTAGACTAACCTTCTACTTAAGCGAGTTGAAGATTTCAGCAAGACGACGCCATACAAGACTTGGCGTCGGAACACTACGAAGAGAAAGACACACGAAGGCAAGAGCCAAAAATACTCAAACGTTGAATATTCCTAAAAGGACATGGCCAATGCAAACGCTACCGAAATATAAGCAAACGATCGATAACCGGTACTGTCCTGACCGATAAGCAACCGACAAAGGCTTTAGATTATACAAAAGGCAAGGATCAAGACCAAACAGTGATGAAAGAAGTACAAATGGAGTTTTGCAATCAGAAATCTTACGCATGCAATTACCAGAGCACTAGCTGTGCATGTTGAAACCATCAACAGGCCTCTTGAGTTCGGACCCACTGGGGGTGCAGCCGATGCTTACTTCTCCCTCACTAGACTCTCTTGACGGTGGATGTGAGAATAAGAAAAGACCCAAGGCTGAAGCCAGGAGGTCCCGCCACACACCCGGAAGATCTTAGAGAGCTTCCCCTCCCAAACCAGAGCTCAACCGGGCAGCCGACCAAAAACTAGCATGGAGGAGAGGATTCTCTAAAATCGGATCTCCTCCAAGGTGCCCTTAAGGGTCTATTTATAGTTTTTCCTAGGCTGGTCTGCAGATAACACGAATCCGCCTTTTAGTTTTACTAACCGCACCCCAAATTGGTCTGCTAATAGCCTAACTCCGCTGTTCTGAAGGGCTATTTGCAGCCCACAAGGGGCATTATGGTCATTTCCCCCTCAAAGCCTTTGGGGCGAGTGGTCAGTGAGGGCACCACTCGTCGATCTCCCGCTCAGCTGGGCGAGTGCCCATGCTACTGAGCGAGTGGTCTGTGAGGGCACCACTCGCCGATCTCCCGCTCAGCTAGGCGAGTGCCCATGCTACTGAGCGAGTGGTCCGTGAGGGCGCCACTCGCCGAACTTCTTCTCGCCTGCAGCGTACCCCCACTAATCTGGGGATCTCTCCACCTTCCTTAGCCTGGGCGAATGATCCGGCTGACCCAGGTCTCGCCAGTTGGCTTGAGGGACCCACTCGGCGAATACGGGTTGTACACAATCCCAGCTCTTTGCGAGCGGTTCCTATGCTCGGAAAGAACAGTCCAACCCTGTATTCGGTGAGTGCTTGCTGACTGGACCCATAAGACCCTGTGGGTCCCACCGTCATCCTATATATACCTCCTTATGTCAGACTTTTCTGGACCATTTTTATATCTCGGCCCAGAGTTTTCTCTCCCTGGACCTTCCGCCACTTCCAATGTCTTTCCACAAGCCTTCCACAAGACCCCTTTCGCAAGAAATGATCGAACGCCTGGCTGCGGCCCAGACTGCAACCGCCCCCAAAACTGCCAGATTTGCTCCCTGACTTAAATCCAAGCGAGACTCGAGCGCCCCATATATCTCGCGGCGAGCCAAAGCGATTCGGATGAATCGCCGAAAAGGCGAGACCGCCTCGGACTCTCCGACGAATACTCCTCCAGACCCCGTGACTCAGGTATGAAGATTCCTCCTGCCTTTCTTTTTAGTTTCTGCCTCCTTATTCGGCAATCGCTCCGACCATTCGAAGGGGATTTCGGTGCCTGAGGACGGCCACAGGGCCGTTTTGAATAGTGCCATGGTGCCACCTCTCGCGGACGAGGCACCTCCTCCAGATCTGGACCTTGCTCCTCCACCCCCTCCGGGCGAGACCATACTTCAATCCAGTAAGTTGTGAACCCTCTTGATTTTCCTTTCATGTTGCTTGTTACTGACCATTACCTTCTCGCATCCCTCAACCCAGACGTCCCGCTGCGGGACTCCATTCCTCAAAGTTCCCCTACCCAGCAGAACCCCTCTGTTATCGCGAATGAACCGAGGGTCTCCCCTGAGCGGGAACTGGGTCAGCACCTCCGTGCTGATGACCGTACGAATGCTCTGACTCCTCCTCCTCCACTTTACCACCCCGGGAAAGGGAAGGTTCTACCACCTTCCGCAGGCTTGTCTGGGGTCCTCCCCCATTCGTCTCGCCCTTCAGGTCATAGGGAACCCGTCCCTGGTCAGTTTACTCTCCTGCCCCTATCGTACTCGCTTATTTTACCGCAACTGACCTAGTTGTGATTTCGCAGGCTATCGGGAAGCCTCCCCCCTTGATTCCTACAATGAGGGGGAAGAGGGGATGCTCTCGCCTCTCCCCTCCCCTGGGGATCTCGCTGATTTCCTGGGCGACTCCTCAGATCACGCGACCCTGAAGGAGCGGATCACGGAGGTCTTGGGGAAGCTCATCCACATCCAGCGGAACGTCGCCGGCCAGGTGAATGATGTGCGGCTAAGAGTCGCGCGGGAGTTAAAGGACCTTCGGCGGGACTACTCGCGCCTTCTCGCGACGGTGGAGCGCCTGGGGGGTGAAGGAGGGGAGTTGTCTCCCGAAAGACACGCCGCGCGAGCCCGGGACCAACTCCAACTGGCTTCCCATGAGATCACCAATATGCTCGCGTACTACCGCCCGCGAATGCCCCTGGAAGCTGGGTCGCGAAGGCGAGGTCGGTGGGTCTGGGAGGAGTTCTGATCTAGTCGACATTCACCCCTCCTGTTATTTCTGTCCTCGTTTTCTGTGTTGCGGATGCTGGACTTTATATTTGTCTGTAATAATTTTATACTCAACGCTTTGCGAATGCTCTATTTCTCGTTTTTTATTTTCTCGTAGCTTGCCTGCGTATTGCCGAATGATATGCTTTTGCCGAACGTTTTCATAGCTCTTTCGCGTGGCCGTCGAGCGAATAGCCACAGGGCATTCGCCATTAATGGGCGAGAGGGATCGGCCCGGATTTCGAGGCGTCGGGAAGGCGCGATTGCCATCCGCATACCCGTTACCTCGAAAGCCCAAATGCCGTTTAGTCCTTCTATAAATAGGCCTTTCAACCACCGTATTAAATACCTTACCATCCGTTTCCCCTCTTTCCTCGCGCTAGCACTCGCGCTTCTCCCTCCCCTGCTGCTCCCTTCTCCTTCTGCATTCGCAAAATGGGTGCTGATGCGGAAGGTAGGGCCAGGTGCGCCAGGGCATTCGTCAACCATACTTTCGACTCCTGCGACCTCTCTGAAGAGGCTTACTTGACAGCTGTTGCGGATTACATTCCGCCGGGGTTCGAGGCGCGAAAGCCCAGGCCGGAAGAGCGCCTAAACTCCATCTCGCCCTGTGCTCTCGCGATCCCGCTAGAGCATTTCGAGGTGGGGTTTCGCCTTCCCATCTGGCCGGAACTCCGCCAGACCTTCAGGTACTACGAGGTCATTCCCGACCAGCTCAACCCCAACTCCATCGCCATGCTGGTCGGGTACGCGAGCTATCTGCGAGAAGAGGGGATCGAGTTCTCGCTGCCCGTCTTCCGCAAACTCTACACCTTCCGCTGCACCAACGACATCTCCTTTTTCTCGGGTCTAAGCCCACTCAAGCACTACGGGCTCCCGAATAAAAACCACGAATGGGTTCGCCGCTTCATCTTCGTCAGCGGGAGCCTGGGAAACACCCTTCTCACCCCGGTGCAGGAGGAGGAGTCAACCTTCCGCCCTCCGACCCTAGGGGGCACGAGGCCAAACTCCACCAATATATTCTGGAGCACGGGATGGACCTCGTCTAACTCCGGCGAAACGTCAACTCGCTCCCGCTCATTCCGCAGGGCGAGGGGAAGATTTCGAGACTTCCTTCATTCGTTTTGGCTTTGTGATTCTTACACCATTCGCTAAAACCATTCGCAATATTATGTAGGCGTGCGTAGCCTCCCCCTTCATCCGCCGTGGCCTCCCGGGTTTTGCGTGCCTCTCGCGCAAGCTGCCGCGGATGCCTGCCGGGAGGGGCCTTCCTCCTCCAAGCCCAGCAGCCGAAAGAGAAAACCCGCGGCGACTCCTTCCTCTCCCCCCAGCAAGTCGCGATGCCCTCCTTCCATCAAAGGGAAGGGGGTTGTGGGCGAGACCTCTGGAGAGAAAGCTCCAACCCAAACCCTAGGGACGGAGGTCCCGGCCCAAACCTTGGGGACCGAAGTGCCGGCCCCAACCTTGGGGTCGGGTGTGCCAGATGGGGCGGTGGTTCAGGCGAGATCGTCGCTGCCGCCGCCTCCGCTGCCCAGGGACCACCGCAACTTCCCGAACGGCGAGAGGTACGTGGATCCCTCCGGGGCTCCCCTGGTCATGTGGGACAGAAACACGAACAGGGTCTCGCTCTCTACCCTCCATGCAACCTGGATAGAGAGCGACATCGCCAGCGGCGAGGCGTACGCCATTGCGTATGCCCTCTATGGCCGCGAGGATGCCGAGGTCTTTGATGCCGAGAAGACGCAAGTTCTCGCCCACGAGGCCGCTCGAGCCATGATGCGGGCCCTGGAGCTCTCGCACATGTCTTCTCGCCGGAGCATCAACTTGGCACGGAATCTGGCCGGGGTCGAGGAGGCCAGGGCTCTCATCTCTAGGGAGGCGACTGAGCTCAGAGTGAAGCTGGAAGCTGCGGAAGCGCTTCTCGCCCGCCGCCCGGTTGCAGAGTTATACTTTCTCTCACCCCTGCGGATGACCATTGTTGATTGCCGCACATTTATCTCAGGTTTTATTTCATTTCTTCAGGCTGCTATAAGCGTCGGGATTCTTCGCGCGCGGGTGGTCGACCTTGAAGAGGAAGTCCGCCTGGCCAGAGCCGAAGTCCAACGGTTGCGAGAAGCCGGCGCGTCGGCACTCGACCCGGGAAGTGGGGGGCACTTTTACCCCCATCACGAGTTAGAGCAACTGATGAAAGAGAATGCGCAAAGTGCCGTGAAGCATGCGCTGCAGGTGCTGCGGCGAGCTGGGTATCTGAAGGCGGAGGCCGAATGCCTTTCCGCTCGCCAAGTCGTCCCCGAGCTCTACATTCTGATCCCCTTCCCGGAGGAAGATAATGGCGAGCCGCGGGAAGACGCCCTCATCCCGGATTCGGGCGAAAGCGAAGGATCTTCAGGCGAGAAATCTGCCGACCCTTGAGAAGGGCCATTTGTATTTTTTACTCTTTTTGTACTTACCATTTTGAATGTAATCATGAATGGGGCGAGTGCCCTTAAAAGATATATATATTGACTACAATTTTTGTGCTATCTCAATTTTTGTGCTATCTCAACTTTTCTCTCATTCGCCGCTATATCTCGCTGGGCTCATTAGGACGTTACTTCTTTCTCATTCGCCGTTATATCTCGCTAGGCTCATTAGGACGCTAGGTCGTAGTGCGACTGTCCTGGCCACCCAGCGAATGCTCGAAGATGACTTAGGTGTGCTTCCCCTTTTCGACTTCCCGCTTCCTGCCCCACTCGTATCTCCTTACCATTCGCCCAGACCGGGGTTTCGCTTAGGTAGTCTGGAAGAGAGGTGAGATTACTTTACTGGCGCGTGGTCCCTGCGAGTGCCCTCAAGATCCACCCTTGAGAACTTGGAACCTGCCACCGAGTGAGCCTTCGGACCTGCCAGCTAGATGAGAGCCTGGATAGCAGGTCTGCTCGGGGCCATTTCCTTCATCACCTTAGAACCTGCCACCGAGTGAGCCTTCGGACCTGCCAGCTAGATGAGAGCCTGGACAGCGTGTCTGCTCGGGCCCATTTTCTCAACACCTTGGAACTTGCCGCCGCGTGAGCCTTCAGACCTGCCAGCTAGATGAGAGCCTAGACAGCGGGTCTGCTCGGGGCCATTTTCTCAACACCTTGGAACCTGCCACCGAGTGAGCCTTCGGACCTGCCAGCTAGATGAGAACCTGGACAGCGGGTCTGCTTGGGGCCACTTTCTTCATCACCTCAGAACCTGCCACCGAGTGAGCCTTCGGACTTGCCAGCTAGTTGAGAGCCTGGACAGCGGGTCTGCTCGGGGCCATTTTGTCAACGCCTTGGAACCTGCCACCGAGTGAGACTTCGGACCTGCCAGCTAGGTGAGAGCCTGGACAGCGGGTCTGCTCGGGGCCACTTTCTCAACACCTTGGAACCTGCCACCGAGTGAGCCTTCGGACCTGCCAGCTAGATGAGAGCCTGGACAGCGGGTCTGCTCGGGTCCATTTTCTCAACACCTTGGAACCTGCCACCGAGTGAGCCTTCGGACCTGCCAGCTAGATGAGAGCCTGGACAGCGGGTCTGCTCGGGGACACTTTCTTCATCACCTCAGAACCTTCCACCGAGTGAGCCTTCGGACCTGCCAGCTAGATGAGAGCCTGGACAGCGGGTCTGCTTGGGGCCACTTCTGGAGCTTTCAAAGTCTTTCCTACAAGCTGCGGCATCACTCTCATACACATAGTTTAAATAAAATATTCTTATTCAAAAACACTGTTACTACATACTGCTAGGGATAGAAGCGTTTAAGGTCGTCGCCACTCCAAGTGTGGCTGAGAGGTTGGCCCTCCACATTCTGAAGGCGGTACCCCCCAGACTTTAGTGCCTCTTCTACGACATAGGGGCCTTCCCAGTTGGGGTTAAGTTTTCCCACCGCGGCGGACCTCCCAGCCGCGTCGACCTTTTTGAGCACCAGATCTCCCTTCTCGAACTGCTTTATCCTGACGTGCTTGTCGAAGTACTTGGCCATCCGCCGCTTGACCTCTTCTTAGCGAATGGCTGCTAGGTCCCGAGCTTCTTCGATGAGGTCGAGGGAGAGCCGCAACTCCTCCTCGTTCTTGGCTCTCCAATCTTCCTCTCCACTTGCGGCGGCCTTTACCCGTGGTGTCATAACCTCGAACTCTATGGGAATGATGGCCTCGCAGCCGTGAGAGAGCTTGAAAGGGGTCTCTCCTGTGGCGGTGCTGGGGGTAGTTCTTAGGGCCCAGAGGACCGATGGAAGCTGTTCCACCCAATTGCCCTTCAGATTTTCCACCTTCTTCTTGAGCAGGTTCACGATGACCTTGTTTGCCGCCTCCACCTGCCCGTTGCTCCTGGGATGGTGAACGGAAGCAAACCTGAGGTCTATCCCCAACAGGCCACAAAAGCTGATGAATTCCTCGCTTGCGAACTGCAGACCATTATCCGTGACTATGGCCTGTGGAAGCCCATGTCGACAAATGATCTCCCCCCATACGAAGTTGCGGATTACCTGGGAGGTGACCTTAGCCAACGCCTTGACCTCCAACCACTTTGAGAAGTAGTCAATCATGACTAGGAGAAACCTCCTCTGCCCACTAGCCTGGGGGAAGGGTCCTACCAGGTCCATCCCCCATATGGCGAATGGCCAAGGCGCCGTGATACTCTTTAGCCTCTGAGCTGGCATGAGCTGAAGCGGGGAGAACATTTGGCACTTCTGGCACCTCTTGGCGAAGGTTGCCGCGTCTTTACTTAGGGTTGGCCAGAAGTACCCCTGCCTCATTATTCTTGCCTCCAACATCCTGCTCCCCGAGTGGCTGCCGCACTCGCCGGAGTGAACTTCTTCCAAGATCCATGGGACCTCCTCCTCTGAAATGCATCGGGCCAGGAGGCCCGAGAGGGTCTTCCGATATAAGTCCCCCTCATGGAGCGCGTAGTAGGCGGACTTATATCGGAAGCGCCTCTAGTCCGGAACCTCCTCCGGAAACTTTCCCGTTGCAAGGAAGGTGACGAAGGGATCCTTCCAGGAGGGCCGCTGCTCTACTTCCATGAGTTCTCCCTCCTCGATCGAAGGGCGAAATAGGTCTATCAGGGTCCCCCCGGCTCGAGGACCGGATTTGGCCAACCGATCCGCCGGGGTGCTCTCCTCCCGAGGGACGTGCCGGATGGAGAAAATTTTGAACGTTCCCACGAGACCTCTCACTTTGGCCAAGTACCTTATGAGCGCAGGTTCCCTCGTCTCGAACTCTCCCCTGATCTGAGAGGCTATTACCATCGAGTCGGTGAGGACCTCCACGTCATGGACTCCGAGCTCCTAGGCCAGCCGTAGACCGGCGATCACCGCCTCATACTCCGCCTGGTTGTTGGTGATTGGGAAGTGTATCACTAGCGTCTGCTCGATCTTCACTCCGTGGGGACTCTCCAGCACCACCCCTCCTCCAAGAGAATTCTTGCCCGAAGCCCCGTCCACCAGCAGCTTCCACGGAACGTGACGAGGGGCTCCATCTTCCTCCATCTCGGCCACATAATCTGCCATGAAATCAGCCACCACCTGCGCCTTCATGGATAATCGAGGGATGAAGGTAATGTTGAATTCACTTAGCTCTATCGACCAATTTGTGAGCCTTCCCGAGTGCTCCACTCCTTCGAAGATCTGGCGGAGAGGGTGGTCCGTCACTACTTGAATTGAATGGGCCTAGAAGTATGGCCTGAGCTTCCTTGCTGCGACGACTAGAGCAAAGGACAAATTCTCCAAAATCGGGTACCTGAGCTCCGCCTCCCTCAGGACCCTACTCACATAGTAGACGGGCAGCTGCTTCTTGCCTTCCTCCCGTACCAGGACGGAGCTTACGGCCTCTTCCCCGACCCCGAGATATAGATATAGATCCTCCCCCTCTTTGGGACCTTGGAGTAGCGGAGCCTTGGTGAGTTGGCTCTTCAAGGCCTGGAAGGCCTCTTCGCATTCTTTTGTCCACTCAAACTTCTGGTTACCTCGCAATGTTTTGAAGAAGGAGGAGCATTTCTCCCCGGCTCGGGAGAGAAACCTTCTCAGCCCTGCGAGTCTTCCGGTAAAGCGCTGAACTTCCTTGGCGTTCCGCGGCGACCCCAGCTCCATTATGGCCTTAACCTTGTCCGGGTTAGGTTCTACCCCCCAAGGGGTGAGAAGGTGCCCCAGGAATTTCCCCTTACTGGCCCCGAACACACACTTCAGGGGGTTCAAGCGCATCTTGTACTTGCGTAGGGTGGCGAAGGTCTCCTCGAGGTCCTGGATGTGAGAGTTCACGCACTTGCTCTTCACCATAAGGTCATCCACGTAGACCTCCAGGTTCCTTCCCCTTTGCTCCATAAATACCCGGTCCATCATCTTCTGATAGGTTGCTCCTGCATTTTTCAGCCCGAAGGGCATCATCTTATAGCAGTAGCATCCCTCCCTGGTGATGAACGAGATGTCTTTGACGTCCGGGGGGTGCATCCTGATCTGGTGATAACCTGAAAAAGCATCCAAAAAACTCATCACAGAAAAACCGACGGCTGAGTCAACCAGCGCGTCGATCCGAGGCAGGGGATAACAATCCTTAGGGCAGGCCTAGTTTAATAATGAAAAATCCACACACATACGCCAGCGGCCATCAGCCTTTTTTACCATTACGACGTTGGAGACCCAGCCTAGGTACTGGATCTCCGATACAAAAGCTGCTTCGAGGAGCTTGGCCACCTCCCATCGGATTGGTTCTTCGAGCTTGCTGGCGAAGGTCCTTCTCTTCTGCCGGATGGGGCGGGCTCCGGGATCGAGGTTGAGACGATGGCAAGCCACGTCCGCCTCGATGCCTGGCATATCAGCTGCGCTCCATGCGAAGACATCCACGTTCTTCTGGATGCACTCCAGCATCTTCACCCTATCCTCCGGGCCGAGACCCCCGCTGATTCGCACCTCTTTCACTCTTCCCTCCTGGGTGATGACCTCCATCTCTACCACCTCTTCTGCCGCCTCGAGTCGGGTTGGCTCTTCCCATTGGCCCTTTACTTCTCGCCCCTCCTCCCGGGCTTCTTCCTCTGTGGCTCCTTCCGCCTCCATCGGCTCGATCCCCTGCTCCTCCCGAGCGACCTCCATATTCTCCTCTCGGGCATCGCCCTCTTCCTCTACTTCTCTCTTCTCCACTTCTTCTCCTGGCCCCTCCGGCCTCGTCATCTCCTTATCCATCCTCTCAGCCTCCGCCATCCAAGAGATGGTGTTGACGGCAGCCACATAGCACTGCCTCGCCACCTTAGCATCTCCTCGGATCCGGACCTGGACTCCTCCACTATGGAACTTCAGGCACTGGTGGTACGATGAGGGCACGGACCGAAAAGAACTAATGAGAGGGCGTCCGAAGATAGCATTGTAGCGGCTCGGAGCGTCAACGATGACGAACCGGCAGTTCCTTGGGACCCCTCCTAACGTCACTTGGAGACCCACGCCTCCCTCGACCTCCTTCCGCTCCCCTGAGAAACCAAACAGTGGTCCGTCGGAGGCCTGCACCCTCTTCTTCTCCACCTCCATCGCGTCGAAGGCCTTCTTGAAGATCACATTCACTGAGCTCCCGTTATCCACCAGGATCCGGGAGACCGTGAAATTTTCAATCGCCGTCTGGATCACCAGGGCATCGCAGAATGGATCTTCATAATCTGGCATGTCTTCCGAGGAGAAGGTGAGCTTCTCCGAGGGGGGGTGGGGTTTGGGAAGTCGACGCGACGTCCCTTCGAAACATCGCCTGGAAGCTCCTCTTGCGAGAGGCCTCTATCCCAACCCCACCATGAATCACCCCGATTCCCCCCTTGTTCCTATATCAGCCCGGTCTTCACACCTATCCTCTTCCCCTTCCGGGAACACCTCCTCAATCCTGATCGGCTGCTGCCATGGTTGCCCTCTTCCCCTCATCTCCAGGAACTCGGGGTAGGTGGCCGTTGCGTGACCCTCTTCCTGATGAAAGTCACAATAGGGCAACACCACCCTACCCCCTCTTCCCGCTCTTCCTCTTCCTCCTCTAGCTCCTCTAGCTCCTCTTCCTCGGCCTACCGCCATGGCTTGCTCCCGTGAAGGAGGAGGGGGTCGGGGGCCCTGCCTCCACCCCGGTTTGACTCCCCCCATCTCCCTTCCTTGGTATCCTCCTTCCTGACCTCTCGCAGGTCCCTCCTGATTCCTCCACCCCAACCTGTTGTGGGGCTCCTGAAACCTCCAATTCTGAGGTGGCCTCTCGAACCCTTGACCTCTGGGTTCCTCTCTCCTTCTTCCCTCTTGTTGCCTCACCTCATGCTCGCTCATCTTCGCCAACCTTTTGTAGAACTCCGGGTTGGCCGCCTCCCCTTCTATCTCCTCCGCCGCTCGCTCCATCTACTCCTCAAAGGAGACCGGAGCCCTCCTCTTCAGGTCCATCTTGAAGAACCCGTCTCTCAATCCCACAATGAATGCCATTTTGAGGGCGAACCCTGGCACCTCCTGCACAAGGTGTATCTCTTCCTGAAACCTATCCACGTAATGTGCCAGGGACTCCCCCTCCCTCTGCCTGATCTTGAAGAGAGCCTCCGCATCCTTCTTCCTCTTTTTTGACGTCGAGAATCGCAGCCAGAAGCCCCGACGCAGATCGTCGAACGCATAGATGGAACCTACGGGAAGCTCGTGGAACCAATCCCTTGCCTTCTCCTTCAGGGTGGTTGCGAAGAGCCGGCATTAGAATGCATCCGACATGGGGAGAATTGAGGTCATGTCCTCAAACCATTGCAGGTGCACGACTGGGTCCTCTTTTCCGGTGTAGTAGGACATCTCCGGCACCCGGAATCCCTCTGGCACTGGAGCCGAGAGGATCATCTCGCAAAAGGGGCTCCCTTCCCCTGCACGGCGAATGGTCCTCTCGCGCGGAGCCAACTCGCACACCTCAGCACTCGCCGGACTGCTAAACAGCTGCCGCCCCGGGAGATCTCGCGCACTTCCTTCTGCTGGCACCTCCTTTCCCGGCCGCTGCCCCGGAGCGTTCTCGCCGACCTGCTGGGGTGGAATGATGGGAACCGCTGGCGTCTCGCATTTGCCCCTTGCCGCGAGAACTGTCTGCAGGAATTCTCGCTTGAATTTCTCGAACATCTCCAGCCACTCCCCTGTCTCTGGTGGCTGCGAGTGGCCTGAGTCAGAACCATTCCCTCCATCTCCTGTCATCGAGCCTAGCTTGGGATTTTCCTTCACTGGCTACGGTCCACGCTCACCGCACCAAAAATGTTGAAACCTTCAATAGGCCTCTTGAGTTCGGACCCACTGGGGGTGCAGCCGATGCTTACTTCTCCCACACTAGACTCTCTTGACGGTGGATGTGAGAATAAGAAAAGGCCCAAGGCTGAAGCGAGGAGGTCCCGCCACACACCCGGAAGATCTTAGAGAGCTTCCCCTCCCAAACCAGAGCTCAACCGGGCACCTTGGAGGGCACTAGCAGCCGACCAAAAACTAGCCTGGAGGAGAGGATTCTCTAAAATTGGATCTCCTCCAAGGTGCCCTTAAGGGTCTATTTATAGTTTTTCCTAGGCTGGTCTGCAGATAACACGAATCCGCCTTTTAGTTTTACTAACCGCACCCCAAATTGGTCTGCTAATAGCGTAACTCCGCTGTTCCGAAGGGCTATTTGCAGCCCACAAGGGGTATTATGGTCATTTCTCCCTCAAAGCCTTTGGTGCGAGTGGTCCGTGAGGGCACCACTCGCCGATCTCCCGCTCAGCTGGGCGAGTGCCCATGCTACTGAGCGAGTGGTCCGTGAGGGCACCACTCGCCGATCTCCCGCTCAGCTAGGCGAGTGCCCATGCTACTGAGCGAGTGGTCCGTGAGGGCGCCACTCGCCGAACTTCTTCTCGCCTGCAGCGTACCCCCACTAATCTGGGGATCTCTCCACCTTCCTTAGCCTGGGCGAATGATCCGGCTGACCCAGGTCTCGCCAGTTGGCTTGAGGGACCCACTCGGCGAATACGGGTTGTACACAATCCCAGCTCTTTGCGAGCGGTTCCTATGCTCGGAAAGAACAGTCCAACCCTGTATTCGGTGAGTGCTTGCTGACTGGACCCATAAGACCCTGTGGGTCCCACCGTCATCCTATATATACCTCCTCATGTCAGACTTTTCTGGACCATTTTTATATCTCGGCCCGGAGTTTTCTCTCCCTGGACCTTCCGCCACTTCCAATGTCTTTCCACAAGCCTTCCACAAGACCCCTTTCGCAAGAAATGATCGAACGCCTGGCTGCGGCCCAGACTGCAACCGCCCCCAAAACTGCCAGATTTGCTCCCTGACTTAAATCCAAGCGAGACTCGAGCGCCCCATATATCTCGCGGCGAGCCAAAGCGATTCGGATGAATCGCCGAAAAGGCGAGACCGCCTCGGACTCTCCGACGAATACTCCTCCAGACCCCGTGACTCAGGTATGAAGATTCCTCCTGCCTTTCTTTTTAGTTTCTGCCTCCTTATTCGGCAATCGCTCCGACCATTCGAAGGGGATTTCGGTGCCTGAGGACGGCCACGGGGCCGTTTTGAATAGTGCCATGGTGCCACCTCTCGCGGACGAGGCACCTCCTCCAGACCTGGACCTTGCTCCTCCACCCCCTCCGGGCGAGACCATACTTCAATCCAGTAAGTTGTGAACCCTCTCGATTTTCCTTTCATGTTGCTTGTTACTGACCATTACCTTCTCGCAGCCCTCAACCCTGACGTCCCACTGCGGGACACCATTCCTCAAAGTTCCCCTGCCCAGCAGAACCCCTCTGTTATAGAGAATGAACCGAGGGTCTCCCCTGAGCGGGAACTGGGTCAGCACCTCCGTGCTGGTGACCGTACGAATGCTCCGGCTCCTCCTCCTCCGCTTTACCGCCCCGGGAAAGGGAAGGTTCTACCACCTTCCGCAGGCTTGTATGGGGTCCTCCCCCATTCGTCTCGCCCTTCAGGTCATAGGGAACCCGTCCCTGGTCAGTTTACTCTCCTGCCCCTATCGTACTCGCTTATTTTACCACAACTGACCTAGTTGTGATTTCGCAGGTTATCGGGAAGCCTCCCCCCTTGATTCCTACAACGAGGGGGAAGAGGTGATGCTCTCGCCTCTCCCCTCCCCTGGGGATCTCGCTGATTTCCTGGGCAACTCCTCAGATCACGCGACCCTGAAGGAGCGGATCACGGAGGTCTTGGGGAAGCTCATCCACATCCAGCGGAACGTCGCCGGCCAGGTGGATGATGTGCGGCTGAGAGTCGCGCGTGAGTTAAAGGACCTTCGGCGGGACTACTCGCGCCTTCTCGCGACGGTGGAGCGCCTGGGGGGTGAAGGAGGGGAGTTGTCTCCCGAAAGACACGCCGCGCGAGCCCGGGACCAACTCCAACTGGCTTCCCATGAGATCACCAATATGCTCGCGTACTACCGCCCGCGAATGCCCCTGGAAGCTGGGTCACGAAGGCGAGGTCGGTGGGTCTGGGAGGAGTTCTGATCTAGTCGACATTCACCCCTCCGGTTATTTCTTTCCTCGTTTTCTGTGTTGCGGATGCTGGACTTTATATTTGTCTGTAATAATTTTATACTCTACGCTTTGCGAATGCTCTATTTCTCGTTTTTTGTTTTTCTCGTAGCTTGCCAGGGTATTGCCGAATGATATGCTATTGCCGAACTTTTCTTAGCTCTTTCGCGTGGCCGTCGAGCGAATAGCCACAGGGCATTCGCCAGTAATGGGCGAGAGGGATCGGCCCGGATTTCGAGGGGTCGGGAAGACGCGATTGCCATCCGCATACCCGTTACCTCGAAAGCCCAAACGTCGTTTAGTCCTTCTATAAATAGGCCTTTCAACCACCGTATTAAATACCTTACCATCCGTTTCCCCTCTTTCCTCGCGCTTCTCCCTCCCCTGCTGCTCCCTTCTCCTTCTGCATTCACGAAATGGGTGGTGATGCGGAAGGTAGGGCCAGGTGCGCCAGCGCATTTGTCAACCATACTTTCGACTCCTGCGACCTCTCCGAAGAGGCTTACTTGACAGCTGTTGCGGATTACATTCCGCCGGGGTTCGAGGCGCGAAAGCCCAGGCCGGAAGAGCGCCTAAACTCCATCTCGCCCTGTGCTCTCGCGATCCCGCTAGAGCATTTTGAGGTGGGGTTTCGCCTTCCCATCTGGCCGGAACTCCGCCAGACCTTCAGGTACTACGGGGTCGTGCCCGGCCAGCTCAACCCCAACTCCATCGCCATGCTGGTCGGGTACGCGAGCTATCTGCGAGAAGAGGGGATCGAGTTCTCGCTGCCCGTCTTCCGCAAACTCTACACCTTCCGCTGCACCAACGGCATCTCCTTTTTCTCGGGTCTAAGCCCACTCAAGCACTACGGGCTCCCGAACAAAAACCACGACTGGGTTCGCCGCTTCATCTTCGTCAGCGGTATCCTGGGCAATACCCTTCTCGCCTCGGTGCATGAGGAGGAGTTAACCTTGTGCCCTCCGACCCTAGGGGGGCACGAGGCCAAACTCCACCAATATATTCTGGAGCACGGGATGGACCTCGTCTATCTCCGGCGAAACGTCAACTCGCTCCCGCTCATTCCGCAGGGTGAGGGGAAGTTTTCGAGACTTCCTTCATTCGTTTTGGCTTTGTGATTCTTACACCATTCGCTAAAACCATTCGCAATATTATGTAGGCGTGCGTAGCCTCCACCTTCATCCGCCGCGGCCTCCTGGGTTTTGCGTGCCTCTTGCGCAAGCTGCCGCGGATGCCTGCCGGGAGGGGCCTTCCTCCTCCAAGCCCAGCAGCCGAAAGAGAAAACCCGCGGCGACTCCTTCCTCTCCCCCCAGCAAGTCGTGATGCCATCCTTCCATCAAAGGGAAGGGGGTTATGGGCGAGACCTCTAGAGCGAAAGCTCCAACCCAAACCCTAGGGACGGAGGTCCCGGCCCAAACCCTGGGGACCGAAGTGCCGACCCCAACCTTGGGGTCGGGTGTGCCAGATGGGGCGGTGGTTCAGGCGAGATTGTCGCTGCCGCCGCCTCCGCTGCCCAGGGACCACCGCAACTTCCCGAACGGCGAGAGGTACGTGGATCCCTCAGGGCTCCCCTGGTCAAGTGGGACAGAAACACGAACAGGGTCTCGCTCTCTACCCTCCATCCAACCTGGATAGAGAGCGACGTCGCCAACGGCGAGGCGTACGCCATTGCGTATGCCCTCTATGGTCGTGAGGATGCCGAGTTCTTCGATGCCGAGAAGATGCAAGTTCTCGCCCACGAGGCCGCTCGAGCCATGTTGCGGGCCCTGGAGCTCTCGCACATGTCTTCTCGCAGGAGCATCAACTTGGCACGGAATCTGGCCGGGGTCGAGGAGGCCAGGGCTCTCATCTCTAGGGAGGCGACTGAGCTCAGAGTGAAGCTGGAAGCCGCGGAAGCGCTTCTCGCCCGCTGCCCGGTTGCAGAGGTATACTTTCTCTCACCCCTGCGGATGACCATTGTTGATTGCCGCACTTTTATCTCAGGTTTTATTTCATTTCTTCAGGATGCTACAAGCGCCGGGATGCTTCGCGCGCGGGTGGTCGACCTTGAAGAGGAAGTCCGCCTGGCCAGAGCCGAAGTCCAACGGTTGCGAGAAGCCGGCGCGTCGGCACTCAACCCGAGAAGTGGGGGGCACTTTTACCCCCATCACAAGTTAGAGAAACTGATGCAAGAGAATGCGCAAAGTGCCGTGAAGCATGCGCTGCAGGTGCTGCGGCGAGCTGGGTATCTGAAGGCAGAGGCCGAATGCCTTTCCGCTCGCCGAGTCATCCCCGAGCTCTACATTCGGATCCCCTTCCCGGAGGACGATAATGGCGAGCCGCGGGAAGACGCCCTCATCCCGGATTCGGGCGAAAGCGAAGGATCTTCAAACGAGAAATCTGCCGACCCCTGAGAAGGGCCATTTGTATTTTTTACTCTTTTTGCACTTACCATTTTGAATGTAATCATGAACGGGGCGAGTGCCCTTAAAAGATATATATATTGACTACAATTTTTGTGCTATCTCAATTTTTGTGCTATCTCAACTTTTCTCTCATTCGCCGCTATATCTCGCTGGGCTCATTAGGACGTTACTTCTTTCTCATTCGCCGTTATATCTCGCTAGGCTCATTAGGACGCTAGGTCGTAGTGCGACTGTCCTGGACACCCAGCGAATGCTCGAAGATGACTAAGGTGTGCTGCCCCTTTTCGACTTCCCGCTTCCTGCCCCACTCGTATCTCCTTACCATTCGCCCAGACTGGGGTTTCGCCTAGGTAATCAGGAAGAGAGGTGAGATTACTTTACTGGCGCGTGGTCCCTGCGAGTGCCCTCAAGATCCACCCTTGAGAACTTGTAACCTGCCACCGAGTGAGCCTTCGGACCAGCCAGCTAGATGAGAGCCTGGACAGCAGGTCTGCTCGGGGCCATTTCCTTCATCATCTTAGAACCTGCCACCGAGTGAGCCTTCGGACCTGCCAGCTAGATGAGAGCCTGGACAGCGGGTCTGCTCGGGGCCATTTTCTCAACACCTTGGAACTTGCCACCGAGTGAGCCTTCGGACCTGCCAGCTAGATGAGAGCCTGGACAGCGGGTCTGCTCAGGGCCATTTTCTCAACACCTTGGAACCTGCCACCGAGTGAGCCTTCAGACCTGCCAGCTAGATGAGAGCCTGCACAGCGGGTCTGCTCGGGGCCACTTTCTTCATCACCTCAGAACCTGCCACCGAGTGAGCCTTCGGACCTGCCAGCTAGATGAGAGCCTGGACACCGGGTCTGCTCGGGGCCATTTTCTCAACGCCTTGGAACCTGCCACCGAGTGAGCCTTCGGACCTGCCAGCTAGGTGAGAGCCTGGACAGCGGGTTTGCTCAGGGCCACTTTCTCAACACCTTGGAACCTGCCACCGAGTGAGCCTTCGGACCTGCCAGCTAGATGAGTGCCTGGACAGCGGGTCTGCTCGGGGCCATTTTCTCAACACCTTGGAACCTGCCACCGAGTGAGCCTTCGGACCTGACAGCTAGATGAGAGCCTGGACAGCGGGTCTACTCGGGGCCACTTTCTTCATCACCTCAGAACCTGCCACCGAGTGAGCCTTCGGACCTGCCAGCTAGATGAGAGCCTGGACAGCGGGTCTGCTTGGGGCCACTTCTGGAGCTTTCAGAGTCTTTCCTACAAGCTGCGACATCACTCTCATACACATAGTTTAAATAAAATATTCTTATTCAAAAACAATGTTACTACATACTGCTAGGGATAGAAGCGTTTAAGGTCGTCGCCACTCCAAGTGTGGCTGAGAGGTTGGCCCTCCACATTCTAAAGGCGGTACCCCCCAGACTTTAGTGCCTCTTCCACGACATAGGGGCCTTCCCAATTGGGGTTAAGTTTTCCCACCGCGGCGGACCTCCCAGCCACGTCGACCTTTTTGAGCACCAGATCTCCCTTCTCGAACTGCTTTATCCTGACGTGCTTGTCGAAGTACTTGGCCATCCGCCGCTTGACCTCTTCTTGGCGAATGGCTGCTAGGTCCCGAGCTTCTTCGATGAGGTCGAGGGAGAGCTGTAACTCCTCCTCATTCTCGGCTCTCCAATCTTCCTCTCCACTTGCGGCGGCCTTTACCCGTGGTGTCATAACCTCGAACTCTATGGGAATGATGGCCTCGCAGCCGTGAGAGAGCTTGAAAGGGGTCTCTCCTGTGGCGGTGTTGGGGGTAGTTCTTAGGGCCCACAGGACCGATGGAAGCTGTTCCACCCAATTGCCCTTCAGATTTTCCACCTTCTTCTTGAGCAGGTTCACGATGACCTTGTTTGCCGCCTCCACCTGCCCGTTGCTCCTGGGATGGTGAACGGATGCAAACCTGAGGTCTATCCCCAAATGCCCACAGAAGCTGATGAATTCCTCGCTTGCGAACTGCGGACCATTATCCGTGACTATGGCCTGTGGAAGCCCATGTCGACAAATGATCTCCCCCCATACGAAGTTGCGGATTACCTGGGAGGTGCCCTTAGCCAATGCCTTGACCTCCAACCACTTTGAGAAGTAGTCAATCATGACTAGGAGAAACCTCCTCTGCCCACTAGCCTGGGGGAAGGGTCCTACCAGGTCCATCCCCCATATGGCGAATGGCCAGGGCGCCGTGATACTCTTTAGCCTCTGAGCTGGCATGAGCTAAAGCGGGGCGAACATTTGGCACTTCTGGCACCTCTTGGCGAAGGCTGCCGCGTCTTTACTTAGGGTTGGCCAGAAGTACCCCTGCCTCATTATTCTTGCCTCCAACATCCTGCTCCCCGAGTGGCTGCCGCACTCGCCGGGGTGAAATTCTTCCAAGATCCTTGGGACCTCCTCCTCTGAAATGCATCGGGCCAGGAGGCCCGAGAGGGTCTTCCGATACAAGTCCCCATCATGGAGCACGTAGTAGGCGGACTTATATCGGAAGCGCCTCTGGTCCGGAACCTCCTCCGGAAGCTTTCCCGTTACAAGGAAGGTGACGAAGGGATCCTTAAAGGAGGGCCGCTGCTCTACTTCCATGAGTTCTCCCTCCTCGATCGAAGGGCGAAATTGGTCTGTCAGGGTCCCCCCGGCTCGAGGACCGGATTTGGCCAACCGATACGCCGGGGTGCTCTCCTCCCGAGGGACGTGCCAGATGGAGAAAGTTTTGACCGTTCCCACGAGACCTCTCACTTTGGCCAAGTACCTTATGAGCGCAGGTTCCCTCGTCTCGAACTCTCCCCTGATCTGAGAGGCTATTACCATCGAGTCGGTGAGGACCTCCACGTCATGGACTCTGAGCTCCTGGGCCAGCCGTAGACCGGCGATCACCGCCTCATACTCGGCCTGGTTGTTGGTGATTGGGAAGTGTATCACTAGCGTCTGCTCGATCTTCACTCCGTAGGGACTCTCGAGCACCACCCCTCCTCCAAGAGAATTCTTGCCCGAAGCCCCGTCCACCAGCAGCTTCCACGGAACGTGACGAGGGGCTCCATCTTCCTCCATCTCGGCCACATAATCTGCCATGAAATCAGCCACCACCTGCGCCTTCATGGATAATCGAGGGACGAAGGTAATGTTGAATTCACTTAGCTCTATCGACCACTTTGCGAGCCTTCCCGAGTGCTCCACTCCTTCGAAGATCTGGTGGAGAGGGTGGTCCGTCACTACTTGAATTGAATGGGCCTTGAAGTATGGCCTGAGATTCCTTGCTGCGACGACCAGAGCAAAGACCAACTTCTCCAAAATCGGGTACCTGAGCTCCGCCTGCCTCAGGACCCTACTCACGTAGTAGACGGGCAGCTGCTTCTTGCCTTCCTCCCGAACCAGGACGGAGCTTACGGCCTCTGCCCCGACGCGGAGATATAGATATAGATCCTCCCCCTCTTTGGGACCTTGGAGTAGCAGAGCCTTGGTGAGTTGGCTCTTCAAGGCCTGGAAGGCCTCTTCGCATTCTTTTGTCCACTCAAACTTCTGGTTACCTCGCAATGTTTTGAAGAAGGGGGAGCATTTCTCCCCGACTCGGGAGAGAAACCTGCTCAGCCCTGCGAGTCTTCCGGTCAAGCGCTGAACTTCCTTGGCATTCCGCGGCGACCCCAGCTCCATTATGGCCTTAACCTTGTCCGGGTTAGGTTCTACCCCCCAAGGGGTGAGAAGGTGCCCCAGGAATTTCCCCTTACTGGCCCCGAACACACACTTCAGGGGGTTCAAGCACATCTTGTACTTGCGTAGGGTGGCGAAGGTCTCCTCGAGGTCCTGGATGTGAGAGTTCACGCACTAGCTCTTCACCATAAGGTCATCCACGTAGACCTCCAGGTTCCTTCCCCTTTGCTCCCTAAATACCCGGTCCATCACCTTCTGGTAGGTTGCTCCTGCATTTTTCAGCCCAAAGGGCATCATCTTATAGCAGTAGCATCCCTCCCTGGTGATGAACGAGACGTCTTTGACGTCCGGGGGGTGCATCCTGATCTGGTGATAACCTGAAAAAGCATCCAAAAAACTCATCACAGAAAAACCGACGGCTGAGTCAACCAGCGCGTCGATCCGAGGCAGGGGATAACAATCCTTAGGGCAGGCCTTGTTTAATAATGAAAAATCCACACACATACGCCAGCGGCCATCGGCCTTTTTTACCATTACGACGTTGGAAACCCAGCCTGGGTACTGGATCTACGATACAAAACCTGCTTCGAGGAGCTTGGCCACCTCCCCGCGGATTGGTTCTTCGAGCTTGCTGGCGAAGGTCCTTCTCTTCTGCCGGATGGGGCGGGCTCCTGGATCGAGGTTGAGACGATGGCAAGCCACGTCCGCCTCGATGCCTGGCATATCAGCTGCGCTTCATGCGAAGACATCCACGTTCTTCTAGATGCACTCCAGCATCTTCACCCTGTCCTCCGGGCCGAGACCCCCGCTGATCCGCACCTCTTTCACTCTTCCCTCCTGGGTGATGACCTCCATCTCTACCACCTCTTCTGCCGCCTCGAGCCGGGTTGGCTCTTCCCATTGGCCCTTTGCTTCTCGCCCCTCCTCCCGGGCTTCTTCGTCTGTGGCTCCTTCCGCCTCCATCGGCTCGATCCCCTGCTCCTCCCGAGCGACTTCCATATTCTCCTCTCGGGCAACGCCCTCTTCCTCTACTCCTCTCTTCTCCACTTCTTCTCCTGGCCCCTCCGGCCTCGTCATCTCCTTATCCATCCTCTCAGCCTCCGCCATCCAAGAGATGGTGTTGACGGCAGTCACATAGCACTGCCTCGCCACCTTAGCATCTCCTCGGATCCGGACCTGGACTCCTCCACTATGGAACTTCAGGCACTGGTGGTACGATGTGGGCACGCACCAGAAAGCACTAATGAGAGGGCGTCCGAAGATAGCATTGTAGCTGCTCGGAGCGTCAACGATGACGAACCGGCAGTTCCTTGGGACCCCTCCTAACGTCACTTGGAGACCCACGCCTCCCTCGACCTCCTTCCGCTCCCCTGAGAAACCAAATAGTGGTCCGTCGGAGGCCTGCACCCTCTTCTTCTCCACCTCCATCGCGTCGAAGGCCTTCTTGAATATCACATTCACTAAGCTCCCGTTATCCACAAGGATCCGGGAGACCGTGAAATTTTCAATCGCCGTCTAGATCACCAGGGCGTCGCAGAATGGATCTTCATAATCTGACATGTCTTCCGAGGAGAAGGTGAGCTTCTCCGAGGGGGGTGGGGTTTGGGAAGTCGATGCGACGTCCCTTCGGAACATCGCCTGGAAGCTCCTCTTGCGAGAGGCCTCTATCCCAACCCCACCATGAATCACCCCGATTCCCCCCTTGTTCCTATATCAACCCGGTCTTCACAACTATCCTCTTCCCCTTCCGGGAACACCTCCTCAATCCTGATAGGCTGCTGTCGTGGTTGCCCTCTTCCCCTCATCTCCAGGAACTCGAGGCAGGTGGCCGTTGCGTGACCCTCTTCCTGATGAAAGTCACAATAGGGCAACACCACCCTACCCCCTCTTCCCGCTCTTCCTCTTCCTCTTCTAGCTCCTCTAGCTCCTCTTCCTCGGCCTACCGCCATGGCTTGCTCCCGCGGAGGAGGAGGGGGTCAGGGGCCCTGCCACCACCCCGGGTTGACTCCCCCCATCTCCCTTCCTTGGTATCCTCCTTCCTGACCTCTCGCAGGTCCCTCCTGATTCCTCCATCCCAACCTGTTGTGGGGCTCCTGAAACCTCCAATTCCGAGGTGGCCTATCGAACCCTTGACCTCTGGGTTCCTCTCTCCTTCTTCCCTCTTGTTGCCTCACCTCAGACTCTCTCATCTTCGCCAACCTTTTGTATAACTCCGGGTTGGCCGCCTCCCCTTCTATCTCCTCCGCCGCTCGCTCCATCAACTCCTCAAAGGAGACCGGAGCCCTCCTCTTCAGGTCCATCTTGAAGAACTCGTCTCTCAATCCCACAATGAACGCCATTTTGAGGGCGAACCCTGGCACCTCCTGCACAAGGTGTATCTCTTCCTGAAACCTGTCCACGTAATGTGCCAGGGACTCCCCCTCCCTCTGCCTGATCTTGAAGAGAGCCTCTGCATCCTTCTTCCTCTTTTTTGACGTTGAGAATCGCAGCCGGAAGCCCCGACGCAGATCGTCGAACGCGTAGATGGAACCTACGGGAAGCTGGTGGAACCAATCCCTTGCCTTCTCCTTCAGGGTGGCTGCGAAGAGCCGGCATTGGAATGCATCCGACATGGGGAGAATTGAGGTCATGTCCTCAAACCACTGCAGGTGCACGACCGGGTCCTCTTTTCCGGTGTAGTAGGACATCTCCGGCCCCCGGAATCCCTCTGGCACTGGAGCCGAGAGGATCATCTCGCAAAAGGGGCTCCCTTCCCCTGCCCGGCGAATGGTCCTCTCGCACGGAGCCAACTCGCACACCTCAGCACTCGCCGGACTGCTGAACAGCTGCCGCCCCGGGAGATCTCGCGCACTTCCTTCTGCTGGCACCTCCTTTCCCGGCCGTTGCCCCGGAGCATTCTAGCCGACCTGCTGGGGTGGAATGATGGGAACCGCTGGCGTCTCGCATTAACCCCTTGCCGTGAGAACTATCTGCAGGACTTCTCGCTTGAATTTCTCGAACATCTCCAGCCACTCCCCTGTCGCTGATGGCTGCGAGTGGCCTGAGTCAGAACCATTCCCTCCATCTCCTGTCATCGAGCCTAGCTTGGGATTTTCCTTCACTGGCTAAGGTCCACGCTCACCGCACCAAAAATGTTGAAACCTTCAACAGGCCTCTTGAGTTCGGACCCACTGGGGGTGCAGCCGATGCTTACTTCTCCCTCACTAGACTCTCTTGACGGTGGATGTGAGAATAAGAAAAGACCCAAGGCTGAAGCGAGGAGGTCCCGTCACACACTCGGAAGATCTTAGAGAGCTTCCCCTCCCAAACCAGAGCTCAACCGGGCACCTTGGAGGGCACTAGCAGCCGACCAAAAACTAGCCTGGAGGAGAGGATTCTCTAAAATCGGATCTCCTCCAAGGTGCCCTTAAGGGTCTATTTATAGTTTTTCCTAGGCTGGTCTGCAGATAACACGAATCCGCCTTTTAGTTTTACTAACCGCACCCCAAATTGGTCTGCTAATAGCCTAACTCCGCTGTTCCGAAGGGCTATTTGCAGCCCACAAGGGGCATTATGGTCATTTCCCCCTCAAAGCCTTTGGGGCGAGTGGTCCGTGAGGGCACCACTCGCCGATCTCCCGCTCAGCTGGGCGAGTGCCCATGCTACTGAGCGAGTGGTCCGTGAGGGCACCACTCGCCGATCTCCCGCTCAGCTGGGCGAGTGCCCATGCTACTGAGCGAGTGGTCCGTGAGGGCGCCACTCGCTGAACTTCTTCTCGCTTGCAGCGTACCCCAACTAATCCGGGGATCTCTCCACCTTCCTTAGCCTGGGCGAATGATCCGGCTGACCCAGGACTTGCCAGTTGGCTTGAGGGACTCACTTGGCGAATACGGGTTGTACAGTGCAGGACCCTCATGCAGTCATCACGGAACAAAACATCTTCATGCAGGTAGTCGACCCCAAAGAAACTTACTTTGCACATGCAGTCGACACGACATTTGCCAATCAAACAATACAGTCAAATTTTAGGAATAGGTCATTCGGACGACATGAAGCGTCAAGTTATGCAGTTCGTATATAGAATGCAAGTAGCAAACATTTAAATCATTCAAAGGTGATCAAGCGACTTGATAAAAGGGACTCGGACGAGTTTATGAAGCACACATCTATACGGTCGATGAAGGAGAATACAGTTGGCAAGGGACTATGCAGAGTAGATGCAGTCAACATGAACTTTAAAATCACCAGGTGCAATGATCGACAAAAATAGGCATTGAGACGGCGGTATGATCCGCTAACACTCGCAGTCCAAAATTCATCTTTTATAATTTATTATAAAGACTTCCAAAATTATTCAAAAACCATCCAGATAGGATTCACCAAAACCATACCAAGGGAACTCCTAAGTCCACCAGAACTGGACACTAGGCAAACCAGCCCAACACTGGAAACGAGAGCTACCGCCGGCGGTAGCTAGCTAGCGCCGGGCGGTATCGTCTCGACGCATTCCGTCTCGACGCATTCTTCCACTATTCGACGCATCACAACCTATCGACGCAACTCCTTGTCGACGCAACGTCCACCACTCGACGCAACTCCTTGTCGACGCAACGTCCACCACTCGACGCAACTCCTTGTCGACGCACGTCCACCACTCGACGCAACTCCTTCTCGACGCAACCCCCACCACTCGATGCAACTAAGGCTTCTCGACGCAACGGCTACCACCGCTCGTCGCAACTCCTTGTCGACGCACTTCCATTCCTTTTCTTTGCACTTCCATTATTTTCAGCATAAATCATACATTGATGGACTAGAAATTAATGACAATGCATTTTCACACACGAATCAGTTAATTATATATTATAACTGTAATTTCATCATCAACGAGAGACTCTATAATTGTTGCTGAACAATATTAATCATAGCTTTATCTTTCTTTTCTGGTTTATAGAAGGAATTAAGTCCTGATCACGAAGATTCTTGGAACGATGGGAATTAGTTCTCGGGATAAAAATTTATTAAGAGTGCAGCGATCTAATATGTTATTCGGAAAGAAATGACGAATATAAACACGAGAGCAAGGGATCCACCACTTGCCTTGGTTTCGCCGGAGACGTCTTCCGAAATGCACCACGTCGTAGATCGGGGCAAAAAAAGACGGGAGAAGTTGGAATCTACAAGAAATCGGGCGAAATAGGGGTTAGGGTCAAAAACCCTCACGAGAAAACGTCGAGGAAACGGGGAAAACTTACCTCTATAGCGAAGCTCTCGTCGAGAGCATTCCAGATCTACTCTCGATCGAAGATTTCGAGCTCTGGATCGCCGCCGGCGGCCACCGGAAGGATCGCGAACTAGACGTCTCGCGCTCGTCTTTTCTTTCTCTGGTTCAGTCGGGAGAAAATGAAGAGGGGGAGGGGGCGCTGCTAAGATTCTATAAATGTTATTATTTTTCTTTTTTGAATTCTTTTATAATGCTCATATTAATAATAATGTAATACTATAAATATTATGTTATTACGAAAGGCTAAATGCACACCGAATCAAACGAAATTTGCACCGTAGGCGAAAGGCGGCGCTACGAATCCAACGGCGAAGACCAAACCAAAATCCGACGTGTCATCGTCGAGGAACAAATTTTACAAAGTTTACGTTAAACGCAAACCACACTAAACTTCAAACGCTCGCAGAGACTCCAAAAATGATCGGATTGCGATGAAACTTGACGGGGATTTCTAAAATTAAACAACTTAATTTCCTATCATAAAATTTTCCAATTTCGGTATCTTTCAAAATTTTGTCGGGTTGACCAAACGGACACGAGAACGCACTAACAGCGATGCGTCGTTGACTCTGTACTAGCGTAACGCCCTTGCGTCATTATTACGACAATTAAAACAATTAAAATAATAGTCGAAAATAAGGGGCGTTACATCGTGCGCGAAGGAGTCCTCTGAACGTGCGCTGTCGCTCTGTCTGGGAAGGGAATTAACGCACGACCATTGGTCATGCGTCTGATCGTGCACGAAGGAATGCGCACGATCAGAGGCTTTCTAGGCCAAAAATTGCCCCGCACCATCCCGAACGTTCACGCGATCCCAGGACCTGCAGGAAAAATACATATGACCCCGATCCGTGCACACCACCGGATCCATAACACAGGCATACAGTAATATATAAGAAAAACATGCCACAAAGGGGGAAGGATTGCACAAAAGGCGCAGATACGACGTGATATCAATATAAGCATATGTGAACAGCAATTGAAGTGCAATGACACTAAAACAAACCCAGATGAGGCCGGAAATCACTGTATAAACCAGACTCATCACACCCCCAGACTTACCTGTTTGCGCGACCCGAGCAAACAAATCCGGCGGAGCGAGAAAAGACATAGCCGGGTTAGAAATTGCAAGGACGGAGTAATATGCGAAGTCTCATACACATGTGCATAAAAATCTAGTAAAAAGAATTTTTAGTTATGCAAAATAGTTTACATAATTCTAACAACGCAACTATATATTATTTCTACTCAAAAGTTGAATCATAGGGAATCACTCGGTCATGCGTAGGAAGAAAGTAGAAAGGCTGCTGAGGCGAACATTACTCAACACCGGAGTTCGGAACAACCTCCACTGAAATCCATCAGTGTCGATGACCATAAGCTCACCCGTTCGCAATCTCTCCACGGCATTCGTACGATTCAATGCGCAAATCAATAGGACTTTAGGTTATGATTTAGGCTTAGGCTACGGTGCGGTAAACAATGATAAATGCGGGGGCTGAGCACACATGACCCAAATGAGCTTGCAAAAGAAACACTATCCCAGCAATAATAAAAATGTGTACACCACTTATTCCCAAATATATCTCTTCATACATTTTTTTCTTCTCTTTTTTATACTTTCTTTTCTTTTCTCATTTTTTAAATTTCATAACTTTGCACAATTTAGATACAAAACAGCTATATCTTCAATAACGCATTTCCACCACAATCACAAATATACACCGCATCAACACCCAAATTTTTTAAATGCACAAATTGCTTGAGCTCAGAATTTGGTGTGCGATTAGGATAGTCATTTTGGCTTTGGTGAATTGAAGGTGGAGCTGAATCAACGGGATCGGGTAGGCACAAGGGGCTAGCAAGGATAAGATGTTAGGACCGGAATTCAAAGATCAAACTGGCCAACATGATGGCCTACGTCACGCTCACGCACTGAACTAACTCATACCCATGCTTCGAGAGTCGCTTGGGGCAAGTTCTTAGTCACCGAGAAAGATGATTCTTCCTCCCGACTCGAGCAATACGAGCCTAGCACCCCTCTACACACATCCCTACACTGCCGATTGATTCGCACCGAATTCACCGCTTTTGAGTAGAATAAACTAGAATTACGCTGACAGAATAAAATGTAAAACTAAAAGCATAAAGAAAAGTTTAATCTACACCAATTTCTATGCGAGACATGAATAAATGACTAGAGCACTACACGAGTCAACAAAGTACTTCGTCTCGCAATCCTAACCCAGCACCGTGATTTCCCATTCACACAACCGAGACGAGTTAGACTCGTCGCGCGCCGATAGTTAAGTGCGCTCACGTGGGTGTCGTGGTGTGCCATGAGATGAACAATGCTACAATATAACACAGATTGTAAATCCTAGTATGCTGCACTGTGCATGTGCACGTGGTAACGACAACTCTCACTCCCCCAGACTTACACTAAGCAAAAAGCATGTTTGATAGCGGCATAAGCTTAAGAGGGCTAGGATGAGAGATTACCACATGCTCAGAAATGAGCATACCAAAAGATATGGCATTTTGTTCAGAATGCGGTGATTCCACCGTGCTCCAATAGATGCGGACCTGCGATTAAAGAGATCCCAAGCACAACAAAAATATAGCAAAGAAGGTAACAAGAAAGAACAGAACCAAATGGTCCCCAATGGGTTGTCTCTCAAGAGCCCTTTTGTTTAACGTCCTTGAAGGTGGACCAAATACCTGTATTAGAGTTTGATAGCAATAGTCTTATAAAAAAAACTAAAGAGACAGTACGACGCAGCAAATAACTTTAAACAGAGAAGCACAGAAACATAACAGATGGCACACAGCACCGCCCTGAGATCCCGGCATGCATCAGCTATATACTGATTTTTGGTGGTTCTCCCCAGTCACGCGAGATGGGCAGGAGGTGAAAGCTTTAGGGCCCAAGGAAGATGTCTATCCCTTGCCCCTAACCTCCTCCTTCTCGCGCCGAAGGGCTGCAAAGCGCGCTGCATGCAGGATTCTTTCCCGCTTCAGTTTTTCCTCTGAAGGAGAGCGCCACCGAGCACCATGTGCGGGAGGGGTGATAGTGTTTATCGGATTGGGATCAGCCGGGGGCTTCATTTCTGCACCCTCAAAAGGCGGTAGATCGGCCCAATGAACCTGTTTAGATTGGTTACATTTCTTGTTTTGAATAAAAACATTGTTTGTAAGGCTCATCGCTCCGCCTTCTCCCATGTCTTCCCACTCCTTGGTCTTACTGCTTTTCCTCTCTATCTCCAACTCTTTATTTGTGAGCTGCTTTGCTTTTTCTTCCATCAGAGTGATACTGTTCTCCTCTCTAGGATTCTTCACGTCAAAGTTTGATTTTTCTTCATTGGACCTGCACTTACTTTTACTCACCGAGAGGTTAGGAAGATAAGATGATCCTGACAGGTTTGTCGCATTGGAAGGTAGGGTGACGCAACCCGTGGCGATGTGGAGGGTTGCGCCACTCTCCATTAGAAAAGGAACCCCCAGGATTGGCATGGAATCATTTTTCATGGGGCCTAGAATCTGAAAGTCAGTGACTACTGACGCGCTATTTCCACACCGCTAATTAGCGGGCACGAAATGCGGTACGACGGCAGTGCACCGGTCGTTGTCAAGTAATAAAAGTAGGGAGTAGCTCCCCGAATATCGTTCTCAAAGGACCGCAAGTTGGGGAATACGATTTGCTCGTCAGGATATTAATTATGGGGGCTTCTAAGTTTAACAAAACAAGCGGGGGTTTGGTTGATTTTATACAACGAGAAATGAGAAAACTAAACACTATGCGGGTCACAATCACCACGTCGCTTGGTGGATGGATTTAGTGCAGGCCGCTATGCCGTGCTTCGCTTAGCGGATGGCCGGTGAGCATATGGATGAGGTGAGTGAAAATGCGAGAGTTGAGGGTCGAAGGCACCTCTTCGCTATCGCTTCTAGCTTTTGCTAGAGCGAGTGCTAGAACGTGTGGGTGTAAGTGGAGCAGGAGCGGAGCGCATCACAACACAACATAACGTAAAGACAAGTTCATAAATAAACTTCCATTCATAGACAAATAGATGTTCATTTAGTTCATTACAACCATTAAGAGTACAAATCACAAAATGAGAAGGGGTAGAAGTAACCACGAGATGAGAGGCCTCGCCGCGGATCGTGGTCGGAATGGGGGGTCATCACGCCTCCTCCGAGCTCAGTCCTTGGTTGCTTCCGGGGTGTAGAGGCTGTCACTACCTCCAACCGCTGCCCATCTTCTTCTCAGAGCTGGGTTCACTTCTCCTTCACCCAATGGAGATGTCTTCCTCTTGGAATGCTGGCCGTAGATGGCGGAGAATGCTTTCGGAACCCTAGATGGACCTTAGGATCAATAGATGAAGCTTTCCCAAGGGGAGGAATGGAAGGAGGGACCTTGGAGAGGTGGAACGGAGGAGTCGCGCGCAGAAATCACGCCTCAAACTGTGCAGTTCTAGCTAATGGGCCTATGAAAAGAAAAATGAACAGGTAACTATTCCATCATCCGTTTCGGTAACGGGTACCGATACGGCGATAAAACAGTCACCCCTCTACCTGTATAATAATACCTGCAACGCACAGGTAGAGGAAACAGAATGTAAGAGGAGGAAGAGGAATAAGCCTCACTCATCCCACACAAAAAATCCTTGCCAAGCAAGGTGTCATCCACAGCAGGTCCGCAGGAGGAGAAGGCAATGAATGAGGCTTCCTCTATGGAGGGGGGATCAACCTCCTCACATGAGAGGATACACTCATCATTAACTTGAGCAGAATGCTCCAAGTCCTCCTGAAGTACCTGCGAAGACTCAACCTGCACAGGCTCAGATATAGCAGAAGGGGGGTCAAGAAATAAAAGAGAAGAAGAACATTAATAAAAATCAAGCGGGGGAGTGGTCCCGGACTTACTCCCAATAGGTTGGGAAAGTAAAATAATGTTTGCATTGTCATCAATGCTACAAGGTTCGGCGGGATCAACAAGGGCCATGCCTAGGATTTGGACTTCCTCCACCGGTGCTGAGGAAAGCTCCTCTTCACCTAGAAGGTTGTCCTCCTCCATAGGAGTAGGCACAATACATAGATTGCCAGCTTCATCTTGCGACACATCATCAACAATGTCGTCGGAGACGAGCGTAGTAGAATGCACAACAGGGGAAGGAATGGTGCTTGGATAAAAGTCAAGCACTGATTCCTCACAAAGAATCAAATCTACGCTAGGTGATGGATGCACAGGGGAGATAGGCTCGGCCATGTCAGAGCCTAGATCAGCCACGCATCTGGTGACTGTGTCCACATCATACCCTTCACAAGATGAAGGTGACACAGACACATGACCGGATGTTGAAGGTGTGCTGCCGGAAGTAGGACTCAGGACGATCCGGATATCCGGCTCATCATCCTCGTCCAATTGGCGAAGATACTCGGCACAGTCCTTCAGGGCGTGATCCATGCTTTGACAGAACAAGCACCGTTTTATATTACTCCTTGGTCCTTGAGGGGCCGGGGAGGAATATAAAAATGGTGTATGCGCCGAGGACGAGTGGCCATAAGACTTGGGCACAGGGCATGAAGAACCATAGGAAAATGGTGCTCCGTACACCGGGCCACGAGAATTATGCCCACCATCTTCCGTAGGGCATCTATCACTAGCGTGAGAAATATCTCCACATAAACGGCAACGAATATTAAATGCAGCCCACATTATATGGAGATAGCAAGATTCAAAATAAAGACACTATCGTGCAAACTGTTACACCTAACAGTAATTTACTAAACAACCTATTTAAAAATAGGAAAATGGAATAAAAAGAACTGAAATAATAAAAAAAACGACGCAATTTACAAATGGGAGGGCTTCTACCTCTCGTCTCCCTCTCCAGAAAACTCACACGTCTGTGCTCCCCGGCAACGACGCCAAAAACTTGATGGTGCAAATCTCACACACCGCTATAGGTGGTGGCTAGAATGCGGCACGAAACGGCAGTGTACCGATCGTTCAAGTAATATAAAACGAGGAGTAAATCCCCGAGTATCGATCTCGGAAGGAACACAGTAAGGTGGAGTTGACTATTGAGGAGGACTTGAGATTGAAGTCCTTAAGGTCAGATGGATTGCGGGAGGCTTGATTTGGATTGCGGAAAACAAAATAAAATAGCTACGACTACTCCTATGCAGGCCTTGAGCGCACTGCTTCGCCAGGCGGGATGGAAGACTACACGGTCCGCAATGCACCGAATCGCTAGGCGGATGGACGAGTAGGCTAGCGGATGGAGTGGAGAGAGCGGCAGAATGAAGGACGCAAGTACCTCTTCGCAAAGCACGCCACTAGCAATTGCTAGTGCGGCACTGAACACAAACAAGCCACACCACAAGGCACACCTCGAAATGATAAGCAAGAATACCCAAATCACATAGACATAATTAAGTATAAATGCTAATAGTCAAAACGCACTTCATCAAACATATAAGAAATCCAACTAAGCTATCACTACAAGGGGAGGTGAGTGTGCAAAATCGACCGACTCCGAAGTCTTGTTGAGGGTTCACGGAAGGAATCGTCGGGTTGTCAATCCGCGTCCATGCTCGGTCCACAACTGCGTCCGGGGTAGAGGAGGGCTGTCACTTCCACCCAATGACCCGTCTTCTTCGTGTCACGAACCGGTGGAATGATCACACAAGCTGCTCCGATCTTTAAGAAGAAGGCTAGGTTGATTCCCTTCTTGAAGCTCTTGGATGAAGGAGATGGCCGAGAGGAAGCTCCGGCGAAGATTTGGCATTGAAAGCTTGCCCGGAACTCCTCCCTAAGGTAGGCGGTGAAGAAAGAGGCGAAACCCTGCAGAACATGTGGAAAACGGCGGAGCTGGGCGGAGTCGGATGGTGGATCCCGACCTAAAATCGCGCATGTCTATTTATAGACGGAGCAGAATTAAACAACGCGTACGATCAGGCGCACGACCAATGGTCGTGCGCGAAGAAATTCCTCTGATCGTGCGCGAAGAACCTGTAGCATAGCCAGATCTGCACGAAATCGCACGGTAAGTGGCGCACGACCATTGGTCGTGCGCGAAGAAGTGCCTATGATCGTGCACATTCCTTTGCGCCGATCTCAATCTGGGACGGGAATTAACGCGCCTGGTCGTGCGCGAAGGAATGCGCACGATCAGTGACTTTTTCGGCCAAAAATTGCCCCGCACCATCCCGAGCGTGCACGCGATCCCAGGACCTGCAGGAAAAATACACTAGACCACAGAATTACATGAAATCACACCAAGATGGGGCATAAATATGCACTAAGCCATGAAATGGGCAACATGATCAAATAGAAGTGAATATAGGCCTAAAGTGAAGTGCAAATGCATGAAACCTAGCCCAGATGAGTCCGGAAATCACTATATAAACTGGACTCATCAACTACAGCCGTCCCATTAAGGTTTACTACGACCTCACGAATCTCGCCCTCAGTTTCGACAGTCACTCCATTAGCCAACACCAGCGACTTCCGGTCCTCAGAGTTCATTGTTAGGTGCAATCTCTCAACATCTTGCAGAGCAAGATTGTTGCGAGATGCCCCAGAGTCGCAAAGTGCGGAAACCTCAATATTATTGATAGTACATTCAACAATGCAAGGGCTCACTTGACCACCATCCGCGTCAGCAATTCTTTTACCTTGCTCCCGCAGGTTCTTTTCAGTATTGCTTGGAAGAGCACCTTGCGTACGCTCGGAGAGCACCTGGGCCAATTGGCCTAGCTGTGTCTCCAAGTTTCGCATTGAAGCAGTTTGATTGGCCATATTTGTTTGAGCCAGATCAACAAACTTTTCCATCATTTCTTCCAATGCGCTCTTCCTCTGCGGTGGTGCATTTTGAGCAAACCCCGGTTGTGGTGGCCTCAGTTGGCTACCAGAGGCTTGCGCATCAAATTGATGCAAGCCTCCTTGCCATCGTTGGCTAGGAACGTTTTGTTTCCATGAGAAATTCGGGTGACTCCTCACGGTCGGGTTATAAGCGTTGTTAAATGGTACTCCCCGATTTTGATCATTCATATAATTTACACTTTCATCAAAAGTTAATTCAGCAGGTTGCTCACCTGAGGGGCACTCATATGCATGATGCCCGGGGTTTCCACATCCTTGACACGAAATGGCCATTACTGGGGGAAGGAGGGAGGGCAGGCCTCTTAAGTAGCACGACGTTGTCATAAGGCGCCAATGCCACCTCGGCAGATGCGCCCGACGTGCTCACCTCAAAGAGTCCACGAGCATTCTTTGGAGCGTTTCTTCCAGCAGTCCAGAACGAACTATGAATGGCAGTGTCCTGGAGAATCCTCAGTGCGTCCTTGGGAGTATGGTTCATCAGGGTCCCGCCTGCAGCAGCATCAATCATGGCTCTATAATTGGGCTCGATTGCAAAATAGAAATTTTCCACTAAGCTCCAAGGTTGTAGCTCATGCTGAGGGCACTTCCGGAGGAGGTCCGCGAACCTATCCCATGCTTCCGCAAGGGTCTCCTGATCGTGTTGTCTGAAGGTTGCGATTTCTCTCCGCAAGTTTACAACCTTGTCCACCGGGTGGAATTTTGCCAAAAACTTTGTCTGCAGAGCGTCCCAGGTGGTAGCTGCGTCGGGTGGTATTGTGTGGATCCAAGCCTTCGCCTTGTCGCGGAGGGAGAATGGAAACAACCTGAGTTTCACCGTTTCATCAGCAATTCCTGCGTACCGAAATGTACCGCAAATCTCTGCAAATTCAGCTAGGTGAAGATGGGGGTCTTCACTGGTTAACCCGGAGAATTGGGCATTATTGCGGATCATATTCAGAATGGCCGGCTTTATCTCAAAATTGTTGTTAGTAATAGTCGGGACAAATCTGGGGTACACACTCCCCACAGTGGGCGTGGTGTAATCTCTCATTGTCCTCAGCCTCGGCCTAACCACTTCATTCTCGTCGGCCGCCTGACCAACGCCTGGTGCATCTCCCATCCTGGGATTGATCGGGTCCCCATTGACATCCATGGTGGCAGCAGCACGGAGACGCGCCCGTAGGGTACGCTCTATTTCAGGATCAAATGCTGCAAGTTCACCAGGATGTTGTCTATGCATGCGCACACTACACCAAAAAAAAGAAATATCAAAAACAAAAATACCCTTAAACTAATTTCCCAAGAGAGACAACTCATACACGCTTGCAGTCCCCGGCAACGGCTCCAAAAACTTGACGCGCTATTTCCACACCGCTAATTAGCGGGCATGAAATGCGGTACGACAGTAGTGCACCTGTCGTTGTCAAGCAATAAAAGTAGGGAGTAGCTCCCTGAATATCGTTCTCAAAGGACCGCAAGTTGGGTAGTACGATTTGCTTGTTAGGAGATTAATTATGAGGGTTTCTAAGTTAAACAAAAATAGGGGGATTTTGATTGGTTTTATAAAACAGGAATGAGAAAACTAAACAAACTATGCAGGTCGCAATCACCGCGTCGCTTGGTGGATGGATTTAGTGCAGGCCGCGATGCCGTGCTTCGCTTAGCGGATGGCCGGTGAGCAAATGGATGAGGTGAGTGCAAATGCGAGAGTTGAGGGTCGAAGGCACCTCTTCGCTATCGCTTCCAGCTTTTGCTAGAGCGAGTGCTATAACGTGTGTGTGTGTGTGTAAGTGGAGCGGGGGCGGAGCGCATCACAACACAACATCAAGTAAGAACAAGATCATAAACAAACTCCTATTCATAAACAAATAGAGGTTCACTTAGTTAATTACAACAATGGAGAGTACTTATCAAAAAAAGGAGAAGGGGTAGAAGGAACCACGAGATGAGAAGCCTCGCCGCGGATCTTGGTCGGAATGGGGGGTCGTCACGCCTCCTCCGAGCTCAGTCCTTGGTTGCTTCCGGGGCTTAGAGGCTGTCACTACCTCCAACCGTTGCCCGTCTTCTTCTCAGAGCTGGGTCACTTCTGCTTCGCCCAATGGAGATGTCCTCCTCATGGAATGCTGGCTTTAGATGGCGGAGAATGCTTTCGGGATCCTAGATGGACCTTAGGATCAATGGATGAAGCCTTCCCAAAGGCGGGGAATGGATGGGAGGAGCTTGGAGAGGTGAAACGGCGGACTGGCGCGGAGAAATCGTGCCCCAAAATAGTGCCGGATACCTAATTTCGCAGAGCAGCGGTTTAAATACGGAGCAGAATAAACACTGCGCACGGTCAGGGGTGCACGACCAATGGTCGTGCGCGAAGGAATGCCTGTGATCGTGCGCAGTCAACCTGTAGCAAAGAAAAAGATGGGAATTAACGCACGTTCAGGGGCGCACGAACAGTGTCGTGCGCGAAGGAGTCCTCTGATCGTGCGTCGTCGCTCTGTCTGGGAAGGGAATTAACGCACGACCACTGGTCGTGTGTCTGATCGTGCGCGAAGGAATGCACACGATCAGAGGCTTTCTAGGCCAAAAATTGCCCCGCACCATCCCGAACGTTCACGCGATCCCAGGACCTGCAGGAAAAATACATATGACCCTGATCCGTGCACACCACCGGATCCATAACACAGGCATACAGTAATATATAAGAAAAACATGCCACAAAGGGGGAAGGATTGCATAAAAGGCGTAGATACGCCGTGATATCAATATAAGCATATATGAACAGCAATTGAAGTGCAATGACACTAAAACAAACCCAGATGAGGCCGGAAATCACTGTATAAACCAGAATCATCACCAGTCCATGCCGAAGATTACATCGAACTCAACCAGGGGGAGTAACGATGCTTTCAGGTCATACTCCTGACTTCCAACTAGAACTTTCACGCAGCAACTCCTCTCTACAGGCATCGAATATCCATTCGGCAGTAGGACCTCCAGTCCATCTGCAGAAGCAATCGACGGCGCACCAATACGTTGGACGAAGTCTGACGATAAGAAGGAGTGCGAAGCTCCAGTATCTAAAAGCGCTCTCGCGGGAATGCCTAAAACATAAACAAAGCCTACGCCGCCAAACAAGGTTAGCATGAACACTAAAACAGGTATATAAAACAGTAAGGACTGTATCTTAAATTGTACCTGTCACGACGTCCTTGGCTTTGATAGCCTCCTGCTGACCAAGATTGTAGACCCTGGGCTGCGAGGGAGCCATACGGGAGGCAGTGGACTCATCTGCCTTCCCCTTCTCAGAATAAGGTGGCCCAGTCTTCTTCTCTGACCTTGGAAGCCCACTGCGGCAATCCCGAGAGAAATGGCCAGGCTTTCCACAAGTAAAACAAATAAGAGGGCCACGTCCAGACGACGCGCCCAAAGCAGAGGGAGCTGGCCCAGATAATCGAGCCTTCTTCCAGCGATTCAACCTCCGCAACTTCACCGCGCTCGGCGCCTTGCCCTCCGGCACTGCCTCGACTACAGCCACCTTGCCCTTCTCCCTGAGCATGTCCTGCTCAAGCGCTCGGGCTGAACCAACGAGGGTCGTGAAACCCTGCATCAACGGCCCTATCAGAAGGTACCGCAACTCACTACGCAATCCATCGTAGAACCTGTTCACCCTTCTCCCCTCGTCATCGAAAGAAGTACTAGCGTAATGCCCGAGGAGGGTGAACTCATACAGGTAGTCATCAACCAGTCTATCACCCTGCGTCAGAGCTAAGAACTGGTTCTCCATCGCGATCTGCTGCGACGGAGGCACATACCTTGCCAGGAAGATTCTCGAGAACTCTTCCAACGGCACATCAACCAGTCGCCTTCCCGCAAACTGGCGCCTCTCTACCTCATCCCACCACCGCCTGGCTTCCTTTTCCAACAAGAAGGTAGCGAAGGTCACTTTCTGCGCTTCATCTAACTATGTCACTGTCAGAATTCGCTCCACATGCGACAGCCAGTCCTCGGCCTCAGCTGGGGATTCAACCCCGGTAAACGGAGGAGATCGAAATCCCAGGAAGTGCTTCAGTTGTTGCTCAGCAGCACGCCTCACGGGGACCTGCTCCACTCTTAGTGGCTCTGGGTCCACTTCCTGCACCGGCGGTTGACCTTGCCTTCCAGGCTGGCCATTCAACGCAGCTAGAACGGCTTCTGTAACTACCCGAACCATCTCAGCAGACTGAGGTGTAGGAGCCTCAGCAGACCCGCTGCTCTCGTTCACATCACGGGGATGCAACGGTCCCGCTTCACTTCGAGTGCCCTACACAAGTGCATCACACAGTTAGGCGACAGCACAGTCGCAACTAACAACAAAAGGAACACTCAGGTTCCAAAATCATGCAATAATTGATGGTTTGTTGTTACATTTTATTCCTAAGTGGACATTTTTGGCTTTATTTTACGTCTCGATGGTAGCGCACACACGTGCTCACCACCCCTTAAAAGAATTCGTCCACAAATTCCTTAGAAGGACACGGAACCTTAGAAGCTGATACCAATTTGTAACACCCCCGTCCGTTCGGGAGCATATGACAGGAGGTCCGGCCGGGGCCCCACGCCATATACTACAAAACAAACGGGAACGTCACTTAATTGAAATATCGAACGACACTATACAACGATGCCTAACTCAGAGCATTCTATGCAGAAGCTGAAAAGAGACAAGACAAACCCCAAAACCCGTACCCGGGTATGTCCACTTTTACTAAAAATAGGAATAAATGTTTTACAACACAAAATTTAGGCACGACGGCCTTACAATTCACCAACATCAGCGCGCAGGCCGGCCATACATGAAAAGCAAAAGGAACATCAAAAAAAGCCTTCAAGGGCCGCAGCAGCACAAGGGCTTCAGCCCGCTATGAGCCCGCTATGTTCCCGCTCGGTCCAGCACCTGTACAACAAGCCCACCAAAAACGGTGGCAAAACAGGGCAACGGTCAGCTAAAGCTGACCAAATTATAACGACCCCACCCCTTCGAGGGGGTGGCAGTACTAATCATCCCTGCAAAACAACCTCAGTTGTTGGATCGGTCGGCGCCCTTAGAGGGGGGGGGGGGGGGGTAAATAAGGGTTTTCAAAAACTTTAGATTTTATTTAGAAAAACTTTGGAATATTGCAATATTAAAACAAGAAGACAAGTAAAACAAAAAGAGAGACAAGCTTTATTGATATTAAATAAGTTTTACAAAACTTGATCTCAATGTCGCTAGAGATCGGAGGCGAATAATAAAAGCCCTTTTCGTTTTCTATCCCGACTTGCTTCCCCGCGAACCGGTGGCCCTAGCCTCCTCCTTCCCGGATTCGGCCTCAAACCGCTCTAGCCAATCCTTCCCCGGATGTGGCCTCGAGCACCCCCTAGACCTAACCTAGATCTAGTCGCCAAAACGAGGCGATTTTCAGCCCTAAGTCCTACCCCAGACCTAGTCGCCAACACGAGGCAATTTCACAACCGTTTACAAAGAAAGATAAATAAAATAATAAAAACTTCCCTTAAGATGAACTTCTGAATATGGAGGCGAAGATCCACTGTAGAATCAGCGTTTGTCGAAGCGGACTTCGTTTGGCTTCGCCGTGATGGAATCCTCCATCAAAAGTTGGCAGAGCTTCGCCGGGACCTCAAATTTTGGCCAAGATATGCCTCTGGAATTCTAGTACTCTCTCTCTCTGAGGTGTATGCAATTGGTGTACGAAAACAGGAGGAGAGGGGGTCCTTTTATAGCCAAAGCGCTACCGCCGGCGCTAGCCCGGATTAGGAAACGTTTTGCGCGGCAGGATCTTCAATCTGCGGCAACATATTGCTCCATGCTTCTTGTGCGCCATGCTACCGCCAGTGCTAGTAGCTAACGCTGGGCGCTAGCTCCTTCTAAAAATGATGCCGGAATCGCGCAGATCAACGCTAGCGCCGGGCGCTATCGCTACCGCCGGCGCTAGTGAGCCTCTTCGAATTTTGTCCTCAATTTTGGGGGCAGACATCATGTGTACTCCTTGAGTCATGTGGACCTAGTAAACCTGCACATTTGAACACACAAGATCAAATACACATAGGATTTGTTATTCTCAAACCTAGGAGATGCGGAAGACCGTGTTCCAACAAACTCCCCCTTTTGATAATAACAAATCCATTAATGATAAATCAAAGCATTAATAAATAAGCATGATGAGACTATACTTGTGTGTGTGTGAGAGTGATGACTTTAGGATGATTATTGATTTTAGCATTTAGAATTGCTCCCCCTAAATATATGCTCCCCCTATGTGAATGCTCCCCTAATATGTATGCTATCAACTTAATCAATCATGTTGGGTTTGCATTTTGATAGCGGATTATATATTTATCATGTTAGTTCTCCCCCTTTTGCATTTTATCATGTTTGTTCTCCCCCTTTGTTATTAGCAAAAGTGGGTAGGGATACAAAGCACTAAAAATGTGTAAATAAAAGAGAAGGCATGATCGAGCTTTTTAGGTAAATGATAAGGAGGTTTAGAATTGTTTTTCATTGAAATAGATCAGAGTTATTACAAAATTTCAGAGTGTTTAGCATAAGAGATTTTTATGTTTGAAGTAACCAATAAAAAGTGTTCCAAGGAAATCTATCACTTAATGAAAGATAGGAATTTTTAACAATAAGTGATGATGCAAATAATACAAGATATGAAGTAAGCATGAAAGCGCAAGGTAAAAAACACTTATATGGTTAAGATGCGGAAGACTTATAGCAAATAGTAATGATAATCCAAAAAATATGAGGTAAAGATCACAAAAAAAATGATGTTTTTGGAAATCATTTTGCAGTTTTAAATTTTAGAATAACCAAGCAAGAAGTAATGTTTATCAAAAAAGAGATGACCACAATGTTACTTTAATTCTTAATTTCAAAAACATAAAAAAACATTGTAGAACACATGCTAGGTTATCTAGTGCATTTCATAAAGAAAAAGTAATATAGAATTAGCATTAGGATCCAATACTCATGAGAAGAAGTGTTATGGAAAATAATGATGTGCACATAAGTGTAAATTTGAGGAGAGTAAACAAATGTTTTAATCAAAAATACAAGTAATATGTAAAGTAAGAAGCATAATAAAACACAAATAAGATTACTTCCACACACTTTAATGCACAAAAAAAATGTACAATTACCAAGGTGCTTCGCACACACAATGCTTATCAAGACTTATCAGGGTGCAAAGTAGTGCTTGGGGGATCACATATTTTATTTTGAATTTTGAGACTTGTGATCCGGTGTACTTAAGAAAAAGTGGGTTTTCTTATTTTTAAAAGAAAGAGTTGATTTGCACAAGACACTTTATTATTCTTTCCAAGGTGCTCAACCTCACAATGCTCATTAAGACTTATCAGGAGGTTCAAGTAGTGCTTGGTGGAGTTATCTTTGTCATTTATTTTATAATTTTGTTTTGTACAAAGTTCTTCGAATACACTTGTTTTGCAAATCAATAGATTTTATGAGAAAAAAATTTAACCACTTTTCTTAATTTTTAAGAGTGCAAAAGAAGGAGTGTAGGTAAGATACTTGTGCAATTTTAATTTATTTGTACTAATACAAAACATACACAAGCATTCTAAGATTAAATGCATATGTAGACAATGCCAAAAAAAGGGTGAGTGAATAAATATCATTATCAAACATAAAGCATTTCTCATACTTAGAGGCATGCTAAGCTTGATCCTACACAACTTTTAAACTATAATTGATGCACATTTGAATAGATATATCAAAGCATGAAGAAGGACAATGTCCAAAGTAGTTTGAAGAGAAAAAAATTATAACATTGTAGAATTTCTAATTAGTAGATTAAATCATGCTTGATTTTACAAGAAAAAATCATAGTTTTTTTTGATAGTTTTGAAGTTTTATATTTTTGTATTTGATTTTAGCAAATAAAAGCAGATTTTTGTAATTTTTGCTTTTGTAATTTTTTTTTATTTTTGTAAAAAGATGAACTTTAAACAAAGGAAACAACAAAAGCAAACAAAGGAAAACCATATTTTTTGTAATTTGTTTTGTTTTTCTAGTTTTGTATTTGATTTTTGCAGAAAAAATGACACACAAAAACAAAATGAAAAACATTGTTTTTTGTAATTTGGTTTTCTATTTTTGTATTTGATTTTTCAAAAAGAAAAGAAAAACAGATGTGAAAAAGCCAAATAGGACATATAGATCAAAATATTTATAGGAATTTTTAGAAATTTTAAAAACACAGAAATTCGAAACTCAACGCTAGCGCCGGCGCTAGCGCTAGCGCGGGAAACAGTAAGTGATTTCTTAGGGTTTTGAAAATTTTGAAACTTGAATTTGATTAGGTGTCCCATTAGCAGTTTCATGCTGAATTTGCAGAATTTTTGGAAATGTTTTTGATGGTTAAAAATGAAGAAAATTGCATTAGTAAGTATGTTTTAACTTGAAAGATCTAGGACACCAAATTCAAGTCGTAATAATTGAAATCTTGCATCGGGAAGGGGGTTAGTAAATATGTCAGCAAGTTGAGAGTCCGTCCCAATGAAGCTTACTTTTACATTCTCTTTCTTAATGTGATCCCTAATGAAATGATGACGAACGTCGATGTGTTTGGATCTAGAATGGTGTACGGGATTATATGTGAGGTCTATTGCACTTTTGTTGTCACATTTAATATCTATGTTTTTTAGATGAAATTCAAAGTCCTCTAGTGTTTGGCTCATCCATAACGCTTGTGCACAACAACTACCAAGTGCAATATATTCGGCCTCCGTGGTGGAGAGTGCAACCGAAGATTGTTTTCTACTAGACCTAGCAACTAAAGAGGGTCCTAAAAAGTGACACGTACCGCTAGTACTTTTTCTATCTAGTGAGCACCCAGCGTAGTCCGAATCGGAATATCCGTGGAGTGTGAAAGAGTCATTATGTGGGTACCATAATCCTAGTTTAGATGACCCTATCAGATAACGAAAAATACGTTTTACCGCTTTTAAATGAGATTCTTTTGGATCGGCTTGAAAGCGAGCACATAAACATACGGCAAACATTATATCTGGTCTAGATGCACTTAAATAAAGAAGAGAACCTATCATTCCTCTATATAGCATTTGATCAATTGAAATTCCAGATTCATCTTTTCCTAGTTTTAAAGAAGCACTCATAGGAGTAGAAGCTTGTTTAAGATTTTCAAATCCAAATTGTTTAAGCATATCGTGAACATATTTTGATTGACACAGAAAAATACCATCAGTTCTTTGTGAAATTTGAAAACCAAGAAAGTATGATAGTTCTCCTACAAGACTCATTTCAAATTCATTTTTCATTATTAAGACTACTTCATTACACAACTCTTCATTAGTGGCTCCAAAAATGATGTCATCAACATATATTTGTAGAATAATTAATTCGTTATTTTTATGCTTAATAAAGAGTGTGTTGTCTGCACTTCCCATAACATAACCGTGCTCTAACAAAAATGATGTAAGACGATCATACCAGGCACGGGGCGCTTGTTTTAAACCATAAAGCGCTTTTTCTAATTTGTAAACATGATTTGGAAATCTTTCATTTATGAAGCCGGGGGGTTGTTCTACATAAACTTCTTCTTTAATGAACCCGTTTAAAAAAGCACTTTTAACATCCATTTGAAATAATTTTATTCTTTTAAAACTCGCAAATGCCAAAAATATTCGTATAGATTCTAAGCGAGCTACGGGTGCAAAAGTTTCTTCAAAATCTATCCCCTCGATTTGTTAATAGCCTTGAGCAACTAAGCGTGCTTTATTTCTTACAATCCTAGATTCACCATCTAGCTTATTTTTAAAAATCCATTTTACGCCAATAATTGGATGATTAGATGGCCTTTCTACTAAATTCCAAACTTTATTTCTTTCAAATTGTCCTAACTCTTCACTCATTGCCAAAAACCAAAATTCATCATTTAAAGCGGTGGAAACGTTTTTAGGTTCAATTTCAGACACAAAGCAAATATTTGAAAATGTTTCATGAAGAGAGGACCGAGTTCTTACCCCAGTAGAAGGTTCCCCAATGACTAGTTCCTTTGGATGATTTTTGGAGAAGGTTAGAATGCTTGGAGGTACATATTCATCTTCTTTTGACTTCTCCTCCTCTTCTTTGGACGGTTCTTCTTCGTCGTGCTCCAAGGATGGCAAAGGTTCATCATCGGTACCTGTAGGGAGCTTTTCTGCACATGGAACAAACTCATCAAATCTGACATTAATTGACTTTTCAACCTTGCTTGATCTTTTATTAAATATTCTATATGCTTTACTAGTTGAAGAATAACCAAGAAATATTCCTTCATCGCATTTTTCGTCAAATTTTCCTAAAGAATCTTTTGTATTAAGAATGAAGCATTTACATCCAAATACTCTAAAATACAATACGTTAGGTTTCTTTTGATAGTAGAGTTCATATGGTGTGAGAGTTAATGATGGGCGAAGCATAACTCTATTCATTACATAGCATGCAGTGCTTACAGCTTCTGCCCAAAAATACTTAGGTAATTTATATTCAGATAGCATTGTGCGTGCAAGTTCTTATATTGTCCTATTTTTCCATTCTACAACACCGTTTTGTTGAGGTGTGCATGGAGCAGAGAACTCATGCTTAATACCTCACATGTCACAAAAAGATTTAAAATTTTTATTTTCAAATTCACCTCCATGATCTGAGCGAATGCATTTTATTTTTAAATCTAATTCATTTTGTATGCGAGTACATAATTTTGAAAATTCGCAAAACGCATCAGATTTGGAGGAGAGAAATAAAGTCCAACAATATCTAGAATAGTCATCTATGAGAACATAAGTGTATAATCTACCACCAAGACTCGCAGTGTTAACGGGACCAAAAAGATCCATATGAATTAATTGCATAGGTTTTGATGTAGAAATTTTGTTTTTGCTTTTAAAAGATGACTTAGTAAATTTGCCTTTTTGGCATGGAGAGCATAATGAAGATAAATTTCCATTTAACTTAGGCAATCCTCTAATCAATTCTCTTTTTGCTAGTTTTAAGATGAGCTTTGTACTAGCGTGGCCTAAGCGTCTATGCCATAATTCTAAATCATCATTTTTCGTTATAAAACATTTTATAGAAGATTTAGAAAGATCATGAAATGAAACTATGTAGACATTATGAATTCTAGGTGCAGTTAATAACACATCTTTTGTTTTAGGATTAACAATCTTGCAAAGGTTAGTGGAAGATTCAAAAAGTACGTTTAAACCTTTATCACACAGTTGACTTATAGATATTAGGTTATGTTTTAATCCTTTCACATAAAGCACATTTGATATAAGAAAAGATGTGTTACCCACTGTCCCAACTCCCATGATTCTTCCTTTACCGTTATCGCCAAACGTTACTATTCCTCCTTTCTTCTTTTCTAGGCTAAGGAATTTTACTTTATTGCCTGTTATGTGTTTGGAGCATCCTGAGTCCAAATACCACACGTCTTCTGTTTCCTTAGCCTTCCTGCAAATCTAGAAAGAGGATGAAAGTAAAGACCCAGATACCCAAGAGGTACCACCCATAGAGTAAGTGGATTTCTTAGGTACCCAGATTTGTTTTAATGATCGTTGATTTATTATATTCCTGCAAGAGCCAGACGTGTGTCCAAATTTAAGACAATTAGCACACGAAATAAAGGGGGTTGAGACCCTTTTCTGAGTTTCTATGTTGCCCTTGCTGGATGATGTTTGTACATAAGAAAAACTAGAAGAATTTTTAACTTTAGAGCTACCGCCGATGTTAGTAGCTAGCGCCGGGCGGTAGTGTTCACTTTTATATCCGAGTCCGATTTTTCCAGACCCAAAGCATTGATTACCCAGAAGCATATCCAGGGATTTTTGACCAATCCCGAATTTGGTTATGGCTAAATTGAGATTTTGATTTTGTTTTTTAAGAGATGTATTTTCTTGAACAATCATAACACATTTGTTTTCAAATCCTTTTTTGTTCTTTTCAATTTGTAATATAGATGTTTTCAATTTTCTCTCTAAGTCCCCTTTTTCTTTTGCAATGATTTTGTTTTGTGAAAGAGCATTAGAGAGAGAAACTTCGAGTTCTTTTATCATAAATAAAGAGTGCTCACATTCTTGACATGAAACTTTTCTTTTTTCAAGAGAGACTAATTTTTTTGTGAGCTTACGATTTTCTTTTATAATAGATTCATTTTCATGATTTAACAAAACAAATTTATCATAAAGTTCTTCAAAGGTAGGAGGAGATACCTCAGTGTCGCTAAGAACACTAGTGTCGTCATCGTCGCTTTTGGCCATTAAGCACAAGTTTGCTTCCTCCTCGCTATTTGACTCAGATCTGTTTGACTCTTCAGAGGAAGAGTCATCCCAAGTAGCGGCCTTCAACACTTTCTTCTTTTCTTTTGCTTTCTTTTGTTCTTTCCGTTCCTTTTGGTATTTTGGGCACTGGCTCCGAATGTGCCCGGTTTTTCTGCAGTGATAGCATTCTAGAGGCGGCCTTTCTTCTTCGTCATCGCTTCCTTTTTCTTTCTTCGATGAAGAGGAGGATCCCTTTCGTCGAGTATCCTTTTGGAAGAATTTTTGGAATGTGTTTCTTCTCTCTGGATTTCTGATGAACTTCTTGAAATTCTTCACCAGGAGTCCTTCTTCATCATCATCGTCCTCTTCGATGCACTCCTTCTTTGATGTCAGCGCCAACGCCTTTTTCTTCGGCTCCTTGTTGTATTCGTCATATTGAATTTGTAGTTCTACCTCATGGGTTTTGAGATTCCCAATGAGATTCTCGATCTGGAGCGTTCTTAAGTTGTGCGACTGTGAGATGGCTGTCACCTTTGGATTGAACCTTGGAGGTAAGGAACGAAGAATTTTCCTCATCAAGTCCCCGTCTGAGTAGGTCTTTCGAAGTGCCTTTGAAGCGTTGATGATCTTGGTGAAGCGGATGTACATCGAGTTAATGTCCTCTTCGGTATCCATCCTGAATTTTTCATATTCAGATTCCAGTTGGAATAGCTTTGCATCTTTCACCTGCGATGTACCTTCATGAGTAACTTCCAATTGATTCCAAATATCATAAGCAGTTGTGCATGCAGAAATTATATTAAACTCAGTCCTATTTAAAGCGCAATATAAAGCGTTCATTGCTTTAGCATTATTTTTACACCTTAGTTTATCGTTATCGTCCCATTTATCCTTAGGTTTTGCTAATGTCGCCTCTCCCACTACAGTTGTAGGAGGAGAGTACCGAACTTCTACCATGTTCCATACTAATACATCCATAGTCCTAAGAAAACACATCATTCGATTTTTCCAGTAGTTAAAATCAGACCCAGTAAAGAGAGGTGGTCGACTAAACCCTTGACCCTCAGGAAAAGCGAGATCATGAGACGCCATTGTTCCCGGTTGTTAAGCCGATTGGAACAAAACCCCTCTGATACCACTTGTTGGATCGGTCGGCGCCCTTGGAGGGGGGGGGGGGGGGTGAATAAGGGTTTTCAAAAACTTTAGATTTTATTTAGAAAAACTTTGGAATATTGCAATATTAAAACAAGAAGACAAGTAAAACAAAAAGAGAGACAAGCTTTATTGATATTAAATAAGTTTTACAAAATGTGATCTCAATGTCGCTAGAGATCGGAGGCGAATAATAAAAGCCCTTTTCGTTTTCTATCCCGACTCGCTTCCCCGCGAACCGGTGGCCCTAGCCTCCTCCTTCCCGGATTCGGCCTCAAGCCGCTCTAGCCAATCCTTCCCCGGATGTGTCCTCGAGCACCCCCTAGACCTAACCTAGATCTAGTCGCCAACACGAGGCGATTTTCAGCCCTAAGTCCTACCCCAGACCTAGTCTCCAACACGAGGCGATTTCACTACCGTTTACAAAGAAAGATAAATAAAATAATAAAAACTTCCCTTAAGATGAACTTCTGAATATGGAGGCGAAGATCCGCTGTAGAATCAGCGTTTGTCGAAGCGGACTTCGTTTGGCTTCGGCGTGATGGAATCCTCCATCAGAAGTTGGTAGAGCTTCGCCGGGACCTCAAATTTCTGCCAAGATAGGCCTCTGGAATTCTAGTACTCTCTCTCTGAGGTGTATGCAATTGGTGTACGAAAACAGGAGGAGAGGGGGTCCTTTTATAGCCCAAGCGCTACCGCCGGCGCTAGCCCGGATTAGGAAACATTTTGCGCGGCAGGATCTTCAATCTGCGGCAACATATTGCTCCATGCCTCTTGTGCGTCATGCTACCGCCAGCGCTAGTAGCTAACGCCGGGCGCTAGCTCCTTCTAAAAACGATGCCGGAATCGCGCAGATCAACGCTAGCGCCGGGCGCTATCGCTACCGCCGGCGCTAGTGAGCCTCTTCGAATTTTGTCCTCAATTTTGGGGGTAGACATCATGTGTACTCCTTGAGTCATGTGGACCTAGTAAACCTGCACACTTGAACACACAAGATCAAATACACATAGGATTTGTTATTCTCAAACCTAGGAGATGCGGAAGACCGTGTTCCAACATCAGTAGCATATATATATATATATATAAGAGTGCGACTAGCAAAGCCCACAACAGTTCATACATATGCAACAATCACAAACGTGAGAATGGCCTCCACGTCTCGTGCTCTTAGGCACTCTTTGGTGTACTCCGCCTTCCACCTCCATCCAATCTTGATGGCTTCTGCCCTTCGAGGCTAAAGTCGGTGACCCGAATACCAGGGTACCCCGTACTTTAATTGTGAACTTCCCATAGTCCGAAGACTCTTCCTTATTGCTTCCCGACATGTTGAGCGAGGCTTACTAATCAGGCGCACAATGGTTCGGGTGCGGGTTCGCCAAATGCCCGTTGTTCACACACTCGTTGTACAACACGAAATGCGGGTATGGCGTCCCCTCAGCCCAGGTATTCTCAACTAGCCAGGCCCTGAGGCGACTAGGTTCCCTCAACTGGACCCCTCACAGGGAAGGCGTACGCGCCTCGGGTCCACCCAGCAGGACATTACAAAACACAGGCACGCAGGTCGCAAGTCCCACAACAAGCTTGGCACAGCAAACATCACTAGAACCAAGTCTGGGAGCTGTCGCCTGGCGATATCCAATATCGCCAGCGACAGTAAACATAACTACAAATTGGCTTCTAGCTGTGGGTGCTTCCCGGGGCACACCCCCAGGCATTGTTGCACATGCAGTAGCACTCCCACTGCCTCAGAACGCACAAGATCACCAGAACCAAGTCTGGGAGCTGTCGCCTAGCGATAGTCAATATCGCCAGCGATAGTGAACAGAACTCCTTTTCTGCTTCTAACTTCGGGTGCTTCCCGAGGAACACCCCTAGGCATTGCTGCGCATGCAGTAGCACTCTCTAGTCCTACGAAGCAGGATATCAACACGGAGTTTTCCCTTGGCACGCACAATATCAAAAAGCATCACCAATCCGGATGCACTGTCTCGGATGGGCTTCACACAGCGCGCCCACGTCCATTTCACGCATGGACTCTACATGTATGCAAGATTTGACGGGGATAACACAAATCGACCCGTCGGAGGCCACGACCTCACCCTTTTGGGTAGGGGCCTCAACGATGCACAGAACGGACTAGAATGTGTCCAAATGAGGGTAAAGAGAATCGTTACCCTTAGACACCGCTTCGAAGTCATAACTTGATTTTTGGCACGGATGGAAAGGAGCGTATATCCCTCCTCTACGCGTAGCCACCAACGATGAGGGATTCTGATGCATGTAGCTCCACCAAAGATGAGCTCTAGGGTTGGAAAACCCTATTCATATCCTTCTCCAAGCTCTCTCTCTCTCTCTCTCTCTTAATTAAACCCTTAAGTGAATAAGGAAATGATGGGGGTTTTCGGCCACCTTATGCCAGCCACCGAGCCTCCTCCATCCAAAATAGCCCCGAAAGTCAAAGTGCCATAAATGGCCACGATTTCGGCTGCAAAGTACAACTTGGAGCTATCGCCTGGCGACAGCGGTAAAGAACCGACTTGACCCGTCAATGCCAGTGCTGCGAACAGTGCATGACACATGTCACGGTGTCGCCAGCGTTAGCACTTAACGCCGCCCGACAGCCTCTCCAGAACCCTTCTCAACAGAACGCTAACGTCGGGCGATAGCCGCTATCGCCGGCGATAGCGCTGGATTCTAGAAATCTGATTTTTCTGATTTGGGGTCTTACAGGGGGGGTCGGAGGCCTCCTCCCCTCGCCACCTGCTGAGGATGGGTGAGACCCAGCCAGGGTAGGCCCCCTGCTGGTCTCGCCTCCACTGCTGAGGGCGCGGGGGCGAGTAGATCTCGCTTCCTGGCTTGGGGCAAGGTGAGAGGAGCTCTCCCCCCTGGGTTCTCGCCCCCTGCTGCTGAGGGCGAGGGGGCGAGTGGAGCTCGCCCCCCTGGCTTGGGGCGGGGCGAGAGGAGCTCTCCCACCTTGGTTCTCGCCCCCTGCTGCTGAGGGCGCGGGAGCGAGTGGAGATCGCCCCCTGGCTTGGGGCGGGGCGAGAGGAGCTCGCCCCCCCTGGGTTCTCGCCCCCTGCTGCTGAGGACGCGGGGGCGAGTGGAGCTCGCCCCCTAGCTTGGGGAGGGGCGAGAGGAGCTCGCCCCACTGGGTTGGGGCAGGGCGAGAGGAGCTCGCCCCCCTGCTACTGGGGGCGTGGGGGAGAGTGGAGCTCGCCCCCCATGGCTAAGGGCGGGGGCGAGAGGAGCTCGCCCCCCCCCCCCCCCCCCCCCCCCCCCCCGCCCTTACATTGGTTGGGCCAGCGGGAGGTCTCTACCTCCACCGCTCGCCCCCCTCTCTCCCTACCCAGGATCATACCGAGAAATGGTGTTCTGAAATACTTCTTGTCTCGAGAACCTACTCGGCGAATACAGGGTTGTACATATATATCCTAGGTTCAGAGGCTTCCATGAATAATCTAACCCTTTCCTTCCAAATCCCAAAATTCTCTTTTCTACAGATTGGTAACTTAAAGGATGTGAATTCCTTGTTCCCTTCACTGTTTGCCATCGAGACTTAACAAATCTACCCTTAGGAGGTCTTGTTCAGGCTGTTAAACCTTTTCTTGAACACCTACCTCTGATACCACTTGAAAGTCTTTATTTAAGGGTAGCTAATTACCTAGAGGGGGGTGAATAAGTTATTTTGAGTTCTATTTACAATTCTTGATAAAATCCTACAAGTATGTGAGTTATAATCAGAGCTTTCAAGAGACAAACACACAGAATTTTATAGTGGTTCCCCTATCTAGGGTAATCCACTTTCCCCCTTCTCCCCTCTAGCAGTGTGCTAGATAGGGCTTATATCTCCTCCAGATCTCAGACCACAAAAAGTTCTTATGGTTCAGATCTCAACAGATCTTACAGTGTCAGATCTCAATAGATCCTACAGTCTCAAATCTCAACAGATCCTACAATCTCAGATCTCAACAGATCCTACAGTCTCATATCTCAACAGATCCAACCTCAGCCTTTATAACAACAGGCCTACACTCAGATCCACCCTTGGATCCTACAACTCAGATCACAAAGGATCCTATAACTCAGATCACAAAGGATCCTACAACTCAGATCACAATGGATCCTACACTCAGATCTTCAAAAGATCCTACAAAAATTGAGAATGAATTTGTAATATCACCAGGCTTAAGTTCTTCAATGTATAGAGCCTTCTATTCTATCTGAATGATTAGACAGAGTTCTTCAACAGATCAGCAACAACAAAAATTGTCTTCTTGAATCGCACCGGCTGTGATGATTGTTGTTCTTGAAGAAGATAAGTTCTTCCTCCTTGACCTTCTCTCTTCAGAACATATCAGCAGCAGAATGCTGAATTGATTTCTTCAAAACAAAATGATTCTGAAGGAAGAGAAGATTTCTTTTAATTCTTCTTGTGAGAGCCTTTAATGGATTTCCTGGATATTCTTCTTTTGTCACTTCCTCAGATTGCGCCTTGAAAGATGGACAAGATAATAGCTAGAACTATGTTTCAATTACTTATCATCCCTTCTATTTATAACCCGCAATCCGTTCCATCTGAGATGCTCCTCCATGTCAGCATGACGTCAGATCCTCAACGGTCTTCAGCGGCTTTAGTATTTGACAAGGCGTCGAGACATGGTCATCGTCTCGACATGGCTTAGCTTTCTGTAGATGTATCAACGGCGTTGAGTGATGTTCCTTGGTTCGACACTTTCTAATTCCACGGCGTCGAGTGTTTTTCCTTGGTTCGACGCTTTCTTGTTCCACGACGTCGAGTGATGTTCCTTGGTTCGACGCTTTCTTGACTTAATCTCACATCGTCAGTCAGTGACCTTGCCGTTGAGACTGCAATCATTGGTCGACGCTTTTTGGTCACAGGCGTCGTGCAATGTGTAGTGGCTCGACGCTTGTGGACTTGGATGAACTCATCTATCTTGACCTGATCTCCTACACAATGATTCTAGATAATATATCAAATACATTGTGAGGTATATCTTTGATTTAGGAATGGACTTCTCCAAATCTAGGACATTGTGGGCAATGATCCCAACATTAACATCTAATATTGGAAGATTCAGAGCTATCCTTGTACCTTGTAGGACTTTCAGTGTGAGGTCAGAATTGATGACTGCATTTGTATCCTCCCCTTTCTGGCTTCTTCATAGATTTGTTGATGGAGGTCTTGCTTAGCTGTTGTTATTGTGCCAGAGAGAGTTTGGAATACATTCTCAAGGTCAGCTTGAAGTACATCTTTTAACTTGCCAACTTCTTCATTCAGATGGGAAGAGGTGGCTCTTGCAGTAATGGATTGAGAGATTGTTGCAATTTCTGCTCTCAGCTCTTCCTTGTACCTGTCAGCTTCTTCATTTAACTGCATAGCAGTTGAATAGACATACTCTTGAAGATGGTTGGCTGACTTCTCTATCACCTCATCTATCTTACTTACATAATTCTTGACATATCCCATGTCCTGTTCAGACAGTTGGAGATGTTTGTCCATGGATCTTAGAATGGTATTATGAGAAATTACTGATTTTTCAGCAAGTTCAAACAACCAGGTCATTTGTTTGGTGAGCATGTCAGTGTTTTCCTTTATTTCTTTGACCTCAGTCATGATCTCAGCTTTCACATTCAAGATGGACTGAACAATGTATCCCCTGACAGATGTAATTGATTGATCTACATGTGACTGCTTGGTGATGAGATGGGACTGTAGTGGCAGGTTTATGGCACTGAGAAGAGCCTCATTGGGTGAGGTGGAGGAAGAGGCTTGCTGAATGTTGATAACAGCAGCTGGGGCATCATCCTGCTCATCTTCAGTGTCAGCATCTTGATTATCACTGAAATTGACATCACCAACATTATCATCCTCCTCCCCCTCAGAGAGAGCATTCTTTTCTGTTGAGTCCAGGAATGCTGGGACAATGAGGTGGGGTTAGATTGAACTACTTAGAGGTTCTAAGGATACTAATTTAAGATTTACCTAGAACTTCATCTTTCTCTGCGGGAGGAGCATTCTGAACCTCCTCCTCAGATAAATCAACTTGAATGGATGAATCTAGGAATTCTAGAACAAGAATTGTAAAGTTAGATTTTATAATTCTATATGTTTAGGCTGGATTTTTAGGGCTTACCTATAACCTGATCTTTATCAGCTGATGGCTCTTGTGGCTGCTCCCCTTCAGATGGGGCATCGGATGAACCTTGTGAAGGTAATGACCACAGGGCTGGTGCATTTTCAGGAATGTTTCTTATTCTTTCTTCAAGATTGAGGATAATTGTGTCAATCTGACCTTATAAATTTGGAGGTGATGATCTTGTGTTCACATCATCATTATTGATTTTTGTATTATCAATGGGTGATGGTCTTGTTGAAACTCCCCCTCAGATGAAGCACACGCCAATTGTTGAGGATCAGAAGTTATGACTGTGTCCAGCTGCAGTGGATGGACAAGTTCAGTTGGTAGGTCCTTTGATGAGGGGGTTGTCTTCTCTTTTCCTTTAGTTTCAGAGGGCTGACTCATAGGCAATACCATGGTGAATCATTCTAAAGTCTTGATGACCATTCTCTTGAGATAGTGAAGATTTGCTCCTTTGGATGTTTTGAACTTGTCAGGGTAGGTTTGCAGGAGGTATAAGGAGAGAATTCTTCCCGTATTGGGTGCCTGAAGGCATTCCTTTATTCTTTGAAAGATGACCTCTCCCCAAGAGGTTTTCTTTTTCAGAATTATCCTCGTCATGAGGTCAAACATGTAATGTGAGATTGTATCATGGGACCCTGGTTTGCAAAGAATGGCTTTTCCCACAATATCTGATAGATGTTTTCCCTTTTGGTTGAAAAATTTCCTCTTCAATGAGCCAATTTTGGCATCATTGTACTCTATCCATTTCAGAGCCTTTTTCTTGTCTTTTTTAGAGATGTCATCCTCCTCACTTGGACTGCAGGATGGAAGATGTAATGATTTTTGTAGTTTTGTTGGGGTTATCTTGATTCTATCTTCTCCAATCTTTGACTTGAGGGAGTATTTGGAGGTGGACACCTTGACATTACCAAACCATTTCAGAACTTCAGTTTTGAGTATGACACAGGGTTCAGATAGTAGAAATTCCAGACCTAGGTCTTCTAGGAGTTGAATCACTCCCTTAATTTCTTCTGGAGCATGGGCAAACCCATGCCTAACTAACTCATATCCTTCAAGAAGATCTTTAGAGCTTTTGGGAGCCATTGCAGTGGTGGAGGAATTTGCTGGGATGGAAGAGTAGGTGTTTCGTCTCGGGGGCTGGAATAGAAGGGTCGTGTGCTTTTCACTAATCAGATTGGCAATTTATATGGCTTAAGACCTAGGTAAAATTAAACCTAGTAATTAGATTTGATTGCTCTTATAATTGTAAGTGTAAATGAAACGACATCATATGGCTTAGTTCGACGAACACAAACTGAGTTCGTCGAACACAAAGCTGAGTTCTTCGAACTCAAACTGGAGTTCGTCGAACACAAAGCTGAGTTCATCTGAAACTACATCATAAAGCTGAGTTCGTCGAACTCAGAGCTGAGTTCGTTGAACTCAAACTGGAGTTCATCGAACGCAAAGCTGAGTTCATCTGAACTACATCATACAGCTGAGTTCGTCAAACTCAAACAGTAGTTCGTCGAACACAAAGCTGAGTTCATCTGAACTACATAATAAAGCTGAGTTCGTCGAACTCAAATTGGAGTTCGTCGAACACAAAGCTGAGTTCATCTGAACTACATCATAAAGCTGAGTTCGTTGAACACAAAACTAAGTTCGTCAAACTCAAAGCTGAGTTCATCGAACTCAAACTCGACGTTCGTCGAACCCAGGAAAGAGTTCGTCGAACTGAGACTTTTCCCAGCTGTCAAAGTGCAACCTGAAGCTTAGCTGAAACAGATTGTTCTGGTTAAGCTAATCATACTACTTTAAAATCATTAGAGATAGGATTACTTGAATGCCTAATCATGTCTCTTATAGGGTTGATGTGTCAACATTTTAAGTTATATCAAATCAAGATTGGAAGAATGAAGTGTTTTACACTATTCTACATTTAACATTCCTAGTTCAATCTTGAAGGCATTAAACTTAGCCTCATCCAATGTCTTAGTGAAGATATCAACCACTTGACTGTCAGTGGGGACAAATTCAAGGCAGATATCTTGAGATTCTACATATTCTCTTATAAAATGATATCATATTTCTATATGCTTAGTACTGCTGTGAGAGACAGGATTCTTAGCAAGAGAGATAACACTGGATGAGTCACATTATAGAGGAGAGTTACTTACCTTGAGGTTGTAGTCCTCTAGCTGGCGTTGAATCCACAATAGATGTGCACAACAGCTCCCTGCAACAATGTATTCAGACTCAACAGTGGAGATAGCCACACTTGTCTACTTTTTGCTGCTTTATGATATCAACCTTCTTCCTAGGAACTGACAAGTGCCACTTGTGCTTTTCCCGTCTTCTTTGCAGCCTGCAAAATCAGCATCTGAAAATCCAGTTAGTTCAAAATCATTGTTCTTAGGGTACCAAAGGCCAAGATGTAGGTTGCCTTTAAGGTATCTCAGAATCCTCTTTGTAGCTGAGTAGTGAGATTCCTTAGGATATGCCTGGTACCTAGCACACACACATGTAGCATACATAATATTTGGTTTACTAGCAGTTAAATATAGCAGGGATCCAATGATGCACCTATACATGGATTCATCAAAGGCCATGCCCTTCTCATCCTTGTCCAGGGAAATGTTGGACCCCATGGGAGTTTTCATGGTGGAAGCTGATTCCATCCCAAACTTCTTGATAAGCTCTCTAGTGCACTTGGTCTGAGAAATGAATATACCTTCATCAGACTATTTTACTTGGAGGCCTAAAAAGTACTTGAGCTCTCCCATACTGCTCATCTCAAACTCCCCCTGCTTTAGGTTGGCAAACCTTTGGCAGAGGTTGTCATCAGTAGACCCAAATATTATGTCATCAACATATATTTGGACTACGAGACACTTGCCCCTTGTTTCCCTAAGAAACAATGTGCTATCTATCTATCCCCTCAAGAACTTATTCTTGATGAGAAAACTAGGCAATGTCTCATACCAAGCCCTGGGGGCTTGCTTAAGACCATAAAGAGCTTTCCTAAGTTAGTAAACATGACTAGAGAGGGTAAGATGTACAAAACCTGATGGTTGCTCAACATATACCTCTTCCTTCAAGTCACCATTGAGGAAGGCTGATTTGACATCCATTTGATACACTTTGAACCCCTTGTGGGCAGCATAGGCAAGGAATATCCTAATTGCTTCCAACCTTGCAACAGGGGCAAAGGTTTGATCAAAGTCTATCCCTTCTTCCTGTCATGTGCCTTGAGCACCCACTGTCCAAGTACCAAATTTGGTTGTGGCTGGTACTTGAACTATCCTGCAAGGAGTTTAGTTATCCTTAGGAGACCAAATAACTTTGGGTCCTAGGTACTTGTTAGTATAATGAAATGATCTTACACTAGCTGCACCCTTTGCAGGAAGGCTCATCTTTGCACATGGCACAATAGGATTGTGCCAACAGTCAATGGCAAAGTGTCCTACTTTACCACAGCACCAACATTCTTGAATGTTGTATCTCCTCTTCTGAACATTTCTTGAGGGGTGTGCAGCACAGTTCACATGTTCAGGAGGAGAGACAGCAACTTTTCTCTTGTTTCTTTCAGCAAGGATTTGGCTGAAAGTCAATCTGTGGACAGTCTTAGTGGTCTTTGTATTAATGGCATCAGCTTGCTTTGGCTTTTGGGCAATGCAAGTTTTGATTCCATTAGACACTAATCAATTAGACATGTCCATTGATTTGACAGCAGTCATGTTCTTGGCTGAATCAACCTTAGGAGGGCTTGCTTTCTTATTCTTGAATGATGGGACTGAAGTACCAAATACAAATGGTCCAGGTTGGGTCAAGGGGAGCCTTCATAGCACTCAATCCCATTCCCTTTCTTCCACTATGGGAAGGAGTATTTTCCTTCCTATAGGTACTTCCATTCTTCCAGTGACCATACATGCTTTCATGGTCATACCTGTTGGAAGGGAGTAATACCTTTTGAAAGGTGGTTTGAGTCTTAGACTTACCCCTGCTCTTTTCTCCACTCCCTTCTACTTCTTCCATTTAATTGAATCCTAGTCCTCTTCTATTGGATTGAGAAGAGAAGGAGTCAATAATAGGGAGCACAGATTTTGGCTTGGAGAATTGAGCCACTAGGCTTCTTTCTTTCACAAGCTTCTCTTCAAGATCCTGTTGGAACATGCTTTCCACATCTCTTGGTTTGACAATAACAAATCCTATTATATTTGATCATATTTGTTTTTGTGTTTATAACATGCAGGATCCTGTGCATTCAAATCTCCATAGGAATATGTTGTGTTGTTGCTACCGTGGAGCGTTAGCACTACCGCTGGCGCTAGCGAATCGACGAAAATAGATGTCGTTCGACGAACTGGCGTTCGACGAAATGGTGTTCAACGAAAATAGATGTCGTTCGACGAAAATGAAGTTCGACGAAATGGTGTTCAACGAAAGTAGATGTCGTTCGACGAACTGGCATTCGACGAAATTAGATGCGTTCGACGAAATGAGATGCGTTCGACGAAATGAGATGCGTTCGACGAAAATGGATGTGCTGTACCGCGGCGCGACATGTCTACCGCCCGGCGGTAGCTTTTGGAATCCCCACGTCTACGTGTGATTGAGGAGCAAATGTGGAAGGAGATATTGGCTGAAGGAAGGTTATCTCGCTAACGCGGAGCGTTAGTGTTATCGCGGTGCGCTAGGAGGAGCTCAAAGTTTGGCGCTCAAAAGTTGCCTAAGCTGCTACGATCTGTGTGCTTGATCATTGCCTAATGTGGATAGTGCGGGGCGGTAGTACTACCGCGGGCGGTAGCAGCTGATTCTATTTAATGACGCGAGGTTCATCCATTGTTGCTTGTTGTTACAAAATAAATTGAAGCCATATATTCAGAGCACTCGTGAGAGCCTTCCCCAAGAAGCTCGAAGAACTCCGTCAACGTTCGTGAACGCAAAGAACTTGAAGACCGATCTGATCGCATCTACATCAACATCAAGTTCTTCTTTTGAGGGAGTTTTTAGTTTGTGTTCTTTTAGTTTCTAATTGTAACCTTTATATCTTTTGTTCGGTAGAGGAATTCGCCACACGGCGACTAGGGCCTTGCGGGGACTAGGGGAAATTCGCCTCGCATTGGCGACTAGGTCTAGGGTGTAGATCTAGGGAGTGCTCGAGGCCTTTCCGATGAGGGAAGGGCTAGAGCGGCTTGAGGCCATATCTGCTGAGAGATAGGCTAGAGCCAACCGGTCCTTGGGAGAAGGGTCGGTATAGAAAACCCAATAGAGTTTTTCATTCGTCGCCTCTTTCCAAGCGTCATTGGGAAAAGATTTTATTTATTGTTAATGAAAATATGTCTTTCTTAATCTCTATTTCGTGATCTCTGATTTTCATTACTATAACATAAACAAATTTTCTTTGTCACTAACGCAGAGCAGTAACACTACCGCTCGCGGTAGCAACAGAGAATCGTTTTTCATTTAAATATTCTCGAAAATCTTAGAACCCGTATTCACCCCCCCCCCCCCTAAGGGCGCCTACAGATCCAACAAGTGGTATCAGAGCCAGGTTATTCCAATTCGGACAAACAACCGAGAATAATGGCGCTCTGTGACATCGCTTTCTATGAGGGGCAGGGAATAAGTAGACCTCCGCTGTTTACCAGAACTGATTATAATTACTGGACAACGCGTATGCGTTGTTTTTTGATAAACTTAGATCTAGATGTATGGGCATGTGTTGAAACTCCATACACTTCTCTTACATATATTGTTGGAGAAGTAACCATGGAAAAACCTAGGGATAAATGGGATGATGGAAATAAGGCTAGGTGTAAGAATAATGCGAAAGCGATGAATGCATTGTTCTGTGATCTTGATAGGTTTGAATTTAATAGAGTAAGTGCATGTGAAACTGCTTGTGATATTTGGAACTTATTAGAAATAATGCATGAAGGTACCTCGCAGGTCAAAGATTCAAAACTATTCCAACTAGAATTTGAATTCGAGAGGTTCAGGAGGAATCTGAATGAGGACGTCAACGTCATGTACACTCGATTCACCAAGATTGTCAATGCCTCGAAAATTCTTGGAAAAACATTTTCAAACGGTGACTTGGTGAGAAAGCTTCTTCGGTCACTCCCACCAAAGTTCAATCCAAAGGTGACGACGATTTCTGAATCGCATGATCTTAGGCGGCTCCAAATTGAGAGCCTCATTGGGAACCTCAAAACCCATGAGGTAGAACTCAAGTTTCAAGAAGAAGAGTACAACAAGGAGCCAAAGAAGAAAGCCTTGGCACTGAAGTCAAGAAAAGAAGATGACGACGAGGAAGATGACGAGGAGAGTCTCTTTGTGAAGAACTTCACTAAGTTCATAAAGAATCCGGAAAGGAGGAACACCTTCCGGAAATTTTTCCGAAAGGGCTCCTCATCCAAAAGAGAGAAGAAGGAGAAGTTTAGCAACGACGACAAAGAGCGGCCACCTCCCGAGTGCTTCCACTGTAGGAAGACCGGGCATATTAGAAGTCAATGCCCAAAATTCTTAAAGGAGCAAAAAGAAAAATGGCATAAAGGAAAGGAGAATAAGAAGGTCTTAAAAGTTGCAACATGGGATGACTCTTCCTCCGGGTGCTCAAGTAAATCATGCTCAAGCGATGATGATGAGGCAAACTTGTGCCTTATGGGGAAAAGCAATGAATCAACCGACGACGAATGTAGTGTCCAAAGTTACACTAAGGTAATCCCTTCTAACTTTGATGATCTTTATTCCGAATACTTAAAAACTTGTAAATCTTTTGGCAAAAATTTACAAGATCTTGATCTACTTAAAACTAAAAATAAAATCCTTTTAAAACAAAATCAAATATTAAATAAGGAAGTAATTGCCTTGGGAAAGGAGATGGAGTCTTGCCAAAGGAATGATGATCTTTTTGCAAGGACTAGCGAACTTGAAATTGATCTTTCTAACGCTCTCTCCAATATTGAATCACTCTCAAAACAAAAGAGAGACTTACAAAGAAATTTGAAAATCTCACTTTCTAATGTTTAAAATGAAAAGAAAAACTTTGCAAATAGATGCGGAAATTTAGTTAGTGAAAATTTTGCATTAAAAGCCCAAATCCATGACCTTAACTTAGCCATAGAAAAATTTAGTGTTGGCCAGAAAAGTCTTGATATGATTTTGGCCAACCAAAGACATGGTAGTGCAAAAACTAGGCTAGGTTATGTCTCTGCTAACTACCGCCTGGTGGTAACGGTTAACGCCGGCGGTAGTAACAGAACTCATAATTCATGTAATAATCATAAATCTGGAATTTTTTCTGCTGATTCCCCATCCTCCATCAAGAGTCCACAACAAAAACTGAAAAATGTCTCAACCCCTTTTGTGTTATGTGCCAAGTGTCATCACTTCGGGCATACCTTGGACTCTTGTAGGATGAAGGGGCGATGTACTGTCAAGCAAATCTGGGTGCCTAAGGTTTCCACCTATTCTATGGGAGGAACCACTTGTGTATCCGGATCTTTACTCTCATCTTCTTGTTAGGTATGTTGGAAGGCTAAGGAAAAGGGAGACATGTAGTACTTGGACTCAGGGTGCTCCAAACACATGACGGGTGATAAAGCAAAATTCCTTAGCCTCACTAAGAAGAAAGGAGGAATGGTGACATTTGGGGATAATGGAAAGGGAAGGATTTTAGGCACCGGTACTATGGATTCTACTTGTGCAGGTAATGAAGATGAACCTCGTTCACCATTGGAGCAAGATGATGATGAACCACTTGGAGAAGAAAAAGAAGTAGAGACGGTGCAAGAGGAGTTCGTTCCACCAAGTGTGCTTCGATTTACAAGAGATCATCCAAGGGAGCTTATCATTGGAGAACCATCAAGGGGGGTAACGACACGTTCTTCTTTTAATGAATCATTTTCAAACTTATGCTTTGTTTCTGAAGTAGAACCGAAAATTGTTTCCACCGCTTTGAATGATGAATTTTGGTTTATTGTTATGAATGAAGAATTGAATCAATTTGAACTCAATAGGGTTTGGAAACTTATTGAAAGACCATCTAATCACCCGATTATTGATGTCAAATGGATATTTAAAATTAAATTAGATGGAGAATCTAGAATAACTAGGAACAAAGCTCAATTAGTGACACAAGGTTACTCTCAAATCGAGGGGGTAGATTTTGATGAAACATTTGCACCTGTTGCTCGCCTTGAATCGATTAGAATTTTTCTAGCTTTTGCGAGTTATAAGAAGTTTAAATTATTTCAAATGGATGTTAAAAGTGCTTTCTTAAACGAGATAATTAAAGAAGAAGTCTATGTTGAACAACCCCCCGGCTTTATTGATGAACAATTTTCAAATCAAGTATATAGATTAGAAAAAGTGCTTTATGGTCTAAAACAAGCGCCCCGTGCTTGGTATGAACTTTTATCATCTTTTTTATTAAAGCGCGGTTATAAAATGGGTAGTGCCGATAACACGCTCTTCATTAAGCATTTTTATAATGATTTGATGATTTTACAAATATATGTTGATGATATTATTTTTGGAGCCACTAATGAAGAGTTGTGTAATGAAGTTGTTCTAATGATGCAAAATGAATTTGAGATGAGTCTAGTGGGTGAACTAACATATTTTTAGGATTTCAAATAACCCAAAGAATTGATGGAATTTTTATATGTCAATCCAAATATGTCCAAGATATGCTACAACGTTTTGTTTATCAAAACTTGAAACAAGCTAGTACTCCAATGAGCGCATCACTAAAATAAAGAAAAGATGAAGCCGGAATTTCAATTGACCAAACGTTATATAGAGGAATGATTGGATCCCTATTATACCTTAGTGCATCTAGACCCGATATTATGTTTGTCGTACGCTTATGTACTAGATTTCAAGCAAATCCAAAAGAATCTCATTTAAAAGCGGTGAAATAAATTTTTCGATATCTGATCGGCACATCTAAATTAGGACTTTGGTATCCAAATAATGATTCTTTTCTCTTGCATGGGTATTCAAATTCTGATTATGCGGGTTGTTCATTAGATAGGAAAAGCACCAGTGGTACCTGTCATTTCTTAGGTCCTTCTCTAGTTGCATGGTCAAGTAGAAAACAAAATTTTGTTGCCCTCTCCAGCACCGAGGCAGAATATATATATTGCACTAGTAAGTTGTTGTACCCAAGCATTATGGATGACTCAAACCTTAGAAGACTTTGGGGTTCATTTAACTAATATTGAACTTAAGTGTGACAACAAGAGTGCTATTGACTTAACAAACAACCCCGTTCATCACTCACGATCTAAACACATAGACGTAAGACACCACTTCATTAGGGATCACATCAAAAAGAAACATGTTCATGTAAACTTCATTAGAAATGAATCGCTACTTGCAGACATCTTTACCAAGCCTCTACCCGATTCATGATTTGCTCTACTTAGACTAGAACTAGGGGTCTTGGACATTCATACTTAATCGTGCAAAATCCGTGTTTTTATGACCACACATATCTGATTTATGTACTGAATCACCTTATCACCAACCTGTACAAACTTTCTGCAAACAAAAAATTCTGAAAAATTTCACGATTCCCAAGTTTTTGGTGTTCTGCCACTACCGCCCGGCGATAGCTTCTAGCACTGGCGGTAGTGAATCAATTTCGTTCTTTATTTTTGTCTTTCATGTTTTTTTGCTGCTTTTTCTTTTTATTTACCTTCATGCATTATTTAGTTTCTATTATTTTCTTCACGAAAACCTCAAATAAAAAAAAATTAGAAAACATTCTCAAAACACCACAAATATGTTTTTGTTTTTTATATATCAAAATCAACTACAAAATTGAAAAAAAAACATAAATCAACAAAACTTTGTTTTCATTCTTTTTGCTTTCATTGTTTTGACAAACACAAAAAACACACATATAAAAACTGTTTTTTGTTCAAAGTGGTATAAGCATGGTATAACTTATCTTTTCAAGCTTTGATTTCAATGTTCACTTCCAACTTTCAAGTACTTTAATACCTTTGTCTTATATCATGTCTTGCTCATTATCACATGTGCCTCAACACTGATTATGAAATTCATGTGTAGATTTGTATAGCTTGCCTCTATGTATGAGTAAATGGCCTATATTTGATAATGATCTATTCACTCACGCTTTTTGATAACCTACATATGAATTTAATTTTTTTCTTACATGACAGTATAGTGTAAACAACTCAAACTTGTTGCTATGTGTGCTTAGTTTTACCTACACCAGACTCAAAAATCTCTTTTCATGCACCTATTTTATGATGAAGTGTGTACCTTTTTCAAAAATCATATTGTTTTCAAATACAAGTGAATTTGGAGATTTTTGTCTTTCAACAAAAATTCATATGAATATTTGACAAAAATTTCTCCACCAAGCACTACTCACCCTCCTGATAAGTCTTAATGAGCATTGTGAGGTTGAGCACCTTGGCGAGAATTGTAAAGTGCCTTGTTGCAAACACTTTTTCTACACTACTTCTTCTTGTACACCGGATCACAAATAACTAAAATTTCAAAATAATAATTGTGATTCCCCAAGCACTACTTTGCACCCTGATAAGTCTTAATAAGCATTGTATGTGCAGAGCACCTTGGCAGTTGTACTACTTTTCTATGTGCATGAAAAATTTATCTAGCTTTATGGGTAGAAGTAACTCTATAAATGCATTTTCAATAATGTTGTGTTCATTCCATTATACATGTCATGTGTTTTGCTTAACTCATATGTATACTTTTATCAAAAACACTACTTTTGTACACTTTATTATCACTTGTAGGCCTTCTACTCCTAAGAATCAGAGTCTATTGCTTATCTATAGTTTGTCTCTAAATTCCTTAGTTGATGCACTAGTTTTGGTTTTGACATGATCATTACAATGCCTAAATGTACTTGTTTTTCTTTCTCTTGGACATTGAAATCTCTATCTTGTCTTGATATGTTGTATCATTCTTACATTCTTTTAGTTCGTCTTCCGCTTACGCCTTGTCTACTCTTTCTTGCTTACTTTTCAAAACAAGTCTTTGTTGGTTAGGTTAAAAAGCAAAATCGTTCTTGTTTTCGAACTGCACACCATCTATTTTTCTCTGCTAGAAACTCCACATTTTTTTGCTATGCTTCAGATTCCTATAATGATGGTTTCTTCTACAACTTGTGCACACTGCTTTCCACCTCTCTACTACTTATTCGCTCGATCATGAATATTTCTTTTTCAATAAGTGTGCTATCTTGAATTATCACTGCTCTTTCACTCCTACATTTTTTTTCTCTCTTCCCTACGTATTATCTCGTTCTCATGCTCATGTCTTCTCTACTCAAAAAACATTACACGCCTTCTCTTTTGGCTTTCTCTCCACCCTCTTTTGATAATACCAAAAGGGGGAGAATAAATTTGAAAGAAATTCACATATATGGGGAGTAGATTCAAAGGAAGTTTTGTGGTAGGGGGAGAACTCATTTAGGGGGAGATTTCATTTAGGGGGAGCATTTGAACAGGCCTAATTTTCATGCTATTTGTGTTAGTTCTTATTATAAAAACAAATTCCTATCACATGAATTATTTCTTTCTAAGGATATTTGTTATTATCAAAAGGGGGAGTTTGTTGGAACATGCTTTCCGCATCTCTTGGTTTGACAATAAAAAATCCTATAGTATTTGATCATATTTGTTTTTGTGATAATAACATGCAGGATCCTGTGCATTCAAATCTCCATAGGAATATGTTGTGTTGTTGCTACCGCGGAGCGTTAGCACTACCGCTGGTGCTAGCGAATCGACAAAAATAGATGTTGTTCGACGAAATGAGATGCGCTCGATGAAATGGTGTTCGACGAAAATAGTTGTCGTTCGACGAAATGGTGTTCGATGAAAGTAGATGCCATTCGACGAACTGGCGTTCGATGAAATGAGATGCGTTCGATTAAAAGAGATGTGCTCTATCGCGGTGCGGCATGTCTACCGCTAGGCGGTAGCTTTTGGAATCCTCCCGTCTACATGTGATTGAGGAGCAAATGTGGAAGGAGATATTGGCTGAAGGAAGGTTATCTCGCTATCGCAGAGCGTTAGCGTTACCGCGGCACGCTGGGAGGAGCTCAAAGATTGGTGCTCAAAAGATGCCTAAGCTGCCACGATCTGTGTGCTTGATCATTGCCTAATGTGGCTAGCACGGGGCGGTAGTACTACCGCGGGCGGTTGCGGCTGATTCTATTTAAAGATGTGTGCTTCCTTCGTTGTTGCTTGCTGTTACAAAATGAATTGAAGCCATATATTCAGAGCACTCGTGAGATCCTTCTCCAAGAAGCTCGAAGAACTCTGTCAACGTTCGTGAACCCAAAGAACTTGAAGAATGATCTGATCGCATCGACATCAAGTTCTTCTTTTGAGGGAGTTTTTAGTTTGTGTTTTGTTTTAGTTTCTAATTGTAACTTTTATATCTTTTGTTCGGTAGAGGAATTTGCCACACGGCGACTAGGGCCTTGCGGGGACTAGGGGAAATTCTCCTCGCGTTGGCGACTAGGTCTAGGGTGTGGATCTAGGGAGTGCTCGAGGCCTTTCCGGTGAGGGAAGGGATAGAGCGGCTTGAGGCCATATCTGGTGAGAGATAGGCTAGAGCCAACAGGTCCTTGGGAGAAGGGTCAGTATAGAAAACCCAATAGAGTTTTTCATTCGTCGCCTCTTTCCAAGTGTCATTGGGAAAAGATTTTGTAAACAAAATTATTTATTGTTAATGAAAATATGTCTTTCTTCATCTCTGTTTCGTGATCTCTGATTCTTATTACTATAACATAAACAAATTTTCTCTGTCACTAACGCCGAGCGGTAACACTATCGCTAGTGGTAGCAATAGAGAATCATTTTTCATTTAAATATTCTCGAAAATCTTGAAACCCTTATTCACCCCCCCACCCCCCCCCCCCCCCCCCCCCGCTCTAAGGGCGCCTAAAGATGCAACAAATCCTTGATGACCTTGTTCTTCAGGGATATGGTGCTCAGATGGGTGATAGTTATCCCCTTCATATGGCTAATTTCCCTATACATCTGATTCATCTTGGTAGAAGATTCAGTGCATTCTTGTTTTTCCATCTTAAGGGAATCAATCTCTTGGGCTTGCCTCTTGGCTAGCATTTTGCTCCTTTTCAGAGCTTCCAAGAGAGCATCATACTTGTCATTCAATTGATTGACATCTACCTCAGCTTTTGAATCACTTCCACCAATTGATGAAGGTGATCCAGATTCTGGGCAAGTCTCATAATCAGAAGAGGATAAGGAATGAATTAATACCTATTCATTTTCTGAGATGTTCTGACTGTCCTCCTCATCAGTGATGGCCATGAGGCCTAGCTGAACATTGTCCTCTTCATTCTCCTCTATATCACTATTTGAGTGTGATAGAGGGGCCCTAACTCCATCCTTGGCAGTAGGATTATCTTCATTTTCTTCTGCTACAAACAGCCCTATGCAGGCTTCTTCTTCATTCTCTGAATCTGAAGTTGAGGATTCAGATTCACTTCAGCTTTTTCCTTTCTTTGCTAGGAAGGATTTTTCACCCTTCCTATCCTTTTAGTGATGATGCTTCTTATCACCTTTCTCCTTTCTTTTGACTGGGCAGTCATCTATGACATGTCCAGGTTTGCTGCAGCAATAGCAAATAATGTTATTTGAAACATGTTTACTAGATTTGGAGTCATACCTGTCACCCTTTGGGTGCTGTCTTTCAGGTTTCCTGTGGTCTTTCTTCAGACAATAAAGCCCTACAGTCTCAGAACCTAAAGGCTCTATACACTCAGGCAATAAGGTCAAGAAGAAGAAGAACAGGCTTTAGGTTCTGAGACTGTGGTCTTTCTTGACAGCTGTTGTTGCAGACTTGAATCAGGGAGGAGAAGTTCAGCTCCAACTTGATTCTTCTTGATCAGCTCTTCAGATGAAGGACTAGATCTACTTGCTCTATCTTGAGATGAATCAAGATGAGCTATCTCTTTTCTCCTTGCAGCCTTGTGTGAGCTCAGTTCTTGGCTGCCGTCAATGGAACAGTATATCTTGAGTTTGCGTGCTGGAGAGAAAGATTAATAGCAAAAGTTCTTTGCTCAACCCTAACTTATTCCTTTTATACTCCTTTGATCTTCAACGGCTCTCAGTCGTCCTTATGACAGATATGGGAGTGGTTGGTGGACCCCACAATGCCTTTCTGCAGCTTGCACCAAAAGCAGAACCCGCCAGATCACGTTTGAATCTGTCTCAGCGGTTGGGCTGAGATGGTCAGCCATCTCAGCGGTTGCTTCTGTCCCGTCTCAGCAGATCCGCTGAGACAGACAGTTGTCTCAGTGGTTTCTTCTATCGGCAGCTCAGCTTTCCTAGACACCTTCTCAGCGGCTCTTGGTCTTGTCCTAGTGGCTCAGCTGAGACAAAGAGCTTGTCTCAGCTGACCATACATTACACCATGGTGTGCCCTTGTCCTGCATACTTATGAGATAGAAATAGGGTTTATCAAATACAACTTGTACTTAGCATTGAGTGTGAGGTCTCTTCAAATCAAGGGAACATTGAGGGTCATTTTCCCAACAAGGCCCTTATGACGTCGGGACCTGACCGCAGAGGAGAAGGGCGATCCTTCAATCGACGACAGTGCAAATTCCACAGGGCAGGGCCCCGAAGTGTCCGGTGAATAGTGAGTGTATTCAAACCATAGACGAACGTAAGAGGGGCAGGCCCATATGACGTCGAGACCTGACCGTGGAGGAGAAGGGCGAACCTTCAATCGACGACATTGCAAAGTCCCCGGGGCAGGGCCCCGAAGTGGTCGGGGAATAGCAGGGGTATTCAAACTATGGACGAACGTAAGAGGGGCAGGCCCTTACGACGTAGGGACATGACCGCGTAGGAGAAGGGAGAACTTTCAATCGACGGAAATGCACTGTCCCCGGGGCAGGGCCCCGAAGTGTACGGTGAATAGCGGGTGTATTCAAACTGTGGACGAATGTAAGAGGGGCAGGCCCTTATGACATCGGGACTTGACCACGGAGGAAAAGGGAGAACCTTCAATCGACGACAGTGCGAAGTCCCCGGGGCAGGGCCCCGAAGTGGCCGGTGAATAGCAGGGGTATTCAAACCGTGGACGAACGTAAGAGGGGCAGGCCCTTACGACATCGGGACCTGACCACGGAGGAGAAGGACGAACCTTCAATTGACGACAATGCAAAGTCCCATGGGGTACGGTCCCAGAGTGGATGATGAAAAGCGTTTGTGACGGTGAAGAAGGTAATAATAATTATTCTTAACCAAACATAAGTGTCGGTGTCAAAACAAACTTTTCATAGCAGAGAGTCAGTTTGCGTGTGGCTTTCATAATACAAGAAAAAATTGTGTGAGTCTGAGCTCGCAGCTTTGTACATAATATATGATAAGTTCGCATGAGTCTGAGCTCGCGGCTTTTTGCGTGATAGATGATTTAAATTACTGATAAAAGTGATGCAGGTTCTGGGCGTTCCAGGTGCATGGTTGAGTCTTCCCTTCCGCTGTTTTGAGCATATATGTTCCGGGCTTTACAACGGTAGTGACAACATACGGACCTTCCCAAGTTGGTGAGAGTTTATCCCCTTGGGGGCCTTTACCCACTACCTCGATGCTGCGTAGGACGAGATCCCCTATGTTGATTGGTATGGTTTTCACCCTTCTTTCGTAGAGCCGGGCTACGCGCCTTTGGTAGGTAGCGGCACGCTGGGCAGCATTGTCTCGGATTTCAGGGATTAAGTTGAGATTTTCTCGAAGCAGCTCGTCATTCTTGTTAAGATTGAAAGTTAGCACCCGGATGCTTGGAATGTCGTTGTCGATGGGGATGACAGCTTCAGTACCGTAACAGAGTTTATAAGGTTTCTCTCCTGTAGGAGTCCTCTCTGTCGTGCGGTACGCCCATAGTACACTCGGGAGTGCGTCCACCCATTGCCCCCCAGCTTCTTCTACGAGCGTCTTTAACCCTTTGAGGATGCCGCGGTTTGTGACCTCCACTTTCGCGTTGGTTTCTGGATGTGCCACGGTCGTGTGGCGAAGATTGATTTTTAGATCCTCGCACATCTTGGTGAAGGATTTCCCGGTGAACTGAGTGTCGTTGTCCGCAATGATTGTTGCTATGATACCGAAGCGGCAGATAACGTTCTTCCAGAAAATTTGTTTGGCATTCTCTTCTGTGATTCTAGTCAGGGGCTCAACTTCTACCCACTTGGTGAAGTAGTCGATGGCTTGAATGATAAATTTCCTCTGTCCAGATGCCAGAGGCAGGGGCCGAGGAGTTCGATTCCACATTGTGCAAATGTCCACACACTTTGGAGTGTGGAGAGCGCGACCGGGGGATGGTGAGGTACGTTTGCGTGTAGCTGACAGCTCCTGCACATTTGGATTAGCTCGGTCGCGTCCTTCTTCATTGTTGGCCAATAAAAACTTTGGCGCAGGATCTTTTGGGCCAAAGCTTTCCCGCCTAAGTGCTCTCCGCAGATTCCCCCGTGCACTTCTCTTAGGGCATAGTCTGCTTCACCTGCCAGTAGACACTGTAGATAGGGCCCTGAGAATGCCAGTTTGTAAAGCTCCCCATCCACGATGGCGAATGATGTTGCTCGCATCCGTAATCTCTGTGCTTCTAGGCGGTCCTCGGGGAGGTGCCCGTGCTTAAGATAGGCTCGCAAGGGGGTCATCCAAGATGACTCCTCTGGGTGGATGGTCGCGATTTCCCATGGCTCTTGAATACTTGGATGCATGATTTCTCCCACTCGGGGTGTTCGGGATTGATAGCTGGTGGGTGAAGTTGCAAGCATAGAAAGAGCATCTGCTCTGAAGTTCTATTCCCAGGGGATGTGCAGAATTTTGTATGACAGAATCTTTTGAAGGAGTAATCTTGCGAGCGCAAGATACTTCGCCATCTGGTCATTTTTGGCATCGTAGTCTCCCTCAACCTGCGAGACTACGAGTTGGGAGTCTGCGTGAATCGTCAGGTTCTCTGCTTTGCAATCGATGGCGAGCCGGAGGCCGGCGATCAGTGCCTCATATTCTGCGATATTGTTGGTTGCGGGGAACATCAACCTGAGACCATAATCTAAGGTAATCTCATCGGGACTTATGAGGAGAAATCTCGCTCCGGCTCCTTCAGTCCCTGATGCGTCGTCGATGTAGAGAGTCCAACAGGGAGTTATGATATCTTTGACAGGAAGTGCTTCAGGTGGGATGGTGTTCTCTGCAACAAATTCGGCGAGTACTTGCAACTTGATGTCTGGTCGAGGTAAGAACTGGATGTCAAACTCGCCGAGCTCTACCGCCCACTTTACTAGTCTCCCGGAGACCTCCGGTTTCTGGAGGATTGTTCGTAGCGGGAGCTGAGTTAACACTTTTACGGTGTGAGCCTGGAAGTAGGGCCGATGCTTTCTTGCCAATAATGTGAGAGCTAAAGCTATCTTTTCCGCCGCCGGATATCTGGTTACGGTGTCGGTGAGAACTTTGCTAAGGTAGTAGATTGGTCGCTGCACCCCACCTTTATCTTTCACGAGCACTAAGCTAATGGTTGTATGCGAAACTGCCGTGTATAGGAACAGAGTTTTCCCTGGGATGGGCTTTGATAGGAGTGGTGGTGAGGTTATGTACTAATTGAGAAGTTCGAAAGCCGTCTGGCACTCGTCCTTCCAATGAAATCCGGAGTGATGCGCTCCCGGAAAATTTTGAAAAAGGGGAGGTACTTGTCTCCTGTTCATGATAGGAAACGTGATAATGCAGCGATCCTCCCATTTAGGCATTGTACTTCCTTAATTGAACGAGGTGGCGACATATCCTCCAACGCCTTAATTTTCTCGGGGTTGGACTCAATTCCCCGATGGGTTACCATGAAACCCAGGAACTTCCCTGCCGTCACACCGAATGCGCATTTACTGTGGTTGAGCCGCATCTAGAAGCGACGAAGAAGATGAAAGCACTGTCCTAAGTCTCTCAAGTGGTCATGACGGTGGACGCTCTTCACTAGCATGTCGTCCATGTACACCTCCATCGTCTTTCCTATAAGGCTCTTGAATACTTTGCTCATCAGCCTTTGGTAGGTTGTTCTTGCATTCTTGAGGCCGAAGGGTATAACTTTGTAGTAGTAAACTCCTTTGTCTGATCGGAATGCGGTGTGCTCCTCATCTTCTGGGTTCATCCTGATTTGATTGTAACCTGAGTATGCGTCCATGAAGCTGAGGAGTTCATGACCGGCCATCGCGTCGACCAGATGATCGATTCTTGGAAGGGGGAAGCTATCTTTTGGGCAAGCCTGATTTAGATTGATGTAGCGACGCACATCCACCACTTCCCCGAGGCCTTCTTCACCATAACGACATTGGCTAGCTATGTGGGGTATTTCGCTTCGCGGATGAACCATGCCTCTAAGAGTTTCTCCACCTCCTCCTCGATCGTCTTGAGCCGCTCTGGGGTGAAGTTTCAATTTTTCTTGATTACCGGCCTGCAAGCAGGGTTAATATTCAAAGAGTGAAATATGACCTGAGGATCTACCCCGGGCATATCTTCCGGACTCCATGCGAAGATATCCTTGTTGGCGCAGAGGAAGAGGGCATATTCCTCTCGCTCTTACTTAGATAGGAGGGACCCGACTTGGACCGTCCGGGTCGGATCCTGTTGGGAGATTGGTGCTTTGATGAGTCCTTCAACGGGGGACCCGCGCTGTAGAGTGGTTTCGTCCCGTAAGTCAAAGTTGTCGATATTGAGAGCGGTTTGTCACAGACTTGTCTTCTTACAAGCTCCCATGCGGCCTTAGCTCCTTCTTGCCACTCCGCGTAGCCAAGATAAGTTAGACTCTCCTTCAAGAACTAGGTGGTGATGAAGAAAAGATGCAAAGTAGAACTCAAGAGATCTCACAATTGCAAAGGAAACTCAAAGAACTCTATTGCTTCTCCAAAACTTGGATGATGTACAAATGAGGGGGCCTTCACTTTTTATAGGCCCAAAAGAGGTTTCCCTCCAAAGGAGAGAAGACTCTAGACTACTTCTATTCTAGAATATTCCATACACGTCTAGTATGTACAAGACTCATGAATTCTCTAGAATGCACCATAATCTTCCTATGTACAAGCCTTCGGATTTCTGTGGAACTTCTCGGGCATTAACCCCGATCATGCGGATCCGTGACATCATCCCTCACCTATCCTGGTGACGTCCTCGTCGCCTCGTACTTCTATAGAGTGTCCTTGATTTGCCACAAGTCTTCTAATGTCTCCCAAGTCGTTTTAGACTCAGGCAATCCCTTCCACTTGATCAAGTATTGTGTGCATGGCTGCACACCTCTTCTTCACACCACTCTCTTTGTTAGCACCTCTTTTATCTCTTTGTTAAAGATTTTGTCATCACTGGAGGCGCCCTTTGAGATTCTCATTATCCACGTAATATAATTTGAGCATACTCGCATGAAACATCATATGTATCTTCAAAGAGCTAGGTAAGTCAAGGCGATAAGAAACCCTACCCACCTTTGCCATGACCGGGAATGGGCCTTCGTATCTCCATACCAAGCCTTTGTGTACACTACGCAAGGCCTTGAACTGCTGGGGTAAGAGCTTCACCAACGCTTTATCTCCCACCAAATATTCTATATGTCGCCGCTGTGCATCAGCCCACTTCTTCATCCTCTTGCGGGCCTTCTCCAAGCACGTCCTAGCTAAGTCCGCATGTTCCTCCCATGGATTAGCCATCTTCCAAGAACCTGGGCTCCTTCCATCATCCGTCGTGGTCGCCAATGTTTATGGAGTGAGGGGTTGTCTTCCCGTGGCAAGCTCGAATGGACTCCTCCCCGAGGCCTCACTCCGTTGCAGGTTGTAGGAAAATAGGGCAACATCCATAAGCTTGGCCCAGTCTTTCTAGTTGGCACTCACAAAGTGCCGCAAGTAGCACTCTAACAATGCATTCACCCTCTCGGTTTGCCCATTGGATTGAGGGTGGAAGCTAGTGGAAAAGTTTAGTGATAGTGCATTATTTATAGTTATTTTTATATAGTATTTTAGTAGTAATTAATTAGTTTTTATATAATTTTAGTTTAATATATATCTAATTCGCTTTATTTTGTGTTTTCAGGTAATCTGGGGCTGCTAATAGCAAATTCAAGCTCACAGCCATGTTCAGGGGAAAGAATGGAACAAGTCTGCAAAATTCTTCAGTACACGCCCTCGGTCACGGCCATGACCAAGGGCGTGACTTCAAGTCACGACCATGACTCAACCCAGCCATCTTACATCTGCCAGATCATGCCGCCAGCCCAATTTAGTATTACAAGCCCTCGGTCACGGCCATGACCAAGGGCGTGACATCAAGTCACGGCCATGACTCAACCCAGCCATCTTCTAGCTGCCAGAACACGCCGTCACATCATTTCCAGCCTACACGCCCCAGGTCACGGGCGTGACTCTATGTCACGGCCATGACCTAGGGGGTGACCCTTCCCGCAAATGCCAGAATAACTCCAGATCGCGCTGTTTCAAGATTTGGTCAAGTCACGCCCTCTGTCACGGGCGTGACTCCATGTCACGGCCATGACCTAGGGGGTGACCCTTCCCGCAACTGCCAGAATAACTCCAGATCGCGCCGTTTCCCGCCGTTTCCAGATTCGGTCAAGTCACGCCCTAGGTCACGGGGGTGACCGAGGCCGTGACCCGTCGAGATGATTAATTTTGGCGGTTTTTCTTCCCCAACGTTCCCGGGCTTTCAAGACGCAATTACGCAGCTTACACGCCCTTGGTCACGGGCGTGACCAAGGGCGTGACTCACCAATTTTCTGCCTATAAAAGCCAGCTGCTGCCAAAGTGATGGGGATCCGATCCTAGCTTAGATTGGGTCATTTTTAGATTAGTTTTTCAGCATTTTCTTATTGTATTTTCTTTATGCAGATTTACTTTATGTCTTGCAAATTTCAATTCATAGTTTAGATTTCCAATTCCTGCAATTGTAATTCTCTTTACTTAGTTATAAAAATGTTTCTCTTTTCAAATATGTTTAGCTGAATTTATAGCATTTGATCGGATGAATTCTTAAGCTTTTCTTATTTTGTAATCTCTCATTGTCGTAGCTTTAGTTTAAGAATTATTACGATCCACTTTTGATTTTTCTCGATTGATCTCATATTGCCGGTATATGAATATCAATTCTTGATCCATTTTCTAGTGATCGAGAGATCCATGAATTTGTGTAGATCATTCATTAGTGGAAAGAGTTGCATGCATTCCTCGAGAGAGGGTGACACAAATCTTTCGGATTGGAGTCAAATCCAATAGTGGGGCTCACCGCATAAAGCAAGCTTAGGGGTTTCGACTGGCCGAGGGGTCTTAATCGATCAACCTAAGGTTAGGTGGTAGTTCTCTCGAGAGAGGCTCTACCATATTTTGGGAACCTCCACGGTCGAATTATTCTATCGCTTTTGGTTATGAATTTAGATTTTACAATTTATTTAACTCAAGAAGGATTTCCGATCAAATGCTATTTTTTCTTTTCTCTTTTATTATTCTAAAAATCTTCTTAAATCTAGATAAAATAATATTAATTTGCGTGAGTAGAAGTAATCAACAACCCCGTGGAATACGACACTTGATATTTATTTCTAAATATCCTATACTATGAATGATAGGTGCTCTTGCCTATAGTTCGTAGAATTTGGAGAAATTTTATATCCTAAGTTTTACGTATCAAGTTTTTGGCGCCGTTGCCGGGGAATATTTTTGTTGATATTTTGAAAGCGTGAATTTTATTACTTTTATCATTCTCTTTCTCCACCCCCATTTCTCTTTTTGATTTATTTTCAAATTTCATTCTATTAAGTGACGATTGTTCAATTTTCTTTCTTCAAAAATGTTATCTCAATTGGCCGCCAAAGTTGCCGAGCTTCAAAATAAAGTCAATCTTTTGGAAGCCGCACGGAAGCGCCAAGTTAATTGTAATTTTTGTGGAGCACCGCATCGAAGTGAGGATTGTTATATTAATTTTTACTCTCAAAATTTTTCTTATGGAAATAATTTTGAGTTTATTTATGAAAATAATTATTCAAACTTTGATGAAAATAATTCATCTAGTTTTCATGCGAATGATTTTTCCGATTCTAATAATATTTCTTCTTGCTCCGATATTAATTATTCATGGTGGCAAGATCACCCGGATAGTTTTCGGTGCGATGAAGGAAATTCAGTCAATCAAGATTTTCATTCCTCCTCTTTTACCCCACAAAATTCTTTTTCTTCTACTCTTGGGTATTCTCCAGATTCTATTTATCAAAATTTAAATATTTATACCCAAGCTCAAGAAGAACTTCTTTACCACGAATTTAAAAGAGTCATGGAGACACCGGACGAAATTGATGAAGAACATGTTTCTTCACCTCCTCCGCCTGAATCTCCTCCTATTTTTCATGAATTTTCTCTCTCGCCAATTATTCACTTTGAAAGTGAAATTCATGAAAATATTGTGTCCCATGAATTTAGTCCACTTGGAATTTCAAATAAATTTTTGGATACGAATTTTATTTTTGAAAATGAACAACCGGAGCTTAATCATGTGTTTTCACAAGAAACTCCTCCTTGTGAAATATTTTCTGACTCGCTTAATTTTGATTCTTTTTCTTCTAACGATTTTCATGTAGAGGATGAGCCGGTGCAACCAAACGTCTTCACCGATCCATTTGCCGCTCATCTCCAGCAATCCAAATTACCTAAGGTATGTATAGGTAATTTGGATTCACAATTTCGCGCTAACGGAAAACAAAAGAATCAGGATTATAGCAGAGGAGTCGTCGGGCAACAGTTTTCGGCATTTTCACATCAGCATGAATTAAGGGAGTTGCCTGTGCATTTTCAATTTGAATATCCTTTTAGCTAACCCTTAACGTCTAGCTAAAAGACGTTAAACAAAGCGCTCTTGGGAGGCACCCCTTGCTTATCTTTATATTTTTGCTATTTTTCTTTTATTTTATGCATTTTCTTTTCCTGTTTGGCCTTTTCATTCTTATTTATAAACATTGGAGACAATGTTTATCTTTAAGTATGGGGGGGTGTTCTCTAATGTTTATTTTTATAAAAAAATCAAAAAAAAATTGAAAACATGTTAAAAATCATAAAAAAATTGTTTCTTTGTTTTCTGTTGCAATTTTGATTTAAAAATATGAAAAATACAAAAAAAAATTATTTTATTTTAAAATGTTTAAAAAACTTATAAAAAAAAACTATTTTTCCAATAAGATAAATTTTGTAATATTAAAATTCTCCAAACTTTATTTATGCAAAATTAATTTTAATTATGAGTTGTCTTTATAGGTTTTTTTTAAGAGTTTTCTTTTTGTGAATTTTTAAATCATATATTTCTCTTCAAAATATGTTAGATTTAATTTTTAGATGAATTTGATTTAATGAGTTTTTCATTATTTTGATTTGTTTAGAATATTTCTTAGTTTTACTTTCTCTCTTTAAAATATCATAATTCAATTTTGTAGTAATTGTGTTAAATATCTTTAGATTTTACTTATATTAACTTGAACTCATAGTTTCTTATAGATTGCTCAATTTATTTTCTATGCTCTTAAAATATTTCTTTGGAATTTTTGTAGCCTTTAAACCCTAGCCCTTCCCCTACCTTTTTGTTTAACCCTTTTATTTGGCATATAAAAAAATATTTGAAAAGATCATATGTCATGGAAATGAGAGGATAAAATTCATCATTCCTAAACATATGCACCCAAATTAGTAAAAGATTATATGGCATGGAGTTGAGAGGATAAAATTCATCACTCCTAAACATATACATTTGGGATATAAAAAAAAAAGAAATTAAAAAAAGATGGAAATGAGAGGATAAAATTCATCATTTCCTATATGCAAAGTAACTTCTTCAATGCCAGCTTTACCCCAATTAGCCAAGTTTATTTGCTTATCCTAAGATATTTTTGAGAGAGCATAGTTAATATTTTGTAGTTTTCTAAAAGTTTCTAATGATGTTAAAAGTTTCTATAATTTTAATCTTGGTTATTTTACTTAATTCAATGCAATTTTGTTTATGAAGATTTAGTTAGAGAATTTTGAAACTAATATTTATTCTACTCATCTCAATTTATGAATTATAAATTATTTCTTATAAATCTGAATTTTAATTTCTTAACTTATTTTGACATGAGTTTTATAAGATTTGGAGTACATAATTAGAAGTAAATCTTTTTGGAAATGTCCTATAAATTCTTCTCGTACTTATAAATTAGTTTTTGCTCTGGAATAGCAAAAGCTTTAGTGTGGGGGTATTTGATAGTGCATTATTTATAGTTATTTTTATATAGTATTTTAGTAGTAATTAATTAGTTTTTATATAATTTTAGTTTAATATATATCTAATTCGCTTTATTTTGTGTTTTCAGGTAATCTGGGGCTGCTAATAGCAAATTCAAGCTCACAGCCATGTTCAGGGGAAAGAATGGAACAAGTCTGCAAAATTCTTCAGTACACGCCCTCGGTCACGGCCATGACCAAGGGCGTGACTTCAAGTCACGGCCATGACTCAACCCAGCCATCTTACATCTGCCAGATCATGCCGCCAGCCCAATTTAGTATTACACGCCCTCGGTCACGGCCATGACCAAGGGCGTGACATCAAGTCACGGCCATGACTCAACCCAGCCATCTTCTAGCTGCCAGAACACGCCGTCACATCATTTCCAGCCTACACGCCCCAGGTCACGGGCGTGACTCTATGTCACGGCCATGACCTAGGGGGTGACCCTTCCCGCAAATGCCAGAATAACTCCAGATCGCGCTGTTTCAAGATTTGGTCAAGTCACGCCCTCTGTCACGGGCGTGACTCCATGTCACGGCCATGACCTAGGGGGTGACCCTTCCCGCAACTGCCAGAATAACTCCAGATCGCGCCGTTTCCCGCCGTTTCCAGATTCGGTCAAGTCACGCCCTAGGTCACGGGGGTGACCGAGGCCGTGACCCGTCGAGATGATTAATTTTGGCGGTTTTTCTTCCCCAACGTTCCCGGGCTTTCAAGACGCAATTACGCAGCTTACACGCCCTTGGTCACGGGCGTGACCAAGGGCGTGACTCACCAATTTTCTGCCTATAAAAGCCAGCTGCTGCCAAAGTGATGGGGATCCGATCCTAGCTTAGATTGGGTCATTTTTAGATTAGTTTTTCAGCATTTTCTTATTGTATTTTCTTTATGCAGATTTACTTTATGTCTTGCAAATTTCAATTCATAGTTTAGATTTCCAATTCCTGCAATTGTAATTCTCTTTACTTAGTTATAAAAATGTTTCTCTTTTCAAATATGTTTAGCTGAATTTATAGCATTTGATCGGATGAATTCTTAAGCTTTTCTTATTTTGTAATCTCTCATTGTCGTAGCTTTAGTTTAAGAATTATTACGATCCACTTTTGATTTTTCTCGATTGATCTCATATTGCCGGTATATGAATATCAATTCTTGATCCATTTTCTAGTGATCGAGAGATCCATGAATTTGTGTAGATCATTCATTAGTGGAAAGAGTTGCATGCATTCCTCGAGAGAGGGTGACACAAATCTTTCGGATTGGAGTCAAATCCAATAGTGGGGCTCACCGCATAAAGCAAGCTTAGGGGTTTCGACTGGCCGAGGGGTCTTAATCGATCAACCTAAGGTTAGGTGGTAGTTCTCTCGAGAGAGGCTCTACCATATTTTGGGAACCTCCACGGTCGAATTATTCTATCGCTTTTGGTTATGAATTTAGATTTTACAATTTATTTAACTCAAGAAGGATTTCCGATCAAATGCTCTTTTTTCTTTTCTCTTTTATTATTCTAAAAATCTTCTTAAATCTAGATAAAATAATATTAATTTGCGTGAGTAGAAGTAATCAACAACCCCGTGGAATACGACACTTGATATTTATTTCTAAATATCCTATACTATGAATGATAGGTGCTCTTGCCTATAGTTCGTAGAATTTGGAGAAATTTTATATCCTAAGTTTTACGTATCATTTAGTTTCGACCCAAGTAGCTTGAACAACTCTATCCATAGTTTCCCTGTGAAGCGAGGGTCTCGATCGCTCGCAATGTTCTTCGACAACCCTCAATACTTCACCATATGTTTGAAGAAGAGTCACGCAGTCTCTTCCATTGTTGCATCCTTCACGCTTGGTAAGAAAGTGCCATACTTGGAAAAGCGATCTACCACCACCAAGATAGATCCGCAACCTTCACATTTGGGCAGAGCGCTGATGTAATCTAGTGTCACCATCTCCCATGGATATTCCGGCACTGGTAGGGGCTCCAAGAGTCCTGATGTCTGCTTGTTCTCCACCATGTCTTGTTGGCTAACAAGACATGTCTTCACGTATAGCTCAATGTTATCCCTCATCCGTGGCCAATAGTAGGAATCATCCATCAACGCCAAGGTGCGCTTTTGTCCCGGAAGTCCAGCCCACTTTGTGTCATGACACTCCTTGATTAAGTCCCTCCGCAGGTTTCCCCACTTTGGGATATAAATCTCCTTCTTTTGGTGTAGAGTAGTCCGTCTTCTACCCAAAATCTCTTGGCTTGACCTTCTTTGGCTAGCTGCATGAGTTGTTTGGCCAACGGATCTTCTTCCAACAAACTTTTTACCTGCTCGAGAAGGTTGCTCTTCACCATCGAGATTGCCGCTAGCTCCGCATTGCAGCTAAGTTCATCCGCTACGACGTTGTCTTTGCCCGGCTTGTGTTCTAGGACAAAGTCAAACTCTGCCAAGAAGTCTTGCCACCTTGCTTGCTTCGCCAATTATTTCTTTTGAGTTTGAAAGTAGGTGGTCGCCACATTGTCGGTCTTGATCATGAACTGTGCTCCCAGCAAGTAGTGCCTCCATACTTGTAAGCAATGTATGATGGTCGTCATCTCCTTCTCTTGCACGGTTTAGCGTCGCTCTGCTTCATTCAACTTGCGGCTTTCGAATGCAATCGGGTGTCCATCTTGCATCAACACCCCTCCAATAGCAAAAGTACGATGCACCTGTATGCAACTCGAACTTTCTCCCAAAGTCTGGTAGGGCATGTACTGGCTCCGTACTTACCGCCTTCTTCAAGTCCTCAAAATCTTGCTGGCATTCCCCCATCCAGTTCCAAGCTTTCTCCTTCTTGAGCAGATCCGTAAGCGGCACCTCTCTCTTTGAGTACCCCATGATGAACCATCGGTAATAGTTCACCAAACCAAGGAATGATCTCAACTCTGTCACCTTTGTTGGTGTATCCCATTCGACGATTGCCCGCACCTTGTCCATGTCCATCTTAAATTGGCCATGTCCAATGACATGCCCGAGGAAATGCACTTCTTCTTGCCCAAAGGAACACTTTGACCGCTTAACATATAGTTCATTCTCCCGTAGCACTTGGAACACTAGGCAAAAATGTTTAGCATGCTCCTCCATTGTATTACTATAGACGTCGATGTAGTCCAAGTATACTAATACAAACTTGTCCAAGTAGGGATGAAAGATCTGATTCATCAAAGTACAAAATGTAGCGGGTGCGATGGTTAGGCCGAATGGCATCACCAACCACTCGAATGATCTATACCTTGTCACGCATGTAGTCTTTGGCTCATCTCCTTCGGCAATTCGTACTTGGTGGTAGCCCTTTTGTAGATCCATCTTCGAATATATCCTTGCTCCTCCAAGTCGGTCAAACAAGTCAGCAATCAACGGTACTGGATACTTGTTTTTGATAGTTACCTTGTTCAATGCCCGATAGTCTGTGCATAACCGCAAGGTTCCATCCTTCTTCTTTTGAAAGAGCACCGGTGCGCCAAAAGGTGCCTTCGACGGTCTGATCATTCCAGCATCGAGAAGTTCATGTAGCTGCTTCCTCAGATCCTCGAGCTCGGGGGGGATCCATCCGATATGGTGCCTTTGCCGGGGCTTTTGCTCCAACCTCCAATTCAATCTTGTGGTCTACCTCTCTGCGGGGAGGCAACTTCTTTGGTAGTTCGCTAGGCATAACATCCCCATTCTCCTCGAGGACTTCCGCAACAAGTAGAGGCACCTCCTCCATGATCTCGCCCGCTTCCTCCTTCAAAGTCGCAAAGAAAGTAGGTTCCCCTTTCTTCACGTCCTTGGCTATTTGCATAGTCGATAGCTGTTTTGCTCCACAGCTTGGTGGCCCTTCCACCGCAGGTACCATGCATGTTGCACCTTTCTCCATAATGCACACCGAGCGGTAAGTTGGCATGACAATGGCACTCACCGCATCGAAGAAATCCATGCCCAACACTAGCTTGTGATCATCCATGGCTGCAACCGAGAAATTCACCTTTCCTTTCCACGTACCCAAGCGAAGCTCCACGCCACGAGCCACTCCTTCTAGCGGCCTCGCCTTCCCGTTCACGGTCTTTAGCCATCCCTCGCACTTGGTCACTTGGAGGCCAAGTCTTCTTGCTTCTTCATCTGTCATAAAGTTATGGGTGGCACCTGTATCCACCAAGGCTTTGGTGGACTTGTTGTTGATCATGGCTTCCACATACATAAGCCCCTTGCTAGCCACCTTCTTAGCTGGTTTCACATTCAAAGCACTTAGAAGTTGCAAAGAACATATTTGGTTTATACCTTCTTCACCTTCGGGTCCACTTGTATCATCCTCCTGCAGTGCTGCGAGTGAACCAAGCTTTGGGCACTTGCTCATCATGTGCGGTCCCTTGTATAAGTAGCATCCTCCTTTTGGCGTAAATCTCTTGTTTGCCCCATCCATGTCCATTTCATAATTGGGGTTCCGATCTCCCCTAGGTGGTGTCCGCGACCCTGGTCCTTCTCCCCCACCTTTTGTGTGGTCATTCTTGTAACCTTTCTTTGTAGTAGTATGCGCTGGCCTTTGGAATTCTATCATCACCTCGGCAGTCGTAATGGCTTCAACAAGTGTCTTGGCATCCCTCCGATGTACTTCTTGCTTCACCCAATTCTGGAGACCATCTTTGAAGTTAAAAAGTTGGTCGTCCTCAGACATACCTAGTACCATCAGCATCAAGGTTTGGAACTCCTTCACGTACTCTGTGATTGACCCCTTCTACTTGAGTTCCTTTAACTTCTTCCTTGCCTCATTTGCGACGTTCTCCGGGTAGAAGTGCCGCTTAAGATCAATCTTGAACTCATCCTATGTGTTTACGTTGCATGTTCCCTTCTTGATATATGCAAGCTTTCGTTGTCACCAAAGAGATGCAATATCTGAAAGATAGTAGCTAACCGTCTTTACCATGAGTACTTCCTCAGTGAGGTTACATCCTTCAAAGTAGACCTCAATTTGATAAAGGAAGTGTTCAACTTCCTTAGCATCCCTCTTTTCGGTGAAAGGTTTTGGCTTAGGCACATCGATCATTGAGTTAGCGACAACACCATTTCCACCATTAGCAATGGCCTTTCTGCACAAGGCCAATTCCTCCTCCAATTTGGCGATCTGCTCCTCATAGTCATCCTCAAGTTGATCGCACCTTTGGGTAAGCTCCGCATTTTCGCCACAACATGCTTGGACTTGGGCCTTCAAAAGTTCCAGCTCTCCGCGAGCCGGTAGCGCTTGTTTGACAGCTTCTAGTTCTCCGCGAACATATGAGTGGTCTTCCTCCACCGCTGTCATGCGCTCCTCCCATTAAGCTAACATGCGGTCCGCGTGCACTTCATCCCGAAATTTGCTATGGATCTGCCTCTTCTTCTCGGACTGGGGCAGCGATTCCCTGCTGCGCTCATCAACCACGCATGAGTTGTTGTTCCCTTCACCAGCCATCTGGTCTTCTCGGACACCAACCACGGACTTGAGCAACCAAGCTCTGATACCAACTGTCACGGACTTGTCTTCTTACAAGCTCTTGTGCGGCCTTAGCTCCTTCTTGCCACTCCGCATAGCCAAGCTAAGTCAGCCTCTCCTGCAAGAACTAGGTGGTGATGAAGAAAAGATGCAAAGTAGAACTCAAGAGATCTCACAATTGCAAAGGAAACTCAAAGAACTCTATTGCTTCTCCAAAACTTAGATGATGTACAAATGAGGGGGCCTTCCCTTTTTATAGGCCCAAAATAGGTTTCCCTCCAAAGGAGAGAAGATTCTAGACTACTTCTATTCTAGAATATTCTATACATGTCTAGTATGTACAAGACTCATGAATTCTCTAAAATGCACCATCATCTTCCTATGTACAAGCCTCCGGATTTCTCTGGAATCTTCCTGGGCATTAACCCCAATCATGCGGATCCGTGACAGGTTGCTTCCATTAGTCGTGCCTGCTTTAAGAAACACGTTCGTCCTGCTTCTTGGTTCCCTATTAAAACCTCAATCCTTGCGGCGGTCGGGAACTTCATAGCCAGATGCAGAATAGATGGGATTGCTCTAAAGATGGATTGGAGCGGCCTCCCAAAGATGGCATTGTAGGCGGAGGTGGATTCCACCACCACGAACTGGATGTTGTACGTTAACTGTCTTGGAAACTCGCCCAATGTGACTGGGAGAGTGATCATGCCTTGAACTGGAATAGTTCGGTTATTGAAGCCGCAGACGGGCCTGGCTACAGGGCTGAGTTGATCCTTTATGAGCTTCATACTTTGCAAAGTGGAAAGGAACAAAACATCAATTGAGCTTCCGTTATCGACCAATATTCTTTTTACATTAAAGCAAGGGCCCCCAATCCCTATGCTGATTACGAGGGGATCCTGATGCGGTAGCCATAACCCTTGCAGGTCCTCATCCCCGAAAGAAATCGTAATGTCCTGCTTAAGCTTCTTATCTTCGTGGTCTCTTGGGGGGTTTGGCGATCGAGAGGATTTGCGCCGCTAAGATGGGAGGTCCGGCGATCGTTTCGATTTCTCCGACCATTATCCTTCCTCTTCCCGCGCCTCGGGGAGAAGGAGCATGCTCCCTCAATTCCCTAGGCTACTGAGGCTGATTGGGAACCTGGCCTTGCGAGAATCTTCCCAGGAGTCCCTGGTGGATGAGGCGCTCGATCTCGTCATTAAGTCTGGTACACTCTTCAGTGGTAGCAATACTTGGATTGGTCATTTCTCAGGTTTGAAGCTGGCACCCGAGGCGTGCGGAGCTCTGGGTTGTTCTGAATGGCGTAGAGTACATTTGTTTTGGTGGTGCTCAATGAGGTGTAGACCCTCGGCGGCTGTGGACCTAGGTCTCTTCGGTGATCGCGACGCGTTCATCGTTATGGCGCTCCTCGTCGCGCCGTTCTTCTCGTCCACTATGGGCTTGATCTGACCCCCTCTTCCTCCTTTGGCTACCTTCGAACAACTGACGGTGCGCTTCGATGACCTCGTCGGCAGTTATCTAAGCTTCAACTTGGTGAATGAGGTCAGGATAACTTGGTATGGTTTCTCTCATTAGAGCTGAGTAAAAGCCACGTGGGCGGATGCCTCCAAGGAAAACTCATCGCAAGAGCTCGGGGTCGACCCCCGGGATTTGTCGAGCCTCCGAAGTGAAGCGTTAGAAAAAATCTTTGAGAGTCTCTCCATCATTTTGGCGGATTCTTGAGAGATGGGAGGGATCTCGGACAATCCTATGATTGGAGATGAACTGGTCCACGAACTGTTGTGCCATTTCTGCGAAGTTGTTGATGGCCCCATCCCACAGGGAGTGGAACCAAGTGCGCGCTTGTCCTTTCAAGGTTGTCGGGAACACTTGACAGCGGAGCTGATCAGGGGCGCTGTAAATCCTCATGATGGTGGTGAATTGATTGACATGTTCCAATGGGTCGTCCGTCCCGTCGAATGTTTCGATGTTGGGAAGCTTGAAACCGTTTGGAACCGGATGGGCCAAGACCTTAAGCGATAGTGGGGAGCCATAGTGTTGGGTTTTCTATACCCCTTCATAAGGGATGACATATCAAATATGCGCAGCGGAAATGAACAAGAACAACCCAAAAAGAGATCAACGGATCTTGCGGTTTTCATGATTCAAGAGAATAAGAAAGCAAATACGATATATACCTTCGCGGGATTGAGTCAACACTCAACCAAGGTGCTCCAAGAGAAATCTGAAATCTTCTTTGAGTTCTTCAAGGATAGAAATAGATCGATCCCTCTACAGAAGTCCACACAAGCGATGAAGAACCCTAGCTACTTGTCGTACAAAAACTAGGTCGGAGAAGGATGCTCCCAACATCCTCACGGACTGCTAGGTCCGATCCAGAGGAGGCGGCGACTAGCGGCGGAACGTCGATCGGCGGACGGAACGAGAACAGCCGGAACACTTCCGTCGTTTCTCTCTCGCGAAAAGGCTCGATCTAAAAAACCGTCTCTATCGAAGCCCTAATCACGTCCTTTTATACGCAAGGCATAAAATCGACTATCCGCAGACCAGAGGGAAAAACAGAAAATCTGTCCAGATTTACATTCGCCGAATTCGACTAATCAAATTAACCGAATTCGGCTAATCACTATAACCGAATCCGGCGAAACCATTTCGACGAATTCGACTATATAAATTCGGCTGTATAAATTCGGCGAAACCCTTTCGTCGAATTTGCCATTAGCCGAATTCGTCTAAACCCTTTAGCCGAATTCGGTTAATCCCATTAGCCAAATTCGTCTAAACCATTTAGTCGAATTCGGTTAATGCCTTTAGCCGAATTACCTAGTGTAAATCCGTTCGTTTAAACACTTTAAACGATTTCTCTTTTGAGACATTCTCAACTTGATTCCAAGCAGTCACAGGATTGGTCCTCCACTCATATCCAATACGAGTAAGGCCTGTAACACCCTCCCTGTCACATAGCATATAACAGTAGGTCCGGCCGGGACCCCACGCCATATGAAATGAACAGAAGAGCGCGTTACTAAAATTAGTAGTTAACAGTTAGAATTAACCATCTCAGCATCAGAGTCACAACGGAAGCATACTTTAATTTCATTTAAAACCAGTATATAACATGTCCACAACACTACTATAGGAATGAAATACAACAAGAGTTATTTACATTGTTTGTTTACATCAAAAAGGTGGCTTCTAAACATCGGCACGCAGGCCGGCCACACATGAACAAAAGTGCAAACAAAAGCTATGGCCTTCAAGGGCCAGCACAACACAGCAGCAGGGGCTTCAGCCCGCTATTTCCCGCTAGCCTCATCGGGGCCTGTATAAGCAAATCCACCAAGTGGTGGGAAAACAAGTAACCAGTCAGCTTTAGCTGACCAAGATTTATAACGACCCCACCCCATACTCGGGGCGGCGGTGCTCCTTCCCTGCAAGCAAACAACAGCAATATATATATATCACAGGTGCGTCTAAGCACCGCATAGAAGCATTACATTTATCGACAAGCCCTTTTTCAACATCGGATTTAGGCTTACACGCTTTGTGCACTCACGACACGCAATCGCCAAGTCCTTTTTCAACTTGGATTCTCTCTATGAGCTGATTCTCATCAAGGATGGTCGGCCTTGATGAGTTCTAGTCCCAAACTGCGAATCGTGATCCCGAGGTTGCAATCCTCACACGACAACTAAGGGTGGGGTTTTGGTTCCGCCGATTCCCGCGCTCATAATATTAGGTAAGTTAACTACCTAAAATGGGTACGACTTTCCCTAGCCCGCTCTTGACTCGTAGGTCAATGAAGCCAGGTGCTCAGTCCTTGGGCTTCTGCTTCTCAGCCTCGTACATCGGGCTTTGCAGTCTTTACATGGCGACTCACTAGGAGCTACCGCCGGCGCTAACGCTAGCGCCCGGCGCTAGTAACAGAAACAGAATTCCGTTCTGCTACTCCTGGGAAACACCTCCAGGACACAGCAATACATATTGCTGACCTGGAGCTACCGCCGGCGCTATTGCTAGCGCCCGGCGCTAGCAGCAGAACTTAGTTCTGCTACGATATGTCGGGCACAGCCTGGGAAACACCTCCAGGTCCTAATTTCTGTATAACAACATTTACATGACCCGAACACACCTTGTACACGGAATTTTCTCCGACACGCTACACGCAATAAAACATCACCAATCCGGCTCGACTTGTCCAGATGGGCTTCACACAGCATGCCTATGTCTGTACTACCGTTCCGGACTCTATATGCAATTTGTGGGGGAAATCACTTCATCCCACCGGAAGATCCGATCTACAATTACGTAGAAGTCTCCCAAAATACATGCAAATCAAAGGACGTTCATGTCCAAGGATTAGGGAGGAGAATCGTTACCCTCGTAGGCCGTTTCGGTGGCATAGAACTGAGAGGGAAAGGCTGGACTCCGCGGTGGCACAAGCGCAAGCACGCAGATGATATCTCCCTCCTGGCACAACGAAAGCGCAACGCTAACGGATCTCCCTCCTTGCTCCTAGCCCTCTGCCCTCAGCTCTCCTCTCAGCTCTCAGCTCAGGAGAAAGGCAGAAAATGAGAAAGGAGTCGGATTTTTGGGGAATTTATGATTTTCCCGCTACCGCCGGCGCTAGCACTAGCGCCTGGAGCTAGCCTTGAGTCGGTACCGCTCTGAGCCACTAACGCCGGCCCTAGCGCTAGCGCCTGGCGCTAGCTCCCTGACTCTACATTATGTTCATTTTGTATTTTTGATGTGCACATGACATTGGGGTCTTACAATTCTTCCCCCCTTAAAAGAATTTCGTCCCGAAATTCTAACAGTGCAATCATAGACTATAAAGGACGACTTGTACCTTAACGGAACAGCTGGGGGAACCCCTCACGCATAGTTTGTTCGTGCTCCCATGTAAGTTCCTCACGACCGTAGTTGTTCCAGCGTACTTTGACCATCTTGGTCAATTTATTCCGCAGCTGTTTGATCTCGGTGTCTTCAATGCTAATAGGCGTGACCAACGTCTTCAGCCCATCATCGACCGACACCTGACTAGCCACAAGCGCTTGGCTAGGCTCTTGTACAGCTTTCCTTAATACTGATATGTGGAACACATCATATAGACCACTCAACTCTCTCGAAAGAGCGAGTCGATAGGAAGCTTCGCCAACACGTTCTGGTATCTCAAACGGTCCAAGGTATCTTGGACTCAGCTTTTTCAAGCGCCGAATCCGGGACACACCCTTGAAAGGTTTGATCTTTAAGTAAACCAAGTCGCCCACGGCGAACTCGACGTTTCTGTGCTTGGCGTTGTAGTATTTCGCCTGCATATCTTTGCGCAATCAACAATCTCTCACGAATTGCTTGTATAGCCGAATTTGCCTCTTCGACTTCCATTTGCTTAAACAGCTTCGTTTCACCTGTCTCCGCCCAAGATAAGGGAGTGCGGCAAGCTCTACCGTAGAGGGCCTCGAAGGGTGCCATCTTTATGCTTGCCTGATAGCTGTTATTATACGCGAATTCGATCATGAAAAGATGATCGTCCCACTTTTTGCCGAAATCCATCGAAATGTCATCAAATTTCCATTCCGGTATAGGCAACGACTTCAGGAAACCTCCAGGTTTCTGACATTCTGCCTTCACTAGTGCGCAAGTTTTGCATTTTGCCACATATAATGCGATGTCTTTCTTCAATCCTGGCCACCAAAACAGCTTTTTCATGTCCTGGTATATTTTTGTGCTCACTGGATGAATTGAGTACTTGGTAAAGTGTGCTTCGTACATCAATTCTTCCCATAACTTACCCACATTTGGGATGCACAACCGACCGTCTTTCCACATCAGACCGTCGTCCAACACAAACTCTGCAGCAGTCCCAACCCCAGACTCTGCCAAATAGCGCTGCATGCTCGAATCAAGCTCCAGGGCCTGTCGTAATCTGTCCGCGAGGTCATATTGCACCTCCGTGCAGTTCAAGCATGCGCTTGCACTAGAAGTCCTCTCCACACAAGAGATCTCCAAGTCTTCCAGGTCTTTGATCAGACGTGGATCATGCATCTGAATCCAATTGGCCTGTACATAAGCCCTTCGGCTCAAAGCATCTGCGACTACATTTCCTTTCCCGGGTGTATAGTGTATATCAAACGTGTAGTCCCCCAGGAACTCCATCCATCTTCTTTGTCGCATGTTGAGCTCTTTCTGATTTAATAGATACTTAAGGCTCTTATGGTCCGGTCCGTAAAGATGTCAACCTTCACACCATATAAGTAGTGCCGCCACAGCTTTAGAGCGAATATCACGGCCGCCAACTCCAAGTCGTGGACCGGATAGTTCCGCTCATGCACTTTCAACTATCGAGAGCCATAAGCTATCACCTGACCATGCTGAAGAAGTACGCAGCCTAAGCCGCTCCCTGACGCAACACTATAAAGTTCATAACCCTCTGCACCAGATGGCAAACTTAAAATTGGTGTTGTGGTCAGCCGCCTCTTTAATTCTTCAAAAGCCCGTGTACACTCTGGTGACCAAACGAACTTCTGATCCTTCCTCGTCAAGGTGGTGAGAGGTAGAGCGATCTGCGAAAAGTTGTCCACGAAGCGCCGATAGTAGCCGGCGAGTCCAAGAAAACTCCTGACTTCCGCTACTGTTGCTAAAACGGGCCACTTCTTGATTGCATCGATCTTTGCTGGATCCACTGCGATACCCTCGCCACTAACAACATGACCAAGGAACGCTACTGAGGCTAGCCAGAACTCGTACTTAGAGAACTTGGCATAAAGTTGAAAACGTCTAAGGGTTTCTAAAACTTCGCGCAAATGTATCGCGTGCTCTTCTTCAGACTGAGAGTACACCAAGATATCGTCAATGAAGACAATGACAAACCGATCAAGGTACTCTCGGAAGGTCCTATTCATCAGATCCATAAAAACTGACGGCGCATTCATTAATCCAAACGGTATCACTATAAACTCGAAGTGTCCGTAACGGGTACTGAATGCTGTCTTGGGGATGTCACAATCCCGAATTCGCAACTTGTAATAGCCGGACTTGAGATCCAACTTTGAATATACAGTTGACCCAACTAGCTGATCGAATAAGTCATCGATTCGAGGAATCGGATACTTGTTCTTCTCGGTCAGCTTGTTTAGTTCTTGGTAATCAATGCATAGACGCAGGCTTCCGTCCTTCTTCTTCACAAAAGGACCGGAGAACCCCAAGGGGATGTACTTGGTCGGATATAACCCTGCTCTAGCAACTCTTGCAACTGAACTTTCAATTCCGCCATCTCCTTTGGCGCAATCCGGTACGGAGAGCGTGAAACAGGCTTGGCACCTGACACCAGCTCTATAGTGAAGTCAATTTCTCGCTGAGGTGGCGCCCCAGGAAGATCTTTCGGAAACACATCTAGATACTCTAATATTACAGGAACGTCACTCAAACTGGGTTGAGGCTTTGCAGCCCCCACTAGCACAACACGTAACTCTGCGCCTTGCCGAACCGCCTTGCCCACTTGGACAGCAGACATCAGTGTCTTGATTGATCCACGCAAACCAGCAAATGTAGTCGCACGTTCGGTATTCCGCCCCAGTGTGACCTCCTTAGAAGTGCAATCAATGTAGGCCTGCTGCGCTGACAGCCAGTCCATACCACATATTACATCGAACTCCGAGAGCAGGAGTATCAGTGCTTCCAAATCAAAGTCTTGACTCCCTATTCGTACCTTTACCACACAACTTTGATCCGCACTCATCGAACACCGATTGGGTAGCAACACATCTAATCGTTCCTATCTAAACGACGAAGGCATTCTAAGTGATTATATGAAGGCCTCCGATAGAAAGGAATGTGAAACACCCGTAAGTAATAGTGCTCTCGCCGGATAATGAAAGATCAGGACAAATCCTAGGACATCAATGGTTAACAAACAATGTATAAGGTATGAAGTATAAAGAGCAATAAAAGCTATATACTATCGCATACCTGTCACCACATCGTTCTGTTTGATGGCCTCCTATTGGCCAAGGTTGTACACTCTAGGTTGGGCTGGAGCAGCACGAGATGCGATTAATTCTGCCGCCTTTCCTTTCTCTGCTGCATAGGCCGCAACTAGCTTCTTCCCACTACGACAGTCACGAGCAAAGTGCCCCGGTCTGCCGCAGTTGTAACACTTGATTGGGCCTCGCCCAATCACGCCCGATACTGAAGGTTGAGCTGACCCAGACGGTCGCGCTCCTTTCTTCCATTTGCGTTGCCCAGACTTTGTAACATTCGGTATGTTCACCGTCGCATTTGCTACACCTTTACCTTTATACTCATGAGTTGGACCCATCACACCTATAGAGTCCCTACCTCGGAATACTGACTTTGGGGGCCCACTTCGGCAATCGCGAGCAATGTGTCCCTTCTTGTCACAAGTGTAGCACGATAGGGGAACCTGAGTGGTGGCACCTTCTGCCACGCTAGAGGAAGGTAGATTCAACCGCCCACCCTTCCTCTTCCTCTTTGACTGCTTACGTATGGGGTCATTCATGCTTTGCTCACATGTCAAATTCATTTCCATAGATCTAGCCGCTCGCACCACTTCATGGAAGCTAAGTAACCTCGGTCCCGAGAGTGCTTGACGTAAGTCACCCCGCAGACCGTTGTAAAACTTGTGGATTCTGGTCTCCTCATCGCCCCATGTTGACCCCGTAAAATAGTCCAGACGGAGGAATTCATTCAAGTAATCATCTACAGAGTGCTCTCCCTACTCGAGATGTAAACACTGGTTCGGCAATGGTATTTCGGGTTGCGCAAGTAAAGTTGCCACAACCACATTTGTGACCACACGAACTGTTTCAGCACTCTCCATGATGTTACGAGGTTGGATCCTTCCCGTAGGACCCCAAAGCACCTATAATCGTGTAACAAAACACAATTAAACAACCATATTGTAGCATTAAACAACGAAGGAATACCTCGATTCCACTATGTTGCTACAAGCACACATGTATTTTATTCCTAAAGTGGACAATTACTGGTTATTTATATGAGTTTAAGGTGATGCACACACGTGCGCACCACCCCTTAAAGAATTCGACCACGAATTCAGACGGAAAGGGAGCGGGACCCGTAGCTGATACCAATTTGTAACACCCTCCCTGTCACATAGCATATAACAGTAGGTCCGGCCGGGACCCCACGCCATATGAAATGAACAGAAGAGCGCGTTACTAAAATTAGTAGTTAACAGTTAGAATTAACCATCTCAGCATCAGAGTCACAACGGAAGCATACTTTAATTTCATTTAAAACCAGTATATAACATGTCCACAACAATACTATAGGAATGAAATACAACAAGAGTTATTTACATTGTTTGTTTACATCAAAAAGGTGGCTTCCAGACATCGGCACGCAGGCCGGCCACACATGAACAAAAGTGCAAACAAAATCTATGGCTTTCAAGGGCCAGCACAACACAGCAGCAGGGGCTTCAGCCCGCTATTTCCCGCTAGCCTCATCGGGACCTGTATAAGCAAATCCACCAAGTGGTGGGAAAACAAGTAACCGGTCAGCTTTAGCTGACCAAGATTTATAACGACCCCACCCCATACTCGGGGTGGCGGTGCTCCTTCCCTGCAAGCAAACAACAGCAATATATATATATATCACAGGTGCGTCTAAGCACCGCATAGAAGCATTACATTTATCGACAAGCCCTTTTTCAACATTGGATTTAGGCTTACACGCTTTGTGCACTCACGGCACGCAATCGCCAAGTCCTTTTTCAACTTGGATTCTCTCTATGAGCTGATTCTCGTCAAGGATGGCCGGCCTTGATGAGTTCTAGTCCCAAACTGCGAATCGTGATACCGAGGTTTCAATCCTCACACGATAGCTAAGGGTGGGGTTTTGGTTCCGCCGATTCCCGCGCTCATAATATTAGGTAAGTTAACTACCTAAAACGGGTACGACTTTCCCTAGCCCGCTCTTGACTCGTAGGTCAACGAAGCCAGGTGATCAGTCCTTGGGCTTCTGCTGCTCAGCCTCGTAAATCAGGCTTTGCAGTCTTTACATGGCGACTCACTGGGAGCTACCGCCGGCGCTAACGCTAGCGCCCGGCGCTAGTAACAGAAACAGAATTCCGTTCTGCTACTCCTGGGAAACACCTCCAGGACACAGCAATACATATAGCTGACCTGGAGCTACCGCCGGTGCTATTGCTAGCACTCGGCGCTAGCAGCAGAACTTAGTTCTGCTATGATATGTCGGGTACAGCCTGGGAAACACCTCCAGGTCCTAATTTCTGTATAACAACATTTACATGACCCGAACACAGCTTGTACACGGAATTTTCTCCGACACGCTACACGCAATAAAACATCACCAATCCGGCTCGACTTGTCCAGATGGGCTTCACACAGCATGCCTATGTCCGTACTACCATTCCGGACTCTATATGCAATTTGTGGGGGAAATCACTTCATCCCACCGGAAGATCCGATCTACAATCACGTAGAAGTCTCCCTAAATACATGCAAATCAAAGGACGTTCATGTCCAAGGATTAGGGAGGAGAATCGTTACCCTCGTAGGCTGTTTCGGTGCCATAGAACTGAGAAGGAAAGGCTGGACTCCGCGGTGGCACAAGCGCAAGCACGCAGATGATATCTCCCTCCTGGCACAACGAAAGCGCAACGCTAACGGATCTCCCTCCTTGCTCCTAGCCCTCTGCCCTCAGCTCTCCTCTCAGCTCTCAGCTCAGGAAAAAGGCAGAAAATGAGAAAGGAGTCGGATTTTTGGGGAATTTATGATTTTCCCGCTACCGCCGGCGCTAGCACTAGCGCCTGGCGCTAGCCTTGAGTCGGTACCGCTCTGAGCCACTAACGCCGGCGCTAGCGCTAGCGCCTGGCGCTAGCTCCCTGACTCTACCTTATGTTCATTTTATATTTTTGATGTGCACATGACATTGGGGTCTTACAAGGCCAACACAATCCTTTCTCCAATTTCTCCAAACGCTTTTATGTGCGACCCTATAGGCTCATATTGCGTTGGCAGCAAGACTAACTGTTGATTGCTTTGAGATCATCTCAGAAACTCCAACACATAGTGCACGGGACGGTGGCAGAGAGATGTGCATTGCTCTGCCTGGCCGTATTCTTCTGTTATCATATCACGTATCTCCTCTCGAGTGGTTCTTTCTATTTCTCGGCCAGGAACAACTCTTCCCTGGCGATGGTGATGGTGGTCAGCTTCGGGTCCTCTGGCCGGCCGAGCAAGATGAGCGGAGCTTGCGGCGTCGGAGAATTCTTCTAAGACTTCTTCTTTTCGAACGGCCTCCTCATTCGGAGCATGATTCGGAGCTGGGGGTGGCGGAACGTTCAATGTTGGAGGTTGAACGGGAGCTCGAGGAGCCCCAAGATTTCTTATGAGAGCCAGCATCTCTGCTCGCTGTTCTTCCATTTGCCGCATGCGCCCTTCCAGTACTATCACGGGCACAAGCACTGCCTCTTCTGCGAGAGGCATATTGATACGCGAGTGGGAAGGAGCCAGGTCGACGTGTCCCTCTGGGATTGATCCTTCAGTAGTGCGAGCACTGCTTCTTGCCATTGCAATCGATGACAAGTACTACCTCCAGTGAGTCATTGTAGAACTTTGGGAATAAGTTCCCATAGATGGCGCCAAACTGTTGCGGGTCGCTTGGGTGCTCTTGGTAGACCATTCGACTTGAACCGTCTCTGAAGTGAGCTAAGTGCGCTAACAGTCAATTATGGAATCGTTAAGTACACTAAGACTTTTTAACGTGAAATACCTGGAAAGGGTAAAAAACCACGCGGCCAGAGCTGTGCTGACCAAACTCCACTATCTTCTAGGGGAATTAAAATCAGGTACTTAGAATTCGAGGGTGACAGGCCGCCGCTCATTACAATAATAGAGAGAGAGAGAGAACTCCGAAGGTGACAGACCACCTCTCGAAAAACTAAGACCTTTTTCTTCTGAGAACTGTGATGAGAACAAAAGTGAGAACGCTGGTGAGAACAAAAGTGAGAATGATGAGTCGCCTTTTGGGAGAAAGGAAATCTCCAAGTCCACAAAGGAGATCTTCAAGCCCCAAAGGAGATCTTCAAGCGTCGAAGGAGAATTCCAGAGAAATCTTCAAAGTAGCTCTCTCTGGTGCGGAAGGCCAGGTGTCTTGAAATGAAGGCTCTGGTCTCCTTTTATAATTTGGTCGGGGGTAGCCCGGTAATTTTGCCGTCGTAACCACCGCAACCACCTGACGGGCGAATCATGCTGTTCGATTTGGAGCACATGGATCGCCATTTTTCGTAAATGACCATCTCGCCCTTCGGACAGTTCAGGCAATTTGGGCAGCTTCGTTGAAGGTAAAAAAGGTGACAAGCAAGTCCTGCAATCTGAGAAATCAAGAAATGTTAACTGCGCGCGTGTTCAGAATGTGGAAACATTCTGAGCGCGTTCAGAATGTGGAAATGTTATGAGCGTGTGGGGGAGCATTCTGAGCGTTCAATGAATGGGGAAGCATTTTGAGCGCGCAAGGAGGATGGAAACGGAAAGTCGTACCCCCAAAGAAGGGATGGGGTTTCGGCCGGACTCTCCGCAGGACCCCCTGCAGGAGAGGGGTGCGGTTTGGGTGCACCCAAACGGGGTGCGGCTTGGTCGCACCCCAATATTGGTGCGGTTAGGCCGCACCCCTCAAGGGTGGTTTGGCGTTACCGTGCGTGCTACCGCGTGGTAGCACCGCGCGCGTCGTGGCGGTAGCGCGCCTGCTACCACGTGCGGTAGCTCATGCGGTTGTGCGCGGCACAACCGCGCGTGGTGCTGTCTCGCGCGGCTGTGTGTGGCCCTTCTGCGCGCATTCTGCATATTGGATCGATTGGCGCCCTTAGAAGGGGGGTGAATAAAGGAATAAAAAACCTTTTTATAATTTTAAAGAAGTTACTAAAATGTGTAGGAATAAATGAGATCAAAATAACAATTTAGCAAAAAGTAATGTGCAACAATAAAAAATTTCACCAAATGAAAGAAATCAAGTAAACACAAATAGAGACATGATTGTATTATTGAAATAAGTGTTTACATAAATTTGATTTCAATATCGCTAGAAATTGAAGACGTACAAAAGTAAATATCTTTTCCTTTTATATACAGACTTGTATCCACACAAACCGGTTGGCTTTAGCATATCCTTCCCTGGATATGGCCTCAATCCACTCTAGCCAATCCTAACACCGGATATGGCCTCGAGCACCCCCTAGATCTAATCTCCTATACCTAGTCGCCAACTCACACGGCGAATTACACCTTAAGCCGCGCAAGGACCTAGTCGCCAACACAAGATGATTTTACTACAAAAGTTTACAATAAAGAAATAATGTAAATAACAAGAACTCCCTCTATGAGATTTCTGATGATGAGGATGAAGGATCGTTGTAACATAAGCGAGGTTGAAGCGATCGTTCTTCTGATGCAGCGTGGCGGCTTCCTTCTCCAGAATTCTCCTTTGGCTTTGAGTGGGAGATGAACTTTCGGCAGAGTAGCAGCTCTAGAATTGTGGCACAAGTAATCTCCCTGGAAGTTATTCCCAAAACGAGAGAGAAGCCATCAATGTATAGACCTTCTCGCCAGCGCCTGCGGTATCTCCTAGCATCTGCAGTTCAATCATGTAGAAGCGGTTATGAAACCATTGCGGCGTGGCGTTGTGCACGAACTCGAGCTAGCCCCAGGCGTTAGCGTTAGCGCTTGCGGTAGCTCTAGCACCCGCGGTAACCCCTAGTTCTAGCGCTAGTGCTTTAGTTCAGTTTGTTGGTTCCAAGCTGCTTTTCTACCTATGGAGTATTGCACCTATAATTCCTGCACACTATAAACACACGACAAGCAAGATCAAATACAATATGGGATTTGTTATTCTCAAACAAGTGACACACATGTCCAATAATCTACCCCTTTTGATAATAACAAATCCTTTTAGCAAGAAATCAACAATGGTGGTTATAGTATATGATAAACATGATAATAGTGCAACTATAGTATATGATAAGCATGAGAATAATGCATACTCCCCCTATCTTAATGCCCCCCTACATAAATGCAATTTATGTTTTACTCCCCCTAAATGACAGATTACATGAATTAGTCTCCCCTTAATCTTCTAGATTTCTCCTCTAGATTTCTTCAATTAATCTCCCCCTTTTAGTATTATCAAAAGAAGATGGGGTAAGGGTAGTAAGGAAGCATTCCTTAGCAATTTTAAAGCATGGTCGAGCTTTTGTAATATATTAAAATGATAAAGAGTTTAAGCATAGTATAAGAGATTTCAAATAGAAAGATAAGAGTTGTAAGCAAGCGGAAAATTATAAGAAACATCCTTTTGAAAGCATGAAAAACATAAGTATAAATATGAGTTTAAGTTTAAAAATGTAAAGATGTTTTAACCTTTTTGAAATCTCAAAGTTTTACCTAAAGTTACCAAGCATGAAATGAACATATCAAAAAGAGAATTTGCTACAATGTTACATAATTTAAAGTTCAAGAGATACCAAAACATTGTAGAGATCATGCTAGGTTATCTAGTGCATTTCTTATATAAAGAGTAGTATAGATAAAGCATTAGAATCCAATACTCATGAGAAGAAGTGTTATGAAAGATAATGAAGTGCACATAAGTGTATTTTGAGCAATGTTAACAAATGATTTAAATCACAAAATACAAGACATATGTAGAGTTAAGTGCACAATAAAACACAAGTATATTACTTTCACACACTTTTAATGCACATAATTTTTAACAAAGTTGTGTAATAACCAAGGTTTGCACAAGACATATTACTATTCTTTCCAAGTAGTACTTGGTGGAGTTATATTTGTCTATATTTTTTTTACTTTTGTGAGACAACATTCTCCGAATACACTTGGTTTGCAAACCCAACAATTGTTTTTTAAAACTCAACCACTTTTCTTAATTTTTAAGTACATTACAAATGTAGTGTGGATAATAAACTTATGCAAGTTTTAATTCATTGTACAAATACAATACACAAGCAAGCATCTTTTAAATTTAAACACACATGTTGATTACCAAAATAAGTGAGTGAAATATTTTATTATCAATCACAAAACATTTACTCATACTTAGAGGCATGCAAAGCTTGAATCTACACATATTTTTTAATATAATTGATGCACTTAATTAGATATATCAAAGCATGATAAACAAAATAATGTTCATAGTAGTATGAAGAAACAAGTTTTAACATTGTAGATAATTCTAAATAATAGAATACATACATGCTTGATATTAACAATAAAGATCATATAGTTTTTTGTTGTTTTAAAAAATTTTAAATAAAGAAAAAAGAAGAAAACCATAAAAACAATTTTTTGTATTTTTGAATGTTGAGGTTTTGTAGTTGATTTTTCATAATATAAATAAAAAAATAACAAAAGTTAGAAACACAAAAACTAAGTAGTACATATGAACTAACATATTTTTGTAGATTTTTAGAAATTTAAAAAACCGAAAAAATGAAGAACCACGCTAGCGCCGGCGCTAGTGCTAGCGCCGGAAACAGTAAGTGATTTTTTGAGAATTTTAAATTTTCACTTTTTGATCTTGATTAAGAGTCCTTATAGTAGTCTTATGCAGAAATTTTGTAATCTATGGAGATGTCTTGATTGCTCAAATTGCATAAGACATTAGCGTTTTTCAAATAACTCATCCTAAGATGTCTAAGACTCCTAATTCCATTCTTAACATTTGAAACCTTGCATCGGGAAGAGGTTTAGTGAATATATCAGCAAGTTGAGAGTCCGTGCCAATGAAACTTATCCTAACATTTTCCTTTTTAATGCGATCACTTATGAAATGATGACGTACATCTTTATGTTTGGATCTAGAATGGTGTACTGGATTATTTGTAAGATCAATGGCACTTTTGTTGTCACATTTCAATTCAATATGTTTTAGATGAAAACCAAAGTCCTCTAGAGTTTGGCTCATCCATAGTGCTTGTGCACAACAACTCCCTAATGCAATGTATTCGTCCTCCGTGGTGGAGAGTGCTACCGAATTTTTTTTCCTACTAGACCATGCTGTGAAATTTTCTGTAGATCTAGGAGTGAGCGGGAATCGTACAACTTAAAGTTACAGCAAACAACCAGAAGCACATGAAGCAAAACAATCTCTATTGATAACAGCATAAATCTTCATTATAGAGCGAGTTATACATGTCGAGACATGATTTCGCCAGTACACAAAACCAAAAGGAAACATAGAAAGCTGAAGAAAGATAACTGGCGGTCTGAAAACAGAAGCCGCCTAACCGCGCGGCCAGGGTGTTCGCGCGACTAGAAAAGGAAACCAAGCGAACAGTCTGCGGGCGACTTGAACAACACCACTGAAACTACGCGACCTCCCGAACTCCACTGATTCTCCCAAACTCCAGCAACCCACACTACAAGCCACAAGATCGCCCGGACACTTTAGAAGATGAGGTGACCGTTGTTGTCCGCACAATCCGCAGAAGCTGCACAAACAAAGTTCAATCAGCAAACCGGGCGGTCACAAAAAAGAGACCGCAAGTTCTAGGCACGAGTTAAGCTTACACTTGGTGCGCTGAAATTGCTGCTACAGTGACATCTATTTATAGGCGATGGACCAGATCCAGTCACCACCCTATGAGATATATTCACCACCCTGATCGCGCGACCAAGACCGGTCAACCCGCGCGGTCAGCAGAAGATCACTCTGCACTTAGTGAGCTCGCCGACTTCAAACCTGACCAGGAGATCGCCACTCCTCCAAGAAGCCACGCGATCATGACATCCTGCACGGTCATGACGTCCACCACCAGTGTTCGCATATACGAGACATCCTCCACAGACCGCGAACACAGCCAAGTCGACTAAGGTAACAGCCCGCCAATCTGACCAACACTAGTGTCCACATACATCAGCAGATCGCCAAGGGACCATCTTATGCGAACACAAAGAGGAGACCGCGCGACTAAGAAAACCTTAGTCGGCACGCACCATCAAGAACTCGGATAGTCACCAGAACAAACTGCCCGATACCAGAACAACAACTCTGTGCGGTTAACCACTTAACCCGCACAGTAAGAATAACAGCTCGCCACGCGGTCACACAAACCAGACCGCGCGGCCTCACCTCGGCAGCATTGAACAGAGAATGATGGTCAGGCTGAATAAACCTGCGGCTAGATCGAATTGGTCAGACCGCAGAGGAGACCGCGAGATCGTGCAGTTAGACTTGACCGCGCGAACACCTCCCAGACCGCCAACTTCACACTTAAACATTTTCAACACTCCCCCTTGAAGTGGGAAGTTGAAAACAGCCCAAGTAAATTCCTCAGCCGAGTGAACGGCCCCTTCGCCAGCGCCTTTGTGAATATGTCAGCAATGTTGTCCTGACTCCGAACATGCTCGACCGAAAGAGACCCCTCCAGCACCTTCTCACGAATGAAATGATGCTCAATCTCAATATGTTTGGTCCTCGCGTGATACACTGGATTAGTAACCAGTTTGAGTGCAATATCATTATCGCCGCGGAGCAGAGTCAGACCCCGAACCTCCTTATGGACATCTCCCACCAACCTCCTAAGCCAGATGGCTTCTTGAGCTGCCAAGGCCGAAGCCTTGTATTCTGCTTCTATGGTAGAGACAGACACGGAATCCTGCTTCTTGCAGCACCATGATATATTCGTAGGGCCCACCATGAAGACGAATCCAGACGTCGACTTCCGATCATCCGAATCTCCCCCGTAATCAGCATCCATAAACCCATGCACCTCGAAGCCTACATCCCTCCTGTATAGGAGACCCATATCCAAAGTCTCCTTGACATACTTCAAAATATTCTTGGACGCTAGTAGATGAGGCATCCGTGGTTCCAACATATAACGACTCACCCTGCCAACTGCATATGCAATATCCAGCCTAGTGATCGTCAGATAAATCAAGCTCCCAACCAGAGCTCGGAACACAATCGAATCTTCCAGAATCCTCCCCTCATCCTTCTGAAGTTTCATGGCCTTCTCCAGGGGTGTAGAAATGCATTTCCCTTCCTTCATGCCGAATCGCTCCACGATTCGCTCCGCATATCCCGCCTGGTACACCAGCACTCCACTTTCCTTCCTCTGCACTTCGAGTCCAAGGAAATGGTGGAGTTCATCCAAGTCCTTCATCTCAAATCTGATAGATAGCTCAGCCCGAAGCTTCGCTACCTCCTCCTTCGAATTCCCCGTCACGATCATATCGTCGACGTAAAGCAGCACGATGACTTGAAGCTCCCCGTTCTTCTTGACAAACAAGCTTGAGTCAGAGTCTGAAGCACCGAATCCACAGAATAGGAGATATTCTGCGATCTTCCCGTACCACGCCCTCGGCGCTTGCTTCAACCCATACAGGGCCTTTTTCAGCTTACAGACATAGTCTGGAAAATCTTCAGATACGAAGCCTGGCGGATGGATCATGAAAATATCCTTGTCAATCTCGCCATACAAGAAAGCATTCTTTACGTCGAGTTGCCAAATCTCCCACCCATAGAATGCCTCCAAGGCAATAATGAACCGAACTGAAGTCATCTTCGCCATCGGACTAAATGTCTCTTCATAATCTTCACCATATTACTGCGAGAATCCACGAGCCACAAGGCAAGCCTTGTATCGCTCGGTACTGTCGTCTGCCTTCTTCTTGAGCTTATAGACCCATTTGCATGTCACAGGGGTGATACCCTTTGGCCTGGGCACCAAAGACCAAGTCTCATTCTTCTCAAGAGCTGTCATCTCTTCTTCCATAGCCGAATCCCACTGTTTCATGCCTTTGGCCTTTTCAAAGCTCACTGGTTCCCGCTCATCCAGGGGACCAGCGAAGAAACATGAGACAAAGCTCACCATGTTTCCTCCTATATAGCGATCAGGGGCAATGATCATTCGCTTCGATCTCCTCAACACCTTTCCGTGACTCGCATTTTCTTCAGCTGCTTATTCCCTAGCTCCCCTTCACGACGTACTAGGAGCATCGCTCCCCCTGCTTCCTGATCCAGAATCCTCCGTCTCAGAACTAGAAATGGATGGACCACCTGGTGACAAAGGCAGCTCCACCTGAAAATTTTCCACAGCTCTCCGGCTCCCCCACCCTACTTTCTGGTAACTCAACACCAGAACTTCCCTTCTACGACGTCACCTCATCAAACACGACGTTGAGAGATACAACAAATCTCCGCGTCTCCGGGTCCATGCACTTCCATCCCTTCTTCCGATCATCATGTCCCACGAAGACTAGCTTCCTTGCTTTTGCATCTATCTTCGTCCGAAGCGCATCTAGAACGTGCACATAGCAGGTGGAACCAAACACCCGAAGGTGTGCCACGCTTGGCATTTCCTTAAACATCATCTCATGCGGGGTCAACATGTTGATGGGACTGAGAGGCATAGTGTTAATGACGTAGGCGGCGCAAGACATTCCCTCCGCCCAGAAGGACCTTGGGATACTCTTGGTATGCAGCCAACACTTGCAGGTCTCCATCAGATGACGGATCTTTTGCTCTGCAACTCCGTTTTGTTGTGGAGTATGTGCACAAGTAAGCTCCCTCTGGATGCCCGCCTTCTTGCAAAAACTAGATAACTCACCAGAGGTGAACTCCCCCCGTTATCAGTTCTCAGCTTCTTTATCCGCAGGCCTAGACGACCCTCCACTAGCTCCTTGAACTCCACAAACTTGGCAAACGCCTCCGCCTTCTCCTTCAGGAAATAGACCCAGACATATCTGGTGTAGTCGTCGATCAATACCAGCATATAACTGCTACCTCCGAGGCTTGGTGTAGCAGTCGGTCCCATCAAGTCAACGTGGATACACTCCAACGGCACACTACTCCTTGTCTACGACTTATCAAACAGTAGTCGATGAGACTTGCCAAACTGACATCCCACGCAAACATGACCATCACCGTAGGAAGATAGACTAGGCAGGCCCTTGACTAGACCTTTTATCGCCATAGCCTTCAGCTTATCCATCCCTACATGCCCCAACCTCTCGTGCCATATAATGGCACTATCATTTGTCCTCATCTTGTCAACATAAGAATTTGTCGATAAAATGAACAAGTCTTTTGCCCTTCTCCCGACATGAACGATATCGGCCTTTACCTCCTCAACGTTTCGTAGAAACCTCACTTCTATTGGACCGAACAGAATGTGATACCCAGCATCAACAGCGTTGGTCACGGAGAAGAGGTTTTTCCTCATTCTGGGCATATGATAGACACTCTTCAACATTAGAGGCCCCCTATAACTGTCCAAGGAAACAACCCCCACCTTCTCGACAGTATGCACAGTATCAACAGCAGTTATGATGGCAACATTACCTGAGTTCGACTCGTCCCCGGTGAGGTGATGACCACACCCCGAGTCCACGATCCAGTCCTCCGGATAGTTGATAGGAGCCGCAGCTCCGACAGAAGCGGAGAAGGCTCCTCCCCATCCTCCATCATTTGTCCTGGCCTCAGTTTCCTCCTTCCCTGCAACAGCATGCCCTGGCTGAAGATTCACCCGACAATCCTTCCTGATGTGACCAAGCTTTCCGCACCTAAAGCACTTGGGACCTTCTCCCTTCTTCTTCCCTTCAGCCTTGGGAGCATAGCCCCTCTCCTACTGTCCAGAAGTTGAAGGCCCATTACCTCCGGCGGTCTTCTTCTTCTTATCCCATTTCTTTTTCTTCCCTGTGAAGAGTACCTCGCCTTCTCCCCCAGACACAGATAACCCCGGCATCTGCCTTGCCAGGCTCTCCTGCGACGCAAGCATATTCTCCAGCTCCAGCAGAGACGGCTGATTTGCCCAACCCTACACCGACGTCACAAAGGCCACATACTCCTTCCGCAAGCCGCGGATGATGTGTCTCTTCAGCTTCACCTCAAAAATTGGCTCATCAGGGTCCAGTGCTGAAATCTCAGCGCACTGGTTCTTCATCTTCAGGAAGAACGTAGAGATAGACAGATCTCCCTGATCGCGCGACCAAGACCGGTCAACCCGCGCGGTCAGCAGAAGATCACTCTGCACTTAGTGAGCTCGCCGATTTCAAACCTGACCAGGAGATCGCCACTCCTCCAAGAAGCCGCGCGATCATGGCATCATGCACGGTCATGACGCCCACCACCAGTGTTCGCATTTACGAGACCTCCTCCAGAGACCGCGAACACAGCCAAGTCGACTAAGGTAACAGCCCGCCAAGCTGACCAACACCAGTGTCCGCATACATCAGCAGATCGCCAAGGGAGCATCTTATGCGAACACAAAGAGGAGACCGCGCGACTAAGAAAACCTTAGTCGGCGCGCACCATCAAGAACTCGGATAATCACCAGACCGGACTGCCCGATACCAGAACAACAACTCTGTGTGGTTAACCGCTTAACCCGCACAGTAAGAATAACAGCTCGCCACGCGGTCACACAAACCAGACCGCGTGGCCTCACCTCGGCAGCCTTGAATAGAGAATGATGGTCAGGCCGAATAAACCTGCGGCTAGTTCAAATTGGTCAGACTGCAGAGGAGACCGCGAGATCGTGCGGTTAGACTAGACCGCGCGAACACCTCCCAGACCGCCAACTTCACACTTCAGCATTTTCAACAATGCCCCTTGAAGTGGGAAGTTGAAAATAGCCCAAGTAAACTCCTCAGCCGAGTGAATGGCCCCTTCGCCAGTGCCTTTGTGAATATATCAGCAACGTTGTCCTGACTCTGAACATGCTTGACCGAAAGAGACCCCTCCAGCACCTTCTCACGAATGAAATGATGCTCAATCTCGATATGTTTGGTCCTCACGTGACACACTGGATTAGTAACCAGTTTGAGTGCACTCTCATTGTCGCCGCGGAGCAGAGTCGGACCCCGAACTTCCTTATGGACATCTCCCACCAACCTCCTAAGCCAGATGGCTTCTTGAGCTGCCAAGGCTGAAGCCTTGTCTTCCTCTTCTATGGTAGAGACAGACACGGAATCCTGCTTCTTGCTGCACCATGATATAGTCGTAGGGCCCGCCATGAAGACGAATCCAGACGTCGACTTCCGATCATCCGAATCTCCCCCATAATCAGCATCCATGTACCCATGCACCTCAAAGCCTGCATCCCTCCTGTATAGGAGACCCATATCCAAAGTCGCCTTGACATACTTCAAAATATTCTTGTCCCCTGGTAGATGCGGCATCCGTGGTTCCGCCATATAACGACTCACCCTGCCAACTGCATATGCAATATCCATCCTAGTGATCGTCAGATAAATCAAGCTCCCAACCAGAGCTCGGAACACAATCAGATTTTCCAGAATCCTCCCCTCATCCTTCCGAAGTTTCATGGCCTTCTCCAGGGGTGTAGAAATGCATTTCCCTTCCTTCATGCTGAATCGCTCCATGATTCGCTCCGCATATCCAGCCTGGGACACCAGCACTCCACTTTCCTTCCTCTGCACTTCGAGTCCAAGGAAATGGTTTAGTTCATCCAAGTCCTTCATCTCAAATCTGATAGATAGCTCAGGCCGAAGCTTTGCTACCTCCTCCTTCGAATTCCCCGTCACGATCATATCGTTGACGTAAAGCAACACGATGACTTGAAGCTCCTTGTTCTTCTTGACAAAAAAGCTTGAGTCAGAGTCTGAAGCACCGAATCCACAGAATAGGAGATATTCTGCGATCTTCCCGTACCACGCCCTCGGCGCTTGCTTCAACCCATACAGGGCCTTTTTCAGCTTACAGACATAGTCTGGAAAATCTTCAGATACGAAGCCTGGCGGCTGGATCATGAAAATATCTTTGTCAATCTCGTCGTACAAGAAAGCATTCTTTATGTCGAGTTGCCAAATCTCCCACCCATAGAACGCCGCCAAGGCAATAATGAACCGAACTGAAGTCATCTTCGCCATAATCTTCACCGTATTGCTGCGAGAATCCACGAGCCATAAGGCAAGCCTAGTATCGCTCGATACTGTCGTCTGCCTTCTTCTTGAGCGTATAGACCATTTTTCATGTCACAGGGGTGATACCCTTGGGCCTGGGCACCAAAGACCAAGTCTCATTCTTCTCAAGAGATGTCATCTCTTCTTCCATAGACGAATCCCTCTGTTTCACACCTTTGGCCTTTTCAAAGCTCATTGGTTTCCGCTCATCCAGGGGACCAGCGAAGAAACATGAGACAAAGCTCATCATGTTTCCTTATGTATAGCGATCAAGGGCAATGATTGTTCGCTTTGATCTCCTCAACACCTTTCCCTGACTCGCATTTTCTTCAGTTGCTTCTTCCCTAGCTCCCCTTCCAGACGTACTAGGAGCATCGCTCCCCCTGCTTCCTGATCCAGAAGCCTCCGTCTCAGAACTAGAAATGGATGGACCACCTGGTGACAAAGGCAGCTCCACCTGAAGATTTTCCACAGCTCTCTCTGGCTCCCCCACCCTACTTTCTGGTAACTCAACACCAGAACTTCCCTTGTACGACTTCACCTCGTCAAACATGATGTCACGAGATGCAACAAATCTCCGCGTCTCCGGGTCCATGCACTTTCAGCCCTTCTTCCGATCATCATATCCCACGAAGACTAGCTTCCTTGCTTTTGCATCTAGCTCCGTCTGAAGCGCATCTAGAACGTGCACATAGCAGGTAGAACCAAACACCCGAAGGTGTGCCACGCTTGGCTTTTCCTTGAACATCATCTCATGCGGGGTCAACATGTTGATGGGACTGAGAGGCATAATGTTAATGACGTAGGCGGCGCAAGACATTCCCTCCGCCCAGAAGGACATAGGGATACTCTTGGTATGCAGCCAACACTTGCAGGTCTCCATCAGATGACGGATCTTTTGCTCTGCAACTCCGTTTTGTTGTGGAGTATGTGCACAAGTAAGCTCCCTCTGGATGCCCGCCTTCCTGCAAAAACTAGAGAACTCACCAGAGGTGAACTCTTCCCATTATCAGTTCTCAGCTTCTTTATCCGCAGGCCTAGCCTACCCTCCACTAGCTCCTTTAACTCCACAAACTTGGCAAACGCCTCCGCCTTCTCCTTCAGGAAATAGACCCAGACATATCTGGTGTAGTCGTCGATCAATACCAGCATATAACTGCTGCCTCCGAGGCTTGGTGTAGCAGTCGGTCCCATCAAGTCACCGTGGATCACTCCAACGGCACACTACTCCTTGTCTGCGACTTATCAAACGGTAGTCGATGAGACTTGCCAAACTGACATCCCACGCAAACATGACCATCACCGTAGGAAGATTGACTAGGCAGGCCATTGACTAGACCTTTTTATCGCCATAGCCTTCAGCTTATCCATCCCTACATGCCCCAACCTCTCGTGCCATATAATAGCACTATCATTTGTCCTCATCTTGTCAACATAAGAATTTGTCAATAAAATGAATAAGTCTTTTGCCCTTCTCTCGACATGAACGATATCGGCCTTTACCTCCTCAACATTTCGTAGAAACCTCACTTCTGTTGGACCGAACAGAACGTGATACCCAGCATCAACAGCGTTGGTCACGGAGAAGAGGTTTTTCCTCATTTCGGGCACATGATAGACACTCTTCAACGTTAGTGGCCCCCTATCACTGCCCAAGGAAACAACCCCCACCTTCTCGACAGTATGCACAGTATCATCAGCAGTTATGATGGCATCATTACCTGAGTAAGGATGCACTGAAGAAACCTTCGACTTGTCCCCGGTGAGGAGATGACCACACCCCAAGTCCACGATCCAGTCCTCCTGATAGTTGATAGGAGCCGCAGCTCCGACAAAATCCGAGAAGGCTCCTCCCCATCCTCCATCATTTGGCCTTGCCTCAGTTTCCTCCTTCCCTACAGCAGCATGCCCTGGCTGAAGATTCACCCAACAATCCTTCCTGATGTGACCAAGATTTCCGCACCTAAAGCACTTGGGACCTTCTCCCTTCTTCTTCCCTTCAGCCTTGGGAGCATAGCCCCTCTCCTGCTGTCCAGAAGTTGAAGGCCCATTGCCTCCGGTGGTCATCTTCTTCTTATCCCATTTCTTCTTCTTCCCTGTGAAGAGTACCTCGCCTTCTCCCCCAGACATTGATACCCCCTCCATCTGCCTTGCCAGGCTCTCCTGCGACGCAAGCAGATTCTCCAGCTCTGGCAGAGATGGCTGATTTGCCCAACCCTGCACTGACGTCACAAATGCCACATACTCCTTCCGCAAGCCGCGGATGATGTGTCTCTTCAGCTTCACCTCAGAAATTGGCTCATCAGGATCCAGTGCTGAAATCTCAGTGCACAGGTTCTTCATCTTCAGGAAGAACGTAGAGATAGACAGATCTCCCTGAGCCGACCTAGCCAGCTCATTTTCTAGGAACTGTAGCCTTGCTACATTCTTCTTGTTAAACAGCCCATCCAGGGCTCTCCAGATCTCGGCAGCTGATCCACACCCTAAGATGTGATCGAATAGGTCAGATGATATTGCCCTTTTCAGAGTGAACTCTGCTTTCGCATTAATTCTCCTCCAATTCCTCACCTCATGACCATTATCCCCAACTGGGACAACTTCCTCCATACTATCTCCTCCAACAACCTACCAGAGGTCCTCGCCCAGATGATAACTCTGCATGCACGACTTCCACTTCTTGAAGTTAGTCGACGTGAGCATCTCAATTCCAAGACCTCTTGCAAAACCTGCTTCCATGGCTCTACCACTGGTTCCTTCTTCACAAAGGCGATGGCAACTTTATGTTGTTCACTGCTCTATCTACTCAAACCTCCCTCTGATACCATGTGAAATTTTTCGTAGATCTAGGAGTGAGCAGGAATCGTACAACTTAAAGTTACAGCCAACAACAAGAAGCACATGAAGCAAAACAATCTTTATTGATAACAGCAGAAATCTTCAATACAGAGCGAGGTATACATGGCGAGACATGATTTCTCCAGTACACAAAACCAAAAGGAAACATACAAAGCTGAAGAAAGATAACTGGCTGTCTGAATATAGAAGCCGCCTAACCGCGCGGCCAGGGTGTTCGCGCGACTAGAAAAGGAGACCGCGCGAACAGTCTGCCGGTGACTTGAACAACAACACTGAAACTCTGCGACCTCCCCAACTCCACTGATTCTCCCGAACTCCAGCAACCCACACTGCAAGCCGCAAGACCGCCCAGACACTTTAGAAGAAGAGGTGACCGTTGTTGTCCGCACAATCCGCAGAAGCTTCACAAACAAAGTTCAATCAGTAAACCGTCACAAAAAGAGAGCGCAAGTTCTAGGCACGAGTTCAGCTTACACTTGGTGCGATGAAATTGCTGCTATAGTGACATCTATTTATAGGCGTGGGACCAGATCCAGTCACCACCCTATGAGATAGAGTCACCACCCTGATCGCACGACCAAGACCGGTCAACCTGCACGGTCAGCAGAAGATCACTCTGCGCTTAGTGAGCTCACCGACTTCAAACATGACCAGGAGATCGCCACTCCTCCAAGAAGCCGCGCGATCATAACATCCCGCACGGTCATGACGCCCACCACCAGTGTTCGCATATACGAGACCTCCTCCAGAGACCGTGAACACAGCCAAGTCGACTAGGGCAACAGCCCGCCAAGCCGACCAACGCCAGTGTCCGCATACATCAGCAGATCACCAAGGGACCAGCTTATGTGAACACAAAGAGGATACTGCGCGAATAAGAAAGCTTATTCGGCGCGCACTGATGCGTATTCGGCAAGTGCACCGGTCGCTGTCAAGTAATAAATTGGGAATAGCTTCCCCGAATATCGTCTCTCAAGGGATGCAGGTTCTGGTGAACGAAATGTGTGGTGAATCGATTGTTATACAAGCGAACAAAGGAAAAATAAGGGCATTGATTTTGGGTTTCCTAAGCTAGTGCAGAAAAGAGAGATGCGGGTCAAAACTCCGCTTCGCAAGGCGAGGTGGGTGCAACGGCCGCAATGCCGTGCTTCGGGAGGCGCGTGGACGGAAAGTAACTATGACGGGTGAGGGTCGCACACACCTCTTCTCCAAGCATCACCAATAGCAATTGCTAGGGCTTCACGCACAACGAATCTCAGAAAATCACAGCAAAGAAAGTGCTATTCTCGCACTACCGCATCATTGCACAAGAACAACACAAAAGATTTATAACATAAAGCTAAATGATAGTTCATTACAACAACACAAGGAAAAGCACCAACATAAAGTTAGAGAAGACCAATAGGAAGAAATCACCGCGTCTTGGGTTCTCGGCCAGAATGAGAGGTTGTCGGGCTCTCTCCGGGCTCGGCCCTCAGATGGTGTGCTGATTCGATGAAGGCTGTCACCGCTCCAATGACCTACAGCTCTTCTATGGCTTCCCACGACAAGGAATGCTTGAGCACTTGGCGGAGGATGCTTGCTACCACTCCCGAATGGAAGGATGGTGGTGGAGAACGCCAGAAAATGGCCTCTTAGGTGGTGGGGGTGAAGGAGAAGCCCTCAGACCTCAAGAACGGCGGGAAGCACCTAATTTCCCGCTCCTCTCCCCCGATCTCCCCTCTGCCTGCGATGTAACCTGCATTTTATACTAAACAGACAGAAAAATGGTCACGCACGACTGTGTGTGGACCGTGCATTATTAAATGATAAAACTAGACTTGAGGAAGACGCTGCGCCGCCCGTGCGATTTACTCACGCACGGGCAAATCCGTCCGTGCGTCAAAATGCACGGATAAATTCAGAAATGACAAAAACTCAGAGAACACAGGCCAACCGTGCGTTTTACACACGCACGGGCAAATCTGCCCGTGGGTCAAAATGCACGAGCAAATTCAGATCGCTCATTCTCTGCCCAGAAGGTATCGCACGACTGCAATCGTCCGTGCGCCAAGGGAAACGCACGACCGTGCGTTTCACACTGTCATGAATTCTGGGAGAAAACTGGATCCAAGATAATCCGGCCTCCTGCATACAAGATAGAAATAGCTGGGAATACACCTCCAGCACCAGATAAACATAGAGAAATGGAAGTTGAGCACCATGTGCTTACCCCCAATAATAAGGAGTCCAATTGCACACTGAAACGGGCCTAATAGTGCAGCTAGCAGGGAATAGTGAATATGAATGAAAACGTGCCTAAAGTGTGGTGCAAAGACTAGATAATCGGCCTAGATGAGTCCTTAAATATATATATATATATGGGACTCATCACACCCCCAGACTTAACCATTTGCACGTCTCGGGCAAACTACTCAGCCCTCCTGTTAGAACAATTGGATGTTAGCGTGAGTTTGAGCGGTAGAGACCAATGCGAAGTCGCATGCGCACATGCATAGAAATACATTAGAACAGAATTAAACTCAAGATTATATCTATCTATTTCTAGAACAGTGGTTTGGTATTTATTTTACTTGGATTGGTGAATCCTGGTGAATCTATCGGTCGCGCAAAAGGGAAAATAGCGTGACTAATGAGTAGAGTATTACTCGAATCGAAGCTCGGGACAAACTCCTAAGAAATCCATCAAAGTCGGTGTCCATAGGCTTGCATGTTCGCACTCTCTCTACTGCATGAGATGACTCGTATCTAAAATCAATAGGACTTATGGGTTAGAATTGGGCTTAGGTTGAGTATTGGCTAGGTAAGTAGAAGGACGATGGGAATCGCATTCAACACAACCTGAGCACTCAAGAGAATTACAATCACCAATACAAAATTTTCAAGAATTACACAACACCCCCAGACTTCAACTGAACACTAGGTGCGTGCTAAGCCAATCATACTTTTTGCCTATGTCGAGAGAATGTAATTGAAAGTTCTTTTTGAACAATATTTTTTTTCTTCTTCAATTTTTCTTTCTCGACATAATTTCTTTTGTAGGCACAATAAAAACTTCTCCTTCAGCTTTTTCAAAGCTATCATACAACACGGAGATGACACCAAACATGATTGATAAATAAATTTCTTTCAGCTCACTTGTTGGTGCGAAAATGGACTAGGTCGTATGGCTTTGGTTAAATATTAGTGGAGCTAAACAAGGAGGAAGGGTAGGCTCACGTGGGCTTGCAACGATGATTATGTAGGTAAGGATTTCAAAAGCACAACCGGATCAAGAAATGGCCTATATCACATTTTATGACGAGTACTTCACGCAATCGTTTCGAGAGTCGCCTAGTGCAAGTTCTAGCCACCGAGAAAGGTTGTCCTTCCTTCCGACCCTAGTAATAAGCTACTACTAGTCTAGCTACACTCGACCTTATGCTACCGTTGGATTCACTGGATTCACCACTAAAGTAACATAAATTGCAGCAACTATAATAGAAATACTTAAATTATAATATTGAATTTAATTCTACTCTAATTGAATTTCTAGGCGTGACGGGAGCACTTGACTAGAGCACAACTTGAGTCAACATTTTTCTCTACTCCTCACTCATACGCTAAGAATCCAATTCTTACGAGCGGGGAACCTCGCAGCGATACCCAATAAGTATGCGTGATCAAGTGCGCGTGAACTAGGTGCAAGTGTATGCAATATGTGCAACAAAATACAAATCCTAACTCATCACATTCTAACATGCCATGCAAAGTGTGTGCACATGCACCGATCACTCTCTCCCCCAGACTTGATCAAAACTAACTAAAATAACTGATTTAGAAATAAGTAAGAGAGGGGCAGAGTTGACCTATGCTCATAGAAGAGCATGCCAAAAGTGCGGTAGTTCCAACATTATTATTTTTCATACTTTCCTCATCCTCCACAAGAGAGCATCCGCCTACAATGTTAGCAAAACAGAAATAGTAGTGCATAAAAGGAATTAAAAAGCAGACGGAACTGGGTGGTTCCCATGGGTTGTCTCCCAAGAAGCCCTTTTGTTTAACGTCCTTCAAGGTGGACCAAATACCTGTATTATAGTTCGATAGCATCAGTTAAAGAGATTGTTCCAAACTAAAATAAGAACGACCAAAACAGCAAAGAGACAAAAAAGAGCACAAAATCAGACCGAAGAAGCAGCACAATCACAACCCCGAGACCCCATCACACATCAGCTGTATGCTGATTTGTGGCGGTTCTCCCCAGCTACACGAGATAGGAGAGAGGTGAAGGCTTTAGGGCCCAAGGAGGATGTCTCCCCCTTGCCCCTAACCTCTTCCTTCTCGCGTCGGAGGGCAAAAGAGCGTGTTTCACGCAGCAGTTTTTCTTGCCTCAGCTTCTCCACAGTTGGAGAGCACCAACGTTGATAACTGGCAGAATTCCCCGCCTTGGTGGTGGGTGGCTTCACTTCCGTTGCCGCTGTGGCAATCGTATCAGCCCAATGGACCTGCTTAAAATGTTTACATTTGTTACTTTGACTTGGGCAAATTTTAATAAGGCGCTTTATTCCGCCTTCTCCCTCGTCATTCAATATTCTGATCGCAGTGCTGTCTCTTGCCTCCTTCCCCTCTTCCGTCACATCTTGCAACTTTTCTTCATTCTTTGCTCCTTCTGGCGATTCTGTTCTTTTCTCGGCTTCTGCATCACTGGATGGTTTCTCAGTAAAAACTAGGGGGAGTGGATTACTGCTTCTGATACAACCTTGGGGCAAGTGGAGGGCATCACCTTACAGGGTATGACAATACACCCCTTAGAAAAGTCTAAGGTGGGAATGGATTGATTCAGACTTGGTCCCAAGACTTGGAAGTCGGCGACTACCACCGTCCCTTCAATTGTAACTTCCACAGTCCTTACCTCTCCCTCAGCCTTAACTATAGTACCATTATAAAGCACTAGTGACTTTCGTTCATCCGTATCCATTTTAAGTTGCAGTTTAGCAACATCCTGCAAAGCGAGGATGTTGCGAGATGAACCGGAGTCACATAGGGCTGTTGTTTCAGTATTATTAATGGAGCATGAGACTACCAATTCACTTAGTTCACCTATTCCCGCGTCAGAGAGACTCTTCCCTTGGTTAATTGGATTTTTTTGGTATTACTGGGAAGGGTCCCTTGCGCACGCTCGGTTAGCACTTGAGCCAGTTGGCCCACTTGCATCTCCAAGTTACGCATGGACGCGGTTTGGTTCACCATATTAGTGTTGGCGACTTCCATAAACTTTTCCATCAACTCTTCCAGATTACTTTTCTTAGGGACTGGGGCACCTTGATTATAACCCGGCTGAAGCGGCCTTGATTGACTTCCGGACGCTTGAGCATCGTATTGATGCTGGCCTGGTTTCCATCGTTGTCCTGAAGCATTTTGGTTCCTTGAAAAATTGGGGTGATTTCTCACACCCGGATTATAAACATTTCCGTAGGGTGCCCCCTTAGCTTGATTTCCAACGAAATTCACAGATTCATTTAAACTTAGCTGAGATAATTCACCTGATAGCCCACTACCTGGGCACTCGTATGAGTGGTGACCACCGCCTCCACATCCTTCACATGTAATGTTAGACGTGGGCGCAACAGCGGGAGGTAGTGAATCCACCACGAATAGTCCCCGAGCGCTTCTAGGCGCATTTCTCCCCGCAGTCCAGAATGTGTTGTGGGACGCGGTTGTTGGACATGTGTGTCACATCCCTTTGTTTGAGAATAACAATTCACATATTATATTTGATATTGCTTGTAGTGTGTTTATAGTGTGCAGGAACTATAGGTGCAACACTCCACAGGTAGAAAGCAGCTTGGAACAAACTTTTGAAAGGAGCAGCACAACCGCCGGCGCTATCACTAGCGCCAGCGCTACCGCTACCGTCAGCACTACCCCCAGGCGCTATCTCGAATTCGTTCACGCGACGGTTTCACAACCGCTACCGCTACCGCTACCGCCAGTGCTATCTCCCGCTACCGCCAGCGCTATCGCTACCGCCAGGCGCTATCTCCAGTTCGTGCACAGCGCCACGCCGCCGACGGTTGTGCAACCGCTCCACACGAATGATACCGCAGGCGCTATCCACTACCGCAGGCGCTAGCTCCAAGCTCTATAAATTGAAGTGTTCTCTCTCATTTTGGTCAGACCTTCCTGAGATATTACTTGTGCCCATACTCTCGTGCTGCTACTCTGCCAAAACATCATCTCCCACTCAAAGCCAAAGAAGAAATTCTGGATAAGGAAGCCATCACGCTGCATCTGAAGAACGATCGCTTCGACCTCCCTTGTGCTTCAGCGATCCTTCATCCTCATCTCCAGAAATCTTAAGAGGGAGTTTGCTTGTTATTTACTTCATTTCTTTATTTGTATCTTGTAGTGAAATCGCCTTTGTTTTTGGCGACTAGGTCCTTGCGCGGCTTAGGGGGAATTCGCCGCGTGAGTTGGCGACTAGGTCCAGGGGTTAGATCTAGGGGGTGCTCGAGGCCATATCCGGGGAAGGATTGGCTAGAGCGACTTGAGGCCTTATCCGTGGAAGGATAGGCTAAAGCAAACCGGTTTGTGGGGATACAAGTCGGTATAGAAAAGGAAAAGAAATCTACATTTGTACGCCTCCGATTTCTAGCGATATAGAAATCAAAATTTTATGTAAACACTTTTTCATTTAATATAATCATGTCTCTTTTGTGTTTACTTTGATTTCTATCATTTGGCGTAATCTCTATTATTTTGTGTTCTAAGTTTTCAATTCCTAATCTAAATTGTTTATTTCTATTTTGTCATCATTATATCCTATTAATCAAAACAACTTAGTAATTTTCTTAAAATTTATAAAAAGAATTTTATTCCCTTATTCACCCCCCCCCCCCTAAGAGCGTCGTAAGATCCAACAAGTGGTATCAGAGCTAGGTTTTTCCAAACGGTTTAAAAGCCAGGAATAATGGCGTCTTATGATCTCGCTTTTTCTGAGGGTCAGGGAATTAGTAGACCTCCACTATTTACTGGGTTGGATTATAATTATTGGAAAAATAGGATGTGTTATTTTCTAATGACCCTAGATATTGAGGTTTGGAACATGGTAGAAGAAGAATACACTCCTCCTACATTTGTAGTTGGAGAGGTTATGTGAGAAAAACCCAAAGATAAATGGGATGATCGTGATAAACTCAAATGTAAAAATAACGCAAAAGCCATGAATGCTCTATTTTGTGCGTTAGATAGAAATGAATTTAATAGAATTTCTGCTTGTACTACTGCATATGAAATTTGGAATCATTTGGAAGTTACTCATGAAGGTACATCGCAGGTTAAAGATTCCAAGCTTTTCCAACTGGAGTCGGAATATGAAAAATTCCGAATGGATGAAAGCGAAGATGTTGATGGTATGTACACGCGCTTCACCAAGATCATCAATGCCTCAAAAGCTCTTGGAAAGACCTTCTCAAATGGCGACTTGGTCTGTAAGATCCTTCGTTCTCTTCCTCCAAAATTCAACCCGAAGGTGACGGCTATTTCGGAGTCGCACAACTTAAGGACGCTCCAAGTTGAGAGCCTCATTGGGAATCTCAAAACCCATGAGGTAGAACTCAAAATCCAACATGATGAATACAACAAGGAGCCAAAGAAGAAGGCGTTGGCATTAAAATCAAAGAAGGAGTGCCAAGAGGATGAGGATGAAGATGAAGAGAGTCTTTTGGTAAAGAACTTCCAAAAGTTCATGCGCAATCCGGAAAGGAGAAACACCTTTCGAAAATATTTCCAAAAGGGTGAAAGATGGAAAAGGTCATCTTCAAAGAAGGAAAAAGAGAGCGACAATGAAGAAGAGAGACCTCCACCGGAATGCTATCATTGTAGGAAGACGGGGCACATTCGGAGCCAGTGCCCAAAGTTCTTGAAGGAGAAGAAAGAAAAACGGCACAAAGGGAAGGAGAAGAAGAAAGTACTAAAAGCTAGAACATGGGATGACTCTTCCTCCTCCTCCTCCGAAGAATCAAGTGGGTCTTCATCAAGCGAAGATGAGGAAGCAAACATGTGCCTCATGGGACATGAAAATGACGGCGACGACACCAGTGTTCCTAGCGACACTGAGGTAACTCCTCCCACTTATGATGAATTGTATAATGAATTTCTTGAAACTTGCAAAGCTTTTGATAAAAATATGAAAGATAGTACTTTATTAAATAGTGAAAATGAATCTCTTATTAAAGAAAATCAAAAGCTTTCCAAAAAGGTGATTGTGTTAGAAAAGAGAAAGGATTCTTGCCAAGAAAGTGATCACTCCACAAAATTGGCAAAGGATATAGAAAAGTCACTTTCTAAAGCCCTCTCTCATGCCAAAACTCTTACAACAGAGAAGGGGGAATTAGAAAGGAAATTAGAAGCCTCTCTTTTGCAAATCAAAAATAATAGAAAAGGTTTTGAAAATAGGTATGTCATGCTTGTGAAAGAAAATTTTGTATGGGCCAAAAATCACTGGAAATGATTCTAGGGTACCAGTTCCTTGGATCTGGAAAGTTTGGGCTCAGATATCGAGGTGAGGGCTACCGCCCGGCGCTAGCCACTAACACCGGCGCTAGCACCTCATACCAGAAACCTGAAATTTCTTTTTCAAAATGCTTTCCTTCTGTAAATCAAAATTATTCCAGCAAGAAAATTTTCCAAAAAAGGGTCTCAACCCCCTTTATTTCGTGTGCAAACTGTTATAGGTTGGGTCACACAACTAGTTCTTGCAGGAAAATAAAACAAAATATTTTAAAGCAAATCTGGGTACCTAAGGCTTCCACTTATTCTATGGGAGGTTCCACTTGGGTATCCGGATCTTTACTCTCATCTTCTTTCTATATGTGCAGGCAGGCTAAGGACAATGAAGACGTGTGGTACTTGGATTCAAGATGCTCCAAGCACATGACGGGCAATAAATCAAAGTTCCTTAGCCTAGAAAGGAAGAAGGGAGGGATTGTGACTTTTGGCGACAACGGAAAAGGAAGAATCATGGGAATTGGCACAATTGGTAACGAATCCTTCACTATATCAAATGTTCTTTATGTAAAAGGGCTAAAACATAATCTTATTTCAATTAGCCAATTTGTGATAAAGGATTAGATGTTTTATTTGAATCTTCTACTAATCTATGCAAAATATCTAATCCTATTACAAACAATATTTTACTAACTGCACCAAGAATACACAATGTTTGTATTGTTTCATTTCATGATCTTTCAAAATCATCTTTAAAATGTTTTATTACCAAAAATGATGAACTTGATCTTTGTCATAGAAGGCTAGGACATGCTAGCACAAAGCTTATTGTAAAACTTGTCAAAAGAGATTTAATTAGAGGATTGCCTAGATTAAATGGAAATTTACCTTCACTTTGTTCACCATGTCAAAAAGGTAAAATTACTAGATCCTCTTTCAAAAGTAAAAATGTTATTTCTACTACAAGTCCTTTGCAATTAATTCATATGGATCTCTTTGGTCCGGTTAGCACCGCAAGTCTTGGTGGTAGATTGTATACATATGTTTTAATAGATGATTTTTCTAGATATTGTTGGACAATATTTCTCTCATCCAAATCCGAAGCGTTTTGTGAATTTTCAAAATTTTGTACTCGTATTTAAAATGAAAGTGATTTAAAAATTAAATGCATTCGCTCGGATCATGGAGGAGAATTTGAAAATGAAAATTTTACTTTGTATTGTGATATGTTAGGCATAAAACATGAGTTCTCCGCACCACGCACACCACAACAAAATGGCGTTGTAAAGAGAAAGAATAGGACACTTCAAGAGCTAGCACGCACTATGTTATATGAATATAAATTACCTAAGTCCTTTTGGGCCGAAGCCGTAAACACATCATGTTATGTTATAAATAGAATCATGCTTCAACCATCTTTAAATCTCACACCATATGAACTCTATTTTCAAAAGAAGCCTAATGTGTCTTACTTCAAAGTTTTTGGTTGTAAATGCTTTATCTTAAATACAAAAGATAGCTTGGGAAAGTTTGATGAAAAATATGATGAAGGAACATTTCTTGGATACTCTTCAACTAGTAAAGCTTATAGAGTTTTTAGTAAAAGAACGAGAAAAGTTGGAGTCAATTAATGTGAAATTTGATGAGCTTGTTCCTTGTATAGAAAGACTTTCCGCAGGTAAAGGGGATGATCTATTACCTCTTTTGGAGCATGGTGATGAAGAACCTTCCAAAGAAGAAGAAGAGGAGGCCAAGAAAGATGAATATGTACCTCCAAGCGTCTTAAAATTCACAAAGGATCATCCACGGGAATTGATAATTGGTGAACCATCCATCGGGGTAAGAACTCGCTCTTTTCTTCATGAATCTTTTTTAAATATTTGTTTTGTTTCCGAAATAGAACCAAAAACCGTTACTACCGCTTTAAATGATGAATTTTGGTTTTTGGCTATGAATGAAGAATTAGAACAATTTGAGCGACATAATGTTTGGAAATTAGTAGAAAGACCATCTAATCACCCGGTTGTAGGTGTAAAATGGATTTTTAAAAATAAATTAGATGGTGAGTCTAGAATATCTAGAAATAAAGCACGCTTAGTAGCACAAGGATATTCTCAAATCGAGGGGATAGATTTTGATGAATCTTTTGCACCCGTTGCTATATTGGAGTCTATAAGAATTTTTCTAGCATTTGCAAGCTTTAAAAGAATAAAACTATTTCAAATGGATGTGAAAAGTGCTTTTCTAAATGGGTTTGTAAAAGAAGAAGTTCATGTTGAACAACCCCCCGGTTTTATTAATGAAAAATTTCCAAATCATGTTTATAAACTAGAAAAAGCGTTATATGGTTTAAAACAAGCGCTCCGTGCATGGTATGAAAGACTTACATCATTTTTATTAAAGCACGGTTATATTATGGGAAGTGCGGATAATACTCTCTTCATTAAGCACAATAATGATGATATAATTATTTTACAAATATATGTTGATGATATTATTTTTGGATCTACTAATGAAGAGATGTGTAACGAAGTTATTTTAGTGATGAAAAATGAATTTGAAATGAGTCTTGTAGGAGAACTTTCTTATTTCCTTTGTTTTCAAATATCACAAAGAATTGATGGTATCTTTGTATGTCAAACTAAATATGTCCATGATATGCTTAAACATTTTGGATTTGAAAACCTTAAACATGCTTCTACACCAATGAGTGCATCACTAAAATTAGGAAAAGATGAATCAGGAGTTTCTATAGATCAAACTTTATATAGAGGTATGATAGGATCTCTACTTTATCTTAGTGCAACTAGACCCGACATTATGTTTGCCGTATGCTTATGTGCTAGATTTCAAGCCAATCCAAAAGAATCTCATTTAAAAGCGGTAAAATGAATTTTTAGATATCTCATTGGGTCATCTAGATTAGGATTATGGTACCCGCATAATGATTCATTTACATTGCATGGCTATTCCGATTCGGATTATGCCGGTTGTTCACTTGATAGAAAAAGCACTAGTGGTACTTGTCATTTTCTAGGACCTTCATTAGTTGCATGGTCTAGTAGGAAACAAAATTCGGTTGCTCTCTCCACCACGGAGGCCGAATACATTGCATTAGGGAGTTGTTGTGCACAAGCTCTATGGATGAGCCAAACTTTAGAGGACTTTGGTTTTCATCTAAAACTTATTGAATTAAAATGTGACAACAAAAGTGCCATTGATCTCACAAATAATCTGGTACACCACTCTAGATCCAAACATATAGATGTGCTTCATCATTTCATAAGGGATCACATTAAAAAGGAAAATGTAAGGATTAGTTTCATTGGCACGGACTCTCAACTTGCTGATATATTCACTAAACCTCTTCCCGATGCAAGGTTTCAAATGTTAAGGTTGGAATTAGGAGTCTTAGACATCTTAGGATGAAAAACATATAAAACGCTAATGTTTTATGCAATTGAACAATCAAGACATCTCTGATAATTACAAAACTTCTACATAAGACTACTCTTAAAACCCCTAACCAATATCAAAAATCAAAAATTTAAAATTCTTGAAAAATCGTGTACTGTTTCCAGCGCTAGCGCTAGCGCTAGCGCCTGTGTGATTTTTCTGAATTTTAAAATTTCTGAAAATCCTTAAAAATATGTTGGTTCATATTTTCTACTTATTTGTTGTGTTTCTGACTTTTGTTATTTTTGTTTTATTTATATTATGACAAATCAACTACAAAAGATCGAAATTCAAAACTTACAAAAATATGTTTTTGTGATTTTTCTATTTTTAATCATATTATGAAAAATCAACTATAAAAGTTCAAAATTAAAAATATACAAAAATATGTTTTTGTGATTTATGTTTTTTTTCTTCATATTATGAAAAATCTACTACAAAAATTCAAAATTCAAAACTTACAAAAATATGTTGTTATGATTTTTCTATTTTTATTTGATTTAAAAACTGATAAAACAAAAAAAAACTGTATGCTTTATTGCCAATATCAAGCATGTATGAATTCTATTTAGAATTATTTACAATGGTAAAACTTATTCCTTCAAATTACTATGAACATTGTTTTGCTTATCATGCTTTGATATATCTACTTAAAGTGCATCAATTGTATTTAAAAATGTATAGAACGAAGCTTAGCATGCCTCTAAGTATGAGTAAATGTTTTATGATTGATAATGATACATTTCACTCACTTATTTTGGTAATCAACATGTGTGTCTAAATCTAAAAATGCTTGCTTGTGTATTATATTTGTGCAATGAATTAAAACTTGCATAAGTTTATTGCTTACACTACATTTGAATTGCACTTATGAAATTTAGAAAAGTGGTTAAGTTAAAAATTTTGGTTTGTAAAACAAGTGTATTCGGAGAATGTTGTCTCACAAATGTGAACAAAAAATTATATATGTAGACAAATATAACTCCACCAAGCACTACTTGAACCTCCTGATAAGTCTTCATAAGCATTGTGAGGTTGAGCACCTTGGAAAGAATAGTAAAGTGTCTTGTGCAACTTTGATTATTACACCACTTTGTTAAAAATTATGTGCATTAAAAGGTGTGTGAAAGTAATTTACTTGTGTTTTATTGTGCACTTTACTTTACATATGTCTTGTATTTTGATGATTTAAATCTATTGTTAACATTACTCAAAATACACTTATGTGCACATCATTATCTTTCATAACACTTCTTCTCATGAGTATTGGATTCAAATGTTTTATCTATACTACTCTTTATATAAAAATGCACTAGATAACCTAGCATGATATCTACAATGTTTTGGTATTTCTTGAACTTAGAATTAAGTAACATTGTAGCTTAATCTCTCTTTGATTTGTTCATTTCATGCTTGGTATTTTTATAAAAAACTTTGAGATTTCAAAAAGGTTACAACATCTTTACATTTTGAACTTAAACTCATATTTATAATTATGATCTTCATGCTTACACAAAGATGTTTTTCTATAATCTTCCGCTTGCTTACAAATCTTATTCTTTTTATTTGAAATCTCTTATATACAATGCTTAAACTCTTTATCAAATCATATATTACAAAAGCTCGATCATGCTTTATCATTTCTAAGAAATGAATCCTTACTACCTTCACCCCACCTTCTTTTGATAATACCAAAAGGGGGAGATTAATTGAAGAAATCTATATATGAGAAATATAGATAAATAAGGGGAGACTAATGAAATCTATCATTTAGGGGGAGTACACATAAATTGCATTTATGTAGGGGGAGCATTAAGATAGGGGGAGTATGCACATTATCATGCATATCATTTACTATAGTTGCACTTTTATCTTGTTTATCTTATCTATAAACACTATTGTTGATTTCTTGCTTAGAGGATTTATTATTATCAAAAGGGGGAGATTGTTGGACATGTGTATCACATCCCTTTGTTTGAGAATAACAAATCACATATTGTATTTGATATTGCTTGTAGTGTGTTTATAGTGTGCAGGAACTATAGGTGCAGTACTCCATAGGTAGAAAGCAGCTTGGAATAAACTTTTGAAAGGAGCAGCACTACTGCCGGTGCTATCACTAGCGCCAGCGCTACCGCTATGGCCAGCACTACCGCCAGGCGCTATCTCGAATTCGTGCACGCATAGGTTTCGCAACCGCTACCGCTACCGCTACCGCTACCGCCAGCGCTATCTCCCGCTACCGCCAGCGCTATCGCTACCGCCAGGCGCTATCTCCAGTTTGTGCACAGCGCCACGCCGCCGACGGTTGCGCAACCGCTCCACATGAATGATACCGCTGGCGCTATCCACTACCGCAGGCGCTAGCTCCAAGGTCTATAAATTGAAGTGTTCTCTCTCATTTTGGTCAGACCTTCCTGAGATATTACTTGTGCCCATACTCTCGTGTTGTTACTCTGCCAAAACATCATCTCCCACTCAAAGCCAAAGAAGAAATTCTGGAGAAGGAAGCCATCACGCTGCATCCGAAGAACGATCGCTTCGACCTCGCTTGTGCTTCAGCGATCCTTCATCCTCATCTCCAGAAATCTCAAGAGGGAGTTTGCTTGTTATTTACTTCATTTCTTTATTTGTATCTTGTAGTGAAATCGCCTTTGTTTTTGGCGACTAGGTCCTTGCGCGGCTTAGGGGGAATTCACCGTGTGAGTTGGCGACTAGGTCTAGGGGATTAGATCTAGGGGGTACTCGAGGCCATATCCGGGGAAGGATTGGCTAGAGCGGCTTGAGGCCTTATCCGGGGAAGGATAGGCTAAAGCCAACCGGTTTGTGGGGATACAAGTCGGTATAGAAAAGGAAAAGAAATCTACATTTGTACGCCTCCGATTTCTAGCGATATAGAAATCAAAATTTTATGTAAACACTTTTTCATTTAATATAATCATGTCTCTTTTGTGTTTACTTTGATTTCTATTATTTGGCGTAATCTCTATTATTTTGTGTTCTAAGTTTTCAATTCCTAATCTAAATTGTTTATTTCTATTTTGTCATCATTATATCCTATTAATCAAAACAACTTAGTAATTTTTTAAAATTTATAAAAAGAATTTTATTCCCTTATTCACCCCCCCCCCCTCTCTAAGGGCGTCGTAAGATCCAACAGCGGTGTCCGGCAGAATTCTGAGAGCTTCCTCGGGCGTGTGGTTCATCAGGGTTTGTCCTGCAGCAGCGTCAATCATCGCCCGATGGTTGGGCTCGATGGAGAAGTAGAAGGTCTCCACGATGTTCCACAGCTGGAGCTCGTGATTTGGGCATTTGCGTAGGAGGTCACCAAGACGCTCCCAAGCTTCTGCGAGGGTTTCCTGCTCAGCTTGCCGGAAGGAGGCGATCTCGCGCCGAAGGCTCACAATCTTGTCCACCGGGTGGAATTTAGCGAGAAATTTGGACGCGAGCGCATCCCAAGTGGCAGCAGTTCCTGGAGGGATAGAATGAAGCCACACCTTGGCTTTGTCCTGCAATGAGAATGGAAATAGTCTCAACTTGACTGTTTCGTCAGTGATTCCTGCATACCTGAAGGTACCGCAAATGTCGGTGAACTCTGCCAAGTGGAGATGTGGGTCTTCACTGGGCATCCCAGAGAACTGCGCGTTGTTATGGATGATGTTCAGGATGGCGGGCTTGATTTCAAACTGATTGTTCATGATGTTAGGCCCAAATCCTGGATACACACTCCCAGCTGTAGGAGTGGTGTAGTCTCTCATGGTCCTAGGTCTCGGCCTGACCACCTCCTGCTCGTCCCTTAGATGGTTTTTCCCCACATGGGGTACTCCAGGATTCACCTCATCTCTATCAGCGGGTGCTCTCGGCACAACTCCAGGTTCCGTATTATCTCCCATAGCCGCTTGCACGACTGCAGCACGCCTCAGTGCGCACGCAGTGCGTTCAATCTCAGGATCGAAGGGTACTACTTCCCTTCCGGCTTGTCTCTGCATACACAAGAGAAAACACAAAGAAAAACAAAAATAAAAAACAACTGCTCCTATAACAAGGATTCACAACACAAAGCGTTACACGCCAGCATTCCCCGGCAACGGCGCCAAAAACTTGATGCCTATTCGGCAAGTGCACCGGTCGCTGTCAAGTAATAAAATTGGGAATAGCTTCCCTGAGTATCATCTCGCAAGGAATGCAGGTTCTGGTGAACGAAACGTGTGGTGAATCGATTGTTATACAAGCGAACAAAGGAAAAACAAGGGCATTGATTTTGGGTTTCCTAAGCTAGAGCAGAAAAGAGAGATGCGGGTCAAAACTCTGCTTCGCAAGGCGAGGTGGGTGCAACGGCCGCAATGTCGTGCTTCGGGAGGGGCGTTGACAGAAAGTAACTATGACGGGTGAGGGTCGCACACACCTCTTCTCCAAGCATCACCACTAGCAATTGCTAGGGCTTCACACACAACGAATCTCAGAAAATCACAGCAAAGAAAGTGCTATTCTCGCACTACCGCATCATTGCACAAGAACATCACAAAAGATTTATAACATAAAGCTAAATGATAGTTCATTACAACAACAGAATGAAAAGCACCAACATAAATTTAGAGAAGACCAATAGGAAGAAATCACCGCGTCTTGGGTTCTCGGCCGGAATGAGAGGTTGTCGGGCTCTCTCCGGGCTCGGCCCTCAGATGGTTTGCTGATTCGATGGAGGCTGTCACCGCTCCATCGACCTACAACTATTCTATTGCTTCCCATGACAAGGAATGCTTGAGCACTTGGCGGAGGATGCTTGCTACCACTCCCGAATGGAAGGATGGTGGTGGAGAACGCCGGAAAATGGCCTCTTTGGTAGTGTAGGTGAAGGAGAAGCCCTCAGACCTCAAGAACGGCGGGAAGGACCTAATTTCCCGCTCCTCTCCCCCGATCTCCCCTCTGCCTGTGATGTAACCTACATTTTATACTAAACAGGCAGAAAAATGGTCACGCACGGTCGAACGCACGACCGTGCGTGGACCGTGCGTTATTAAATGATAAAACTAGACTTGAGGAAGATGTTGCGCCGCCCGTGCAATTTACTCACGCACGGGCAAATCCGTCTGTGCGTCAAAACGCACGAATAAATTCAGAAATGACAAAAACTCAGAGAACACGGGCCAACCGTGCGTTTTACACACGCACGGGAAAATCTGCCCGTGCGTCAAAATGCACGAGCAAATTCAGATCGCTCGTTCTCTGCCCAAAAGGTATCGCACGACTGCAATCGTCCGTGCGCCAAGGGAAACGCACGACCGTGCATTTCACACAGTCATGAATTCTGGGAGAAAACTGGATCCAAGATAATCCGGCCACCTGCATACAAGATAGAAATAGCTGGAAATACACCTCCAGCACCAGATAAACATAGAGAAATGGAAGGTGAGCACCATGTGCTTACCCCCAATAATAAGGAGTGCAATTGCACACCGAAACGGGCCTAATAGTGCACCTTGCAGGAAATAGTGAATATGAATGAAAACGTGCCTAAAGTGTGGTGCAAAGACTAGATAATCGGCCTAGATGAGTCCATAAATATATATATAAATGGGACTCATCACGCACCATCAAGAACCCGGACAGTCACCAGACCGGACTGCCCGATACCAGAACAACAACCCTATGCGGTTAACCTCTTAACCCGCACAGTAAGAATAACAGCTCGCCACGCGGTCACACGAACCAGACTACGCGGCCTCACCTCGGCAGCCTTGAACAGAGAACAGAGGTCAGGCCGAATAAACCTGCGGCTAGACCGAATAGGTCAGACCGCAGAGGAGACCGCGAGATCACGCAGTTAGACCAGACCATGCGAACACCTCCCAGACCGCCAACTTCACACTTCAACATTTCCAACACATGCATCTAATGAAGTTCCTAGAAAATGGCAAGTACCGCTAGTGCTTTTTCTATCAAGTGAGCATCCGGCGTAGTCCGCATCGGAATTGTCGTGAAGTGTAAATGTATTATTATGTGGGTACAATAATCCTAATATAGTTGACCCAATTAGATATCTAAAAATTTGTTTAACCGCTTTTAAGTGAGATTTTTTTGGATTGGCTTGAAATCAAGCACATAGACATACGATTAACATAATATTAGGTCTAGTTGCGCTTGGATAGAGTAGTGATCCTATCATACCTCCATATAAATTTGATCAATTGAAATTCCCGATTCATCTTTTCCTAATTTTAGTGATGCACTCATTGGATAGAAGCCTGTTTAAGGTTTTCAAATCCAAAGCGTTTAAGCATATCAAAGACATTTTTAGTTTGACATATAAAAATACCATCATTTCTTTGTGATATTTGAAAACCAAGAAAATAAGAAAGTTCTCCTACTAGACTCATTTCAAATTCATTTTTCATCACTAAAATAACTTCATTACACATCTCTTCATTAGTAGATCCAAAGATTATATCATCAACATATATTTGCAAAATAATCAAATCATCATTATTGTGCTTAATGAAGAAAGTATTATCGGCATGTCCCATAATATATTCGTGCTTTAATAAAAATGATGTAAGTCTTTTATACCATGCACGGGGCGCTTATTTTAAACCATAAAGCGCTTTTTCTAGTTTATAAACATGATTGGGAAGTTTTTCACTAATAAAACCGGGGGGTTGTTCAACATATACTTTTTCTTTTACAAACCCGTTTAGAAAAGCACTTTTTACATCCATTTGAAATAATTTTATTCTTTTAAAGCTTGCAAATGCTAGAAAAAATCGTATAGATTCCAATCTAGCAACGAGTGCAATAGTTTAATCAAAATCTATCCCCTCGATTTTTGAATATCCTTGTGCTACTAAGCGTGCCTTATTTCTAATGATTCTAGACTCACCATCTAATTTATTTTTAAAAATCCATTTTACACCTACAACTGGGTGATTAGATGGTCTTTCTACTAATTTCCAAACATTATGTCGCTCAAATTGTTCTAACTCTTCATTCATAGCCAAAAACAAAAATTCATCATTTAAAGCGGTTGAAACATTTTTTGGTTCAATTTCAAAAACAAAACAAATATTTGAATAAGATTCATGAATAGAAGAGCGAGTTCTTACCCCGATGGATGGTTCACCAATTATTAAATCTCGTGGATGATCCTTTGTGAATTTTAAGGCACTTGAAGGTACATATTCATCTTCCTTGGCCTCCTCTTCTTCTTCTTTGGAAGGTTCCTCGTCACCATGCTCCAAAGGTGGTAAGTGATCATCCTCTTTGTCTGCGGACAGTCTTTCTAAACAAGGAACAAGTTCATCAAATTTCACATTAATTGATTCTTCAACTTTTCTAGTTCTTTTATTAAAAATTCTATAAGCTTTACTATTTGAAGAATATCCAAGAAAAGTTCCTTCATCACATTTTTCATCAAACTTTCCCAGGCTATCTTTAGTATTTGAAATGAAACATTTACAACCAAAGAATTTGAAGTAAGATACGTTAGGCTTCTTTTGAAAATAAAGTTCATATGGTGTGTGATTAAGAGATGGGCGAAGCATGATTCTATTTATAACATAACATTATGTATTTACGTCTTCGACCCAAAAGGACTTAGGCAATTTATATTCACATAACATAGTGCGTGCCAATTCTTGAAGTGTCCTATTCTTTCTTTCTACAACACCATTTTGTTGTGGTGTGTGTGGTGTGGAGAACTCATGTTTAATACCTAACATATCACAAATAGATGTAAACTTTTCATTTTCAACTTCTTCTCCATGATCCGAGCTAATGCATTTAATTTTTAAATCACTTTCATTTTGAATACGAGTACATAACTTTGCAAATTCGCAAAACACATCGGATTTAGAAGAGAGAAATAATGTCCAACAATATCTTGAAAAATCATCTATTAAAACAAATGTATAAAATCTACCACCAAGACTTGCGGTGCTAACGGGACCAAAAAGATCCATATGAATTAATTCCGAGAGTCTTGTAGTAGAAATGAAATTTTTACTTTTGAAAGAGGATCTAGTAAATTTACCTTTTTGACATGGTAAACAAAGTGAAGGTAAAAATCCATTTAACCTAGGCAATCCTCTAATTAAATCACTTTTGGCAAGTTTAACAATAAGCTTTGTGCTAGCATGTCCTAGCCGTCTATGCCAAAGTTTGAATTCATCGTTTTTAGTGATAAAGCATTTTATAGATGATTTAGAAAGATCATGAAAAGAAACTATATAAACATTATGTATTCTTGGTGCAGTTAGTAAAATATCTTTTGTAGTAGGATTGGATATTTTGCATAAATTAGTGGAAGATTCAAATAAAACATCTAATCCTTTATCGCATAATTGGCTAATAGAAATTAAATTGTGTTTTAGCCCTTTAACATAAAGAACATTACATATCGTAAAGGAATCGTTACCAACTGTACCACTTCCCATGATTCTTCCTTTTCCGTTATCGCCAAACATCGTGATCCCTCCTTTCTTCTTTTCTAGGCTAAGGAACTTTGATTTATTGCTCGTCATGTGCTTGGAGAATCCAGAATCCAAGTACCACAGGTCTTCATCGTCCTTAGCCTTCCTGCACATCTAGAAAGAAGATGAGAGTAAAGATCTGGATACCCAAGTGGTACCACCCATAGAATAAGTGGAAGCCTTAGGTACCCAGATTTGCTTTAAAGTATTTTGTTTTATTTTCCTGCAAGAACTAGATGTGTGACCTAACCTATAACAGTTTGCACACGAAATAACGGGGGTTGAGACCCTTTTATGGAATATTTTCTTGCTGGAAGGAACCAAATTGGCAGAGGAAAAACATTTTGAAAAAGAAAATTCGGGCTTCTTGTATGAGGTGCTAGCACCGGCGTTAGTGGCTAGCACCGGCCGGTAGCCATAACCTTGATATCCAAGCCCAAATTTTCCAGAACCGTGGAACTGGTTCCCTAAAATCATTTCCAGTGATTTTTGGCCTATTCCAAATATTTTAATGGCCATGGTGAGATCATGAACTTGTGCTGTAAGTGATGAGTTCTCTTTCACAAGAATGACACGCCTACTTTCAAAACCTTTTTTATTGTTTTTTATTTGAACAAGAGAGGCTTCTAATTTCCTTTCTAATTCCCCCTTCTCTTTTGTAAGAGTTTTGGCATGAGAGAGGGCTTTAGAAAGAGATTCTTCAATATCCTTTGCCATCTTAATGGAGTGATCACACTCTTGGCAAGACACCTTTCTTTTTTCTACAAAAATTAATTTTTTGGAAAGCTTTTGATTTTCTTTAATTAAAGATTCATTTTCCCGATTTAATAAAATACTATCTTTCATATTTTCATCAAAAGCATTGCAAGTTTTAAGAAATTTATTAAAAAGCTCATCATAAGTGGGAGGAGTTACCTCAGTGTCGCTAAGAACACTAGCATTGTCGTCGTCGTTTCCATGTCCCATGAGGCACATATTTGCTTCCTCATCTTTGCTTGATGAAGACCCGCTTGATTCTTCGGAGGAGGAGGAGTCATCCCATGTTTTTGCTTTTAGCACCTTCCTCTTTTCCTTCCTCTAGTGCCGCTTTTCCTTTTTCTCCTTCAAAAATTTTGGGCACTGGCTCCGAATATGCTCGTTCTTTCAAAAATGATAGCATTCTGGTGGAGGTCTTTCTTCTTCATCATCGCTCTCCTTTTTTTTTCTTAGAAGATGACCCTTTCCATCTTCCTTTTGGAAATATTTCCGGAAGGTGTTTCTCCTTTCCGGATTTCTCATGAACTTTTGGAAGTTCTTTACCAAGAGACTTTCTTCATCATCATCCTCATTTTCTTGGCACTCCTTCTTTGATTTTAGTGCCAACGCCTTCTTCTTTGGCTCCTTGTTGTATTCATCATATTGGATTTTGAGTTCTACCTCATGGGTTTTGAGATTCCCAATGAGGCTCTCAACTTGGAGCATTCTTAGATTGTGCAATTCTGAAATGGTCTCACCTTCGGGTTGAATTTTGGAGGAAGAGAATGAAGGATCTTTCGGACCAAGTCTCCATTTGAGAAGGTCTTTCCAAGAGCTTTTTAGGCATTGACGATCTTAGTGAATCGCGTGTACATTCCATCAACATCTTCGCTTTCATCCATTCGGAACTTTTCATATTCCGACTCTAGTTGTAAAAGCTTTGAATCTTTAACCTGCGATGTATCTTCATGAGAAATTTCCAAATGATTCCAAATATCATAAGCAGTAGTACATGCAGAAATTCTATTAAATTCATTTCTATCTAACGCACAAAATAGAGCATTCATAGCTTTTGCGTTATTTTTGCATTTGAGTTTATCCCTATCATCTCATTTATCCTTAGGTTTTTCTAATGTTACTTCTCCAACTACAATTATAGGAGGAGAGTATTCCTCTTCTACCATATTCTAAACCTCAATATTTAGGGTCATAAGAAAACATCTCATCCTATTTTTCCAATAATTATAATCTGACCCAGTAAATAGTGGAGGTCTACAAATTCCCTGTCCCTCAGAAAAAGCGAGATCATAAGACACCCTTATTCCTGGTTTTTAAACCGTTTGGAATAACCTGTGCTCTGATACCACTTGTTCGATCGATTGGCGCCCTTAGAGGGGGGTGAATAAGGGAATAAAAATCCTTTTTATAATTTTAAAGAAGTTACTAAATTGTTTAGGAATAAATGAGATCAAAATAACAATTTAGCAAAAAGTAATGTGCAACAATAAAAATTTACACCAAATGAAAGAAATCAAGTAAACACAAATAGAGACATGATTGTATTATTGAAATAAGTGTTTACATAAATTTGATTTCAATGTCGCTAGAAATCAGAGGCGTACAAAAGTAAATATCTTTTCCTTTTCTATACTGACTTGTATCCCCACAAACCGGTTGGCTTTAGTCTATCCTTCCCTGGATATGGCCTCAAGCCATTCTAGCCAATCCTAACCCCGTATATGGCCTCGAGCACCCCCTTGATCTAATCTCCTAGACCTAGTTGCCAACTCACACGGCGAATTACACCCTAAGCCGCGCAAGTACCTAGTCGCCAACACAAGGCGATTTTATTACAAAGATTTACATTAAAGTAAATAACAATAACTCCCTCTATGAGATTTCTGAAGATGAGGATGAAGGATCACTATAGCATAAGCGAGGTTGAAGCGATTGTTCTTCGGAAGCAGCGTGGCGGCTTCCTTCTCTAGAATTCTCCTTTGGCTTTGAGTGGGAGATGAACTTTCGGCAGAGTAGCAGCTCTGGAATTGTGGCACAAGTAATCTCTCTGGAAGCTCTTACCAAAACGAGAGAGAAGCCATCAATTTATAGACCTTCTCGCTAGCGCATGCGGTATCTCCTAGCGCCTGCGGTATCAATCGTGTAGAAGCAGTTTTGAAACTGTCGCGGCGTGGCGCTGTGCACGAACTTGAGCTAACGCCAGGCATTAGCGCTAACTCTGGCGGTAGCGCTAGCGCCCGCGATAACCACTAGCGCTGGCGGCAGTGCTTTAGTTCATTTTGTTGGTTCCAAGCTGATTTCTACCTGTGGAGTATTGCACCTATAGTTCCTGCACACTATAAACACACAACAAGCAAGATCAAATACAATATGAGATTTGTTATTCTCAAACAATGGGATGTGACACACATGTCCAACACTGCGCGAGTCTTTGTACTGGAAGTTAGCTGTGGAGATTGTGGGTTTGGCCCACTTTCCCACTCATCACTCATCACCTTAGTGGTGGAGTGGGGTTTGCGAATAACCAACACCCGATTTTTTATTCATAGATGAGAACCCATAATATGAGTGCATATCAACTCTCATACATTATAATAAGCTATTTATTTTATCTTTGATTCACATGTATACACTATATTTTAATACGTAATAACTAAAAATCTTATATCATGAATGCCAATTATTTTTTCTTACACATAATGGAATAAGAATATAACATTCTAAATAGGCTGAGATCCATTACCAATGGACAATTTCATAACCCCACCACCTCTTCCTGTTGCTCAGGAATGATTTATAGTTAGAACCATGATTTGAAGGAGATTGACAAAAGGTAGGTTGGGATGCCCTAGGGGGGAAATTGTGCTTAGGGTCTTGCTGGCGGCACTGAAAGCATCGGCTCGTCCATGTTCAGTGAGTGCAGGTGCAAATTGGACAGTTCAAAGGAGATCGACGACTGATGGAGGAGCTCGGCAAGAAGGTTAGCTTAGTTATTGGAAGCAAAGTTGAAGGTTTCGAGAACGGTGACGTCAATAGGAATTTAGTGTTTTTGAATAGGTGTTGTTATTAGCAAATCCATTTCCGTTTCTAGCAAACCATTACTACTATCAAATGACATACAACAAAACTCTAATCTTCTTCCTCCTCTTTGATACCTCTGATCAAACATATATAGGACTGAAGTGCTTCCTATTGCGGGTCGCTCGGGAGCTTTGGTAGACCGGTAGAATTGAACCACCTTAGCTCGGAAGCGATCCGAGCGCGCAAACAGTCAAAGGGAGATTCGTTGAGTACACTGAGACTTTTTTGTTGGATCTGTAGGCGCCTTAGAGGGGGGGTGAATACGGGTTTTAAAATTTCAGAGATTATGAGAGAAAATAATTCTCAGATACTACCGCCAGCTGTAGGGTTAACGCTCGGCGTTAGCAACAGTAAGAATACTTTACGTTTAAACAATGAAATCACAGAGTACAACTCAGAGATGAAACAATAAACATATTTTCATTAATCATTAACTGGAAGTAAATACGATTACAAAACTTTTCCCAATAACGCTGGGAAAGAGGCGAACAATGAAAACTCTTTTGGTTTTCTATACCGACCCTTGTCCCAAGGACCGATTGGCTTTAGCCTATCTCTCCCTAGACAAGGCCTCAAGCCGCTCTAGGCCTTCCCTCACCGGAAAGGCCTCAAGCACTCCCTAGATCTACACCCTAGACCTAGTCGTCGTGTGGCGAATTCCCCCTAGTCCCCACAAGGCCCTAGTCGTCGTGTGGCGAGTTCCTCCACCGAACAAAAAATATAAAGGTTACAAATTGAATGTAAAACAAAACTCAAATTAAAAACTCCCTCAAAAATAGAACTTGGTTTCGATGTAGATGTGATCGGATCGGTCTCCAAGTTCTTTGCTTTCTCGAACGTTGACGGAGTTGTCTTGGCTGCTTCTGAAGGCTCTCACGAGTGCTCTGAAATAAGGCTTCAATAACTTCTGTAACAGCAAAACATAATGGAGGAAGCACTGCTCTTTATATAGATTTGACAGCTACCGTCTACGCTAGTACTACCGCCCCGCGATAGTGACACGATGCGCACACGGATCGTGGCAGTTAAGGCAACTTCTGAGTGCAAATGGTTGTGACAGCCTAGCGCGCCGCGATAACACTAATTCCCCGCAATAGTGCTATTTCCTTCCTTCAGCCAATATCTCTTATCAAATTTGCCCCTCAATAAACTGCAGACATGATTTTTTCAAAAGCTACCGCCAGGCAATAGACCTAGCGCGCCGCGATAGTACTTGCCAAACATAGTGACCCGTCGACATTCATTTTTCTCCACTTTCCTTTCTGTCAATAGTTTCCATATATGTTAACGCCAACGTCAGTGCTAACGCTCTGCGGTAGGTGATTTCGTCGGGCGCATCTTCGTCGAGCTGACCTCAGCTTTCGTCGATCTCAATCTGGTTCGTCGAATGGAAACTTATTTTTGTCAATCTCAATATGGTTCGTCGAACAGCATCATTTTCTTCGAACACCATTTCGTCTTTCGGATGCTAGCGCGCAGCATTAGTGGTAACGCGCCACGATAGAGCATCAGTTCGTCGATCGGGCCTCATCTTTCATCGACCGTTGAACGCCCTGATATGAATTTCATCGAATGGGCTTCCGCGTTAGTCATTCGTCGAACGGAGCACCGAGTTCGTCGAACGTTAACTAGCGCGCCGCGGTAACGCAGACGCACCACGGTAGTGCATACATTTCGTCGAACGCAAGCTTGCATCTCAGCGGCTTCCCTTCTCAGTGGTTTCGTCTCAGCGGATGTTAATGCTAGCGTCAGCGGTAAAGTTAGCGCGGCGCGGTAGCAACAACAACACAGCGCCATGGAGTTTTGAAAGCACAGATTCATGCATACTATAAACACAAAACAAGTATGATCAAATACAATAGGATTTGTTATTGTCAAACCAAGAGATGCGGAAAGCATGTTCCAACAAACTCCCCCTTTTGATCATAACAAATCCCCTTAGAAAGAAATAATACAATTGGTAGGAATTTGTGTTTATAATAGAGATAAACATGAAATGTAAGACATGTGCATATGCTCCCCGTAAATGAATGCTCCCCCTACAACAAATCTTCCTACGAACTTAACTCCCCAAACATGTTAATTTCTTTCAAATTTAATCTTCCCCTTGTGGTATTATCAAAAGAGGGTGGAGAGGAAGGCCAACAAATAGTGAGTAATTACTGTGTAGAGAGGGAACGAGCATGAAAATAGGTAAACACTAAAAAAATACAATAGATAGGAGTGAAAAGAGAAGGTGAAGAAATTGTCATAAAGGAACCACTTGTTGGGAAAATGTATTCATGATCGAGCATACAAGTAGTAAGGAGGTGGAAAGCATGACGAAATATGTTTTAAGTGAACATCTTTATAGGAATTGAGAAGCATAGTAGACGATTAAAAATTTTGGATATAACAAAATAGATGTTGTAGCATTGTAAGTATTGTTGGATCTTGTGGCGCCCTTAGAGGGGGGGTGAATAAGGGCCTTTTAAAAATTACGATTTTTACTTAAGAATTTTAAAAACAAATTTTACTTTTCTAAAAATTACTTATAAAAATTTCAAACCAATATAATTTTTTTTTGAATTAATTCAAACACAAATTTCTAAGTCAAAGATTAAACAACCATATTTGCAATTAAAGAAAAAGTCATAATTTCATAATCATGAAATTCACATACAAATAATATGATCTTAACAATGCTTAAGATCAAGGCACAAATATGATAATAACCCTTTTACAATTTGTGTTTACCAATCCTTCCCCAAGGATCGGAAGGCTATCACTTGTCTCTCCCTAGACCAAGCCCAAGCCTATCCTCTAGATCTTCCCAAGATCTAGACGTAGAACACAAGGCCACGATTTCCCACCAAGCCACGCAAGGACTTGGACGCTCCACACAAGGAAGCGATTTTCCCCTAAGCCTCGCAAGGACTTAGACGTCGCGCACAAGGAGACGATTTCCCTACCAATACATAATGAAATGTATATAAATGAAAATACAAAATGAAATGATGAACTCCCTAAAAATTCAGATCTCTGAAAGGAAGGTTGAAGCCTCGAGATGATCGTTGATGTAGAAGCGCGTCCGATCTCGTCTTCAATTTCAAACCTTCTCAGCACAAATGGGAGTTCATGAAGTTCTGTAGCTCTCTGGTTCGTATGCCCTCAGGAAGGAACTTAGAATTCTCCAAACTTGCAATGCACAAACAGAAAGAACCATTTTATAGATTTTCACTGTCGCCTGGGCGACATCACTGTCGGAATTCCGACAGCGCAAAACTGCCGCTCGTAGTGCTGTCATGCGGGCAGTTGCGGTAACTTCCGAGCTGTCGCCTGGGCGACAGTAGCTATCGGAAAATTCCGACAGCGCCAAACTGCTGCTCGTCGTGCTGCCGTGCGGGCAGTTGTTGTAACTTCTCTATTGTCGCCTGGGCGACATTGACTGTCGGAAAATTCTGACAGCTCCTCTTCATTTTTGTCGTCCAAAACTTCTCCAGACTATAGATTGAGTCGTTCTCATCTCCGAAATGGGGTGGCACGTTCTGTAACTCTTCCTGGATTGAAAGTTATGGCCATTTTAAGATCAGCACACAAAACTCATCCTTTTGCTTTTTCTAATGTGTACACACTCTTGGATCATGCCCATGAACGAGGACTTGTCTCCTCATTGAACCTGTACAACTTGGACACTATAAACACACAAAATACTAGATCAAATACAACACTGTATTTGTTATTCTCAAACCAAGAGATGCGAAACATAGGCTCCAACAATCTCCCCCTTTTGATAATAACAAATACCCGTATGAGAAATTAGTGAGATTAAGACAATTTGTGTTTATAGATAAGTGCGGTAATAAGATATGCATGAATAACATATTAAGAGCGTGATAGAATTGAAAGCGATAATGTCTACTCTTTATATATCAAGTCCTCCCCCTACATTAGTGTCTCTTATAAACTACTCCCCCTAAATATCTATTTTACTAGATTTCTCAATTTCTTCTCCCCCTTTGTTATTAACAAAAGTGGGTAGGGATGAGTGTATATCTTTTAAGAAAGGTAAGGAACCATTTATTGAAGGATTTTCATGATCGAGCATATGATAGTGTATGCACCTCCTATATTATTACTCCCCCTACAAATATACCCATTTTTGAGTTTAATATCATTATAATGCACTCCCCCTAAATATTAGATTTATGCAATTTAATCTCCCCTTTTGGTAGAATCAAAAAAGGGTTTAGGAGTGAGTATGTATAATAAGGAGTAATATATTTTATGACGAGAAGAAAAATAGGATGCAATCAAAAGCTTGTTAAATACTACGTTTTGAGAAAAAAATATAAGCATGATGTAACATAAAGTAGTAAGCAACATAGCTAACATGATAAAGTAAGCATTCTATTTTAAGATACCACTTGTTTAAAGGAAAACACGGTGTTAAAAATAATAAGCACTCTTAAACATAAACATCATTTTAGAAGATAAAACCATATAAAGGATAATGAGTTTTAAATTTGAAAAGTTGATGTTTGAGTTAAAGATTGAAGAGATGTTATTCCATTAAGATAAAAAATTGCAAGCATGATTTCATAATATCAAGAAAATATACACAAACTACAATGTAATAAAATTTGCATTTCAAGTAAACATAAACATTGTAGCGGTCATGCTTTGTTATCTAGTGCATTTACTTAAGTTTGTAGAGATTTGAGCAGATGAGCATTAGGATCCAATTCTCATGAGTAGAAGATTTATGAAAGATAATGATGTGTACAAAGTAGTGTTTTGATAAAGTATACTAGTGAATCAATCAAAAACACATGATATATATAATGAAATAACACAACATTAAAATACACAAATAATATTACTTCCAACAATTTCAATGCACATGAATAAATAGTACAACTACCAAGGTGCTCTGCACACACAATGCTTATTAAGACTTATCAGGGTGCAAAGTAGTGCTTGGGGGATCACTTTTATACTTTTTAGCTTTATTTTCAATTTTTTATGATCCGGTGTACTAAAGAGAAGTGGTGTATAAATTGTTTGCTACAAGACACTTTACAATTCTTAGCCAAGGTGCTCAACCTCACAATGCTCATTAAGACTTATCAGGAGGGTGAGTAGTGCTTGGTGGAGTTTTCCTTGTCATTTATTATTTGTTTTTTAGTTTAGTGACTAAGGACTCCGAATTCACTTGTTTTGCAAACATAGCATTTTAAACCACATTTCTCTAAAGAATAAGTGCATGAAAAACAAAGAATTGTAATAACCAATTCAATGTTGTGTAGGTAATCTATTTAGGCATTTTAATTATTTATGTTATTATACTACACAATCATGTAAGAATAAGATTGTAAACACATGTAGGTTATCAAAAATAAGTGAGTGAATGAATCATTATCAAACATAATACATTACTCATACTTAGAGGCATGCTAAACATTTCTACACATGTTTATCCACAATCAATTTCATTGCACATAACAAGATAATTTTCAAGGCATGTCAAATACAAAACAATGTTTTTAAGAAACTTGAAAGTTAAATTAAACATTGTATTTAATCTTTAATTGATATAATTAATCATCCATCCTTGACAGTGGCAATGAATAACAATCAGCTTTTTTTTTATAAATTTTTGAATTTTTTTTATATATGCACAAAACAATAAACACACAAAAAGAAAAACATATTTTTGTTCTTTGAAATTGTTTTGTAAATTTGTATTTTTTTTTTATATATATTCTCTGGAAATCATAGAAGTCTTTAATAGCCCTTTCAGTAAATGATAATCTATGCCAGAGAAATAAACAAAAAAAATGTATGAGAAAATACATATATATTTTTTTAAAAGAAATAAAATTTTTTTTTAAAAGGAATAAAAAGATAGAAAACATTTACAAACACACAAAATATTAAAATAATACCAGAAATAATTCAAAACAAACAAAAAAAAATATTTTGGAGCAAAGGAGCTAACGCCAGGAATTAACTTCTTAACGCCAAAACAGAACTGCATTTCTTGATGTTTTGAAAAATATTTTTCTCAATTCATTTGTATTATAAAGAGACCTTCCTTCAGTTGAAATTTTAGAGTATATTGATTAGATTTGAAGGCTCTTTTAGCATGTATTTTGTGATTTTTCAAATACTTGTGTTTGGTAAAATCATTAAAACTCGAAATATTAAAATATGCAAACACATGATGCAATGTTAGAATAAAAAAATATGTATGATTTATGTATAAAGAGTGAGATAATGTTCATGCAATGAATATAATATAAGTATATCTAAGATCAAGATACCTTAACTACATGACTACACTCTAGCCCCGTACTAAGTGACGGATGGGCATGAGGAGCTGCACACATGCCGTAGGTTGGGGTGTTAATCTCATATGCATACAAAAGACGACGCTCAACCTAGCACTCTTTCCCCCCAGTGCCTCTCAAGGCCCCACTGGAACCCTCCCCGGTTAAGGACAAGACATGACTTAGAGGTTAGGTCTCTAATGCACACAATCCTACGCCCTCGCTATTGTGAGACACATGTCATAGGTTTATTGATTATGGTCATACTAAGCGTGTAAGCCTTAAATATATTAACTGTGTTATAATTTCATGATTAGTTTTGAATTTACAATTTTATCAAAGATTGTTGATTTTAAATCCATTTAGAAAAGTTTTATTCATGCAAATAACTACAAAGGAAAATAAGATTTTCATATTTTAATGATATAATTTACTTTAGCATTACAAGATATAACTAGCATGAGCATTGATTTCTATCTATGGTACGTGATAATGCTAGTGTGATGAATTAGGACAACATGGTGCAAAACTAAGTAAAGATGGACAAATATAAGATTGAGTTGCATGTATTCAAACATAGAGTTTTGAATTTTCATAGACCTGGAAAGAAGTGACAATTCTATTTATTTCATCTTGTTGATATCAAGTTAATTCATAGGTCTAAAGATAATGAGATTCGTGCAAACAATAAAGATGCACATCACACACACAAAACAAGATATGAAACTATAATACCAATTGCAATCATATATTTCATTATTCCTAAGGTTGATAGAATTAGTTGATTTAAGATAGGTCTTAGTGGATCATGAATTATGATATATGATTATAGTGAATTTTAGCATAGGATATTAATAGATCATGGCGGTGATTGTGAAATCATATTCATCATTTTTGTAAATTTTCTTTTTGATTTTAATTTTTAGAAATTAGACAAAACAAATACAAGGTATTTGACAACAATGATAGTAAAAATAATTTTTCAGAGAAAATCAGAATTTTTAGGAAAATATGCTACCGCCAGCGTTAGTGACGGAGTTACTATATTTGATTTAAAACACATTGTTTTTTATATTATTTGATTCTGATTTTTCTCGATTATGATTATCAATATAGGGGCTATTATATGTAGCAACGAAAAATAGACAAATATGCAATTAGTTGCACATTTAATATTTTAGCCTAAGACCCCTAAAAATCCATTTAAATCCAATTTTGAAGGTAATTTCATTAGTCTTGATAATATCATTTAGAAAATTTAGCATTCAATTTATAATGATAATATAAGACATTTATAGGCAAAGGATTTAAAAAGGATAAAACAAAAAGAAAAGATAGATCACTTAAAAATTATGACTTTATATTCAATTTAATTCAATTTTGATTTGATAAACATTAGGCTTAAAATGTAAAAGTCATATTTCATAATATATCTAAGTGACCTTAGCGTGTTGGCTCAAAAATAAGAAAACAAACAAAAGAAAAAGCAATTAAGCATATCATGAAGTAGAGTACTGATATTTCATTTTTAATTAATTTCTACTTCATGCAATATAATGATTCCTAGTGAATGAGAGACTTAGGTATCCAAAGGGGACCAAGTGTGATGGTTCCTTTGGGTACCCAAATACATCGTGTAGGCTTTTGGAGAGATAGTGATGAATGGGCCTTTACAAGTGGAGTTAGTGTTTCGTTTTTAATTTTGGGCCTCCATTCATACTTTGGTTGTTTATCTTTTTAATTCATATGTTGATTATTTGACATCTTTTTGGAATGATAGTTGTTTGAAAAATAATTCATTTGGGATTTATGTTTATTCAAATTATTTTTCAAAATACATTGATGTTGATAATCATAATGAATTTTATTATATTGATTCATTGAGAGTTTATAAGAGTGATGGTCTTTCTTAAGAATTGAATGTTGAAAAAGTGGGTTACAATATGTTTTAAATGATTGGTTCTTATTTTGATGATTTTCATTTGCATCTTTCTTATAGACGTATTCTTATAATATGAAGTTAAGCTTTTAGACTTTTGATAATTTGATAAACTAGAAATAAAAGATGTTTTATTATATGAAAAGTTTTGAATAAACATTTTTAATGATTCCAATTTATCCTTTAAATTATCATTTTCTTTTAACAATTTTTCATTATGCTCTTTTGAAGTTAAAAGACCTTTTTCCAAAACCTTGAGTTCTTCTTTAAATGTATTATAATCAAAACAAGGTTTAGCATTTTCAATTAAAGAGCATGAATAAGAATTTGAAACATCAATATCAGATTCTACTTTAGCGTTTGCTTTTAAAGTTTTATTTTCTAAACGTAATTTCGAATTAGCATGTTTCAACTTTGAAATTTTACGTTTAGCAAATTTAAGCACATGAAATGTAGAAATAGAATTAATTGCTAAAAGAGAAGATTTAGATTTTCTTACCTTGCTATAGTTTCAGTCTTCTCTTTTGCTTGATGTTTTGCCATCAACTGAGTCCAATATTGTGACGTTGTCTTCTTCTCTTGGATCCATAAGGAATTGCTCACAGGCATCATCTGCGGAAGGAAGACTATAAGAATTCTCAAGAAATTTCCAAACTTCATAAGCATTAGGAAGTGTATAAATAAGTTTGAAAATATTTTGATCTAATGCACAATATAAACTATTCATTAATTTGGCATTAAAAAACATTTAATTTTTATTTAAAATATTTGGGGTCATTTTAATTGTAATATTCCAAACTTACATATCCAAAGATTTAAGAAATTTTTCCATAAGTGTTTTCCACCCATTATAATTTTCACCCAGAAATAATGGTGAACATAATGATTTTTCATTTTCATAAAAATTATCCCCTCTAAAAGATGCGAGATCATGAAGCGCCATTATTCCCGGTTGTGAAGCCGTATTGGAATAACTAGCTTTGATACCACGTGTTGGATCTTGTGGCGCCCTTAGAGGGGGGGGGGTGAATGAGGGCCTTTTAAAAATTACGATTTTTACTTAAGAATTTTAAAACAAATTTTACTTTTCTAAAAATTACTTATAAAAATTTCAAACCAATATAATTTTTTTTTTTTTTTGAATTAATTCAAACACAAATTTCTAAGTCAAAGATTAAACAACCATATTTGCAATTAAAGAAAAAGTCATAATTTCATAATCATGAAATTCACATACAAATAATATGATCTTAACAATGCTTAAGATCAAGGCACAAATATGATAATAATCCTTTTACAATTTGTGTTTACCAATCCTTCTCCCAAGGATCGGAAGGCTATCACTTGTCTCTCCCTAGACCAAGCCCAAGCCTATCCTCTATATCTTCCCAAGATCTAGACGTAGCACACAAGGCCACGATTTCCCACCAAGCCACGCAAGGACTTGGACGCTCCACACAAGGCCACGATTTCCCACCAAGCCACGCAAGGACTTACCGCAAAACTGCCGCTCGTAGTGCTGTCGTGCGGGCAGTTGCGGTAACTTCTGAGTTGTCGCCTGGGCGACAGTAGCTGTTGGAAAATTTCGACAGAGCCAAACTGCTGCTCGTCGTGCTGCCGTGCGGGCAGTTGTTGTAACTTCTCTGTTGTCGCCTGGGCGACATTGACTGTCGGCAAATTCCGACAGCTCCTCTTCATTTATGTCATCCGAAACTTCTCCAGACTGTAGATTGGGTCGTTCTCATCTCCGAAATAGGGTGGTACGTTCTGTAACTCTTCCTGGATTGAAAGTTATGGCCATTTTAAGATCAGCACACAAAACTCATCCTTTTGCTTTTTCTAATGTGTACACACTCTTGGATCATGCCCATGAACGAGGACTTGTCTCCTCATTGATCCTGTACAACCTGGACACTATAAACACACAAAATACTAGATCAAATACAACACGGTATTGTTATTCTCAAACCAAGAGATGCGGAACATAGGCTCCAACAAGTATACACAATAATTTCAGTTTTAACATACCCATACACTAGTTTGAAAGGTAAGCAATACAGAGTTCTCATGGAGTAGCGGAAAAAATATGTAAGCATGATATAAGCTATCAAGACAAGATAGAAGAATACAATGTTCAAAATTTAGAAATCAAATACACTTATACATTGTAATGATCATGCAAAGCTATCTAGTGCATTTACTTAAGAGTTTAGACAATACATGTAGATATGCAATAGACTCCAATTCTCATGAGTAGAAAGGCTTACAAGTGATAAGGATGTGTACAAAATAGTATTTTTTAAAAAGTATACATATGAGTTAATCAACACACATGACATGTATAATGGAATAAACACAATATTATTGAACAAGCATTTTTAACGTTACCTTGTCCCACAAAGCTATATAAATATTTCAATGCACATAGAAAAATAGTACAACTACCAAGGTGCTCTGCACACACAATGCTTATTAAGACTTATCAGGGTGCAAAGTAGTGCTTGGGGAATCACAACTATTATTTTGAATTTTAGTTTTTTTTTGTGATTCGGTCTACAAGAAGTAGTGTAAAAGGAAAAAATGTTTGCAACAAGGCACTTTACAATTCTCTCCAAGGTGCTCAACCTCACAATGCTCATTAAGACTTATCAGGAGGGTGAGTAGTGCTTGGTGGAGTTATCTTTGTCAATTATTCATTTGGATTTTTTGCTTAACGACAAAGGTCTCCGAATTCACTTGTATGTGCAAACAAAAAAAATTTGAAAAGACACACTTCTTCAAAGATAGGTGCATGAAAAAGATTTTTAGATGTGGTGTAGGTAAAACTAAGCATGCCTAACAATAATATTAAGTTGTTACACTACACAATCATGTAAGTGAAGATTAAATTCATATGTAGTCTATCAAAAGGTGTGAGTGAAAGATCATTAACAAATATAAGTTATTTACAAATACATAGAGGCATGCTATGCAATACTACACATGATTTCTATAATCAAAGTCAAAGCACACATAAGAGAATGATCAAGGCATGATACAAAAAACAATGTTATTAAGATACTTGAACGAGAGGATGAAACATTGTATACTAAGATTGGCAAGATAAAATATATCATCCTTGAAACATTGAGAAATTACATCAGTTTTTTTAAAAAAAAAAATTGATTTTTTTTTAAAAATACAACAAATATAAAGCATGTTTTTGGTGTTTTAATTTGTTTTATATATGTTTTGTAGTTTGTTTTAATATATAGAAAAACAAAGCATGTTTTTGGTTGGATTTTGATTTGTTTTACTTTTTTTGTGTGTTTTTGGAATCTTAAAAGAACATAGCAGAAACTGAAAAATAAAAATGAAAAAGAGACTGGAAATACAGAAGAATTCACTAATGCTAGCGGTACAATGCTATCGACGGGTGTTAGTGACAGAACTCAATTTTTTAGGAAAATGTGAAATTTTTCAGAATTTTTCTTATGAATATAGTTGTGCAGATTGGTGACTCTGTGATTCAGTACAGAAATCAGATATGCGTGGTCACAAAAATGAGGGCTTTGCAAGTTCAAGCTAGAATGTCCAAAACCCCTAGTTCTAGTCTAAGTAGATGAAATCATGAATCAGGTAGGGGCTTTGTAAAGATGTCCGCAAGTTGAGATTCAGTTCCTATGAAATTTACATGAACGTGTTCCTTTTTGATGTGATCCCGAATGAAGTGGTGTCTTACGTCAAAGTGTTTAGATCGTGAGTGATGAACGGGGTTGTTTGTTAAGTCAATAGCACCCTTATTGTCACACTTAAGATCAATATTAGTTAAATGAACACAAAGTCTTCTAAGGTTTGTGTCATCCATAATGCTTTGGCGCAACAACTTCCTAGTACAATATATTCTGCCTCGGTGGTGGAGAGGGCAACAGAATTTTGTTTTCTACTTGACCATGCAACTAGAGAAGGACCTAAGAAGTGACATGTACCACTAGTGCTTTTCCTATCTAGGGAACAAATCTGGTAATCAAAATCAGAATACCCATGCAAGAGAAAAGAATCATTATTTGGATACCAAAGTCCTAATTTTGATGTGCCTATTAGATATCGAAAAATTCGTTTCACCGCTTTTAAATGAGATTCTTTTGGATTTGCTTGAAATCGAGCGCATAAGCATACGACAAACATGATATCGGGTCTAGATGCACTAAGGTATAATAGGGATCCAATCATTCCTCTATATAAAGTTTGATCAATTGAAATTTCGGCTTCATCTTTTCCTAATTTTAGTGATGCGCTCATTGGAGTACTAGCTTGTTTTAAATTTTCAAAGCTGAAACGTTGTAGCATATCATGGACATATTTGGATTGATATATAAAAATTCCATCATTTCCTTGGGTTATTTGAAATCCTAAAAAGTATGTTAGTTCACCCACTAGACTCATTTCAAATTCATTTTGCATCACTTGAATAACTTCTTTACACAACTCTTCATTAGTGGCTCCAAAAATAATATCATCAACGTATATTTGTAAAATAATCAAATCATTATCATAGTGCTTAATGAAGAGCGTGTTATCGGCACTACCCATTTTATAACCGTGCTTTAATAAAAAAAGATGTTAAGCGTTCATACCAAGCACGGGGCGCTTGTTTTAGACCATAAAGCGCTTTTTCTAATCGATATACATGATTTGGAAATTTTTCATCAATAAATCTGGGGGGTTGTTCGACATAGACTTTCTCTTTAATTATCCCGTTTAAGAAGGCACTTTTAACACCCATTTGAAATAATTTAAACTTCTTATAACTCGCAAAAGCTAGAAAAATTCTATTCGATTCAAGGCGAGCAACGGGTGCAAATGTTTCATAAAAATCTACCCCATCGATTTGAGAATAACCTTGTGCCACTAATCGAGCTTTGTTCCTAATTATTCTATATTCTCCGTCTAATTTATTTTTAAATATCCATTTGACACCTATAACCGGATGATTTGATTGTCTTTCAACTAGTTTCCAAACCCTATTGCGTTCAAATTGATTCAATTCATCATTCATAGCAATAAACCAAAATTCATCATTCAAAGCGGTGGAAACATTTTCCGGTTCTATTTCAGAAACAAAACATAAGTTTGAAAAAGATTCATTAAAAGAAGAACGTGTAGTTACTCCTCTTGATGGTTCACCAATAATAAGATCCCTTGGATGATCTCTTGTGAATCGAAGCACACTTGGAGGCACGTGCTCCTCTTGCACCGTCTCAACTTCTTTTTCTTCTCCAAGTTGCTCATCGTCATCATGCTCCAATGGTGAAAGAGGTACATCATCATTTCCTGCACAAGTAGAATCTACACAAGGCACAAGTTCATCAAACTTTACATGAATTGACTCTTCAACCTTTTTAGATTTTTTATTATATACTCTATATGCTTTGCTAGTGGAAGAGTAACCAAGGAAAATACCTTCATCACATTTTTCATCAAATTTGGCTAATGCATCCTTGGTGTTTAAGATAAAACATTTACAACCAAAGACATGAAAATACGATACATTAGGTTTCTTTTGAAAATACAATTCATATGGAGTTAATTTTAAAATAGGGCGAAGCATAACACGATTAATGACATAACATGATTTATTTACTGCTTCGGCCCAAAGATAACTAGGCAATCCATACTCGGATAGCATGGTGCGTGCAAGTTCTTGAAGAGTTCTATTTTTCCTCTCCACCACACCGTTTTGGTGGGGGGTGCGTGGAGTGGCAAATTCGTGTTTAATACCTAGATTATTGCAGAAAGTGGTGAAGATATCGTTTTCAAATTCCCCTCCATGATCCGATCGGATACACTTGATTTTTAGATCTAATTCATTTTGAATACGATTGCAAAGTTTTGAAAATTCAGAAAACGCATCGGATTTGGAGGTGAGAAATAAAGTCCAAGTAAATCTAGAAAAATCATCAATTAAAACAAAAGTATAGTTTTTACCACCAAGACTACATGTGCTAATGGGTCCAAAAAGATCCATGTGAATTAGTTGAAGAGGTCTTGAGGTGGATATTTCTTTCTTACTTTTAAACTATGTTTTTGAAATTTTTCCTTTTTGGCATGGCAAACATAAAGAAGATAGATTTCCATTTAGCATAGGCAAACCTTTAATGAGTTTATTTTTTGACAATTTTAAGATTAACTTGGTGCTAGAGTGACCAAGACGCCTATGCCATAATTCAAGTTCTTCATTTTTTGATATAAGACATTTGAGAGACGCACGTGATAGATCATGAAAGGCAATGAGATATACATTATGAATTCGTGGTGCGGTGAGTACAATACTATTGGTTTTAGGATCTATAATTTTGCATAAATTAGTAGAAGACTCAAATAAAACATTTAGACCTTTATCACAAAGCTGACTAATAAAAATCAAGTTGTGTTTCAAACCTTCTACATATAAAACATTAGTAAGAGAGAAAGAATTGTTACCCACAGTACCGGTGCCTAAAATCCTTCCCTTTCCATTGTCCCCAAATGTCACCATTCCTCCTTTCTTCTTAGTGAGGCTAAGGAATTTTGCTTTATCGCCCGTCATGTGTTTGGAGCAACCTAAGTCCAAGTACCACATGTCTTCCTTCTCCTTAGCCTGCCAACATACCTAACAAGAAGATGAGAGTAAAGATCCGGATACCCATGTGGTTCCTCCCATAGAATAGGTGGAAACCTTAGGCACCCAAATTTGCTTGACAGTACATTAACCCTTCATCCTGCAAGAGTCTAGGGTATGCCCGAAATGATGGCACTTGGCACATAACACAAAAGGGGTTGAGACCTTTTTCAGTTTTGTTGTGGACTCTTGCTGGAGGATGGGGAATCAGCAGAATAAATTCCAGATTTATGATTTTTCCAAGAATTGTGAGGTCTGTTACTACCGCCAGCGTTAGTAGTTACCGCTGTGTGGTAGTTAGCAGAGTCAAAACCTAGACCAGTTCTTGCACTACCATGCCTTTGGTTGGACAAAATCATATCAAGACTTTTCTGGCCAACACCGAATTTTTCTGGCTAAATTAAGGTCATGGATTTTAGCTTTTAATGCAAATTTTTCACTAACTAGATTTCTGCATCTATTTGCAAAAAATTTCTTTTCATTTTCAACATTAGAAAGAGATAGTTTCAAATTTCTTTCTAAGTCTCTCTTTTGTTTCGAAAGTGATTAGATATTGGAGAGAGCATTAGAAAGAGCAGTTTCGAGTTTGCTAGTCCTTCCCAAAAGATCATCATTCTTTTGGCAAGACTCCATCTCCTTTCCCAAAGCAAAAACTTCCTTACATAATTTTTTATTTTGTTTCAAAAGAAATTTATTTTCAGTTTTAAGTAAATCATGATCTTTTAAAGTTTTGCCAAAAGATTTGCAAGCTCATAAATCGTCGTCAGTTGATTCATTGCTTTTCCCCATAAGGCACAAGTTTGCCTCATCATCATCGCTTGAGCTTGAACTACTTGAGCAATCGGAGGAAGAGTCATCCCACGTTGCAGCTTTTAAGACCTTCTTCTTCTCCTTTCCTTTACCACATTTTTCTTTGTGCTCTTTCAAGAATTTTGGGCATTGACTTCTAATATGCCCGGTCTTCCTACAGTGGAAGCACTCGGGAGGTGGCCGCTCTTCGTCGTCGTCGCTAGACTTCTCCTTCTTCTCTCTTTTGGATGAGGAGCCTTTGCAGAAAAATTTCTGGAAGGTGTTCCTCCTTTCCGGATTCTTCATGAACTTGGTGAAGTTCTTCACGAAGAGACTCTCCTCGTCATCTACCTCATCGTAATCTTCTTTTCTTGACTTCAGTGCCAAAGCTTTCTTATTTGGTTCCTTGTTGTACTCCTCTTCTTGAATCTTGAGTTCTACCTCATGGGTTTTGAGATTCCCAATGAGGTTCTCAATTTGGAGCCGCCTAAGATCATGCGATTCGGAAATCGCCGTCACCTTTGGATTGAACTTTGGAGGGAGTGATCGGAGGAGCTTTCTCACCAAGTCGCCGTTTGAAAATGTTTTTCCAAGAATCTTTGAAGCATTGACGATCTTGGTGAATCGAGTGTACATGGCGTCGACGTCCTCAATTGGATCCATCCTGAACCTTTCAAATTCAGATTCCAGTTGGAATAGTTTTGAATCTTTGACCTGCGAAGTACCTTTATGCGTTAATTCTAATAAGTTCCAAATATCATAAGATGATTCACATGCGCTGACTCTATTAAATTCAGTCTTATCAAGGGCACAGAACATAGCATTCATCGCTTTCGCATTATTCTTACACCTAGCCTTATCTCCATCGTCCCATTTATCCCTAGGTTTTTCCATGGCAACTTCTCCAACAATGTATGTAGGAGAGGTGTATGGAGTTTCAATACATGCCCATACATCTAGATCTAAATTTATCACAAAACAACGCATACGCGTTCTCCAGTAATTATAATCAGTTCTGGTAAACAACGGAGGTCTACTTATTCCCTGCCCCTCATGGAAAGCGAGATCACAGAGCGCCATTATTCCCGGTTGTTAGACCGAATTGGAATAACCTAGCTCTGATACCACTTGTTGGATCTGTAGGCGCCCTTAGAGGGGGGTGAATAAGGGTTTTAAAATTTCAGAGATTATGAGAGAAAATAATTCTCAGATACTACCGCCAGCGGTAGTGTTAACGCTCGGCGTTAGCAACAGTGAGAATACTTTTACGTTTGAACAATGAAAATCACAGATTACGACTCAGAGATGAAATAATAAACATATTTTCATTAATCATTAACTGGAAGTAAATACGATTACAAAACTTTTCCCAATAATGCTTGGAAAGAGGCGACCAATGAAAACTCTTTTGGTTTTCTATACCGACCCTTCTCCCAAGGACGGCTTGACATTAGCCTATCTCTCCCTAGACAAGGCCTCAAGCCGCTCTAGCCCTTCCCTCACCGGAAAGGCCTCAAGCACTCCCTAGATCTACACCCTAGACCTAGTCTCCGTGTGGCGAATTCCCCCTGGTCCCCACAAGGCCCTAGTCGCCGTGTGGCGAGTTCCTCTACCGAACAAAAGATATAAAGGTTACAAATTGAAAGTAAAACAAAACTCAAATTAAAAACTCTCTCAAAAATAGAACTTGGTGTCGATGTAAATGTGATCGGATCGGTCTCCAAGTTCTTTTCTTTCTCGAACGTTGACGGAGTTGTCTTGGCTGCTTCTGAAGGCTCTCACGAGTGCTCTGAAATAAGGCTTCAATAACTTCTGTAACAGCAAAATGTAATGAAGGAAGCACTGCTCTTTAAATAGATTCGACAACTACCGCCTGCGCTAATACTACCGCCCTGCGATAGTGACACGACGCGCACACGGATCATGGTTGTTAAGGAAACTTCTGAGCGCAAACGGTTGTGACAGCCTAGCGCACCGCGGTAACACAATCGCCCCGTGATAGTGCGATTTCCTTCCTTCAGCCAATATCTCTTTCCAAATTTTCCCCTCAATCAACTGCAGACGGGATGTTTTCAAAAGCTACCGCCGGGCGATAGACCTAGCGCTCCTCGATAGTACTTGCCAAACATAGCGACCCGTCGACATTCCTTTTTCTCCACTTTCCTTTTTGTCAATAGTTTCCATATATGCTAACGCCAGCGTCAGTGTTTACGCTCCGGGGTAGGTGATTTCGTCGGGCGCATCTTCATCGAGCAGACCTCAGCTTTCGTCGATCTCAATCTGGTTCGTCGAACGGAAACTTATTTTCGTCGATATCAATCTGGTTTGTCGAACGACATCATTTTCTTCGAACACCATTTCTTATTTCGGACGCTAGCGCGCATCATTAGTGCTAACGCGCCGCAGTAGAGCAGCAGTTCGTCGATCGGGCCTCAGCTTTCGTCGATCGTCGAACGCCCTGATATGAATTTCGTCGAACAGGCTTCCGCGTTCGTCGTTCGTCGAACAGAGCACCGAGTTCATCGAACCAAGTTCGTTGAACGGTAACTAGTGCACCGCGGTAACGCAGATGCCCCCACGGTAGTGCATACATTTCGTAGAACGCCAGGTTGCATCTCAGCGGCTTCCCTTCTCAGCGGTTTCGTCTGAGCGGTTGTTAATGCTAGCGCAAGCGGTAAAGTTAGCGCGGCGCGGTAGCAACAACAACACAGCACCATGGAGTTTTGAAAGCACAGAATCCTGCATACTATAAACACAAAACAAGTTTGATCAATTACAATAGGATTTGTTATTGTCAAACCAAGAGATGCGGAAAACATGTTCCAATATTTTTAACGTGGAAAACCTGGAAAAGGTAAAAAACCACGTGGTCGGAGCTGTGCCGACCAAACTTCACTATCTTCTGAGAGTTTACAGTTAGGTACTTAGAATTCGAGTGTGACAGGCCGCTGCTCGTTACAATAATAGAGAGAGAGAGAGAGTTCTGAAGGTCACAGGCCGCCTCCCGAAAAACTAAGTCATTTTCCTTCTGAGAACGGTGGGGGAACAAAAGTGAGAATGCTGAGTCGCCTTTCGGGAGAACAAAAGTGAGAATGCTGAGTCGTCTTTCGACAGAAATGAAATCTTCAAGTCCACGAAGGAGATCTTCAAGTCCATGAAGGAGATCTTCAAGCACCTAAGGAGAATTCCATGGAAATCTTCAAAGGAGCTCTCCCGGGTGCAGAAGGCAAGGTCCTCTCAAATGAAGGTTCTGGGCTCCTTTTATAGCGTTGGCCGGGGGTAGCTCGGTAATTTTTCCGTCGTAACCACCGTAACCACCTGACGGGCGAATCACGCTGGTCGATTTGGAGCACACGGATCGCCATTTTTTGTAAATGACCGTCTCTCCCCTCGGGCTGTTCGGGCAGTTCGGGCAGCTTCGTTGAAGGTGAAAAAGGCGACAAGCGGGTCCTGTAATCTGAGAAATTAGAAAGACAAAAAGTGAGCATGCCCGGAATGTGGAAGTGTTATGAGCGCGCTCAGAAGCGTTCTGAGCGCGCAACGAACACGGGAGCGCTCTGAGCGCGCTACAAACACAGGAGCGTCCTGAGCGCGCAACAAACATGAGAGCATTCTGAGCGCGCTAAGAGGCATTCTGGGGGAATCTGGAACCCATAGAGCGCGCGGCGAGTTCGAAGAGGGGGGATTTGCCCGAACCCCGCTACGGGGGAGTGCGGCTTGGCGCACCCTAAGGGGGTGCGGCTTGGCCGCTCCCTAATGGTGTGCGGCTTGGCCACACCCCATGGGGGTGCGGCCGGGCTGCACCTCAAGGGGACGTGGCTTGGGCATACCACCATGGGGTGAGGCCTGGTCGCGCCCCTCATGGGGTGCGGCTTGGCTGCACCCCACAAGGGGTGCGTCCTGGCCGCACCCCTCATGGGGTGCGGCATGGTCGGTCGCACCCTCATGGGGTGCGGTTAGGCCGCACCCCCCCCCCCCACCCCACTATGGGGGTGCGGCTATCCGCACCCCACTAACGGAGTGCGGGTTAATCGCACCCCAGTATGGGGTGCGGTTATGGTGGTGCACGGCGTCTGGCAGAGTGTGGACTGGGTGGCGGTTTCTTCAACTCCCGTGATTATGCGTTGACCCCACCTCTCTTTAGTGGAGTTTTCTCTAGACGCACCCCAAGGCCTTTATGAATGTATAACATAAGCCCCCCAAATCTTCGGAGTCTGAATTACTACGCGGAGGAGTTCAGAGGTTTTGATTCTTTATTTGTGGCAACTTTGATCATTGCCATCTTCGTGGTGCCTTGGGTAGGAATTGCTATCGAAGGATGAGTGTGCGATTGCTTTTGATTCCTTGTTCCGTTTAGGCGTTTCTTGCTCTGCACAGCATTGCGATAGCACTCTCGTGGCTCCGTTGTCCTGGTTATTGTCGAAGTGTCGGTTGAGGGAAGATGCTCCAAGATGGTCGGTGAAGGATGTTCGCACTTTGGGGATTGTTGCGGGCTTGCTATTTAGCGTTGATACCTGAATAGCTTGATGGTCTTTCACAAAATACCGGATGATTCTGCGCGGGTCTGAGCCCGTGGATTTTACATAATAAGAAATTAGTTTGCGTGAGTCTGAGCTCGCGGCTTTTACATAATAAAATAGAAAATTAGTTTACGCGAGTCTAAGCTCGCGGCTTTTAGAATATTGATTTGGCCGGTGAATAGCGGGGGTATTCAAACCGTGGAAGAACGTAAGGGGAAGGCCCTTACATCGCCAGGACTCGACGGTGGAGGAGAAGGGAGAAAATTCAATCGACGGCGGTGCAAAGTCCCCGGGGCAGGGCCTCGAAGTGGCCGGTGAATAGCGGGTGTATTAAAACCGTGGACGAACGTAAGAGGGGCAGGCCATTACGACGCCGGGACTCGACGGCGGAGGAGAAGGGCGAACCTTCAATCGACGGCGGTGCAAAGTCCCCGGGGCACGGCCCCGAAGTGGCCGGTGAATAGCGAGTGTATTCAAACCGTGGGCGAACGTAAGAGGGGAAGGCCCTTACGACGCCGGGACCCGACGGCGGAGGAGAAGGGCGAACCTTCAATCGACGGTGGTGCAAAGTCCCGGGGGCAGGGCCCCGAAGTAGACGGTGAATAGCGGGCATATTCAAACAGTGGGCAAACATAAGAGGGGCAGGCCCTTACGATGACGGGACCCGACGGCGGAGGAGAAGGGCGAACCTTCAATCGACGGCGGTGCGAAGTTGTTGGAGTTTTTGAGGTGATCTCAAAGCAATCAACAGTTAGTCTTGCTGCCAACGCATTATGAGCATATAGGGTCGCACATAAAAGAATTTGGAGAAGTTGGAGAAAGGATTGTGTTGGCCTTACTCATATTGGATATGAGTGGAGGACCAATCATGTGGCTGCTTGGAATCAAGTTGAGAATGTCTCAATAGGAAATCATTTAAAGTGTTTAAACAAATGGATTTATGCTAGATAATTCGGCTAAAGGGTTTAGACAAATTCGGCTAAAGGGTTTAGACGAATTCGGCTAAAGGGTTTAGACGAATTCGGCTAAAGGGTTTAGACGAATTCGGCTAAGTCAAATTCGGCTAAAGTGTTTAGTTGAATAAGTGACAAATTCGGCTAAAGGGTTTCGCCGTATTTATATCGACGAAATTGTTTCGTTGAAATCATATAGCCGAATTTATATAGACGATTTCGTCGAAAGGGTTTCGCCGAATCTGAGTCGAATCGGCTAAAGCGTTTAGTCGAAATATGTTAAATTCGGCGATTGTGTAAATCTAGACAGAATTGTTCTCTTTTTTCTCTGGTCTGCGGATAGCCTAATTTATACCTTGCGTATAAAAGGAACGCGATTAGGTCTTCGAAGAGACCCTGGATAGATCGAACCTTCTGCGATTGAAGAGGAGAACAGCCATCCGGAATAGTTCTGCAAGAGGGGTTCTCGTTCTTCCCGTCTGTCGAGATCCGCCGCCGACGGTCGTCGCCTCAACTGTCTCGGACCTAGCAGTCCGTGGGGATGCTGTGAGCTTCCTACTCCAACCCATTCCTTGTTCAACAAGGCTTTGGGGTTCTCTATCGTTCGTGTGGATCGTTGTAGAGGAGCCGATACATTTCGGTTCTTAGAACTCAGATTTAGTCTACCGGATTCCTTCTTGGAGCACCTTGGTTGAGTATTGACTCAATCCCGCAAAGGTTTATTGCATTTTTCTTTCCTAATCTTTTGATTCATGAGATCCGCAAGATCCTTACTCTTTGGGTTATTCTTGTTTTCTTTCGCTGCACCTTGGAACCCCGCCAGGAACGCATGTGATTGCGTTGCGATTTCATTGTTTCAGAGATTGTTTCTCCTTTGCAGTAACCGTCCCTCGATATGGTTTGTGAAACCAAATGTCGTGGATTTTGAATCTGACATTAAGAGTCGAGCATGTCTACTGCATAAGTGGAGTTGCTTTGCTTATGTTCAATGCATGTAAATCTGGAGATTTAGAAGTGTTCTAAGTATTCAGATTTAACCCCCTTTTATCAAAATGTTGATAATCCTTTTATGTGCACATAGGGGATGCATTTGTTTTGTGTATGTGCATGGTGATTAAATGTTAATCACAATGAAATGTTCATCATTTGAAAAATAAAATCACTTATCCAATATTAAGTATATGGATGCCTTCCGATGGATGACACTCTTCCTGCCTCGATCGATGAAATGTGGGCTTGCCAAAGCAAGGTGTATTAATCTATCTTGGTTAGGGTGCAAGCGGATAATTGTGATATCCCACTGTCGACATCGGGTCTAACTTAACTAGGTGACCTCAAAGGTTGTGTGCCTAGAGGCATAGGGTTGGCATGCTCCATATGATGGATGCAAATAAAGAGTTATTCACCAACTATACAAGAGTTGCATAGTGATGCAATTGACAAATGTTGTCTACCTAAATAACCACATTATGAGAGGAACGCCAAAGCGGACGCATTGTGTTGGTGAAATACGGATCTTGTCTACTAAGAGAGTAGCTCGCATAAACTCTCTGAATCGAAATTATGGGTTGTCGATTTGATTAAAAATAGTGGGAGTTTTTAATAAAAGTCCTTATTAATATAAAATGTATTTCGAAATACAGTACTAAAAGTTTTGCGAATTCATTGTATAATTTCCATGGCAAGTGGAACTCACTCCACCCTGTCCATGAGAGCTATTCTTGAGAAGGACAAGCTCAACGGGATGAACTTCCTTGACTTGTACAGAAACCTGAGAAATGTTCTCAGGCAAGAGCGCAAACTCTATGTCTTGGAAGGTGAAGCCCCCACAGAGCCAACCGAAAATGCTCCGCGAGAAGATAAAGATGCTTACAAGAAATATCAAAATGATACCTTAGATGTGGAATGCCTCATGCTTGCTACCATGTCCTCTGAGCTTCAAAAGCAACACGAGAGCATGTGTGGTTATGAGATAATCCGGCACCTCAAGAAAATGTTCAAGGGGCATGCCCGGCAAGAGAGGTTTGACATATCCAAGGCATTATTTCAGTGCAAAACGGGAGCTCGAGACTCAGTAGGGACTCACGTACTCAAAATGATTGGGTATATAGAGAACCTTGAAAGACTTGGTTTTCCCTTGGGCCAAGAGTTGGCCACAGATCTGATCGTGCAATCGTTGTCGGACAGTTATGAGCAGTTCGTCTTAAACTATAACATGAATGAAATAGAAAAGACACTGCCCGAGCTCCTTGGCATGTTGAGAACTGCCGAGAATAATATGAAGAAGGCCAAGCCTGCCAGCCCCATACTGATGGTGCATAAGAGCAAGGGCAAGGCCAAGGGATCTAAGAAGACGAAGATTGGATCTAAATCTCCTCTTGATCCCAAGTCTTCTGCACTGAAAAGGAAAGGTCTGGCGAAAGAAGGAAAGTGCCACCACTGCGGTAAGGCAGGGCATTGGAGGCGGAACTGTCCCCTCTATATTGAGGATCTGTAGAAAAAGAAGGGAGGTATGACTTCCACTTCAGTTATTTACGTTATAGAGATAAACTTTTCTGCTCCTTCATCTTGGGTATTGGATACCGGATGTGGTTCTCACATTTGTACAAATGTGCAGGAACTGAAAAGGAGAAGAATGCTGGGTAAAGGGGAGGTAGACCTGCGCGTCGGGAATGGAGCAAAAGTTGTTGCCGTCGCCGTTGGTGTCTATTGTCTTTCTTTGTCCACTGGGCTTGTAATAGAATTAGTAAACTGTTATTTTGTTCCAGCCATAACTAGAAACATTATATCCATATCATGTCTTAACATGAAAGGCTTTTTTCGTTTATAATTAATAACAATTGTTGTTTGATTTTTATGAATGATGTTTGTTATGGTGTAGCCCAATTGTTTAATGGTTTATATGTTTTGAACTTAGACCATCTGATCAATAATTTAGAAAATACTAAAAGACTAAAAACAAATGATTTGAATCCTACGTACCTGTGGCATTGTCGTTTAGTCCATATAAACTAGAAACGCATATTCTAGCTCCATAAATATGGACTACTGGACTCATTTGATTATGAATCATTTGAGAGATGCGAGTCATGTTTGTTGGGCAAGATGACGAAAGCTCCTTTCACTAGTTGTAATGAGAGGGCTAATGATCTCTTGGGTATAATACATAGTGATGTATGCGGACCCATGAGATCTATGGCTAGAGGTGGGTTCTACTACTTCGTTACATTTATTGATGATTTCAGTAGATACGGATACGTGTTTCTTATGAAGAACAAATCTGAGAACTTTGAAAAGTTCAAAGTGTTTAAGAATGAAGTAGAGAACCAACTGGTAAAAAGGATAAAAACACTCCGATCTGATCGAGGTGGCGAATATCTGAGTCATGAGTTTCGTGATCATCTGAAAGAGTGTGGTATTGTATCACAACTCACTCCGCCCGGAACACCTCAACATAATGGTGTTTCTGAGAGGAGGAATCATACCTTGTTAGACATGGTGCGATCGATGATGAGTCATGCAGATTTGTCCGTTTCCTTTTAGGGTTTTGCTTTAGAGACTGCTGATTTCACACTAAATCGAGTTCCAACGAAAATGGTTCTAAAGACACCATATGAGATATGGACTGGGAAGCATCCTAGTATGTCATTCATCAAGATTTGGGGCTGTGAGGCATACGTGCGACGTCAAATGCCTGACAAGCTGGAACCCAAATCAGATAAATGTTAGCTAGTGGGGTATCCTAGGGAAACCAAAGGATACTACTTCTACTTGCCATCTGAGGGCAAAGTGTTTGTCGCAAGGACTGGTGTCTTTTTGGAGAAAGAGTTCTTATCCAGAAAGACTGCAAAGGTAGAACTTGAAGAAGTTCAAGAGCCACAAACAATGAACGAACCGGAATTGGAACCTGAGCAAGGACTACAAGAAGTTGTAGCTGGAGAGCCTTCTCAAGAAATGCAAGTCCTACGTAGATCTGGTAGACCAAGATTTGATCCTGAGAGATATGGATTTCTCATGACTCAAATAGGTAGTGTGTTGTTTATGAATCATGATGATGAGCCTGCAACCTACCAAGAGGCTATGAATGGATCAGACTCCGAGAAGTGGCTTGAGGCCATGAAATCTGAAATGGACTCCATGTACACAAACCAAGTTTGGACCTTGGTGGAACCACTTAAAGGGGTACGACCCATAGGGTGCAAGTGGGTCTTCAAGAAGAAGACCGACATGGATGGGAATGTACAGACATTCAAAGGTCGACTGGTGGCTAAAGGTTTCAGGCAAATTCATGGTGTTGACTATGATGAAACCTTATCCCCTATAGCTATGGTCAAGTCCATCAGAATTCTACTTGTTATTGCTGCGTATTATGACTACGAGATTTGGCAAATGGACGTCAAAACGGCTTTCCTTAATGGAAACCTCCTTGAGGAAGTGTATATGACACAACCCGAGGGTTTTGTATCTCCAAGTGAAGCCACTAAAATATGCAAGTTGAATCGATCCATTTATGGATTGAAACAAGCTTCTCGAAGTTGGAATCTGCATTTTGATGAGAAGATCAAAGAGTTTGGTTTCATCAAGAACGAAGATGAGCCTTGTGTTTACAAGAAGATTAGTGGGAGCATTGTCGTTTTCCTGATATTGTTTATAGATGACATACTACTGATCGGGAATGACATTCCAACCCTGCAAGTTGTTAAGAACAATCTAGAGAACTGCTTTTCTATAAAAGACTTGGGTGAAGCGACTTACATACTTGGTATTAAGATCTATAGAGATAGATCGAAGAAGTTGCTGGGTTTGACCCAAAGTACATACATTGACAAGGTGTTGAAACGATTCAACATGATTGAGTCCAAAAAAGGATTCTTACCCATGTCACATGGTGTATGTCTCTCTAAGGACCAGTGTCCTAAATCTTTGGAAGATAAGGACCGCATGAAGTTGATTCCATATGCTTCGGCAATTGGATCAATCATGTATGCAATGTTGTGTACTCGACCCGATGTCTCTTATGCTTTAAGCATGACGAGCAGGTATCAGTCTGATCCTGGTGATGGTCACTGGATAGCTGTCAAGAATATCCTAAAGTACTTAAGAAGGACTAAGGATATGATCTTGGTGTATGGTGGAGAGGAAGAGCTCATTGTAAATGGTTATACGGATGCTAGCTTCCAAACTGATAGGGACGATTCAAAGTCTCAATCAGGTTTTGTATTTTGCCTTAATGGAGGAGCTGTAAGCTGGAAGAGTTCCAAGCAGGAGACAGTTGTCGATTCTACAACAGAAGCCGAGTATATTGCTTCCGCAAATGTGGCAAAGGAGGCTGTGTGGATTAGGAAATTCATCGGCGAGCTAGATGTAGTTCCTAGCATTGTTGGTTCCGTAGTTCTCTAATGTGACAACAACGGGGCTATTGCCCAAGCTAAGGAACCTAGATGTCATCAGCGCTCCAAGCACATACTTCGGCGGTTCCATCTTATTCGAGAGATTGTCGATCGAGGAGATGTGAGCATTTGCAGAGTACCTACTGAAGATAACATAGCAGATCCACTGACAAAACCTCTTGCGCAAAAGAAGCATGATGGTCATGCTAGATCAATGGGTAAAAGATACTTGAATGATCGTCTTTAGAGGGAGCCTTGTGGATTATATGTTTGTTGGTTGTTTATTCATGTGATGAATTGTAATGTATACTGTGTTTTTCATTTTACATTTATGGTAAGTGTTGGACATGGTCTTCCGCATCTCCTAGGTTTGAAAATAACAAATCCTATGTGTATTTGATCTTGTGTGTTTAAGTGTGCAGGATAACAAAGTCCACATGACTCAAGGATTACATAAGAAGGCTGCCTCCAAAGTTGAGCCATCAAATCCAAATCACCTACTAGCGCGGGTGGTAGTACTAGCGCAGGCGCTAGCTGTCGTTCGACAAACTCTTAGCGGCGTTCGACGAAATCTCGTTCGACGAAAATCGTTCGACAAATTCTTAGCGGCGTTCGACGAATTCCTGTTCGACAAAATATTGGCTCAAAGCGCAATTGCCGGGAGAACTTTTGGAAGGAGATAGCGCCAGGCGATATCCGATAGCGCAGACGATAGTGAGGAGCACAGTAGGCAAGGGAGAATTGTTTCCTTTGATTGAAGATCCTGCAGCGCAGAATGTGTCCTAATATGGGATAGCGCCGGCAGTAACGCTAGCGCAGGCGCTAGCGCTGAGGCTATAAAAAGGATGTCTCTTCTCTCATTTTAGACATACATTACAGAGATTAGAGAGAGAGAGTGCCAGAATTCCAGAGGCTATCTTGGCCGAAAGTTGATGTCCTGCCAAAGTTCTGCAAACTTCTGAAGGAGAATCTCATCACGCCGGATCCAAACGAAGTCCGCTTATACAACGCTTATTCTACATCGGATCTTCATCTCCAACTTCAGAAGTTCATCAAGAGGGAGTTTTTATTTATTTTCATTTCATATTCTTCTTGTAAACGGTTAGTGAAATCTCCTCGTGTTGGCGACTAGGTCTGGGTAGGACTTAGGGGGAAACTCGCCTCGTGTTGGCGACTAGATCTAGGCTAGGTCTAGGGGGTGCTCGAGGCCACATCAGGGGAAGGGTTGGCTAGAGCGGCTTGAGGCCGAATCCGGGGAGGATAGGCTGGGGCCACCGGTTTGTGGTGATGCGAGTCGGGATAGAAAACAAAAAGAGTTCACTATTCATCGCCACCGATTTCTAGCGTTATAGAAGTCAACTTTTGTAAAACCTTATTTGATATTAATAAAGCATGTTTCTCCTTTATTTCAATTGTTTTACTTGACTTCTTATTCTCTTTGTCTTGCATTACTACAAAGCTTTTCAAAATATCACTACAGTTTTTAAAACCCTTATTCACCCCCCCCCCCCATCTAAGGGCGCCTACCGATCCAACAAGTGGTATCAAAGCAGTTTTATTCCAATCGGCTTAACAACTGGGAATAATGGCGTCTCATGATCTCTCTTTTCCATAGGGTCAAGGGGTTAGTCGACCACCTCTCTTTACTAGGTCAGGTTTTAACTACTGGAAAAATCGAATGATGTGTTTTCTTATGACCATGGATGTAGAAGTATGGAACATGGTAGAAGTTCGGTACTCTCCTCCTATAACTATAGTGGGAGAGGCGACATTAGCAAAACCTAAAGATAAATGGGATGATAACGATAAATTAAGGTGTAAAAATAATGCTAAAGCAATGAACGCTTTATATTGCGCTTTGAATAGGACTGAGTTTAATAGAATTCTGCATGCACAACTGCTTATGATATTTGGAATCAATTGGAAGTTACTCATGAAGGTACATCGCAGGTGAAAGATGCAAAGCTATTCCAACTGGAATCTGAATATGAAAAATTCAGGATGGATACCGAAGAGGACATTAACTCGATGTACACCCGCTTCACCAAGATCGTCAACGCATCAAAGGCACTTGGAAAGACCTACTCAGACGGGGACTTGGTGAGGAAAATTCTTCGTTCCTTACCTCCAAGGTTCAATCCAAAGGTGACAGCCATCTCGGAGTCGCACAACTTAAGAACGCTCCAGATCGAGAACCTTATTGGGAATCTCAAAACCCATGAGGTAGAACTCCAGATTCAATACGATGAATACAATAAAGAGCCAAAGAAAAAGGCACTAGCACTAAAGTCAAAGAAGGAGAGCATCGAAGATGATGATGAAGATGAAGAAGGTCTCCTGGTTAAGAACTTCAGGAAGTTCATCAGGAATCCGAAAAGAAGGAACACATTCCGCAAATACTTCCAAAAGGATACTCGACGAAAGGGATCTTCCTCTTCATCAAGGAAAGAAAAAGGAAGCGAAGATGAAGAAGAAAGACCACCACCAGAGTGCTACCACAGCAAAAAGTCTGGGCACATTCGGAGCCAGTGCCCAAAGTATCAAAAGGAGCAAAAAGAACAACACAAAGCAAAAGAGAAGAGGAAAGTACTGAAAGCGGCAACTTAGGATGATTCTTCTTCTAAAGAGTCAAACGAGTCTGAGTCAAGTAGCGAGGAGGAAGCACACTTATGCTTAATGGCGAAGAGCAACGATGATGACACCAGTGTTCTTAGCGACACTGAGGTAATTCCTCCTACTTTCGAAGAACTCTATGATGAATTTTTTTTAACTTGCAAATCCTATGATCAAAGTGTAACACCTCCCCTGCAATGATCATATAACATGGATCCGGCCGGGACGCCACGGCATATAACCACCACAGCTTCAGTATTAAAAGATGATATTGACTACCCATTCTCAAAACTCAGACAACACAGCGGAAACAAACATAAAACACAGATATTGTCCACACTACATAGGAGTCCAACTGGCCTTAAGGCCATACAAAACCACAGTCCAAATCACCAAACATTCAACACAAAAGGACGTCCCAACAAAAGGGGACAGATAGTAGTTTTACGTAAACTACCTTGGCATGCAAGCCGGTTACAACAAAATATAATAATAGAAGTGCATGAAGACAAGGTAAACACTTCATGAGGCTTTAGGCCTTTTTGGCCGGCGCGCTGGGTCCAGCCTGCGATTCTTGCCCTGCAACCAAATCACAAAGTGCGGTAAACGAGGGTCAGCTATGGCTGACCACAAACGGTGTAACAACATCCCTCCTCCCGGCCGTCCAAGCGGACCCCGGGGAACTACTTCACCCTGCAAGTCAGCACTTCGTATGCAAATGTACATAAAAGGAAACAGCATAAAAATAGGTAAGAGTGTCACATACAGCATCCAAGTTTCTATGTTGAGCAGATAATAAAAAAAGGGCCTACTAATGCAAAACTGAATGCAAAACCGGGTTTCACCCGAGGCACCCTAAAGCGTATGAATCTATCACATCATCATACATCATCATCACATCACAAACACAGAGGTACTCGTCATTTCCCCGCAAGGGAATCGTAGCCCAAGGCCAAGAGCTCTCGCTGAGACCCACCTCGCCTGGCTCGCCATGCCATCGGGCTTGTCTAATAGCTCACACACTCGGGCCACCAACAACACACAAGACCGATACTAAGAATTCTGGATAACAAAAACGTCCCAAGGCCCTGGACTTACTCTCGGGACAAGATCCACTGATTGCCTCGCCTGGCGACCGTCAACGGACTCATCTGTAGCACAGACATTCTCGTCAGTCAACAATCGAAGGGACTAATCTTGTCGGGACACTCTCCACACATGAATCTCAGTCTTCACGGGATAGCCAGCCGACCACAAAGACCAATCGCGCCTTCACACAACACTAGGCATCACAAGCCCCATATTCCCCACATTATTTCTCCGCCCTAAACCCAACGTTCGTTACCACACGAAGCTACAAGGGCATCACAACGACGAGTTCGCCGTATTCGGATTTCTAACAGAACCCCTAAAATGCGCGTAAATCAACATCACCGAATCGGACCAACGGCCACAAATTCGGCTTCACCCACAATGCATAATCCGCTAACGGAGTGGATCTCTAGTGCAAATCATGTCGGGGACGGACTCAATCAACCCGATGGTTCCTCTTGAACCAAGGCGACCCTGACCCCTCTCACTCGACGGATCCGGTGCCAAAATGCAGAAATTAAAGGGATGCCATGCACGCATCCTAAAGACCGGGAGGAGAAATGTTGTTACCTTTTGAGATCTCCTCCTAGCCATGAGAAGCTTGTTAACAAACAGTGGAGAAGAAGCGACCCGACGCCCTCTACGCATTGTCGGTCTCGGATCGGCGAACGGAGCTTCAGAGCTCCGGCAATGGCGCATTCCCCTTCTTCTTCCTCCTTGCCTCCTCCTCCTTTCTCCAACCTAAGAGAGAGAAAGTCTTGGAAAATGAGGGTTTAACTCCTCTACCAAGCCCTAAAACCCCCCAGCCATCCATCGCAGCCGTTGGATCAAATCCCAACATTTTTGGACGGCTGGATCATCTTCCCCGTCACTTTTCGTGGAGCAGAATAAACAGTGTGCACGAGCAGCGGCGCACGGTCAGTGATCGTGCGCGGCCAACATCCCCTGATCGTGTGCACTACACAATCAGCCGACCTTCAACCCTTGTGAATTAACGCACGAATAGGCGCACGACCAATGGTCGTGCGCGAAGAAGGCCAGTGAGCGTGCGGGAAGAACCTGCTATGGAATTTTCAGCCTATTCCAAGAGCGACGCTACCACTCCGCCTACCTCACTTGACTACAGTTTTTGGGGTGTTACAACTCCACCCCCCTTAAAAGAATTTCGTCCTCGAAATTTCAGAATTTAAACAGGAAATTCATAAAGCATACCTGGAGCAAAAAGTTCCGGGAAATCCTCCTGCATTGCTTGCTCATGCTCCTAAGAGAATTCGTCTCGCCCGCAGTTGTCCCATCGCACCTTTACAAGTTTGACTTCCTTGTTGCGCAACTGTCGGACTTCCGAATCCTCCACGCCAACCGGACGAACCCTCGTCCCCAAATCCTCCATCACCGGCACCGTCGCCGCTTCGACTACAACGCTCGGCTCCACCAGAGCTTTCCTCAACACAGAGACGTGGAAGACATCATGTAATCCACTCAGCTCTGCGGATAACCCCAAACGATAGGCTGCTTCGCCTATACGTTCCGTAACCTCGAACTGACCCAGATACCGCAGACTCAACTTCTTGAGTCACTGCACCCGCGAAACACCCTTGAACGGCTTGATCTTCAGGTAGACCATGTCGCCCACTGCAAACTCCACATTTCTGTGGCGCACGTTGAAATACTTCGCTTGTCGATCCTGAGCAACCTTCATGCGCTCCTGAACCGTCCGCACAATATCGCAAGCATCTTCCACCACTTGCTTCTCCAACAGCTTAGTGTCTCCCACCTCCGCCCAAGACATCAGCGTTCGACACTTCCTTCCATACAAAGCTTCATACGGCGCCATTTTGATACTCGCCTGGAAGCTATTGTTATAGGCAAACTCCACCATGAAGAGGTGGTCTTCCCAACCTTTACCAAAGTCGAGAGCACACATTCTCAACATGTCCTCCATCGTACGGTTCGTTCGCTCTGTATGACCATCGGTCTGCGGATGGAACGCGGTACTAAACTTGAGCTTTGTGCCTAAACTCTTCTGTACTAGCCTCCAGTCCTTCAAAGTGAAACGCCCATCGCGATCACTGACGATGCTCTTCGGAATCCCGTGCAACCGCACAATGTTTCGAACATAAAGCTCCATGAGCTTCTCCACACTATCGCCCTTCTGATTCGGAATGAAGTGAGCCACCTTGGTCAGGCGATCCACTATCACCCAAATCGCATCGTTACCCTGCTGCGATCGAGGAAAACCATGTACAAAATCCATGGAGATGTCATCGAACTTCCATTCGGGAATAGGGAGAGGCTTCAAGAACCCACCGGGCCTTTGGCACTCAGCCTTCACCAAGGCACAAGTCTGACATCGGCTCACGTACTCGGCTACATCCCGCTTCATCCCAGGCCACCAAAAAGATTTCTTCATATCCGCGTACATCTTTGTACTTCCTGGATGAACGGAGTACTTAGTAAAGTGAGCTTCAAACATCAACTCCTCGCGAAGCTTGCCAAAGCGCAGAATACAGGTCCTTCCGTCTCTCTTCAGAATCCCACCAACCATCTCCAAAACCGTGCCTTCGCTTTGTTGAGCCTCCAACGCCCACTGTTGGCACTCTTCATCTACGCTCGTCGCCTCTCGGATTCGATCTATTATGTCATACTGCATTTCCATCCAGTTCAAACGAGCCACGCCAGACTCGCCTCTTGCCACACAAGAAATATCCTGGGACTCCAGGTCTCGTATCAAACGCTCATCATGCGCCTCCATCCAATTTCCTTGCCCGGAGTACTTCCTACTCAAGGCATCTGCCACCACGTTGGCTTTACCCGGCGTATACTGAATTTCCACGTCGTAGTCCCCAAGGAACTCGACCCACCTACGCTGGCGCATATTCAAATCCTTCTGGTCCAGGAGATACCTCAGGCTTTTGTGATCCGTGAAGATCTCCACCTTCGCACCATAAACGTAGTGACGCCACAACTTTAGCACAAAAATTACCGCCGCCAACTCCAGATCGTGGACGGGATAATTCCTCTCATGAGTCTTTAACTGCCTTGACCCATACGCTATCACCTTGCCGTGCTACACCAGCACGCAACCCAACCCGCAACCTGACGCGTCGCTGAAAATCTGAAATCCTTCCGTCCCACTAGGAAGACTAACGATTGGAGCAGACATCAACCTTTCCTTCAAATTCTCAAATGCACGGGCACACTCCGGTGTCCATACGAACCTTTGGTCCTTGCGAGTGAGAGTGGTGAGGGGAAACGCCATCCACGAAAAATTCTCCATGAACCTTCTGTAATAACTGGCTAGTCCAAGAAAGCTCCGGGCTTCCGCCACGGTTCTCAATACAGGCCAATCCCTAATGGCTTCAATCTTCGCTGGATCTACTGCCACCCCATCTCCACTAATTACGTGACCCAAGAAAGCCACCTTCTCGATCCAAAACTCGCATTTTGAGAACTTAGCATAAAGCTTATTCTCCCTTAGAGTCTGCAATACCAGCCTCAAGTGAGACTCATGCTCTGCCTCTGGTACAAAACCGACTAATGTGACCCACCTTGCCACACTGGTAACAAGTCAACGGACCTTTGAATCGAAAATCTCTCGAGGGTGCGCCACTTCTCTCCCCAGTCATATTAGGACGGGGTTTCTTCTTGTATCGGTTTCCCTCAGACTTCCACTGAGATTGGGACTGAGAAGGCTTTCCTTCTCCCTGCTTTGCCGCAACACCCTTTCGCTGTTGGGTTCGCTCCAAGTCGCTCTCCAGTGTGCGAGCGGCTTCGACCAATTCATTGAATCCCGCATTCTTCAAGGCTATGAGTGGTTGCCTTAAATTTTCTCTCAACCCTTGATAGAAGAGATTATCCCTCTCTTCATCATCTGCCATGGTCGTTCCCGCATAACGACCCAAACGAGTGAACACATGCATATATTCATCCACTGTCTTCTCCCGCTGCACCAAATGCAGAAACTGCCGCTGCAGTGCTAACCTTGTCGAGGCTGGAATATAACGCTTTAGGAAAGCGTTCCCAAACTCCTCCATGGACAAAACACGCCCAACAAAATAGCGACCGTTATGGTTCACCCACCACAACTTCGCATCGCCCTCTAACATGAAACTCGCAAAGTGAGACTGCCTCTCAGCTGGGGTCTCAGCTGCCTTCAAGAGCTCCTGGATCCTCGAAAGCCAATCCTCGGCATCCATTGGAGTGCCCACTCCCTTGAATGTCGGAGGGTGGAAACTCAAGAAGTATTTCATGAATCGATCACCCATCGGAATAGCTCTCTCCGCTATTGGCTCTGCTTGCCTCACTTCGAAATCCGGTGTAGCCGGCGTAGCCGCCGGAATAACAGGAGTCGCAACTTGCACCACCGGTGTCGGAACCCGTGGCATCGCTCCAGCTTGGGCCGCTACCATTGCTTCCGCTAGCATGCGACAGAAATCAGCCGGGGACATGCCCACATTCACGAGGCCGGGAGCAGTCGCACTGCTTCCCGAATTCTCCTCTTGCCTCCTCGACGTCCCCGCATCGTCGCCAACATCCTAGCATAAGTAAGGAAAAAGACTTATCAAGCTCTATTCGCAAGACTCAAACGCAGGGATACTCATGATCCCGCACAGTACTCCTATGTGGACAATCTCTTACGCGATCCAAATAAACTAGACCTCGCAAGAATACTCAAACCTCCCTCTGATACCAAATTGTAACACCTCCCCTGCAATGATCATATAGCATGGGTCCGGCCGGGACCCCACGGCATATAACCGCCACAGCTTCAGTATTAAAAGATGATATTGACTACCCATTCTCAAAACTCAGACAACACAGCGGAAACAAACATAAAACACAGAGATTGTCCACACTACATAGGAGTCCAACTGGCCTTAAGGCCATACAAAACCACAGTCCAAATCACCAAACATTCAACACAAAAGGACGTCCTAACAAAATGGGACAGATAGTAGTTTTACCTAAACTACCTCGGCATGCAAGCCGGTTACAACAAAATGTAATAATAGAATTGCATGAAGACAAGGTAAACACATCATGAGGCTTTAGGCCTTTTTGGCCGGCGCGCTGGGTCCAGCCTGCGATTCTTGCCCTGCAACCAAATCATAAAGAGCGGTAAACGAGGGTCAGCTATGGCTGACCACAAATGGTGTAACAACATCCCTCCTCCTGGCCGTCCTAGCGGACCCCGGGGAACTACTTCACCCTGCAAGTCAGCACTTCGTATGCAAATATACATAAAAGGAAACAGCATAAAAACAGGTAGGAGTGTCACATACAGCATCCACGTTTCTATGTTGAGCAGATAATAAAAAGGGGCCTACTGATGCAAAAATGAATGCAAACCCGGGTTTCACCCAAGGCACCCTAAAGCGTATGAATCTATCACATCATCATACATCATCATCACATCACACAGAGGTACTCATCATTTCCCCGCAAGGGCATCGTAGCCCAAGGCCAAGAGCTCTCGCTGAGACCCACCTCGCCTGGCTCGCCATGCCATCGGGCTTATCTAACAGCTCACACGCTCGGGCCGCCAACAACACACAAGACCGATACTAAGAATTCTGGCTAACAAAAACATCCCAAGGCCATGGACTTACTCTCGGGACAACGTCCACCGATTGCCTCGCCTGGCGACCGTCAACGGACTCATCCGTAGCACAGACATTCTCGTCAGTCAACAATCGAAGGGACTAATCTTGCTGGGACACTCTGCACACGTGAATCTCAGTCTTCACGGGATAGCCAGCCGACCACAAAGACCAATCGCGCCTTCGCACAACACTAGGCATCACAAGCCCCATATTCCGCACATTATTTCTCCGCCCTAAACCCAACGTTCGTTACCACACGAAGCTACAAGGGCATCACAACGACGAGTTCGCCGTATTCGGATTTCTAACAAAACCCCTAAAATGCGCGTAAATCAACATCACCGAATCGGACCAACGGCCACAAATTCGGCTTCACCCACAATGCCTAATCCGCTAACGGAGCGGATCTCTAGTGCAAATCATGTCGGGGACGGACTCAATCAACCTGATGGTTCCTTTTGAACCAAGGCGACCCGGACCCCTCTGACTCGACTGATCCGGTGCCAAAATGCAGAAATTAAAGGGATGCCATGCACGCATCCTAAAGACCGGGAGGAGAAATGTCGTTACCTTTTGAGATCTCCTCCTAGCCATGAGAAGCTTGCAAACAAACGGTGGAGAAGAAGCGCCTCGACGCCCTCTACGCGTTGCCGGTCTCGGATCGGCGAACGGAGCTCCGAAGCTCCGGCAATGGCGGATTCCCCTTCTTCTTCCTCCTTGCCTCCTCCTCCTTTCTCCAACCTAAGAGAGAGAAAGTCTTGGAAAAAATGAGGGTTTAACTCCTCTACCAAGCCCTAAAACCCCCCAGCCATCCATCGCAGCCGTTGGATCAAATCCCAACATTTTTGGACGACCGGATCATCTTCCCCGTCACTTTTCGTGGAGCAGAATAAATAGTGTGCACGAGCAGCGGCGCACAGTCAGTGATCGTGCGCAGCCAACATCCCCTGATCGTGCGCACTACACAATCAGCCGACCTTCAACCCTTGTGAATTAAGGCACGATCAGGCGCACGACCACTGGTCGTGCGCGAAGGAGGCCAGTGAGCGTGCGCGAAGAACCTGCTATGGAATTTTCAACCTATTCCAAGTACGACGCTACCACTCCGCCTACCTCGCTGGACTACGATTTTTGGGGTGTTACACAAAGTATAAAAGATAATATTATATTAAATCGTGAAAATGAATCTATTATCAAAGAAAATCATAAACTCACAAAAAAGGTGATTTCCCTTGAAAAGAGAAAGGTTTCATGTCAAGAGTGTGAGCACTCTTTATTTTTGGCAAAAGAACTTGAAGTTTCTCTTTCTAAAGCCCTCTCACAAAACAAAACTATTGCAAAAGAAAAGGGGGACTTAGAGAGAAAACTAAAAACCTCTCTTTTACAAATTGAAAATAACAAAAGGGGATTTGAAAATAAATGTGTTATGATTGTACAAGAAAATACTTTTCTTAAAAAACAAAATCATGACCTTAATATAGCCATAAAAAAATTTGCGATTGGTCAAAAATCCCTGGATATGAATTTGGAAAACCAATGTTATGGTTCTACAAATTTTGGGGTCGGATATAAAAGTGAACCCTACCGCCCAGCGCTAGCCACTAACGTCGGCGGAAGCTCAAGTGTTAAAAAATCTTCTGTTTTTCTAATGTTCAAACATCATCCAGCAAGAGCAACGTAGAAACTCAGAAAAGGGTCTCAACTCCCTTTATTTTGTGTGCTAATTGTTTTAAGTTTGGACACACGTCTAGCTCTTGCAGGAATATAAAAGAACGATTATTAAAACAAATCTGGGTACCTAATAAATCCACTTACTCTATGGGTGGTACCTCTTGGGTATCTGGATCTTTACTCTCATCTTCTCTCTAGATTTGCAGGAAGGCTAAGGAAACGGAGGACGTGTGGTACTTGGACTCAGGCTGCTTCAAGCACATGACGGGCAACAAAGCAAAATTCCTTAGCCTAGAAAAGAAGAAAGGAGGGATCGTAACGTTTGGTGATAACGGTAAAGGAAGGATCATGGGAGTTGGTACAGTGGGTAACGAATCTTTTCTTATCTCAAATGTTCTTAATGTAAGAGGAGTAAAACATAACTTAATATCTATAAGTCAACTATGTGATAAAGGATTAGACGTATTATTTGAATCATCCACTAATCTTTGCAAAATTCTTAATCCTAAAACAAAAGATGTGTTACTAACTGCACCTATAATTCACAATGTTTACATAGTTTCGTTTCATGATCTTTCCAAATCATCTATAAAATGTTTTATAACCAAAAATGATCAATTAGAACTATGGCATATATGTTTAGGTCACGCTAGTACAAAGCTCATTTTAAAACTAGCAAAAAGAGAATTGATTAGAGGATTGCCTAAGTTGAATGGAAATTTATCTTCACTATGTTCACCATGCCAAAAAGGAAAATTTACAAAATCATCTTTTAAAAGAAAAAACGAAATTTCTACTTCAAAACCACTACAATTAATTCATATGGATCTCTTTGGTCCCGTTAACACCGCAAGTCTGGGTGGTAAAATATACACTTTCGTTCTAATAGATGATTTCTCTAGATATTGCTGGACTTTATTTCTCTCTTCCAAATCTGATGCGTTTTGCGAATTCTCAAAATTATATACTCGTATTCAAAATGAACTAGATTTAAAAATAAAATGCATTCGCTCAGATCATGGAGGTGAATTTGAAAATGAAAATTTTAAATCTTTTTGTGAAATGTTAGGTATTAAGCATGAGTTCTCTTCTCCGCGCACACCTCAACAAAACGGTGTTGTAGAACAGAAAAATAGGACAATCCAAGAACTAGCACGCACCATGTTATCTGAATATAAATTACCTAAGTCGTTTTGGGGCGAAGCCATAAGCACATCATGCTATGTAATGAATTGAGTTATGCTTCGCCCATCACTAAATCTCACACCGTATGAACTATATTTTCAATTGAAACCTAACGTATCATATTTTGAAGTATTTGGATATAAATATTTTATTCTTAATACAAAAGATTCTTTAGGAAAATTTGATGAGAAATGTGATGAAGGAATATTCCTTGGATATTCTTCAACCAGTAAAGCCTTTAGAATATTTAATAAAAGATCAAGTAAGGTTGAAGAGTCTATTAATGTTAAATTTGATGAGTTTATTCCATGTGCAGAGAAGCCTTTTACAGGTACAAATAATGAACCTTTGCAATCTTTGGAGCACGCCGAAGAAGAACAGTCCAAAGAAGAGGAGGAGAACTCCAATGAAGTTGAATATGTACCTCCAAGTGTGTTGAACTTCTCAAAAAATCATCCAAAAGAGCTAGTCATTGGGGAACCTTCTACTGGGGTAAGAACTCGATCCTCTCTTCATGAAACGTTTTCAAATATTTGTTTTGTTTCCGAAATCGAACCTAAAAATGTTTCCACCGCTTTAAATGACGAATTTTGGTTTTTGGCTATGAATGAAGAGTTAGGACAATTTGAAAGAAATAAAGTTTGGAATCTAGTAGAAAGACCATCTAATCATCCAATTATCGGCGTAAAATGGATCTTTAAAAATAAATTAGATGGTGAATCTAGGATTATAAGAAATAAAGCACGCTTAGTTGCTCAAGGTTATTCTCAAATCGAGGGGTAGATTTTGAAGAAACTTTTGCACCCGTTGCTCGCTTAGAATCTATACGAATATTTTTGGCATTTGCGAGTTTTAAGCGAATAAAATTATTTCAAATGGATGTTAAAAGTGCCTTTTTAAACGGGTTTATAAAAGAAGAAGTTTATGTAGAACAACCCCGTGGTTTCATAAATGAAAAATTCCCTAATCATGTTTACAAATTAGAAAAAGCGCTTTATGGTTTAAAACAAGCGCCCTGTGCATGGTATGATCGACTTACATCATTTTTGTTAAAGCACGGTTATGTTATGGGAAGTGCCGACAACACACTCTTCACTAAGCATAATAATACCGATCTAATTATTTTACAAATATATGTTGATGATATCATTTTTGGAGCCACTAATGAAGAGTTGTGTAATGAAGTAGTCTTAGTAATGAAAAATGAATTTGAAATGAGTCTTGTATGAGAACTATCATATTTTCTTGGTTTTCAAATCTCACAACGAACTGATGGTATCTTTATTGGCCAAACAAAATATGTTCACGATATGCTTAAACGATTTGGATTTGAAAATCTTAAACAAGCTTCTACTCCTATGAGTGCTTCTTTAAAACTAGGAAAAGATGAATCTGGAGTTTCAATTGATCAAACGTTATATAGAGGAATGATAGGATCTCTTCTTTACTTAAGTGCATCTAGACCAGATATAATGTTTGTCGTATGTTTATGTGCTAGCTTTCAAGCCAATCCAAAAGAATCTCATTTAAAAGCGGTAAATTGTAATTTTCGTTATCTATTAGGGTCATCTAAATTAGGTTTATGGTACCCACACAATGATTCATTCACACTCCACGGCTATTCCGATTCGGACTACGCCGGGTGTTCACTAGATCGAAAAAGCACAAGCGGTACTTGTCACTTTCTAGGACCCTCTTTAGTTGCTTGGTCTAGTAGGAAACAATCTTCGGTTGCACTCTCCACCACGGAGGCCGAATATATCGCACTTGGTAGTTGTTGTGCACAAACATTATGGATGAGTCAAACACTAGAGGATTTTGGATTTCATCTTAAAAACATTGATCTTAAATGTGACAACAAAAGTGCAATAGACCTCAAATATAATCCCGTACACCATTCTAGATCCAAACACATCGATGTTCGTCATCATTTCATTAGGGATCACATTAAGAAAGAGCATGTAAAAGTAAGTTTCATTGGCACGGACTCTCAACTCGCTGACATATTTACTAAACCTCTTCCCGATGTAAGGTTTCGATTATTGCGACTTGAGTTAGGTGTCCTAGATCTTTCGTGTTAAAACACATTCACAAAACACAATTTTTGCATATTTTAACCCTCAAAAACATCTCCTAAAAATCTGAGATTTCAGCATGAAACTACTATTGGGACACTTAATCAAGATCAACAATTAAAAATTTCAAAATCATAAAAAATCGTGTACTGTTTCCTGCGCTAGCGCTAACGCCGACGCTAGCATACTTATTCAGTTTTCTGTATTATTAAAATTTTGAAAAATTCCTAAAAATATATTAATCTATATGTACTATTTGGTTGTGCACTTCTAATTATATTTTATTTTTGAAAAATCAAATACAAAAGCTAAAATTACAAAAAATATGTTTTTTTAAGTCTATTGTTTTATGCAAAAACCAAATACAAAAATTACAAAATCCAAATTACAAAAAAAAAATATGACTTGCTTTTTGGTTAAAGTTTATGTCTTTTTGAAAAATAAAATCAAATACAAAAATATAAAACACTAAAACTATCAAAAAAACTGTATGGATTTTCCCATGAAAATCAAGCATGATTTAATCTATTCTTTAGAACTTCTATAATGTTGCAATTTATCTTTTCAAACTCTTTGAACATTGTTTTCATCATGCTTTGATATATCTAGTAATATGTGCATCAAGTATATTTTAAAAGTTGTGTAGAACTAAGCTTAGCATGCCTCTAAGTATGAGTAAATGTTTTATGTTTGATAATGATCTTTATTCACTCACTCATTTTGGCATTGTCTACATATGTGTTTAATCAAAGAATGCTTGTGTATGTTTTGTATTAGTACAATGAATTAAAATTGCACAAATGTCTTACCTACACTCCTTTATTTGCACTTTTAAAAATTAAGAAAAGTGGTTATCTTTCTCATAAATTATATTGGTTTGCAAAACAAGTGTATTTGGAGAACTTTGTACAAAACAAAAATCATAAAATAAAGTGACAAAGATAACTCCACCAAACACTACTTGAACCTCCTGATAAGTCTTAATAAGCATTGTGAGGTTGAGCACCTTGGAAAGAATAATAAAGTATCTTGTGCAAACCAAATCTTTCTTTCAAAATAAAAACCACTTACTCTTAAGTACACTGGATCACTAGTCTCAACATTAAAAATAAAATAGGTGATCCCCCAAGCACTACTTTGCACCCTGATAAGTCTTAATGAGCATTGTGTGTGCAAAGCACCTTGGTAATTGTACATTTTTTTGTGCATTGAAGTTTGTGAAAGTAAAATTATTTGTGTTTTATTGTGCTCTTACTTTACATATTACTTGTATTTTTTATTAAAACATGTGTTTACTCTACTCAAAAATACACTTTTGTGCACATCATTATCTTCCACAACACTTCTTCTCATGAGTATTAGATCCTATTGCTAATTCTATATTATTCTTTATTTATGAAATGCACTAGATAACCTAGCATGCTTCTACAATGTTTAGTATGTTTTGAAATTATGAATTAACATAACTTTGTAGTACTATCTTTTTGATAACATTAATTCATGCTTGGTTTCTTCATTAGTGAAATTAAAGATTTTACTTGATCAATGTTTTACAAAACATCTTCTTTACGAATTTGAACTTCTATATCTTTTTTTTGAATCATCATGACTTACAAAGGATGTTTGCTTGTATTTTTCTAAGTCTTCCGCAACTTTACATTTACCTTGTATTTGTTTATGCTACAAACTCTGATTTATGAAAATATTGTGATACTCAAACTCTGATATATTTCAATGAAAATTATTCTAAAACTCCTTATCATTTCCTTCTCTACAAGCTCGATCATGCCTTTTTATCTCATTATCAACATTTAAGTGGTGTCTCCTTACCCGTTTTTGCTAATAACAAAAGGGGGAGAACTAACATGATAAATTTATTTTGTTATCAACATATAATGCTTAATTAAGATGATAGCTTACATATTAGGAGAGCATTCACTTAGGGGGAGCATGTATTTAGGGGGAGCAATTCTAAATGCTAAATGTTAAAATTATCCTAAGTCATCACTCTCACACACAAACAAGGATGTTTCTTCATGCTTATATATTAATGCTCTGATTTTTCATTAATGGATTTGTTATTATCAAAAGGGGGAGTTTGTTTGAACATGGTCTTCCGCATCTCCTAGGTTTGAGAATAACAAATCCTATGTGTATTTGATCTTGTGTGTTTAAGTGTGCAGGATAACAAAGTCCACATGACTCAAGGATTACATAAGAAGGCTGCCTCCAAAGTTGAGCCATCAAATCGAAATCACCTACTAGCGCGGGCGGTAGTACTAGCGCCGGCACTAGCTGTCGTTTGACAAACTCTTAGCATCATTCGACGAAATCTCGTTCGACAAAAATCGTTCGACAAACTCTTAGCGGCGTTCGACGAATTCCTGTTCGACGAAATATTGGCTCAAAGCGCAATTGTCGGGAGAACTTATGGAAGGAGATAGCGCCAGGCGATATCCGATAGCGCAGGCGATAGTGAGGAGCACAGTAGGCAAGGGAGAATTGTTTCCTCGGATTGAAGATCCTGCCGCGTAGAATGTGTCCTAATATGGGATAGCGCCGGCTGTACCGCTAGCGCGGGCGCTAGCATTGAGGCTATAAAAAGGACGTCTCTTCTCTCGTTTTAGACAGAGATTAGAGAGAGAGAGAGTGCCAGAATTCCAGAGGCTATCTTGGCCGAAAGTTGATGTCCTACCAAAGTTCTGCAAACTTCTGAAGGAGAATCTCATCACGTCGGATTCAAACAAAGTCCGCTTCTACAACGCTTATTCTACAGCGGATCTTCATCTCCAACTTCAGAAGTTCATCAAGAGGGAGTTTTTATTTATTTTCATTTCATATTCTTCTTGTAAACGGTTAGTGAAATCGCTTTGTGTTGGCGACTAGGTCTTGGTAGGACTTAGGGGGAAACTCGCCTCGTGTTGGCGACTAGATCTAGGCTTGGTCTAGGTGGTGCTCGAGGCCACATCCGGGGAAGGGTTGGCTAGAGCGGCTTGAGGCCGAATCCTGGGAGGATAGGCTAGGGCCACCGGTTCGTGGGGATGCGAGTCGGGATAGAAAACAAAAAGAGTTTACTATTCATCGCCACCGATTTCTAGCGTTATAGAAGTCAACTTTTGTAAAACCGTATTTGATATTAATAAAGCATGTTTCTCCTTTATTTCAATTGTTTTACTTGACTTCTTATTCTCTTTGTCTTGCATTACTACAAAGCTTTTCAAAATATCACTAAAGTTTTTAAAACCCTTATTCACCCCCCCCCCCCCCTCTAAGGGCGCCTACCGATCCAACAGCAAGTTCTTAAGATTATGTCAATAGTATTTATTTGATAAATTAATTAACATAATTAATGCCCTTAGTCTGTTTGCTTCCATAGGAATTCAAGTACGTGACTTGAATGTGATGGCCTATGTATAACCAGAAGCTTCATTCTTAAATGGTCCCTAGTCGGAGTATCATCATAGAAGTTGATGGGCAATGATGACAGGTTAAGACTAACATGTGCGTTGACTAATGACCGGCTCTCACAGGTCATGATATTGTGATATCAAGTCATCACATGGGTGCTTGTTTGTGAACAAGTTGTACTGGACAGACCCACCATGAGACTACTTTGTGGATTGTTATATGAACGTGTCACAAGTAGGTCTAATCTGACAATGGTGTTTGTAGTTCTTTGACCTGAAGTCACAGCATTCATCAAGTGAGGAAGAGCGTACTTTGATACCATCTAAAGTCTTCCTTGAGAAAGGTTGATGATAAGGGTGGTTATTGGGTATGTTACGATTCATTTGGGTGTTTGTCTGTGGACAGATATGGGATTTGTCCTCCTTTATGACAGGAGTTACATCCATGGGCCCCCTTGATGGAATGAGACCGAGAAATGCATGGACATGCAGGTTGAGTCAATATACGATATTGAGCTTACCACTTTCATAAGGTCTATTCTAGATCAGGAAACTTGGATTGAACAATTATGAGGGTGACACGGTCCATGCCTTTAGTTCTATCCAGATGTAAGGGACAAAGGAACAAGACAATGCTGATACATTGGTTAAGACAGGCTTATTGAGTTATGAACTCTTATTGCTTGGGTAGCAATGATGTATTGCTAGATGCCGCTCATTGTTTGTGAGACTTTTGTTGATACTTTGTGATCAAGTGGGAGACTGTTGGAGTTTCTGAGGTGATCTCAAAGCAATCAACAGTTAGTCTTGCTGCCAACGCAATATGAGCCTATAGGGTCGCATATAAAAGCATTTGGAGAAGTTGGAGAAAGGATTGTGTTGGCCTTACTCATATTGGATATGAGTGGAGTACCAATCCTGTGGCTTCTTGGAATCAAGTTGAGAATGTCTCAATAGGAAATCGTTTAAAGTATTTAAGCGAATGGATTTATACTAAATAATTTGGCTAAAGGGATTAGACGAATTCGGCTAAAGGGTTTAGACGAATTCGGCTAAAGGGTTTAGATGAATTCGGCTAAGTCAAATTCGGCTAAACTGTTTGGTTGAATAAGTGACAAATTCGGCTAAAGGGTTTCGCCGAATTTATATAGACGAAATTGTTTCGTTGAAATCATATAGCCGAATTTATATAGACGAATTCGTCGTAAGGGTTTCGCCGAATCTGAGTCGAATCGGCTAAAGTGTTTAGTCAAAATATGTTAAATTCAGCGAATGTGTAAATCTAGACAAAATTGTTCTATTTTTCCTCTGGTCTGCGGATAGCCTGTTTTATACCTTGCGTATAAAAGGAACGCGATTAGGTCTTCGAAGAGACCCTGGAAAGATCGAACCTTTTGTGATTGAAGAGGAGAATAGCCGTCCGGAATAGTTCCGCAAGAGGGGTTCTCGTTCTTCCCGTCCGCCGAGATCCACCGCCGACGGTCGCCGCCTCCCCTCTCTCTGACCTTGCAGTCCATGGGGAAGCTGAGAGCTTCCTACTCCGACCCATTCCTTGTTCGACAAGGCTTTGGGGTTCTCTATCGTTCGTGTGGATCGCTGTAGAAGAGCCGATACATTTCGGTTCTTGGAACTCAGATTTAGTCTACCAGATTCCTTCTTGGAGCACCTTGGTTGAGTATTGACTCAATCCCGCGAAGGTATTTTGTATTTTGCTTTCCTAATCTGTTTATTCATGAGATCTGCAAGATCCTTACTCTTTGGGTTGTTCTTGTTTTCTTCCGCTGCGCACATTTGATGTGTTCATATCATTGTGAATGGTATTAAGAAAAACCCAACAGAAGTCCCCGGGGCAGGGCCCCAAAGTGGATGATAAAAAGGTTTTTTAAAGAAGATAATAATGATTTTTCTTAATCGAATGTAGGTGTTAAAAACACATTTTTCATAGTATTGAATTATTTTGTGTGTGACTTTCGTAGTACAAGATAAGTTTGCACGAGTCTGAGCTCGCGGCTTTGTACAGAATATATAACATAAGATAAGTTTGCACGAGTCTGAGCTCGCGGCTTCCTACATGATAGAAGACTTAATATTACTGATAAAAGCGGCGCAGGTTCAGGGTGTTCCAGGTGCGTGGTAGAGTCTTTCCTTCCTCTGTTCCGAGCCTGTATGTTCTGGGTTTTACGACCGCAGTAACAACGTACGGACCTTCCCAAGTTGGTGAGAGTTTATCTCCTTGGGGGCCTTTATCGACTGCCTCGATGCTGTGTAGGATGAGATCTCCTACATTGATTGGTCTGGGCTTCACCCTTATGTCATAGAGTCGGGCGATGCGCCTTTGGTAGGATGTGGCACGCTGGGTGGCGTTGTTAAAATTTTTGATTTGAATCGTTTAGGAGTAAGCAGGAGTTGCATCAACTGAGTTATAGCCAAACAACCACAATGCCACACAGCAACACAAATCTTTATTGAATCACAAAACTTGATTACAGTGCGAGGTATACATGGCGAGACATGATTCATAAGAATCACGAAGGAGAGAAGAATAAAACACACCAAAAAACAAATCTGGCGGCTTGACAAATAGAGACCGCACAGACCGCTGAACTCCAGAGACAGCCCAGCTTGACCTGAGACCGCACGAACAGAAAACATGCAAGATGACCTGCACTGTAAGACCGCCACATCAGACCGCACGAACTGGAGCCTATTGAACTAAACCGAGAACAGAGGCTGTCGCCAGACCGCATTCAGATCGCCAAACCGCTGAAGGTCGCCTGATCGCCGAGCTGGCTACGAATAGCACAAGAACAATGTAAACCAGTTCGCAGACAAGCCGCTGCCAAACTGTTTATTCAAGCCGCTGGGAAATCACCAAGGAAGGAGACCGCAAACCTGCGAACACAACAAACAGTCAACTTGCTTCCGAGACCGCCCAACCTCAAAGTTGAGACCACACAAAATAACCCAGGTACTAGTTCATACAGTTCTCGTTATGAATGATGGGCCATGCACCCCTATTTATAGGCGGGTAGACGGATGTCGTCACCGCACAACCGGGATACAATAACCGCCCATCAGATCGTGAGCGGTCTCATAGAACAAACCGCGCAATCACACCACTTAGACAACATCCTGTCCAAGACCGCAAGTCAGTAGCAGACCGCGCATAAGCCGCGCGGACACAAGAACACTCCTTCCTTAGACTGCCAAGATAAAACTAAGAACAGCTGGCCGACTTCACACAAGTTGCCAGATCAACCTGCATAAGCCACCTGGTCACAGCGGTTACACAAGAAAAGACCGCTCGGTCTTCTACAAAGAAGCAAGACCAACCAAGCAGAGCAGACCGGGAAGAGACCGGAACATGCTAGGAACAAATCGGCCAACACAGCAGACCGCCAGAGACAGACCGGCAGAGCACCAACACACAGACCGCGCGATCTCCGCGGTCACCAAAATTCAGACCGCCGGCCACCTTCCACTCCACTTCAACAATATCAACACTCCCCCTTGAAGTGGGAAGTGGAAACTAGCCCGAGTAAACTCTGCAACCGAGTAAACGGTCCCTTCGCTAGCGGCTTTGTGAAGATGTCTGCAACATTGTCCACACTCAAAACATGCTTGACCATAAGAGATCCATCCAACACCTTCTCACGAATGAAATGGTGCTCAATCTCAATGTTCTTGGTCCTCGCGTGACAGACTGGATTATTAACCAGTTTGAGAGCACTCTCATTGTCTCCGCGTAGCATAGTGGGACCTCGAACCTCCTCATGAACGTCCTCCACCAACCTTCTGAGCCAAACGACTTCCTGAGCTGCCAAGGCCGAAGCCTTGTATTCCGGTTCTGTGGTAGATACAGACACCGAGTCCCGCTTTTTGCTGTACCAAGAAATAGCTGTGGGGCCTGCCATAAAGACATAACCAGACGTTGATCTCCGATCATCCACGTCTCCCCCGTAATCAGCATCCATGTATCCATGCAACTCCAAGCTTGACCATCTCCTATATAGGAGACCCAGATCAGAGGTCGACTTCACATACTTCAAAATTCCTTTTGCCGCCAGAAGATGAGGCTTCCGTGGTTCCGCCATGTACCGACTCACCTTGCCAACTGCATAAGCAATATCAGACCTTGTGATCGTCAAGTAGATCAAGCTCCCAACCCGAGCTCGTAACACCAACAGTTCAGATAGAACTCTCCCCTCATCCTTCCGAAGTTTATGATGTTGTTCCAGAGGTACAGAGCTGCACTTCCCTTCCTCCATGTCGAATCGTTGAACGATCTACTCCGCATATCCAGCCTGAGAAATGAACACTCCGCTCTCCCACCTCTGCACCTCAGGTCCAAGGAAATGGTGAAGCTCACCCAGATCCTTCATCTCAAATCTGATAGCAAGCTCAGCTCTCAGCCTTGCTACTGCCTCCTTCGAGTTCCCGGTGACAATCATGTCATCCACATACAGCAGAACAATAACCTGAAGCATCCCCTCCTTCTTGACGAACAAGATAGAATCAGAGCCTGAAGCAAAGAATCTGCAGAATAGAAGATACTCCGCGATCTTCTCATACCACGCCCGAGGCGCTTGCTTCAACCCATACATGGCTTTCTTCAGTTTGCAAACGTAGTCCAGACAATCCTCCGAGATGAAGCCCGGCGGTTGGATCATGAAGATATCCTTGTCAATCTCTCTGTATAAGAAAGCATTCTTCACGTCGAGCTGCCAAATCTCCCATCCACTGGAGGCCGCCAAAGAAATAACAAATCGCACCGAAGTCATCTTTGCCACTGGACTGAACGCCTCATCATAATCTTCTCTGTACTGCTGTGAGAACCCGCGAGCCACAAGGAGAGTCTTCTATCACTCGATCGTGTCGTCAGCTTTCTTCTTGAGATTATAGACCCACTTGCATGTCACAGGGGTAATGCCCTTGGGCCTAGGCACTAGAGACCAAGTCTCATTCTTTTTGAGAGCATCCATCTCCTCTTGCATAGCAATGTCCCACTACTTCACGCCTTTGGCCTTCTCAAAGCTCGATGGCTCCCTCTCATCCAAGGGACCAGCAAAGAAATATGAGACAAAGCTCACCATGTTTCTTCCTGTGTATCGATCCGGCGGCTTGATAGTCCTCTTCGACCTCCTAAGAGGTTCCACCTGACTAACCACCTCCTCAGCTGCTTATTCTGTGCTAGCTCCTCTTCTAGGCGAACTTGGAGCATCGCTCCCCTGCTTCAAGAACCTGAAGCCTACACCTCTGAGCTTGACACAGCTGGAGCTCCTGGTGAAACAGGCAACTCCACTTGAAGATTTTCCGCAGCCTTCCCTTTTTCATCAACCCTGCTCTCTGGTAGTTCAACTCATGAACTCCCCTTGTAGGAAGTCACCTCATCGAACACCACATCCCGAGATACCACTGATCTCCATGTCTCAGGATCCATGAATCTCCATCCCTTCTTCCGCTCCTCATATCCATCAAAGATTAGCTTCCTTGCTTTCGCATCTAGCTTTTTCCGAAGAGCATCAGGAATATGCACATAACAGGTTGACCCGAACACCCGAAGGTGTCCAACACTTGGCTTCTCCTTGAACATCAGTTCGTGAGGGGTTTTCATGTTGATAGGACTAAGAGGCATCCTGTTGATGACGTATGCCGCACAAGACATTCCCTCCGCCCAAAAGGACTTTGGAATACTCTTGGCATGAAGCCAGCATTTGCAAGTTTCCGTCAGATGACGGATCTTCCACTCTGCAATGCCATTTTGCTGTGGAGTATGGGCACAAGTGAGCTCTCTCCGAACGTCGTTCTTCCTGCAAAAACTTGAGAACTCACTAGAGGTGAACTCCCCACCATTTTCAATTCTCAATTTTTTCACCCGCAGGCCTAACCGACCTTCCACCAGCTCCTTGAACTCCACGAACTTCGCAAAAGCTTCTGACTTCTCTCTTAGAAAATACACCCAGACATATCTGGTATAATCGTCGATCAACACCAACATATATATGTTGCCTCCAAGGCTTGGGGTGGCAGTCGGTCCCATCAAATCACCGTGAATGCACTCCAACGGAACTTTGCATCTTGTTTGCGATTTATCAAATGGAAGTCGATGAGACTTACTAAACTGACATCCCGCACAAACATGACCATCTCCATAGGAGGACAAGCTAGGCAAGCCCTTGACGAGGCCCCTTACCGCCATTGCCTTCAATTTGTCCATGCCTACATGCCCCAACCCTTCATGCCAGATAGTCGCATTATCATTGGTCCTCATCTTGTCAACATAGGTACTTGTCGATAAAACGAACAAGTCCTTCACCCGCTTTCCAACATGAATTACATCTCCCTTTATCTCTGGTTGAGTTTTAAGAAACTTCACTTCTGTTGGGCCAAACAGAACGTGATAACCGGCATCGACCACATTGGTCACAGAGAAGAGATTTTTCCTCATACCCGGCACGTGATAAGCACTCCTCAATGTGAGTGGGCCCTTATCACTGCTCAGAGAGACAACACCTACTTGTTCTACTACATGAACAGAATTATCAGCCGTAATGATTGCATCGTTACCTAAGTATGGTGCCAAAGAAGAGAACTTTGATTCATCCCCGGCGAGGTGATGCCCACACCCTGAATCCACAATCCAATCCTCTTCGAAGTTGATGGCAGCCAAGGCCTTAACGGGCATCGCCGTCATATTGTCCGCAAAGGCTCCTGCCCATCCAGCTTCATCAGACTTTGGCTTTTCCTTCTCCGCTGCATGTCCCGGCTGAAGATTAACCCGGCAATCCTTCTTGAAGTGGCCGGTCTTATTGCACCTGAAGCACTTTGGTCCTTCTTCCTTCTTCTTCCCATCAGACTTAGGAGCATAACCCCTATCCTGTTGACGTGAAGTAGAGGGTCCATCATAACCTGGCTTCTTCTTCTCCCACTTCTTCTTCTTCTTCTTCCCAGAGAACAACGCATCGCTATCTCCCCCAGAGATAGAAGTCCCCGCCATCTGTCTTGCCAAACTTTCCTGCGAAGCAAGTAAGTTTTCCAGCTCCAACAGAGATGGTTGATTTCCCAACCCTGAACTGACGTCACAAAGGAAAGATACTCCTTTCGCAACCCGCGTATGATATGCCTCTTCAGTTTTGCCTTCGAGATGGGCTCATCAGGGTCCAATGCAGAAATCTCTGTTGTGAGGTTCTTCATCTTGAGAAAGAAGGTAGAGATAGAAAGATCACCTTGAGAGGCCCTTGCCAACTCATTTTCAAGAAACTGTAGTTGAGCTACATTCTTCTTATTGAACAACCCGTCCAAAGACGTCCAAATCTCAGCAGCAGAATTACATCCAATGATGTGATCAAATAGCTCTGGTGAGATAGCCCTCTTGAGTGTGAACTCTGCCTTTGCATTAGTCCTCCTCCAAAGTCTCACCTCAGCCATATTATCTCCTGCTAGATAAACTTCTTGTGTGTATTCTCCTCCAACTATATCCCATAGATCCTCGCCAAGCAAATAACTCTCCATACACGACTTCCATTTCTTGAAATTAGTCGATGTGAGGAGTTCAATACCAAGCCCTCTTGCGTATCCAGCTTCCATGGCAAACTATGTGGTCTCTTCTTCACAAAGACGATGGAAACTCAAGTTGAACACTGCTTATCCACTCCAAGAACCTCCCTCTGATACCATGTTAAATTTTTTGATTTGAATCGTTTAGGAGTTAGCAGGAGTTGCATCAACTGAGTTATAGCCAAACAACCACAATGCCACACAGCAACACAAATCTTTATTGAATCACAAAACTTGATTACAGTACGAGGTATACATGGAGAGACATGATTCATAAGAATCACGAAGGAGAGAAGAACAAAACACACCAAAAAACAAATCTGGCGGCTTGACAAACAGAGACCGCACAGACTGCTGAACTCCAGAGACTGCCCGGCTTGACCTGAGACCGCACGAACAGAAAACAGGCATGATGACCTGCACTGCAAGACTGCCACCTCAGACCCCACGAACTGGAGCCTATTAAACTGAACGGAGAACAGAGGTTGTCGCCCGACTGCAACTCAGATCGCCTAACCGCTGAAGGTCGCCTGATCGCCGAGCTCGCTGCGTACAGCACAAGAACAACATAAACCAGTTCGAAGACAAGCCGCTGCCGAACTGTTTGTTCAAGCCGCTGGGAAATCACCAAGGAAGGAGACCGCAACCTGCTGACCGCAAACCTGCAAACACAACAAACATTCAACTCGCTTCCGAGACCGCACAAAACAACCCAGGCTCTAGTTCTTACAGTTCTCGTTATGAATGATGGGCCATGCACCCCAATTTATAGGTGGGTAGACGGATGTCGTCACCGCACAACCGGGATATAATAACCTCTCATCAGATCGCGAGCGGTCTCACAGAACAAACCGCGTGATCACACCACTTAGACAACATCCTGTCCAAGACCGCAAGTCAGCAGCAGACCGCGCACAAGCCGCGTGGACACAAGAACACTCCTTCCTTAGACCGCCAAGAGCAAACTAAGAACATCTGGCCGACTTCGCACAAGTCGCCAGATCAACCTGCATAAGCCGCCCGGTCACAGCGGTTACACAAGAACAGACCGCCCGGTCTTCTACAAAGAAGCAAGACCAACCAAGTAGAGCATACCGGGAAGAGACCAGAACATGCTAGGAACAAACCGGCCAACACAGCAGACCGCCAGAGACAGACCGGTAGATCACCAACACACAGACCGCGCGGTCTCCGCGGTCACCAAAATTCAGGCCGTCGGCCACCTTCCACTCCACTTCAACAATTTCAACAGACGTCGTCTCGGACTTCGTGGATTAAGTCAAGATTCTCCCGAAGCAGTTCGCCATTCTTGTTGGGATAGAAAGTTAGCACCCGGGTGCTTGGAATGCCGATGTCGACGGGGATGATATCTTCAGTACCGTAACAGAGGTTATACAGCGTCTCTCCTGTAGGAGTGCTCTCTGTTGTGCGGTATGCCCATAGTACACTTAGGAGTGCGTCCACCCATTGTTCCCCAGCTTCTTCTAAGTGCATTTACAACCCTTTGAGGATGGTTCGGTTTGTGACTTCCACTTGCCCGTTAGTTTGTGGATGTGCTACGGCCGTGTGACAGAGATTGATCTTCAGGTCCTCGCACATCTTGGTGAAGTATTTCCCGGTAAACTGAGTGTCGTTGTCGGCAATGATTGTTGCTGGGATACCGAAGCGACAGATAATGTTCTTCTAGACAAACTGTTTGGCGTTCTCTTTTGTGATTTTGTCCAGGGGCTCCGCTTCTACCCACTTGGTAAAGTAGTCGATGGCTAGGATGATGAACTTCCTCTGCCCAGATGCCAGAGGTAGGGGCTCGAGGAGATCGATTCCCCATTGCGCGAATGGTCACGTACATTGGAGTGTGGACAGCGCGACCGGGGGCTGATGTGGTACGTTTGCGTGCAGGTGACAATTCTTGCACTTTTGCACTAGATCGGTCGCATCCTTCTTCATTATTGGCCAATAAAAACCTTGGCGTAGTATCGGTTGGGAATATTGCCCTCGATATTCCTTTGATTTGAAGAGGCATCACTCACAATGCTAAGTACAAGATGTATTTGATAAAGCCATATTTTTGTAAGATATACAGGCTCAGGTAACTCAAGAGAAAGGGCCAATCATGCCCTTAGATCAGGAGAATTCATCTCCTAAGGGATAAAGAGTTGTCTCAGCTGAACCGCTGAGATTTGGCATGTTCGTCGAACTCATACTGGAGTTCGTCGCATGTAGAACTCAGTTCATTGAACCCAGAGACGGGATAGAAGCAAGCGTTGAGACTTCGCATGTTCGTCGAATGCAGAACTCAGTTCATCGAACGCAGAACTCAGTTTGTCGAACGTAGAGACGGGACAGAAGCAAGCGCTGAGACTTGGCGTGTCCGTCGAATGAAGAATGAAGTTCGTCAAACGCAGAACTCAGTTCGTCGAACGCAGAGACGGGACAGAAGCATGCGCTGAGACTTGGCGTGTTCGTCGAACGAAGAATGGAGTTCATCGAACGAAGTTTGACGAGTTCGTCGAACGCAAGATCTTCTCTGCAGATCGACAGAATCCGCTGAGAAGAGGAAGCCTTCTCAGCCCAACCACTGAGACAGTTCAAACGTGACATGGTGGGTTCTGCTTTTGGCGCAAGCAGCGGAAAAGTATTGTGGGGTCCACCAACCACTCCCATATCTATCAGAAGGACGACTGAGAGTCGTTGAAGATCAGGGATGTATAAAAGAAGAAGTTAGGGCACTTTGGAGGATTTCTGGTCGAATGCTAACATCTTCACTATTCCATTGACGGTCGAGTTCTCGTCTTTTCTCCTCCTGCTCACTGAACAAGGAAGAAGAAACTGAGAGAAAAAGATTACTCCTCTACAAGAAGGAGCAAGGTGATCTCCCATCCTTCAACTGAAGAGGAAGATCAGGTTGTAGATGCCATTATCATCTCCAGTTACAAGAAACCACAAGCTGTGCAGGAACTACAGGAGACTTCTTCTCTATGCTGTCTGTTGTAGTAAGATTAAATACTCTTTTACTGTAGGGCATTTTGCCTGAGTTTGTAGGGCTTTTTGCCTGAGTTTGTAGGGCTCTTTGCCTGAGTTTGTAGGGCTATTAGGCCTGAGTTTGTAGGGCCATTTGGCCTGAGATTGTAGGACCAGGAGGTGGTCTGAGCTGTAGGAGGTGGAGTCCTCTGAGGTAGGATCTGTGAGATCCGAGGTTAGGATCTGTGAGATCTGAGGTAGGGATGTATAGCCTGAGTTGTTGAGCTGAGAGATCAGCTTGATGTAGGACCTGGAGGTGGTCTGAGCTGTAGGAGGTGGATTCCTCTGAGGTAGGGCTGCTATGCCTGAGGTAGGGTTTGGGAAAACCTGAGAGATCCTGAGGGATCTGTGTTGTAAGCTCTTGGAGCTGAGATTGGAGGAGTTGGCCCTGTCTAACACACTGTTAGAGGGGTGAAGGGGGAAAGTGGACTACCCATAGACACACTGTCTTGGGGAACCACTATAAATGCTTGTGTGTTTTCTGTGTGCTTGATTAATTGCTAATTTTAAAACAGAAAACAGCTAGGCTAATTAGAGGAAAATAAACTTACAAGTGGTATCAGAGCCAGGTTGGTCAAGAAGGACATAACTGTCTGACCAGATCCTATTAAGGAATAGTCTAATCTCAATCCAATGACCTCCTCTGGATTGAAGAAGGAAATGGGATCCTTGAAGTTGCCCAATGCAACAAAGAAAACTTTGGCATATGGAAGCAAAGGATCAGACTATGTATGGAAGCATCTGATCCAAGTATTTTCATTATAGTTCAGGAAGGACCTTTCATCTTTCAAACTGCCTCCACTATAGATCCAACAAGAAGGGTGACCAAGGAATTTAAATACTTGACCAAGGATGAACTTGAATTGTTCACCATGGACAAAAGAGCCCAGAACATCATAGTTAATACTATTGATGATTCCACATTTCAAAACTTGGTTCACTGCACTACTGCCAGGGAAATGTGGGATACATTAGTAGTATATATGGAAGGGACGGCTGAAGTAAGAGATGATAGAAAGTCACTCCTTAACCAAGAGTATGAAGCCTTCAGGCAGCAGAGCTAGGAAAGCATCTCCATGTGCTATGAGAGGTTCTTCAGAATAGTCAATGAGCTGAGAACCTATGAGAGAGTGTTCACTAATTATGAGCTGAATGATAAGTTCCTCAGATCTCTAACAAGGGATTGGGACACAAAAATTTGTGCTATCAGGGAAGTGGTCAGGCTTGGTGAGACCTCCATTCACACGTTATTTGGAAAGCTGCTCTCTTATGAGATGCTGCAAGAAATGAAGAGGACACATCAACAAAGGCTCAGGCAAGGGAGAAATTAGTAGCTCTCAAAGCTGACAACTCCAAGATAAGCAAGGGCAGGATGGTGTCTCCTCCAAGGAGAAGTGCTGAATCTGAAACCGGCACCTCAGATGGCCCTTCCTCTTATGAAGAGTTTGCTGCCTTTTTAAGGCAATTCAAGAAGATGATGAAGAGGAAGCAAAGAAAGAACAAGCCCTCCTCCTCATATCACAACAAGGAGGGCAGCAAGGAGTCAAAGCATCACTCCAGGAATGACAGGAATCGCTCTAACTCTAAATTTAATTCCTCTAAAGTTGTCTGCTATTGCTGCAGCAAACTAGGGCATGTATTACCGACTGCCCAGTCAAGAGAAAAGAGAAGGATGAGAAGAAGGCTCATCAGCCAAGAGGCAAGAAAGGAGAAAAATCCTTTCTAGCTAAGAAGGAAAGGAGCTTGAGTGAATCAGACTCCAGCTCATCAGAATCTAAAAAGGATGAAGCCCTCATTGGGCTGGTTGCTGTTGAAAAACCTACTGCTGAGGAAGATGAGGACTTTCCTGCAGCAAAGGTGGGCATCAGGGCCTCTCTATCACATTCAGACAGTGATATGGAGGTAGATGAAGATGTTGAAGAATATATTGGCCTAATGTCCTTAACCTCAGATGATGAAGACTGTCAGGACACACCTGACCAGGTACCTACTCCTTCCTCTCTCTCTAAGGATGAATCAGGCCCAGAATCTGGAGGACCTTCATCAATTGATGGAAGTGATTCAGAATCTGAAGTGGATGTCAATCAATTGATTGACAAGTATGATGCTCTAGTTATTGCTCTGAAAGAGAGCAAAAAGCTTGTCAAAAGCCAAGCCCTAGAGATTGACTCACTCAAAATGGCTGAAAGAAATTGTTCTGAGTCTCCTACTTTGGTGGCTCAGATGAGTAGAGAAATAAGCAAACTCAAGGGGATAATTATTGTCCATTTGAGCTCTATTTCTCTAAAGAACATGATCATCAAGGATCTTGAGGAGAAGCTTGTGAAAGAAAGAAGCCTAGTGGCTCAATTCTCCAAGCCAAAATCTGTGCTCCCTATTATTGACTCCTTCTCTTCCCAATCCAATAGGAGAGGACTAGGATTCAATAAATTGGAAGTAGGAGAATGGAGTGGAGAAAAGAGTAGGGGTAAGGCTAGCCTCAAATCACCTTTCAAAAGGTATTACTTCCTTCCAATAGGTATGACCAAGAAAGCATGTATGGTCACTGGAAGAATGGAAGTACCTATAGGAAGGAAAATACTCCTTCCCATAGTGGAAGAAAGGGAATGGGATTGAGTGCTATGAAGGATCCACATGAGGAAATTCAAATGGCCCAACAAGGGCCATTTGTATTTGGTACATCAGCCCCTTCATACAAGAATAAGGATGCAAGTTCTTCTAAATTTATTTCAGCTAAGAACATGACAGCTGTCAAATCTGTTGACAAGGCTTGTTGTTCAGTGTCAGATGCCATTAGATCCTGTATGGATGACAAGCCAAAGCAAGCTTATGTTATCAGGACAAAGAGCATCAAGACAGCACATAGATTGACATTCAGTCAAATCATTGCTGAGAGAAACAGGAAGACTGCAGCTGTCTCCCCTCCTTAACACAGGGACAGTAATGTTAATTCCTCAAGAAATGTTCAGAAGAGGAGATACAACATTCATGAATGTTGGTGTTGTGGTAAAGTTGGACACTTTGCCATAGATTGTTGGCACAATCCTAATGTGCCATGTGCAAAGATGAGCCTTCCTCCAAAGGTTGAAGCTAGTGAAAGGTCATTTTATCATGCTAACAAGTACCTAGGACCCAAAGCTATTTGGGCTCCTAAGGATCACTAAACTCTTTTTTGCAGGATGGTTCAAGTACCAGCCTCACCCAAATTTGGTACTTGGACAGTGGGTGCTCAAGGCACATGATAGGAACAAGTTAGATGAAAATGGCAAAATCATAAAGAACAAGGCAAGGCTGGTAGCCAAGGGGGAGCTATTGTGCACAGCTATTGTGAATTCAACACCAGCTAAAGGTCTACATCCTCAAGGCATTCAAGTAATCATATCTCTAATGATTTTAAAGTAGGATATGATGTCAATTCATTTACACTTACAATCATAAGAACAATACAAATTCTACAAGTGACGGTGAGCTAGAAAGGGTTGTTCAAAATGAACAAGAATAGCTATTAAAGATAATAGTTCTCAAATTGAGGGGGAGCAAGATCCTGTTCAGGTTGAGGGGGAGATGGCTCATGCTAAGAGAGTCAGAGAAGATGTAGGATGACATAAAAGGGGATTTGGAAAATGCTTTCTAAACCCTCTTAGGGTCTGTAGATGTTGCCTCCCAATCCCTAGAGGGTAAAATAGTTGAAGAAACCAGAAAGGGGGAGATGGCCAATGCTAATACCAACTCAGAGTAAGATTTGAGTGGATTGCCCTCTGAGTTAGTCAAAGCTTAATATAGAATGATGTCATGAGTTTTGATAGAATGCTAAAATAGTATTATTTTTTAGATCAATGTTATCATGAATGCTATATAGATTATTTTCATGATAGGTTTTTGTTGTCTATGTACCTTAGCATTGGGAATGTTCTGCCTTCTTCAAATAGGGAGAGATTGTTGGGAATATTGCCCTTAATATTTCTTTGATTTTAAGAGGCATCACTCGCAATGCTATGTACAAGATGTATTTGATAAAGCCATATTTTTGTAAGATATACAGGCTCGGGTAACTCAAGGGAAAGGGCCAATCATGCCCTTAGATCAGGAGAAATCATCTCCTAAGGGATGAAGAGTTGTCTCAGCTGAACCGCTGAGATTTGGCGTGTTCGTCGAACTCAGACTGGAGTTCGTCGAACACAGAACTCAGTTCGTCGAACACAGAGACAGGATAGAAGCAAGCACTGAGACTTGGCATGTTCGTCGAATGCAGAACTCAGTTCATCGAACGCAGAACTCAGTTCGTCGAACGCAGAGACGTGACAGAAGCAAGCCCTGAGACTTGGCGTGTTCGTCGAACAAAGAATGAAGTTCGTCGAACGCAGAACTCAGTTCGCCGAACGCAGAGATGGGACAGAAGCAAGCGCTGAGACTTGCCGTGTTCGTCGAACGAAGAATGGTGTTCATCGAACGCAGTTTGACGAGTTTGTCGAACGCAGGATCTTCTCTGCATATCGACAGAATCCGCTGAGAAGAGGAAGCCTTCTCAGCCCAATCGCTGAGCCAGTTCAAACGTGACATGGCGGGTTCTGCTTTTGGCGCAAGCTGCGAAAAAGTATTGTGGGGTCCACCAACCACTCCCATATCTGTCAGAAGGATGACTGAGAGCCGTTGAAGATCAGGGATGTATAAAAGAAGAAGTTAGGGAACTTTGGAGGAGTGATGGTTGGTGATAACATCTTCACTATTCCATTGACGGCCGAGTTCTCGTCTTTTCTCCTCCTGCTCACTGAACAAGGAAGAAGAAACTGAGAGAAAAAGATTGCTCCTCTACAAGAAGGAGCAAGGTGATCTCTCATCCTTCAACTGAAGAGGAAGATCAGGTTGTAGCTTCCATTATCATCTCCAGCTACAAGAAAGCACAAGCTGTGCAGGAACTACAGGAGACTTCTTCTCTGTGTTGTCTGCTGTAGTAAGATTAAATACTCTTTTACTGTATGGCATTTTGCCTGAGTTTGTAGGGCATTTTGCCTGAGTTTGTAGGGCATTTTGCCTGAGTTTGTAGGGCTTTTTGCCTGAGTTTGTAGGGCTTTTTGCCTGAGTTTGTAGGGCTTTTTGCCTGAGTTTGTAGGGCTGTTAGGCATGAGTTTGTAGGGCCATTTGGCCTGAGATTGTAAGACCAGGAGGTGGTCTGAGTTGTAGGAGGTGGAGTCCTCTAAGGTAGGATCTATGAGATCTGAGGTAGGGATGTATAGCCTGAGTTGTTGAGTTGAGAGATTAGCTTGAGGTAGGAACTGGAGGTGGTCTGAGTTGTATGAGGTGGATTCCTCTGAGGTAGGGCTGCTATGCCTGAGGTAGGGTTTGGGAAAACCTGAGAGATCCCGAGGGATCTGTGTTGTAAGCTCTTGGAGCTGAGATTGGAGGGGTTGGCCCTGTCTAACACGCTGTTAGAAGGGTGAAGGGGGAAAGTGGACTACCCATAGACACACTATCTTGGGGAACCACTATAAATGCTTGTGTGTTTTCTGTGTGCTTGATTAATTGCTAATATTAAACCAGAAAACAGCTAGGCTAATTAGAGGAAAATAATCTTACAGTATCTTCTGGGCCAAAGCTTTCCCGCCAAGGTGTTCTCCGTAGATTCCCCCGTGCACTTCTCTTTGGGCGTAGTCCGCCTCGCCTTCCGGTAGGCACTTTAGATAGGGCCCTGAGAATGCCCGCTTGTAAAGCTCCCCGTCCACGATGGCGAATGATGTCGCTCGCATCCGTAATCTTCATGCTTCCAGACGGTCCTCGGGGAGGTGCCCGTGCTCGAGGTAGGCTCGCAGTGGGGTCATCCAAGACGACTCTTCCTGGTGGATGGTCACAATTTCCCATGGCCCTTGAATACTTGGAACCACGATCTCTTCCACTCGGTGCCTTCAGGATTGGTAGCTGGTGGGTGAGGTTGCAAGCTTAGGTAGAGCGTCTGCCCTGGAATTATGCTCTCGGGGAATGTGCAGGATTTGGTACGATGGGATCTTCTGAAGGAGCAATCTCGCAAGCGCGAGATATTTCGTCATCTGGTCATTTTTGGCCTCGTAGTTTCCCTCAACTTGTGAGACTACGAGTTGGGAGTCTGCATAAATCGCCAGGTTCTCTGCTTTGCAATCGTTGGTGAGCCAGAGGCCGGCGATTAGTGCCTCGTACTCCGCGATGTTGTTGGTTGCAGGGAATTTTAACCTGAGACCGTAATCTAAGGTAATCTCATCGGGACTTATGAGGAGCGATCCTGCTCCGGACCCTTCAGCTCCTGAAGCTCTGTCAACATAGAGAGTCCAGCGAGGGATAGTGGTGTCTTTGTCTGGAGCTGCTTCTGATGGAATGGTGTACTCTACAACAAAGTTGGCCAGAACTTGCGACTTGATGTCCGGCGGGGGCAGGAATTGAATGTCAAACTCGCCGAGCTCTATGGCCCATTTTACTAGCCTCCCAGAGACTTCTGGTTTCTGTAGGATTGCTCATAGCGGGAGCTAAGTCAACACTTTCACTGTATGAGCCTGTAAGTAGGGCCGAAGCTTTCTCGCCGAGAAGACGAGAGCTAAGGCTGTCTTGTCCGCTGCCGGATACCTTGTTTCGGTGTCGATGAGGACTTTGCTGAGGTAGTAGACTGGTCATTGCACCCCTCCTTCGTCTTTTACTAGCACCGAGCTGAGAGTCGTGCGAGAAACTGCTATGTACAGGAATAGGGTCTCTTTGGGGATGGGATTTGACAGAAGCGGTGGTGAGGCCAGGTATTGTTTGAGAAGTTTGAAGGCCGCTTGACACTCGTCAGTCCACTGGAACCCGAAGTAGCGTGCTCCCCGAAGAATTTTGAAGAAAGGAAGGTACTTGTCTCCCGTCCGTTACAAGAAATGAGATAACGCGGTGATCCTCCCATTCATACGTTGCACTTCCTTAATTGAAAGAGGTGGCGACATATCCTCCAACGCCTTGATCTTCTCGGGGTTGGCCTCAATTCCCCGATGGGTACCATGAAACCCAAGAACTTTTCCATCGTCACACCAAACGTGCAGTTGCTGGGGTTGAGCTGCATTTGGAAGCGACAGAGAAGCTGAAAGCACTTTCCCAAGTCTTTCAAGTGGTTGCAACGGTGGACGCTCCTCACCAGCATGTCTTCCACGTATACCTCCATCGTTTCTCCGATGAGGTTCTTGAAGACCTTGTTCATCAGCCTTTGGTAGGTAGCTCCAGCGTTTTTAAGGCCGAATGGCATCACCTTATAGCAGTAGACTCCTTTGTCGGTGCGGAAGGCGGTGTGCTCCTCGTCTGTGGGGTTCATCCTTATGTGGTTGTAGACTAAATAAGCATCCATGAAGCTGAGTAGCTCACGGCCGACCATTGCGTCGACGAGCTGGTCGATCCTCGGGAGAGCGAAATTGTCTCTTGGGCACACCTAGTTTAGGTTGTTGTAGTCGACGCACATTTGCCACTTCCCCGAGGCCTTTTTCACCATGACCACGTTAGCGAGCCACGTGGGATATTCCGCTTCGCGGATGAACCGCGCCTCCATGAGTTTAGCTACTTCCTCTTTGATTGCCTTCAACCGCTCGGGGGAAAAGTTCCTCTTCTTTTGAATCACGTGCTTGCGGGAAGGGTTAATGTTTAAGGAGTGAAAATGACTTCAGGATCTACCCCGGGCATGTTTTCCAAGCTCCAAGCGAAAATGTCTTCGTTCTCCTGTAGGAAGGTTGTGAACTCTTCTCATTCTTCCTGCGACAAGAGGGATCCGACCTGAATGGTCCAAGTTGGGTACTGTTGAGAGAGTGGTACTTCCACTAATCCTTCAACGGGCGCACCCCGCTGCAGAGTAGTTTCGTCCCATAGGTCGAAGTTGTTGATGTTGAGGGCGGTTGCCATTGTCGGTTAAGCTTGCTTCAGATAACAGGTTTTGGCTGCCTCTTGGTTTCCTCTTACGACCCCTATTCCTGCGGCGGTTGGGAACTTCATAGCCAGATGCGGAATGGATGGAACTGCTCCAAAGATTGATTGGAGCGGTCTCCCAAAGATGGCATTATAGGCGGAGGTGGATTCCACCAACACGAACTGGATGTTGTACGTTGACTATCTCGGAAACTCACCCAATGTGACTGGGAGAGTGATCATACCTTGAACTGGAACAGGTCGGTTATCGAAGACGTAGGCGGGCCCGGCTGTAGGGCTGAGCTGATCCTTCGTGAGCTTCATGCTTTGTAAAGTGGAAAGAAATAGAACATCAACTGAGCTTCCATTATCGACTAATATCCTTTTAACGTTAAAGCAAGGGTCCCTGATCCCTGCGCTGATTACGAGGGAATCCTGATGCGGTAGACGTAACCCTTGCAGGTCTTCTTCCCCGAAAGCAATCGTAATGTCCTGTTTGAGCTTCTTATCTTCATGGTCTCTTATGGGTTTGGCAATTCAGAGGATTTGCGTTGCTAGGACAGGAGGTCCAGCGATCGTTTCGATTTCTCCCACCATCGGCCTTCCTCCACCCGCACCCCGGGGAGCAGGAGGCTGCTCCCTTGCCTCCCTAGGCTGCTGAGGCTGATTGGGAACCTGGACTTGCAGGAATCTCCATAGGAGTCCCTGGCGGATGAGGCGCTCGATTTCGTCTTTAAGTCTGGTACACTCTTCAATGGTATGCCCAGTCCCTCGATGGAACTCGCAATACCTGGACTACCCCTCGGGTTTAGGGTTGACGCCCGAGGTGTGCGGAGCTCTGGGTTATTCTGAATGGCGTAGAGCACATTTGTTCTGGTGGTATTTAATGGGGTGTAGACCCTGGGCGGCTGTGGACCCAGGTCTCTTCGGGGATCACGACGACGTTCATCTTTGCGGCGTACCCTGCTGCGCCGTTCTTCTCATCCATGAGGGGCTTGATCCGACCCCCTTTTCCTTCATTGGTTACCTTCGAACTGTCGACGGTGCGCTTCGATGGCCTTGTCAGCAGCTATCTGATATTCAACCCGGTGAGCAAGGTCGGGATAACTTGGCACGGTCTCTCTCATTAGAGCTGAGTAAAAGCCACTTGGGCGGAGGCCTCCGAGGAAAACTCCTCGCAAGAGCTCGGGGTCGACTCCCGGGATCTGTCAAGCCTCAGAGGTGAAGCATCGGAAAAAATCCTTCAGATTTTCTCCATCGTTCTGGAGGATTCCTGAGAGATGGGAGGGATCACGGACAATCCTACGATTGGCAATGAACTGGTCCACGAACAGGATGAGCGGAGCAGGGAACCGTGGTGCACGGGATGGCGGGCGAGAGCTGCGCATCACCTTGCCTGTCCATATTCTTCTTATATCATATCACGTATCTCTTCTCGTGTGGTTCTTTCTACTACTCGGCCAGGAGCAGCTCTTCCTTGGCGATGGTGGTGGTGGTCAGCTTCCAGTCCTCTGGCCAGCGGAGCAGGATGAGCGGAGCTTGAGGCGTCGGAGAAGTCTTTTGAGGCTTCATCTTCTCAAACGGCCTCCTCGACCGGAACATGATTTGGTGTTGGGTGCGGCAGAACGTTCAATGCTGGAGGCTGAACGGGAGCTCGAGGATCCCCAAGATTTCTTACGAGAGTCAGCATCTCGGCTTGTTGCTCTTCCATCTGCCGAATGCGCCCTTCCAGCACTATCGCAGGCGCAAGCACAACCTCTTCTGCGAGAGGCGCATTGATAAGCGAGTGGGAGGGAGCTGGGTCGACGCGCCCCTCCGGGACTGATCCTTCAGTAGTGCGAGCACTTCTTCTTGCCATTACAATTAGCTGTAAGTGCTACCTCCAGTGATGAGAGGACCCAGCGCAACCAACTACACCAAAAGCCTGGACTGTTGGTGAAGGCGCAACTTAATCTTTATATCAACGGAAAGGCGCTACGGGTCAAGTGAAGGAACGCTGGACCCAACAATCCCCCCCCCCCCCCAGCATCCAGCACGACCCGCAAGCTCAGAGGTGCTCCACATGGCTCAGAGGTGGCGCACCACATGGCTCAGAGGTGGCTTGACACATAGCTTTGGTCACCTGACCCGCCAGGACCCACACAGCTAGATAGAATTTCAGGAATTATCAACGCCCCCCCGGTCTCGAACCCGCAACCTTCTTTGATACCAATTGAGAGGACTACGGGTCAAGTGAAGGAACGCTGGACCCAACAAGTGAGTCTTAGTAGAACTTTGGGAATTCGGTTCCCACAGACGACACCAAATTGTTGCGGGTCGCTCGGGTGCTTTGGTAGACCGATCGAATTGAACCACCTTAGCTCGGAAGCGAACTGAGTGCGCAAACATTCAAAGAGAGATTCATTGAGTACACTGAGACTTTTTAACGTGGAAAACCCGGAAAGGGTAAAAAACCACGCGGCCGGAGCTGTGCCAACCAAACTTCACTATCTTCTAAGAGTTTACATTTAGATACTTAGAATTCGAGTGCGACAGGCCGCCGTTCGTTACAATAATAGAGAGAGAGAGAGAGTTTCAAAGGTGACAGGCCACCTCCCGAAAAACTAAGTCTTTTTTCTTCTGAGAATGGTGGGGGAACAAAAGTGAGAATGCTGAGTCGCCTTTCGGGAGAACAAAAGTGAGAATGCTGAGTCACCTTTCGGGAGAAAAGAAATTTTCAAGTCCACGAAGGAGATCTTCAAGTCCACGAAGGAGATCTTCAAGCGCCAAAGGAGAATTCAGTAGAAATCTTCAAAGGAGCTCTCCCGAGTGCAGAAGGCAAGGTCCTCTCAAATGAAGGTTCTGGGCTCCTTTTATAGCTTTGGCCGGGGGTAGCCCAGTAATTTTCCCCTCATAACCACCCTAACCACCTGAAGGGCGAATCACGATGGTCGATTTGGAACACACTGATCGCCTTTTTCGTAAATGACCGTCTTGCCCCTCAGGCAGTTCCGGCAGTTCCGGCTGCTTCGTTGAAGGTGAAAAAGGCGACAAGCGGGTCCTGTAATCTGAGAAATTAGAAAGACAAAAAGTGAGCGTGCCCGGAATGTGGAAGTGTTCTGAGCGCGCAACGAACACGGGAGCGCTCTAAGCACGCAACGAACACGGGAGTGCTCTGAGCGCGCTACGAACACGGGAGCGTCCTGAGCGCGCAACGAACATGAGAGCGTTCTGAGCGCGCTAAGAGGCTGGGGGGAATCCGGAACCCGGAGAGCGCGCGGCGAGTTCGAAGAGGGGGGATTTTCCCGAACCCCGCTACGGGGGAGTGTGGCTTGGAGCACCCTAAGGAGGTGCAGCTTAGCCGCACCCCAAGGTGACACGGCTTAGCCACAACCCCCATGGGTTGCGGCCTGGCCGCACCCCTCATGGGGTGCGGCATGGCCGGTCGCACCCCCCCCCCCCCCCCCCACTATGGGGGTGCGGATATCCGCACCCCACTAGTGGGGTGTGGGCTAATCGCACCCCAGTAGTGGGGTGCGGTTATGGCGGCGTCTGGCAGAGCGTGGACTGGGCGGCGGTTTCTTCAACTCCTGTGATCACGCGTTAACCCCGTTGACCCCACCTCTCTTTAGTGGAGTTTTCTCTAGACGGACCCCAAGACCTTTATGGATGTATAACACTTCCCAAAGTCATGTCTTCACATTTCTCTCTACAAAAGCGCTTCCAAATAGAATATTTAGTTTGAATTTGTTCTCAATCAGTATAAATATTAAATTGAGCTTTCGAAGTTATGTCTTCAAGAATGGTCAACAACATGAGAGGCGGTGTAAATGGAAAACTTTGTAAGGAGATATTGGCACAGAAATTACCATAAACACACATAAGTGTGAATTTTAAAGGCAGAGAAATGGGTCATGGTGGAGGAAGGTGAAAAAGAACGGGAAAGGCAAGAGAGAGAGGGGAAAAAGCTTTAAATGTCAGCATGTCGGAAGGAGGACTGCACCCAAGGACTGTGACGCTCCTCCTAGATACAGATTCAGGGCATGTCCTTCACGTGTTCTCGCCCAGACTTCTCTTTTCTTTCGTTTTGTCTTTCTTTAGCGGTTGGTTGAGCGAGGCCAAAGAAGGTTCAGGTACGCCGAAGAAGGTTCATGTTTCCAATTCTGGATTTCTCCTCCCTATCGGGCACGAAGGAAGTGTTGCGGAGCACAAATCGCAAGCAAATAGAGCGCAAAGATTTGGTTTGCTAGTGGTATCTTTTTAAGTAAGAAAAAGAGGCGAAAATTCACTGAACCAAGTTTTTTTGGGGTTTGCTAATAACAACACACTTTTGAATAAATAATTTAATTTAATGTGCACCAGTCAAAATATATGTTGAGGGTCGCTCAGGTGCTTTGGTAGACCGGTCGAATTGAACCACCTTAGCTCGGAAGCGAACCGAGCGCGCAAACAGTCAATTAGAGATTCGTTGAGTACACTGGGACTTTTTAATGTGGAAAACCCGGAAAGGGTAAAAAATCACGCGGCCGGAGCTGTGCCGACCAAACTTCACTATCTTCTAAGAGTTTACAGTTAGGTACTTAGAAATCGAGCGCGATAGGCCGTCGCTCGTTACAATAATAGAGAGAGATTCCGAAGGTGACAGGCCACCTCCAGAAAAACTAAGTCTTTTTTCCTTCTGAGAACGGTGGGGGAACAAAAGTGAGAATGTTGAGTCGCCTTTCGGGAGAACAAAAGTGAGAATGCTCAGTCGCCTTTCAAGGAGAAAGGAAATCTTCGAGTCCACGAAGGAGATCTTCGAGTCCACGAAGGAGATCTTCAAGCGTCGAAGGAGAATTCCGTGGAAATATTCAAAGGAGTTCTCCGAGGTCCCGAAGGCCAAGTCCCCCCAAATGAAGGTTTCGGGCTCCTTTTATAGCTTTGGTCGGGGGTAGCCCGGTAATATTGTCGTTTTAACCACCGTAACCACCTGGCGGACGAATCACATTTTCCAAATCGGAGCACACGGATCGCCATTTTTCATAAATGACCGTCTCGCCCCTCGGGCAGTTCGGGTAGCTATGTTGAAGGCGAAAAAGGCGACAAGCCGTTCCTGCAATCTGAGAAATTAGAAAGACAAAAAGTGAGCGCGCACGAAATGTGAAAGTGCTCTGAGCGCGCTCAGAAGCGTTCTGAGCGCGTAATGAATGGGGAAGCGTTTTGGGCGCGCAGGGAAGCGCTCTAGGTGGAATCCGGTACCCGAAGAGCGAGCGGCGAGTCAGAAGAGGGGGGAATTTCCTTAACCCAGTTACGGGGGAGAGGCTTGGCCGCACCCTAAGGGGGACGTGGCACGGCCGCACCCGAGGGGGTGTGGCTTGGCTTGGCCGCACCCACGGGGTGCGGCTTGGCTTGGTCGCACCTGAAGGGGGTGCGGCCGGGCCGCACCCAAGGGGGTGCGGCTTGGACGCACCCCATATGGGGTGCGTCTTAGCCGCACCCCAATGGGGTGCGTCTTGGCCGTGTTGGATCATATGTTCCGCATCTCTTGGTTTGAGAATAACAAATACCGTGTTGTATTTGATCTAGTATTTTGTGTGTTTATAGTATGCAGGTTGTACAGAAACTATAGCTACACATCCCTATGAATAGTATACTGAATGGAGATGACTCTCTAGAAAGAGAGCTAACGCCCCGCGTTAGTTGTTAATGCAAAGCGTTAACTTCCATTGAGAAGAAAACCGCTGAGATGGAATGTCGTCGAGAACAAAGCCGTCGAGTTACGGTCAACGAAAGAGAGCTAACTCTCGCGGTAATTGTTAACGCCCCGCATTAACAAGAGGAGGAATGTCGTCGAGTTGAGGTCGACGAACCAGCGTTCGACGAAAATGTCGTTCGACAAAATGAGAAGGCCGTTCGACAAATTGGAGTTCGACAAACTTTGATTCCGATCGACGAACGCGCGTTCGACGAACTGAACTTGCGTTAGATGAATTGGATGCAGTTCGACGAACTTTGAATAGAACGAAACTCAACGCCAGCGTTGACTCTTAATGTCAGCGTTGAATCCACAAACTGCCACGATCTTGACGATTGCGCAATTTCAGCCACGACAGTGCACGTTCACTAACGCCGGCGTTAACACTTAACGCCACGCGTTAGCTCCTGAGGCTATTTAATGTAGAGCCCCTCTCATTCTCAATAAGAGGTGATGATTCCAGAATTTTGATACTTTGGAGAGAGGTTCGTGTACAGCAATTAAGAGATCTCCTTGGGCTATCATGAAGATCTAAAGAAGATTTTGAAGGAGAAGGTCTACAACGCATATCCCATACGAAGGACGATCGTTTCAAGAACGCCAACATCTACATCGACTTCATCTTCACCTTCAAAATTTCTTGGGGAGTTTCTCTTTACTTATCTTGTAATCTTTTTTTTTCTTTTGTATTTTGTGTGGAGAAATCGTTCGGTGAGAACGTCGAATTCCGGGAAGGATGTTGGGTTTTTCTACAACCATACAACGTATGTAGGCGCAGCGGAAATAAAGAGAAACAACCCAAAAAGATTCGGATCGGCCATGAATATTGAATCAAGAAGTAATGGAAACTACTAGGCATAAATTACCTTAGTGGAGTTGGATCGAATCCAACCTAGGTGCTCCAAGAAGATGAGTCCTGTCAGCGGCTATGCGAGAATCCTCACGTAGAATGATGTCTACGTATCTACAGTGATCCACACGAGCCGGGAGAAGAACGACTGCACCTTGCACTTCCACGAACTGCTAGGTTCGCTCCAGGAAGAACAATCACGACGACGATCGCCGGAGAGGAGGTCGGCGGAGGCGAACGGGGCGGCGGAACTCTTTCCGTCTAGGGTTCGGGCGAGAGGCGGAACTCCTTCCGTCGGCTGAACGTTTCGTCACTTATAAGAACCCTAAAAGAAGATCTATTTATACCCAAAGCATAAACAGGCTTCTAGAAGAATCGCTATCCGCAGACCACACAGCAGAATTGGGGTTTCTGTAACAATTCGTCGGGATTCCACGGAACAGCATTCGTCGAGTTTTCACGGAACAATCCGACGAATCCAACGAATCATATCAGACGGCAACATTTGCCGAGTTAATGACCTCTGTAACAATTCGTCGAGTTTCCACGGAACAATCCGACGAATCCGACGAATCATATCAGACGGCAACATTTGCCGAGTTAAGGGTCTCTGTGATAATTCGTCGAGTTTCCACGGAACGATCCGACGAATTCCGACGAATCCGACGAATCATATCCGACGAATTCCAACAGCAACATTTGCTTTACCTCCCCGATTCTATATGGTGATTGGTAACCTTTACCAACACAGTCAATCTTCCAACTTCTCCACATGCTCTTATTTGCGACCCTGCAGGCTCATATCGCGTTGGTAGTGACATTACATGTTTGACCACTTCTAGATCACAATGGTAACTCCAACAGTCTCCCACTTGATCTTGAAAGTATCAAAAAAAACCTCACAAACAATTAGCGGCATCTAGCAATGCATCATTGCTCCCCAAGCAATAAGAGTTCATAACTCATAAGCCTTTATGACCAATGTTCCAGCATTGTCTTTGTCCCTTTGTCCCTTACATCCGGAAAGAACTAGAGGCATGGACCGTGTTACCCTCTTAATAGCTCAATCCAAGTTTCTTGATCTAGAACGGACTTCCAGAGAATGGTGAGCTCAATATCACATATTGACTCAACCAAGCATGGCCATGCATTTCTCAGTCCAATTCCATCAAGGGGCCCATGGATGCAACTCTTGTTATATAGGAGGACAAATCCCATATCTTCTCACACCCAAACACCCAAATGATTCGTAACGTACCCAACGACCATCCTTATCATCAACCTTCTTCAAGGAAGACTTTAGATGACATCAAAGCACGCTATTCCTCACTCGATGAATGCTGTGACTTCAGGTCAAAGGACCACAACACCATTGTCAAATGAGACCTACTTGTGACACTTTTAAGTAACAATCCACAAAGTAGTCTCAAGTTGGGTCTGTCCAGTACAACTTGTTCACTAACAAGTACCCACGTGATGACTTGATATCACAATATCATGACCTGTGAGAATCGGTCATCAGTCAATACACAGGCTAGTCTTAATGCATCATCATCACCTTTAGCTTCTACGATGATACCTCGACCAGAGACCTTTTAAGAATGAAGCTTCTAAATCATAGGCTCTCAAATTCAAGTCACGTACTTGATGTCCTATGGAAGCGAACATTCTAAGGGTATTTATCACGAATTTTATTCTATCATATAGAAACAGTATATCGTAATAAAACAACTTGCCATTAATTGTAAAAGGAAATAATGGGTACACAATTCATCATATGAATAAATATAAACAGCCAGCAGAATATATATATTTTACATGCAACCCACAAGACTCCCACTAGAGTTGATCACTCAGGTATCGTATACCCATTGATCTAGTATGACCATCATGCTTTCTCTGCGTGAGAGGCTTTGTCAGTGGATCTGCAATATTCTACTCAGTCGGCACTCTGCAAATGTTCACAACTCCTCATTCGACAATCTCACGAATAAGATGGAACCGCCGAAGTATGTGCTTGGAGCGCTGATGGGATCTAGGTTCCTTAGATTGTGCAATTGCACCATTGTTATCACAGTAGAGAACTACGGGACCAACAATGCTAGGAACTACATCTAGCTCGCCGATGAATTTCCTAATCCATACAGCCTCCTTCGCTGCATTTGCCGCAGCGATATACTCGGCCTCAGTTGTAGAATCAGCAACTGTCTCTTGCTTGGAACTCTTCCAGCTCACAGCTCCTCCATTCAGGCAAAACACAAACCCTGACTGAGACTTCGAATCATCCCTATCAGTTTGGAAGCTGGCATCCGTGTAACCACTTACAACGAGCTTTTCCTTTCCACCATACACCAAGAATACATCCTTAGTCCTTCTTTACGGCTATCCAGTGATATTCACCAGGATCAGACTGATACCTCCTAGTCATGCTCAAAGCAAAAGAGGCATCGGGTCGAGTACATAACATTGCATACATGATTGACCCAATTGTCGAAGCATATGGAATCAACTTCATGCGGTCCTTATCTTCATAAGATTTTGGACACTGGTCCTTAGAGAGATTTACACCATGAGACATGGGCAAAAATCCTTTCTTGGACTCAAGCATGTTGAACCGCTTCAACACCTTCTCAATGTACGTACTCTGGGTCAAACCCAGCAACTTCTTCGATCTATCTCTATAGATCTTAATACCGAGTATGTAAGTCGCTTCACCCAAGTCCTTCATAGAAAAGCAGTTCCCTAGGTTGTTCTTAACAACTTTCAGGGTAGGTATGTCATTCCCGATCAACAGTATGTCATCTACATACAATATCAGGAAGACAACAATGCTCCCACTGATTCGCTTGTAAACACATGGTTCATCCTCATTCTTGACAAAACCAAACTCTTTGATCTTCTCATCAAAATGAAGATTCCAACTTCTAGAGGCCTGTTTCAATCCATAGATGGACCTATTCAGCTTGCATATTTTAGTGGCTTCTTTTGGGGATACAAAACCCTCGGGTTGTGTCATGTATACTTCCTCAAGGAGGTTTCCATTTAGGAAAGCCATTTTGACATCCATCTGCCAGATCTCGTAGTCATAATACGCAGCAATAGCAAGCAATATCCTAATGGACTTTACCATGGCAACAGGGGAAAAGGTCTCATCATAGTCGACACCATGAATTTGCTTGAAACCCTTAGCCACTAGTCGCCCTTTGAATGTATGTACATTCCCATCGATGTCGGTCTTCTTCTTGAAGACCCACTTGCACCCTATAGGTCGTACCCCTTCAGGTGGTTCCACCAAGTTCCAAACTTGGTTTGTATACAAGGAGTCCATTTCGGATTTCATAGCCTCAAACCATTTGTCAGAGTCCGGTCCATTCATAGCCTCTTGGTAGGTTGCTGGTTCATCATCATGATCCATAAGCAACACATTACCTATTTGAAACACGAGAAATCCATATCTCTCAGGCTCAAATCTTGGTCTACCAGATCTACGTAGGACTTGTGTCTCGTGATCAGGTTCTCTAGCTACAACATCTTGTAGTCCTGGCTCAGAATCCAATTCTGGTCCATTCACTACTTGTGGTTCTTGAACTTCTTCAAGTTCTACCTTTTGCGTCTTTCTTGACAAGAACTCTTTCTATAAGAAGACACCCGTCCTTGCGAAAAACACTTTGCCCTCAGACGGTAGGTAAAAGTAATATCCTTTCGTTTCCTTAGGATATCCCACCAGATAACACTTATCTGATTTGGGTTCCAGCTTGTCAGGCATATGACGTCGTACGTATGCCTCACAGCCCCAAATTTTAATGTTATGCTGGGACGCTTCCCAGTCCATATTTCATATGGTGTCTTTAGAACCATTTTCGTCGGAGCGCGATTCAGTGTCATTGTAGCAGTCTCTAAAGCAAAACCCCAAAAGGAAACAGGCAATTCTGCATGACTCATCATCGACCGTACCATGTCTAACAGAGTACGATTTCTCCTCTCAGACACACCATTATGCTGCGGTGTCCTAGGTGGAGTGAGCTGTGATACAATACCACACTCTTTCAGATGATCATGGAACTCATGACTCAGGTATTCGCCATCTCGATCAGATCGGAGTCCTTTAACCTTTTTACCCAATTGGTTCTCCACTTCATTCTTAAACTCTTTGAACTTTTCAAAAGTTCGGATTTGCACTTCATAAGATACACGTATCCGTATCTACTGAAATCATCAGTAAATGTAACGAAGTAGAAATACCCACCTCTAGCCATAGAACTCATGGGTCCGCATACATCACTATGTACTATACCCAAAAGATCCTCAGCCCTCTCAGTATAACCAGTGAAAGGGGCTTTAGTCATTTTGCCTAATAAACAAGACTCGCATCGCTCAAATGATTCATAATCAATTGAGTCCAATAGTCCATCTTTATGGAGCTTGGATATGCGCTTCTCATTTATATGGCCCAAACGACAATGCCAGAGATATGTAGGATTTGAGTCATTTGTTCTTAGTCTTTTATTATTATCTTCATTATAGATCGGATGATCTAGGTTCAAAACACAAAGACCATTAAACAATTGAGCTACAGCATAACAAACATCATTCTTAAATATAGAACAATAATTGTTCTTAATTATAAAAGAAAATCCAATCATGTCTAAGCATGAAATGGATATAATGTTTCTAGTTATGGCCGGAACATAATAATAATAATTATTAAGTTCTATTACAAGCCCACTGGGCAAAGAAAGACGGTAAACCCCTACGGCTACAGCAGCAACTCTTGCTCCATTGCCGACGCGCAGGTCCACCTCTCCTTTACTCAACAATCTCCTCGTTCCTAGTTCCTGCACATTTGTACAAATGTGAGAACCACATCCGGTATCCAATACCCAAGATGAAGGAGCAGAAAGGTTTATCTCTATAACGTAAATATTCGAAGCGGAAGTCATACCTCCCTTCATTTTCCGCAGACCGTCAATGTACGAAGAACAATTCCTCCTCCAATGACCAGCCTTGCCACAGTGGTGGCATTTCCCTTCCTTCACGGTGCTCTTCTTTTTCAGCGCAGAAGATTTGGGCTCAAGATGTGACTTAGGTCCCACCTTCGTCTTCTTGAAGCCCTTGGCCTTACCCTTGCCTTTATGTACCATCAATATGGGACTAGCAGGCTTGGCCTTCTTCATGTTTATGTCGGCAGTTCGCAACATGCCTAGGAGCTCGGGCAGTGTCTTGTATATTTCATTCATGTTGTAGTTCAAGACGAACTGCTCAAAACTATCCGGCAACGATTGCAGGATAAGATCTGTGGCCAACTCTTGACCCAGAGGAAAACCCAGTCTCTCCATGTTCTCTATATACCCAATCATCTTGAGTACGTGAGTACCAACCGAGTGCCGAGCTCCCATTTTGCACTGAAATAAGGCCTTCGTGACATCGAACCTCTCTTGACGAGCTTGCCCTTGAAACATTTTCTTTAGGTGCTCGTCAATCTCCTTGCACCCCATGTTCTCATGTTGCTTTTGAAGCTCAGAGTTCATTGTGGCAAGCATAAGGCACTCGACGTCTAAGGCGTCATCGGTATACTTCTTATAAGCATCCTTATCAACACGGGACGAGTTCCCGGTCGGCACCTCGGGGCTTCTTCTTCCAAGATGTAGAGCTTTCGCTCTTGCCTGAGAACAATTCTCAGGTTCCTATACCAGTCCATGTAGTTCGTCCCACTTAGCTTGTCCTTCTCAAGGATAGCTCTCAGGGACAAGGTGAAATGTGAAACACTTGCCATGGAATTCTACAAGAATTCATGCAGAATTTAATCAGTACCAAAATTTCAAAATACAACTTATTTTAATTTGGACTTCAATTAAATACTCCCACTATTTTATTCAAACTGATAGCCCTCACTATCAATTCGGAGAGTTCATGCGAGCTACTCTCTTAGTGGACAAGATCCGTATTTCACCAACACCACGAGTCCGCTTTGGCGTTCCTCTCATAATGCGGTTATTTAGTTAGGCAACGCTTGCCAATTGCATCCTCATGCAACTCTTGTATGGCTGGTGAATAACTCTTTATTCGCATCCATCATATGGTGCATGCCAACCCTATGCCTCTAGGCACTCAACCTTTGAGGTCACCTAGTTAAGTTAGACCCGATGTCGACAGTGGGATATCACAATTATCCGCTCGCACCCTTACCAAGATAGATTAATGCACCTTGCTTTGGCAAGCCCACACTTCATCGATCGAGGCAGGAAGAGTGTCATCCATCGGAAGGCATCCGAACACTTAATATTTGATGAAGGGATTTTAATTTTTAATAATAGGTTAACACTTAACCATGATCAACATTTGATCAAAGTGCACATCCATAGAAAAACAAGCTTTCTAAAATCCACATGCATCCCTTATGTGCACAACATAAGACTATCAACCTTTGATAGACGAAAGGGCTAAATCTGGTCATTTAGAACTCTTCCAAATCTTCAGATTTACATGCATTGGACAAAGGCAAAGACAACTCGACTTAAGCAGTAGACAAGCTCCTCTCTCATTGTTGGATTCAAAATCCAAAATAATACAAGGGTTCATTAACCACTTGAGGGACGGTTACTGCTAAGGAGACAACAATTTCTAACAATTAGAAATTACCACGAAATCCCAGACGTTCCTGGCGGGGTTCCAAGGGGTCGCGCCCCTGGCGGGGTCTTAGGGGCAGAGCCCCTAATGGGATCCAAGGGGCAGCGCCCCTGGCGGTGGTCCCGCTGACCGATCAGCAGGCGGGGTCAAGGGGCAGAGCCCCTGCGGGGTGCGGGGCAGAGCCTGATGTTCCAGGAAGAAATCTTGACATTTAGAACGCTTCCAAATACCTAGATTTGCACGTACTGGAATAACCTAACTTCTGAAACAACATTCATGACCAGAACCTAGCTATGATACCACTGTTGGGTTTTTTTACAACCATACATCGTATGTAGGCGCAGCGGAAATAAAGAGAAACAACCCAAAAAGATTCGGATCGGCCATGAATATTGAATCAAGAAGTAATGGAAACTACTAGGCATAAATTACCTTAGTGGAGTTGGATCGAATCCAACCTAGGTGCTCCAAGAAGATGAGTCCTGTCAGCGGCTATGCGAGAGTCCTCATGTAGAATGATGTCTACGTCTCTACACTGATCCACATGAGCCGGGAGAAGAACGACTGCACCTTGCACTTCTACGAACTGCTAGGTTCGCTCCAGGAAGAACAATTACGATGACAATCGCCAGAGAGGAGGTCGGCGGAGGCGAACAGGGCGGCGTAACTCTTTCCGTCTAGGGTTCGGGCGAGAGGCGGAACTCCTTCTGTCGGCTGAACTTTTCGTCACTTATAAGAACCCTAAAAGAAGATCTATTTATACCCAAAGCATAAACAGGCTTCTAGAAGAATCGCTATCCGCAGACCACACAGCAGAATTGGGGTTTCTGTAACAATTCGTCGGCATTCCATGGAACAGCATTCGTCGAGTTTTCACGGAACAATCCGACGAATTCGACGAATCATATCAGACGGCAACATTTGCCGAATTAATGATCTCTGTAACAATTCGTCGAGTTTCCATGGAACAATCCGACGAATCTGACGAATCATATCAGACAGCAACATTTGCCGAGTTAAGGGTCTCTGTGATAATTCGTCGAGTTTCCACGGAACGATCCGAAGAATTCCAACGAATCTGACGAATCATATCCGACGAATTCTGACAGCAACATTTGCTTTACCTCCCTGATTCTATATGGTGATTGGTAACCTTTACCAACACAGTCAATCTTCCAACTTCTCCACATGCTCTTATGTGCGACCCAGCAGACTCATATCGTTTTGGCAGTGACATTACATGTTTGACCACTTCTAGATCACAATGGTAACTCCAACAAAGGATTCCGTGGGTAAATTCGCCTTGTGTTGGCGACTAGGTCCTTGTGCGGCTTAGGGGGTAATTCGCCGCCTTATGCATGGCGACTAGGTCGAGGGTAGATCTATGGGGTGGCTAGAGGCCTTATCTGGGGATAGATAGGCTATAGCCAACCGGTCCTTGGGAGAAGGACCAGTGAAACAACAAAAAATGTTTTTACATATTCTCTCCTTGATTTCTAGCGTTATAAAAATCAATCATTTCTGTATTCAATTTATTATGAAATAAAATCATGTCTTTTAATGTTCTATTAAATTGATTTTATTTCCTCTGCAAGAATGTTTTAATTTATATTTTTATCAAAGTATTAAAATTAACATTTGTGTAATTATCTTTGAAATACAATAATCATTTTTTATCTCTGATTTTCTGTAATTGTATTTCATTAATGTATTCATTAGTAAAATCTCATTGACTTAATTCTGAGAAGATTAATTTTCTGGAGAGCTAATGCACAGCATTAACACCTAACGCCAGGCGTTAGCAACAGTAAGGAAAAAGTTCTGTTTCCCTTATCTGAGATATTAAAATATATTTTCCTATAAAATATTCTGAAACTTCAGTCCCAAACTCTGATAAATTCAATTAAGATTTAAATTCCATAAAACCCTTATTCACCCCCCCCCCCCCCCCCCCCTCTAAGGGCGCTATAAGATCCAACATGTGGTATCAGAGCATAGGTTATTCCAATACGGCTTCACAACCGGGAATAATGGTGCTTCATGATCTCGCATCTTCTAGAGGGGATAATTTTTATGAAAATGAAAAATCATTGTCCACCATTATTTATGGGTGAAAATTATAATGGGTGGAAAACTCTTATGGAAAAATTTCTTAAATCTATGGATATTGAAGTTTGGAATATTACTATTAAAATGCCCCCAAGTATTTTAAATAAAAATGAAATGTTTTTAAATGCTAAATCTATGAATAGTCTATATTGTGCTCTAGATCAAAATATTTTCAAACTTATTTATACGCTTCCTACTGCTTTTGAAGTTTGGAAATTTCTTGAGAATATGTATAGTCTTCCTTCCACAGATGATGAACAAGAGGAATTCCTTATGGATCCAAGAGAAGAAATCGACGAGGACTCATTCTCGGAGGAAGATCAATCTATGAGAGAAACAATATTGAACTCAATTGATGGCAAAACATCAAGCGAAAGAGAAGACGGAAACTATAGCAAGGTAAGAAAATCTAAATCTTCTCTTTTAGTAATTAGTTCTATTTCTACATTTCGTGTGCTTAAATTTGCTAAACGTAAAATTTCAAAGGTTAAACATGCCAATTCCAAATTACGTTTAGAAAATAAAACTTTAAAAGCAAACGCTAAAGTAGAATCTTATATTGATGTTTCAAATTCTCTTTCATGCTCTTTAATTAAAATTCCTACTCCTTGTTTAGATTGCAAACTTATAAAAGAAAAATTCAAGGATATTGAAAAAGGGCTCTTAGTTTCTAAAGAACATAATGAAAAATTGATAATTGAAAAAGATGCTTTAACTTGTAAGTTAAGACAATTAAAATCTTTTGTTGAAAAAGTTCTAATTTCTAGTAATGACTTTCATCATAAGATTCTGAATAACAAAAATAAATTAACTTACAAAATCATTTCTAAGAAGGATCATTTTCATACATCAACTCAAAAGGAGTTTAGTTTCAAAAAGAATTATGACCCTCACAAAATTCTTAAGAGTCACTATTATAAGTCTCAATATATTTTCAATCATGACTCAAATTTAAAAACTCCTTTTCATGAAAAACAAACTATAAAATATTTTCCTTCATATTATAAGAGTATGTCTATAAGAAAGAGTGGAAATGAAAATCATCAAAATAAGAATCAATCTTTTAAAACATATTGTAACCCACTCTTTTAACAATCACTTCTAAAGAAAGACAATCACACTAATAAACTTTCAAAGAATCCATATAATAAAATTCGTTATGATTATCAACATCAAAGTTTTTTGAAAAATAATTTGAATAAACATAAGTCTCATATGAATTATTTTTCAAACAAATATAATCATATAAAGATGTCAAAAAATCATAATATGAATTTAAAAGATAAACAACCAAAGTATGAATGGAGGCCCAAAATTAAAAATGAAACACTAACTCCACTTGTAAAGGCCCATTCGTCACTATCTCTCCAAAAGCCTACACAATGTATTTGGGTACCCAAGGGAACCATCACACATGGTCCCCTTTGGATACCTAAATCTCTCATTCACTAGGAATCATTGTATTGCATGAAGTAGAAATAAATTAAAAATGAAATATCATTACTCTACTTCATGATATGCATAATTGCTTTTTCTTTTGTTTATTTTTTATTTTTGAGCCAACTTGTTTATGATCACTTTATGTATCATGAGATATGACTTTCATTTTAAGCCTAATGTTCAACAAATCAAATTGAATTAAATTGAACATAAAGTCATTTTTTAAGTGATCTATCTTTTCTTTTTATATGTTTTATCCTTTTTAAATCCATTGCCTAAATGTCGTATATTATCATTATAAATTGAATGCTAAATTTGCTAAATGATATTATCACGACTAATGAAATTACTTTCAAAATTGGATTTAAATGGATTTTTAGGGGTCTTAGGCTAAAATATTAAATGCGCAACTAATTGCATATTTGTCAATTTTCTTTGTTGCATATGATAGCCCCTATAATGAAAAATCATAACTAAAAATTTACAAAAATGATGAATATGATTTCACACACTCCATCTTGATCTATTAATATCCAATGCTAAAATTCACTATAATCATATATCATAATTCATGATCCATCAAGACCTATCTTAAATCAACTAATTCTATCAACCTTAAGAATTATGAAATATATGATTGCTATTGATATTATAGTTTCATATCTTGTTTTGTGTGTGTGAAATACATCTTTATTATTTGCATGAATCTCATTAACTTTAGACCTAAGAATTAACTTGATATAAACAAGATGAAATCAAATAGAATTGTCACTTCATTCTAGGTCTATAAATTTTTCAAAACTCTAAAATTGATTACATGCAAACCAATTATATATATTTAGCATATTTTGCATAACGTTCAAATTCATTATCCTAGTCGCACCTCTTGGTATATGCTCAATTTAGTGTTTATGCTAGGATTATCAATATAGTGTCATGCTAAAGGTAGAGAAATTTGAACTTTAAAATTCATGAGTACATTGTGGTTTCAAAATCTACTGTATGTTCTAAAACTAAAACAAGCTCATGTTTTATGAATCAATCCTTAGACTAAAATGCTTAGTATATCCATAATCATTAACCTATGACATGTGTCTCACAATAGCGAGGGCGTAGGATTGTGTGCATTAAACACCTAACCTCTAAGTCATGTCTTGTCCTTAATCGGGGAGGGATCCAGTGGGGCCTTGCGAGGCACTGGGGGGAAAGAGTGCTAGGTTGAGCGTCGTCTTTTGTATGCATATGGGATTAACACCTCAACCTACAGCATGTGTGCAGCTCCTCATGCCCATCCATCACTTAGTACGTGGCTAGAGTGTAGTCATGTTTTTGAGGTATCTTGATCTTAGATATAGTTATATTATATTCATTGCATGAACATTGTCTCACTTTTTATACATAAATCATGCATATTTGTTTTTGTTCTAACATTGCATCTTGTGTTTGCATATTTTATTATTTTGAGCTTTAATGATTTTACACAACACAAGTATTTGAAAAATCACCAAAAACGTGCTAAAAGAGCCTTCAAATCTAATCAATATACTCTGAAATTTCAACTGAAGGAAGACATCTTTATAATACAAATGAATTTTGAAAAACATTTTTCAAAAAGTCAAGAAATGCAGTTCTATTTTGGCGTTAAGAAGTTAACGCCTGGCGTTAGCTCGTTGGCTCCAAAATATTTTTTTTGTTTTGAATAATTTCTGGTATTATTTTAATATTTTGTGTGTTTTATTTCTCTGTTTTTATAAAAAAATTCTATCTTTTTATTTCCTTTTAAACAAAATTTTATTTCTTTTCAAAAAATATGTATTTTTCCCATGCATTATTTTGGGTTTATTTCTCTGGCATAGAATATCATTTACTGAAAGGGCTATTAAAGACTTCTATGTTTTCCAGAGAATATATAAAAAAATCAAATACAAAATTACAAAACAATTTCAAAGAACAAAAATATTTTTTTTCTCATTATGTGTGTTTATTGATTTGTGCTTTTATAAAAAATTATTTAAAATTTATAAAAAAAATTGATTGTTATTCATTGCCATTGTCAAGGATGATTAATTATATCAATTAAAGATTAAATACAATGTTTAATTTAACTTTCAAGTTTCTTAAAAACATTGTTTTGTATTTGTCATGCCTTGAAAATTATCTTGTTATGTGCAATGAAATTGATTGTAGATAAACATGTGTAGAAATGCTTAGCATGCCTCTAAGTATGAGTAATGTATTATGCTTGATAATGATTTAATCACTCACTTATTTTTGATAATCTACATATGTTTACAATCTCATACTTGCATGATTGTGTAGTGTAATAACATAAATGATTAAAATGCATAAATAGATTGCCTACACAACATTGAATTGGTTATTACAATTCTTTGTCTTTCATGCACTTATTCTTTAGAGAAATGTGGTTTAAAAAATGTTATGTTTGCAAAACAAGTGAATTCGGAGTCCTTAGTCACTAAACTAAAAAACAAATAATCAATGACAAGGAAAACTCCACCAAGCACTACTCACCCTCCTGAAAAGTCTTAATGAGCATTGTGAGGTTGAGCACCTTGGCTAAGAATTGTAAAGTGTCTTGTAGCAAACAATTTATACACCACTTCTCTTAGTACAGCGGATCATAAAAAAAAGTGAAAATAAAGCTAAAAAGTATAAAAGTGATCCCCCAAGCACTACTTTGCACCCTGATAAGTCTTAATAAGCATTGTGTGTGCAGAGCACCTTGGTAGTTGTACTATTTATTCATGTGCATTGAAATATTGTGGAAGTAATAGTATTTGTGTATTTTAATGTTGTGTTATTTCATTATATATGTCATGTGTTTTTGATTGATTCACTTGTATACTTTATCAAAACACTACTTTGTACACATCATTATCTTTCATAAAACTTCTACTCATGAGAATTGGATCTTAATGCTCATCTACTCAAATCTCTACAAACTTAAGTAAATGCACTAGATAACAAACCATGATCACTACAATGTTTATGTTTAATTGAAATGCAAATTTTATTACATTGTAGTTTGTGTATCTTTTCTTGATATTATGAAATCATGCTTGCACTATTATCTTAATGGAATAGCATCTCTTCAATCTTTAACTCAAACATCAACTTTTCAAATTTAAAACTCATAATCCTTTGTATGATTTTATCCTCTAAAATGATGTTTATGTTTAAGAGTGCTTATTCTTCTGCTAAGTTTACCACTTATACTCATTCATGTCTATTATTTTTAACACCATGGTTTCAACAAGTGGTAACTTAAAATAGAATGCTTACTTTATCATGTTAGCTATGTTGCTTACTACTATATGTTACATCATGGTTATTATTTTCCTAACAAGTAGTATTTAACAAGCTTTTGATTGCATCCTATTTTTCTTCTCGACATAGAACATATTACTCCTTATTACATACTCACTCCTAAAACCCTCTTTTGATACTACCAAAAGGGGAGATTAAATTGCATAAATCTAATTTTTAGGGGGAGTGCTTTATAATAATATTAAACTAAAAAAGGGGTATATTTGTAGGGGGAGTAATCATATAGGAGGTGCATACACTATCATATGCTCAATCATGAAAATCCTTCAATAAGTGGTTCCTTATCTATCTTAAAAGATATACACTCAACCCTACCCACTTTTGTTAATAACAAAGGGGGAGAAGAAATAAAGAAATCTAGTAAAATAGATATTTATGGGGAGTAAATTTTAAGTGAACACTTATGTACGGGGAGGACTTCATATAGAAAGAGTATGCATTATCGCTATCAAATATATCTTCTTTTAACCTGTTATTCATGCATATATTATTACCTCACTTATTTATAAACACAAATGGTCTTAATCTCACTAATTTCTCATACAGGTATTTGTTATTTTCAAAAGGGGGAGATTTTTGGAGCCTAAGTTCCGCATCTCTTGGTTTGAGAATAACAAATACTGTGTTGTATTTGATCTAGTATTTTGTGTGTTTATAGTATGCAGGTTGTACAGGAACTATAGCTACACATCCCTATGAATAGTATACTGAATGGAGATGACTCTCTGGAAAGAGAGCTAACGCCCCGCGTTAGTTTTTAACGCCCCGCGTTAACTTCCGTTGAGAAGAAAACCACTGAGAAGGAATGCCGTCGAGAACAAAGCCGTCGAGTTGCGGTCGACGAAAGAGAGCTAACGCTCGCGGCAATTGTTAATGCCCCGCGTTAACAAGAGGAGGAATGCCGTCGAGTTGAGGTCGATGAACCTGCGTTCGACGAAAATGCCGTTCGACGAAATGAGAAGGCCGCTCGATGAATTGGAGTTCGACGAACTTTGATTCCGATTGACGAACGTGCGTTCGACGAACTGAACTTGCGTTCGACGAATTTGATGCAGTTCGACGAACTTTGAAGGGAACGAAACTCAACGCCAGCGTTGACTCTTAATGCCCGCGTTGAATCCACAAACATCCACGATCTTGACGGTTGCGCAATTTTAGCCACGATAGTGCACATTCCCTAACACTGGCGTTAACACTTAACGCCACGCATTAGCTCCTGAGTCTATTTAATGTACAGCCCCTCTCATTCTCAATAAGAGGTGATGATTCCAGAATTCTGATACTTTGGAGAGAAGTTCGTGTACAGCAATTAAGAGATCTCATTGGGCTATCATGAAGATCTAAAGAAGATTTTGAAGGAGAAGGTCTACAACGCATATCCCATGCGAAGGACGATCGTTACAAGAATGCCAACATCTACATCGACTTCGTCTTCGCCTTCAAAATTTCTTGGGGAGTTTCTCTTTACTTATCTTGTAATCTTTTATTTTATTTTTTTCCTTTTCTATTTTGTGTGTAGAAATCGTTCGGTGAGAACGTCAAATTCCGGGAAGGATTCCGTGGGTAAATTCACCTTGTGTTGGCGACTAGGTCCTTGTGCGGCTTAGGCGGTAATTCGTCGCCTTGTGTGTGGCGAATAGGTCGAGGGTAGATCTAGGGGGTGGCTAGAAGCCTTATCTGGGGATAGATAGGCTATAGCCAAGCGATCCTTGGGAGAAGGACCGGTGAAACAACAAAAAGTGTTTTTACATATTCTCGCCTTGATTTCTAGCGTTATAGAAATCAATCATTTCTGTATTCAATTTATTATGAAATAAAATCATGTCTTTTAATGTTCTATTAAATTGATTTTATTTCCTCTTCAAGAATGTTTTAATTTATATTTTTATCAAAGTATTAAAATTAACATTTGTGTAATTATCTTTGAAATACAATAATCATTTTTTATCTCTGATTTTCTGTAATTGTATTTCATTAATGTTTTCACTAGTAAAATCTCATTAACTTAATTCTGAGCAAATTAGTTTTCTGAAGAGCTAAAGCCCAGCGTTAACACCTAACGCCAGGCGTTAGCAACAGTAAGGAAAAAGTTCTGTTTCCCTTATCTGAGATATTAAAATATATTTTCCTATAAAATATTCTGAAACTTCAGTCCCAAACTCTGATAAATTCAATTAAGATTTAAATTCCATAAGACCCTTATTCACCCCCCCCCCCCCCACCCCCCTCTATGGGTGTCATAAGATCCAACAGGTCGCACCCAAGGGGGTGCGGCCTGGCCGCGGCCTGGCCGCACCCCACATGGGGTGTAAAATTTTTGAAAGACCTTTTAGGAGTAAGCAGGAGTTGTATCAACAAGAGTTATAGCCAAACAACCATAATGCCAAAACAGCAACACAAGAAATCTTTATTGAAACAGAACTGCTTTACAATGCGAGGTATACATGGCGAGACATGATTCATAAGAATCACGGAGATGAGAAGAACAAACACACCAAAAATGAAACTGGCGGTCTGCCAAAGCAGAGACCGCACGGACCGCAAAAAGGCTCAGGCCGCCCGACTTGCTCTGCTGTACTCCCAGACTGCTTGCACAGTCAGACCGCAGAAACACCTTGAGACCGCGCGAACAGAAGCAGATAAGCTGCACTGCAAGACCGCAATTCCAGACCGCACGAACTGAAGCTTATTGGAACAAGGAACTGAAGCTGTCGCCAGACCGCAACTCAGACCGCCTAACCGTTGAAGGTCGCCTGATCACTGAGTCCGCTGCGAACAGCACAAGAACACAATAAACCAGTTCACTGACAGACCGCAGATGAACTGTTTATTCAAGCCACCGGAAATCACCAAGGAAGGAGACCGCAACCTGCTGACCGCAAACCTGCGAACATAACAACCGGTTAGCTCACATCCAAGTCACGCGACTTCAAACTTGAGTCCGCAAGAAACAATCTGGGCTCTTGTTTACAGTTCTTGTTAGGAATGACGGGCCCTGCACCCCTATTTATAGGCGGATAGACGGATGTCGTCACAGCACAAACCGGGATACAATAACCGCCCATTAGATCGCCAGCGGCCTCATAAGACAGACCGCGCGGACACAGCACTTGGACGAGATCCAGCACAAGTCCGCAAGACAGCAGCAGTCCGCGCACAAGCCGCGCGGACACAACACTTGGACAAGATCCAGCCCAAGTCAGCAAGACAGCAGCAGTCCGCGCACAAGCTGCGCGGACACAGCGACCACCCTTCCTGAGATCGCCTACGCAGGGACAAACATCTGGCCGACTTGAACCAAGTTGCCAGAATAGACCAAACAAGCCGCCCGGTCACTGCGGACAACTAAGAACAGGCCGCCCAGAACAAGACCGGAAGAACTCGCAACAGGTCGCCAGAACCAACGACCAAACCAAGACGCAAACTGGCCAATCAAAGCAGATCGCCAGAATAGTAGGGAGAGATCGCAGAACCAAACTGCCAGAGCACCAGCGCAGGCCGCGCGGTCTCTGCGGTCTCCAGCCTCCAGACCGGTCGGACTCCCTTCCACTTCACTTCAACAATTTCAACACTCCCCCTTGAAGTGGGAAGTGGAAACTAGCCCGAGCAACTCCCTTAACCGTGTAAACGGTCCCTTCGCCAGCGGCTTTGTGAAGATGTCTGCGACATTGTCCGCACTCCGAACATGCTCGACCATAAGAGATCCTCCCAACACCTTTTCATGAATGAAATGGTGCTCAATCTCTATATGTTTGGTCCTCGCGTGACAGACTGGATTGTTGACCAGCTTGAGAGCACTCTCATTATCCCCGCGTAGCATAGTGGGACCTCGAACCTCCTGATGAACGTCCTCTACTAACCTCCTGAGCCAAATGGCTTCCTGAGCTGCCAAGGCCGAAGCCTTGTACTCCGCTTCTGTGGTAGATACAGACACCGAGTCTTGCTTCTTGCTGCACCAAGAGATAGCTGTGGGGCCCGTCATAAAGACAAAACCAGACGTTGATCTCCGATCATCCACGTCTCCCCCATAATCAGTATCCATGTATCCATGCAACTCCAAGCTTGACCCTCTCCTATATAGGAGACCCAAATCAGAGGTCGACTTCACATACTTCAAGATGCCTTTTGCCGCCAGAAGATGAGGCTTCTGTGGTTCCGCCATGCACAGACTCACCTTGCCTACTGCATAAGCAATATCTTGGCTTGTGATTGTCAAGTAGATCAAGCTCCCAACCAGAGCTCGGAACACCAACAGTTCAGATAAAAATCTCCCTTCATCCTTCCGAAGTTTATGATGTTGCTCCAGAGGTATAGAGCTGCTCTTCCCTTCCTCCATGCCGAATCGCTGAACAATCTGCTCTGCATAGCCAGCCTGAGAAACAAGCACTCCACTCTCCCGCCTTTGCACCTCGAGTCCAAGGAAATGGTGAAGCTCCCCCAGATCCTTCATCTCGAATCTGATAGCAAGCTCAGCCCTGAGTCTTGCAACAGCTTCCTTCGAGTTCCCGGTGACAATCATGTCATCCACATACAGCAGAACAATCACCCGAAGCACCCCCTCCTTCTTGATGAACAAACTAGAATCAGAGTCTGAAGCAAGGAATCCGCAGAATAAGAGATACTCTGCAATCATTCCGTACCACGCTCGAGGCGCTTGCTTCAACCCATACAGGGCCTTCTTCAACTTACAGATGTAGTCTGAATACTCCTTCGAGATGAAGCCCAGCGGTTGGAGCATGAAGATATCCTTGTCAATCTCGACGTATAAGAAGGCATTCTTCACATCGAGTTGCCAAATCTCCTAACCACTCGAAGCCGCCAAGGCAATAACAAATCGAACCGAAGTCATCTTTGCCACTGGACTAAACGTCTCATCATAATCTTCTCCGTACTGCTGTGAGAACCCGCGAGCTACAAGGCGAGCCTTGTAACGCTCGATACTACCGTCAGCTTTCTTCTTTAGCTTGAAGACCCACCTGCAAGTGACAGGAGTGGTGCCCTTGGGCTTGGGCACCAGAGACCAAGTCTCGTTCTTCTCAAGAGCTAACATCTCTTCTTGCATCGCAACGTCCCACTCCTTCACGCCTCTGGCCTTCTCAAAGCTCGACGGCTCCCTTTCATCCAAGGGACCAGCAAAGAAACATGAAACAAAGTTCACCATGTTTCCTCCTGTATATCAGTCTGGTGGTTGAATAGTCCTCTTCGACCTCCTAAGAGGTTGCCCCTGACTAACCACCTCCTCAGCTGCTTCTTCAAAACTAGCTCCTCTTCCAGGCGAATTTGGAGCATCGCTCCCCCTGCTTCCAGAACCTGAAGCTTCCGCCTCTGAGCTAGACACAGCTGGAGATCCTGGTGAAACAGGCAACTCCACTTGAAGATCTTCAGCAGCCTTCCCTCTTATATCAACCCTGCTTTCCGGTAGCTCAACTCCTGAACTCCCCTTGTAGGAAGTTACTTCATCGAACACCACATCCCGAGAAACAATTGACCTCTGTGTCTCAGGATCCATGCATCTCCATCCCTTCTTCCGCTCATCATACCCAACAAAGACTAGCTTCCTTGCTTTCGCATCTAGCTTTATCCGAAGAGCATCAGGAATATGCACATAGCAGGTTGACCCGAACACCCGAAGGTGTGCAACGCTCGGCTTCTCCTTGAACATTAGTTCGTGAGGGGTCTTCATGTTGATAGGACTTAGAGGCAATCTATTGATGACATAAGCTGCACAAGACATTCCCTCCGCCCAGAAGGACTTTGGGATATTCTTGGCCTGAAGCCAGCATTTGCAAGTTTCCGTCAGATGACGGATCTTCCTCTCGGCAACGCCATTCTGTTGTGGAGTATGGGCACAAGTGAGCTTTCTCCTGATGCCATGCTTCCTGCAAAAACTTGAGAACTCACCAGAGGTGAACTCCCCACCATTGTCAGTTCTAAGTTTTTTAACCCGCAAGCCAAGCCGGCCTTCAACCAGCTCCTTGAACTCCACAAATTTTGCAAATGCATCCGACTTCTCCTTCAAAAAATACACCCAGACATATCTGGTGTAATCGTCAATCAACACCAACATGTATCGGTTGCCTCCAAGGCTTGGGATGGCAGTCGGTCCCATCAAATCACCGTGGATGCACTCCAACGGCACTTTGCACCTTGTTTGCAATTTGTCAAATGGAAGTCGATGAGACTTACCAAACTGACATACTTCGCAGACATGACCGTCTTCATAGGAGGACAAGCTAGGCAAGCCATTGACAAGGCCCCTAATCGCCATAGCCTTCAATTTGTCCATGCCTACATGCCCCAACCTTTCATGTCAGATGGTCGCGCCATCATTGGTCCTCATCTTATCAACATAGGTACTTGTCGATAAAACGAACAAGTCCTTCACCCGCTTGCCGACATGAATAACATCTCCCTTTATCTCCGGTTGAGTTTTGAGAAACTTCACTTCTGTTGGGCCAAACAGAATGTGATAACCGGCATCGACCGCATTGGTCACAGAGAAGAGATTCTTCTTCATACCAGGCATGTGATAAACACTCCTCAATGTGAGTGGACCCTTATCACTGCTCAGAGAGATGACACCTTCGTGCTCTACTGGATGAATAGAATTATCAGCCGTAAGGATAGCATTGTTACCTGAGTAAGGCGCCAAAGAAGAGAACTTTGATCCATCCCCGGTGAGGTGATGCCCACACCCTGAATCAACAATCCAGTCCTAATCATAGTTGATGGAAGCCAAGGCCTTAACAGGCATCGCCGTTATATTAGACGCAAAGGCTCCTCCCCATCCAACTTCACCAGACTTTGGCATCTCCTTCTCCACTGCATGTCCCGGCTGAAGATTCACCCGGCAATCTTTCTTGAAGTGCCCGGTCTTGTTGCATCTAAAGAACCTCGGTCCCTCTCCTTTCTTCTTTCCATCAGACTTAGGAGCATAGCCCCTATCTTGCTGACCTGAAGTGGAGGGTCCATCATGACCTGGCTTCTTCTTCTCCCATTTCTTCTTCTTCTTCCCAGAGAACATCACATCACTTTCTCCCCCGGAGATAGAGACCCCCGTCATCTTTCTTGCTAAACTTTCTTGCGAAGCAAGAAGGTTCTCCAGCTCCAACAATGACGGTTGATTTGCCCAACGCTGAACTGAAGTCACAAAGGCAAGATACTCCTTCCGCAACCCGCAGATGATATGCCTCTGCAGTTTTGCCTCAGAGATTGGCTCATCAGGGTCCAATGCAGAAATCTCTGTCGTGAGGTTCTTCATCTTGAGAAAGAAGATAGAAACAGAAAGATCACCTTGAGAGGCTTTCGCCAACTCATTTTCAAGATACTGTAGCCTCGCTACATTCTTCTTATTGAACAATCCATCCAAGGATGTCCAAATCTCAGCAGCAGATTTACATCCGATGATGTGATCAAACAGCTCCGGTGAGATAGCCCTTTTGAGAGTGAACTCTGCCTTAGCATTCGTCCTCCTCCAAAGTCTCACCTCTGCCATATTATCTCCTGCTAGAAACACCTCCTGTGTGTCTTCTCCGCCAACTACCTCCCATAGATCCTCGCCAAGAAAGTAACTCTCCATACATGACTTCCACGTTTTAAAGTTAGTCGATGTGAGGAGTTCAATACCAAGACCTCTTGCGTATCCACCTTCCATGGCAATCTATGTGGTCTCTTCTTCACAAAGACGATGGCAACTCTAGTTGATCACTGTTTATCCACTCCAGAAACCTAGCTCTGATACCATGTTAAAATTTTTGAAAGACCGTTTACGAGTAAGCAGGAGTTGTATCAACAAGAGTTATAGCCAAACAACCACAATGCCAAAACAGCAACACAAGAAATCTTTATTGAAACAAAACTGCTTTACAATGCGAGGTATACATGGCAAGACATGATTCATAAGAATCACGGAGATGAGAAGAACAAACACACCAAAAATGAAACTGGCGGTCTGCCAAAGTAGAGACCGCACGGACCGCAAAAAGGCTCAGGCCGCCCGGCTTGCTCTGCTGTACTCCCAGACCGCTTGCACAGTCAGACCGCAGAAACACCTTGAGACCGCGCGAACAGAAGCAGACAAGCTGCACTGCCAGACCGCAATTCCAGTCCGCATGAACTGAAGCTTATTGGAACAAGGAACTGAAGCTATCTCCAGACCGCAACTCAGACTGCCTAACCGCTGAAGGTCACCTGATCACTGAGTCCGCTGCGAACAGCACAAGAACACAATAAACCAGTTCGCTGACAGACCGCAAACGAACTGTTTATTCAAAACGTCGGAAATCACCAAGGAAGGAGACCGCAACCTGCTGACCGCAAACTTGCGAACACAACAACCGGTTAGCTCACATCCAAGTCGCGTGACTTCAAACTTGAGTCCGCAAGAAACAATCTGGGCTCTTGTTCTTACAGTTCTTGTTAGGAATGACGGGCCCTGCACCCCTATTTATAGGCGGATAGACGGATGTCATCACCGCACAAACCGGGATACAATAACCGCCCATCAGATCGCCAGCGGCCTCATAAGACAGACCGCGCAGACACAGCACTTGGACGAGATCCAGCACAAGTCCGCAAGACAGCATCAGTCCGCGCACAAGCCGCGCGGACACAACACTTGGACAAGATCCAGCCCAAGTCAGCAAGACAGCAGCAGTCCGCGCACAAGCCGCGCGGACACAGCGACCACCCTTCCTGAGATCGCCTACACAGGGACAAACATCTGTCCGACTTGAACCAAATCACCAGAATAGCCCAAACAAGCTGCCCGGTCACTGCGGACAACCAAGAACAGGCCGCCCAGAACAAGACCGGAAGAACTCGCAACAGGTCGCCAGAACCAACGACCAAACCAAGAAGCAAACTGGCCGATCAAAGCAGATCGCCAGAACAGCAGGGAGAGATCGCAAAACCATGCCGCCAGAGCACCAGCGCAGGCCGCGCGGTCTCTGCGGTCTCCAGCCTCCAGACCGGCCGGACTCCCTTCCACTTCACTTCAACAATTTCAACAGCGGCTTGGTCGCACCCCTCATGGGGTGCGGCTCGGCCGCACCCCAAGGGGGTGAGGCTTGGTTGTACCCTACATGGGGTGCGGTTTGTCCGTACTTCCCACTATGGGGGGTGCGGCTATTCGAACCTCACTAGTGGGGTGCGGGCTAATCGCACCCCAGTAGTGGGGTTCGGCCATGGCGGCGCGCGGCGCATTCTGTGCGTGTTCTCGCACTGGCGGTTGGCGGCGGAAATGGCGGGCTCGGCTTGCTCCTCCCCTCACTCAACACTACCTTAGTGGGGTGAGTGGGTTGTGTGAGTAACCATCATCCGGTTATTCTTTTAATAGAGGAAAGCCCATTATATGAATCACTATCATAAGCCCCCCAAACCTTCAGAGTTTGAACATCCGCGCGGAGGAGTGCGCAGGTTTTATCTTGCTTGCGGCGGCTCCGATCATCATCGTTATCTATGCGCGGTGCGTTGAATTATGGCGGAGGTAAGTTCTCTCTTATTATTATTTTTTATTTTGTTTTGTATGCAAAGAGAGAAAGAGGAGATGGAGGAGTGCGCGCGGGCGCGGGTGGGGCTGGTCGAGGGAGCGGGCGGTCGGAGACCGCACGCTGCCCTCGCGTTGGCGGTTTCGACCGAGGGAGCAGGCGGCTGGAGACCGAGCCCTGCCCGTACGTGGGCAATGCCGGCCGGGGGAGTGGGCGGCTGGAGATCGTGTGCTGCTTCGGCCGGGACCCGGACCGTCATGGCCCGCGCGGACGGCGGGTGTGCTTCCGGCATGCTCGCGGCCTGGCGCGGCCGATGCCGGCCGATGCCGGCCGGGGGAGAAGCCGCGCGTCCCGTGCCGTGCGACTTGTGCGTGCAGCTGTTGCACTCCCGGCCGGTGCCGGTCGTGGGGGCGTGCGCGCGCCCCCACACGCGCAACCAGCGTGCGCGAGGGTTGTGTGTGGGCGTCTTATGTCGGCTTGACCATCGCGCGCGTGGCCCTCTGTGTACGCGTCCTCCTACGCGCGTGCTCTTTTACGCACGTGAAGTCTATGCGTGCGGTCGATGTGTGGTTGGCCTGATTGCGTACTGGCGGATCGAATTTGCTTGATGCGCGCCTCTCTAGATTTTTACACATATTTATTTTGTTGATGTATGCGCTTATGTACGCGTATTTCTGCTTTCAGGCTTCGAAACGGGGTGGCCAGTCACAGCCTATGCGCCTGCGCTCCACTCTTGACGCTGCGCGGATTGATATATGGTGAAAGCGGTTTGGGTTGCCTTCTAATGTCGAGGTGAAGATCCCGCGGGTGGAGGAGCGCGCTCAAAATCGATGGGGGCTGCCGGAGCTATGGAGTGCACTTCCCGGATGCTGCCGCCAGCAGACTGGATGGGAGGATGAGTTCCTTCCTATCCTTGATTTTCCTGGCCGAGAAGGGCTGTTGAAGGCCCTATTCTGTATTTCCAATTGCGTGGAGGAAAGTCGACTGCGCTCGGTGGGGCTTTCCTGGGATGCCGAGCGGGCGGCCGCTGTTCCCTTAGACCGTGGGAAGAGGAGGAGGATTGTTATTAGGAACGGAGCTTCTAGCTCGTGCTCTATCCCACTGGCGCCCAGGAGCCATGATCACGAGGCCGGCCCGAGCCGCCGCAGGGGAGAGCCGATTCCATCCAATGCGAAGGTTGAGATTTGGGCGTCTCCTATTGCCGACCGGGTCCCATAGGGAGACTTGCCGCCGCCTCCCCCCTTGCCACCGACGAGGCGAGTTTCTTCTTCTCTTCAGGCGATGACTTCGGCAGTGAGTAAAGTTCTCATATGCTGATTGTTTATCTTTTGTCCGCAGGCCGATGTTCTAACCAGTGTTGCTCTTACATGGAACGATTGTTATGTGGGCCTCAAGGATAGCTACTTCGCTCTTTAGGAGGAGCTGCGCGTGGTGAGGAGCGATATGTCCATTTTGCCGAATAAGAGGGATCACGACTTATCTCACATCAAACAGTTGGAGGCCGACATCTCTTCTTCCCGATCCGAGGTCGAGAAGTTGCGGGCGGAGTATGGTGGTGGCAAGGCGCTTGCCCAGGATGCCCTTCGTCAGCTGTCAGAAGCTCAGGGGGAGATGTTCCGCCTAGAGGGGGAGCTGGGCTTTCTGAGGAGCGAGGTGGACCGGTTGTCGTCGATCGAGCGCAGCCTCGGGGAGGCCAAGGCAGCTGGAGTGACCGAGTATAAAGATTCTCTTACTTTTGTAGAAGAGCGGTTCTAGATGGCGGAGGAGATTCGCGTCGAGGTTATGACGAAGGAGGTTGAGCCCTTGATAGCGGACGAGCGCGAAGTTGCCTTTCAGAGAGACATTCAGAAGACTCTCTGTATGGTGGGGAAGAAGTTTGGGTGCGACACCGCTGGCCTCGGAGTTGGGGACCTTTCAGGGGATGATTACTCGGATGTAGCCGAGAACTGATGTTGGTTATCTTTCATTTTCCTGCTTTCAGTATTGTCGTTTGTTTGTGTGCAGTGTTGTGTTTGATGTGGTTGCACTCCCTTATTGTATACATTGCATTTATTTCCTTGTGTGATCCTGTTGTTCTAGTTGTTGACACCTGCATAGCTTGATGGTATTTCCAAAATTACGGATTAGTCTGCGCGGGTCTGAGCTCGCGGCTTTTACATAATAAAAAATTAGCTTGCGCGAGTCTGAGCTCGCAGCTTTAACATAATAAAAAATTAGTCTGCGTGAGTCTGAGCTCGCGGCTTTTACATAATAGAAAATTAATTTGCGAGAGTCTGAGCTCGCGGCTTTTACATAATAGAAAATTATTTTTCGCGATTCTGAGCTCGCGGCTTTTATGATATAGATTTGGCCGGTGAATAGCGGGTGTATTCAAACCGTGGATGAACGTAAGAGGGGCAGGCCCTTACGACGCCGGGACTCGACGGCGGAGGATAAGGGCGAACCTTCAATTGACGGCGGTGCAAAGTCCTCGTGGCAGGGCCCCGAAGTGGCTGGTTAATAGCTGGTGTATTCAAACCGGGGGAGAACGTAAGAGGGGAAGGCCTTTACGATGTCGGGACTCGACAGCGAAGGAGAAGGGCGAACCTTCAATCGACGGCGGTTCAAAGTCCCCGGGGCAGGGCCCCAAAGTGGCCGGTGAATAGTGGGTGTATTCAAACTGGGGGCGAACATAAGAGGGGCAGGCCCTTACGACGCCGGGACCCGACGACGGAGGAGAGGGCGAACCTTCAATCGACGGCGGTGCAAAGTCCCCGGGGTAGGGCCCCAAATGTGTTCCTGCGGTAGAATAGTTTAGGACATGTAAAATATATTAGAAAATGAACATTGATACATGCGCAAATGCAATCTTCCGGCTTCTGGGCCACTAAGTTTCTGATACAAGTTTGACGAGATAGAAGGTAACATCGAGCTCCCTTTGCGTTGCGCTTGCTTGAGCTCTTTCGGTCGTTCAGCGTGGTGGGCGGTGGTGACCCGGTGACTGTCCCTCAGTGACATCCTTCTGTGCTTCTTCGCAGAAAGCCTCAAGGTTCCCTGACTGGACAAGGCGTTCAATTACTTTTTTCAACCTGGCACAGTGCTCCGTACGGGGCCCTCGACCTTTGTGGAAGTTGCAGAATGGGGATTGATCTCCCCTACGCTGGGGGAGCGGTCTGGGCCAGTTGATGACTTTGCTGTTGTAGATCATGGACAATATATGCTCGCGGGGGGCATTTAACGGGGTGTAGATCCGGCAGCTTTGATTTGCTAGTCCTCGAGAGCGGTCTGCTTGGTTCTGAATGGGCGGTGCGGCCTTCTTGATCTGTTGTTGCTATCCCTTTCTATTGCGACACGTATCCCTAAGTTGTAGTGGGTTTGTTGGTGCCGAAAGATTAGCTTTTTCTGCCAATGTGAGGGTTGCGCGGCCCTCCCGCACTCCTTGCTACTCAGAATTTGGTTTTGGCGACGGGTCGTAGTTGATCCAAGGGATCTCGGCTGCGGCCGTGTCAAAACCACGAATTGCATCCCTGAGGATTCTCCCTTTGTTGCTCATGCATCCAGAAATGGAAACGTCGTGGTTCAGGGCGTCGAGTAGGAGGCTCCCAAATATTGCATCGTAGGGGGAGTCTGCCTCTGCGATGACAAACTGAACGTCATACTGGACTGGTTCCGAGTGCATCCCTACTTGAACGGGGAGGGTGACGACTCCTATGGTGGGTACCATAGTTCCATCTGGGAGATCTGCGTCGATGTCCCTGAGCGTGAGGTTCCTGCTTAGGAGTTTGAGCCGCACCACGGCTGCCACGAACAGCATATTGAACGAGATGTGATGGGTTATCAAACCCTCTGTTGGAACAACCCAATTTCTGATTTGGGCTAGGATCACTATATGTTTACTAAGGACAAAGTTGACCCCAATGTATAGTTTATGAGTCAAGAGTTTTGGCTATTAGATTTAAAGATTTCATTCAGATTCTGCATTCGACGAATTCCATACTGCGTTCGACGAACGACTATCTGCGTTCGACAAACGGCAAGCTCTCTGCGTTCGACGAACAGACTTGTTCTCAGCGGTCGACGAACCCGTCTCAGCGGTCGAAGATTTTGTCTAAGTGCAGCGCTCGACGCTTTTGCTCAAGCTCAGCGCTCGACGCTTTTTGCTCAAGCTCAGCGCTCTACGCTTTTGCTCAAGCTCAGCACTCGACGCTTTTTCTCAAGCTCAGCGCTCGACGCTTTTTCTCAAGCTCAGCGGTCGACGAATTTTGTTCAGATCAGAGAATTATTAATTAAGTTCAGAAATTTCAGAAAGAATATATCATTTCAATCTCTGAACTCAGATCGACTAACAGCAACGGCTCTTTCTGTCAGAACAAGTAAGGATAATATATTTCTTTTATTTATTCAAGTTATAGCTGTTGACTTCCATCAGAAAAGGACATTCCTTATAAAAGGAAAAGGCTAAACGGCGCAGCAGTACTGTACTGACATCTCTTCAGCGCATGTTATTCCTTAATATAAGGGATTTGCATTTAATTCTATCAGAGTTTTCAAAAGAGAGTATGGAAGAAGACATAGCAGCTTATTATACAGCAGAATATACACAAGCTTACACGACAATAGATAAAGTACAGAATAATTTACAGTTTTACTATACAGGAAAACGACAGAGAAAAAGAAAGAAAGAAAAGAAGAAGATTATAGCAGTTAGTTCTTCTTCTTCCTCCCTCTCGAGCAGCAGCAATTTTCTGAGAACATCTTCAACACCTCCTCTCAGTCATCTGCTGCAAAGAATCAGATCAAAAGAAAGAAGGAAAGCTACAGGAAGAAAGAAGAACATAAAAAGCTTATACAGATCTTCTTCTTCCTCAAAGTAGCATTTTCATTTCAACTGAGAACTTCAATTCTTCTCTCAGTCTTTTGCTGCAAGTCCAGATCTTCAAAAGAGCAACAAAAATCTGAGAAGCAGTCTTGTTTCTCTGATTTATCAGCTACAGGAAGATTATTTCTTCAAGAAAAGGCTTCAGCCAATCTACTATCAAACAACTTCATATCAGACAGGCAGCTTTTCAACATACATCCACTAGAGTCTTCTCTTAGCATCTTGACAGAGAAGAACATCAAAACCCCTCTCTATCCCATCTTGTACAGGGTTAAAACTCCCTTCAAAAGTTGACCTCCTTGGTGGCAAGACACTGATGAGTCCTGATTATATACACCTTCATGGACTCATCCGGGCCATTATTTAGTCAATATCACGCACTTTAGCCTTATTATAGTTTATAATTGATAACACATGCTAGGTGCACATTTTGGCCCACTTTGGTGTGTTTTCGTGTTTATTTCCTTTCATAGTACTCATATGTTGTTAAGTGCCACTTTTGGTGGCTAGATCTGTGTTTGTGCTGGAATAGGAGGCGTGCAAGTGTTTCCGGTGCAATTCTGCACAGGAACACTGCGCACGATCACTTGTTCTAGTGCGCACGACCACCGGTCGTGCGCCACTAATCGTGCGCACTTAACCCTTTTTCACGAGTTCTGTCTGGTGTAGTGCGCACGACCATCGACTCCAGTGCGCACGACCATCGGTCGTGCGCCACTGCTCGTGCGCATTGACCATTAAATTTCTGAGTTCTGTTTGCTGTAGTGCGCACGACCATCAACTCCAGTGCGCACGACCACCGGTCGTGCGCCACTGGTCGTGCGAACATTTTATTTTATGATTCCATCTCGTGCAGGTTCTGTCCAGGCAGTGCGCACGATCGCAGGATTCCAGTGCGCACGACCACTGGTCGTGCGCCAATGATCGTGCGCAGTGTTTAATCCAGCGCCTATTTATTGACCTGTTCGCGAATTAGGTCGGCATCACGCAACTCTGCTCCGTTCAGTCCGCCGTTTTCGCCGTTTTCAGGGGATTTTCGCCCCCTAGGCCTCCTCCATCATCCAAAGGCTTAAAGGAAGGGTTCCTACACTCACTTTGACCGCTAAGGAAGAGGTTCTCCGCAATAGACGTGGCCGGATTGTAAATCGCTGGAGAAGACGGGTCCATTGGGAGGTGTGACAGCCCTCTTCTACCCCGGACGCAGTTGGGACCGAGCTAGGACGCGGATTGACAACCCGGTGCTTCCTACCGTAAATCTACTACGAGACTCCAGATTCGGTCGTATCTCTTGCCTTTTTCCTCTATTTTTGTGGTTATGTGTGATGTATTCTCTTTATCTTGATGATGAACACTATGAATCATGCCTAATGTTGCTTATTTCATGTTTATGAAATTATTTTGTTCATTTGTGTCATTGAGGTGCGCTCCATTCCATTTTCCATCCCACCACCGTGTCCGGTGCCGCACTAGCAATTGCTAGTGGCGTGCTTATCGAAGAGGTGCTTGCGACCCTCATTCCGCTAGCCCACTCGCCCATCCGCCTACCGAAGTGTGGCATCGCGGCCCGTATTCCATCCCGCCTAACGAAGCAGCGCGCTCAAGGCCTGCATAGTTCGATCCGTTTGCCTACTCGTCCAGCCGCCCTTTCGACGCAGCGCGCTCAAGGCCTGCCTAGTCTCCATCCCGCCAAGCGAAGCTTTGCATAGCGGCATTGCATAGGAGTAGTGGTAATATTTATTTTAAGTATTCACAAACCCCCAAAGCCCTTTCATTCGCATTCCGCCTTTCGCAGGACTTCAATCTCAAGTCTTTCCTCGATAATAAACTCCACCTTACTGTGTTCCTTGAGAGATTCGATACTCGGGGATTACTCCTCGTTTTATATTACTTGAACGATCGGTACACTGCCGTTTCGTGCCGCAGTCGAGCTACCGCCTATAGCGGTGTGTGAGATTTGCGCCATCAAGTTTTTGGCGCCGTTGCCGGGGAACACAGTCGTGTGAGTTTTCTGGAGAGGGAGAATCTGAGAGAAAAGCCCTTCCTTTTGTAAATTGCATTTTCTTTTATTTTTATTTCTGTTCTTTTTAGTCCATTTTCTTGTTTTATAGTAGGTTGCTTTAGTAAAATTTTGTTAGGTATAGTATTTCGCACAATAGTGTTCTTAGTTTTGAGAATCGTTTTATCTTCGCACTATGTGGGCACATCTCAATATCCGTTGCCGTTGGTGTAGAGATACCTCCCACTCTAGTGATGAATGCCCTACGGAGAATAGTAGGCATAATTCTTATAGCCCCGCATATGGAGCACCGACTTCGTCTGGTACTCCATATGGTGCGCGTAAGTCTTATGGCTACTCTGCTGAGCCTTTACCATCGTACTTCTTTTCGGCTTCAGCACTCGATGTGCCAAAGAAGCCTGCTAGGCAGTGCCGGTTTTGTCGGAGCACTGATCATGTCTTGAAGGACTGTGCCGAGTATCTTCGCCAATTGGACGAGGATGACGAGCCGGATATCCGGATCGTCCCAACTCCTAACTCTGGCGGCACACCTTCAACATCCGGCTATGTGTCTTTGTCACCTTCACATTTTGAAGGGTATGGCATGGATACGGCCACCGGATGTGCGGCTGATCTATGCACCGACACCGCTGAGCAGATTCTCCATGTGCCTCCACCACTTCTAGTGGATTCGATTCTTTCCCCTGTTGTGCATACTACATTTGTTTCTGACGACATTGTTGATGATGTGTCGCATGAGGAGGTTGTTGATCTTAGTGTTGTGCCTATTCCTATGGAGGAGGACAACCTTCTAGGTGAAGAGGAGTTTTCCTCAGCACCGGTGGAGGAAGTCCAAATCCTAAGCCTGGCCACCGTTGATCCCACCGACTCTTGTAGCATTGATGACAATGCTAGCATTATTTTACTTCCCCAACCTGATGGGAGTGAGACCGGGACCACTCCCCCGATTGATGTTTATTTATGTCCTTCGTCTTCTTTAGTTCTTGATCCCCCTTCTTCATTCGAGCCGGTGCAGGTTGAGTCCGTACAGGTGCCCCAGGAGGACTTGGAGCTTTGTGCTCAAGTCAATGATGAGTGTATCCTTTCATGTGAGGAGGTTGATCCTTCCTCCATAGAGGAAGCCTCACTCATTGCCTTCTCCTCCTGCGGACCTGCTGTGGACGATACCTTGCTGTGCAAGGATAGTTTTGGTGAGATGAGAGAGGACCAGGCCTCCTCCTCTTCTTACTTTCTTTTCCCTCTACTTGTGTTTAGCAGGTATTGTTATTTAGGTAGAGGGGTGACTGTTCTGTCTCCGTATCGGTACCCGCTACCGATGCGCATATTAGAACAGTTACCTGTGCACTTTTCTTTCCATAAACCCATTAGCTAGAACTTTTATATTTTCGAATAAGTCGTGCTGGGATGACATAAACCCCAGTAGTTATCCTTATTTTTCCTGAAACTTTATTTTGTTTGATTTAGTTGAGTTTTTGTTAAGGCTATGAATGTCTCGCTGCGTGTGCTGACTCTTGTTTGTGCGTAAACTGCGTGGTGATTGGCGTTTTCACAAAAAAATTTTGGCCGCTGAAAAAAAAAATTCCTATTGCGCACGATCACTGGTCGTGCGCACTACTTATCGCGCACGATCACTGGTCGTGCGATCGGCCCAGATTTTTTATAAAAACCCGTCCGCACGAGCCTTTCACGCACGACCTAGGGTTCTTCTTCGCGATCGCCCGTGCGCCGTTCTTCCCCTTCGCCGCCGATCGTGCGCCTCCTTCCCTTCCTTCCGGTGAGTCCATTTCCTTCCTCTTCCTTTCTTTGCTCTCCTTTGCCCGCCTTCCGCCATGAGCTCTAGGGATCGCCAAAATGTCTACCAACGCTCCGGCCGCACTTCCGCCTCTCCCGCTCAGATCCTTGCTAGGATGGCTACCTTTTCCAAAGATTCGCACACAAGGCGATTCAATTCTCTCAAGGAGAAGTCGTTCCTATCGCAACGTCTAGTGGATTGGAACGAATTGAACTCTATCGGCGACAATGGGGAGTTGGGGGCGGCCGTCCTCCAACGTTATTCTTTCGATCATTGGAGTGGGGTGCTCGGGTGCGATGAACTCGGCTACCGGGAGCTCACCTTGGAATTTCTTTCTACATTTGAGTGGGAAGTTTTGCCCTCCGGTCAACGTCCGGGAAAGTGTTCTTTTCGGATTTTGGGCAAGGTTTTCACTCTCTCTTTATCCGAGTTGGCGGTGTGCGCTGGATTCTACACCGAAGCCGAAGCCGCGACGATCCCGTTTCTGGACTTGGACGTCTCCTTCCCTGATGGGGTTACTCCGCGTGCCGCGTGGTGTGCCCTCACGGGTCGTGATGAGGAATATGTGGCCAGAAAAAGCAAATCCACATGGATCGTCGCACCTGCTCTCCGTTACCTGCAGCACGTCCTCAGCCATTCTCTTGTTGCCCGTGCGCTTAGTCAGAATGTAGTGGGGTGGCAAGATCTTATCGCCCTCTATAGTATAGAATTTCGGCAACCTTTGCATCTCGGCTACATGTTGGCTTTCTTCTTCCACCACGAGGCCACCTACGGTCTCACTGGTGCCATTGGCGGTGCTTACTACATCACCCGCATTGCCAAAAGCTTGGGGGTTTGGAGTCATCTGCCTCCGATGGTGCAGGTGACTGCACCCTCCTCTATCACGCGGGCCACCATGGTGAGTTTCCACTTGTTGCGGGTCGTGGGGAAGAAGAATAGCAAACGTTTTGTGGTTGTGATGCCTGGAGATACGCCTAGGGAGAGGCAGGGTGACGAGGAGCAGGGAGAGCCGGCTGAGCCGCCGAATACTCACCGAGAGGTAGTTCTTCCGCAGCCGCGGAGTCATTCATCTCAGCATGGGCGGAGAGCCAAGGAGGAAGGCAGTTCTTCAAGAGCACCGGAAGTGCCCAGTTTTGATCGACGCCTCTCCGATCTGGAGGCAAACCAGTACTGGCTCACGGACTTCGTCTATCAGCAAGCGCTGCGGGGCGGACTAAATATTCCTCCACCTCCGGGTCGTGCCGCTTCATCTTCCCGCCGGTCGCCGCCTGTTGTGGTTATTGACAGCGATAGCGACGACGAGTGATCTTTTCCCCCGCATGCGAGCTATTCTTGGCTGTGTTATCTGTTTTTCCCTTGTTGTTTTTTTTTTTTTAGGTCTTTTGTCAAGACATTTGAACTCTTGCTCTTGTTATGTTTGTAATAATAACATTTTGTTTATGGAATGCTCCTCTGGGCATAGTTTTATTTATTCAGCTTTTTCTGTTCCCTTATTTTGTGTGCGAGTGGTCAATATTAATTGCAGGAATAGGTTTACCCCATGGGTGATAACCCAGATTTCTTGATTTGTTGTGCTCTCACTTGTTTTAATCCAGTTTTTACTATTTTTGTTGTTCTAGTATCTAATTTTCAGGTGGCCTTGGTTCCTTGAGATGGTGGATGCTGCGGATTGTCTTGATTTTAAACGCCATTCTTCTGGTATGCTCACGTGCTGAGCATTGGGTAACTTCTTCCCTAGCTTTCAACTTTGATTTTCACCGTCATATCATTATGTTGTATGGTTTTGATTAAGTCTGGGGGAGAGCCGTTTCTTTGTCACCCACTGCACATGCTCATCTCATTTGCATACTAGAAGTATTTTAATTTCAGTTATTTAGTTTCGTTCATCTTCACACACCACTTCACCCACTTGAGTGCGTGCTTTCTTTTGTGTTGTTCCGTTTAAACTAGTTGGTTGGAATGTGAAATAGGCTATTAACACAGGAATTATTATTTGGAGCGCGGTGTCGACTCATGTAGTGTTCTAGTCGCTTCGCATGCTATAGTAGAACCTGAGTAGAATTAGATTTTCTTTATGCATTTAATTTATGTGTAGTATCTCTGCGTAAATTTAGATTTAATGTACTCAAGTGGTGAATTCGAATGAAATTGATGATAACCCGGTGTTGTGTGTGTGCGGTCGCTAAACGTGTGTTGCTCGAGTCGGGAGGAAGGTTTATCTTTCTCGTGGGCTAAGAACTTGCCCCAAGCGACTCTTGAAGCATGGGTGAGAGCTACTTGTTGAGTCAAGCATGATGTAGGCCACCATTTGGCTAGTTTGAGCTTTGTTATTCCATGCCCCTTTCATTCACCTTTGCAAGCCAAATTTGTGCCTACCATTTTTATGTTCAGCTCCTCCTCATCCACCAAAGCCTGAAGCCTATCCTACGCCCGCAAACAAAAAAAAAAATGTTTTAACTGTGCTCATAATTTCCAACTTGTGTGGTGTGTGGTATCATTGTGTTTTGAAGAGAAAATAATGTCTATCCGCTGATTTTGAACCAACTGGAGGTTGCTTGAAAGAAGAAAAATATATAAAAGAAAAAAAGAAGAGTATCCTGAAAATAATCCTCCCAAGCTAAAGAGAAAAATCTGTTGGTATTTGTAAAGTAGGCTGTGTGCACACCTGGTTTTCATGATAAGTCTGGGGGTGTGTCACACGAGCATAGTTGTTTGGTTTTGTAAGGTGCAGTGTGCCGTTGGCTCATTTGGGTTGCGTAGCCGTCATGTTTATCTTTGCATATCATTCCGTAACCTAAGCCCCGTTTTAATCCTATAAGTCCTACTGATTTGATTTGCGAGTTTGCTAGCGCCGTGGAGAGAGTGTGACCGGGCAAGCGTATGGTTCACGACGTTGATGGATTTCAGCGGAGTTATCCCTAAGTCCCGATCTTTTGCAGCACCCGCCTCAGCGTCTCGTCACTTTCATACCGGGCATGATCGTCAAATTCTTCATAATTCACCCACTGAGTACAATTAAATCTTTGATTACGCTTTAGTACTTACGTAAATTAGTTAGCATAGCTAGAATCTTCTTCTACCAGAATTCCTACTCGCATGCATATGTTACTTCGCACTGTACTCCCCTGCGTAATTCGCTATTTTAATTATCTTTTTCAACTTCCGCCGGATTCGTTTGCTCGGGACGCGCAAACAGTTAAGTCTGGGGGTGTGATGAGTCCTGATTATATACACCTTCATGGACTCATCCGGGCCATTATTTAGTCAATATCACGCACTTTAGCCTTATTATAGTTTATAATTGATAACACATGCTAGGTGCACATTTTGGCCCACTTTGGTGTGTTTTCGTGTTTATTTCCTTTCATAGTACTCATATGTTGTTAAGTGCCACTTTTGGTGGCTAGATCTGTGTTTGTGCTGGAATAGGAGGCGTGCAAGTGTTTCCGGTGCAATTCTGCATAGGAACACTGCGCACGATCACTTGTTCTAGTGCGCACGACCACCGGTCGTGCGCCACTAATCGTGCGCACTTAACCCTTTTTCACGAGTTCTGTCTGGTGTAGTGCGCACGACCATCGACTCCAGTGCGCACGACCATCGGTCGTGCGCCACTGCTCGTGCGCATTGACCATTAAATTTCTGAGTTCTGTTTGCTGTAGTGCGCACGACCATCAACTCCAGTGCGCACGACCACCGGTCGTGCGCCACTGGTCGTGCGAACATTTTATTTTATGATTCCATCTCGTGCAGGTTCTGTCCAGGCAGTGCGCACGATCGCAGGATTCCAGTGCGCACGACCACTGGTCGTGCGCCAATGATCGTGCGCAGTGTTTAATCCAGCGCCTATTTATTGACCTGTTCGCGAATTAGGTCGGCATCACGCAACTCTGCTCCGTTCAGTCCGCCGTTTTCGCCGTTTTCAGGGGATTTTCGCCCCCTAGGCCTCCTCCATCATCCAAAGGCTTAAAGGAAGGGTTCCTACACTCACTTTGACCGCTAAGGAAGAGGTTCTCCGCAATAGACGTGGCCGGATTGTAAATCGCTGGAGAAGACGGGTCCATTGGGAGGTGTGACAGCCCTCTTCTACCCCGGACGCAGTTGGGACCGAGCTAGGACGCGGATTGACAACCCGGTGCTTCCTACCGTAAATCTACTACGAGACTCCAGATTCGGTCGTATCTCTTGCCTTTTTCCTCTATTTTTGTGGTTATGTGTGATGTATTCTCTTTATCTTGATGATGAACACTATGAATCATGCCTAATGTTGCTTATTTCATGTTTATGAAATTATTTTGTTCATTTGTGTCATTGAGGTGCGCTCCATTCCATTTTCCATCCCACCACCGTGTCCGGTGCCGCACTAGCAATTGCTAGTGGCGTGCTTATCGAAGAGGTGCTTGCGACCCTCATTCCGCTAGCCCACTCGCCCATCCGCCTACCGAAGCGTGGCATCGCGGCCCGTATTCCATCCCGCCTAACGAAGCAGCGCGCTCAAGGCCTGCATAGTTCGATCCGTTTGCCTACTCGTCCAGCCGCCCTTTCGACGCAGCGCGCTCAAGGCCTGCCTAGTCTCCATCCCGCCAAGCGAAGCTTTGCATAGCGGCATTGCATAGGAGTAGTGGTAATATTTATTTTAAGTATTCACAAACCCCCAAAGCCCTTTCATTCGCATTCCGCCTTTCGCAGGACTTCAATCTCAAGTCTTTCCTCGATAATAAACTCCACCTTACTGTGTTCCTTAAGAGATTCGATACTCGGGGATTACTCCTCGTTTTATATTACTTGAACGATCGGTACACTGCCGTTTCGTGCCGCAGTCGAGCTACCGCCTATAGCGGTGTGTGAGATTTGCGCCATCAGACACCTGATCAAAAAATCCTGTTGATTTTGAGCACCTGATCAAAAGCTCTGTGATGTGTGGACACCTGAACAAAATCACCTTGGTGTGAGGGCACCTGATCAAACCTCCTAGTGGATCCTACCAAGTGTGGTAGAAGAGTAGACGTACCCAGGTTATTGGGAAACTACTATAAAATTTATTGTGTCTTTTGTGTTGTGAATTCTGTGTTTTGTTGTTGTGCTGATTTATTTATTTGTTGTTTTTTAGTTTTTATAATACACTCTCTACACATATATATACTGTTGGATCTTACGGCGCCCTTAGAGGGGGGTGAATATGGGAATAAAATTCTTTTTATAAATTTTAAGAAAATTACTAAGTTGTTTTGATTAATAGGAAATAATGATGACAAATTAGAAATAAACAATTTAGATTAGGAATTGAAAACTTAGAACACAAAATAATAGAGATTACGCCAAATGATAGAAATCAAAGTAAACACAAAAGAGACATGATTATATTAAATGAAAAAGTGTTTACATAAAATTTGATTTCTATATCGCTAGAAATTGGAGGCGTACAAATGAAGATTTCTTTTCCTTTTCTACACCGACTTGTATCCCCACAAACCGGTTGGCTTTAGCCTATCCTTCCCCGGATAAGGCCTCAAGCCGCTCTAGCCAATCCTTCCCCGGATATGGCCTCGAGCACCCCCTAGATCTAATCCCCTATACCTAGTCGCCAACTCACGCGGCGAATTCCCCCTAAGCCGCGCAAGGACCTAGTCGCCAAAAATAAGGCGATTTCACTACAAGATACAAATAAAGAAATGAAGTAAATAACAAGCAAACTCCCTCTTGAGATTTCTGGAGATGAGGATGAAGGATCGTTGAAGCAAAAGCGAGGTCGAAGCGATCGTTCTTCGGATGCAGCGTGATGGTTTCCTTCTCCATAATTTCTTCTTTGGCTTTGAGTGGCAGATGATGTTTTGGCAGAGTAGCAGCACGAGAGTATAGGCACAAGTAATGTCTCTCGAAGATCTAGCCAAAATGAGAGAGAGCCTAGCCTTTTATAGAACTTGGAGCTAGCGCCTGCGGTAGTGGCTAGCGCCTGCGGTAGCGTTCGTGTGGAGCGGTTGCGCAACCGTCGGCGGCGTGGCGCTGTGCACGAACTGGAGATAGCGCCCGGCGGTAGCGATAGCGCTGGCGGTAGCGGTAGCGGTTGTGAAACCGTCGCTGCGCACGAACTCGAGATAGCGCATGGCGGTAGCGCTAGCGCTAGCGATAGCGCTGGCGTTAGTGATAGCGCTGGCGGTAGCTCTGCTCCTTTCAAAAGTTTGTTCCAAGCTGCTTTCTACTAGTGGAGTATTGCACCTATAGTTCCTGCACACTATAAACACACTATAAGCAATATCAAATACAATATGTGATTTGTTATTCTCAAACAAAGGGATGTGACACACATGTCCAACATATACATCAGTATTTTCAATTACGCAAATAAAACTAAGGGAAAAGTTTTAATAGTCGATTCACCCCCCCCCCCCCCCCCCTCTAGAGTTAATTTAAGATCTAACCTCACTTTCACCCTCCTTAGTTCACAGGCTGGATTGTCTATGCTCGCGTCTAAGGCGAAGTCCAACCATCCACAGGGACGCTCCTGGTGAAAGCTTGTGTAGATCTTTTCTTGCTGCTTACTCCGCTCCACTTCCCCTAGGTGGGGCGACTCGTTTGTCTCGGGCTCTTCTCGCTCTTCTTCATGGATCCTCGGCGCGCGCGCTTCGTGCCATTCAACGAACAGTTGGGACAACTCGGTGAAGTTGTGAATCGCTCCGTTTTGCAGAGATTGATACCAGCGGAGGGCATCTCCGCGTAGTGTCTTGGTGATGATTTTGCAGCTAATTTGGTCGGGAAGTCCAAATGTCCGCATCGTTATCAAGTAGTGATTAACATGCTCGTAGGGTCCTCTGCTCTGTGGAACTCCTTGTAGTGCGGGAGCTTTAGCCATGACGAAACTGGGTATGCCAAAATTGACTTTGACAGGGGGGATCGCCTTTGCTGGTACATGACATCGTTCGAACCCTGCCCCGCCGCAAGAGGGGCCGGCTTGCTAGTTGATCCAAGCCACTGGGGTAGGATGGGTGCAGCTATGAGCTCTCTTTTTGCCAGGCTTTCAGGGATTGAGGAGCTGCATGTGTCAGATAGTTCGGGGGAGGTGTCCACTCTTGCTGGTTCCGTAAACTCAGGCGAAGCAGGCGTTGCGTTCGGAAATCCATTGCTCGGTATTTGGGAATCCACTCCCACAGACGGCGCCAAACTGTTGCGGGTCGCTCGGGTGCTTTCGTAGACCGGTCGAATTGAACCACCTTAGCTCGGAAGCGAACCAAGCGCGCAAACAGTCAATTAGAGATTCGTTGAGTACACTTAGACTTTTTAACGTGAAAAACCCGGAAAGGGTAAAAAACCACGCGGCCGGAGCTGTGTCGACCAAACTTCACTATCTTCTGATAGTTTACAGTTAGGTACTTAGAAATTGAGCGCGACAGGCCGCCGCTCGTCACAATAATAGAGAGAGAGAGTTCTGAAGGTGTCAGGCCACCTCCAGAAAAACTAAGTCTTTTTCCTTCTGAGAACGGTGGGGGAACAAAAGTGAGAATGCTGAGTCGCCTTTCGGGAGAACAAAAGTGAGAATGCTCTATATCGCTAGAAATTGGAGGCGTGCAAATGTAGATTCCTTTTCCTTTTCTATATCGACTTGTATCCCCACAAACCGGTTGGCTTTAGCCTATCCTTCCCCGGATAACTCCTCAAGCCGCTCTAGCCTATCCTTCCCCGGATATGGCCTCGAGCACCCCCTAGATCTAATCCCCTAGACCTAGTCGCCAACTCACGCGGCGAATTCCCCCTAAGCCGCGCAAGGACCTAGTCGCCAAAAACAAGGCGATTTCACTACAAGATACAAATAAAGAAATGAAGTAAATAACAAGCAAACTCCCTCTTGAGATTTCTGGAGATGAGGATGAAGGATCGCTAAAGCAAAAGCGAGGTCGAAGCGATCGTTCTTCGGATGCAGCGTGATGGCTTCCTTCTCCAGAATTTCTTCTTTGGCTTTGAGTGGCAGATGATGTTTTGGCAGAGTAGCAGCACGAGAGTATGGGAACAAGTAATGTCTCTCGAAGATCTAGCCAAAACGAGAGAGAGCCTAGCCTTTTATAGAACTTGGAGCTAGCGCCTGCGGTAGTGGCTAGCGCCTGCGGTAGCGTTCGTGTGGAGCGGTTGCGCAAACGTCGGCGGCGTGGCGCTGTGCACGAATTGGAGATAGCGCCTGGCGGTAGCGATAGCGCTGGCAGTAACGGTTGCGAAACCGTCGCTGCGCACGAACTCGAGATAGCGCCTGGCGGTAGCGGTAGCGCTAGCGATAGCGCTGGCGTTAGTGATAGCGCTGGCGGTAGCTCTGCTCCTTTCAAAAGTTTGTTCCAAGCTGCTTTCTACCAGTGGAGTATTGCACCTATAGTTCCTGCACACTATAAACACACTACAAGCAATATCAAATACAATATGTGATTTGTTATTCTCAAACAAAGGGATGTGACACACATGTCCAACATATACATCAGTATTTTCAATTACGCAAATAAAACAAAGGGAAAAGTTTTAATAGTCGATTCACCCTCCCCCCCCCCCCCCTCTAGAGTTAATTTAAGATCTAACCTCACTTTCACCCTCCTTAGTTCACAGGCTGGATTGTCTATGCTCGCGTCTAAGGCGAAGTCCAACCATCCACAGGGACTTTCCTGGTGAAAGCTTGTGTAGATCTTTTCTTGCTGCTTACTCCGCTCCGCTTCCCCTAGGTGGGGCGACTCGTTTGTCTCGGGCTCTTCTCGCTCTTCTTCATGGATCCTCGGCGTGCGCGCTTCGTGCCATTCAACGAACAGTTGGGACAACTCGGTGAAGTTGTGAATCGCTCCGTTTTGCAGAGATTGATACCAGCGGAGGGCATCTCCGCGTAGTGTCTTGGTGATGATTTTGCAGCTAATTTGGTCGGGAAGTCCAAATGTCTGCATCGTTATCAAGTAGTGATTAACGTGCCCGTACGGGTCCTCTGCTCTGTGGAACTCCTTGTAGTGCGGGAGCTTTAGCCATGACGAAACTGGGTATGCCAAAATTGACTTTGACAGGGGGGATCGCCTTTGCTGGTACATGACATCGTTCGAACCCTGCCCCGCCGCAAGAGGGGCCGGCTTGCTAGTTGATCCAAGCCACTGGGGTAGGATGGGTGCAGCTATGAGCTCTCTTTTTGCCGAGCTTTCAGGGATTGAGGAGCTGTATGTGTCAGATAGTTCGGGGGAGGTGTCCACTCTTGCTGGTTCCGTAAACTCAGGCGAAGCAGGCGTTGCGTTCGGAAATCCATTGCTCGGTATTTGGGAATCCATTCCCACAGACGGCGCCAAACTGTTGCGGGTTGCTCGGGTGCTTTGGTAGACCGGTCGAATTGAACCACCTTAGCTCAGAAGCGAACCAAGCGTGCAAACAGTCAATTAGAGATTCGTTGAGTACACTGAGACTTTTTAACATGGAAAACCCGGAAAGGGTAAAAAACAACGCGGCCGGAGCTGTGTTGACCAAACTTCACTATCTTCTGATAGTTTACAGTTAGGTACTTAGAAATTGAGCGCGACAGGCCGCCGCTCGTTACAATAATAGAGAGAGAGAGAGTTCTGAAGGTGTCAGGCCACCTCCAGAAAAACTAAGTCTTTTTCCTTCTGAGAACGGTGGGGGAACAAAAGTGAGAATGCTGAGTCGCCTTTCGGGAGAACAAAAGTGAGAATGCTCTATATCGCTAGAAATTGGAGGCGTACAAATGTAGATTTCTTTTCCTTTTCTATACCGACTTGTATCCCCACAAACCGGTTGGCTTTAGCCTATCCTTCCCCGGATAACTCCTCAAGCCGCTCTAGCCAATCCTTCCCCGGATATGGCCTCGAGCACCCCCTAGATCTAATCCCCTAGACCTAGTCGCCAACTCACGCGGAGAATTCCCCCTAAGCCGCGCAAGGACCTAGTCGCCAAAAACAAGGCGATTTCACTACAAGATACAAATAAAGAAATGAAGCAAATAACAAGCAAACTCCCTCTTGAAATTTCTGGAGATGAGGATGAAGGATCGCTGAAGCAAAAGCGAGGTCGAAGCGATTGTTCTTCGGATGCAGCATGATGGCTTCCTTCTCCAGAATTTCTTCTTTGGCTTTGAGTGGGAGATGATGTTTTGGCAGAGTTGCAGCACGAGAGTATGGGAACAAGTAATGTCTCTCGAAGATCTAGCCAAAACGAGAGAGAGCCCAGCCTTTTATAGAACTTGGAGCTAGCGCCTGCGGTAGCGTTCGTGTGGAGCGGTTGCGCAACCGTCGGCGGCGTGGCGCTGTGCACGAACTGGAGATAGCGCCTGGCGGTAGCTGTTGGAGTTTCTGAGATGATCTCAAAACAATCAACAGTTAGTCTTGCTGCCAACGCAATATGAGCCTATAGGGTCGCACATGAAAGCATTTGGAGAAATTGGAGAAAGAGTTGTGTTGGCCTTACTCGTATTGGATATGAGTGGAGGACCAATCATGTGACTGCTTGGAATCAAGTTGAGAATGTCTCAAAAGGGAAATCGTTTAAAGTGTTTAAACGAACGGATTTACACTAGGTAATTCGGCTAAAGGCATTAACCGAATTTGACTAAATGGTTTAGACGAATTCGGCTAATGGGATTAACCGAATTCAGCTAAAGGGTTTAGACGAATTCGGCTAATGGCAAATTCGACGAAAGGGTTTCGCCAGATTCGGTTATACATAATAGCCGAATTTATATATAGACGAATTCGTCAAAATGGTTTCGCCGGATTCGGTTATAGTGAATAGCCGAATTCGGTTAATGTGATTACTCGAATTCCGCGAATGTAAATCTGGACAGATTTTCTGTTTTTTCCTCTGGTCTGCGGATAGTCGATTTTATGCCTTGCGTATAAAAGGACGTGTTTAGGGCTTCGAAATTGACGGTTTTCAGATCAAGCCTTTTCGCGAGAGAGAAACAACGGAAGTGTTCCGGCTGTTCTCGTTCCGTCCGCCGATCGTCGTTCCGCCGCCGCTAGACGTCGCCGCCGGTCGCCGCCTCCTCTGGATCGGACCTAGCAGTCCGTAAGGACGTTGAGAGCTTCCTTCTCCGACCTAGTTCTTGTACGACAAGAAGCAAGGGTTCTTCATTGCTTGTGTGGACTTCTGTAGAGGGATCGATCTATTTCGATCCTTGAAGAACTCAAAGCAGATTTCGGATTTCTCTTGGAGCACCTTGGTTGGATTCGATCCAACTCCACTAAGGTAATTTATGCCTAGTAGTTTTGATTACTTTTTGATTCACTTTCATGGCCCGATCTGAAACTCTTTTGGGTTGTTCTCGTTATTTCCATTGCGCCTACATATGATGTATGGTTGTAGAAAACCCAACAGTGGTATCAGAGCTAGGTTACGGCCATGAATGTTGTTTCAGAAGATAGGTTATTCCAGTACGTGCAAATATAGGTATTTGGAAGCGTTCTAAATGTCGAGATTTCTTCCTGGAACATCTGGCTCTGCCCCGCACCCCGCAGGGGCTCTGCCCCTTGACCCCGCCCGCTGATCGGTCAGCGGGACCACCGCCAGGGGCGCTGCCCCTTGGACCCCGTTAGGGGCTCTGCCCCTAAGACCCCGCCAGGGGCGCGGCCCCTTGGAACCCCGCCAGGAATGTCTGGGATTTCGTGCTAATTTCTAATTGTTAGAAATTGTTGTCTCCTTAGCAGTAACCGTCCCTCAAGTGGTTAATGAACCCTTGTATTGTTTTGGATTTTGAATCCAACAATGAGAGACGAGCTTGTCTATTGCTTTAAGTCGAGTTGTCTTTGCCTTTGTCCAATGCATGTAAATCTGAAGATTTGGAAGAGTTCTAAATGTCCCGATTTAGCCCTTTCGTCTATCAAAGGTTGATAGTCTTATGTTGTGCACATAAGGGACGCATGTGGATTTTTAGAAAGCCTGTTTTTCTGTGGATGTGCATACTGATCAAATGTTGATCATGGTTAAGTGTTAACCTATTATTAAAAATCCCTTCATCAAATATTAAGTGTTTGGATGCCTTCCGATGGATGACACTCTTCCTGCCTCGATCGATGAAATGTGGGCTTGCCAAAGCAAGGTGCATTAATCTATCTTGGTAAGGGTGCGAGCGGATAATTGTGATATCCCACTATCGACATCGGGTCTAACTTAACTAGGTGACCTCAAAGGTTGAGTGCCTAGAGGCATAGGGTTGGCTTGCACCATATGATGGATGCGAATAAGGAGTTATTCACCAACCATACAAGAGTTGCATGAGGATGCAATTGGCAAGTGTTGCCTACCTAAATAACTGCATAGTGAGAGAAAAGCCAAAGCTGACTCATTGTGTTGGTGAAATACGGGTCTTGTCCACTAAGAGAGTAGCTCGCATGAACTCTCCGAATTGATAGTGAGGGCTATCAGTTTGAATAAAATAGTGGGAGTATTTAATTGAAGTCCAAATTAAAATAAATTGTATTTTGAAATTTTGGTACTGATTAAATTCTGCATGAATTCTTATAGAATTCCATGGCAAGTGGTTCACATTCCACCTTGTCCCTGAGAGCTATCCTTGAGAAGGACAAGCTAAGTGGGACGAACTACATGGACTGGTACAGGAACCTGAGAATTGTTCTCAGGCAAGAGCGAAAGCTCTACGTCTTGGAAGAAGAAGCCCCCAAGGTGCCGACTGGGAACTCGTCCCGTGTTGATAAGGATGCTTATAAGAAGTATACCGATGATGCCTTAGACGTCGAGTGCCTTATGCTTGCCACCATGAACTCTGAGCTTCAGAAACAACACGAGAACATGGGGTGCAAGGAAATTGACGAGCACCTAAAGAAAATGTTTCAAGGGCAAGCTCGTCAAGAGAGGTTCGATGTCACGAAGGCATTATTTCAGTGCAAAATGGGAGCTCGAGACTCGGTTGGTACTCACGTACTCAAGATGATTGGGTATATAGAGAACCTGGAGAGACTGGGTTTTCCTCTGGGTCAAGAGTTGGCCACAGATCTTATCCTGCAATCGTTGCCGGATAGTTATGAGCAGTTCGTCTTGAACTACAACATGAATGAAATAGACAAGACACTGCACGAGCTCCTAAGCATGTTGCGAACTGCCGAGATAAACATAAAGAAGGCCAAGCCTGCTAGTCCCATATTGATGGTACATAAAGGCAAGGGTAAGGCCAAGGGCTTCAAGAAGACGAAGGTGGGACCTAAGTCACATCTTGAGCCCAAATCTTCTGCGCTGAAAAGGAAGAGCACCGTGAAAGAAGGGAAATACCACCACTGTGGCAAGGCTGGTCATTGGAGGAGGAATTGTCCTTCATACATTGAGGGTCTGCAGAAAATGAAGTGAGGTATGACTTCCGCTTCGAATATTTACGTTATAGAGATAAACCTTTCTGCTCCTTCATCTTGGGTATTGGATACCGGATGTGGTTCTCATATTTGTACAAATGTGCAGGAACTGGGAAGGAGGAGATTGCTGAGTAAAGGAGAGGTGGACCTGCGTGTCGGCAATGGAGCAAGAGTTGCTGGTGTAGCCGTAGGGTTTTACCGTCTTTCTTTACCCAGTGGGCTTGTAATAGAACTTAATAATTGTTATTTTGTTCCGGCCATAACTAGAAACATTATATCCATTTCATGCTTAGACATGATTGGATTTTCTTTTATGATTTAGAACAATTGTTGTTCTATATTTAAGAATGATGTTTGTTATGTTGTAGCTCAATTATTTAATGGTCTTTATGTTTTGAACCTGGACCATCCGATCTATAATGTAGATAATAATAAAAGACTAAGAACAAATGACTCAAATCCTATATATCTCTGGCATTGTCGTTTGGGTCATATAAACGAGAAGCACATATCCAAGCTCCATAAAGATGGACTATTGGACTCATTTGATTATGAATCCTTTGAGCGATGCGAGTCTTGTTTATCAGGCAAAATGACTAAAGCCCCTTTCACTGGTTATACTGAGAGGGCTGAGGATCTTTTGGGTATAGTACATAGTGATGTATGCGGACCCATGAGTTTTATGGCTAGAGGTGGGTATTTCTACTTCGTTACATTTACTGATGATTTCAGTAGATACGGATACGTGTATCTTATGAAGTGCAAATCCGAAACTTTTGAAAAGTTCAAAGAGTTTAAGAATGAAGTGGAGAACCAATTGGGTAAAAAGGTTAAAGCACTCCGATCCGATCGAGGTGGCGAATACCTGAGTCATGAGTTCCGTGATCATCTGAAAGAGTGTGGTATTGTATCACAGCTCACTCCACCTAGGACACCGCAGCATAATGGTGTGTCTGAGAGGAGAAATCGTACTCTGTTAGACATGGTATGGTCGATGATGAGTCATGCAGACTTGCCTGTTTCCTTTTGGAGTTTTGCTTTAGAGACTGCTGCAATGACACTGAATCGCGCTCCGACGAAAATGGTTCTAAAGACACCATATGAGATATGGACTAGGAAGCGTCCTAGTATGTCATTCATTAAAATTTGGGGCTATGAGGCATACGTACGACGTCAAATGCCTGAAAAGCTGGAACCCAAATCAAATAAGTGTTATCTGGTGGGATATCCTAAGGAAACGAAAGGATATTACTTTTACCTACCGTCTGAGGGCAAAGTGTTTGTCGCAAAGACGGGTGTCTTCTTGGAGAAAGAGTTCTTGTCAAGAAAGACGCAAAAGGTAGAACTTGAAGAAGTTCAAGAACCACAAGTAATGAATGAACCAGAATTGGATACTGAGCCAGGACTACAAGATGTTGTAGCTAGAGAACCTGCTCAAGAGACACAAGTCCTACGTAGATCTGGTAGACCAAGATTTGAGCCTGAGAGATATGGATTTCTCGTGTCTCAAATAGGTAATGTGTTGATTATGGATCATGATGATGAACCAGCGACCTACCAAGAGGCTATGAATGGACCGGACTCCGACAAATGGCTTGAGGCTATGAAATCTGAAATTGACTCCATGTATACAAACCAAGTTTGGAACTTGGTGGAACCACCTGAAGGGGTACGACCCATAGGGTGCAAATGGGTCTTCAAGAAGAAGACCGACATGGATGGGAATGTACAGACATTCAAAGGGCGACTGGTGGCTAAGGGTTTCAAGCAAATTCATGGTGTTGACTATGATGAGACCTTTTCCCCTGTTGCCATGGTAAAGTCCATTAGGATATTGCTTGTTATTGCTGCGTATTATGACTACGAGATCTGGCAGATGGATGTCAAAACGGCTTTCCTAAATGGAAACCTCCTTGAGGAAGTGTACATGACACAACCCGAGGGTTTCGTATCCCCAAATGGAGCCACTAAAATATGCAAGCTGAATAGGTCCATCTATGGATTGAAACAGGCCTCTAGAAGTTGGAATCTTCGTTTTGATGAGAAGATCAAAGAGTTTGGTTTTGTCAAGAATGAAGATGAACCGTGTGTTTACAAGCGAATCAGTGGGAGCATTGTTGTCTTCCTGATATTGTATGTAGATGACATACTGCTGATCGGGAATGACATACCTACCCTAAAAGTTGTTAAGAACAACCTAGGGAACTGCTTTTCTATGAAGGACTTGGGTGAAGCGACTTACATACTCGGTATTAAGATCTATAGAGATAGATCGAAGAAGTTGCTGGGTTTGACCCAGAGTACGTACATTGAGAAGGTGTTGAAGCGGTGCAACATGCTTGAGTCCAAGAGAGGATTTTTGCCCATGTCTCATGGTGTGAATCTCTCTAAGGACTAGTGTCCAAAATCTTGTGAAGATAAGGACCGCATGAAGTTGATTCCATATGCTTCGGCAATTGGGTCAATCATGTATGCAATGTTATGTACTCGACCCGATGTCTCTTTTGCTTTGAGCATGACTAGCAGGTATCAGTCTGATCCCGGTGAATGTCATTGGATAGCCGTAAAGAATATCCTAAAGTACTTGAGAAGGACTAAGGATGTATTCTTAATGTATGGTGGAGAGGAAGAGCTCGTTGTAAGTGGTTACACGGATGTCAGCTTCCAAACTGATAGGGATGATTCGAAGTCTCAGTCAGGGTTTGTTTTTTGCCTGAATGGAGGAGCTGTGAGCTGGAAGAGTTCCAAGCAAGAGACAGTTGCTGATTCTACAACTGAGGCCGAGTATATCGTTGCGGCTAATGCAGCGAAGGAGGCTATATGGATTAGGAAATTCATCGGCGAGCTAGATGTAGTTCCTAGCATTGTTGGTCCCGTAGTTCTCTACTGTGATAACAATGGTGCAATTGCACAATCTAAGGAACCTAGATCCCATCAGCGCTCCAAGCACATACTTCAGCGGTTCCATCTTATTCGTTAGATTGTCGAACGAGGAGATGTGAACATTTGTAGAGTGCCGACTGAGGAGAATATTGCAGATCCACTGACAAAGCCTCTCGCGCAGAGAAAGCATGATGGTCATACTAGATCAATGGGTATACGATACCTGAGTGATCAACTCTAATGGGAGTCTTGTGGGTTGCATGTAAAATATATATTATGTTGGCTACCTATTATTTATTCATATGATGAATTATGTACCAATTATTTCTTTTTACAATTAATGGCATGTTCTTTTATTATGATATACTGTTTCTATATGATAGAATAAAATTTGTGATAAATACCCTTAGAATGTTCGCTTCCATAGGACATCAAGTACGTGACTTGAATGTGAGAGCCTATGATTTCGAAGCTTCATTCTTAAAAGGTCCCTGGTCGAGGTATCATCGTAGAAGCTAAGGGTGATGATGATACATTAAGACTAGCATGTGTGTTGACTGATGACCGGTTCTCACAGGTCATGATATTGTGATATCAAGTCATCACGTGGGTACTTGTTAGTGAATAAGTTGTACTGGACAGACCCAACCTGAGACTACTTTGTGGATTGTTACTTAAATATGTCACAAGTAGGTCTCATTTGACTATGGTGTTGTGGTCCTTTGACCTGAAGTCACAGCATTCATCGAGTGAGGAAGAGCGTGCTTTGATGTCATCTAAAGTCTTCCTTGAAGAAGGTTGATGATAAGGGTGGCCGTTGGGTACGTTACGAATCATTTGGGTGTTTGGGTGTGAGCAGATATGGGATTTGTCCTCCTATAACAGGAGTTGCATCCATGGGCCCCTTGATGGAATTGGACTGAGAAATGCATGGCCATGCTTGGTTGAGCAAATATGTGATATTGGGCTCACCATTTTCTGGAAGTCCATTCTAGATCAAGAAACTTGGATTGAGCTATTATGAGGGTGACACGGTCCTTGCCTCTAGTTCTTTCCGGATGTAATGGACAAAGGGACATGACAACACTGATACATTGGTCATGACAGGCTTATATGAGTTATGAACTCTTATTGCTTGGGTAGCAATGATGTATTGCTAGATGCCGCTCATTGTTTGTGAGACTTTTGTTGATACTTTGTGATCAAGTGGGAGACTGTTGGAGTTTCTGAGATGATCTCAAAGCAATCAACAGTTAGTCTTGCTGCCAACGCAATATGAGACTATAGGGTCGCACATGAAAGCGTTTGGAGAAATTGGAGAAAGGATTGTGTTGGCCTTACTCGTATTGGATATGAGTGGAGGACCAATCATGTGACTGCTTGGAATCAAGTTGAGAATGTCTCAAAAGGGAAATCGTTTAAAGTGTTTAAACGAACGGATTTACACTAGGTAATTCGGCTAAAGGCATTAACCGAATTCGACTAAATGGTTTAGACGAATTCGGCTAGTGGGATTAACCGAATTCGGCTAAAGGGTTTAGACGAATTCGGCTAATGGCAAATTCGACGAAAGGGTTTCGCCGGATTCGGTTATACAGAATAGCCGAATTTATATATAGTCGAATTCGTCGAAATGGTTTCGCCGGATTCGGTTATAGTGAATAGCCGAATTCGGTTAATGTGATTAGTCGAATTCGGCGAATGTAAATCTGGACAGATTTTCTGTTTTTCCCTCTGGTCTGCGGATAGTCGATTGTATTCCTTGCGTATAAAAGGACGTGTTTAGGGCTTTGAAATTGACGGTTTTCAGATCAAGCCTTTTCGCGAGAGAGAAACGACGGAAGTGTTCCGGATGTTCTCGTTCCGTCCGCCTATCGTCGTTCCGCCGCCGCTAGACGTCGCCGCCGGTTGTCGCCTCCTCTGGATCGGACCTAGCAGTCCGTGAGGACGTTGAGAGCTTCCTTCTCCGACCTAGTTCTTGTACGACTAGAAGCTAGGGTTCTTCATCGCTTGTGTGGACTTCTGTAGAGGGATCGATCTATTTCAATCCTTGAAGAACTCAAAGCAGATTTTGGATTTCTCTTGGAGCACCTTGGTTCGATTCGATCCAACTCCACTAAGGTAATTTATGCCTAGTAGTTTTGATTACTTTTTGATTCACTTTCATGGACTGATCCGAAACTCTTTTGGGTTGTTCTCGTTATTTCCGCTGCGCCTACATATGATGTATGGTTGTAGAAAACCCAACAGTAGCGATAGCGCTGGCAGTAGCGGTTGCAAAACCGTCGCTGCGCACGAACTCGAGATAGCGCCTGGCGGTAGCGATAGCGCTGGCGTTAGTGATAGCGCTGGCGGTAGCTCTGCTCCTTTCAAAAGTTTGTTCCAAACTGCTTTCTACCAGTGGAGTATTGCACCTATAGTTCATGCACACTATAAACACACTACAAGCAATATCAAATACAATATGTGATTTGTTATTCTCAAACAAAGGGATGTGACACACGTCCAACCATCTCCCCCTTTTGATAATAACAAATCCTCTAAGCAAGAAATCAGCAATAGTGTTTATAGATAAGATAAGCAAGATAAAAGTGCTACTATAGTAAATGATATGCATGATAATGTGCATACTCCCCCTATCTTAATGCTCCCCCTACATAAATGCAATTTATATGTTACTCCCCCCTAAATGATAGATTTCATGAATTTATTATCCCCTTAATCTTCTATATTTCTTCTATATAGATTTTCTTCAATTAATCTCCCCCTTTTGGTATTATCAAAAGAAGGTGGGGTGAGGGAAGTAAGGAGGCATTAATATATCATGATCGAGCTTTTTGAAATAATGATAAAGAGTTTAAGCATAGCATATATAAGGGATTTCAAATATAAAGATAAGAGTTGTAAGCAAGCGGAAGATTATAATAAACATCTTTTTGTAAGCATGAAAAGCATAAGTAGGAATATGAGTTTTAGTTCAAATTTGAAAGATGTTTTAATCTTTTTGAAATCTCAAAGTTTTTCATAAAAATACCAAGCATGATATGAACATATCAAAGAGAAATTATACTACAATGTTACTTAATTCTAAGTTCAAGAAATACCAAAACATTGTAGAGATCATGCTAGGTTATCTAGTGCATTTCTTATATAAAGAGTAGTATAGATAAAGCATTAGAATCCAATACTCATGAGAAGAAGTGTTATGAAAGATAATGATGTGCACATAAGTGTATTTTGGGCAATGTTAATAATTGATTTAAATCACCAAAATACAAGACATATGTAAAGTAAAATGCACAATAAAACAAAAGTAAATTACTTTACACACTTTTAATGCACATAGTTATTAACAAAGTGGTGTAATAACCAAGGTTTGCACAAGTCACTTTACTATTCTTTCCAAGGTGCTCAACCTCACAATGCTTATGAAGACTTATCAGGAGGTTCAAGTAGTGCTTGGTGGAGTTATATTTGTCTACATATATAATTTTTTTGTTCATATTTGTGAGACAACATTCTCCGAATACACTTGTTTTGCAAACCAAAAATTTTAACTTAACCACTTTTCTAAATTTCATAAGTGCAATTCAAATGTAGTGTAGGCAATAAACTTATGCAAGTTTTAATTCATTGCACAAATACAATACACAAGCAAGCATTTTTAAATTTAGACACACATGTTGATTACCAAAATAAGTGAGTAAAATATATCATTATTAATCATAAAACATTTACTCATACTTAGAGGCATGCTAAGCTTGGTTCTACACATTTTGCAATACAATTGATGCACTTTAAATAGATATATCAAAGCATGATAAGCAAAACAATGTTCATGGTAATTTGAAAGAATATGTTTTAACATTGTAAATAATTCGAAATAATAGAATTCATACATGCTTGATATTGGCAATAAAGATCATACAGTTTTTTTTTTTTTGAAATTTTTTAATCACACAAACATATTTTTGTATTTTTGAATTTTGAACTTTTGTAGTTGATTTTTCAAAATATGGATAAAAACACAAATAACAAAAAAACATATTTTGTATTTTTAGATTTTGAACTTTTATAGTTGATTTTTCAAAGAATGAATAAAACACAAATAACAAAAACATATTTTTGTATTTTTGAATTTTGAACTTTTGTAGTTGATTTTTCATAATTCAAACAAAACAAAAATAAAATAGACAGTAACACAAAAATAAATTTGCACAAATAAACTAACATATTTTTGTTGAATTTTAGAAATTTTAAAAAACATAAAAATCACACACCCACGCTAGCGCCGGCGCTAGCGCTAGCGCTGGAAACAGTACACGATTTTTCAAGAATTTTAAATTTTAGATTTTTTGATATTGGTTAGGGGTCTTAAGAGTAGTCTTATGCAGAAGTTTTGTAATTATCAGAGATGTCTTGAGTGCTCAAATTGCATAAAACATTAGCATTTTATATGTTTTTAATCCTAAGATGTCTAAGACTCCTAATTCCAACCTTAACATTTAAAACCTTGCATCGGGAAGAGGTTTAGTGAATATATCAGCAAGTTGAGAGTCTGTGCCAATGAAACTAATCCTTACATTTTCCTTTTTAATGTGATCCCTTATGAAATGATGACGCACATCTATATGTTTGGATCTAGAGTGGTGTACCGGATTATTTGTGAGATCAATGGCACTTTTGTTGTCACATTTTAATTCAATAAGTTTTAGATGAAAACCAAAGTCCTCTAAAGTTTGGCTCATCCATAGAGCTTGTGCACAACAACTCCCTAATGCAATGTATTCGGCCTCCGTGGTGGAGAGTGCAACCGAATTTTGTTTCCTACTAGACCATGCAACTAATGAAGGTCCTAGAAAATGACAAGTACCACTAGTGCTTTTTCTATCAAGTGAACAACTGGCATAATCCGAATCGGAATAACCATGCAATGTAAATGAATCATTATGCGGGTACCATAATCCTAATCTAGATGACCCAATGAGATATCTAAAAATTCATTTTACCGCTTTTAAATGAGATTCTTTTGGATTGGCTTGAAATCTAGCACATAAGCATACGGCAAACATAATATCGGGTCTAGTTGCACTAAGATAAAGTAGAGATCCTATCATACCTCTATGTAAAGTTTGATCTATAGAAACTCCTGATTCATCTTTTCCTAATTTTAGTGATGCACTCATTGGTGTAGAAGCATGTTTAAGGTTTTCAAATCCAAAACGTTTAAGCATATCATGGACATATTTAGTTTGACATACAAAGATACCATCAATTCTTTGTGATATTTGAAAACCAAGGAAATAAGAAAGTTCTCCTACAAGACTCATTTCAAATTCATTTTTCATCACTAAAATAACTTCGTTACACATCTCTTCATTAGTAGATCCAAAAATAATATCATCAACATATATTTGTAAAATAATTATATCATCATTATTGTGCTTAATGAAGAGAGTATTATCCGCACTTCCCATAATATAACTGTGCTTCAATAAAAATGAGGTAAGTCTTTCATACCATGCACGGGGCGCTTGTTTTAAACCATAAAGCGCCTTTTCTAGTTTATAAACATGATTTGGAAATTTTTCATTAATAAAACTGGGAGGTTGTTCAACATAAACTTCTTCTTTTACAAACCCGTTTAGAAAAGCACTTTTCACATCCATTTGAAATAGTTTTATTCTTTTAAAGCTTGCAAATGCTAGAAAAATTCTTATAGACTCTAATCTAGCAACGGGTGCAAAAGATTCATCAAAATTTATCCCCTCGATTTGAGAATATTCTTGTGCTACTAAGCGTGCTTTATTTCTAGATATTCTAGACTCACCATCTAATTTATTTTTAAAAATCCATTTTACACCTACAACCGGGTGATTAGATGGTCTTTCTACTAATTTCCAAGCATTATGTCGCTCAAATTGTTCTAATTCTTCATTCATAGCCAAAAACCAAAATTCATCATTTAAAGCGGTAGTAACGGTTTTTGGTTCTATTTCGGAAATAAAATAAATATTTGAAAAAGATTCATGAAAAGAAGAGCGAGTTCTTACCCCGATGGATGGTTCACCAATTATCAATTCCCGTGGATGATCCTTTGTGAATTTTAAGACGCTTGGAGGTACATATTCATCTTTCTTGGCCTCCTCTTCTTCTTCTTTGGAAGGTTCTTCATCACCATGCTCCAAAGGAGGTAATAGATCATCCTCTTTACCTGCGGAAAGTCTTTCAATACAAGGAACAAGCTCATCAAATTTCACATTAATTGACTCTTCAACTTTTCTAGTTCTTTTATTAAAAACTCTATAAGCTTTACTAGTTGAAGAGTATCCAAGAAATGTTCCTTCATCATATTTTTCATCAAACTTTCCCAAGCTATCTTTTGTATTTAAGATAAAGCATTTACAACCAAAAACTTTGAAGTAAGACACATTAGGCTTCTTTTGAAAATAGAGTTCATATGGTGTGAGATTTAAATATGGGCGAAGCATGATTCTATTTATAACATAACATGATGTGTTTACGGCTTCGGCCCAAAAGGACTTAGGTAATTTATATTCACATAACATAGTGCGTGCTAGCTCTTGAAGTGTCCTATTCTTTCTTTCTACAACACCATTTTGTTGTGGTGTGCGTGGTGCGGAGAACTCATGTTTTATGCCTAACATATCATAATAAGAAGTAAATTTTTCATTTTCAAATTCTCCTCCATGATCCGAGCGAATGCATTTAATTTTTAAATCACTTTCATTTTGAATACGAGTACATAATTTTGAAAATTCACAAAACGCTTCGGATTTGGATGAGAGAAATATTGTCCAACAATATCTAGAAAAATCATCTATTAAAACATATGTATACAATCTACCACCGAGACTTGCGGTGCTAACGGGACCAAAGAGATCCATATGAATTAATTGCAAAGGTCTTGTAGTAAAAATAGCATTTTTACTTTTGAAAGAGGATCTAGTAATTTTACCTTTTTGACATGGTGAACAAAGTGAAGGTAAATTTCCATTTAATCTAGGCAATCCTCTAATTAAATCTCTTTTGGCAAGTTTTACAATAAGCTTTGTGCTAGCATGTCCTAGCCTTCTATGCCAAAGATCAAGTTCATCATTTTTGGTAATAAAACATTTTAAAGATGATTTTGAAAGATCATGAAATGAAACAATATAAATATTGTGTATTCTTGGTGCAGTTAGTAAAATATTGTTTGTAATAGGATTAGATATTTTGCATAGATTAGTAGAAGATTCAAATAAAACATCTAATCCTTTCTCACATAATTGGCTAATTGAAATAAGATTATGTTTTAGCCATTTTACATAAAGAACATTTGATATAGTGAAGGATTCGTTGCCAATTGTACCAATTCCCATGATTCTTCCTTTTCCGTTGTCGCCAAAAGTCACAATCCCTCCCTTCTTCCTTTCTAGGCTAAGGAACTTTGATTTATTGCCCGTCATGTGCTTGGAGCATCCTGAATCCAAGTACCACACGTCTTCATTGTCCTTAGCCTGCCTGCACATCTAGAAAGAAGATGAGAGTAAAGATCCGGATACCCAAGTGGAACCTCCCATAAAATAAGTGGAAGCCTTAGGTACCCAGATTTGCTTTAAAGTATTTTGTTTTATTTTCCTGCAAGAACTAGTTGTGTGACCCAACCTATAACAGTTTGCATACGAAATAAAGGGGGTTGAGACCCTTTTCTGGAAAATTTTCTTGCTGGAATAATTTTGATTTATAGAAGGAAAGCATTTTGAAAAAGAAATTTCAGGTTTCTGGTATGAGGTGCTAGCGTCGGCGTTAGTGGCTAGCGCCGGGTGGTAGCCCTCACCTCGATATCCGAGCCCAAACTTTCCAGATCCATGGCACTGGTACCCTAGAATCATTTCCAGTGATTTTTGGCCTATACCAAAATTTTTAATGGCCATGGTGAGATCATGAACTTATTCTTTAAGTGAAGAATTTTCTTTCACAAGCATGACACACCTATTTTCAAAACCTTTTTTATTATTTTTGATTTGCAAAAGAGAGGCTTCTAATTTCCTTTCTAATTCCCCCTTCTCTTTTGTAAGAGTTTTGGCATGAGAGAGGGCTTTAGAAAGTGACTCTTCAATATCTTTTGCCAATTTTGTGGAGTGATCACATTCTTGGCAAGAAACCTTTCTCTTTTCTTAAACAATTATCTTTTTGGAAAGCTTTTGATTTTCTTTAATAAGAGATTCATTTTCACGATTTAATAAAATACTATCTTTCATATTTTTATCAAAAGCTTTGCAAGTTTCAAGAAATTCATTATACAATTCATCATAAGTGAGAGGAGTTACCTCAGTGTCACTAGGAACACTGGTGTCGTCGTCGTCGTTTTCATGTCCCATGAGGCACATGTTTGCTTCCTCATCTTCGCTTGATGAAGACCCACTTGATTCTTCGGAGGAGGAGGAGGAAGAGTCATCCCATCTTTTAGCTTTTACTACTTTCTTCTTCTCCTTCCATTTGTGCCGTTTTTCTTTCTTCTCCTTCAAGAACTTTGGGCACTGGCTCCGAATGTGCCCCGTCTTCCTACAATGATAGCATTCCGATGGAGGTCTCTCTTCTTCATTGTCGCTCTCTTTTTCCTTCTTTGAAAATGACCCTTTCCATCTTTCACCCTTTTGGAAATATTTTCGAAAGGTGTTTCTCCTTTCCGGATTGCGCATGAACTTTCGGAAGTTCTTTACCAAAAGACTCTCTTCATCTTCATCCTCATCCTCTTGGCACTCCTTCTTTGATTTTAATGCCAATGCCTTCTTCTTTGGCTCCTTGTTGTATTCATCATGTTGGATTTTGAGTTCTACCTCATGGGTTTTGAGATTCCCAATGAGGCTCTCAACTTGGAGCGTCCTTAAGTTGTGCGACTCCGAAATAGCTGTCACCTTCGGGTTGAATTTTGGAGGAAGAGAACGAAGGATCTTACGGACCAAGTCGTCATTTGAGAAGGTCTTTCCAAGAGCTTTTGAGGCATTGATGATCTTGGTGAAGCGCGTGTACATACCATCAACATCTTCGCTTTCATCCATTCGGAATTTTTCATATTCCGACTCCAGTTGGAAAAGCTTGGAATCTTTAACCTGCGATGTACCTTCATGAGTAACTTCCAAATGATTCCAAATTTCATATGCAGTAGTACAAGCAGAAATTCTATTAAATTCATTTCTATCTAACGCACAAAATAGAGCATTCATGGCTTTTGCGTTATTTTTACATTTGAGTTTATCCCGATCATCCCATTTATCTTTGGGCTTGTCTAAAGTTATCTCTCCAACTACAAATGTAGGAAGAGTGTATTCTTCTTCTACCATGTTCCAAACCTCAATATCTAGGGTCATTAGAAAACAACGCATCCTATTTTTCCAATAATAATAATCCGACCCAGTAAATAGTGGAGGTCTACTAATTCCCTGACCCTCGGAAAAAGCGAGATCATAAGACGCCATTATTCCTGGTTTTTAAACCATTTGGAATAACCTCGCTCTGATACCACTTGTTGGATCTTACGGCGCCCTTAGAGGGGGGGTGAATAAGGGAATAAAATTCTTTTTATAAATTTTAAGAAAATTACTAAGTTGTTTTGATTGATAGGAAATAATGATGACAAATTAGAAATAAACAATTTAGATTAGGAATTGAAAACTTAGAACACAAAATAATAGAGATTATGCCAAATGATAGAAATCAAAGTAAACACAAAAGAGACATGATTATATTAAATGAAAAAGTGTTTACATAAAATTTGATTTTTATATCGCTAGAAATTGGAGGCGTACAAATGTAGATTTCTTTTCTTTTTCTATACCGACTTGTATCCCCACAAACCGGTTGGCTTTAGCCTATCCTTCCCCGGATAAGGCCTCAAGCCGCTCTAGCCAATCCTTCCCCAGATATGGCCTCGAGCACCCCCTAGATCTAATCCCCTAGACCTAGTCGCCAACTCACGCGGCGAATTCCCCCTAAGCTGCGCAAGGACCTAGTCGCCAAAAACAAGGCGATTTCACTACAAGATACAAATAAAGAAATGAAGTAAATAACAAGCAAACTCCCTCTTGAGATTTCTGGAGATGAGGATGAAGGATACTGAAGCAAAAGTGAGGTCGAAGCGATCGTTCTTCGGATGCAGCGTGATGGCTTCCTTCTCCAGAATTTCTTCTTTGGCTTTGAGTGGCAGATGATGTTTTGGCAAAGTAGCAGCACGAGAGTATGGGCACAACTAATGTCTCTCGAAGATCTAGCCAAAACGAGAGAGAGCCCAGCCTTTTATAGAACTTGGAGCTAGCGCCTGCGGTAGTGGCTAGCGCCTGCGGTAGCGTTCGTGTGGAGCGGTTGCGCAACCGTCGGCGGCGTGGCGCTGTGCACGAACTGGAGATAGCGCCTGGCGGTAGCGGTAGCGGTTGTGAAACCGTCGTTGCGCATGAACTCGAGATAGCGCCTGGCGGTAGCGCTAGCGCTAGCGATAGCGCTGGCGTTAGTGATAGCGCTTGTAACACCCCAAAGATCGTGGTTCAGCGAGGTAGGCGAAATGGTAGTGTTGCGCTCGGGATAGGCTCAAGATTCCAGTTCAGGTCAATGCGCACGACCATTGTCCTCTTCGCGCACGACCGGTGATCGTGCGCCAACGATCATGCGCAACCCGCAAAGAATCGGAGTTCTGTCTCGGCTTACGCGCACGACCATTGTCCTCTTCGCGCACGACCAGTGATCGTGCGCCAGCGATCGTGCGTTAATTCAGAAGAGAATCGAGTTCTGTCTCGGACAGTGCGCACGACTATTTCCCTCTTCGCGCATGACCAGTGATCGTGCGCCAGCGATCGTGCGCCCTGTTTATTCTGTTCCGCGATTTTGAGCGGAGAAGAAGATCGGACCGTCCAAATCTTTTGGGATTTGATCCAACGGCTAGGTTTAGTTGCGGGAGACCTTTAGGGCTGATGAGAGGGGGTTAAACCTCATATTCTCTAAGTCATTCTCTCTCCAAACCCTAGAGAAAGAAGGAGGAGCCAAGGAAGAAGAAGGGAGATTCCGCCATTGACGGAGCTCCGGAGCCCCGTTTCGCGAACCGTTTCCAGATCTGGAGAGTGCAGCCCGGTGCGGTCATTTCCCTCCGTCTAGAATCTCGAATCCATGGCGAAAAAGAACGCTCCTAGGGTAACGATTTCTTCTCCCGTTGTTTGGACTTGTCTTTGGTCCTCTCCTTCGTTTCTCTATGCTTGCGTGAGGGATCCCTTTCACCAAATGGGTGAAGTGTAGGATTCCCTCAAGTTCTCCGGAACTCCGGGTCGATTGTGTCCGTCCCCGGCATATTGCATGTAGAAAATCCGGTAGTCGTGCGGATTTAGGCATTTTGTGTGAAGCCTATTCGTGGCCGTGAGCCCGAATCGGTGATGCTTGGATTGCGACGTTGCATTTAGGTTAAGCCTAGAATGCGTGCCGGAGAATGACTCCGTGAAATCATCTATAGTAGTGTGGGATTTAAGTGTAGGCGTCTTGTGAAGATCCTAACGAAAGCCCCATGCTTTGAGATTGGATGAAGGCAAACCTTCACCGCGAAATTGATACGGAGCGTATTATACCTCCCCTTTTTGAGTATTTGTGAAGCCTAGATCCTTGTGAAGGGATTAGGTGCGTAGCTTAGTTGTGTAGCACTTGAAGGTGCTAAACCCTTACGGGCCGAGGCGAAGCCGTACCCGCGTCGTGCGACAGATCGCGACGATTAGAGCACGGGCAAAGCTAAACCGAACCCGTTTCCATGCAGATCGGTAAGAGGTCCCTTCCTCAGGAAAGTCGTGTGATCATGGGAGAGGTCGTGGAAGGTGTCATACCTAGACCGACCAAAAGCTCTTGTTTCCACCCAAGGTTGTGGCCCTTACGGTGGAGTGTTTTGTGAAATGGATGTTGTTAGCCTCATGCGATTGCTTAGGCGGTTGTGGGGAACCTTCGGGTGAACCCAACCAACATCATGTGCATACCTAGGTTCCCTTCTTTTGATGCTCAACCTAGAAGATTGATTGTGCTTGAAACCTTACCTCGTGTAGTTGCACTTTCTTTATTTTTAGTACTTGTGCTAGTATGGCTTGCTTGCAGGGTAGAAGCTCCGCCACCCCGGAAAAGGGGTGGGGTCGTTATAATTTGGTCAGCTGTGCTGACCGTTACTTTGTTTGTCACCGCATGGTGGAATGTTTTTATGCAGGTGCAGGTGAGCCTAGCGGGAAATAGCGGGCGATGGCCCTTTGCAATGTTGGCCCTCGAAGGCCAGCCCTTTTCCTGTTATTCATGTATGGCCGGCCTGCGTGCCGATGTATGCTTATGGAGTTTTGTGCATTGGATGAATGTAAGGCCTTAAGGCCGTAACTCTTATTCTGGATACATTCCTATGATAGTGGACAGTTCTATTTGAATGGTTTAATTAATGCTTCCGCTTACGTTTTGTACTCTCGTTTAGTTGTTACTTTTCTGGTTATCACCTTTTAACTCCTAGCTAGTGTGGTTTGTATGGCGTGGGGTCCCGGCCGGACCTGCTGTTATACTCTTCGTACTGGCAGGATGTTACAATTTGGTATCGGACTTAAGGCGTCGATCCGTAGTTTCGCGAATTCGGGACGAATTCCTTTTAAGGGGTGGTGCGCACGGGTTGTGCATTCACCTAAAACGACAAAAACTAATAAGAATGTCCACTTAGGAATGAAAAGAAAACATACTTGTTTGCGGAACCTGAGCGTTCCATGATTGTTGTTTGATATGTTTTGGGTCACTAAATTGTGCTTTGCATGATTATAGGTGACTAGAAGTGTTGCGGGGCAGTCTCGACCCCGTAACACCGCTGAAAGTAGTGGGTCGGCTGAAGTGCCAGCGACCACTCCTTCTGCTGAAATGATCAAATTAGTCGCAGAAGCGGTCTTCGCGATGATCAATGCTCAACCCCAAAGGCTGGTCCAGCCTGCTACTCCTACTCCGGATGTGGCCCCTGAGGCTGTTGCTGCAGTGGAACCTGCGGTAGCGCCGAGGGTGGAACCTCAAGTTGCGCAAGTAGTTGTGGGGCGAGCGCGTGACCAGCAATTAAAGCATTTCCTGAGCTTTAATCCTCCTACCTTCTCGGGATCTGAGTCCCCAACGGAGGCAGAAGACTGGTTGTCAAGAGTTAGAAGAACTCTGAGGGCGACAGCGACGGACGAAGCCATGATGGTCACCTTAGCCACCTTCCTTCTTGATGGAGAGGCTGTGCTGTGGTGGGAAGAGCAGGAGCTGCATAAGTTCTGCGGTAGAGATATTACTGAAATCACAATGGCTGAGTTTTCAAAGTCGTTCCTCCAAAGGTTTATCCCCTCTGCCCAGCGCATTGCGTTACAAAACCAGTTCTTGAGGTTGACACAAGGTGATCGCTCCGTTGACGATTACTTGCATGAGTTTACCAGACTGAGTCGCTATGCGGGGTCCTTGGTGGAGGATGAGGAGACAAAGACAAATAAGTTCTATGAAGGGCTTCGGGACGAGTTGAGGCTGCTCCTTGTAGGCCCTATGACGTTCGGCTTCCAAGTGATGGTGCAAACTGCCAGATCTTTGGAGTTGGACATGAAGAGGGTACAAGCAAAAGCCGTGGCAAAGAAACCTGAGTTTCATGTGCCGGTCTCTCAGTCTAAGTCAGAATTCAGAAAGAACAAAAGGAAGTTCAAACCGGCGGAGCAAACCCGCTCAAATGTTTCGGGAGCAATGACAGTGCGGAGCCCTATCACGTGTTTCACCTGCGGGAAGGTGGGACACAAGGCCGCAGTGTGTCGAAGTGGTCCCCCGAAGACAGAGAATCGAGCTTTGGACTATGCTCGAGCTGCGGAAAAGGGTAAAGCTGCGGAGTCTTCGGCTTCTCAGCACATTACTCCGACTCAGCCGAGAGTCTACTCGCTTGGCCAACAAGAAGCCATACGACAAGCTGATGTTGTCACAGGTAGAAATTAAAAAAATTAGCTTTTACATAGCTATTTGTGATTATACCGTTGTGCAACTGTATGTTTCTTTTTTGTGTGCAATTAGGCTTTGTCCTAATTCTCAACTATCCGGCGAGAGCTCTATTTGATACGAGTGCATCGCACTCTTTTCTGTCTGAGGACTTCGTGGTGCGAATCGGAGTGCCATCTACCTTCGTAGAGGATAGATTAGAAGTAGTGCTACCCAATGGATCTCGCATGTCTGCGGATAGGAAGAGCCGTGTGAAGGTGCGGATCGGAAATCAAGATTTCGACTTGGAAGCATCGTTATTACCGTTAGCTGAATTTGATGTGATCTTCGGCATGGACTGGCTCTCGGAGCAGCGGGCATGCATAGATTGCAATACAAAGGAGATCACTCTGGGAAGGGACACCGAAGGAGAAACCATGTTCGCCGGTATGCGAGGAGCGAGCAAGACGCTGATGTCTGCTCTCCAAGTGGTTAAGGCGGTGAGAAAAGGCGCCGAGTTGTTCTTCACCTTGTTGGAGGCTTCGGAGCCAAAGCCCAGGTTATGTGATGTCCCAGTTGTAGCAGAGTACGCCGACGTGTTTCCTAACGAACTCCTTGGGGCTCCGCCTCAGCGAGAGATCAATTTCTGTATCGAGTTGGTGCCAGGTGCCAAACCTGTGGCCCGCTCACTGTACCGGATAGCGCCAAAGGAATTGGCAGAGCTGAAGGTTCAATTGCAAGAGCTGCTAGAGCAAGGCTACGTACGTCCAAGTTCTTCGCCTTGGAGTGCACCGGTCCTCTTTGTGAAAAAGAAGGACGGGAGCTTGCGTCTATGTATCGATTATCGAGAGCTAAACAAGTTGACCGAGAAGAACCGATATCCGATTCCAAGAATCGATGATCTCTTCGACCAGCTGGTTGGGTCGACGGTATACTCCAAACTGGACCTAAGGTCCGGCTATTACCAACTGCGGATTAGGGAATGTGACATTCCAAAGACAGCTTTCAGTACCCGCTTTGGGCACTATGAGTTCACGGTGATGCCGTTCGGTCTGTCCAATGCACCGTCGGTATTCATGGACTTAATGAATAGGACGTTCCGTGAATATTTGGATCAATTCGTGATCGTCTTTATCGACAACATTTTGGTATACTCTCAATCAGAAGAGGAGCATGTAGGGCATCTGCACGCCGTTCTGAGCACCTTGAGGAAGAGTCAGCTATATGCCAAGTTCTCCAAGTGCGAGTTTTGGCTACCGTCAGTAGCATTCCTTGGTCACGTCGTTAGTGGAGATGGAATTGCGGTAGATCCGTCGAAGATAGAAGCGATCCGAGCGTGGCCTTTGTTGAAAAACGTAGCGGAAGTCCGAAGTTTCTTAGGACTTGCCGGCTATTATAGGCGCTTTGTGGAAAACTTCTCGAGGATCGCACTTCCTCTCACAAAACTGACTAGGAAGGATCATAAGTTCGTTTGGTCGCCCGAGTGCGCACGAGCTTTTGAAGAACTGAAGAGCCGTCTGACCACGGCGCCCATTCTATGCTCGCCATGTGGTACGGAAGGCTACGAAATTTATAGCGACGCCTCAGGAAGTGGTTTGGGTTGTGTCCTAGTGCAGTTCGGTAAGGTAATTGCCTACGTCTCCCGTCAGTTGAAAGCTCATGAGAGGAATTACCCGGTCCATGATTTGGAGCTAGCGGTCGTGGTATTTGCTCTTAAGCTTTGGAGGCATTATTTGTATGGCGTGAAGATCGACATCTTTACCGACCACAAGAGCCTCAAGTACTTGCTAGATCAAAGGGAGTTGAATATGCGATAGAGGAGGTGGTTGGAGTTCCTTGGGGACTACACCTTCGAGATCAAATATACTCCTGGAAAGGGAAATGTAGTTGCGGACGCGTTGAGTCGTCGGGCTCCCGCTCAAGCGAATTGGATTTTGATGCACGATGAGCGTCTAATCCGTGAGCTGGAAGAAATGGAGATCATTTGCGTTGATTGAAGAGCGTCTACTTCAGCATGCTTGAACTGGACGGAGGTTCAATACCACCTCGCCGACCGAGTTCGACAGGCATTAGAGCTGGATGAGAGCATGAAACGCTACAAAGCGGAAACCGTTGACGGGTTGAACGCTGATTTCTCCTTCGAAGATGGCCTTATGTGGAAGAATGGCAGATTGTGCGTCCCAAACGTTGGTACTCTACGGGAGGAATTGATGTACGAGGCTCATCATACCAAGTACTCTATCCACCCGGGGAGCACGAAAATGTACATGGACATGAAGAAACTTTTCTGGTGGCCGGGTATGAAGAAGGACATTGCCCTCTACGTGGCCAAGTGCAACACTTGCGCATTGGTGAAGGTGGAATGTCAACGTCCCGGTGGATTTTTGAAGTCCTTGCCGATTCCGGAATGGAAGTTTGACGATATTTTGATGGATTTCGTGCACGGATTGCCGAGATCGCAGCATGGAAACGACGCCATCTGGGTGATCGTGGACAGACTGACAAAAGTATCGCATTTTACTCCGAACCGGAAGGATGATTCTGTAGAAAAGCTAGCGAAGCTCTATGTCGATAGTATTGTGCGGCTGCACGGTGTCCCTCGTAGCATCGTCAGCGATCGTGACGGGCATTTCACATCGAAAGATTGGAGGCTTATCCATGAACTGTTGGGCACGAAATTGAAGTTCAGCACGGCCTTCCACCCGCAAACGGATGGACAGACCGAGAGAACCAACAGGACTATGGAGGATATGCTCCGAATGTGCGCTCTAGATTTTGGAAAGAAGTGGGAAGATCATCTCTATATGATCGAATTCGCCTACAATAATAGCTACCAAGCCAGTATAAAGATGGCTCCTTCCGAGGCCCTCTATGGTAAGAAGTGTCGTACGCCGTTGTCTTGGGCAGAAACGGGCGATACTAAGCTATTAAAGCGAAAGGATGTTGAGGAAGCAACTTTGACGATCCGAACTATTCGGGAAAGGCTATTGATTGCCCAGGATAGGCAAGCAAAGTATTACAACGCCAAGCATAGGAACCTAGAGTTCGCCGTCGGTGACCGGGTTTACTTGAAGATCAAACCGTTCAAAGGGGTATCAAGGATCCGACGCTTGAAAAAGCTCAGTCCAAGGTACTTAGGACCGTTTGAGATTGTGGAACGTGTGGGTGATGCGGCTTATCGGCTTGCACTATCTGCAGAGCTGAGCGGTCTGCACGACGTGTTTCACATTTCAGTTCTGAGGAAGGCAGTGCAAGAGCCTACTCATATCGTTGCGGTCGGCAAAGTGTCGGTGGATAGTGGGTTGTCGACGAAAGTCAAACCCTTACGCATCGAGGATACCGAGGTAAAGCAGTTGCGAAACAAGTCCATTCGGATGGTAAAGGTGATGCGCGTCGGCAAGTGCACCGGTCGCTGTCAAGTAATAATTGTGGAGAATAAATTCCCCGGATGTCGGTCTCTTGAGGAATGCAGGATGGGTGAACGAATCGCGCAGTGATTATTGTTACACAAGCGTTTCACAAACACAAAGAGGGGTTTTTGGTTGGTTTTCCTAATTTTAACAACACAACAGAGATGCGGGTCGAGAACACCGCTTCGCAAAGTGAGGTGGATGCAACGGCTGCGATGCCGTGCTTCGTGAGGCGGATGAAGTGAACTCAAGTGCGAAAGGGTGAGGGTCGCAAACACCTCTTCACAATCGTCGTTAGCTCTTGCTAACACGGAGCAAACACCTTACGTGCGTGTGCGAGTGAGTGAGTGAGAACGGAATGAATCATGAGCAGACCATGGAGAAAAACAAAGAAATATTCATTTTCATCAAAGTAAATATTACAATATTCATCTAGTACATGGTTCAAAGAGTGCAATGAAGGGAAAGAAGAAAGAAATAACCGGCGGTGAAGACTAGCGGCCGTTCACGGCCGGAATGGTAGGTTGTCGGGCTACCTCCGGACTCGGACGGGCAATGCTTCCGGCGTAGAGAGCTGTCACAATATCCCTACGTGCTCCGTCGTCTTCGACTCAAGGTCTCTTCTTCTTCTCACCGGGCGGAAAGCGAAAATGGGTGCTTGGAGGCTTGCGGACGATGGAGAACACTCACGGACGATGGAGGAAGGCTTGGAATGGATGGAGGAGGCTTCCCCTTGCGTGGAAGATGAAGTAGGGGCGTTCCAGGGCGGTGGTCGGCGGCGTACGGAACAGGAACCTCGCTCCCGGAAGATCGATCCGCCCTAAAATCGCAACAGGTGTTTAAATAGGCGCTGGATTGAATACTGCGCACGATCATTGGCGCACGACCAGTGGTCGTGCGCACTGGAATTCTGCGATCGTGCGCACTGCCTGGACAGAACCTGCAAGAGACGAAATTATAAAATACAATGTTCGCACGACCAGTGGCGCACGACCGGTGGTCGTGCGCACTGGAGATGATGGTCGTGCGCACTGCAGCAAACAGAACTCAGAAATTTAATGGTCAATGCGCACGAGCAGTGGCGCACGACCGATGGTCGTGCGCACTGGAGTCGATGGTCATGCGCACTGCACCAGACAGAACTCGTGAAAAAGGGTTAAGTGCGCACGATTAGTGGCGCACGACCGGTGGTCGTGCGCACTAGAACAAGTGATCGTGCGCAGTGTTCCTGTGCAGAATTGCACCGGAAACACTTCACGCCTCCTATTCCAGCACAAACACAGATCTAGCCACCGAAAGTGGCACTTAACAACATATGAATACTACTAAAGATAATACACACGAAAACACACCAAAGTGGGCCTAAATGTGCACCTAGCATGGGTTATCAAATATAGACTATAATAAGGCTAAAGTGCGTGATATTGACAAAATAATGGCCCGGATGAGTCCATAAATGTATATATGATCAGGACTCATCACACCCCCAGACTTAACTGTTTGCGCGTCCCGAGCAAACGAATCCGGCGGAGCGCGAAAACGATAGTTAACATAGAGAATTACACAAGGGAGTACGGTGCGAAGTAACATACGCATGCGAGTAGAAATTCTAGTAGAAAGAGATTCTAACTATGCTAACTAATTTACGTAAGTATTAAAGCGTAAGTAGAGATTTAATTATACTCAGTTGGTGAATTATGACGAATTTGGCGATCATGCCCGGTATGAAAGCGACGAGACACTGAGGCGGGTGTTGCAAAAGATCGGGGCTTAGGAATAACTCCGCTGAAATCCATCAACGTCGTGAACCATACGCTCGCCCGGTCACACTCTCTCCACGGCGCTAGCAAACTCGCAAATCAAATCAGTAGGACTTATAGGATTAAAACGAGGCTTAGGTTACGGTATGATATTCAAAGTTAAACACGATGGCTGCGCAACCCAAGTGAGCTATCGGAACGCTGCACCCCACAAAACCACAAACTACGCTCGTGTGACACACCCCCAGACTTATCATGAAAACCAGGTGTGCACACGGCCTACTTCACAAACACCAACAGATTTTCTGTTTTTAGCTCGGGAAGACTTTTTTTTTTCAAACTACTTTTTTTTTTCTTTTATGTATCCTCCGGTTGGTTCAACATCAGCGGATAAACTTTATTTTCCCTTCTTAACACAATGGTTCCAAACACCACACAAGTTGAAAATTATGAGCGCAGTTAAAACATTTTTGGTTGCGGGTGTAGGATAGGCTTCAGGCTTTGGTGGATGAAGAGGAGCTGAAAATAGGAATGGTAGGCACAACATGGGCTTGCAAAGGTGAATGAAATGGACATGGCATAACAAAGCTCAAACTAGCCAAAGGGTGGCCTACATCATGTTTGACTCAACGAGTAGCTCTCACCCATGCTTCGAGAGTCGCTTGGGGCAAGTTCTTAGCCCACGAGAAAGATAAACCTTCCTCCCGACTCGAGCAGCACACGACTAGCAATCGTACACACACAATACCAGGTTATCGTCAATTTCATACAAATTCACCATTTGAGTATACTAAATCTAAATTTACGCAGAAATACTAAATATAAATTAGATGCATAAAGAAAATCTAGTTCTACTCAAATTCTACCATAACATGCGACGTGACTAGTACACTACATGAGTCGATATTGCGCTCCAAATAATAATTCCTATGTTAACAAACTATTTCACATTCCAACCAAACTAATTTAAACGGAACAACACAAAAAGACAAGCACGCACTCAAGTGGGTGAAGTGGTGTGTAAGGAATGCAACAATGATAATGATAATGAAAAAAATAAAAAGCAACCTTCTAGTATGCAATGCAGCTCGTGCACAGTGGATAATAACAACCGCTCCCCCAGACTTAAGCTAAACACGATATCTAGAAATTTGAAGCTGAAAGAGGGGAGGAAGTGTTACCCAATGCTCAGAAATGAGCATACCAGACGATTGGCGTTTACGATCAAGAATAGTCCGCAGCATCCGCCATCGAACACGAAACCTGCAAGCACAAACTCAAAGCAACAAAAGCAGATACAAAAGCTGAACTAAAAGAAGTTAGATAAAAAGAAATACGAAAACAGGAAATCTGGGTTGTCTCCCAGTAGCGCTTTCATTTAACGTCCTTAAGCTGGACCAAATACCTGTATTAACAGTGTTTATAAAGAGTGCAGGAATTAAAAAGAAATACTCAAAAATAGTTCATCACAGCAAATAAAACACACATCAACTAAAAGCGCTCTTATGGTGCGCTTCTCCCGTAGCACGTAGGCGGGAGGTGAAGGCTTTAGGGCCAGCACTGGTATTACCCAATGCTCCCCTAACCTCCGCCACCTTGCCACGGAGAGCAGCAGCACGAGCGTCACGCAGAAGTTTTTCCTTTTTAAGTTTGGTGATAGTTGGAGACTGCCACCGCTGAGAGTTCTCAGATTTTTCTGCCTTAGAATCAGGTGGCGTCACTTCCGGCATCGTGGTGACTACCGGATCGGCCCACGAGATGGAGCGCTTACATAGTTTATTACATGATTCATCACACGGAGATAAATAAATATCATCCCTAACTATATTCAAGTCAACGTTTCCCGAACTGTCGTCTTCCTCCATCTCGGAGTCGAACTCTTTCCGGAAGTCGACCTCCTCTTCCTCATCCGATTGGAACTCTTCCATTCCTCCTTCACCTGTTTCTTGAACATGTATCTTTCCTGCACCGCTTAGAAATTCATCAGAAATAACGAGAGGGGGCGGAGTGAATATTTCAGTTGTGGCTTCAGGGCAAGTAGGTTGCTGCACCACATTGGTTAGGGAAATGCACCCCGTAGCAAAATCAAGGGTAGCACCGCTCTCTTTCAAGAACGGCACCCCCAAGATAGGAATGGACTGGTTTTCTTGCGGGCCTAGAACCTGAAAATCAGCTACTACAGTTGTCCCCTCAACCGTTACCTCCACATTCTTTACTTCCCCCTCAGATTGGACAATCGTGCCATTAGCGAGAATCAGCGATTTCCTTTCCTCCGTGTTCATCTCCAGCTGTAACTTCGCAACATCTTGCAGTGCAATAACGTTGCGGGAGGAACCGGAATCGCATAAAGCCTTGGTTTCAACCTTATTGATGGAGCACGAGATTACCAGCTCACTCGGTTTGGCATCTACCGCATCTCCCAGACTTTTCCCTTGATCAATAGGGTTCTTTTCCGTGTTGCTGGGAAGGGTTCCCTGCGAACGCTCGGTTAGCGCTTGAGCCAATTGGCCCAATTGTGTCTCCAAGTTTCGCATAGATGCGGTTTGATTTACCATGTTTGAATTAGCTGCAAGCAGGAATTTCTCCATCATCTCTTCTAAATTACTTTTCTTTTGGGTGGGGGGTGCTTGGTTATAATCCGGGTGCGGCGGCCTCGGTTGGCTCCCGGAGGCGTAAGCATCATTTTGATGCTGCCCCGGTGACCATCGTTGGCCGGGCGTGTTGGGATTCCAAGAGAAGTTTGGATGACTTCTCGCTCCCGGATTATAGGCGTTATTGTAAGGCGCCCCCTTGGGTTGATTTCCTACATAGTTCACAGATTCATTTAAGGTCAAGTGTGCGAAATCACCTGCCATGTGGTTCCCCGAACATTCATAAGCATGATGGCCTCCGCCTCCACATCCTTCACAAGTAATGATAGCAGCAGGCGCAGATGGAGTGGGGAGTGAGTCGACCATGAAAAGACCTCGGCCGCTTCTCGGGGCATTTCTCCCTGCAGTCCAGAACGTACTGTGGGAGGCAGTGTCACGCAAAATCCGAAGGGCTTCGTCCGGAGTGTGGTTCATCAGGGTACCACCCGCTGCGGCATCGATCATTGCCCTGTAGTGGGGCTCGATTGCAAAGTAGAATAACTCGACCACATTCCATGGCTGGAGCTCGTGGCCAGGACAACGGCGAAGGAGCTCGTTAAGGCGCTCCCATGCTTCAGCAAGGGTCTCTTGGTCCAGTTGACGAAATGTGGCGATCTCCCGCCGCAAGCTCACGATCTTGTCCACAGGATGGAATTTAGCGAGGAACTTGGATGCAAGGGCATCCCAAGTTGCAGCAGTTCCGGGCGGAATGGAGTGAAGCCACACTTTTGCCTTGTCCCGGAGAGAGAAGGGGAACAGTCTCAGCTTGACTGTGTCATCAGCAATCCCGGCATAGCGGAAGGTTCCGCAGATATCAGAAAATTCTGCCAGATGCAGATGGGGGTCTTCGCTGGCCAACCCCGAGAACTGAGCGTTGTTCCGGATGATGTTTAAGATCGCTGGCTTGATCTCAAACTGATTATTCATAATGTTTGGCCCGAACCCCGGATACACACTCCCAGCAGTTGGAGTGGTGTAGTCCCTCATCGTGCGGGGTCGAGGCCTGACTGCCTCCTGCTCAATCCTAGGCTGATGTTCCCCCACGCCGGGCATTCTCGGATCAACATCATTTGGGTCTACCTGATCACCCATGGCCGCTTGTACAGCCGCAGCGCGCCTTCGCGCGCGAGCAGTTCGTTCGATTTCTGGATCAAAAGGTGCGAGTTCACCTGCGACCTGCCTCTGCATGAACTGTCAAAAACAAAAAGAAAAACAGAGAAAATAAAAAACAACTGCTCGTATAACGAAAGTCACAACACAAGACGAAACACGCCTGCATTCCCCGGCAACGGCGCCAAAAACTTGATGCGCGTCGGCAAGTGCACCGGTCGCTGTCAAGTAATAATTGTGGAGAATAAATTCCCCGGATGTCGGTCTCTTGAGGAATGCAGGATGGGTGAACGAATCGCGCAGTGATTATTGTTACACAAGCGTTTCACAAACACAAAGAGGGGTTTTTGGTTGGTTTTCCTAATTTTAACAACACAACAGAGATGCGGGTCGAGAACACCGCTTCGCAAAGTGAGGTGGATGCAACGGCTGCGATGCCGTGCTTCGTGAGGCGGATGAAGTGAACTCAAGTGCGAAAGGGTGAGGGTCGCAAACACCTCTTCACAATCGTCGTTAGCTCTTGCTAACACGGAGCAAACACCTTGCGTGCGTGTGCGAGTGAGTGAGTGAGAACGGAATGAATCATGAGCAGACCATGGAGAAAAACAAAGAAATATTCATTTTCATCAAAGTAAATATTACAATATTCATCTAGTACATGGTTCAAAGAGTGCAATGAAGGGAAAGAAGAAAGAAATAACCGGCGGTGAAGACTAGCGGCCGTTCACGGCCGGAATGGTAGGTTGTCGGGCTACCTCCGGACTCGGACGGGCAATGCTTCCGGCGTAGAGAGCTGTCACAATCTCCCTACGTGCTCCGTCGTCTTCGACTCAAGGTCTCTTCTTCTTCTCACCGGGCGGAAAGCGAAAATGGGTGCTTGGAGGCTTGCGGACGATGGAGAACACTCACGGACGATGGAGGAAGGCTTGGAATGGATGGAGGAGGCTTCCCCTTGCGTGGAAGATGAAGTAGGGGCGTTCCAGGGCGGTGGTCGGCGGCGTACGGAACAGGAACCTCGCTCCCGGAAGATCGATCCGCCCTAAAATCGCAACAGGTGTTTAAATAGGCGCTGGATTGAATACTGAGCACGATCATTGGCGCACGACCAGTGGTCGTGCGCACTGGAATTCTGCGATCGTGCGCACTGCCTGGACAGAACATGCAAGAGACAAAATTATAAAATACAATGTTCGCACGACCAGTGGCGCACGACCGGTGGTCGTGCGCACTGGAGACGATGGTCGTGCGCACTGCAGCAAACAAAACTCCGAAATTTAATGGTCAATGCGCACGAGCAGTGGCGCACGACCGATGGTCGTGCGCACTGCACCAGACAGAACTCGTGAAAAAGGGTTAAGTGCGCACGATTAGTGGCGCACGACCGGTGGTCGTGCGCACTAGAACAAGTGATCGTGCGCAGTGTTCCTGTGCAGAATTGCACCGGAAACACTTGCACGCCTCCTATTCCAGCACAAACACAAATCTAGCCACCGAAAGTGGCACTTAACAACATATGAATACTACTAAAGATAATACACACGAAAACACACCAAAGTGGGCCTAAATGTGCATCTAGCATGGGTTATCAAATATAGACTATAATAAGGCTAAAGTGCGTGATATTGACAAAATAACGGCCCGGATGAGTCCATAAATGTATATATGATCAGGACTCATCAAAAGGTCCGGTGGGATAATTGCGGCCGAGAGGAGCTAACTTGGGAGAGAGAGCAAGCGATGCTTGCGGAGTACCCCGAGCTATTTCCCTCAGGTAAATTTTCTTTAAAAACTGTAATTTCCTGCTATTACTATTTTCGAAATTTCGGGACGAAATTCTTTTAAGGGGGGTGGAGTTGTAACACCCCAAAGATCGTGGTTCAGCGAGGTAGGCGAAATGGTAGTGTTGCGCTCGGGATAGGCTCAAGATTCCAGTTCAGGTCAATGTGCACGACCATTGTCCTCTTCGCGCACGACCGGTGATCGTGCGCAACCCGCAAAGAATCGGAGTTCTGTCTCGGCTTACGCGCACGACCATTGTCCTCTTCGCGCACGACCAGTGATCGTGCGCCAGCGATCGTGCGTTAATTCAGAAGAGAATCGAGTTCTGTCTCGGACAGTGCGCACGACCATTTCCCTCTTCGCGCACGACCAGTGATCGTGCGCCAGCGATCGTGCGTCCTGTTTATTCTGTTCCGCGATTTTGAGCGGAGAAGAAGATCGGACCGTCCAAATCTTTTGGGATTTGATCCAACGGCTAGGTTTAGTTGCGGGAGACCTTTAGGGCTGATGAGAGGGGGTTAAACCTCATATTCTCTAAGTCATTCTCTCTCCAAACCCTAGAGAAAGAAGGAGGAGCCAAGGAAGAAGAAGGGAGATTCCGCCATTGACGGAGCTCCGGAGCTCCGTTTTGCGAACCGTTTCCAGATCTGGAGAGTGCAGCCCGGTGCGGTCATTTCCCTCCGTCTAGAATCTCGAATCCATGGCGAAAAAGAACGCTCCTAGGGTAACGATTTCTTCTCCCGTTGTTTGGACTTGTCTTTGGTCCTCTCCTTCGTTTCTCTATGCTTGCGTGAGGGATCCCTTTCACCAAATGGGTGAAGTGTAGGATTCCCTCAAGTTCTCCGGAACTCCGGGTCGATTGTGTCCATCCCCGGCATATTGCATGTAGAAAATCCGGTAGTCATGCGGATTTAGGCATTTTGTGTGAAGCCTATTCGTGGTCGTGAGCCCGAATCGGTGATGCTTGGATTGCGACGTTGCATTTAGGTTAAGCCTAGAATGCGTGCCGGAGAATGACTCCGTGAAATCATCTATAGTAGTGCGGGATTTAAGTGTAGGCGTCTTGTGAAGATCCTAACGAAAGCCCCATGCTTTGAGATTGGATGAAGGCAAACCTTCACCGCGAAATTGATACGGAGCGTATTATACCTCCCCTTTTTGAGTATTTGTGAAGCCTAGATCCTTGTGAAGGGATTAGGTGCGTAGCTTAGTTGTGTAGCACTTGAAGGTGCTAAACCCTTACGGGCCGAGGCGAAGCCGTACCCGCGTCGTGCGACAGATCGCGACGATTAGAGCACGGGCAAAGCTAAACCGAACCCGTTTCCATGCAGATCGGTAAGAGGTCCCTTCCTCAGGAAAGCCGTGTGATCATGGGAGAGGTTGTGGAAGGTGTCATACCTAGACCGACCAAAAGCTCTTGTTTCCACCCAAGGTTGTGGCCATTACGGTGGAGTGTTTTGTGAAATGGATGTTGTTAGCCTCATGCGATTGCTTAGGCGGTTGTGGGGAACCTTCGGGTGAACCCAACCAACATCATGTGCATACCTAGGTTCCCTTCTTTTGATGCTCAACCTAGAAGATTGATTGTGCTTGAAACCTCACCTCGTGTAGTTGCACTTTCTTTATTTTTAGTACTTGTGCTAGTATGGCTTGCTTGCAGGGTAGAAGCTCCGCCACCCCGGAAAAGGGGTGGGGTCGTTATAATTTGGTCAGCTGTGCTGACCGTTACTTTGTTTGCCACCGCTTGGTGGAATGTTCTTATGCAGGTGCAGGTGAGCCTAGCGGGAAATAGCGGGCGATGGCCCTTTGCAATGTTGGCCCTCGAAGGCCAGCCCTTTTCCTGTTATTCATGTATGGTCGGCCTGCGTGCCGATGTATGCTTATGGAGTTTTGTGCATTGGATGAATGTAAGGCCTTAAGGCCGTAACTCTTATTCTGGATACATTCCTATGATAGTGGATAGTTCTATTTGAATGGTTTAATTAATGCTTCCGCTTACGTTTTGTACTCTCGTTTAGTTGTTACTTTTCTGGTTATCACCTTTTAACTCCTAGCTAGTGTGGTTTGTATGGCGTGGGGTCCCGGCCGGACCTGCTGTTATACTCTTCGTACTGGCAGGATGTTACAGCGCTGGCGGTAGCTCTGCTCCTTTCAAAAGTTTGTTCCAAGCTGCTTTCTACCAGTGGAGTATTGCACCTATAGTTCCTGCACACTATAAACACACTACAAGCAATATCAAATACAATATGTGATTTGTTATTCTCAAACAAAGGGATGTGACACACATGTCCAACATGTACATCAGTATTTTCAATTACGCAAATAAAACTAAGGGAAAAGTTTAAATAGTCGATTCACCCCCCCCCCCCCTCTAGAGTTAATTTAAGATCTAACCTCACTTTCACCCTCCTTAGTTCACAGGCTAGATTGTCTATGCTCGCGTCTAAGGCGAAGTCCAACCATCCACAGGGACGCTCCTGGTGAAAGCTTGTGTAGATCTTTTCTTGCTGCTTACTCCGCTCTGCTTCCCCTAGGTGGGGCGACTCGTTTATCTCGGGCTCTTCTCGCTCTTCTTCATGGATCCTCGGCGCGCGCGCTTCGTGCCATTCAATGAACAGTTGGGACAACTCGGTTAAGTTGTGAATCGCTCCGTTATGCAGAGATTGATACCAGCGGAGGGCATCTCCGCGTAGTGTCTTGGTGATGATTTTGCAGCTAATTTGGTTGGGAAGTCCAAATGTCCGCATCGTTATCAAGTAGTGATTAACGTGCCCGTACGGGTCCTCTGCTCTGTGGAACTCCTTGTAGTGCGGGAGCTTTAGCCATGACGAAACTGGGTATGCCAAAATTGACTTTGACAGGGGGGATCGCCTTTGCTGGTACATGACATCGTTCGAACCCTGCCCCGCCGCAAGAGGGGCTGGCTTGCTAGTTGATCCAAGCCAATGGGGTAGGATGGGTGCAGCTATGAGCTCTCTTTTTGCCGAGCTTTCAGGGATTGAGGAGCTGCATGTGTCAGATAGTTCAGGGGAGGTGTCCACTCTTGCTGGTTCCGTGAACTCAGGCGAAGCAGGCGTTGCGTTCGGAAATCCATTGCTCGGTATTTGGGAATCCATTCCCACAGACGGAACCAAACTGTTGCGGGTCGCTCGGGTGCTTTGGTAGACCGGTCGAATTGAACCACCTTAGCTCGGAAGTGAACCAAGCGCGCAAACAGTCAATTAGAGATTCGTTGAGTACACTGAGACTTTTTAACGTTGAAAACCCGGAAAGGGTAAAAAACCACGCGGCCGGAGCTGTGTCGACCAAACTTCACTATCTTCTGATAGTTTACAGTTAGGTACTTAGAAATTGAGCGCGACAGGCCGCCGCTCGTTACAAAAATAGAGAGAGAGAGTTCTGAAGGTGTCAGGCCACCTCCAGAAAAACTAAGTCTTTTTCTTTCTGAGAACGGTGGGGGAACAAAAGTGAGAATGCTGAGTCGCCTTTCGGGAGAACAAAAGTGAGAATGCTCATTCATCTTTCCGAGAGAAATGAAATCTTTGAGTCCACGAAGGAGATCTTCGAGTCCACGAAGGATATCTTCAAGCGCCGAAGGAGAATTCCGTGGAAATCTTCAGAGGAGTTCTCCCGGGTCCCGAAGGCCAAGTCCCCCCAAATGAAAATTCCGGGCTCCATTTATAGCTTTGGTCGGGGGTAGCCCGGTAATTTCGGCGTTGTAACCACCGTAACCACTTGGCGGACAAATCACGTTTTCCAGATCGAAGCCCACGGATCGCCATTTTTCGTAAATGACCGTCTCGCCCCTCGGGCAGTTCGGGCAGCTTTGTTGAAAGCGAAAAAGGCGACAAGCCGTTCCTGCAATCTGAGAAATTAGAAAGACAAAAAGTGAGCGTGCCTGAAATGTGAAAGTGCTCTGAGCGCGCTTAGAAGCGTTCTGAGCGCGTAACGAACGGGGAAGCGTTTTGGGCGCGCAGGGAAGCACTCTAGGTGGAATCGGGAACCCGAAGAGCGAGCGGCGAGTCAGAAGAGGGGGGAATTTCCCTGACCCCGTTACGGGGGAGTGGCTTGGCCGCACCCTAAGGGGGCGTGGCGCGGCCGCACCCGAGGGGGGTGCGGCTTGGCTTGGCCGCACCCCAAGGGGGTGCGGACGGGCCGGGCCGCACCCACGGGGGTGCGGCTTGGCTTGGTCGCACCCCAAGGGGGTGCGACCGGGCCGCACCCAAGGTGGTGCGGTTGGGCCGCACCCCACATGGGGTGCGGCTCGGCCGCACCCCACACGGGGTGCGGTATGGTCGTACCCCCCACTATGGGGGGTGCGGCTATTCGCACCCCACTAGTGGGGTGCGGGCTAATCGCACCCCAGTAGTGGGGTTCGGCCATGGCGGCGCACGGCGCGTTCCGTGCGTGTTCTCGCACTGGCGGTTGGCGGCGGAAATGACGGGCTCGGCTTGCTCCTCCCCTCACTCTTCACTACCTTAGTGGGGTGAGTGGGTTGTGTGAGTAACCGTCATCCGATTATTCTTTTTATAGAGGAGAGCCCATTATATGAATCACTATCAGATGCTAATATTAACTCTCTAAGAAATTATATGGATAATAATAATATGATAATATAAATGAAATATTAAAATTTAATTTAACTAAACGATGTCAAATAAATTTTATAATTAAATTAATATAATTAATATATTTTAATATAAATGAGTGTTCAAGTACTAAATGCGCAAGGGCAATGAACGAATAATATTTAACTGATAGTCGATATCATTGTAATATATACAGCGAAAATATATAATTAGGTGAATCGAGCAGAGTCGGGGTAATTTAAGTTTTCAGTAAGCTAGAGAACCCGAGCACAACCCTAGCTTCTTGTGGTAAATTTAGGTTTTGATTGGACTTTGGTGAGAAACATGTGGCATGTATATATACCATTCAATTTTTCACCCTAAATTTAAAAATAAAAATAAAAAAATTCATCAAGGTAGACCACCGGCCAATTCTCCAAATCTAAAAAAAACATTAAAAAATAACATGCAGCAATTTTCAGATTAGGATTCTCCTTATTTGGAGTAAAATGGATAGTATCAATTTCTAGATTCAAATTTATTTTTCGCTCCAACGGATTCACTAATCTCATCCTCTTATATTTTTTGTTTAATCAAAAAATTCAATACCATTAGATCAAATGAGAATGTATCTAGACCTCCAATTAAGATCTCAAATAGAGAGAATTCACGTCCCAATTTTCGGGCCAAGTAAATTAGTTTGCATTGCTTATCCTTCCGAACCTCCTCTATATAAACCCTAATAACTCATCTTTCAACACCACACTCTCTCTCTCTCTCTCTCTCTCTCTCTCTCTCTCTCTTACTCGCTACTCGCTACTCTCTCTCTCTCTCTCTCTCTCTCTCTCGCTCTCTCTCTCTCTCTCTGCCTCCTGGAGATTAAAAAATGTCAAGTTCTAGGCAAGCTGTACGCAATTGTCTTTTGCTCGTCCTTTTCGCCTGTTTTTTATGGGTAAGAGATGGGGTGGAGGCTTCTCATTATCGGATTGCAACCATTGAAGAACCACTTGTTGCTCCAGCAACCATTACCAACCGCACAGGCTATCACTTCCAATCACCCAAGAACTGGATTAATGGTGATCTCTCTCTCTCTCTCTCTCTCTCTCTCTCTCTCTCACGCTTGCTCTCCACAGTTTTGATTAACGGTTAGATGCGGATGCGAAACTTATGGATCAGAAAATTATGGCGATAGCAGTCATGAACGCAGTGGTTATGAATTGTCGTTCATGAACGCCTGACCTCACCTAAAGAGCTTCGTTCCTTTTTATGTTCAAAATTTGTTTTCTTTTCTTTATTTGTGGCGGTCGTTGTGCATGTCAAACATATATTCTATGGCGTTGGTGTTTTTGTCCAAATTCACCGGAGCAAAAAACGTCGTGCAAAACAGAGCCTTTGTCTGTCATCTTCTTCTAATAATTTTTCTTTATCTACTGCTTGCTGAGAAGTTGCGACCGGCGACTAATTTTTGAATTAATTAAAATAACAAGTAGCTTCATTATATTATTTATATTGTATAAAAATATCGACGCAGATTAGCATAGTGATAACGGCTTCTCACCACGATCGAGCCATAGGCTTGCCCCATCACCGATCTAACCGTAGAAATCGGGGATGGGGCGCCTAACGTGCGCGCATCTTCCTGGAATTTCAAACCTGCCCCTTTATTTACCTCGAATTACACCGAAGATGCTATAAATTAGCTTTTACAAATTAACTGTATTATTATTAGAATATATAACAGGAGTCATTTTTTCGTAATTCCCTTAAAATTTTCTTCTTATATTAATCTAAATAAAACAAATTTATTTAAAATACATGTAAATAAATATTAGCTATATAATAAATATTTTAATTATTTTATATATTATAATTTATAGTTTAAAATTAAAATATTGATAAATGAGGCTAGAGGATCCGGATGGATAGGGAAAATCTTTTGCATGGGCCTTTTGTGCCCGACATTAGTTAATGTATACTTTAAATTATTTTAATTTACAAACATACAATTAAAGTCTTAAATTATAAGCATATATTCATTAATTTAAATTTCAAGGAAAGATTAATATATTATTCATTTTTCATTAATGAGAGTTTCTTAATGCAGTAGTTTCGGCTTTCTTCTATGCCGGAGATTTACTTCCTCTAACACGGTTGCCTTTTACATAAATGATGCAAAAAAGCTACAAATTGTCCCGTCGTTTTCTGATTAAGAAATGCTTCAAATCACCAAAGATTTGCTCCGAGATTTGAGTATAAGCAAAAAATGTCTCAAGGCTAATTAAACTTTTGGGTAGAGTACCTATGACATCTCTTTTTTGTAGAAGAAAAATATTTGGCCTTTATAAGTTTCAAAATGACTTTTGTAATTCCTAATTTTTTTATAGCTGAGACATTTGATTCTCTCCAAATTCTTTCGATAGGCGGCCTAATATCCCAATTATAAAAAATTAGGGATTACATCAATCTTCTTAAAATTTACAAGAGGTCAAATATTTTTACTCTACAATATAAGAGTGTCACGAGTACTTTACCCTATTTTTTAGTATTTTCTTCATATACATGATAAGGCAAAAATAGGAAATCAGATCTTAAATTTTAGCATCTTTTTAAAATCAATCCAAAAACTTTGAATTGCTTGAAATTGGTCCCTAAACTTTACCTATGTTTTGCACGATAGTATCGATCGAACCCGCTTATGAACCATCGTTCACGAACGCCCGACCTCACCTAAGGAATTTTATTCTCTTTTATGTTCAAAACTAGCTTTCTTTTCTTGGTGACGGTCATAACTGTTGTCATGCCAAATAGACATTCCATGGCGATGACGTTTTTGTAACTATTGTCATGCCAAACATACATTCCATTGCGATGACTTTTTTTGTCCAAACTCAATACCGGAGCAAAAACATAACTGAGCCTTAAAATGTGTAAAACATTGGCCGGCTTGCTCCTACTTAAAAGCCAAAGATTCCTGCTCATACTTCTAAAATCTTTAATATTCAAATTAAAAAAATTAAAGGAGATTTTAAAATAATTTTGGACACACTGTAGTCTGTGGCTGGTTAAAGAAAGTTATTTTATTCCCAAATAGAGTTTTATTTGACCATTTTTAATCCTGCACTAACTTTGTTTATATTTCTTGTGCATACGCTTTGGCCGGAATCGCTTTGCCAGATCCAAATGGTATGTTCCGCTCTCCTACTTATCCTTTATTTTATAATTTATATTTATAATATATATTAGGAATAGTAGTATATACCAAAACAAAATTTTAATTATAATTTTAACTAGATTAATTAGAAAATGTACATAAAGAGATGTACATAAGAAGATTAATTAGAATAAAAATCGATGTATGTCTTGCAGAGGTTTTAAATGCTTTGATGATTTATAAATAATGCTTAGAAAAAATATGCGATTTTCTGAAGACTGGTGGGCTCCAGAGGAGAAAAAATAATAAAGATTTGTTTGTAAAAAATTAATGAAAAAAATACAAAATCATCCTGTAATTTTAATTTTCAACAACGTATGTCTTGCAAGTGGACAAAAAGTCAATATGGAATTTCTTATTGAATAATGCAGTAAAAGCAGAGACAAGATGTAAATTAATTTCATTAGAAAAGTAATAAAATTGCTTATTTTTCAACCAAGAATTTTCCCATCAATTATTATGACTAGTTCAATTCATACATCTAGTCTCTTTCTATCAACAACCAATCCCAATCTACAGCTCAGATTTAAATTTAAAGAATAAGAAAAAAATAATGTTAAAATGGTCATATTTAATCCTTTGAAGAATTCAGCCATATGATTTTATATGTGAAGCCTTTGTCCTTAGTTTTTCAAAGGAAATAAATAAATATATATATATATTAATAAAACAGTATTAAAAAAACATTTGATGCAGGACCAATGTATTATAACGGTATCTACCACCTCTTCTATCAATACAACCCGGAGGAGCCAATATGGGGCAACATCGTGTGGGCCCACTCGTATTCGACAGACTTGATCAACTGGAAGCCCCTCCAGCCGGCCATCTATCCGTCTGCACCCTTCGATATCAACGGCTGCTGGTCTGGCTCGGCCACCATTCTCCCGGGCAACAAGCCGGTCATATTTTACACGGGAATTGACCCGCAGAACCGCCAGGTACAGAACCTAGCCTTTCCCAAGAACCTCTCTGACCCGTACCTACGTGAATGGGTTAAGCCCCATTACAACCCAGTGATCAATCCATCCGGTGACGTCAACGCAAGCGCCTTCCGCGACCCAACGACGGCGTGGTACGGACCTGATGGGCACTGGAGGACGGTCATCGGCAGCAAGCAAGGTGATCGTGGAGTTGCCATTCTTTACCGGAGTCGGGACTTCATCAATTGGGTCGTGTCCAAGAACCCATTACACTCGGCTGAGGGCACTGGGATGTGGGAGTGCCCGGACTTTTTCCCGGTGTCCCCCATGCCTACGGACGCCCTGGACACATCTGCTTTCCGAAAGGGACTGAAACACGTGTTCAAGGTTAGCTTGGATATTACCAGGTACGAATACTACACGATAGGAACCTATGACTTCGTCAATGAGAGATATATACCAGATGGGTTGTCGCCGGATAACCACACCGGACTCAGATTTGATTACGGCAACTTTTACGCATCGAAGACTTTTTATGATGACGGAAAGAGGAGGAGGATATTGTGGGGTTGGTCTAATGAGTCTGATAGCGTGCTAAATGACTGGAAGAAGGGTTGGGCTGGCATTCAGGTAGGTGGTGTTCGATTAAATGCTGCATGATTATTTTTCATTGATCGAATTCCTGCTATCTAGCTAGTGAGCTTAATATATAATACTGGTTAATTAACTCTTGCAGGCAATCCCGAGAGCGGTTTGGCTTGCTGGAGATGGGAGGCAGGTGGTGCAGTGGCCCGTCGACGAAGTGGAGAGTTTGAGGCACAAGCAAGTGATGATAAACAAAAAGAATATTAAGAGCGGCGGCGTGGTGGAGGTGAAAGGGATCGAGACAGAGCAGGCTGATGTGGTGGTAGTCTTCGACGTGTCTTCGAGCTTGGATAAAGTTGAGAAATTTGACCCGGGTTGGACCGACCCGCAAAAGTTGTGCAGTCTGAAAGGGGCCGGGGAGAAGGGCGAGGTTGGTCCCTTTGGCCTCTATGTTTTGGCTTCCGGAGACGGAGAGCAGAGGACTGCTGTCTTCTTTAGAATCTTTAAGGATGTCAACAAGCATGTCATTCTCATGTGCCACGACCCAAGCAAGTATGCTCTCTCTCTCTCTCTATCTATATATATATACATTATATATTCACTTACAGCTCTTCTATATTAGGATATATGCTGCCCCTATCTATTATTGGGAGGCAAATGAAGATATGTTTAAGAAGATTAATAGGAAAATCACATGTATGAGTGTGCATTATCTCAAAATTTGAGTAAAGATAGATTCATTCACACCAAAAGGTTAGATCATTCACATGAAACACTAAGAGAGAGCCCGTGGAATAGGATCCGCTTCATTTGAAGGGAAATGGATCATAGTTCAGATCTATTTTTGGCTGATTTGATGGGTTCACTAATCCATTTCTTTAAATATTTTTTATTTATTCAAAAAAATTTACACCATTAAATCAATTGAAAATACATTCACCATGAAATGAACTTCTATTTGGGCTACCTAGGGCAAGGGAAAAAATGGCAGATGAGAGAGTAGAGAGTGCGGCTTTGAGAAAAGGGCCAGTAGGATGCGAGATAAGGGTAATTTCGGAAAGCTGAGAATCTCTGACCGATGGACATAATGATATATCTTTACAATATTGTAAGGGAAAAGATGTCTTTTGTTAAATATTCAAAATCTTCAATTATGCTCTTATTTTTATATTTTAATGACTTGACATATATTTTAATCTATTTCAAAAAAAATTAAAATTCAATATCCAATCTAGTAATTACACTATCTCAAAATTAAAAGTAATTATGAAAATCCAAATAGTTTTTAGTAGAGCTCTTATACCTATTATGATAGACTGTCATTAGACATGTCAGCGGTCTAATCAAGGAAGGATGTCATTAGGCAAATCAGCAGTATTTTCGAGAAGCTACCGTTAAATCAATCAATTTTATTAAAGTTGATTAATTAATATTGTATTTATTTTAAGCTGTTTCAAATAATTGATAGGAGCAGAGTCCCGAACTTATCGCAGTCACGATTGGTATATATAAATAATAGAGGGGGGCCATCATAACTTTCCTATCTCCATACAGCATGGACCATGCGTGCATATTTTCTCCAGTTGGTGGAGGTACTACAGATAAGGACACCAGTGCCATTACTGCACAGTTTACTTCCACCGCCCTTATTAAAGTGTTATTCTCACACTGAAATTTATGGAGTCCAGATTACATACTTGATATAGTAGCGGTTCAATCTGTCCTGGCGTTATTAAGATTGAATGTAAATGAATTCCTAAATCAGAATTAGACTCACATATATACTAATGTTGCCTTCTTCTGCATCAATTAACAGATCATCGAAGAGAGAAGGACTGTACAAGCCCACATACGGAGGCTTCGTGGATTATGACATTAATAAGAGTGCCGGGAAGATCTCTCTTAGGAGCCTGGTATTTTATTCCCTTACTGCATAGCACGCTCTCCTCTTCCTTGATCATTATTATGAGACCTTGGATTAACTTTTATTTAGTTTTTAATGAACCAGTAATGTGACGCTTTAGTATTACTATTACAATGATTTAATATTACTATTTTATGTTCATTGACGACAATGGTTGTTTATATGGCACAAATAATAATATTAAATTAATTATTATTATTTTTTAATAAATTAATCAAACTAAATATTCACGTGTGCATCACATGACCACCCAATGAATGCCACATTATAAAAAAATTATAAACTCAAACGGAAGTTAATTGAAGAATCTAGTTCAAACTTAGCATTAAATTTTGGATCACTACCAGAAAAATAAAAAGTTTAGAACTGATTCAAATTCGGGCTAAAATTCAGAGCTTCATTTCTGTATTTTGCCTATACCAATTGTTTCATAATTAATGTTTATGTTCATATATAGATTGATCACTCGGTGGTTGAGAGCTTCGGAGCTATGGGAAGAACTTGCATAACGTCCAGGGTATATCCAGACTTTGCCCCTGGGACGTCGGCTCATCTTTTTGCCTTCAACAACGGGAATGCTGGTGTGAAGATCTTGCAGCTGAAGGCTTGGGAGATGAGGAAGGCTTTAGTTAATTAAAGAATTTTTCTTGCAGTTACTACTTGTTTTCTTTTCAAGCTGCTTCACTTAAATTCATGTACGCCTGGTAGCTGGTATGATAGATGTTTATCATTATATGTAATAAAATTTGGGTATGATCAGATGAACATTTCGATGAATTTTTTGTTGCTCGAAATATTCTGTCTTGCAAAAATATGCTTTCGGAAACCGGCTACAAATCATAATTCATATCGTTATCGTAAAAATGAAGTGAGGGAAAGAAATATCTATCTTCTCCCTAAGTTTTCAACTTTTAGGCAAATACGATAATGAGAAGCCTTCACAGCATCTCTCAACCACAAAAAACAGGTGAAAAGGACAAGCAAAAGACAATTGCGTACAGCTTGCGTAGAACTTGACATTTTTTAACCTCCAGCAGGCAGAGAGGGAGAGATAGAGAAAGAGTGGTGTTGAAAGATGAGGGAGTTGTGGTTTATATAGAGGAGGTTCGATCGGGAGGATAAGGAATGCAAACTAATTTACTTGCCCCAAAAATTGCTGCACAATTTTTGTGTTTTTTCTTGTGAGATTTGGAGGACTGGCCGGTGGTCTTCCTTGATGAATTTTTTTTATTCTTATTCTAAATTTTGGGATGGAAAATTGAATGGTATACATGTCACGTGTTTCTAATAAAGTCCAATCAAAACCTAAATTTGCCACGAGAAGCTACAATTGTGCACGGGTTCTCTTTCTGAAAACTTCAATTGACTCCGTCTCTGTTTGATTCATCTAATTATATATTTTCGCTGCACACATTACAACGATATTGAGTATCAGTTAAATATTATTCCCTTGTGCCATTGCCTTTAGGATCTAGGGCTTGAACACTCATTTATATTATAACATATTATAATTATTATTTATATTAATTTAATTATAAATTTATTTGACATCGTTTGGATAAATTATATTTTAATATTTCATTTTTATTATCATATTATTATTATCCATATAATTTCTTAGAGAGTTAATATTAGCATCTGGAATGAATAATGGATCCCAGCCAATTTAGAATGTCGGAAAGTGCATATTTTGATTCCATTATGTGCAAAGAAAAATAATTGGCAAACATGATTTAAGAATTTTAGTTATCATGTATTAAAATATTTTTTATACATGTGAATTCAAGAAAACAATAAATTGCTTATTATAATGTATGAGGGTCATTTTTCACTTTGAGTCTACGAATATCAAATCGGGCTACGGATAATAGTTTAAGGTCTGTAAATATCAAACTATTAATATCGAGATTCCGTGTGATAATATCAATACTCTTATATTATTTTAATTTCATTATATAAATATAATATTTGTAGAAATGTATAATTATTAGGAACTTATAGTTATAGCTTGAAAAAAATGACTGGCTAAAATGATGTATTTTCTAAATATGAAATATAGATGAATATTCACGTGTAAATAAAATGCAGAAATTATTTATGTTTGTTGAGGATTACCTCAAATTTGTAAGGTAGAACATTTCAATTTCCCTAAATTAATACACAGGAGCAGAATTTTGTGGCAATTACTTGTAAGTTTTCCTAATTATGAGTGAACTAATTTAATCGAGTCGTCTCGATCAAGCGTACAAGGGCGGACGCAGGTGTGGACACTCTCGGGCACGTGCCCGAGCGTAAAATCGCGGAAATGTATTAGGTACAGTGTTAGGCGAGCGGGCATGGCGATTTGGGGTCGGGGTCGGCGCCGGCGCCGTGTTTTTCGCGTCTGCTAGGGCAAAGAGCGGGCAGGCATGGCGATTTGGGTCCGACGGGTCGGCGTAGCAGGTACGCTTCACGCTCGAGCGGGCAGGCATGACGATTTGGGGTCGGCGTAGCAGGTACGCTTCTTCTTCTTCTTCCTCTTCCTCTTCTTCCTCTTCTTCTTCTTCTTCTTCCTCTTCATCTGCTTCTGCTTCTTCTTCTTCTTCCTCTTCTTCTTCTTCTTCCTCTTCTTCTTCTTCAGCATTTTAATATGTTCTGCTTCAATTAAGCATTTTAATTTGTTTTTAATTTGTTCTTCTTCTTTGTAGTATCAGAATTCATTAATAATAGTATCAGAATTAAGCATTTTAATTTGTACTATCAGAATTAGGCAGAATTCATTAATTTGTTCTTCTTCTTTGTAGTATCAGAATTAGACAGAATTCATATATTTAGTTAGTGCACAAGATATAAGATTCGAGTCTTCTCAATCTCCGTTCTCAAGTTCTCAATACCTAGGCAAGCGATTTCATGTTTCGATTTAGGTAATATTGTCTTTGGTTTGATTTCAGATTTGGTTGTTTGATTGTTGATTTCTGATTTGGGCATTTCGTCGATTTTTGATTTGGACTTCTGCTGGTTTTAATCATGCTATTAGAATGTGAGAAAAAAAAAATTCCGGGGGCGCTGCCCCCGAATCCCCGCTCAGGGGGCCCTGCCCCCCGAACCCCCTGAACGACACTTACATTGTGCCTGTGCGACTTCAAAATCCTAGTTCCGCCACTGCAAGCGTATGAGTTAGTTCGAGTTCATTTGGATCTCCCGTGAGTGTGCGTCAAATTTAATTTGCGCGAATAGTCGAAACCCGTGATAGGTGGGCTAGACATTTTCGGACTTTAGTTGCGCAAGCTTGGTCTCGCTCTCGGCACGCTGCCGAACGATTGGATACTTTTTCGTCTAACCAAATAATTTTTTATTTGGGACGAATTTGCAATTAATTTATAATTGAGGGTTGTATTTGGAACATAACCTCTCAATAACTGAACCCCTCTATCCTATTAAAGAGGGGATTTGGAACCAATCAATTAAGACTTGCGGTTTATTTTTAACCGGGCGTGAACGTGAGTGACAGAAGTGGCGGTTACTGTTTCCTCTTCCTCCTATGTTTTCTGCAGATCTCACGGATGGAACAATTTGGTATTTCTGATTTGCATGATCCTCGACTTCAGCCGACTGCTTGAATTCGCAAGCATTTTCTACTCTATCAAAGAGGACGAGGACTGCTTTATTTTTTCAATCGGAGACCACACCGCGCAGTCCAATATTCTTCTTCTTCTTTTTCATGCGTTTCTGATATACATAAACTTAATTTCAGAAATTTCAGAAATTTAGTACTGTCTCGAAGTACCATCATTCTTTTCGAGGCATAAGGTTAGTGCTGATTTCTGCAGTTGAAATATTGCTTGCTTTTCCTGTTCAATTTCTTCACAGTGGAATTTCATTTCCTATATATATATATATGTATATACGTGGAATCTGATTTGGTTTTCATATAAGTTGCTATATATATTGACTTTTCTCCATTTCATTGCCGGTCCAGAAGAGTACAAACATCGAATTATTATTTTTTTTTCATTGCAAGCTTCATTGATTCTTAAGAACAGCGAATGATATCCGAATCGTCAAGAACTTCCTATTTCATTAGAGCTAACACAAGTTCGCTATTGCGATTGGCGTCCGCGATGAGACACGAAGTCGAGTCAAAGAATGGTACGCACTTTATTTTCCGCACTTCAATTTCGTTAGCGTACCATTTCATTACCTTCATATTATTGTGTTCGCATTAATTTTACAAGTGATAGAAAATTATTTTGATTACACCATACCGTAGGAATTAATTAATTATGTTCATGACGATCCTGTTCGCATAGGTCACATTACGCTGTTTAATTTCTAATTTCATTTCTTTCTGCATGTTTGTGACCTAATGCGCTTAGTATAATTTTCTAACATTACTCACTACTTATAATTAGTGAAAAAATGTATTTAAGTACAGTGTTTCTCTAAATAATATTTTGTTTGGACATTGTTATATATAGATCATGTTTAGCTACATAAAAAATAGACGCGACATTTGCTTGGTCTTTTAAGAAAGTTATTTGCAAACCAAATAAAGACCTAAGGTATTCCATTTCTCCCCACTAACAATCGTGAGCCCGCTGTGCCTTTTCTTTGTTCCCATGCGACCTAGCCACTGCCTAGAAGCCGACGGATTTATTCACAGGAATGCCGCTCCTCTCTATATAAAATATTGTTCATGTAATGAAATGGGACAGCGGACAACAACTAGAGGTTTTACCACCACGGCACTCAAAATTAATTCTCACAATGAAATTATGAAAATAACATTAAATATTATGAATACATGCTATATAAATATTTTCATTCCTAAAGAAAAAATATTGAATATAAATAATAAAAATATATAATTATATTGTAGCAATACAGGAATTTTTTACGGAAAATAGTGCAATCTAATAAATATTTTATTGTAATTTTCAGTTTTTTAGATATAAATAATAAAAATATGTTTTGTTTAATTATTTTTTTAATAATTTTAAAATATTAAATGAGTATTTAAAATGACATAAAATAAAATGAGCTAAGATACTAAGTAAGAAATCAAGCTTAGATAAAACATTTGATCATTACCTTAAAAAAATTGCATCATCCTCCGACATTGCTTTCAAACTATGCTAACTTCTTCAAAGTACAACACTCATCTAGTTCTCAAAACTCCTATATTCACGAACACCGAAAAAGCAACACTTAAAATTCCAGTTAATAAAGCAAATGTGTAATAACCAGAAAATAAAATAGAAAATATGGGAGTTGAGCGAGAAAATTGAGAAAAAATTTATGTGTATCGATCTTATATTTTAGAAGACTATTTATAGATTGAAAAATAAATTCAGCATTTATTAAGACATTTAAAACATTTAAATACAATAATTAATACTAAACATTAATTATATAATATAATATTAATTTTTTATTATATAGACGTTTATAGCATATTTTAATAATTATAGTATATATTATATATATCTTTATTATATAAGTGAATATAACATTCTCCATGCTCTTACCGTGCTTTCATTTTTCAACGTTGAATCTTTCATATGTTTTATCCGAAATGTCTTGAATATAAAAAAATAAAAATAATTTCCCGGGAGAGAGAGAGTGGGAGAGAGAGAGAAAGAGAGGAGAGAGGGAGAGGGGGAGAGAGTGCGGCGTAGAGGGAAAGAGAGAGGAGAAGAATAATCTTTTTAAGTATATACGTATTTTTTTTTTACAAAATAAATATTGTAATATTGATGTATATTTTTTTACGGTCATTTCGAGTACTCATATTTGTATATGTTGCGCAGACGCATCGAGCACGGGAGAAGCCTGTGCTGAGGTGGGCGAAGCCCGCCTGGATGCGGCCGAAGGCCGCCCGACAGCATCACGTCGGGGGTGGGCGAAGCCTGCCGTCGCCGGCCGGGTAATGTCGTGCTTGGCCGTAGGGGCGGAGTCCCGTGTCAGGCACTCGTATATATATATATATATATATATATATATATATATATATATATATATATACTATTTTAAAAAGAAATAGTATGGCCTGCGGATAGCCTGAAATAAAAATTCATTGAAAAAATCTGGACCGTTAAGAATGGTATGAAAATAGGAGATCGTCGAATCCTATCCAGCTTTTATAAAAAAACCTAAAACTCCTCCTCTTACCCGATAGTGCCTTCATCCCTTTTCCCCACACGCCGCAACACATCAAAACCCTCCCTCGTCAGACGTTTTCATCGTGCATTCGACTCCCTCTCCGTCGCTCCCTCTCATCTCTGTCGCCAGACGTTCTCATCGTGCCTTCGACTGATCTTCCGCAGCAAGCCGTATCAACACCGACACCAGCCCTCGACCCGGAACCTTCTCAACCACGCCTCCCTGCTTGCTCCGGTCATTCGCCAGTCACCTCCAATCCATTGTCGGTTCCCCTGGTAAGTTTTCGATTACACGCCTCCAATCCTCTCAAACCCGCCATCCTCTGCCCTAACCCACAACCCTTCGCACGAACGGCGCCCCGCTCCCTCTCACGCCATCTCCGTCGACATTCCTCCGTTGACATTTCTCCTCATCTACACACCCAAAATCCGTAGAGATTCAACCGCTCCCTACAGAGATTAACTCGCTCCCTCTCATCTCTGTCGCTCCCTACAGAGATTCAACCGCACTCAAGCTGTAGTATCTCCTCGACTCTTCCTACGACATTCCAAAATCTGCAGCATCTCACGACTTCTCCAGCGATTTCTGCATCCCCGAACACATCAACACCAACCACCAGGTATACGTTTCTTCCCCCCTCGCCATTTCTCATTTCTTCATCTGCAAATCTATAGATCTCGAAACCTCTAACTCTTCTTCTTCTACTGCGGTGTCACTCTACACAGATCGGCTACCAGCTTCTGATTTACTCTGTCGCTCCCTCTCATCTCCTCTGCGTAGGTGATTTACCTGTGGCGTGCACATCCACAATGGTCAATTATTCGCTCGGTAAGTTTCTCCATTCAGGCAACCCCTATCAGTCATTCCTTGGTGATCGAATCAGCATTAATAAAAGACCAAAAATAGATGTTGTATTCCATGATGTTCTATGACATGTATATCTCACCTTTTTTGAATACATATATATATATATATATATATATATATATATATATTGCGGGTCGCTTAGGGCTCTTGGTAGACCGGTTTACTTGAACCACCTTAGCTCGGGAGCGAACCAAACGCGCAAACAGTCAATTTGAGATTCATTGAGTACACTGAGACTTTTTAACGTGGAAAACCCGGAAAGGATAAAAAACCACGCGACCGGAGCTGTGCCGACCAAACTTCACTATCTTCTGGGGGTTACAATCTAGTACTTAGAACTTGAGCGCGACAGACCGCTGCTCGTTACAATAGTAGAGAGAGAGAGCTCCGAGGGTGACAGGCCACCTCCCGGAAAACTAAGTATTTTTCCTTCTGAGAATGTTGGAGAACAAAACTGAGAAGGCTCCGGAGAACGAAAGTGAGAATGCTCCGGAGAACAAAAGTGAGAAGGCTCCGGAGAACCAAAGTGAGAAGGCTCCGGAGAACAAAAGTGAGAAGGCTCCGGAGAACAAAAGTGAGAAGGCTCTGGAGAACCAAAGTGAGAAGGCTCCGGAGAACAAAAGTGAGAAGGCTCTGGAGAACCAAAGTGAGAAGGCTCCGGAGAACAAAAGTGAGATGGCTCCGGAGAACAAAAGTGAGAAGCGGTGTCGCCTTTCGGGACGAAGGAAACCTTCAAGTCCGCGAAGGAGATCTTCAAGCGCCGAAGGAGAATTCCGCAAATGTCTGCAAGGAGCTCTCCTAGGTGCAGAAGACAAGGTCCTCTCAAATGAAGCCCTGTGGCTCCTTTTATAGCTTTGGCCGGGGGTAGTCTGGTAATTTCGCCGTTGTAACTTTCATAAATACCTGGCGGACGAATCATATTTTCTGGTTTGTGGCACACGAATCGCCATTTTTCGCAAATGACCATCTTTCCCTTCGGGCAGTTCGGGCAGTTTTGTTGGAGGCGAAAAAGGCGACAAGATGTTCCTGAAATCTGAGAAACTGGAAAGATAAAAAGTGAGCATGCTGAAAAGACAAAATGTGAGCACGCTAAAGAGACAAAATGTGAAAAGTCAGAAAGACAAAAAGTGAGCTGAGCGTGCTCTGAAGCGTTCTGAGCGCGCAACGAACGGAGAAGCAATCTAGGCGACTGGGGAAGCGTTCTGAGCGCACGTGAGCGCGGAGGCGTTCTGAGCGCGCTCAGAAGCATTTTGGGTGTGCGTAAGTGCGGAGGCGTTCTGCGCGCGCTCAGAAGCATTTTGGGTGTGCGTAAGTGCGGAGGCGTTCTGCGCGCGCGTGAGCGCGGAGGCGTTCTGAGCGCGCTCAGAAGCGTTCTGAGCGTGCGTGAGCGCGGAAGTGTTTTGAGCGCGCATGAGCGCGGAGGCATTCTGAGCGCGCTCAGAAGTGTTCTGAGCACGCGCGAGCGCGGGTACGGAAAAAAGGGAAGTCGCGCCCCCTGAGGGGGAACTGGGTTCCGACCGGGCACTCCGCAGGACCCTATGCAGGAGGGGGCGGTCTGGCCGTATCCGCACGGGGCGTGGCCTCACCCCAAGGGGGGGTGCGGCTTGGACGCACCCCTAGAGGGGTGCAGCGGCTTGGCCGCACCCGAGGAGGGGTGAGGCTGGGCCGCACCCCTAGAGGGGTGGCTTCGGCGCTACCGCGCATGCTAGCGCGCGGTAGCGCCGCGCGGTACCGCCACGCGCGTCATGGCGGAGGCGCGCCCGCTTGAGTGCGGCCCCGCGGCGCGTTCTGCGTGCGTCTTTGCACGGGCGATTGGCTGGCGGAGATAGTGGGCTTGCCCACTCTCCCACTTCCCTCTTATCATCTTAGTGGGCCTTTGGAATAACCACCTCCTTGACTTGTATGAATGAGGACCTTGTATGAGTACGCATCATAATCCCCTCAAACCTTCGGAGTCTGAATTACTGCGCGGAGGAGTTCAGAGGTTTTGATTTTTCTTCGCGGCAATTCTGACCATCACCATCTCCGTGCGATGCGTCGTACCATGCCGAGGGTAAGCTGTTGCGATTTGCGCAACCATGAGTCTGTCGTCTTGCGAACTTTCCGGAAGTCGTCACTTGGCTCTAGTTGTGGGAGAAACCTACATCTCGTCTTGTTCGGTTGCGAGCTTGCCGCCCAGCGATTGTGCTAGAGACCGTGACGAGCTTGTCGTTTAGCGTTGAAACCTGAGGAGTTTTGGGGTGATGCGATGAAGCAGCATTGAGGCGAGGTGCTCAAGGTGTGCTGAGATGAGGTTCCCAAGAAGCGCCGAGGTAATGCGCCCAAGCAGTGGCGAGGCAAGGCGCACAAGCAGCGCCGAGGCGCCCAAGCAGCGCCGAGGCAATGCGCCCAAGCAGCGCTGAGGCAATGCGCCCAAGCAGCGCCGAGGCAATGCGCCCAAGCAGCACGGAGGCAATGCGCCCAAGCAGCGCCGAGGCAAGGCGCCCAAGCAGCGCCGAGGCAAGGCGCCCAAGCAGCGCCGAGGCAAGGCGCCCAAGCAGCGCCGAGGCAATGCGCCCAAGCAGCGCCTAGGCAATGCGCCCAAGCAGCGCCGAGGCAATGCGCCCAAGCAGCGCCGAGGCAATGCGCCCAAGCAGCGCCGAGGCAATGCGCCCACGCAGCGCCGAGGCAATGCGCCCAAGCAGCGCCGAGGCAAGGGGCCCAAGCAGCGCCGAGGCAATGCGCCCAAGCAGCGCCGAGGCAATGCGCCCAAGCAGCGCCGAGGCAATGCGCCCACGCAGCGCCGAGGCAATGCGCCCAAGCAGCGCCGAGGCAAGGGGCCCAAGCAGCGCCGAGGCAATGCGCCCAAGCAGCGCCGAGGCAATGCGCCCAAGCAGCGCCGAAGCAAGGCGCCCAAGCAGCGCCGAGGCAAGGCGCCCAAGCAGCGCCGAGGCAATGAGCCCAAGCAGCGCCGAGGCAAGGCGCCCAAGCAGCGCCGAGGCAATGCGCCCAAGCAGCGCCGATGCAATGCGCCTAAGCAGCGCCGAGGAAATGAGCCCAAGCAGCGCCGCGGCAATGCGCCCACGCTGCGCCGAGGCAATGCGCCCAAGCAGCGCCGAGGCAAGGCGCCCAAGCAGCGCCGAGGCAATGCGCCCATGCAGCGCCGAGGCAATGCGCCCAAGCAGCGCTGAGGCAAGGGGCCCAAGCAGCGCCGAGGCAAGGTGGTCTTTTGGGAAGACCTAGTTGAAATTGTTGTACTTGACGCTTATCCTCCACTCGCGAGAGGCCTCTTCTCTTCACCATGTTGGCGAATTTGCTGCTATGTGTTTGTATCGAAGATCGTGGGCTTAACTTTCGTAGCTTTGTTTTAGAAAATTCGCGTTGCTGATAGAGCATGAGAATAACTGTGGTAATTTTAAATACACAACGGATACATGTGCATAAGTGCAATGTTGTGGTTTACTATTTTAAAAGCAAATAACTGGAAGAAACAAAAATAGAAATTGATGATAAATGATACGCGGGCTGTGCGCGTTCTACTAGCTAGGGGAAATTTCCCCTGCCCAGTACCGCTCGCCTATCCGCTTTGGGGTATGACGTTGTCCTCTACTGGATTGTCAGTCTACGGTCCGTGCTGGCTCGGGACCTGGTTTAGTAAAGACCTTCTGAGGATGCCTTGTTGGACAGGACGCTCGATTTCCTCCTTCAACCGCTTGCAGCTTTCAGTACTGTGTCCATGCCCGCGATGGAAGTCGCAATATTGCGACTGGTTTCTTCCGCTCGACGTAAGCGGTTCGGGCCTGCGGAGCGCGTTGCTATCCCGGATGGCGAGGAGAACGTTAGTCCTGGAAGTGTTCAAGGGAGTGTAGTCCTGATGCTGGCGAGATCTTCGGTCTCGGCTGGGGTTGTCGGGATGCTTGTTGTTCTTGTTGGAAACTGTCTGCGGCGACGACTCCTCTTTCTTCCTCTTCGAGCTCCCCTCAAACTGCCGGCGGTGTGCTTCGATGGCCTCGTCGGCGGTTATCTGAGCTTCAACTCGATGAACGAGGTCGGGGTAACTTGGTACGGTTTCTCTCATGAGAGCTGAGTAAAAGCCACTTGGGTGGAGTCCTCCAAGAAAGACTCCCCGCAAGAGCTCGGGATCGACTCTTGGGATCTGTCGAGCCTCCGTAGTGAAGTGTCGGAAAAAATCTTTGAGTGTCTCTCCGTCGTTTTGGCGAATCCCTGAGAGATGGGAGGGATCTCGGACAATTCTGCGGTTGGGGATAAATTGGTCCACGAATTGCTGCGTCATTTCTGTGAAGTTGTTGATGACCCCATTCCGCAGGGAGTGGAACCAAGTGCGCGCTTGTCCCTTCAAGGTTGTCGGGAACGCCTGACCGAGGAGCTGATCAGGGGCGCTGTAGATCCTCATGACGATGGTGAAGTGATTGACATGCTCCAACGGATCGTCCGTCCCGTCGAATGTCTCGATGTTGGGAAGCTTAAATCCATTCGAAATTGGATGGGCCAGGACTTGAAGCGATAATGGGGAGCCGTGGTGCGCGGGACGGCGGGCGAGGGTTGCGCGTCGTCCTGCTTGGGCGTATTCCTCTTCTATCATGTCGCGTATTTCTTCTCGTGTGGTTCTTTCTATTGCTCGATCAGGGGAAGCTCTTCTCGGGCGATGGTGACGGTGGTCAGCTTCTGGGCCCCCAGCTGGTGGGGCAGGGTGAGCGGAGCTTGCTGTGTTGGAGAATCCTTCTGAAGCTTCGTCCTCTCGAACGACCTCTTTGTTCGGGGCATGATTTGGAACCGGGGGCGGCGGTACGTTCAGTGCTGGCGGTTGAACTGGAACTTGGGGAGCCCCGAGATTCCTTACGAGAGCCAACATCTCGGTTTGCTGTTCTTCAATCTGCCGCATGCGCCCTTCCAGTCCTGCTGCGGGCGCAGGCACTGCCCCCTCCGCGGGAGGCGCATTGATAAGCGAGTGAGAGGGAGCTGGGTCGACGCGCCCTTCCGGCATTGATCCTTCAGTAGTGCCAGCACTCTTTCTTGCCATTGCAGTTGGCCTTCAAAGAGTTTTGGAAACGTTCTCACAGACGGCGCCAAACTGTTGCGTGTCGCTTAGGGCTCTTGGTAGACCGGTTTACTTGAACCATCCTAGCTCGGGAGCAAACCAAGCGCGCAAGCAGTCAATTTGAGATTCGTTGAGTACACTGAGACTTTTTAACGTGGAAAACCCGGAAAGGGTAAAAAACCACGCAGCCGGAGCTGTGCCGACCAAACTTCACTATCTTCTGGGGGTTACAATCTGGTACTTAGAACTCGAGCGCGACAGGCCGCTGCTCATTACAATAATAGAGAGAGAGAGAGAGCTCCGAGGGTGACAGGCCACCTCTCGGAAAACTAAGTATTTTTCCTTCTGAGAATGTTGTAGAACAAAAGTGAGAAGGCTCCGGAGAACAAAAGTGAGAAGGCTCCGGAGAACAAAAGTGAGAAGGCTCCGGAGAACCAAAGTGAGAAGGCTTCGGAGAACAAAAGTGAGAAGGCTACGGAGAACAAAAGTGAGAAGGCTCCGGAGAACCAAAGTGAGAAGGCTCCAGAGAACAAAAGTGAGAAGGCTCCGGAGAACAAAAGTGAGAAGCGGTGTCGCCTTTCGGGACGAAGGAAACCTTCAAGTCCGCGAAGAAGATCTTCAAGCGCCGAAGGAGAATTTCGCAAAAGTCTGCAATGAGCTCTCCCAGGTGCAGAAGACAAGGTCCTCTCAAATGAAGCCCTGTGGCTCATTTTATAGATTTGGCCGGGGGTAGTCCGGTAATTTCACTGTTGTAACTTCCATAAATACCTGGCGGACGAATCATATTTTCTGGTTCGGGGCACACGGATCGCCATTTTTCGCAAATGACCATCTTGCCCTTGGGGCAGTTCGTGCAGTTTGGGCAGTTTTGTTGGAGGCGAAAAAGGCGACAAGCTGTTCCTAAAATCTGAGAAACTGGAAAGATAAAAAGTGAGCATGCTGAAAAGAAAAAATGTGAGCACGCTAGAGAGACAAAATGTGAGAAGTCCGAAAGACAAAATGTGAGCTGAGCGCGCTCAGAAGCGTTCTTAGCGCGCAACGAACGGAGAAGCAATCTAGGCGACTGGGGAAGCGTTCTGAGCGCGCGTGAGCGCGGAGGCATTCTGAGCGCGCTCAGAAGCGTTTTAGGTGCGCGTAAGTGCGGAGGCGTTCTGAGCGCGCATGAGCGCGGAGGCGTTCTGAGCGCGCTCAGAAGTGTTCTGAGCGTGCGCGAGCGCGGGTACGGAAAAAAGGGAAGTCGCGCCCCCTGAGGGGGAACTGGGTTCCGACCGGGCACTCCGCAGGACCCTATGCAAGAGGGGGTGGTCTGGTCGTATCCGCACGGGGCGTGGCCTCACCCCAAGGGGGGTGCAGCCCGGTCGCACCCCAAGGTGTGGGGGGGGGGGGGGGGGGGGCGGCTCGGCCGCACCCCTAGAGGGGTGCGGCGGCACGGACGCACCCGAGGAGGGGTGCGGCTGGGCCGCAACCCAAGAGGGGTACGGGACGCATACCTAGAGGGGTGGGTTCGGCGCTACTGCGCGCGGTAGCGCCGCGTGGTACCGCAACGCGCATCGTGGCGGTGGCGCGCCCGCTACCGCGCGCGGTAGTGCCTGCAGTTGCGCGCGGCATCACCGCGCGCGGTGCTGGCGCGCATGGTTGAGTGCGGCCCCGCGGCGCGTTCTGCGTGTGTCTTTGCACGGGCGCTTGGCTGGCGGAGATAGTGGGCTTGCCCACTCTCCCACTTCCCTCTTATCATCTTAGTGGGCCTTTGGAATAACCACCTCCTTGACTTGTATGAATGAGGACCTTGTATGAGTACGCATCAATATATATATATATATATATATATATATATATATCTAAACTTGATGGTAGAATTTTGGTTGCTAATGTTATATATATTACTTAGCTCTTTTATATAACTTTGCTGATGTTTTTGCAGATTCTAATGCCTGCAGGTATAAGGTAATCTAGGCTTAAGTCTAAGTTAGCACTTTGCGCCCATCAAATTTTCCCTTTACCGTATTGTTTGAAAGTGTATTTTTTTAGTTCACAATTTATTGGTTTCATTTAAAAGTATTTTAATAATCTTTCAATTTTTTCATCTACATGTATTTTATTGGACATGAGTTATATGCTATTACAACTGCCACAAGGTTTTATTTTGACTTCGCAGGTTAGTTGATTGGTATTTTACGTCAAGATACAGACGCGCCGTGAGTGATATTTGTGGTGCTCGCCTTGAGTTTGTATGCAATTGCAGGTTCCTTAACTCACTATTACCATTTTCTGCTTAATTTTTCTCTTAGCACACTCTTTAATTCATAGAAGCTATAAATTGCAAAACACTTCTCATACTATGCATGATTTTCTGTTAAATGACTCCTTGATGAAGTTACTATGATGAGAGGTATGCACACTTACTTCCATTTGCAAGCATCAGTCTCAGTTAACCATGTCTCATAACCTTCTTCAGCATATGAATTTCTTCCATTTGCATTGCTTCAAAGTGAATTCATTGGCAAATTTATTGTGCAGGTTGTATTATTTTACATTGCATTGTACATTCAAATTTCTGCAAAAAATCGATTGCTTCTGCAAAATAAATAAATATAATTCTCTGTTAACAAAATCAATAAATTAGAGGTTTAATTAGTTGCTTATTGTTGCGGGTCGCTTAGGGCTCTTGGCAGACCGGTTTCTTTGAACCACCTTAGCTCGGGAGCGAACCAAGCGCGCAAACAGTCAATTTGAGATTCGTTGATTACACTTGGACTTTTTAGCGTGGAAAAACCCGGAAAGGGTAAAAAACCACGTGGCCGGAGCTGTGCCGACCAAACTTCCACTATCTTCTTGGGGGTTACAATTAGAGACTTAGAAGTCGAGCGCGACAGGCCGCCGCTCGTTACAATATTAGAGAGAGAGAGAGCGTTCCGAGGGTGACAAGCCACCTCTCAGAAAAACTAAGTCTTTTCCTTCTGAGAACGGTAGAGAACGAAAGTGAGAATGCCTTGTCCGCTTTCGTGGAGACGAAAGTGAGAAAGCCTTGTCCGCTTTCGTAGAGACGAAAGTGAGGAAGCCTTGTCCGCTTTCGTGGAGACGAAAGTGAGAAAGCCTTGTCCACTTTCGTAGAGACGAAAGTGAGAAAGCCTTGTCCGCTTTCGTGGAGACGAAAGTGAGAAAGCCTTGTCCGCTTTCGTAGAGACGAAAGTGAGAAAGCCTTGTTGTTGAAACTGGTCTCCTGAGTTCGGACCCACTGGGGGTTGTAGCCGACGCTTACTTCTCCCTCACTAAACTATCTGACTGGTGGATGAGAAAATTAGAAAAGACCCAAGGCTGCAACGAGGAGGTCCCGCCACACACCCGAAAGATCTGAGAGAGCTTCCCCTCCTAAACCAAAGCTCAGTCGGGCACCTTGGAGGGCACTAGCAGCCAACCAAGACTAGCCTAGAGGAGAGGACTCTCAAAAACCTGGTCCCCTCCAAGGTGCCCTTAAGGGTCCATTTATAGATTTTTCTAGGCTGGTCTGCAAATAACATGAGTCCGCCTTTTAATTTTACTAACCGCACCCCAAATTGGCCTGCTAATAGCCTAACTCCGCTGTTCCGAAGGGCTATTTGCAGCCCATATGGGGCATCACGGTCATTTCCTCCTAAAGCCCTTGGGGGCGAATGGTCCATGAGGGGACCACTCGCCGAACTCTCGCTTGACTGGGCGAATGGACTGGGCGAATGCCCACACTTCCGGGCGAGTGGTCCGTAAGGGTGCCACTCGCTGATTTCTCCTTCCTGCCCACGGCTCGCACCTATTTGCCCGGGGGTCTTTCCACCTGTCTCAGCCTGGGCGGGTGGTCTGACTGACCTGGGTCTCTCCAGTGGTCTTGAGGGACCCACTCGGCGAATACGGGTTGTACACTTGTCCGCTTTCGCGAAGATGGAAAACTTCAAGTCCGCGAAGGAGATCTTCAAGCGCCGAAGGAGAAATCCGTGGAAATCTTCCAGGAACTCTCTCTGGGCCTTCAGGCCGGATCCTCTCAAATGAAGCCTAGGGGGTCCTTTTATAGCTTTGGCCGGGGGTAGCCCGGTAATTTTGCCATTGTAACCACCATAACCACCTAGGAGGACGAATCATATTTTCCGGTTTAGAGCCCATGGATCACCATTTTTCGTAAATGATCATGCTGCCCTTCGAGGAAAGGCGTTAGTGAACGTGCAAACCGTCGGGATCATGCAAACCTCCGGGATCGTGGAAGAAACTAATTTCGTCGAACGCAACACATTTCGTTGAACGTGCTATCGTCGAGAGCAGTTAACTTCAATTCGTCGGGCGCAGTTCAGTTCGTCGAACGGCTAACGCACAACATTATGATCTAACGCTGGCGTTGACTCTGGATTCTTGACGGCATCCTTCTCAGCGGTAGTCAAGCGAAATTTCGTTGAACGGCCTTCAGAGTTCGTCGAATGGCCTTCCGAGTTCGTCGAGCGCAGTGTCATCGTGCAGTTGCTCAGATCGTCGAACTCCAATTTGTCGAGGGCCTTCTCATTTCGTCGAACGGACTTCAGAGTTCGTCGAATGGCCTTTAGAGTTTGTCGAAAGAAGTTTCGGCAGGCGGAATTTCGTTGAACGGCTAACGCAGGGCCGTTAACATCTAACGAGGGGTGTTAGCTCTCTTTCCAGAGAGTCATCTCCATTCAGTATACTATTCATAGGGATGTGTAGCTATAGTTCCTGTACTTCCTCCCTGGGTGATAACCTCCATCTCCACTACTTCCTCTGTCGCCTCAAGCTGAGCCGGCTCTTCCCATCTGCCCCTCGCTTCTCGCCCCTCTACCCTGGCCTTCTCCTCTACCGCACCTTCCTCCTCCATTGGTTCGACCTGCTCCTCCTGAGCTACCTCCATCTCCTTTCCTCGGGTACTGCCCTCTTCCTCTTCTCCCCTCTTCTTCACTCCTTCTCCTACCCCCTCCGGCCTCCTCATCTCTTCATCCATCTTCTCATCCTCCGCCATCCAAGAGATGGTGTTGACGGCGGTCACGTAGCACTGCCTTGCCACCTTTGCATCTCCCCGGATTTGGATCTGGACTCCTCCACTATGGAACTTCACGCACTGGTGGTATGATGAGGGCACACATCGGAAGGCACTAATGAGGGGGCGTCCGAATATGGCGTTGTAGATGCTCGGAGCGTCAACGATGACGAACCGGCAGTTCCTTGGGACCCCTCCTAACGTCACCTGGAGGCCGACACCTCCCTCAACCTCCTTCCTTTCTCCTGAGAAACCAAACAGCGGCCCATCAGAGGCCGTCACCCTCTTCTTCTCCACCTCCATCACATCGAAAGCCTTCTTGAAGATAACATTCACCGAGCTCCCATTGTCCACCAGGATCCGGGAGACCGTGAAGTTTTCTATCGCCGTCTGGATCACCAGGGCGTCACAGAACGGATCCTTATAATCGAGCATGTCTTCCGAGGAGAAGGTGAGTTTTTCTGTGGGGGGTGGGTCTGGGAAGTTGATGCGACATCTCTCCGGAACATTGCCTGGAAGCTCCTCTTGCGAGAGGCCTCTATCCCAACCCCACCATGAATCACCCCGATTCCCCCTGGCTCCTGTATCCGTCCTGTCCTCGCATCGGTCCTCTTCCGCCTCTGGGAGCACTTCCTCGATCCTGGCCTGCTGCCGCCGTTGCTGACCTCTCCCTCTCATCTCCAAGAATTTTGGGCAGGTGGCGGTCGCGTGACCTTCTTCCTGGTGAAAGTCACAATTGGGTAACGCCACCCTGTCCCCTCTTCCTGCTCTTCCTCTCCCTCCTCTGGCTCCTCTACCTCCTCTTCCTCGGCCTACTGCCATAGCTTGCTCCCTTGGGGGGTGAGGGGGTCTGGGGCCTTGCCTCCACCCCGGATTTATCCCCCCCGCCTCTCTTCCTTGGTATCCCCCTTCCCGTCCTCTCGCTGGTCCTTCCTGGTGCCTCCAGCCCAACCTGTTGTTGGGCTCTTGATACCTCCAATTCTGAGGCGGTCTTTCGAACTCCTGACCCCTAGGTTCTTCTCGCCTTCTTCCTTCCTGCTGCCTCCCCTCAGGCTCGCTCATCTTTGCCAACCTCTTTTAGAATTTTGGGTTGGCCGCCTCCCCTTCTATCTCCTCTGCTGCTCGCTCCATCAGCTCCTCAAAGGAGAGAGGAGCCCTTCTCTTCAGGTCCATCTTGAAGAATCCATCCCGCAACCCCACGATGAATGCCATCTTGAGGGCGAACCCCGGCACCTCCTGCACGAGGTGTATCTCCTCTTGGAACCTATCCACATAGTGTGCCAGTGATTCCCCCTCCCTTTGCCTGATCTTGAAGAGAGCCTCTGCATCCTTCTTTCTCTTCTTTGACGTCGAGAAGCGTAGCCAGAAGCTCCGGCGCAGATTGTCGAACGCGTAGATGGAACCTACGGGGAGCTGGTGGAACCAGTCCCTAGCTTTCTCCTTCAAAGTGGTCGCGAAGAGTCGGCATTGAAAGGCATCCGTCATGGGCAGAATTGAAACCATGTCCTCAAACCATTGCAGGTGCACGACTGGGTCGTCCTTGCCAGTATAATAGGACATCTCCGGCCCCCGGAACCCCTCTGGCACTGGGGCCGAGCGGATCATCTCGCAAAAAGGGCTTCCTTCCCCTGCTCGGCGAGTGGTCCTCTCGCGCGGAACCAGCTCGCATACCTCAGCACTCGTCGGGCTGCTGAATAGCTGCCGCCCGGGGAGATCTCGCGCGCTTCCTTCCGCTGGCACTTTTCCCAGGTCGCTGCCCCGGAGCATTCTCGCCGATCTGCTGGGGCGGAACCACGGGAACTGCTGGCGTCTCACACTCGCTTCTTCCTGCGAGAACCGTCTGCAGGACTTCAGTATACTATTCATAGGGATGTGTAGCTATAGTTCCTCGGCCTACTTTTCTTCTCCTTCTTGATGAGCTGATATCATGGATGATAACTGCTGCTATGCAATTGTATTCCTTTTCCCTTCCTCTTTCCTGTTGCTCTTCTAGTATGGGACTATGCTGGCAGATCTTTACTTGGTGCTTAATTTGGGAGGGGGCTGCTATTATAATGTTTGATTCGGAGCTGCTTCTTCTCCTCTCGTCCCCCCTCTTCCACATCCATGTTCAAGGAATCTCATAGGGTTTATACTGAACTGAGCTTGCGGGACTCGAGTGGGTTGTGCTATATCTGCGATTTGGTTCTTCTATTCCAGATTCACTGTAAGCCATCCTTGTCACTTCATACTCTCTGGGTCCACTTGATTTTGAGCCAAATTTCATGTTGTGGCAAATGGGGTTTTCTATTGTAAGATTTGTCATGGATTTGACGTGGTGATTATGTCCAAATTTTGACATATTTTGGGGAAAGGCCGGCGGCTTCTACTCATTTTCTTTTTATGAGTGATTAGGAAATTGGTTTGTTGGGGTTTACCCTAGCTGGGTTATATCGAGATGTTGTCCGATTTCTTCCTATCCTTTGTTCCTGGCTATGTTTATGGACCTGCTATTACTTTCCTTCTCTATTGGTTATTGTGGAGTGAATCAGAGAATGGGGAATAGGGATGATCTTCTATAGTACATCTGTACATGTTTTGGTTCTATTTCTTTGGGGTTGTTTGCTGTTTGTCTGCCCTTAAGCAGACCACTTCTGATGTTATGTTGTTATTATGCAGTCCAGATTCATTGGTCATAATTTGTGATCTGAACTTAAGCCCCCTCGTAACCCCAACCTAAATTTCGGGGATGAAATTGTTTCTTCGTTTATTAGATTTGTAACATCCCATTTCGCGCTAGACCCCTCGGAGACGTTTTGACTCGCAAAAGTTCACAAGTGCACCCCCAGTAATATTTAAGGATGATTGGGACGCTAGACGATTTGATTAGTTCCATCAATAGTAAGAACTAGAAAAGTTGTAGAGTAGAGATGAATGATTATTCGGACGTACCTGAAAGAGTAAGAATTTGAAGGCGAGAAGAAAACTTTAGAGGCATAAGAGTCTGCCCAGGTTAGAATGGAAGTTCGAGGATAGATCGACTAAGGTAGCTAGCTCACCCCGGTCGGGATAGATGATACGACGGTGCGAGTCTTGCGGCGCAAGAAGATTCCAGAGGTTAAGACATGTGGTAAAATTACGGTCAGGAGGAGCACAACTTGGAGCCACTAGAGCTGGTGTGGCAGAGATAGTCAGTGCTCTCCGAGCCAGGAATAACTTCAATCCTTAGGAGATGTTACGTTCAGTCACTCGCGGTGAAAACCCCGCAAGCCTAACCTGAATTTCGAGGACGAAATTATTTTTTTGTTTATTGGGATTTGTAACATCCCCCAGACAGCTAGACCCCCCAGGTGAATCTGTCTTGACAAGGTCATGACAAGGCCTTGGTAGTGTAGAAATTCCTTTAACTTAGGCAAGATTAGGGTTGAAAGTGCCTTGGACTGCAAATAGCAATTTCAAGTGACCAAGCTTAGGGTTAGACTTTAGGGCCTCAACTTGACCATTTGACCCCACCATAGTATCCCTAACCCATTAGGGGTCCCCTTAGGGCACCAAGGGCCCATTGGGGTCAACCAAAGAGGCCAAATTGACCAAAGTCAACCATAACCCCAAATTGGTCAAAGTAGCCTATTTATAGTCAATTGACCTCCACCATGCCAATTTGACCACACATCTAGGTCTAAAATATCATAAGAAATCTAGCAGACCTAAAAGCCCCATCATGGGACCCCTAGTGGTGCAAATTGACCAAAATGCCCTCTTAGGTCAAAATGGCAATTCTTCACTAAGTGCCCTAATTGACCACCACCATATTAAATTGACCCTACCCATAGTGTTACAATATCATAGGGGACTCAGTGGATCAAAAAAGCCCCATGACTGGGTCAACCCTAGGGCTCAATTTGACCAAAGTCAACTTAGCCTGTTTTGGTCAAATCAACTTATATTGGGTTAACTAAGGCTCATGTGACCAAATTGACCCCACCAGTAGTTTCTAAATTTAATTTGGAGTCCAATGGACCCAAAAGCCCCATCCTAGGGTCACCCAATTGGTCAATTTGACCAAAAGTCAAACTTGCCCAAATTAGGTCAAATCTCTTAAACCTAGCCCAATCCCTTTGGGCTAGCTCATGTGGGTGGTCAACCAGCCTAGTAGGCTGATAATTAAACACAGGAGAGAGAGAAAAATCGACCATGATGAGTAGGAGAGAGAAAAACCCAATTTTGGAGGAGAGAGAAGGTGGTGTTCATGGCCATTAAGAGAATACACCCCTTGGAATCCCAATTGATGACCCCTTTCATCTCCCCTGATGAATGTGGAGGGAATTCCAGGAGTTTTCTGGAGGAATTGAAGGCAGGGGGGAGGCATAAGGGTGGCCGGCCATGGGGGAGAGGAGGGGTCACTTGGTGATCTCTTGATGGAGCCCTCCTCCCGTTAAATTGAGGCCTCCATTAGCTTCAGAAGCTCTCAAGGAGTTGAAACCCCCACTTTCCCGACCCTTTCAGTGCTCAGAGGAGGAGATTCCATGGCACCCAAAGATTCCAAGGAGGAACAATGGTGGCCGGCAAACGGAGCCACAAATCACACCAAATGAGGTCCGATCCCCCTCCTCCTTATTCGTGCATAGATCTAGGATCAAAACATTGTAGAAATCGGGCTCAAATCGAGCCCGATCGGGAGAAATTTCTCCCCGTTTTTCCATTAAAATCCCCTCACGGGATCGCCGAAATAGCCCCTCCGGCGGCCGTGCCGCCGCCGGGCGATGTCCACCACCTCAACGGAGGTGGTGGTGGTGGCCAGCCAGGGAGGTGGTCGGGTGGCCGGGAAACGGCCATAGAAGAAGCTACAAGATCGGGCTATCATGGCCATAGGCTGATGAGGAAGATGAACAGATGCCGTGCGTTTTTCTTCTTCTGTCCAAATATAAAAGTTTATATTAATATCTCATTTTCTGTATTATTTCTGGCAGTACTTTGAATTAAATATTAAAAATACCTAGGCCCTTCAAATGAAAAAGTGTTCAACACCAATGTTGTAGCCCTTGATGTCTAGTTTATTACAAAATTGAGATCACTCGGTTTGGAGCCCTGGTTAGGTCACAACACTCATTTTGGTGGGGACTATCCATAGGGCTGGCCAGAGATTGATTTGGATGCCCACATCAATCCAGAACTCCAAATGACTTGAGATTTGGGGTGTAGGCTATCCTTATATATATATATAGGACATATCCAAAAATGGGAATTTTTGGAGAACTTTTTCCTAAGGTTTTTGTAAAAATTTAATAATCTTTGCATAAATTATTTGGAGGTTCAAATGACCTCCAATCTCTACCAAATTTTGGTGGGGTGTTATTAGGGTCATGATAAGCCCCTGGTTAAAATTTCAACTCATTTGGTGTTCATTTGATTAGGTAGTCATTGGGCCAAAAATTTGCCCAATAAGGGGAAAATTGTGATTAGGAGTTATTTGGGGTTTTCATGGTCAAACCACCTCCAATTGGAGTGGAGTTTTGGCCACTGCCCTAGCATCACCCAAATCACCTCCAGGTGAGTTTTGGGGTCATGGGGAATTGGATTGCCCTAGGACATGGAGTTGGAGCCCCTTGGGGTGCATTTAGCCAAGTAAAGACTGTGAAATTTTTCCAATCTTTATGAAGTGAGCAGGAGCTAGTCAACTTAGAGTTCACAAACCAAACAACCAGAAGCAAATGGAGGCAAACAAGTGATCTTTATTGATAGCAAAACCCCGATTACAAGGCAAGGCATGCATGGCGAGACATGATTTCGCCAGCACAAACACCAAAGAGAAAAATACAAGTTGATGATAACTTGAGACTGCGCGGTCTCCCTGCGACCTCAGCAACCTGACAGACCGCAACCCGCTGTCGATTTCAGAACAACACCAGACCGCTGATCAGACCGCCCGACTTCTTTTCGAACTCCTGATTCTCCCAAACTCCAGCACCACAACTCCAAGCCGCAGACCGCCCGAACACTTTCAGAGGAAGAGGTGATCGCTGCTGCCCGCACTATCCGCAGAAGCTGCACAAGAAGAGATCAATCAGAAGACCGCCCGGTCACAGAAATAGAGACCGCAGGAAAGAAGCGAACTCAGCTTACACTTGGTGTGTCTATTTGCTGCAACAGTGGCCTCCTATTTATAGGCGCGGGACCTGATCCAGTCACCACCCTATGAGATAGGAACACCACCCCCCAGACCGCGCGACCTGAACGGTCAATCCGCGCGATCAGCAACATTACTTCTGCTTCATTTTGGTGAACCCGCCAGCTTCAATGTCACCATGAGAGACCGCCACTCTCACAGCAGACCGCGACTCCACAGGGAGCTCGCCAGACCGCCCGAAGCTATTCACCACCTGTGTTCGCTAGAGACCGCAAACACAGTACGTCCGCCAACAACTCGCGAACTCCTGTCCGCATGCCGATCTCCTCCTGAGACCGCGAACAGCAACCAGCTCGCATACCAGTCTCCTTCTGAGACCGCGAACTGAGACCATGCGACTAAAGTCCTTAGTCCGCGAATACCACCAGAAAGCCCGGTCAGCTACCAGACCGCATTCTGGAGAAAACCTGGATCAAGCTGTGCGGTCACACCAGACCGCCACAGCCTTGAAGAAGATAGCTCACCACGCGATCACGCACAGACCGCGCACACCTGAAGATGAACAACCCACCACGCGGTCACAGACAGACCGCGCGGCCTCCACCTCCAATCGCCTTGGACCAGAACCCAGCGGCCATACCAGAGGACCGCAGCTAGGCTTAGACAAGCCAGACCGCAGAGACAGACCGCCGAGTCGTGCGGTCACACCAGACCGCCCGACCTCCTCCCAGACCGCCCAGGTCCAAAAACCCTCCAAACTTCCACTTCAACAATTTCAACACTCCCCCTTGAAGTGGGAAGTTGAAACTAGCCCCAGTAGGCTCCTTAGCCGTGTGAACGGCCCCTTTGCCAGCGCCTTTGTGAAGATGTCCGCTACGTTGTCCGCACTCCGCACATGCCCGACCGAAAGAGATCCCTCCAGCACCTTATCCCGTATGAAGTGATGCTCGATCTCGATATGCTTGGTCCTCGCGTGACAAACTGGATTGGTAACCAGTTTGAGAGCACTCTCGTTGTCACCGCGTAGCAGAGTCGGCTCCCAAACCTCCTTGTGGACGTCTCCCACCAGCCTCTTAAGCCAGATGGCTTCCTGAGCTGCCAAGGCCGAAGCCTTGTATTCTGCTTCCGTGGTAGAGACCGATACGGAATCCTGCTTCTTGCTGCACCATGATATAGCCGTAGGGCCCACCATGAAGACGAATCCAGATGTCGACTTCCGATCATCCGAATCTCCCCCATAATCAGCATCCATAAATCCATGCACCTCGAAGCCCGCATCCCTCCTGTATAGGAGACCCATGTCCGAGGTCGCCTTGACACACTTCAGAATGTTCTTGGCTGCTAGCAGATGAGGTACCCGTGGCTCCGCCATAAATCGACTCACTCTGCCAACTGCATATGCAATATCCGGCCTTGTGATCGTTAGATAGATCAAGCTCCCAACCAGAGCTTGGAACACCAATGGATCTTGCATGATTCTCCCCTCATCCTTCCGAAGCTTCATAGCCTTCTCCAGAGGTGTGGAAGTGCACTTCCCTTCCTTCATGCCGAATCGCTCCACGATCCGCTCCGCATAACCGGCTTGGGTCACCAGCACTCCACCTTCCTTCCTCTGCACCTCGAGTCCAAGGAAATGGTGAAGCTCACCTAAGTCCTTCATCTCGAACCTGATGGACAGCTCGGCCCGAAGCTGCGCTACCTCCTCCTTTGAGTTCCCCGTCACGATCATATCGTCGATGTATAGCAGCACGATGACTTGAAGCTCCCCGCTCTTCTTGACGAACAACCTTGAATCTGAGTCTAAAGCACCAAATCCACAGAATAAGAGATATTCTGCGATCTTCCCATACCACGCCCTCGGCGCTTGCTTCAACCCATACAGGGCCTTCTTCAACTTGCAGACATGCTCCGGAAAATCTTCAGACACAAAGCCTGGTGGCTGGACCATGAAGATATCCTTGTCAATCTCTCCGTACAAGAAAGCGTTCTTGACGTCGAGCTGCCAAATCTCCCGTCCACTGAACGCCGCCAAGGCAATGATGAACCGAACTGAAGTCATTTTAGCCACCGGACTGAATGTCTCCTCGTAGTCTTCACCGTATTGCTGCGAGAACCCCCGAGCTACAAGGCGAGCCTTGTACCGCTCGATGCTGCCGTCAGCCTTCTTCTTAAGCTTGTAGACCCACTTGCATGTAACAGGAGTAGTGCGCTTGGGTTTGGGCACAAGAGACCAGGTCTCATTCTTCTCAAGAGCTGTCATCTCTTCTTGCATTGCAACATCCCACTCCTTCACACCTCTGGCCTTCTCAAAGCTCGACGGCTCCCTCTCATCCAAGGGACCAGCAAAGAAACATGAGACAAAGCTCACTGCGTTTCCTCCTGTATAGCGATCAGGGGCAATGATCGCTCGCTTCGACCTCCTCAGCTCCTTCCCGTGCACCGCATTATCTCCAGCTGCTTCTTCTCTAGCTCCTCTTCCAGACGTGCTAGGAGCATCGCTCCCCCTGCTCTCTGAACCAGAAGCCCTTGTCTCAGAACTAGAAGGAGATGGACCACCTGGTGACACAGGCAGCTCCACCTGAAGATCCTCCACAGCTTTTTCTGGCACTTCCACCCTGCTCTCTGGTAGCTCTACATCAGAAGACCCCTTGTAAGATGTCACCTCATCGAACACGATGTCTCGAGATACCACAAACCTTCGCGTCTCTGGGTCCATGCACTTCCATCCTTTCTTCCGCTCATCGTATTCCATGAAGACTAGCTTCCTTGCTTTCGCATCTAGCTTCGTTCGAAGAGCATCTGGAACATGCACGTAGCAGGTGGATCCAAACACCCTAAGGTGTGCCACGCTTGACTTCTCTTTGAACATCATCTCATGCGGAGTCAACATGTTGATGGGGCTCAAAGGCATCCTGTTGATGACGTAGGCAGCACAAGACATTTCCTCAGCCCAGAAGGACTTTGGGATACTCTTGGCATGCAGCCAACACTTGCAGGTCTCCGTCAGATGACGGATCTTCCGCTCTGCAACTCCGTTCTGTTGTGGAGTATATGCACAAGTGAGCTCTCTCCGGATGCCTGCCTTCCTGCAAAAAGTAGAGAACTCACTGGAGGTGAACTCCCCTCCGTTGTCAGTCCTCAGCTTCTTCACCCATAGTCCTAACCGACCTTCCACGAGCTCCTTGAACTCCACAAACTTGGAAAACGCCTCCGCCTTCTCCTTTAGGAAATATACCCAAACATATCTGGTGTAATCATCGATCAACACCAGCATATATTTGTTGCCTCCGAGGCTTGGGGTAGCAGTTGGTCCCATCAAGTCACCGTGGATGCACTCCAATGGCAAACTACTCCTTGTCTGCGACTTGTCAAACGGTAGCCGATGAGACTTGTCGAACTGACATCCCTCGCAAACATGACCTTCTCCGTAGGAAGATAGACTTGGCAGGCCCTTGACCAGACCTCTCACCACCATAGCTTTCAGCTTGTCCATCCCTACATGCCCCAACCTCTCATGCCATATAACAGCACCATCACTCGTCTTCATCTTGTCGACGTAGGAACTTGTTAACAAAACAAACAAGTCCCTTGCCCGTCTCCCAACATGGACGACCTCCGCCTTAACGGCCTCAAGGTTGCGTAGAAACTTCACTTCTGTTGGGCCGAACAGAACGTGATACCCAGCGTCTACAGCGTTGGTCACGGAGAAGAGGTTTTTCCTCATTCCGGGCACATGATAGACACTCTTCAACGTAAGTGGCCCTCTATCACTGCCCAAGGAAACAAACCCCACCTTCTCTACTGGATGCACAGTATTATCAGCAGTAATAATTGCATTGTTACCTGTATAGGTCTGTGCAGAAGAAAGCTTGGTCTCGTCTCCGGTGAGGTGATGACCACACCCCGAGTCCACGATCCAGTCCTCCAGATAGTTGATAGGAGCAGAAGCTCCAACAGAAGCCGAGAAGGCTCCTCCCCAACCTCCTTCAAAGTTTCTGGCCTCAGCTCCCTCTTTCTCTGCAGCATGCCCAGCTTGGGTGACCATCTTGCAATCCTTCTTGATATGGCCATACTTGCCACACTTGAAGCACTTCGTACCTTCACCCTTCTTCTTCCCGTCAGCCTTGGGAGCATACCCCCTTTCCTGCTGCCCAGAAGTTGAAGGCCCATAGCCTCCTCCAGCGGTCTTCTTCTTCTTCTCCCACTTCTTCTTCTTGCCTGAGAAAAGCACTTCGCCATCTCCCCCAGCCACTGACATCCCTTCCATCTGCCTTGCCAAACTTTCTTGCGATGCAAGCAAGTTCTCCAGCTCCAACAGAGACGGCTGATTTGCCCATCCCTGCACCGACGTCCCAAAGGCAACATATTCCTTCTGCAAGCCGCGGATGATGTGCCTCTTCAGCTTCGCCTCAGAGATAGGCTCATCAGGATCCAATGCTGAGATTTCAGCACACAAGTTCTTCATCTTCAGAAAGAAAGTGGAGATAGAAAGATCACCCTGAGCCAACCTTGCCAGCTCATTCTCCAAGAACTGTAGCCTAGCTATGTTCTACTTGTTAAACAGCCCATCCAGGGCTCTCCAGCTCTCCGCAGCTGATCCACACCCCAAAATGTGATCAAACAGGTCAGGTGAAATTGCTCTCTTCATAGTGAATTCTGCCTTCGCATTCGTCCTCCTCCACGTTCTCACCTCTGCCCCATTATCCCCCTCCGGGACAACTTCCTGCGTCTGATCTCCTCCAACTACCTCCCAGAGGTCCTCACCTAGAAGATAGCTTTGCATACACGACTTCCACTTCTTGAAGTTAGTCGATGTAAGCAACTCAATTCCAAGACCCCTCGCTTCCATTGCTCTACCACTGGTTCCTTCTTCACAAAGGCGATGGCTACTCTAAGTTACTCACTGCTCAACCACTCCAACCTAGCTCTGATACCATGTGAAATTTTTCCAATATTTATGAAGTGAGCAGGAGCTAGTCAACTTAGAGTTCACAAACCAAATAACCAGAAGCAAATGGAGGCAAACAAGTGATCTTTATTGATAGCAAAACTCCGATTACAAGGCAAGGCATGCATGGCGAGACATGATTTCGCCAGCACAAACACCAAAGAGAAAAATACAAGTTAAAGATAACTTGAGACCGCGCGGTCTCCCTACGACCTCAGCAACCTGACCGACCGCAACCCGCTGCCGATCTCAGAACAACACCAGACCGCTGATCAGACCGCCCGACTTCTTTCCGAACTCCTAATTCTCCCGAACTCCAGCACCACAACTCCAAGCCGCAGACCGCCCGAACACTTTCAGAGGAAGAGGTGATCGCTGCTGCCCGCACTATCCGCAGAAGCTGCACAAGAAGAGATCAATCAGAAGACCGCCCGGTCACATAAATATAGACTGCAGGAAATAAGCGAACTCAGCTTACACTTGGTGTGTCTATTTGCTGCAACAGTGGCCTCCTATTTATAGGCGCGGGACCTGATCCAGTCACCACCCTATGAGATAGGAACACCACCCCCCAGACCGCGCGACCTGAACGGTCAATCCGCGCGATCAGCAACATTACTTCTGCTTCATTTTGGTGAACCCGCCAGCTTCAATGTCACCATGAGAGACCGCCACTCTCACAGCAGACCGCGACTCCACAGGGAGCTCGCCAGACCGCCCGAAGCTATTCACCACCTGTGTTCGCTAGAGACCGCAAACATAGTACGTCCGCCAACAACTCGCGAACTCCTGTCTGCATGCCGATCTCCTCCTGAGACCGCGAACAGCAACCAGCTCGCATACCAGTCTCCTCCTGAGACCGCGAACTGAGACCACGCGACTAAAGTCCTTAGTCCGCGAATACCACCAGAAAGCCCGGTCAGCTACCAGACCGCATTCTGGAGAAAACCTGGATCAAGCTGTGCGGTCACACCAGACCGCCACAGCCTTGAAGAAGATAGCTCACCACGCGATCACGCACAGACCGCGCACACCTGAAGATGAATAACCCACCACGCGGTCACAGACAGACCACGCGACCTCCACCTCCAATCGCCTTGGACCAGAACCCAGCGGCCATACCAGAGGACCGCAGCTAGGCTTAGACAAGCCAGACCGCAGAGACAGACCGCCGAGTCATGCGGTCACACTAGACCGCCCGACCTCCTCCCAGACCGCCCAGGTCCAAAAACCCTCCAAACTTCCACTTCAACAATTTCAACAAAGACCCATTGGCCAAATGGGACCATAGAGACTTGAGTCTTCTTGGGAAGGTCAGTGGGATCAATTTGAGACCCCATGAGGAAGATTGGTGAGCATTGGAGTTGATTTTCTCAAGGCCATAGGGTTGATCCCTATGGAGTGGAATTTGGGGTTGTGAAGGACATAGGAGAGTTTGTCCTTGGAGAGGTGTGTAATGGACTCCTCTGAGTTCTATGAGTGATGTAACACCCTCACAAGAAGTTGGGTGGATTTGGGGAAGTTTGGACCCAAACCCTAGGGTAAACCCTGAAGGGGTGCAATTAGAGGTCAATGAAGGAAGAGGAGTCAAACCTTTATAGTCTGACCTAAAATTTTGGGGAGATGGTCTTGGTGATCAGAGAGCCCTCCTATGAGAAATTGGTGGGATTTGGAGTTGCCAACCCTAGGTAATAAATCCTTGGGTAGATTTGTAAACATTTAGGTTTTGGGGATTTAGGAAGAAATAATACTTAGTGATTAACCATCTTCTGTCACCAACTTAGTTTTGATGTTATTAATCCATGGAGATTCTATTAGAACAATTGGAAGACTTTTGGAGGTCCAAATTGTAATTAGTCATATTGTTCGTAATTATTGGGATGATTAATTATAGGGTGATAGTTTTCTGTAATTTCATGAAACTTTACTGGATGTCGTTTCATACCATTATGAACCCACAGTAATTTTTTCATGATTTTTGGATTGATATTTTTGGTACTCTTAGTTCAATTTGGAATTAATTGCAAATAGGTCCTTGGTGGAAATTACAAATGTAACCTCTATGGAATATGGTCAAATTTTGTAGGGCTGAATATTTTAGTATAAAACACCTCTGTATAAATTTGCATAAAGTTTGGATTTCATATGAGGGTACCTCCTTTGGAAATAATTGAAAATTAATGGGTTTTGGAATTTTTAATAATAGTAAACCTTGCTCGAATTTCCTACAAATTCATATGTACTGATTATTATGTACCCTTGATTTATGTAAAAAGTTTGGTAGGCACTGGAAGTAAGAAAAGTGCACTTGTAGTTCAAACCTTAGGAAGTTATATTTTGGAAAAATTGTTTTAATTATTAATAATATTGGGAAAATGTGATTCTCTGGAATTTGCCTTATAATATCATGATAGACCTCCAGTAAATAGCTTGGGTCAGTTGGATGAATATTTGGAGTACCTTCAGTTGTGAGCTTCATATGATCAGTTTGGTCTGCGTATAGTAAAACTGTGAAATTTGAGAATCAAGTGGATCCTTAGGAGGGATGGGAGGTAAGTGGTTTACCTAGTTAGTTGAGAAGGTATGATGGTCAACAAGAAGGATTATAGACGGTAAAGTGTGCTTGGTGGGTTGAGGGTAAAGTGGTGCCCGGGATTGACGAAGGACCGTCTTGGAAAGTCGTAAGCCACATAGGTTTAATTCAATTGTAATAACAAGGAGGGGGTTCTTATGGGTAGATATCAACAACACTAAGTGTCTTGAGAAAGGAAACCTTGGGGTGTCATCCCATCGTAGTTCCTAGTACCGTAGCGAGCCCCTTACGGGGTAACCCTCGGGAAGTCCAGGACTAACCCTAACTTATAGGAGTAAGACGATGTATAAGATTAACTAATAACACACTCACCCACACCCCGTGGTTACGAGAAGTTAGTTGGTTTGGTTTACGAGCAGTAGGCTCGGTGGATGAAGGAGCGGATTGCTGAGTCAGGTGAGCTTGTGACCCAGTAGTGTTTGAAGGTACGGACGGGTTGGTTCGGCGAGCCGATGGCTCGGCAGGTTATTGATGGCGGGCAGGTTAGCCCGGGGAGCTTATGGCTCAGAGGTAGGAAGTAGAACATGTTGCATGCACATTGAAGGTGGTGAGTCTTCGGTATTGGACGGTCGTTCACACCGACGTCAATACGTTGACTCGGCGAGTGTGGTATTTACACTTGGCTAACAGGTTTAGAGGTGGGGGATTGTTGACTGAGTCTAGTTTGACTGACGGTCGTTTGACCACCATATTTTAGGCGTACCGAATGGGAGAGAAACAGGTGCAGCAGGATCCGACAGGGTGGGTCCCATGGCCATGCTACCATTGTCACCAGCCGGGACATACTCGGGTCAGATGTCCCATGATGAGTGGAACCCCACCAGCTCAGCGACCAGGAGGCCGAAGGCGAAGACGTAGACGTGGTTTGCAAGGCAGCGACCGCAGGCCAAAGAAGAAGAAGCATTCAGTGTTGCAGCACCAGTGGAGCACAGAGTCTGCAGGGATGGGTCAGACTAGGTTGGGTGCTTCCGTTTCAGTGACGGTGGCGATTAGCTTTAGTTTTACCGTATGAGTGATCTTGTAGTGAGGACATGATGTACATGGCACGAGCCCTTTATTATTGTAACCCTTGTTATCTTTTATTCAGTTATATCTTGTGGACATTTATATTTCATGTTGATTCTGTGGACTTATCTTCTTTAATGTACTTTTCTTCGTGATCGATTTGGCCGGCAGGATCGGCGTTTTGTAGTGGCGACCTTCCCGAGGGAAGGTGTCACCGCAAAGCGGCGGTTCTGGGCCTAAGACCCGGTGTTTGGAAAGAAAAAAAATGGGGTCTTACACAACAAAAGTGCAATAGACCTCACATATAATCCTGTACACCATTCTAGATCCAAACACATTGACGTTCGTCATCATTTCATTAGGGATCACATTAAGAAAGAAAATGTAAAAGTAAGCTTCATTGGGAAAGACTCTCAACTAGCTGACATATTCACTAAACCTCTTCCCGATGCACGATTTCATTTATTACGACTTGAATTAGGTGTCCTAGATCTTTCAAGTTAAAACATGCTCACAAATACAATTTTCTTCATTTTTAACCATCCAAAACATCTCCTAAAAATCTGCAACTTCAGCATGGAACTACTATTGGGACACTTAATCAAGATCCAAAATTAAAATTTCCAAAATCTTTAAAAATCGTTCACTGCCTCCCGCGCTAGCGCTACCGCAGGCGCTAGCGTCCATGTTCAAATTTCTGTAATTTTAAAATTTTGAAAAATTTCTAAAAATATATTAATCTATATTTTCTACTTAGTTTTGCTCTTCTGTGTTTCTTTATTTTTTGAAAAATCAAATACAAAACTACAAAAACCAAATTACAAAAAATATGTTTTTCCTTTTCTCTTGTGCCGATTCCTTTGTTTAAAGTTCATCCTTATGCAAAAATCAAATATAAAAATTACAAAAGTAAAAATTACAAAAATATGCTTTTCTTTGCTAAAATCAAATACAAAAATATAAAACTTTAACACTATAAAAAAAAACTGTATGATTTTTTTTGTGAAAAATCAAGCATGATTTAATCTATTATTTAGAAATTCTACAATGTTACAATTTATCTTTTCAAACTACTTTGGACATTGTCTTTCTTCATGCTTTGATTTATCTATTCAAATGTGCATCAATTATAGTTTAAAAGTTGTGTAGGAACAAGCTTAGCATGCCTCTAAGTATGAGAAATATTTTATGTTTGATAATGATATTTATTCACTCACTTTCTTTTGGCATTGTCTACATATGTGTTTAATCTAAGAATATTTGTGTATGTTTTGTATTAGTACAATGGATTAAAATTGCACAAGTATCTTACCTACACTCCTTATTTTGCACTCTTAAAAATTAAGATAAGTGGTTATATTTTTCATAAATTCTATTGATTTGCAAAACAAGTGTATTCTGAGAACTTTGTACAAAACAAAATTATAAAATAAATGACAAAGATAACTCCACCAAGCACTACTTGAACCTCCTGATAAGTCTTAATAAGCATTGTGAGGTTGAGCACCTTGGAAAGAATAGTAAAGTGTCTTGTGCAAATCAAATCTTTCTTTCAAAAATAAGAAAAACCACTTACTCTTAAGTACACCGGATCACTAGTTTCAATATTAAATTTAAATATGTGATCCCCCAAGCACTACTTTGCACCCTGATAAGTCTTGATGAGCATTGTGTGTGCAGAGCACCTTGGTAGTTGTATTTTTTGTGCATTAAAGTGTGTGGAAGTAATCCTATTTGTGTTTTATTGTGCCCGTACTTTACATATATCTTGTATTTTTGATCAAAACATTTGTTTACATTACTCAAAAATACACTTATGTGCACATCATTATCTTCCATAACACTTCTTCTCATGAGTATTGGATCCTAATGCTAATTCTATATTACTTCTTATGCACTAGATAACCTAGCATGTGTTCTACAATGTTTTGTATGTTTTTTGAATTATGAATTAAAGTAACATTGTAGTAATTCCTTTTTGATAAACAATATTTCATGCTTGGTTATTATCAAATTTAAAGATCTAACTGCAAAATGATTTACAAAAACATCATCTTTTGTGAACGTTAACTCAGATTTTTTGGATTATCATTACTATTTGATGTTTTTTGTATTGCTATAAGTCTTCCGCATCTTAACCATATAAGTGTTTTACCTTGCACTTTCATGCTTACTTAATATCTTGTATTCTTTGCATCATCACTTATTCTTCAAAATTCCTATCTCTCATTACGTGATAGATTTCCCTGAAACACTGTTTATTGGTTATTTCAAACATAAAAATCTTTTATGCTAAAAACTCTAAAAATTTTGTAATGCTTATAACTCTGATCTATTTCAATGAAAAACAACTCTAAAACTCCTTATCATTTACTTAAAAAGCTCGATCATGCCCTCTCTTCTATTTACAAATTCTTTGGTGCTTTGTTTCCCTACCCTCTTTTGCTAATAACAAAGGGGGAGAACTAACATGATAAATATAACCCGCTATCATAAACCCAACATGACAAATTCAGATGATAGCTTACATATTAGGGGAGCACTCACTTAGGGGGAGCATGTATTTAGGGGGAGCAATTCTAAATGCTAAAATCAATAATTATCCTAAGTCATCACTCTCACACACACACAAGTATAGTTTCATCATGCTTATTTATTAATGCTTTGATTTATCATTAATGGATTTGTTATTATCAAAAGGGGGAGTTTGTTGGAACATGGTCTTCCGCATCTCCTAGGTTTGAGAATAACAAATCCTATTTGTATTTGATCTTGTGTGTTCAAGTGTGCAGGTTAACATAGTCCATATGACTCAAGGAGTACTCATGATGACTGCCCCCAAAATTGAGGCCAAAATTCGAACAGGCTCACTAGCGTCGGCGGTAGTACCTAGCGCTGGGCGCTAGCGATGAATAGCGCAATTCCAGGAGTTGATTATAGAAGGCGCTAACGCCTGACGGTAGCAGATAACGCCGGCGGTAGCGCTGAACACAGAAGGAACAAAAGCAAGGTTGCCGCGGATTGAAGATCCTGCCGCGCAAAAGTTACTTAATCAGGGATAGCGCCGGCGGTAGCTACTAGCGCTGGCGGTAGCGTGGCGCACAAAAGGCATAGAGCAAAACGTTGCCGCGGATGGGAGATCCTGCCGCGCAAAATCTTTCCTAATCCGGGCTAGCGCCGGCGGTAGCGCTTGGGCTATAAAAGGACCCCCTCTCCTCTTGTTTTCGAACACCCATTGCATACACCTCAGAGAGAGAGAGTACTGGAATTCCAAAGGCTTGTCTTAGCCGAAATTTGAGGTCCCAGCGAAGCTCTGCCAATTTCTGAAGGTGAATTCCATCATGCCGAATCCAGACGAAGTCCGCTTCAACAAACGCTGATTCTACAGCGGATCTTCGTCTCCGAATTCAGAAGTTCATCTTAAAGGAGGTTTTGTTATTTTATTTCTCTTGCTTCATTGTAAACGGTAGTGAAATCGCCTCGTGTTGGCGACTAGGTCTAGGGTAGACTTAGGGTTGAAATTCGCCTCGTGTTGGCGACTAGATCTGGGCTAGTTCTAGGGGGTGCTCGAGGCCACATCCGGGGAAGTATTGGCTAGAGCGGCTTGAGGACGAATCCGGGGAGGATAAGGCTAGGGCCACCGGTTCGTGGGGAAGCGAGTCGGGATAGAAAACAAAAAGAGTCGTTTTATTATTCGCCTCCGATCTCTAGCGTCATCGAGATAAAGTTTTGTAAAACTTATTTATCATTAATAAAGCTTGTCTCTTTTTGTTTTACTTAACTTCTTTCATGTCATATTTCAAAGTTATTTAAAATATATTATAAGTTTTTGAAAACCCTTATTCACCCCCCCCCCCTCTAAGGGCGCCGACCGATCCAACATATACATGTCTTTATTTACTGCGTTTTACTTATTCTTTACCTGCTCTTACTATGCTCTTTTACTGCTTCAAATATATATACACATGTGTAGTGTAGAAACATTCCATGTACCCTTGTCACCTGCTATTGTTTACACCCCTTGTTGTCCTCCGCTTCATCCTTCCCGCACAGTGCCTAGGAGTCACCGGGGGAGGGGTGGGGGATTTGCTTAGTCTTTTTGACTAACGGTCGGTGGACCTTATCATTTTAGGAGACCACGGAGATGGAGCAGCACCAGAGGCAGGTGCAGATAGAGGCGGGGCGGTCTAGCACAGGAGCACCAGTGTCGGGATCCGTGAGTGTTATTACTAGTTGATTTGCTTCCACGAGTGTTTATGTAGTGAGGATTTGATGTATCGGGAAGGAGCCCTTATTATTTCTATCATTGATTTCAGTTATGTCTATGTGGACATCTCTTGTGATGATTTACTATTTATGTGATGTGGACTTGTCTTCTATAAGTTTGTTTAAGCTTAACTTCTTTGTGATCGATAAGGCCGGCAAGATCGGCGTTTTGTAGTGTCGACCTTCCCGAGTGAGGGCGTCGCCGCAAAACGACGGTTCTGGGCATAAGACCCCGGAGTTGAAAAAGAAAAAAAAAGGGTCCTACAAAGTGGTATCAAAGCAAACCTCGATCCGAAGAAAAGAAAAGAAGTACACAACCCTGGGCCACCCCGCGCGAGCTTAGTTTGAGGACAAACTAGCAGCAGAAGCAATGGTGTGCCCATAAGGGAAATCACATGAAAAGTCCACTTCTAACTGAATATTCTCTAGCTAAGTCCCTTACGAGTGTAAATTCTTGTGTAGCCCGCGACAAACCCTACACTGCATCATGGAGTTCCACCGACTCCAAACGTCGTCCCACCACCACCAGCTCCTACTCTGTTTCAGCAGACGGAGATGGGACAAACACTGACTGCTATTCTGGAGACATTCAGGGCACAGCAGGCATCGGCGCCAACTAGTTGAGCGTCTTCTGAGGCCTCCCCCCCCATCATATCTCAGGACGGAGGCAGTTGTGAGGACTGAGGAGTGGGTGGACATCATGGAAGAAATGCTGTCAGGGATTCAGTGCCCGACAGATATGGAGGTGTCACTGGTGGTCTCGTGCTTATAGTCACATGCAAAGAGATGGTGGAATAGGTTCCTGAACACAGCATATGCGGGACTAGAGACTGTGGATGTTTCTTGGGATGAGTTCAAGGCAGCACTGCTGGAGCATTTTGTGCCGCAGTCTGCAAGAGACGAGCTGGAAGATAGATTTCTTCAATTGAGGCAGGGGAGCAGGACAGTTCTAGAGTATCACCGGGAGTTTACCCACCTATCCCGGTTTGCGGTTTCGTATCAGCTGGATGATGCAGGATACGCAAAGAGGTTCTAAAAGGGCCTTCGTGATGAGCTGAGGTAGGCCCTCCTCTTCGTCTCCGATGGTAGTATGACTAAGATCTTGGAGATGGCCAAGAAGCTAGAAGCCGACCAGCACCTTGTTTGAGGAAGGAAGAGGCCGGCAGAAGAGCAGGGACGAGGAGGCAGAAGGGACCAGTCGAGAGGTCGAGATGCTGGGGAAAGAAGGACGGAGGTTCGACCCCGCCAGGAGGAGAGGAAGGAGCAGAAAGAGCTGGTTGTGTTGGCTCCTCAACCTCTACAGATGCGGGAGATGCCAAGGATTGGAGAAGGTGGGCCACCTCCGGAGTGCTACCACTGCCATCAGACCGGCCATATCAGGAGAAACTGGCCTCAGAGGAATGCACCACCAACACTACAGGCAGCCCCTCAGGCCCAGCATTTCGGGGGCCGAGGACGTGGACGAGGCCGTGGATTTCAGGGCGGAGATTGGAGGCAAAACATAGAGCAGATGTACTCCCTAGACCTAGCACAGACCCGGGACCCGGCAAGGGTCATTATAGGTACGTTTGATGCCTTTTGTTTTATGATTCATTAGTACATAGTAAACCTTATATTTAACTTAGCATTAAACCAAACAAACAAAAACCACCCAGGTATAGTACTCGTCTACGGCAAGCTCGCATACACTTTATTTGATACGGGTGTCTCTCACTCGTTCATCTCAGAAGAGTTCGTAGAAGATCTGTGCCAAGTGCAACACTTCGAGGGCATCTACAGGAGAGTGTGATTCCCGGATGGATCAGAAGTTTTAACAAATGCAAAGTGCAACATGAATGTGGAGATTGGAGGGAAGCTGTTCGAAGCGCCGGCGACGCTTTTTGAAGATGAAGGACTTCGATCTGATCTTAGGCATGACCTGGCTACACGGGAACCATGCAAGGATTGACTGTCCGGCAAGGAGGATCGTTCTAAAGCATGAAGATGGTGAAGTAGTGATCGAAGGTACTAAATCCGCCTCTCGTATCTTTTTATCATCAATTCAGGCCGTCAAGGCCCACCTGCACGAAGAGGAGGTATATCAAGTTCTCTTCGAAGCGACGGAAGTCAAAGACTCGGTGTCAAATATCCCGGTCGTACGGGATTTTGCCGACGTATTTCCAGATAAGCTACCCGGACTACCTCCGCATCGTGAGAAGGATTTCCAAATCCAACTGGTGCCGGGGGCAAAGCCGGTATCTAGAGCTCCCTACCGGATGGCCTCGAAGGAGCTAGTGGAGTTTCGGAGCCAGCTACAGGTGCTGGTGGAAGCAGGGTTCGTTAGGCCGAGTTCCTCACCTTAGGGAGCTCCGTTGTTGTTCGTTAAGAAGAAGGATGGGACGCTCAGATTTTGCATCGACTACAGAGCTCTGAACCGGCTGACGGTTTGGAATACGTACCCGTTACCAAGGATCGACGAGCTTTTTGACCAGCTGGAGGGAGCCCACTGCTTCTCAAAGCTGGATTTGAGATCAGGGTATTATCAGATGCGGATCCAGGAGGAGGATATCCCGAAGACGGCTTTCAGCAGCCAATATGGATTATATGAGTTCACTATGATGTCGTTCGGACTCACAAATGCACCATCAACATTTATGAGTTTGATGAACCGGGTGTTCGAGCCTTATCTCGACATCTTTATCATTGTGTTCATTGATGACAGCCGCATCTACTCGAGGACGGAGGAGGAACATGCACGGCATTTGGCTCTGACATTGGAGAAGCTTCGGGAGCACCGTCTGTATGCCAAGTTCAGCAAGTGCCAGTTTTGGCTGAAGGAGGTGGCCTTCCTAGGCCATATCATCAGTGGAGCTGGTCTAGCAGTGGACCCAGCAAAGATCCAGGCAGTACAGGATTGGCCACCGTTGAAGACGGACACCGACGTGAGGAGTTTCTTGGGACTTGCCGGCTACTACCGGAAGTTCGTGCATGGGTTTTCACAGATAGCCCTCCTGCTCACATACCTGACGAAAATGGATGCTGCCTTCACATGGACGTTGCAGTGTGAGGCAGCCTTCTAGGAGCTGAAGGGTCGACTTACTACGGCCCCCATCCTGGCCCTTCCTTCGGGGAGGGAAGGATTTCAGGTGTACACGGATGCGTCTTATCAGGGGATGGGTGCTGTTCTGATGCAGAATTGGCACATGATAGTATATGCCTCCCGCCATTTAAAGAATCACGAGCGGAATTACCCGGTGCATGACTTGGAGATGGGAGTAGTTGTATTCGCTCTCAAGATCTAGCAACACTGTAACACCCCAAAACTGGTAGTTCCGCGAAGTAGGCGGAGTGGTAGTGCGGCACGTGAAGCAGGCTAGAATTTTCCCTGTCTGCTCTTAGCGCACGATCAGTGGCCTCATCGCGCACGACCAGTGATCGTGTGCCAGCGATCGTGCGTTAATTCAGAAGAGAATCGAGTTCTGTCTCGGACAGTGCGCACGACCATTTCCCTCTTCGCGCACGACCAGTGATCGTGCGCCAGCGATCGTGCGCTTATTCGCAAGAATTCAGAGTTCTGTCCCGGATAGTGCGCACGATCATTGCCCTCGTCGCGCACGACCACTGACCGTGCGCCTGCGATCGTGCGCCCTGTTTATTCTGTTCCGCGATTTTGAGCGGAGAAGAAGATCCGACCGATCAAATTTCTTGGAATTCGATCCAACGGCTGGGATTTATTGCTGGGGGGTCTTAGGGCTTTGGAGGGGGATTAAACCCTCATTATTTCATAGTGTTCCTCTCTCCTAGGCTAGAGGAAGAAGAAGGGGGCAAGGAAGAAGAAGAGGAGATTTCGCCATTGACGGAGCTCCGGAGCTCCGTTTCGCGAGCCGTTTCCAGATCCGGAGAGTGCAGCCCGGTGCGGTTCTTTCCCTCCGCGTAGAATCTCGGATCCATGGCGAAGAGGAACACATCTAGGGTAACGATTCTTCCTCCCGAACTTTGGACTTGTATTTGTCCATTTATTCCTCTTTCTTTGCTTGCATGAGGTATCTCTTTCACCAAATGGGTGAAGTGTAGGATTTCCTCAAGTCCTTCGGGACTCCGGGTAGATTGTGTCCGTCCCCGGCATATTGCATGTAGAAAATCCGGTAGTCGTGCGGATTTAGGCATTTTGTGTGAAGCCTATTCGTGGCCGTGAGCCCGAATCGGTGATGCTTGATTTGCAACGTTGCATTTAGGTTAGGCCTAGAATGCGTGCCGGAGAATGATTCCGTGAACTCACCTATAGTATTGCGGGAGTTAAGTGTAGGCGTCCTGTGAAGATCCCTACGAAAGCCCCATGCTTTGAGTTTTGGCTGAAGGCAAACCTTCACCACGATATTGATGCGGAGCGTATGTACCTCCCTTGTTGAGAATTCGTGAAGCCTAGATCCTTGTAAAGGGGTTAGGTGCGTAGCGTATATTTAGTGTAGCACTTGAAAGTGCTAAACCCTTACGGGCCGAGGTGAAGCCGTACCCGCGTCGTGCGATAGATCGCGACGATTAGAGCACGGGCAAAGCTAAACCGAACCTGTTTCCATGCAGATCGGCGAGAGGTCCCTTCCTCATGAAAGCCGTGTGATCATGGGAGAGGTCGTGGAAGGTGTCATACCTAGACCGACCAAAAGCTCTTGTTTCCCACCTAAGGTTGTGACCCTTAGGGTGGAGTGTTGTGAATTTGATATTATGATTAGCCTCATGCGATTGCTTAGGTGGTTGTGGGGAACCTTCGGGTGAACCCAACCAACATCATGTGCATGCCTAGGTTCCCTTCTTTTGATGCTCAACCTAGAAGATTGATTGTGCTTGAAACCTCACCTTGTGTAGTTGCACCTTCTTTATATTAGCACTTGCTAGTGTAGCTTGCTTGCAGGGTAGAAGCTCCGCCACCCCGGGAAAGGGGTGGGGTCGTTATAATTTGGTCAGCTGTGCTGACCGTTACTCTGTTTGCCACCGCTTGGTGGAATGTTCTTATGCAGGTGCAGGTGAGCCTAGCGGGAAATAACGGGCGATAGTCCTTTTGCTGAGTTGGCCCTTGAAGGCCAGCCTTTTTCCTGTTTTCTCATGTCTTGCCGGCCTGCGTGCCGATGTATGCTTTTTGGAGTTTTGTACATTGATTTGATGTAAGGCCCTAAGGCCGTAACTCTTATTTCTGGATTCATTCCTATGATAGTGGACATGTCTATTCGAATGGTTTAATTAATGCTTCCGCTTACGTTTTTGTACTCTCGTTTTGTTATTACTTTTCTGGTTATCACCTTTTAACTCCTAGCTAGTGTGGTTTGTATGGCGTGGGGTCCCGGCCGGACCTGCTGTTATACTTTTCGTGCTGGCAGGGTGTTACAATTTGGTATCGGACTTAAGGCGTCGATCCGTAGTTTAGCGAATTCGGGATGAATTCCTTTTAAGGGGTGGTGCGCACGGGCTGTGCATTCACCTAGAACGACAAAAACTAATAAGAATGTCCACTTAGGAATGAAAAAAAAAAAAAAAAAAAACATACTTGTTTGTGGAACCTGAGCGTTCCATGATTGATGTTTGATACGTTTAGGGTCACTAAATTGTGCCTTGCATGATTATAGGTAACTAGAAGTGCTGCGGGGCGGTCTCAACCCTGTAACACCGCTGAAAGTAGTGGGTCGGCTGAGGTGCCAGCGACCACTCCTTCAGCTGAGATGATCAGAATGGTCGCAGAAGCAGTCTTCGCGATGATCAATGCTCAACCGCAAAGGCTTGCACAGCCTGCTACGCCTACTACTGATGCGGCCCCGGTAATTGAACCTGCAGTGGAACCTGCGGTAGCACCAAGGGTTGATGCCCCTGTGCCAGTAGCTACAGTGGAACCGGCGTTAGCACCGAGGGTGGAGCGTCAAGTTGCGCAAGTAGTTGCGGGGCGAGCGCGTGACCAACAATTAAAGCACTTCTTGAGCTTTAATCCTCCTACCTTCTCGGGATCTGAGTCCCCAACGGTGGCAGAAGACTGGTTGTCAAGAGTTAGAAGAACTCTGAGGGCGACGGCGACGGACGAAGCCATGATGGTCACCTTAGCCACTTTCCTTCTTGACGGAGAGGCTGTGCTGTGGTGGGAAGAGCAGGAACTGCACAAGTTCGGCGATAGAGACATTACTGAAATATCAATGGCTGAGTTTTCAAAGTCATTCCTCCAGCGGTTTATCCCCTCTGCCCAACGCATTGCGTTACAAAACCAGTTCCTGAGGTTAACTCAAGGTGATCGCTCCGTTGACGATTACTTACATGAGTTTACCAGACTGAGTCGCTATGCGGGGGCATTGGTGGAGGATGAGGAGACGAAGACGAATAAATTCTATGAAGGGCTTCGGGACGAGTTGAGGCTGCTCCTTGCAGGCCCTATGACGTTTGGCTTCCAAGTGATGGTGCAAACCGCCAGATCTTTGGAGTTGGACATGAAGAGGGTACAAGCAAAGAGTGTTGTAAAGAAACCCGAGTTTCATGCGCCGGCCTCTCAGTCCAAGTCGGACTTCAGAAGGAACAAGCGGAAGTTCAAACTGGCGGAACCAGCTTCTTCGAATGTTTCGGGAGCCACGACCGCGCGGACTCCTATTACGTGTTTCACCTGCGGGAAGGTGGGACACAAAGCTGCGGTGTGTCGAAGTGGTCCCCCAAAGGCGGCAAATCGAGCGGTGGATTATGCTCGGGCTGCGGAAAAGGGCAAAGCGGCAGAGTCTTCGGCCTCCCAACACATTCCGACTCAGCCGAGAGTCTATTCGCTTGGCCAACAAGAAGCTATACGACAAACCGATGTCGTCACAGGTATGAATTAGAAGTTAGCTTTTACAGCTATGTATATGATTCTTTCGGTTGTACGACTGTATGTGTTATTTGTGTACAATTAGGTTTCGTCCTAATTTTCAACTATCCGGCGAGAGCTCTATTCGATACGGGTGCATCGCACTCTTTTCTGTCCGAGGACTTCGTGGTGCGAATCGGAGTGCCATCTACCTTTGTAGAGGATAGATTGGAAGTAGTGCTACCCAATGGATCTCGAATGAGTGCGGATAGGAAGAGCCGTGTGAAGGTGCGGATCGGAAGTCAAGATTTCGACTTGGAAGCGTCGTTACTACCGTTAGCTGAATTCGATGTGATCTTCGGCATGGACTGGCTCTCGGAGCAGCGAGCATGCATAGATTGCAATACAAAGGAGATCACTCTGGGAACGAACACCGACGATGAAACCACATTCGCCGGTATGCGAGGAGCGAGCAAGACGCTGATGTCTGCTCTCCAAGTGGTTAAGGCGGTGAGAAAAGGCGTCGAGTTGTTCTTCACCTTGTTGGAGGCTTCGGAGCCAAAGCCCAGGTTGTGTGATGTCCCAGTTGTAGCGGAATACGCCGACGTGTTTCCTAACGAACTCCCTGGGGCTCCGCCTCATCGGGAGATTGATTTCTGTATCGAGTTGGTGCCAGGTGCCAAACCTGTGGCCCGCTCACCATACCGAATAGCGCCAAAGGAATTGGCAGAGTTGAAGGTCCAATTGCAAGAGCTGCTAGAGCAAGGCTACGTACGTCCAAGTTCTTCGCCTTGGAGTGCACCGGTCCTCTTTGTGAAAAAGAAGGATGGGAGCTTGCGTCTATGTATTGATTATAGAGAGCTAAACAAGTTGACCGAGAAAAACCGATATCCGATTCCTAGAATCGATGATCTATTCGACCAACTGATGGGTTCGACGGTTTACTCCAAGCTAGACCTAAGGTCCGGCTACTATCAACTGCGAATAAGGGAATGTGACATTCCAAAGACAGCGTTCAGTACCCGCTTTGGGCACTATGAGTTCACGGTAATGCCGTTCGGTCTATCCAACGCACCGTCGGTATTCATGGACTTGATGAATAGGACATTCCGAGAGTATTTAGATCAATTTGTGATCGTCTTCATCGACGACATTTTGGTATACTCTCAGTCGGAAGAGGAGCATGTAGGGCATCTGCACGCAGTCCTGAGCACCTTGAGGAGGAGTCAGCTATATGCCAAGTTCTCCAAGTGCGAGTTTTGGCTACCGTCAGTGGCATTCCTTGGTCATGTTGTTAGTGGCGAAGGAATTGCAGTTGATCCGTCGAAGATAGAAGCGATCCAAGCGTGGCCTTTGTTGAAAAACGTAGCGGAAGTCCGAAGTTTCTTAGGACTTGCCGGCTATTATAGGCGCTTTGTGGAAAACTTCTCGAGGATCGCACTTCCTCTCACAAAACTGACTAGGAAGGATCATAAGTTCGTTTGGTCGCCCGAGTGCGCACGAGCTTTTGAAGAGCTAAAGAGCCGTCTGACCACGGCGCCCATTCTATGCTCGCCACAAGGTACGGAAGGCTACGAAATATATAGCGACGCCTCAGGAAGTGGTTTGGGTTGTGTCCTAGTGCAGTTCGGGAAGGTAATTGCCTACGGCTCCCGGCAACTGAAGGTTCACGAGAGGAATTACCCGGTCCATGATTTGGAGCTAGCGGCCGTGGTTTTTGCCCTCAAACTTTGGAGACACTATCTATATGGCGTGAAGATCGATATCTTTACCGACCATAAGAGCCTCAAGTACTTACTAGATCAAAGGGAGTTGAACATGCGCCAAAGGAGGTGGATGGAGTTCCTTGGGGACTACACCTTCGATATCAAATATACTCCCGGTAAAGGAAACGTAGTTGCAGACGCGTTGAGTCGTCGGGCTCCCGCACAAGCAAATTGGATTTTGATGCACGATGAGCGTCTAATCCGTGAGCTAGAAGAAATGGAGATCATATGCATTGATAGGAGAACGTCTACTTCAGCATGCTTGAACTGGACGGAAGTTCACTACGACCTTGCCGACCGAGTTCGACAAGCATTGGAGTTGGACGAGAGCTTGAAACGATACAAAGCGGAAACCGTTGAAGGGTTAAACGCTGATTTCTCCTTCGAAGACGACCTTATGTGGAAGCAGGAAAGGTTATGCATCCCAAACGTTGGTACTCTACGGGCGGAGTTGATGTACGAGGCTCATCATACCAAGTACTCGATCCACCCGGGGAGCACTAAAATGTTTATGGATATGAAGAAACTGTTCTGGTGGCCGGGCATGAAGAAAGACATTGCCCTTTACGTGGCCAAGTGTCATACTTGCGCGTTGGTGAAAGCGGAATGTCAACGTCCCGGTGGGTTTCTGAAGTCCTTGCCGATTCCGGAGTGGAAGTTTGATGATATTTCGATGGATTTCGTGCACGGATTGCCGAGATCGCAACATGGAAACGACGCCATTTGGGTGATCGTGGACCGTTTGACAAAGGTATCACACTTCATTCCGAACCGGAAGGATGATTCCGTAGAGAAGCTAGCAAAGCTCTATGTGGATAGTATCGTGAGACTGCACGGTGTCCCTCGTAGCATCGTCAGCGATCGTGACGGGCGTTTCACATCGAAAGATTGGAGGCTTATCCATGAACTGTTGGGCACAAAATTGAAGTTCAGCACGGCCTTCCACCCGCAAACGGATGGACAGACCGAGAGAACCAACATGACTATGGAGGATATGCTCCGAATGTGCGCTCTAGACTTTGGAAAGAGGTGGGAGGATCACCTCTATATGATCGAATTCGCCTACAATAATAGCTACCAAGCCAGCATAAAGATGGCTCCTTTCGAGGCCCTCTATGGTAAGAAGTGTCGTACGCCGTTGTCTTGGGCGGAAACGGGCGATACTAAGCTATTGAAGCGAAAGGATGTTGAAGAAGCAACTTCGACGATCCGGTCTATACGCGAAAGGCTATTGGTTGCCCAGGATAGGCAAGCAAAGTATTTCAACGCCAAGCATAGGAACTTAGAGTTTGCCGTCGGTGACCGGGTTTACTTGAAGATCAAACCGTTCAAAGGGGTATCAAGGATTCGACGCTTGAAAAAGCTCAGTCCGAGGTACTTAGGACCGTTCGAGATCGTGGAGCGTGTTGGTGATGCGGCTTATCGGCTTGCACTATCTGCAGAGCTGAGCGGTCTGCACGACGTGTTCCACATTTCAGTGTTGAGGAAGGCAGTGCAAGAGCCTACTCATATCGTTGCGGTCGGCAAAGTTCCGGTTGATAGTGGGTTGTCGACGAAAGTCAAGCCTTTACGCATCGAAGATACCGAAGTAAAGCAGCTGCGGAACAAGTCCATTCGGATGGTAAAAGTCCGGTGGGATAACTGCGGCCGAGAGGAGCTCTCTTGGGAGAGAGAGCAAACGATGCTTGCGGAGTATCCCGAGCTATTTCCCTCAGGTAAAGTATAACTGTAATTTATGCTATTACTGTTTCCTGGATTTCGGGACGAAATTCTTTTAAGGAGGGTGGAGTTGTAACACCCCAAAACTGGTAGTTCCGCGAAGTAGGCGGAGTGGTAGTGCGGCACGTGAAGCAGGCTAGAATTTTCCCTGTCTGCTCTTAGCGCACGATCAGTGGCCTCATCGCGCACGACCAGTGATCGTGTGCCAGCGATCGTGCGTTAATTCAGAAGAGAATCGAGTTCTGTCTCGGACAGTGCGCACGACCATTTCCCTCTTCGCGCACGACCAGTGATCGTGCGCCAGCGATCGTGCGCTTATTCGCAAGAATTCAGAGTTCTGTCCCGGATAGTGCGCACGACCATTGCCCTCGTCGCGCACGACCACTGACCGTGCGCCTGCGATCGTGCGCCCTGTTTATTCTGTTCCGCGATTTTGAGCGGAGAAGAAGATCCGACCGATCAAATTTCTTGGAATTCGATCCAACGGCTGGGATTTATTGCTGGGGGGTCTTAGGGCTTTGGAGAGGGATTAAACCCTCATTATTTCATAGTGTTCCTCTCTCCTAGGCTAGAGGAAGAAGAAGGGGGCAAGGAAGAAGAAGAGGAGATTTCGCCATTGACGGAGCTCCGGAGCTCCGTTTCGCGAGCCGTTTCCAGATCCGGAGAGTGCAGCCCGGTGCGGTTCTTTCCCTCCGCGTAGAATCTCGGATCCATGGCGAAGAGGAACACGTCTAGGGTAACGATTCTTCCTCCCGAACTTTGGACTTGTATTTGTCCATTTATTCCTCTTTCTTTGCTTGCATGAGGTATCTCTTTCACCAAATGGGTGAAGTGTAGGATTTCCTCAAGTCCTTCGGGACTCCGGGTAGATTGTGTCCGTCCCCGGCATATTGCATGTAGAAAATCCGGTAGTCGTGCGGATTTAGGCATTTTGTGTGAAGCCTATTCGTGGCCGTGAGCCCGAATCGGTGATGCTTGATTTGCGACGTTGCATTTAGGTTAGGCCTAGAATGCGTGCCGGAGAATGATTCCGTGAACTCACCTATAGTATTGCGGGAGTTAAGTGTAGGCGTCCTGTGAAGATCCCTACGAAAGCCCCATGCTTTGAGTTTTGGCTGAAGGCAAACCTTCACCACGATATTGATGCGGAGCGTATGTACCTCCCTTGTTGAGAATTCGTGAAGCCTAGATCCTTGTAAAGGGGTTAGGTGCGTAGCGTATATTTAGTGTAGCACTTGAAAGTGCTAAACCCTTACGGGCCGAGGTGAAGCCGTACCCGCGTCGTGCGATAGATCGCGACGATTAGAGCACGGGCAAAGCTAAACCGAACCCGTTTCCATGCAGATCGGCGAGAGGTCCCTTCCTCATGAAAGCCGTGTGATCATGGGAGAGGTCGTGGAAGGTGTCATACCTAGACCGACCAAAAGCTCTTGTTTCCCACCTAAGGTTGTGACCCTTAGGGTGGAGTGTTGTGAATTTGATATTATGATTAGCCTCATGCGATTGCTTAGGTGGTTGTGGGGAACCTTCGGGTGAACCCAACCAACATCATGTGCATGCCTAGGTTCCCTTCTTTTGATGCTCAACCTAGAAGATTGATTGTGCTTGAAACCTCACCTTGTGTAGTTGCACCTTCTTTATATTAGCACTTGCTAGTGTAGCTTGCTTGCAGGGTAGAAGCTCCGCCACCCCGGGAAAGGGGTGGGGTCGTTATAATTTGGTCAGCTGTGCTGACCGTTACTCTGTTTGCCACCGCTTGGTGGAATGTTCTTATGCAGGTGCAGGTGAGCCTAGCGGGAAATAGCGGGCGATAGTCCTTTTGCTGAGTTGGCCCTTGAAGGCCAGCCTTTTTCCTGTTTTCTCATGTCTTGCCGGCCTGCGTGCCGATGTATGCTTTTTGGAGTTTTGTACATTGATTTGATGTAAGGCCCTAAGGCCGTAACTCTTATTTCTGGATTCATTCCTATGATAGTGGACATGTCTATTCGAATGGTTTAATTAATGCTTCCGCTTACGTTTTTGTACTCTCGTTTTGTTATTACTTTTCTGGTTATCACCTTTTAACTCCTAGCTAGTGTGGTTTGTATGGCGTGGGGTCCCGGCCGGACCTGCTGTTATACTTTTCGTGCTGGCAGGGTGTTACAAACACTATCTCTATGGTGTCCACTGCGACATATTCTCAGATCACAAGAATCTGAAGTACGTAGATACGCAGAAGGAGCTGAACATCCGGCAGAGGCGATGGGTGGAGTTTTTATCAGACTACCAGTACACGATGCATTACCACCCAGGGAAGGCGAATGTAGTAGCGGATGATCTGAGCAGGAGAGCTACCACGTCAGGTGCGGAGCCCAAGCTGATGGCTATAGAGCTAGTAAGGATGTTCGAAGACATGCAGATCTCCTTAGTATCCGGGGACGATCCAGAGCTATACGAGGAGTATTTAGCGGCGATGGGTACCACTTACGACATTCGAGAACGCATCAGGGATGGGCAGAGGCAGGATGCCAAGCTAGAGCTGATTTTCAGAGCCTTGGAGGCAGGCTCAGCTGGAGACTATTCGTTGAAGGACGACCTATTGAGTTTTAGAGGCCGAGGGTATATACTAGCAGGGAGCCAGATTCGGGAGGACATTATGACAGAGGCTCACTGTAGTAGATACTCCGTGCACCCGGGTATCACCAAGATGACATCAGATCTAAAGAGGACTATATACTGGCCGGGTATGAAGAATGATATCACCTACTTTGTGACCCACTGCGAGTCTTGCCAACTCGTGAAGGCGGAGTGCCAGAACCCAGCGGGATTATTGCAGCCAATCCCGGTACCAGAGTTGAAGTTCGACGACATCGCTATGGACTTTATACACGGTCTTCCCCGATCGCGTGCGGGAAATGACTTGATTTGGGTGATCGTCGACAGATTGACAAAGGTGGTCAGGTTCATTCCAATCACGAAGGACGATTTAGTCGGTGTTTTGTTGTGGAGGTTCGTAGAGCTGTTTGTCCGATTTCATGGTGTGCCGAGGACGATCATGTTGGATCGAGATGGACGCTTTACGTCGAGGGAGTGGAGTGCAGCGCAGGCCTACCTGGGCACCCGGTTGACTTTTAATACATCTTTCCACTCCCAGACAGACGGGCAAATGGAGCGTACCAACCGGACCCTAGAGGATCTTCTATGCCTTTGCATTCTGGACCGCAGGGAGCCATGGGAGTGACTGTTACCATTAGTCGAGTTCTCATACAACAACAGTCACCAGGCTAGCATAGGCAGGGCACCTTACGAGGCTTTATACAGACGGAGGTGCAGGACACCATTGTCTTGGATTCAGGATGAGGATCCCACGGCACTTGGCTGAGAGTTCGTGGAGGACACGGAGGCTCAGGTGAGACAGATTCGAGATAGGATGCTGGAGGCCCAGAGCAGGCAGAACAAGTATTACGATGCGAGCCATCGTATGGTAGAGTTCCAGGTGGGAGATCGGGTCTTCTTTAAGATACGTCTGATGCATGGAGTTGATAGTGCATTATTTATAGTTATTTTTATATAGTATTTTAGTAGTAATTAATTAGTTTTTATATAATTTTAATTTAATATATATCTAATTTGCTTTGTTTTATATTTTCAGGGACTTTGGGGCTGCTAATAGCAATTTAAAGCACATAGCCGTGTTCAGGGGAAATTCTGGAGCATTTCTGCAAAAACCCTCAATACACGCCCCAGGTCACGGGCGTGACCTAGGGGCGTGACCATGGCCACGACCGTGTATCGCTTTCAGCTCACAGAACTCGATGCCACGTCGGATTAAAGTTACACGCCCCAGGTCACGGGCGTGACCGGGGGCGTGACCTTTAAGTCACGGGCGTGACTCGCCCAACAAGCATTCAATTCAAGCAGTTTCTGCCGCCGAGTCGTTCCAGCTTACACGCCATTGGTCACGGGCGTGACCGAGGCCGTGCCCTCTCCCTCAACTGCCAAATTAACTCCAGATCGCGCCGTTTCCCGCCGTTTCCTGACTCGGTCAAGACACGCCCTAGGTCACGGGCATGACCTAGGCCGTGACCCGTCGAGATGATCAATTTTGGCGGTTTTTCTTCCCCAACGTTCCCGGGCTTTCAAGACGCAATTACGCAGCTTACACGCCCTTGGTCACGGGCGTGACCAAGGGCGTGACTCAGCAATTTTCTGCCTATAAAAGCCAGCTGCTGCCAAAGTGATGGGCATCCAGGCCATGCTTAGTTTGGATCGTTTCTAGTATAGTTTTTCTGCATTTTTCTTAGTGTAACTTTATTTTATGTCTTGTCTTTTTTTAATTCCTAGCTTAGATCTACTTTACATGCAATTGTACTTTTTTTTACTTAGAAATAAAAATAACTTTCTTCTCAATTATGTTTTGTTAATTTTCATAGTATTTGGTCGGATGAATTCTTAAGTTTTTATCTTTTCAAAATCTCTTATTCATAGTTTAGTTTGGAAAACTAAGATTTACCGTTGATTTGCAATTTTTGGTTTCATATTTCTAGGGTATGATAATCAAGTTTGATCCGTATTTTAGTGTATCGAGAGATCCGTAAATACGGGTAGATCGCTCATCGGTAAAAAGAGTTGTATGCATTCCTCGAGAGAGGGTGACGCAAATCTTCCGGATTGGAGTCAAATCCAATAGTGGGGCTCACCGCATAAAGCAAGCTTAGGGGTTTCGACTGGCCGAGGGGTCTTAATCGATCAACCTAAGGTTAGGTGGTAGTTCTCTCGAGAGAGGTTCTATCATATTTTGGGAACCTCCACGGTCAAGTTTATCTAAATCGATTTCTTTTGAATTCTAGATTTACAAAACATTTCACTTAAGAATGATTCCCGATCAAATGTTTCTTTTCTTCTAATTATTTTCAAAACTCTATTTTACTGCCGATAAAATAATAATAATTTGCGTGAGTAGAAGTAATCAACAGACCCGTGGAATACGACACTTGATATTTATTTGTTTTGAATATCCTATGCTATGAATGATAGGTGCTCTTGCCTATAGTTCGTAGAATTTGGAGAAAATTATTTACATCCTAAATTTTAGCTATCAAGTTTTTGGCGCCGTTGCCGGGGACATATTTTTGTTGATATTTTGAAAGCGTGAATTTTATTACTTTTATCAATCTCTTTCTCCGCCCCCATTTCTCTTTTTGATTTATTTTCAAATTTCATTCTATTAAGTGACGGTTGTTCATTTATCTTTCTTCAAAAATGTTATCTCAATTGGCCGCCAAAGTTGCCGAGCTTCAAAATAAAGTCAATCTTTTGGAAGCCGCACGAAAGAGCCACATTATTTGTAATTTTTGTGGAGCACCACATCGAAGTGAGGATTGTTATATTAATTTTTACCCTCAAAGTTTTTCTTATGGAAATAATTTTGAGTTTATTTATGAAAACAATTATTCAAACTTTGATGAAAATAATTCATCTAGTTTTCATGCGAATGATTTTTCTGATTCTAATAATATATCTTCTTGCTCCGATATTACTTATTCATGGTGGCAAGATCACCCGGATAGTTTTCGGTGCGATGAAGGAAATCCAGTCAATCAAGATTTTCACTCCTCCTCTTTTACCGCACAAATTTCTTTTTCTTCTACTCTTGGGTATTCTCCAGATTCTATTTGTCAAAATTTAAATATCTTTACCCAAGCTCAAGAAGAACTTCTTTACCACGAATTTAAAAGAGTCATTGAGACACCGGACGAATTAGAAAATGAAAATTTTTCTTCTTCTCCTTCGCCCGCCCTTTCTTCTCATTCTCATGAAATTATAATTCATGAAGAAATTGTATCTCATGAATTTTCTCCCCTTTGTATTGATTTTTCTGATAATTCTTTTATTTTTGAAAATAAACAACCGACGCTTAATCATGTATTTTCGCAAGAAACTCCTCCTTGTGAAAAATTTTCTGGCTCGCTTACTCTTGATTCTTTTTATACTAATAATTTTCTTGTAGATGATGAGCCGTTGCAACCAAACGTTTTCACCGATCCATTTGCCGCTCATCTCCAGCAATCCAAATTACCTAAGGTATGTATAGGTAATTTGGATTCACAATTTCACGCTAACGGACAACGGAAGAATCAAGAGTATAGCGGAGGAGTCGCCGGGCAACGGATTTCGGCATGCTCACCTGAGCGTGAATTAAGGGAGTTGCCTGTGCATTTTCAATTTTATTTTCATTTTTTCTAACAATAACCGTCTAGCTTAAAGACGGGAAAAAGAAAGCGCTCTTGGGAGGCATCCCTTGCTTATCATTATTTTTCTTGCAATTTACTTTTTATGCATTTTATTTACTTTTCCCTCCTACTTGGCTTATAAACATTGGGGACAATGTTTATTTTTAAGTATGGGGGTGTATTCTCTTATTTTTAGTTTTTATTAAAATCCAAAAAAAATTAGAAAGTCTTTTTCAAAATTATAAAAAAACTATTTTTCTTTCCTTATTTTTGAGTTTGTTATGAAAAATTTTACAAAATTTTACAAAATTCAAAAAAAAATGTTTTGTTTTAAATTTTTATGTCTTTGTGTCTTATTTTTCTTATTTGCAAATTAAAATTACATAAAATTTAAAAATTTAATTTCTTGCGAAAGGGCCGTGTGGGTTTTCATCCCACAAAACCGCGTAGTACCTTGCGAGCCCGTCATTGGGTAGGCCTTGGGAAGTCCAAGAATATTAAAAAAATTTATTTTAATATAAAAAAAATCCAAAAAAAAATCTAATAAAATAAATTTTGTATTATTAAATTTCTCCAAATTTCATTTATGCAAAATTAATTTTAATTATGAGTTGTCTTTATAGGCTTTTTAAGGAGTTTTCTTTTTATGAATTCTTAAATCATATATTTCTCTTCAAAATATGTTAGATTTAAATTTTAGATGAATTTGATTTAATGAGTTTTTCATTATTTTGATTTGTTTAGAATATTTCTTAGTTTTACTTTCTCTCTTTAAATATCATAATTCAATTTTGTAGTAATTGTGTTAAATATCTCTAGATTTTACTTATATTAACTTGAACTCATAGTTTCTTGTAGATTGCTCAAATTATTTTCTATGCTCTTAAAATGTTTCTTTGGAATTTGTTTAGCCTTTAAACCCTAGCCCTTCCCCTACCTTTTTGTTAAACCCATTGTTTGGCATAAAAAAAAATTTTGAAAAGATCATATGTCATGGAATGAGAGGATAAAATTCATCATTCCTAAACATATGCACCCAAATCAGTGAAAGATTATATGGCATGGAGTTGAGAGGATAAAATTCATCACTCCTAAACATATACATTTGGGATATAAAAAGAAGAAGAAATTAAAAAAAAAAGATGGAAATGAGAGGATAAAATTCATCATTTCCCATATACAAAGTAACTTCTTCAATGCCAATTTTACCCCATTTAGCCAAGTTCACTTGTTTATCCAAGATATTATTGAGAGAGCATAGTTAATATTTTGTAGTTTTCTAAAAGTTTCTCATGATTGTAAAGTTCTTATAATTTTAATCTTGGAATATTTTGCTTAATTCAATGCAATTTTGTTTATGAAGATTTAGTTAGAGAATTTCAAAACTAAAATTTATTCTACTCATTTCAATTTATGAATTATTAATTATTTCTTATAAATCTGAATTTTAATTTCTTAACTTATTTTGACATGAGTTTTATGAGATTTGAAGTGCATAATTTGAAGTAAATCTTTTTGGAAATGTCCTATAAATTCTTCTCATACTTATAAATTAGTTTTTGCTCTGGAATAGCAAAAGCTTAAGTATGGGGGTATTTGATAGTGCATTATTTATAGTTATTTTTATATAGTATTTTAGTAGTAATTAATTAGTTTTTATATAATTTTAATTTAATATATATCTAATTTGCTTTGTTTTATATTTTCAGGGACTTTGGGGCTGCTAATAGCAATTTAAAGCACATAGCCGTGTTCAGGGGAAATTCTGGAGCATTTCTGCAAAAACCCTCAATACACGCCCCAGGTCACGGGCGTGACCTAGGGGCGTGACCATGGCCACGACCGTGTATCGCTTTCAGCTCACAGAACTCGCTGCCACGTCGGATTAAAGTTACACGCCCCAGGTCACGGGCGTGACCGGGGGCGTGACCTTTAAGTCACGGGCGTGACTCGCCCAACAAGCATTCAATTCAAGCAGTTTCTGCCGCCGAGTCGTTCCAGCTTACACGCCCTTGGTCACGGGCGTGACCGAGGTCGTGCCCTCTCCCTCAACTGCCAAATTAACTCCAGATCGCGCCGTTTCCCGCCGTTACCTGACTCGGTCAAGACACGCCCTAGGTCACGGGCGTGACCTAGGCCGTGACCCGTCGAGATGATCAATTTTGGCGGTTTTTCTTCCCCAACGTTCCCGGGCTTTCAAGACGCAATTACGCAGCTTACACGCCCTTGGTCACGGGCGTGACCAAGGGCGTGACTCAGCAATTTTCTGCCTATAAAAGCCAGCTGCTGCCAAAGTGATGGGCATCCAGGCCATGCTTAGTTTGGATCGTTTCTAGTATAGTTTTTCTGCATTTTTCTTAGTGTAACTTTATTTTATGTCTTGTCTTTTTTTAATTCCTAGCTTAGATCTACTTTACATGCAATTGTACTTTTTTTTACTTAGAAATAAAAATAACTTTCTTCTCAATTATGTTTTGTTAATTTTCATAGTATTTGGTCGGATGAATTCTTAAGTTTTTATCTTTTCAAAATCTCTTATTCATAGTTTAGTTTGGAAAACTAAGATTTACCGTTGATTTGCAATTTTTGGTTTCATATTTCTAGGGTATGATAATCAAGTTTGATCCGTATTTTAGTGTATCGAGAGATCCGTAAATACGGGTAGATCGCTCATCGGTAAAAAGAGTTGTATGCATTCCTCGAGAGAGGGTGACGCAAATCTTCCGGATTGGAGTCAAATCCAATAGTGGGGCTCACCGCATAAAGCAAGCTTAGGGGTTTCGACTGGCCGAGGGGTCTTAATCGATCAACCTAAGGTTAGGTGGTAGTTCTCTCGAGAGAGGTTCTATCATATTTTGGGAACCTCCACGGTCAAGTTTATCTAAATCGATTTCTTTTGAATTCTAGATTTACAAAACATTTCACTTAAGAATGATTCCCGATCAAATGTTTCTTTTCTTCTAATTATTTTCAAAACTCTATTTTACTGCCGATAAAATAATAATAATTTGCGTGAGTAGAAGTAATCAACAGACCCGTGGAATACGACACTTGATATTTATTTGTTTTGAATATCCTATGCTATGAATGATAGGTGCTCTTGCCTATAGTTCGTAGAATTTGGAGAAAATTATTTACATCCTAAATTTTAGCTATCAGGAGTCTTGCGGGTTTGCGGGCGGAAGAAGCTCAATCTGAGATATATGGGGCCTTACAGGATCCTGGAGCGGATCAGTCCCCTGGCTTACAGACTGGAGCTACCGCTGGAGTTAGAGGGACTGCACGACGTTTTCCACGTCCCCTCGCTTAGGAGGGCTCTACTACGGCCAGAGCATCAGATATCTACTACGAAGGGGCCAGTAGCTACTGATCGATCGGTTCGCCTGGAGCCGGTTCGGATAGACGACACAGAGTTGTGAGTCTTGCGGTGCAAGAAGGTCTAGCTAGTCAAGGTCCTATGGAGGAACCATGGACAACAGGACCACACCTGGGAACCACTGGACCTGATGCAGCAAAAGTACCTGGAGCTCTTTTTGACAGGTATAATTTAATTTTTCTGGGATGTTACATTTTCTTCCTTGTAGTAGAAACCCCACAGGCTTAACCTGAATTTCGAGGACGAAATTTTTATTTTATGTATTGGGATTTATAACATCCCCCAAACAACTAGACCCCTAAGATGGTTTTTTCATGACTAGGTCATGACAAAACCATAGGAAGAGCTTAAGACCATGTGAGCTTGGATGAGAAGGAGAAATCCCAGTGGTCTGCATATAGCAGTTTTCATATACCTAGCCTATGGTTGGACTTTAGGGCCTTTCCTTGAACCTTGACTCCACCATAGTATCCTTAACCCATTAGGGGTCTCCTTGGAGGACTAGGGACCCATTGGGGTCAACCAAAGAGGCCAATTTGGCTAAAGTCAACCTTAACTCTAAATTGGTCAAACTAACTCAATTAGGGTCAATTGTCCTCCACCATGCTAAATTGACCCTGCCCCTGCCCTTATAGGGATATTAGGAACCTAATGGACCAAAAAGCCCCATCATGGGACCTCTAAATTGGCCAATTTACCCTAAGTGAACCTTAGCCCTAATTTTGGTCAAAGTGCCATATTAAGGGGCAACTCGCCCTCACCTTGCCAAATTGGCTCCACCTACACCTTCCTAACCCTTAAGGGAGGACATTGGATCCTAAGCCACCCATTGGGGTCAACCCAATTGGTCAATTTGACCAAAGTCAACTTTGTACTAAATTTGGCCAAAATAACCCAATTTCCCCAAATTAAACCCAATCCACTTGAGCTAGACCCAATTGGTGTGGTCCACCACCTCATGGGGATTGAATGCTACTGAGTTGGCCATCCAATTTGAAGAGAGTTGTCTAGGAGAGAGAGAGCCTAACTTGAAAGAGAGAGAAGGAAGGGGGAGTTAATGGAGATGAAGAGGAAACCTTTCATCTCCTCCTATAATGGCACTATTCATCTCCCCTTGGGGAGAGGAGAAGTTTTCAACCCTTCACCAGCCACATTGATGCCCAGATTCACTCCCCCAAGTGTAACTGAAACCTTCACTAATGTCCATTAATGGCAATCCGAGTAACTCCTCCCCCTTAGCCTCAATTGACCTCTTTAACATCTTCAGAGGTTGGAAAGGAGTGAAACCCTCTCTTCCCCCGAAGAAATCGAGCACCAGAAGCTATGAACGACATGGCGCCAAAAGCTCCACCTCCGTCCATGGCAACTCGCCGGAATACGCGCCGCCAAGCCTGCACACAGGTCCGATCCGCCTACACTCCCTTAGTGGTAGATCTTTTCATAATTTGGGGCTTGATCCGAGCTCAATTGGGCTCGAATCGTGCTTCCGAAAGGGCTCGTTTCGAGCTCTCTTTTCCCTCCTCTAAACTCCGATTCCGACCACCTCCGGTCGGCCAACCACCCCCTATCGCCGGACACCACCTCAACGGAGGTGGTGGTGGCATTGGCTGGCCGGGAAGCGGCACAGGTGGCCGGGAAATCATCCCGCAAAGGAGCCCAGGATGGGCTGTCGCGCGCCTTCCATCCCTCAGGGACGATGACTGCGAGCCGTCGGATTTGCCGTGTTCAGTTATTCGCAGATTTACGTGATTATGTTATATGTTATTTCATTTTGAAGAAATTCGTTGAACTGAATTAATTCAGCGAACTGAATCCGGAGTAAATGATTATGTTATATTCTTATTTAATTAATTCGTCGATCTGAGTAGAATTAAGTCACCGAACTAATAATTTAGTTCGTCGAACGGAACTCGGCGTTCGTCGAACGGAATTAAGTCACCGAACTAATAGTTGAGTTCGGCGAACGGAACCCGGAGTTCGTCGAACGGAATTCGTTTGTCGAACACCCTCTGGAGTTCGTCGAATTGATAGTTGAGTTCGACGAACTGAATACGGAGTTCGACGAACGGAGTTGATTTGCCGAACTAAATTAATTCGTCGAACTGGATTAGTTCGTCAAACGAAGATCGGATTTCGTCGAGCGCACTGAAGCATGGCGTTCGTTGAACGCAGAGCAGAGTTCGTCGAATGCAGGTCGGATTTCGTTTAACGCAGAGACTTGTTCCAACACATTTTGTCATACTCCCTACATTATTTCATTTTAATTATTAAAAATACTAGAACCCCTCAAATGAAACAGTGCCCAACCTAAAAGTTGTAGCCCTTGGAGTCTAGTTTACTTTAAAATTGATTTCACCCCAAAAGGAGTTATGTAGATCCCTGTAGGTCCATTTTGGTGGGACTGGTCCCTAGTGTAGGACAGCCACCATATCTTGAATAACTTTTGATTGGGTTATGGGATGGACTTGAAAATTGAAACATGGGCTATTTACACCTACCCACACATCATACCTAAATATGGGAATTTTAGGAGAACTTTTTTGTAAGGTTTTTGTAATAATTTCATAAATTAAATATTAATTAATTGTTTGGTCAAATAACCTCCAATGCCCTCCAAATATTGGTGGGTACTTCTTAGGGATATCACATGACCCTGGTAAAAATCTATGTCCAATTGGGACTGATTTGGTTGGGTAAATTGTCAAACCCAAGTTAGGTCATATTGGGTTAAAGTTAGGGCATGGTGTTTATCTTGGGGTGTGGTGTTCAGAACTCATCACCATGAGTTGAAACCCTGGCCACTGGTTTAGGATCACCTAAAACACCTTCATGAGTACGATGGGGTGGTGTAGAGGAGGATATGTCCTAGGACCCTAGTTTTAACCTTAGGGTTGCTCTTGAACCTTGTGAAGGACATTGTGTCAAATGTTCTTGTATGGTCATGGAACTTGGTGGATTAGTTCATAGGGTGTAATTAGAACCTAGGTGATTTTTTAAGAATTTTAGGAGAAATTATTCCCCCTAAATTAGGTCATAACCCCTTTAGGTAAACTTCTTTTAAGAGATATTTACATGCACAAATGGAAGATGAGATCTTGGTGGTGCCTTTTAATCATATTTTAGACCCCTGGTAATTTTTGTATAATTTATTTTATGATTTAACTAGTACTCCATCCTCAAGGCACCTATTTTGTCCCAATCTTAAGTGTTCGATTCAAAAGTGCATCTCCGAAGGAAATCGAGGGTTGCGGATTATCAGTTACTATTCGGTTAGAGAATTCGGACCGCTAGCAGTGGTCGAGGCCGGACTTCGCCCGCCGCGACAAATGCCACTCCTGCGACGGGCTTTCCTTTGATTAAAATGAAGCGGTTACAGCTGTTATAAATGTAGGAAAAGAGAAGTCGGCCGGTCAGACAGTCCGCAAGACGGGAAACTCGAGACCGCAGCTCAAACAAGCGAGCTCCTGGATTCGAGTGTGCGTCCCTTGTGAACAGTGTCGCCCCCTATTTATAGGCTTGGGGGCCTGCCCGAATGGGCAGGGATATAATTACCTCCTGCCCGGGTACAGGAGAAACGGGCAGGTGGTGACGGGATGCACAAAGAAGAAAAAGAAAGAAGCCGCGCGGCTTGGCGGCTTGCTCTTCCGACCTGTCTGACCTGAGGCTGAAGATACCGGGACCAAGTCAAGGATGCAGACCGAGCGGCCTCTGGCTTGAGACCACGGTCTGCCTTCTGGACGTGGCTTGGCTGATCTTCACGAGGCAACCCGGATAGTCTCTGATCTGAAACTGCGGCTTGTTCTCCGGGCTTGAACCTTGAGTCTCTATGGCACAACCCGCGCGGTCTCCTACCTGAGACCGCGGATAGCCTTTTTTCCTTGGCCCTTGACGACCTTCACTCTTGGGGGCGGTCCGAAAATGACATCAGACCACCTGGCCTGGTTTACCCTGAATTGAGAGCCACTGATCCTGGAACCCAGCGGCCTGACCCAGCAGTTCGCCCGGTCCGAGAATGATCCAACCCGAGAAGCGGTTTTCCGGGTAAACATAATCCCCGCATATTTTCAAATCTCAAGAGAATTTCGAAAATATTAGCTTTAGCCGGGAGACCGCATCCGACTTGCCCTGAATTCTATAAGAGAGCCAGAGAATTCATTCTGCAGAGTTTTTTCTGAAATCACGGGATATTGCTCGCCAGTTGCGGTTAGAATTTTAAGACCGATAATTCTTCAATAATGGACTTCCTAGACACCGTGTTAGACCGCGTGGATCCAGCCAGAGATCAAAAGAAGGTGGAAGGTAAAAGGCGCGAATCGACGGAGAAGTCGAAAAGGAGAAGGAAAAGCAGGACCGGAAGGACCGGAAAAAGAGGAAGCGGGCTGAGAAAGCCGCGGCGGATAATCCCAAGTCCGTCGTGGACTCAACAACCCTCAAGACTCCCGCGGAGCCCGCAGCGGACAGTTCGGGGCCTCCCCCCAGCGACTCACTGATTCCCCCCAGAGACCTTGGCCAACAGGCTGCTAGCCCGCTGAACAAAGGGGAGGCCGCCCCTTCTGGAAAAGTTGACCCCGGTAGCCCTTCGAAGAAGGTCGGCGAGACCGACTCGTTTGGCATGGAAATCACCCCATCCGGGAATCCTCACTTGCTAGTCAGAGATTTGGGGGAGGAGGCGGTTAACTCTCCAAGGTCGGGCGAACCGAGTACCCCTTTATCCGTGGACGACTACCCCAGTCCCCCCAAAGAAGTTAGCCCAGCTCCGGGTAAGAAAGAGAAGAAAAGGAAGAAGACCGGGTCAGTGACCGAGCGAATAACCAAGAAGGTTAAGAGACTAGCCTCCAAGGAAAGGGCGGCTTTTAAGAAACCAGCCGAGTCCCTCCTCCAGACCAATTCGCGACTAAAAGAGGAGCTTGGCCTAACGACTCCTCCATCCACTAAGGTAAATGACTCGCCGGCTACCCCTGATGCGAAACCGGGCGACCTGCTTCCGGACTCGGCAAGTAGTTTATCATTTAATGGGATCTTTCAGGATATGGACGAGCTGATGAGGCGAGACAAGCTTCTTGACAGCCCGATGGCTTTAGAGCGAACTGCCCTTACCGCAGATAACACAGCCCAGCCGGAGGAGACCGCTCATACGGAGGCTGAAGAGCGAAAAGCTGCTGCCCGGACTGCCTTGGAGGTCGAAGAGCGAGAAGCTGCTGCCCGGACCGCCTTGGAGGTCGAAGAAAGAGCGGGGGAACTCGGAGAAGTGTTGAAAGTGCAGGCGGAGGTTCCCCCGGTGATGACCGGGGAGGAGATAATGATGGTGAAGAAGGAAGGGGCGGAGCGGGTTTTAAACAAGCCGCTGCGGCCTGATCCTTTTGCGCCAGGTAAGCGCCCCATGAATTATGAAGCTATCCGCTTCTTCATTCCGCGGCCTCGCCGCAATAAATTACTGAACCCGCCGCCGAGCTTCTTTCCCTTAGCGGCCTGGTCCTCTTCCGCTAGGCAGAGCACGGAGAGACTCTGGCGTGAGCAACGTCGGAGGATGGACCTGGAATAGTCTAAGCGGCCTGTGCGCCCAGGCATTGATCTTATATTCATGTCTATTTTTGTATTTGTATGCTCTTGCTTCTCATAACCGAGCGGCTTCTTGCAGATAGCGGGGATCAGATTGCGAAGCCGGGCGACCTTGAGGCCAGCCTGCCTCCATTAGTTCCCCCGATATCAACCTGTGCGACGACTTCGCAAGAAGGGTCGCAATTGTTCGAGCATCTCGAGGAAGATCTAGCGAACCTGAAGGCCCGCTTGAAGGAGGTGGAAGACCGGGAGGCCGGCATTCGGACTGCTCTGGAGACCGAGCGAATGGCGAGGAAGAAGGCTGAAGAGGCGCTGAAGGCGCAGGTGGAGATCGACAGGAGATCCAGGACCGAGAGGGAGAAGAGCCTCGAGATTCAGCTTGAGACCGCGCGATCTGCAGCGGAGGCCGCGTGAGCTGCAGTGGAGGCCGAGAAGAGAGCCAAGGTGGCGCAAGTCGCTACTCTGACCGCCCAGCTCGAGAAGGAGAAGAAAGCGTCTGCTAAGTTCGAGGATGACTCGAGATATTACCAGGATAAATTCCTGCGGTTAACCAGGGAAGTCGCTGCGGGCCGGCGAAGTATGAATGATGGAACGCAGGTTGTTAGCCGCCCGACTGTTGGGGCGGGCTCAAATCCTCCCCCGGTTTGGGCGGCTGATCCAATGATTGATGAGGCCACCGCAACCCCCCGCATGATTGCCGCTACGCGGGTTGAAAGGGATGCCGGGCGGCTTCATAGCACAATCAACCACCTCCATTATCATACCAGCCAGATTTACTCCCTTCTGAACACCACCGGCGACCAGGTCGCGCGACTTCACAGAGAGGATGTCTCCCCAGAACACCGTCAGCCGTGACCGGCTTTTGAGAACAATTTGTATTATGAATGCGGCTTGTTGATTCGGCCTTTGTTTAGACAATGTTCCTTTCTATCTTGTCTTTGATTTGAATAACCCGTGCGGGTTCTTGTTTAACCGCTGTATTTTGTGTTCTGTTTCTTCTGTGTTTTATCCGAACTGATTACAGGTCGCACGATCTGTGATGTATGCTTGCTCCTGTTTTCCTGAATACCTTTGCTTCTTTTGTTTTTCTGGTGAATCTAACCATGCAGGCTATTGACCGCGCGGTTAAAATGTATAGCCGCGACATAGTTTTACTATTTGCATATCGTAAAAATCTATAAGTAGGGACTCTTCGAAGTCATTTTTACGATTTCCAGATGGCGCGATCTAAGAACAAGTCGCAGCGGCCTGTTAAGGTTAAAGCCGTCCGAGCAGACGCGACCTTGGCCTTTCATTCGGCGGACCACCCAGAGTGCCGACTCACCCAGAGCGAACTGGATGAATTTATTGCAAAACACATGGCAGGGAGTAACCTGCCCGCGCGGCTTCCTTTGCGCGACGAGCGGATTAACTCTTCCAATCCGCACCAAATAGCCGTCCCGGTCGACCACTTTGAATATGGCTTCAAATTTCCGCTGCCACTTGAAGTCATAGCCATTTTCGACCATTACGGGGTTGTACCCGGCCAACTTCCACCGAACTCCATCGCCTCCATATATAGTTTCATTTCCTACCTTCGGTTCGAGCGAACCAGTTTTTCCCTTGACCTATTCAGGAAGTTCTTCTCGGTGCGGGCTGTCCCCAACGTGGGGACTTCAACTTTCAGGGGGGCACCTCTAATTTGGCTGCCACGGACTGAAGATCGTTAACCTGGCGAACAAGGTCTCGGACTGGTCGGAGCGGTTCGTAATGCTCGAAGGCAACTTCGGGCTGTTGCAAACCAACCCGCAAGTTCGGGGGGAAGAGGCTTTCCAGATCCCCCAGGTTGGAAAGATCGAGATGGACACCATCACGTTTCTTGAGAACGAGCGGTTGGACATCAATCATTACATCCCGCTGTTCTCAGAGCTAGAGGATGTCCTCCCCGAGCATAGTAAGTTCTTCTAGACCGCTTGCATATGACCGCGCGGACTGCTTTGTTTAAACTTCTGATTTTACCTTGCAGCCGCCCACATCGTCCCTGCGAACAAGCCGGTCACTCCGGCCGGCCCGGTTTTGACCCAGAGGGAGAAAAGGCAGCGGCGAAACAGGTCGCCATCATCAGAGGAAGAGGGCCCGACGTCTCCTGATGAATACGAACTTCTTCGTTCCTGCGGAAACCCGCCCGACCTGCAGGGCAACCCGACTGTCCTCTGGCATAGGGATGGGAGCCGCATTCGGGTATCCACTGCACTTCCTCCATGGGGAAGTGACAAGATTAACCGCCATGCGCTAGCCGCCGGGGCCGCTATGTATGGTCGAAAGACTTTGAAGAAGCTGAAGAAAACTCCGGAAGAAGAGCTTCCCCGGCTAGCGGCGCAAGCCGGCGCATGGGGGTTCGCGGCCAATCACTTCATGGCCTTGTCGTTCAGGCGGTTGGTTTCTGTCCAGAAATTTCTGGAGAAGAAGTACGAGGAGCAGGTCGCGGAGAATGTGCGGCTTCAAGAAGAGAATGCGTGGCTTCAAGAGGTCGTGGCGGTGAGTTTGACAAATGATGACGCGGCTTCTTTTGTTCAGACCGAGCGACCTAATTTATTTTTCCTTTCTTGCAGAAACAATATGAGATGACCAACCCGGCCTTCCAACACGAGGTGTTGCCTCATGTGGCCCAAGGGATCAACAAAGCTTTGGGTCTTATGGAAGACCGGGGCGGTCTGTGCGAAGGATTCGGGGGTACTACTTTCTCCGACCTCTTCCCTGCTTTGAAGGTCCAACTTGATGAGATCAGCCGAAGGCAGAAAGGAAAAGCCAAGGTGGGCGAGGAGGCTGAAGCCGATGCGGGCAGGGAGATTGTACTCCATCAAGGAGGTGATGGAAGTGGTGGAGCCGCTGAGGAGGTCGACGCGGATGATGATGCCGGCGATGATGATGATGAGGACAGCTTGTCCTCTGGAACAACTGGCTCCGCTAGTAAGACCGGGCGGTCTAGTGGTAGCGATTCATCGGATTCTTCTTCCACGTCAAGTGAAGGTTATTCGCCCGACGTTGATGTCGATGGGGTGGACTCGAGTTCTCCTGTCAAGAAGAAGAAGAAGAAGTCGGCAGAATAATGCCTTTGTTTTAATTTTATTTTTTGTGTAACCGCCGGTCTCTTTTTGTTAGCCGGGCGGATAACATTTTGTTAACACATTTTGAAGAATGAATAGAAATTTTACCTGTTTAATTGTCCTTCTATTGTTACTTACTTGTGGCTGATGTCTTGTCTCTTTTCTTTCTTTTTACCTTTTGCTTTTTATGATCTAGCCGTGCGGTTATCCTAATCTGAGCATAAGTGATGATTTGGTGATCTTGGACGATCTATATTCATCCCGTGCGGTTTCTTATTTAGACCTCTGGATATCCGATATCCGATAATATGATCCATAACGGATAGGCTCGTGCGACTGCAATTTAGACCGGGCGGTTTTTTTTTATCATTCAGAGTTATCTTATCCTTGCTAATATAAATAATGAATAATAACTTTGCGTGGTTTGAATTCAATCCTGGCGAGTAATCCATTGCATCCAGAGAACGTTTGCTAAGGAATAACGCAACCCAATCGGTTAGAGCATAATCCGGGCGATCATATATTTAGAGCTTGAAATATCTAACTCAATAAAAGATGGATAGGTCGGCCCGGTTAGAATACAACCGGGCAATATATCCAGATCCAGAAATATCCAATTTAATAGAATGGAGAGATAGATAAACCCGCCCGGTTAGAACGCAACCCGGGCAATCATATAATTAGCTCCAGAAATATCCAACTTATAAAAGATGGATAAACCCGCCCGGTTAGAATGCAACCCGGGCAATCATATAATTAGCTCCAGAAATATCCAACTTATAAAAGATGGATAAACCCGCCCGGTTAGAATGCAACCCGGGCAATCATATAATTAGCTCCAGAAATATCCAACTTATAAAAGATGGATAAACCCGCCCAGTTAGAATGCAACCCGGGCAATCATATAATTAGCTCCAGAAATATCCAACTTATAAAAGATGGATAAACCCGCCCGGTTAGAATGCAACCCGGGCAATCATATAATTAGCTCCAGAAATATCTTAACTTTATATACAATCAGACCGTTCAATTTAAAAATTCAGACCGCCCGGTCTTAATATCTCAACCCTTTATTAGGGTAGATGAAGACCTGCACCTGTTTTAATAATATCTTCCTCGAATGGTTTATACAAGAAACCACAAGAGGTGAATGCCGTCCTGTAGGGAAGAAAGATAATCTACAGGCTCAGATGACCAAGTGGGCAGGTGGGCCTCGGCGGCGAACATTGCTTTCCTCAAGTGGTCATAAGAGCTGTAGGAAAAAGAAAAAACATGTACAGACTCAGATGACCAAGTGGGCAGGTGGGCCTCGGCGGCGAACATTGCTTTCCTCAAGTGGTCATAAGAGCTGTAAGCGACTCATCTGCTCTCTTGCCTAGGGTTACAAGCCGAGTTGATCAATTGGGCAGGTGGGCCTCGGCGGCGAACATTGCTTTCCTCAGAGAGATCAACTCAGTTGTGGGCCCAACTAGGCACCGTTTCGAGAGTACCTAAGAGTATTCGATGGTCACAGGCTATGATGATCAGTTGGGCAGGTGGGCCTCGGCGGCGAACATTGCTTTCCTCAGAAAGATCATCAAAGCTGTAACTATATCCCTTTCGGGGCATGATAGAGCTGACAATCACCTCGACCTCCCTTGATGCAGGGGTGTGTCAGATATCGGCCGGGATCCAAAGTTCTGAAGACCACCGCAGCGGAATTGGCAAGCTACCACTACATGTGTGCGAAAACTCCCCGCATCACATGGTCTTGGTGGGTTTTACGCTATGACTACAATCCGAGGGGGTTCGAGCAGAATTTGGCGATATCTCAGAGGTTCAGGGAGTGAGATATGTATATATGTGTTTATAATGTAGAGAACCATCAGATAAGGAGAAGTGTCAGTATAGGGCTTTTCATTTAATACCAAAAGAAACGTAAAGAATGAAAGAGATAGTTCAAGGATAAAATCATTTAAGATCGTCACCGCTCCAGGTGCGTGCGATGTCTTCTCCTTCGCTGGTTTGGAGACGGTAGGCCCCATTCTTTAATACTTCTTTGACAATAAAAGGCCCTTCCCAGTTGGGATTCAGCTTTCCAACATTACCAGATCTGGCCGCAGCATCTACCTTTTTCAACACCAAATCCCCAACTGCAAACTGCTTTACCCTGATATTTTTGTCAAAATATTTTGCCATCCTCCTCTTAACTTCTTCCTGCCTGATTGCCTCGTCCTGAAGTTCCTCGATCAGATCCAGACTATACCTGATGGCCTCATCGTTGTATTCTACCCATGCTTCTCCTCCCTCTTTGGCATACACAACTCTTGGGGTGACCACCTCAAACTCTACAGGAACAACAGCCTCCGAGCCATGAGATAATTTGAATGGTGTCTCCCCTGTAGCTAAAGATGGGGTAGTGCGAAGAGTCCAAAGGATGGAGGGAAGTTGGTCTGCCCAATTTCCTTTTTGATTCAAAACTCTTTTCATCAGGAGTTGCTGAATTCGCCTGTTTGCAGCTTCTACTTGACCATTGGTCCTTGGATGATGTACTGAGGCGAACCGAAGGTCTATTCCAACTTGATCACAAAAGTTTACCATCTCGGGATTATTGAACTGCGGTTCATTATCAGTAACAATTGCCAGCGGAATTCCGTGTCGGCAGACTATTTCTCCCCAGATGAAATTTTTGATAATTTGAGTAGTAGTTTTTGCCAATGCTTTTGCCTCAATCCACTTACTGAAGTAGTCGATCATTACTATGATAAAGCGGCGCTGGCCGCTAGCCATTGGAAAGGGTCCGACTAGATCCATCCCCCAAACCGCGAAGGGCCAGGGTGCAGTTATTGACCTAAGCGATTGAGCGGGCAGATGTTGAAGAGGAGCAAATTTCTGACATTGTACACAGCGCTTGGCAAATGCTTCAGCATCCTTTCTCATAGTTGGCCAAAAATATCCTTGCCGCAGGATCCTTTTCTCTAAGGTTTTTGCCCTTGAATGACTACCACATTTCCCAGAATGAACTTCCTGAAGTATGATCGGGATCTCTTCTTCTGAAACACACCGTGCTGAGGGAGAAATCAAAGTTTTTCTATACAAAACTCCTGCTATTAAGTAGTAGTAGGCTGCCTTTCTCCTGAATCTACTTTTGTCCTTGATCGAATGATGAAACTCCCCTCTTGACAGAAATAATTCATAAGGGTCCTTCCAGGAAGGATGCTGATCGATCTGCATGAGCTCCTCTTCCTCCGTTGTCGGATGAAAAAGTTCCGAGGTCACCCCTCCTGATGGAAGACCAAACTTTGACAATTCGTCTGCCTCTTCATTCTGTGTTCTCGGAATGTGTTCGATGATGAAGGATTTGAATTTACCGATTTCTTCCTTAGCTAGGAATAAATACTTTCTTAATATCGGTTCTCTTGTTTCGTAGTTCCCTAGAACCTGCGAAGCCATCACAAGAGAATCAGTTTTCACATGAACATGTTCTATCCCAAGATCCTTTGCGAGTCTCAGGCCGGCCAAGAGTGCTTCGTATTCGGCCTGGTTATTTGTAACTGAAAAGAAGAATTTGATAGCTTGCTCCAGCCTGATGCCATTTGGACTGATCAGAACTACCCCGGCTCCCACGGAGTTTCTGCCAGAAGCCCCATCCACATAAATGATCCAAGCCAAAGGAGATTGTACTACCTGTTCAGGATTAGACTCCATCGTGTCTACCAAGAAATCTGCCAATACTTGCGCCTTTATTGCCGTTCTGGGAATGTATAATATTTCGAACTCGCTCAGCTCGATTGCCCATTTGGCTAATCTTCCTGAATGATCCGGCTTCTCCAGGATACTTCTTAGTGGATGATCCGAAACCACCTGAATAGGATGAGCCTGAAAATAGGGGCGGAGCCTTCGTGATGACATGACCAAAGCCAAGGCTAATTTCTCCAGGATTGAATATCTAGTTTCCGCATCTTTGAGGATGTGGCTGACATAATATATCGGAAATTGCTTCTTTTTCTCTTCCCGAACCAGGACAGAGCTTATTGCATCTGGGCCCACCCCCAGGTACAAGAATAATGTTTCCCCTTCGCAAGGGCTTTGAAGAAGAGGGGTTGAGGTTAACTGCTTTTTCAACTGTTCGAAAGCATTATCGCACTCTTCATTCCATTCAAACTTAGATCCTCCCCTGAGTGTCTTGAAGAATGGAGCGCTTTTATCTCCTGATTTAGAAATGAATCGGCTCAATCCTGCCAGCCTCCCCCCAAGTTGTTGCACCTCTTTCTGATTACGAGGAGGGGTCATGTCTAGAATGGCCTTTACTTTATCTGGGTTTGGCGCGAGGCCATTAGGGGTGAGAAGATGTCCGAAAAATTTCCCTTTGTTTGCCCCAAACACGCATTTCAATGGATTTAGTTTTAATTTGAACCTCCACAGAGTAGCGAATGTCTCTACGAGGTCTTTCAGGTGGATTGAAAAAGTTTTACTTTTTAGAAGAAGATCATCAACGTATACTTCAAGATTTCTTCCTTTCTGCTTTTCAAAAACCGTGTCCATCATTCTTTGATATGTCGCACCCGCATTTTTGAGCCCGAAAGGCATGACAAGATAACAATAACACCCGTCGTTGGTAATGAAGGACGTATGCGGGATATCGGGTTTATGCATCTTAATCTGGTGGTAACCAGAAAATGCATCTAGAAAGCTCATGAAATTATATCCCACCGCGGAATCTACTAAAACATCTATCTGAGGCAAGGGATAACAATCTTTGGGGCATGCTTTATTGAGCTTTGTAAAATCTACACACATGCGCCATTTTCCCCCAGATTTTTTCACCATTACTACATTTGACATCCAAGTGGGGTATTGGATTTTAGAAATGAAATTGGTTTTAAGAAGCTGTGCAACTTCCTCTTTGATGGGTACCGCCAGCTTGGTTGCTACATCCCTCTTCTTTTGTTGGATCGGCTTGAATTCAGGGGAGATATTGAGGTGATGGCACGCAACATCTAGATCTACCCCAGGCATATCTTTTGCTGACCAGGCGAAGATGTCCAGATTCTCCAACAGGCATGAGATCAATTGAACCTTCTCTTCTTCTGATAGCTCGGCGTTGATGATCAGCTTCTTCCCTTCCTATTCAGCAATAGGGATTTCTTGGGTCTCCTGGGCAGGTTCCAGATACGTCCCTCTCCGCTCTGTGTTTTCCTCGGCCTCCTCAGGGAGTTTGGATACCTCATGGATGTCATCTTGAACCTTGTGAAGTGGTGCCTCGGTGATCACATTAACTGTTTTGACATAACATTCACGAGCAACCTTTGGATCACTTCGGACCCGATATTGACGCCCCTCGGCAGCGAATTTCAAGGCCAATGAAAAGTGGATACTATTGCTTTGTAAGCATTCAGGATTGGTCTTCCGAAGATTGCACAGTAGCTGCTCGGGGCTTCCACTACTACAAAGTTTATCAGCTTCGTTATGCCTCCCAGCGACACCAAAAGCTTCACGCACCCTTCCACTTCTTTCTTTTCTCCTGAGAAGCCGTAGAGGGGCCCTTCCGTGGAGAGCAAAGACTTTCCAGTCTTAAGGGCTTCAAATGTTTGGCGGAAAATGAGATTAACCGAGCTGCCGGTATCAATCAGAATTTTATGCACTCGAAAGGATTTGCATTTGGGGGAAGATCTTGTTGGCCGAAAGTAACGACTGCCCTTTCTGGAGCAGAAGTGGAGGCAACTGCCACTTCTTGCTTTGTAACTCTCCCGATGCTAGATTTCCGAGAGGATTCTACCCCTGCTCCACCATGGATGCAATAGACGTTGCCAAGGGGGCCAACATCATTCACTTCTATACATTTGGTTGCAGGATGTATATCCCCATAACAACCTGCCTCTTCTACATCAGCACACTCCCAGGTCACTTCGACCGCTTCCTTCTTCTTCTCGGTTCGTGGTTCAACCCGGGTTTCTTGCCGAATCAACCCTCGGAGCTTCCCCTCTTTCAGGAGTTTTTCTATCAACCACCGGAGGGCCCGGCAATCCTCAGTCTGATGCCCCTCCTCTTTGTGATATTCACAATAGAGGTTTGGATTTCGATTGCGAACTTTCGATTTCAAAGGTGGAGGTCTCTTGAAGTCAGGCCTTTTTTGGAGAATCTGAACAACCTCGTTCATGCTGACGTTAAGAGGGGTGAACGATTCTTGTGATTCATCATATCGGATGGACGGAATAGTTGGGGATGGTTGTGCGATGTACTGCGGCAGATATACGGGCATTATTTGCGGAACCCCCATGGGTTGAGTGGGTGCAATGGCCAACGGCGGTTTCTGATCCTGAAACCGTTGATGGCCAAGAAATGGTTGCTTAGGCTTGAGATTTCTTCCCCTCTGAGTACGAGATTCGAAGTCAGGCCGAGATGAATGATTGTAGCATTGCTGATGGGTTGATGCGGAACTAAACTGATCATTGTCGCTGAGCAACTTGGCAACATAACCAGGATTAGTCTTTTCCCCCCTGATAAACTTATTAGCCAGACTAATCATCTCTTGATATGTCTTTGGTTCCCTGATTTGGGCTTCAAATTTCAACGGCCCCTCCCTAAGGCCATGCATCAAAGCGACCCTGTACAATTCCGGGTCGACGTTTTGCACCTCCATTATCTCCCTTTGGAAACAGTCGACGAAGCGGGCCCACGTTTCGTTTTCCTGCTGCCGTATCTCAAATAGGGCTACCGGACCGTTCTTCCTCTTTTTAGAGGTAGAGAATCGAAGCAGGAATTCTCTACGCAATTCTGCAAAACATCTAATGGATCGAGGATGCAGTCCATAAAACCATTCTCTGGCCTGTCCATCAAAGGACGTTACCAGGAGCTTACACTTAGTTGCATCGGTGATGGTCCTCAGAGCAACAGCCGATTCAAATGCTTGGAGATGAATTGTCGGATCGGACTCCCCACTATATGTTGACAGGCGTGGTTCTCGAAAGTTATTTGGGGTCGGCTCTCCTCGGATTTCGTCCGTGAAGGGAGAACTTTCCTCGGTATCCTCGTACAGAGGGAAAGCAGGGTGGTAGGGGATCTCTGCTGTGGTCATTTGCGGACAGGCCGCCTGATAGGAGCGGGCAGGGGCTCCAGCCGGGTAGGATTGGTAGGCGGCGACCTCAGGCAGATAGGAAAAGTGAGCGGCCTGAGAAGCCGCCCCTTGGAAGTCGAGGACCCGAGCCGGCATACCGTGCGCGGCCTCTTGGTAAAAATTCTGCCGAGCCGCAGAACCTTCTTGTGGTGGTCGGGAATGGGCGACTTGCAGAAATGGGTATGGAGGTGGAGGAGGTAGGACAGGAGTTACTGCCTGGTTAGTCGCAGCCTGCTGGGGGGCTAACCGCTCGGTTAACAGAGTTAGAGCCTGACTGATCGCGTCCAGACGCTGATCAGTTGCTTTCTGGGCCTGGTCGGCTTCTCTCTTTGTTCGCTCCAGAGCTTCCCACAAAGAGTCATCGCTATGGTCGGATCGGTCTCTTGGAGGGAACTGGCGGTCTGACATTCTGAACCAAAGATTTCGCTGACCGTCCGCGATCTGAAGGTCGCGTGTTTCTGTTCGATTCAAAAGTGCGCCTCCGAAGGAAATCGAGGGTTGCGGATTATCAGTTACTATTCGGTTAGAGAATTCGGACCGCTAGCAGCGGTCGAGGCCGGACTTCGCCCGCCGCGGCAAATGCCACTCCTGCGACGGACTTTCCTTTGATTAAAATGAAGCGGTTACAGCAGTTATAGATGTAGGAAAAGAGAAGTCGGCCGGTCAGACAGTCCGCAAGACGGGAAACTCGAGACCGCAGCTCAAACAAGCGAGCTCCTGGATTCGAGTGTGCGTCCCTTGTGAACAGTGCCGCCCCCTATTTATAGGCTTGGGGGCCTGCCCGAATGGGCAGGGATATAATTACCTCCTGCCCGGGTAAAGGAGAAACGGGCAGGTGGTGACGGGATGCACAAAGAAGAAAAAGAAAGAAGCCTCGCGGCTTGGTGGCTTGCTCTTCCGACCTGTCTGACCTGAGGCTGAAGATACCGGGACCAAGTCAAGGATGCAGACCGAGCGGCCTCTGGCTTGAGACCACGGTCTGCCTTCTGGACGTGGCTTGGCTGATCTTCACGAGGCAGCCCGAATAGTCTCTGATCTGAAACCGCGGCTTGTTCTCTGGTCTTGAACCTTGAGTCTCTATGGCACAACCCGCGCGGTCTCCTACCTGAGACCGCGGATAGCCTTTTTTCCTTGGCCCTTGACGACCTTCACTCTTGGGGGCGGTCCGAAAATGACATCAGACCACCTGGCCTGGTTTACCCTGAATTGAGAGCCACTGATCCTGGAACCCAGCGGCCTGACCCAGCAGTTCGCCCGGTCCGAGAATGATCCAACCCGAGAAGCGGTTTTCTGGGTAAACATTAAGAAATATAATTAAGGGTCCAAAACTCTCTGGAAAAATGTGCAACTTGGTGATAGGACATTTCAGAGCACTAGAAAGCTCTGTAAATTTTTATAGATATTTTGGAAATTGATATCAGTAGGTACTTCACAACATGTGCAAATTAGGAATTATTTGGATTAATTATTTCAGTAAGAAAATAATTTCCATAAATTGTGAAACTCTGTAATTGAGCTTTTCTGGACATAATAGAGGTCTGGTAATTTTTCTATAATTTTGGAATAAGAATTCTTGGTAGTTCGTTCATAAATCTTCAAATTTGGATAGAAGTTAAATATTAAAAATAGAGGAAATTTCCTTACTGTAAAATTGTGATATTCATTATTTACTGTTATTTTGGCATACTAGATTTATCTTAATTTTATGAGGGTCATGTCTTGAGAATACCTTACACTTCATGTTCATATTCATACTTGGAAAATATTGGAGAAATTTAAATAAATGCTAAAATATTGAGGAAAAATATGAGTCTTTGGATTTACTCTTATAATGACATGATAGTCCTCCAGTAAAAATCTTGTGTCATGGGGTTGAATATTTGGAGTACCTTTACTTATAAGCTTCATGTAGTTAGTTTGGTCTGCGTATAGTAAAAATATGAAACTTGGGTAATTTGGGGCCTACTAAGTGGAAGTGGTATGTAGATCGTGTGCATGGTCAGGTTGAACAGGACGAGGTCACCGAAAGGAGTTTAGGAGATAAGAGTGCTAGGTGGGCTAAGGGTGAGGTCGTGCTTGGGAATGACGAAAGATCGTCTTTCCCCTAGCGTGTCATAAACCACCTAGGGTTAATACAAGTGAAACGATAAGAGGCTTATGCATATGGGTAGATACCCACTATATTAAATGTCTTGAGAAAGGGAGCTTTGGGGTGTCATCCCATTATAGTTCCTAGTACCGTAGCGAGCCCCTTATAGGGTAATCCTCGGGAAGTCCAAGATTAACCATAAATCGTAGGAGAAAGATGTTGTACAAGAGTAATTAATAACACACTCACTCACACCCCGTGGTTACGGATGCTTAGTCGGTTTGGTCTTACGAGCGGTAGGCTCGGTGGTTGTAGCAGCAGACTAATTAGTCTGGTGAGCTTGTGTCTCAGTAATGTTTGTCGTGCCGGGAGGATTAGCCGGTGAGCTTATGGCTCGGAGATAGATGGTAAACATGTTTGCATGTGCATAAGGTGGTGGGTCCTTAGCATTGATGGTCGTTGCACCGACATTAATGCTTGGGCTCGGTAAGAGTGGATAACCCTTTTACCAAGACATGTCTGGTGGTCTAACCAGCAAGAGTACGCGGGAGCTCCATTGTTGTGTTCTTAGCGTTGAGGTGTACGTTAGGTCTAGGTTAAGTAGTGCAAATACCAACCTAGAGGTAGGCGAGGCCCAACCCACCGCTTCTGTTTGCCACTACGGGAGTATCCTGGGAGTTTTGCTAGCTCCAAAAAGGGGGAACTAAAGGTCTGTGCGCATAGAGTCGTAGTGTGTGAGTTGCACTTGTGTGAACATAACATTTAACAGCATACCTTACATGTCATGGCATAAACATTGCATCTCAACCCCTACCCCTATCGTATAAGTCAGTTATGTGACTTCTTATACGATAGGCCCTGCTAAACGACCCCTTGGTCTATAGGTTTGTATGGGCATTCCTATAAATCAATGGTTACTTTTCTATTATATACCTGTCTTTATTTGCTGCGCTTTACTTATTCTTTACCTGCTCTTACTATGCTCTTTTACTTCTTCAATTATATATATACACATGTGTAGTGTAGAAACATTCCTTGTACCCCTGTCAGTTGTTATTGTTTACACCCCTTGTTGTCCTCCGCTTCATCCTTCCCGCACGGTGCCTAGGAGTCACCGGGGGAGGGGTGGTGGATTGGCTTAACGGTTGGTGGATGGGGCAGTCTAGCACATGAGCACTAGTGTCGGGATCCGTGAGTGTTATTACTAGTTAATTTTCTTCCGCGAGTGTTTAAGTAGTGAGAATTTAATGTATCGGGCAGGAGCCCTTGTTATTTCTATCTTTGATTTCAGTTATGTCTATGTGGACATCTCTTGTGATGATTTACTATTTATGTGATGTGGACTTGTCTTCTATAAGTTTGTTTAAGCTTAACTTCTTTGTGATCGATAAGGCCAGCAGGATCGACGTTTTGTAGTGTGGACCTTCCCGAGTGAGGGCGTCACCGCAAAACGGCGGTTTTGGGCATAAGACCCCGGAGTTGAAAAAGGAAAAAAAGGGGGTCTTACAAATTTTGCTTAAGAGAAGTGGTCGTACGACTTACTAACCAAACCAACCAACCCTCTTGCAAAACCTGGCTCTGATACCAACTGTCATAACCCGCACTTTCCCAATAATTAATATATATTATCAGAGTAAGGGGAAAATGCGCGTCATGATGCCACGTCATGTATGGGACAACTACAGACGCTCTGGCAGCCACTCCCTAAGAAAATTTATAAAAGGTATAAATATGCCTGAGTTTAAATATAGAATTTAGATTTTTAGCTTGAGGCTGTGTCCCGCGGTTCAGTGAATCAACTAATCCACGAGTAGAAAACTATGCGTACGCAGCGAAAAAATATGTTCATTTTATCCTACATGAGCATGAAGATCAAACATTCCAGCAATGATATGCACATCTCTAAATTTAGTATAAGTAAGGAATGATTTTCTACGATCTACAAAGTAGGTGACATTACATAAAATCATGTTATGCAAGAATGCCTTTTTCTGTACATAAAATAACTCATGCATCCTAACATAAAACTTTCTGGAGAGCAAGTATGTAACTTAACCAATAAGTAACATCAGAAAATCTAGCAAGCAATCTAATACCAGAAAACTAAAGCTATAGGCGTCAACAACTGACACGAACCCATAGAAAATAAGCCACGAGTCTAAACTAAGGCAAGAGAAAACAACTACCTTACAACAGTAAGGGGAAAGCAAACAACTACAGTAACCCGCAACTCCGAAAAAACACCGACTCAACTACCTAGACTGCTACTGCTCTGAGTCTGAGACATTCATAAGAGAAGAATATCTCAGCAAGAAAGTACAAGTGACAGCAAGAATAAAACCAAGGTTTTCAATATACAAGGATTAACAGTAAATCAAAATAAATGATCGTAGTGTAGAGGAATTGACAATTCAACAATGATTAGCTTAAAACAACCCGAGCCAGCTCGATCGAGTGCGCTCGGTAAGAGGAATGTCTGCACCTAAAGTAATGGTCATCAATATTATAATGATATATATATAGCACTTGAGACTGATCAACTCAAAGAAGGGCATCATTTAATGTCGGGAAAATAATGGCACTGTGGCGGAGGCATATAGTCCAACACGAACCATCAGTCCAAAACACAAGTCCCAGGTGTATGATCCACAAATAAAAGGCACTGTGACGGTGGTATATGTTGGGTCCAACGTTCCTTCACTTGACCTGTAGCGCCTTTCCGTTGATATAAAGATCAAGTTGCGCCTTCACCAACAGTCATGGCTTTTGGTGTAGCTGGTTGCGCTGGGTCCTCTCAATTGGTATCAAAGCAAGTTGCGGGTTTGAGACCGGGGGGTGCTGATAATTCCTGAAATTCTCTCTACCTGTGCGGGTCCTGGCGGGTCAGGAGGCCGTAACTATGTGTCAAGCCACCTCAGAGCCATGTGGTGCGCCACCTCTGATCCATGTGGAGCACCTCTGAGCTTGCGGGTCGTGTTGGACGCTGGGGGGGGGGGGGGGGGGATTGTTGGGTCCAGCATTCCTTCACTTGACCCGTAGCGCCTTTCCGTTGATATACAGATCAAGTTGCGCCTTCACCAACAGTCATGGCTTTTGGTGTAGTTGGTTGCGCTAGGTCCTCTCAGTATATTTCACTAATGCTCACAGCCCTACAAACCTATAGGTGTAGGGTACATGAATAAGACATTAATATATTTTTCATGAGTGCATGGTAGGCCCCCTTCATTTATATGCTCAGCTATATACATGCTTGCGTGCAGGGGCGGACCCACATAGGGGCGAGTGTGGGCGGTCGCCCACACTGGATTCTAAAAAAATTATTGTCGGTAATAGTAGACAGGTTAGTTATCGTGACAGATAAGTTACAGAATAATAAAATATGTTGTAAGATTAATGCATACATAGTTTCTTGGCTCAGTTGGTGGAGGTAGTAATTTTTAATCAAGTGGTCATGGGTTCAAATCTTATCAACAATGAAATTTTTTATTTTTTATTTTGTTATTAAGCTTTTTTTTAAAAGAAGTTCTTTGTTATATTGTTGTTTAATTTTTTTTTACAAATAAGTTTATTGTTATGTCATTGTATATAATTTTTATATAGATTAGTTAATTGTTATGTTGTTGAAATTATAAATAAATTTGTTATTATGTTGTTGTTTAAATTTTTTTTATAAATAATTTAGTTGTTTAAAGTGTTTTTATAAATAGGTTCATGATTAGATTATTGTGTGAAAAATATCAAAAATATTTAAAATGAAATGTGGTATTCAAATAGTTCATAAACAACAACGAATTGCGGTGTTAATTTATAATATGAATTATATTTACATTAATATTTGCAAATTTTATTATTTTAATAATTTCTCAATTATGTATGACTTAAAAGCTTAGAATATTTATTAATTCATAAAATTATACAAAATTGAATAACTCATTGTAATCAAACAATAATTATTTAAATTATTAAGGTGAAAAAAAAATTCTTGAGTGCAAAAAATTAAAGTTGGCGCAATAAGCAAATTGCCTCTTAACTTCATCTATTTTATAAAATAAATCTCAACAATTGTTTTAGCCCATGTATCTTTAAAAACATAGATTTTACTATTTAATGAAAAAGACATAACAATGGTCAAGAGATTACTAGCTAGTAAATATATATTACATTATTAATTTTTTTCATGTGATTTCACAATACGTGTGAGTTGTATTTAATTGATTTATCTAAATCTCATTACATAATTAGAGAGAAATGAATGAATGAACGATTATTTGATGACTTGTATTAAAAAAATATTTTGTCAACAACAATGAGATTATTAAGAAATGTTAGCTCCTAGAAAATGAAGCATCATAAAAGAGTATAGTAAATATATCATTTTTCTAAAATTGATCAACAATTATAAAAAATTGTCTGATATTAATGTAATATAGACATTTTTGTTGATTTAATTTTTTGAATAGTTTTGTACTCCGCCCACGCAGGATAGAATTTCTGCGTCCGCCACTGCTTGCGTGTATGTTACGCCTCATCCCGTTATTTGTGTACTACATATATTATGTATATTGCGATGTGCTGATATACAAGGATTGATTCTTCTCGGGATCTGTTAGGATGCTCGGGGAGAGGTGGATTATTACACAGTTTTGGTAAGCTTAGGTTGACTCATGTTTTCTTCTTACTTTATTTTGTTGCAAGGTTGTACACTAGAGCTTGCTATTGCTATGCCGCCAAATAAAAGTTAAATCTTGAAATTTTTAATGTTGCATGTATATATATGTAGTTTGCTTTTGAAATATTGAGGAGGCCTGCCCTAGACTTTGTGTATATTGTATCGCGATGTATGTAATTGTACAACCCGTATTCGCCGAGTGGGCCCCCGGACCCGAAAGGAGGGACCAAGGGACAAGAGTCAAGCCCAACGGACCATTCGCCCAGGCCAAGAGAAGGGGCGGACCACAGGGCGAGTGTGGTTCCAATCTCAGAGCACCCGCGAATGGCGCCTTCACGGACCACTCGCCCAGAGTTCAGGAGCGTTCGACGTGTGCGGGGGAGCCCTCGACGAGCGTGAGCAGGCTAAGCATCTCGCGCGCGGGATGCTCGCCCTGCCGAACGGGGCGAGAAAGAAGTATGGAGAGTGGTGCCCTCACATACCACTCGCCCCCAAAGGCTTACAGGAGGAAATGACCTAGATACCCATTGTGGGCTGCCAATAGCTCTTCAGAACAGCGGAGTTAGGCTGTTAGCAGACCAATTTGGGGTGCGGATAGTAAAACCAAAAGGCGGATTCATGTTATTAGCAGACCAGTCTGGAGAATCTATAAATAGACCCTTAAGGGCACCTTGGAGGGAGACCGATTTTGAGAGAATCCTCTCCCCCAGGCAAGTCTTGGTTGGCTGCTAGTGCCCTCCAAGGTGCCCGGCTGAGCTTTGGTTTGGGAGGGGAAGCTCTCAAAGATCTTCCGGGTGTGTGGCGGGACCTTCTCGCTACAGCCTTGGGTCTGTTCTAGTTTTTTCATCCACTGTCAGGAGAGTCTGGTGAGAGAGAAGTAAGCGTCGGGTACACCCCCCGGTGGGTCCGAACTCAAAGAGACCGGTTGCCGGTTTCAACATTTTTGGTGCGGTGAGCGTGGACCGTAGCCGGTGAAGGAAAATCTCAAACTGGACTCGATGACAGGAGATGGGGGAAATGGTTCTGACTCAGGCCACTCGCAGCCACCAGCGTCAATAGAGTGACTGGAGATGTTCGAGAAGTTCAAGAGAGAAGTCCTGCAGACGGTTCTCGCCGGGAGGAGCGAGTGTGAGACCCCAGTAGTTCCCGTGGTCCCGCCCCCGCAGATTAGCAAGAACGCCCCGGGGCAGCGACACGGGAAGGAGGTGCCAGTAGAGGCGAGTGCGCGAGATCTCCCCGGGCGACAGCTGTTTAACTGCCCGGTGAATGCAGAGGTGTGCGAGTTAGCCCCGCGCGAGAGGACCACTCGCCGAGAAAGAGAAGGGAGCCCCTTCAGCGAGTTGATCCTGTCGGCCCCAGTGCTAGAGGGGTTCCGAGGGCCGGAGATGTCCTATTATAATGGCAAGGATGACCCAGTCGTGCACCTGCAATGGTTTGAGGACATGGTCTCAATTCTTCCCATGTCGGACGCCTTTCAGTGCCGACTCTTCGCAACCACTCTAAAGGAGAAAGCTAGGGACTGGTTCCTTCAGCTCCCCGTGGGTTCCATCTATGCCTTCGACGATCTGCGCCGGAGCTTCCGACTACGCTTCTCAACGTCAAAAAAGAGAAAGAAGGACGCGGAGGCGCTCTTCAAGATCAAGCAGGGGCAAGGAGAATCACTGCCCCATTATGTGGACAAGTTCCAGGAGGAGGTCCACCTCGTGCAGGAGGTATCGGGGTTCACCCTCCAGATGGCATTCATCGTGGGGTTGCGGGATGGGTTCTTCAAAATGGACCTGAAGAGAAGGCCTCCTCTTTCCTTTGAGGAGTTGATGGAACGTGCTGCAGAGGAGATAGAAGGGGAGGCGGCCAATCCGGAGGTTTACAGGAGGTTGGCGAATATGAGCGAGCCCGAGGTGAGGCAGCAGGAAGGAAGGAGAAGGGAGGAACCCAGGGGCCAGGGGTTCGAAAGATAGCAGCGGGATTGGAGACGTCAGGAACCCAATAACCGGCTGACCTGGAGGCGTCAGGAGGGACCGACAAGAGGTCAAGAAGGGGGATACCGAGGAAGGGAGCAGGAGCGGGTCAACCAAGGGTGGAGGAAAGGCCCCAGGCCCCCTCACCCTCCCCGAGAGCAAGCCATGACGGTAGGCCGAGGAAGAGGAGGAAGAAGAGGAAGAAGAGGAAGAGGGGGCATGGTGGCATTGTAATATCCTGTAATTACGATTAACGTTAAATAATATTGATTATGGATTAATAATCATGATTGAGCATTCAATTATCAACGGAGCCGTATCTCATAAAACGGAGCCCGCGGTTAGACTCAGAAGGTCGAAAAACATAGGAATCGACATATTAATTGTCGATATCGGAGTTCGTGCGAAAAAGTGTGATATTCAGTGCGACTGACACGTTTTTCGAGCAATCAGCACGAATTTCGAGAAACGGAGTCCGCCAACGGACTCAGAACATCGAATAACATAGGAATCGACATATTAATTGTCGATATCGGAGTTCATGCGAAAAAGTGCGATTTTCGGTGCGACCGACACGAATTTCGAGCAATCAGCACGAATTTCGAGAAACGGAGTCCGCCAACGGACTCAGAACATCGAATAACATAGGAATCAACATATTAATTGTCGATATTGGAGTTCGGGCGAAAAAGTGCGATTTTCGGTGCGACCGGCACGAATCTCGAGCAACCAGCACGAATATCGAGAAACGGAGTCCTCCATTAGACTCAGAACGTCGAATTACATAAGAAACGACATATTATTTGTCAAAATCTGAGTTCGTCAGAAAAAACACATTTTTCGGTGCAACCGGCGCAAATTTCAAGAAACAGAGTCCGCCAATTGACCCGGAATATCGAAATCTATTAAAAACGATATTTTATTTGTTAAAATCGGAGCATATATGAAATATGTGCAAATCGGGCAACAACCGCTCGAAATTTGGTAAAACAGAGAGCGGAATCGGGTCCGGAACGTCGAAAAATCTTAGGATAGGTATTTTCAGAATTTTAGGGACCCAAAAAGGGACCCTTTTGGACTAAAGAGAGGAGAGAGCGCCATGTGGCAGCCACCGGCGCCATCTGGCGACACGTGGCAGCCACGTGGCGGGCCAGGAGCGCACCACACGCGAGTGGCACACGCCTGGCCACTGCCCAGCCTGCCCGTGCCCAGTACACGGCTGCCCGGATGGGCCCCACGTGGCGCCCGTACAGGCCACGTGTCGCTCATCCAGAATGCTGAAAGGGACATTTTTGTTTTACTTCACTATTTTCGCGTTTCTGGGAGCTACAGAACTCGGATTGAGGCGATTTTGGTGGCGTTACGAAGGTATTATAAATACCCATCTAATGGCAGAGTTCTTTCATCCCAACTCAGCTCTAGGCGACGGGAAATTAAGAGAGAAGGTGTTAGGGAGGAGAGAGAAAGCTTCGGATCGCTGCCGAACTTTCGGGGAAACTTCAAGAGGAGCTTGAGAGCTGGTTTTTGGCCTCGTCTTGTGACGAAGCCTTTTCTAGGTGCTGCGAAAGCGGCGCCAAAATAATATTTTCCTGCGTGCGCCCAGTTAATTGTTGGAGTGCTGCCGAAGTGCCAACCTTGCTAAGGGAAGATTCAGAGCTCAGATTTGGGAGCGTGAATATTGAGGTAGGTGGAAAATACTGCAATATTTATGTCTCGCTAGTTATTATTTTTCGTAGTTTTTACGGGTAATTTTTATACCTAAATGCTGCCGAAATAAGTAAGATAACTCGCTAGGCATGACGAAAGATTGAGTCGCTTGTATTCAAGTGATAATGAGATCCCGAGTTGCGTACTGCATGCATGTTGGAAGAAGAAATTATTTCTGTAATTATCGTGCAAAATATATTATTTACGTAATTAATTCACATGTATAAAATTATTATGTGATCGAACTAATATTATTTCAGTCAAATGGGGTCCTTGCGATCAGACTAATTTATAGTGGGTTGCGATCAAAATTAATAATTTTAGACGTGCCGATGCACGATAATACGAAAATAATTATAATATCTGGAGAATAATTACGCGCATAGCAACTATGAAATGGTGGACTTAAGTTATTATAAAATCAGTCCAACGAGGTCTGTGCGATTAGACTGATTATTGGGTAATAATAGTCCGTTTTGCGATGAGAATGATAATGATAATTTAAGATGTGTTTGTGCAATATGATTATTAATATGGGATAACGTGCACGAATATGTTAGCTTGGTATTCAACTCAAGGGATATAAAGAGGTAATGCTTTCTAAAGACTGTGTCGTGGTCTTGTCTACGGATACATAAAGTGAAAGGAGTAGCGCTCCTTAAAGATTATTTTGGGGTCTAGTCCCAGACGTATATTGTGTGAGCTGAACCTCTGTCGGTGGATTCGCTATCCACTGGACATATTGGGTCCCAATTGAGTATGTGAAGGCAGTGAGCCTCCGGTTAGGCCAACCGGCGAATTGTAAGCTCTAACTAATAAATGAGCTATTTTTCTAGAAGAAAAATATATAAAAATGGTGACTAGAAATATGTTGATATGCTTATTTTGTCTAATGCTTCCGTTATAAAATCATGCTTATATACTGTGCATTGCATACATAAATATTGTGCTATTCTTCTAGAGGTGAGCAAGCAAAGATGCTCACCAGCCTACTAAATATTTTTAGGTACCCACGGGGATGCAGACGAAAGGGCACAGTGAGGAAGACTACTACACATTATGTATCATGTAAAAATGTAAAGACAAAAATATGTATGTGTGGCAAGTTGTACCTGTAAATTATAAAATATGAATAAAATGTGTTTATTTCTTGCTCTTGTTTTGTGTAATGGCAAAAGATCTTAAATCGCATTACTGTTCCCGCCTCGTTAACTCGAGCTTACCGGGCCAGGGTGTGACAGGATGGTATCAGAGCCAGGTTACACAGCAAGAACAGAAATTAATAAAATTTTAGGGTTAGACCTCATGAACATAAGTTAGTCAACTTGAGTGGGGTAGACACAATTAAGATCAGGGTAAAGACAAGTATAATAAAGCATTGTGCTTGCAAACTCAAAGTTTAAGTTGTCTAATTGGTGTCTAGGAAAGTGGTTAGGGGTGAGCTAGTATCCCCCGAAAGGAAGGTGGTGTATAACGGTACATAGTGCGACCACCGACCTTACGCTTACCTGGCCAATGGGCTACTTAAGCTAGAAATTGCGAGTTAATCATGAAACATACATTAATTAAATGTGTGGGTTTCGAGTGTTTATAGCTTCAACTCGTTGGAATTTTAAGGCCATCTATTTTCATTTCAGATATGACGGAGGGACATTCTGACTCGTTTAATCCTGAGCAAACCAATGATGGTAGTCACCTTCAAGGACTGCCTGCCCCACCGCTTAACACAAATCTGGATGCTGCCACTCAGCTAATAGCAACGCTAACTGAAGTGTTGCAGCGAGGGGCGGCCACACCTACTGTTCGTGGACCTGACACGGATTTAGGATGGCCCATAAGATGGATGGAGATCTTTTTACGAGCAAGTCCACCCAAGTTCGCAGGATCAACCAACCCACTAGTTGCGGAAGGTTGGCTCCGCCAAGTAGAGAGAGTCTTCGAGGGCATTGAATGCCCAGAGGAGAAGGGAGCCGCCCTGATCGAATTCATCCTGGAAAAAGACGCTGAAGCATGGTGGGATAATTACAAGCGGATTGAGTTACATGAGAAAAAGGCGGCCAATATCTCATGGCAAGAGTTTGTCGGCGGATTCCAGAATTGGTATCTGCCAATGTCAGCTCGTCAGAAGATGAAGGAGCATTTTGCGCAGCTGACCCAAGGAAATCTTTCTGTAACGGAATATGAAGCCAAATTTGCTTCTCTCCTCCGACACGTGCCCGATGTCGTAGGATCGGTGGAGCAGCAAATTTTTCTCCTACGACGCGGATTGCGAGAGTCAATCCAAACTATATTATCACCCTTGGACTTCAACGATTATCACTCACTCGTCGAAGCAGCTAGACGAGCTGAGGAGAGTCAAAAATCTCTACTTCATCATCACACGGGCAACAAGAGGAAGAATCAGGCATTTGGTCACAAGGATCGTGGAAAGCGCCAGAATAATGACCACAATAAGAATAATGATTTTCCAGTTTGCCCAAAGTGCAACAAAAAGCATCGGGGTGTCTGCTGGGAGGATAAGAAGGACAACGCATGCTATCTTTGCCATCAGCCTGGGCATCGCATAGCAAATTGCCCAGCGAAGAAGGGGAATGAAGGTCAAGTAAATGGAAGGCCGCAACATCAAGCCCCTGCACAACCCCGGATCTATGGGATGAATAAGGAGGTGGCGAGAGAGGCAAATGACGTCGTCACAGGTACTATACTATTTGAGAACATTCCTGTCACTGCATTATTTGACTCTGGCGCAACACATTCATTTATATCAAACGCAGCAACTGATCAAATTGAATTAGAAAAACAAAAGGTAGGCAAGGTTACATACATAAGTCTTCCCAATGGTGAGAAGGTTGAAGTAGAAGAATATGTTCATGGAGATATAAGGATCAGGGGACGAAGTTTTGAAGCGAATTTGTTAATCTTTCCTCTCAACAACTTTGATGTCATCTTAGGAATGGATTGGTTGACAAAGCATCAAACTACGATTGATTGTGCTAAAAAGGAAATAGCCTTCCGTCAGCCAAGGAAACCCACTTTTAGATTTCACGGAGAGGGTGGAATCATTCCGACAATATCTGCTTTACGCACATTCAGGTTATTACGGCAAGGGTGCACGTCATATCTTGCCCTCATATCAGAAGTAGAGGGAGAAAAAGCGGTGATTAAAGATGTGCCCGTTGTCTGTAACTACCCTGATATTTTTCCTGAAGATCTATCCGACCTCCCGCCACAAAGGGAGGTAGATTTTCCAATCACCCTAATCTCTGGGGCAGAGCCAGTCTCAAAGGCCCCATACCGTCTAGCATTACCTGAGCTGCAAGAGTTAAAGAAGCAGTTACAAGATTTATTAAACAAAGGATTCATCCGTCCGAGCACCTCTCCTTGGGGTGCCCCAATATTATTTGTAAAGAAGAAGGATGGAAGTCTGCGCATGTGTATTGACTATAGAGGTCTGAATAAGGTGACCATCAAGAATCGGTACCCCTTGCCGAGGATTGATGACTTATTTGACCAATTGCAAGGCGCATCAATCTTTTCAAAAATTGACTTACGCTCAGGCTACCATCAAGTGAGAGTAAGAAATGAAGATATCTCAAAGACGGCATTTCGTACTAGATATGGTCATTATGAATTCCTAGTAATGCCATTCGGAGTCACGAATGCCCCAACAATATTCATGGACATGATGAACTGTGTCATGAAATCTTTTCTTGATCAGTTTGTTATCATCTTTATTGATGATATTTTGGTGTATTCAAAGAATACGATAGACCATGAAAGACATTTGGATCAGGTCCTCCAAACGCTAAGAGAACATCAATTATTTGCAAAATTCTCTAAGTTTCATTTTTGGCTTAAAGAGGTAGCCTTCCTTGGACACATCATCAATGCTGATGGAATCTCTGTAGATCCTGCTAAGATAGCGGCAATAGTCGAGTGGTCCCGACCGACTAATGTAACTGAGATTCGAAACTTTATGGGTTTAGCAGGATACTATCGAAAGTTCGTGAAGGACTTTTCAAAAATTGCTACTCCGCTGACCCGCCTAACCAAGAAGGCGGTGAACTTTGAATGGAGCAATAAATGTGAAGAGAGCTTCCAGAAGCTTAAGGAGTTGCTAGTATCAGCACCGATATTAACCCTTCCAGATGGTTTCGAAGATTTTCAGATCTATAGTGACGCATCTTTTCAAGGGTTAGGATGCGTTTTGATGCAAAGAGGAAAGGTGATCGCCTATGCTTCTAGGCAGCTAAGGGGAGCAGAAGCACGTTATCCTATTCATGACCTGGAGCTAGCCGCTGTAGTATTTGCTCTAAAGATCTGGAGACACTATCTATTAGGGACCAAGAGTCAAGTGTTTACAGATCATAAAAGTTTAAAGTACTTTTTAGAGCAAAGAGACTTAAACATGCGACAACGAAGATGGCTCGAGCTCATCAAAGATTACGACTTAGAGATCATGTACCACCCCGGCAAGGCAAATGTAGTAGCAGATACTTTAAGTCGTAGATTGAAGGTCGAGCCGATGGCATATGCTTTAATTTCAGATATGGAGAAATTAAAACTAAGCGCAGGACCTCAACGAGTATGACAAGCCTAGCGCAATTGGTCATCTCTCCCGATTGGTTACAAACTATCCAAAAAGGCCAATGTGATGAAGAATGGGAGAAAATGTCGAAGGCCCTGGTGGAAAAATCACAATCTAACTTTCGTATCGATGATGATGGCATTCTACGATGTGGTACTAGATATGGAGTTCCTAAGGTTGATAACCTTCGAAATCAATTATTACGAGAAGCACATCAGTCGAAACTCTCAATCCATCCAGGAGCCACAAAGATGTATCATGACTTGAAAATAAACTTCTGGTGGCCGGGCATGAAATCAGATGTTGCAAAATTTGTTCAACATTGTTTGACATGTCAACAAGTCAAGGCTGAACATCGTTATCCAGGTGGAGAACTGCAACCGCTACCAATCCCTAAATGGAAATGGGAAGACATCTCAATGGATCTTGTAGTAGGCCTTCCAAGAACCCCATCAGGAAATGATGCAATTTGGGTAATCGTTGACCGACTAACCAAGTCAGCCCACTTTTTGGCAATAAAAGTTGGTGAGTCAATGTCAAGCTTAGCTCAGAAATACATCGACCGTATTGTAACCTTGCATGGAGTCCCGGTCTCGATTGTGTCCGATCGCGATCCAAGATTTACCTCGAGATTTTGGAAGGCTTTTCAAGAAGCTCTTGGTACACAACTTAACTTTAGTACTGCTTATCATCCCCAAACTGATGGACAGACTGAAAGGACGAATCAAACGCTCGAGGACCTATTGAGAATGTGCATCCTTGAGTTCAGAGGAAGTTGGGAGCAACACCTTCCAATGGTGCAATTTACCTACAATAATAGCTACCATTCAAGTATCCAGATGGCTCCATATGAAGCTTTATATGGAAGAAGGTGTCGTACTCCTCTATGTTGGTTTGAAGTCGGAGAGAAAGCGGTACTTGGACCACAATTAATTGAAGATTCTAATAGGGTAATTCAGATAATTCGAGACCGTCTCTTGGTCGCTCAAGACAGACAGAAGAAATATTTTGACTTAAAACACCGTGACGTGGAGTTTCAAGTCGGAGACCATGTATTCTTGAAGGTGAAACCTGGACCCGACATCAAAAGGTTTGGAGGAAGCGGGAAGCTTAAACCGCGATATATTGGCCCGTTTGAAATTCTTGATAAAATTGGCCCAGTTGCATACCGACTCGCATTACCACCGGTCATGAGCGGGATGCATAATGTCTTTCACGTATCAATGCTAAGGCACTATATCTACGATCCTTCTCATGTTATCCAGTTCGATACAGAAATGCTTGAAATACACCCAGACCTCAGTTACGAAGCTATCCCTGACCAAATCATAGACCGTAAGGATAAACAGTTGAGGAACAAGACTATTCCTATGATAAAAATCACTTGGAAAGGACGATCTGCAGAAGAAGCAACATGGGAACTAGAAGAAGACATGAAGAAGAAATATCCTAATTAACTTTGATGTGACAAATTTCGGGGACGAAATTTTATAAGGAGGGGAGACTGTAATATCCTGTAATTACGATTAACGTTAAATAATATTGATTATGGATTAATAATCATGATTGAGCATTCAATTATCAACGGAGCCGTATCTCATAAAACGGAGCCCGCGGTTAGACTCAGAAGGTCGAAAAACATAGGAATCGACATATTAATTGTCGATATCGGAGTTCGTGCGAAAAACTGCGATTTTCGGTGCGACCAGCACGAATTTCGAGCAATCAGCATGAATTTCGAGAAACGGAGTCCGCCAACGGACTCAGAACATCGAATAACATAGGAATCGACATATTAATTGTCGATATCGGAGTTCGTGCGAAAAAGTGCGATTTTCGGTGCGACCGACACGAATTTCGAGCAATCAGCACGAATTTCGAGAAACGGAGTCCTCCAACGGACTCAGAACATCGAATAACATAGGAATCGACATATTAATTGTCGATATCGGAGTTCGTGCGAAAAAGTGCGATTTTCGGTGCGACCGGCACGAATCTCGAGCAACCAGCACGAATATCCAGAAACGGAGTCCTCCATTAGACTCAGAACGTCGAATTACATAAGAAACGACATATTATTTGTCAAAATCTGAGTTCGTCAGAAAAAACACATTTTTCGGTGCAACCGGCGCAAATTTCAAGAAACAGAGTCCGCCAATTGACCCGGAATATCGAAATCTATTAAAAACGATATTTTATTTGTTAAAATCGGAGCATATATGAAATATGTGCAAATCGGGCAACAACCGCTCGAAATTTGGTAAAACAGAGAGCGGAATCGGGTCCGGAACGTCGAAAAATCTTAGGATAGGTATTTTCAGAATTTTAGGGACCCAAAAAGGGACCCTATTGGACTAAAGAGAGGAGAGAGCGCCATGTGGCAGCCACCGGCGCCATCTGGCGACACGTGGCAGCCACGTGGCGGGCCAGGAGCGCACCACACGCGAGTGGCACACGCCTGGCCACGTGGCGTGGCGCCATTGGCCAGAGGCGTGTGCTGGGCACACGCCTGCCCGTGCCCAGTACACGGCTGCCCGGATGGGCCCCACGTGGCGCCCGTACAGGCCACGTGTCGCTCATCCAGAATGCTGAAAGAGACATTTTTGTTTTACTTCACTATTTTCGCGTTTCTGGGAGCTACAGAACTCGGATTGAGGCGATTTTGGTGGCGTTACGAAGGTATTATAAATACCCATCTAATGGCAGAGTTCTTTCATCCCAACTCAGCTCTAGGCGACGGGAAATTAAGAGAGAAGGTGTTAGGGAGGAGAGAGAAAGCTTCGGATCGCTGCCGAACTTTCGGGGAAACTTCGAGAGGAGCTTGAGAGCTGGTTTTTGGCCTCTTCTTGTGACGAAGCCTTTTCTAGGTGCTGCGAAAGCGGCGCCAAAATAATATTTTCCTGCGTGCGTCCAGTTAATTGTCGGAGTGCTGCCGAAGTGCCAACCTTGCTAAGGGAAGATTCAGAGCTCAGATTTGGGAGCGTGAATATTGAGGTAGGTGGAAAATACTGCAATATTTATGTCTCACTAGTTATTATTTTTCGTAGTTTTTACGGGTAATTTTTATACCTAAATGCTGCCGAAATAAGTAAGATAACTCGCTAGGCATGACGAAAGATTGAGTCGCTTGTATTCAAGTGATAATGAGATCCCGAGTTGCGTACTGCATGCATGTTGGAAGAAGAAATTATTTCTGTAATTATCGTGCAAAATATATTATTTACGTAATTAATTCACGTGTATAAAATTATTATGTGATCGAACTAATATTATTTCAGTCAAATGGGGTCCTTGCGATCAGACTAATTTATAGTGGGTTGCGATCAAGATTAATAATTTTAGATGTGTCGATGCACGATAATACGAAAATAATTATAATATCTGGAGAATAATTAGGCGCATAGCAACTATGAAATGGTGGACTTAAGTTATTATAAAATCAGTCCAACGAGGTCTGTGCGATTAGACTGATTATTGGGTAATAATAGTCCGTTTTGCGATGAGAATGATAATGATAATTTAAGATGTGTTTGTGCAATATGATTATTAATATGGGATAACGTGCACGAATATGTTAGCTTGGTATTCAACTCAAGGGATATAAGGAGGTAATGCTTTCTAAAGACTGTGTCGTGGTCTTGTCTACGGATACATAAAGTGAAAGGAGTAGCGCTCCTTAAAGACTATTTTGTGGTCTAGTCCCAGACGTATATTGTGTGAGCTGAACCTCTGTCGGTGGATTCGCTATCCATTGGACATATTGGGTCCCAATTGAGTCTGTGAAGGCAGTGAGCCTCCGGTTAGGCCAACCGGCGAATTGTAAGCGCTAACTAATAAATGAGCTATTTTTCTAGAAGAAAAATATATAAAAATGGTGACTAGAAATATGTTGATATGCTTATTTTGTCTAATGCTTCCGTTATAAAATCATGCTTATATACTGTGCATTGCATACATAAATATTGTGCTATTCTTCCAGAGGTGAGCAAGCAAAGATGCTCACCAGCCTACTAAATATTTTTAGGTACCCACGGGGATGCAGACGAAAGGGCACAGTGAGGAAGACTACTACACATTATGTATCATGTAAAAATGTAAAGACAAAAATATGTATGTGTGGCAAGTTGTACCTGTAAATTATAAAATATGAATAAAATGTGTTTATTTCTTGCTCTTATTTTGTGTAATGGCAAAAGATCTTAAATCGCATTACTGTTCCCGCCTCGTTAACTCGAGCTTACCGGGCCAGGGTGTGACAGGCATGGCCTTACTGTGACTTTCATCAGGAGGAAGGTCATGCAACGACCACCTGCCCGGTATTCTTGGAGATTAGAGGGAGAGGTCAGCCACGGCAGCAGCCGATTAGGATCGAGGAAGTGTTCCCAGAGGCGGAGGAGGACAGGTGTGAAGACAGGGCAGACGTAGGAGCCAGGGGAGGGATCGGGGTGATCCACGGAGGGGTCGGGATCGAGGCAACTCGCAAGAAGAGCTTCCAGGCGATGTACATGAGAGGCGTCGCATCGGCTTCCCAGACCCCACCCCCCTCGGAGAAGCTCACCTTCTCGTCGGAAGACATGCCCGACTACGAAGACCCATTCTGTGACGCCTTGGTGATCCAGACGGCGATAGAAAACTTCACGGTCTCTCGAATCTTGGTGGACAACGGGAGCTCCGTGAACGTTATCTTCAAGAAGGATTTCGACGCATTGGAGGTGGAAAAGAAAAGGGTGCAGGCCTCTGATGGGCCGTTGTTCGGCTTTTCAGGGGAGAGGAAAGAGGTTGAGGGAGGAGTTGGCCTCCAGGTGTCGTTGGGAGGGGTCCCAAGGAATTATCGATTCGTCATTGTGGACGCCCAGAGCAGCTACAACGCAATATTCGTACGTCCCCTCATCAGTGCCTTCCGATGCGTGCCCTCATCTTACCACCAATGCTTGAAATTCCACGACGGAGGGGTCCAGGTCCGGATCCGGTGGATGCAAAAGTGGCAAGGCAGTGTTATGTTACTGCAGTCAACACCATCTCCTGGATGGAGGAAGCTGAGAAGATGGATGAGGAGATGAGAGGACCGGAGGGGTCGGAAGAAGAGGGGATGGAGGGGAGAGTCGAGGGAGGAAGCATCATCCGAGGAGAGGGGATGGAGATGGCTCAGGGGGAGCGAGTCGGGCCCATGGAGGAGGAAGCAGTGGCAGGAGAGGAAATCCCGGTTGAAGGGAGAAGTGCAGGGGGCAAGTGGGAAGAGCCGGCCCGGCTTGAGGCGGCAGAAGAAGTGGTTGAGATGGAGGTCGTCACCCAGGGAGGAAGGGTGGAGAAGGTGCGAATCTGTGGGGTCCTTGGCCCGGAGGACAGGAGGATGATGCTGGAGTGCATTCAAAGGAACGTGGACATCTTTGCGTGGAACGCGGCGGACGTGGCTTGCCACCGGCTCAATCTTGAGCCAGGGGCCCTCCCCGTCAGACAGAAGAGGAGGACCATAGCCGACAAACTCAAATAACCGATCCGCGAGGAGGTGGCCAAGCTCCTCGAAGCAGGTTTTGTATCGGAGATCCAGTATCCAGGCTGGGTCTCCAATGTCGTCATGGTAAAGAAAGGCGATGGCCGCTGGCGTATGTGTATTGATTTTTCCTTATTAAACAAAGCCTACCCTAAGGATTGTTATCCCCTGCCTCGGATCGACGCGCTGGTTGACTCAGCCGTCGGTTTTTCTGTGATGAGTTTTTTGGATGCTTTTTTAGGTTATCACCAGATCCGGATGCACCCCCCGGATGTCAAAGATGTCTCGTTCATCACCGGGGAGGGGTGCTACTGCTATAAGATGATGCCCTTCGGGCTTAAAATGCAGGAGCGACCTACCAGAGAATGATGGACCGAGTTTTCAGGGAGCAAAGAGGAAGGAACTTGGAAGTCTATGTAGACGACCTCATGGTGAAAAGCAAGAGCGTGAGTTCTCACCTTCGAGACCTCGAGGATACTTTTTCCACCCTACGCAAGTACAAGATGCGACTCAACCCCCTGAAGTGCGTATTTGGGGCTAGTAAGGGGAAGTTCCTAGGTCACCTTCTCACTCCTTCGGGGGTAGAGCCTAACCCCGACAAGGTGAAGGCCATCATGGAGTTGGGGTCGCCGCGGAACGCTAAGGAGGTCCAACGGCTGACCAGGAAGCTCGCAGGGTTGAGTAGGTTTCTTTCTCGGGCAGGGGAGAAATGCTCCCCGTTCTTCAAAGTGTTGCGAGGCAATCCGAAGTTCAAATGGACGGAGGAATGCGAGGGGGCCTTCCAGGCCTTGAAGAGCCAACTCACCAAGGCTCCACTACTCCAAGGTCCTAAGGAGGGGGAGGACCTGTCCTTATACCTCAGGGTCGGGACGGAAGCCGTAAGCTCCGTCCTGGTCCGGGAAGAGGGTAAAAGACATTTACCCATATACTACGTAAGCAGGGTTCTGAAGAAGGCAGAGCTCCGATATCCGATCCTGGAAAAGTTAGCCTTCGCCTTGGTCATCTCGGAAAGGAAGCTCAGGCCCTACTTCCAGGCCCACTCGATTCAAGTAATAACCGATCACCCCCTACGCAAAATCTTTGAGGGGGTAGAGCATTCGGGAAGGCTCGCAAAGTGGTCGATAGAGTTGAGCGAATTCGACATCACCTTCCTCCCACGATTGTCAATAAAGGCTCAAGCGGTCGCGGATTTCATGGAGGACTTCGTAATCGAGATGGAAGGAGGTCATGCCCTTCGTCACATCCCTTGGAAGCTGTTGGTTGATTGGGAATCAGGCAAGAATTCAGTAGGAGGAGGGGTGGTGTTGGAGAGCCCCCAGGGAATGAAAATCGAGCAAGCGTTGGTGATACATTTTCCCGTAACCAACAACCAGGCGGATTATGAAGCGGTGATCGCCGGCTTGCGTGTGGCCCGGGAACTAGGAGTTCATGATGTGGAAGTTCTCACGGATTCGATGGTGATAGCTTTGCAGGTCAAGGGTGAATTTGAGGCAAGAGAGCCCACGCTTGTCCGGTATCTCGCCAAAGTAAGGGGTCTCATCGGAACGTTCACAACTTTCTCCATCAGGCACGTCCCAAGGGAGGAGAGTGCCTCGGCCGATCGGCTGGCCAAGTCCGTTCCTCGGGTTGGGGGAACTTTGACAGATCTGTTCCACCCATCGATAGAGGAAGGGGAGCTTATGTACATCGAGCAGCGGCCCTCGTGGAAGGACCCTTTCGTGACCTCCTGTCGATGAGAAAATTCCCGAAAGAGATTCCGGATCAAAGGCACTTTCGATATAAGTCCGCCTACTACGCACTCCATGAAGGGGACCTGTATCGGAAGACCCTCTCAGGTTTCCTGGCACGATGCGTCTCTGAAGAAGAAGTCCCGAGGATCCTGGAGGAGTTCCACTCCGGTGAATGCGGCAGCCATTCGGGGAGCAGGACGTTGGAGGCGAGAATAATGAGGCAAGGATATTTCTGGCCGACCATGAGCAGGGACGCAGCAGAGTTTGCCAAGAAATGTCGGAAGTGCCAACTGTTTGCCCCACTTCAACTCTTGCCCGCTCAGAGGCTAAGGAGCATCACGGCACCCTGGCCCTTTGCCATATGGGGGATGGACCTGGTAGGACCCTTCCCTCAGGCCAGCGGACAAAGAAGGGTTCTCATTGTCATGATTGACTATTTCACGAAATGGTTGGAGGTCAAGGCGCTTGCTAAGGTCACCTCCCAGGTTATCCGCAACTTCGTATGGGGAGAGATCATCTGCCGACATGGACTTCCGCAAGCCATAGTGACCGATAATGGACCGCAATTCGCCAGCGAGGAGTTCATCCGCTTTTGCAGTCAGTTGGGGATAGACCTCAAGTTCGCATCTGTCCATCACCCCAGGAGCAACGGGCAGGTGGAGGCTGCTAACAAAATTATAGTGAACCTACTAAAAAAGAAGGTAGAAAATTTGAAGAGGAATTGGGTGGAGCAACTCCCCTCGGTTCTCTGGGCTCTAAGGACTACCCCCAACACCGCCACAGGGGAGACCCCCTTCAAACTCTCTCACGGTTCTGAGGTCATCATCCCAGTAGAGCTTGAAGTTGAGACGCTACGGGTGAAGGCCGCCTCAAACGGTGGTGAAGAATGCAGAGCTGGGAACGAGGAGGAGCTAAGGCTCTCCTTGGACCTGGTCAAAGAGGTCCGAGACCTCTCCACCATTCGACAGGAGGAAGTTAAGCGGCGGATGGCCAAATACTTCGACAGGCACGTTCAGATCAAGCAGTTCGAAAAGGGTGTCCTCGTGTTAAAAAAGGTCGACGCGGCCGGGAGGTCAGCCGCGGTAGGAAAACTTAATCCCAACTGGGAAGGTCCGTATATTGTAGAAGATGCTTTAAAATCAGGGGGATATCGCCTCCGGAATGTTAAGGGTGAGCCCATTGGTCATACGTGGAGCGGCGATGATCTAAAGCGTTTTTATCCCTAAGGACACGTAATAGTAATGATGCCTTGCTTTAAGCTTGATTCTTCCTATACATGTGCATGGTGTAATGGTTTGTGTGATGATTCCAAAAACTCCGGAAATTGGCCCCGAGCAGACCCGCTGACCAGGCTCTCACCTAGCTGGCAAGGCCGAAGGCTCACTCGGTGGCAGGTTCCATACTTCAAAGGTTGGCCCCGAGCAGACCCGCTGACCAGGCTCTCACCTAGCTGGCAGGGCCGAAGGCTCACTCGGTGGCAGGTTCCATGCTTCGAAGGTTGGCCCCGAGCAGACCCGCTGACCAGGCTCTCACCTAGCTGGCAGAGCCGAAGGCTCACTCGGTGGCAGGTTCCATTCTTCAAAGGTTGGCCCCGAGCAGACCCGCTGGCCAGGCTTTCACCTAGCTGGCAGGGCCGAAGGCTCACTCGGTGGCAGGTCCCATGCTTCGAAGGTTGGCCCCAAGCAGACCCGCTGACCAGGCTCTCACCTAGCTGGCAGGGCCGAAGGCTCACTCGGTGGCAGGTTCCGTGCTTCAAAGGTTGGCCCTGAGCAGACCCGCTGACCAGGCTCTCACCTAGCTGGCAGGGCCGAAGGCTCACTTGGTGGCAGGTTCCTTGCTTCAAAGGTTGGCCCCGAGCAGACCCGCTGACCAGGCTCTCACCTAGCTGGCAGGGCCGAAGGCTCACTCGATGGAAGGTTCCATGCTTCAAAGGTTGTCCCTGAGCAGACCCGCTGACCAGGCTCTCACCTAGCAGGCAGGGCCGAAGGCTCACTCGGTGGCAGGTTCCATGCTTCAAAGGTTGGCCCCGAGCAGACCCGCTGACCAGGCTCTCACCTAGCTTGCAAGGCCGAAGGCTCACTAAGTGGAAGGTTCCATGCTTCAAAGGTTGGCCCCGAGCAGACCCGCTGACCAGGCTCTCACCTAGATGGCAGGGCCGAAGGCTCACTCGGTGGCAGGTTCCATGCTTCAAAGGTTGCCCCCGAGCAGACCCGCTGACCAGGCTCTCACCTAGCTGGCAGGGCCGAAGGCTCACTCGGTGGCAGGTTCCATGCTTCAAAGGCTGGCCCCGAGCAGACCCGCTGACTAGGCTCTCACCTAGCTGGCAGGGTCGAAGGCTCACTCGGTGGCAGGTTCCATGCTTCAAAGGTTGGCCCCGAGCAGACCCGCTGACCAGGCTCTCACCTAGCTGGCAGGGCCGAAGGCTCACTCGGTGGCAGGTTCCATGCTTCAAAGGTTGGCCCCGAGCAGACCCGCTGACAAGGCTCTCACCTAGCTGGCAGGGCCGAAGGCTCACTCGGTGACAGGTTCCACGCTTCAAAGGTTGGCCCCGAGCAGACCCGCTGACCAGGCTCTCACCTAGCTGGCAGGACCGAAGACTCACTCGGTGGCATGTTTTATGATTCAGAGGTTAGCCCCGAGCGAACCCGCTGACCAGGCTTACACCTAGCAGGTGAAGTAGGAAGGGAAGGGCTTAAAAACGAGGAATCTAAATAAGGCAAAGTCAAGCCCCGGAAGGCCGAATGATACAAACCTAGGACAACTTTCGACCGGCGGCCGCGCAGCGAGCACACTGCCGTTCGAAGGGTCTTGGGAGGCTATTCGAACTCGGCGAACACACGTGCGCGGTAACGACCCCGACGAAAGTCGGCGGAAACACCTAAGTCTCAGCATAGGAGCGGCAAGCGGGAGCTGACTGCGACCACGATGTTCCCGCACGAAAAAAGTCTCTTAGCAAGAGCGCCGAGGCCGGAGTCGCGAAGCGCAAGAGCAAAAAAGCAACACACCAAGAGAGAAGTCTTGTATCCTCACCTAGTACCGATTCACGCGAGAACCCCCAATCTAAGTGAATGGATGGCAGGGGCGAGATAGCCTATACTTCCTTCAGCACTCGGCGAGTGCCCGACGCGATCACACAACGTTATACCGTCCTAGCGAGCCTAGCAGGGGAACGGAAGCGAAACGATTGCGCAAAGATCAACAAAAACTATCATATAGACAAAATGGGGAAAATGGCCCCGAATATATCTGCCGGATGTGCCAACAAAAGCCTTCGCAAAAAATTATCACAAAAAAATTGTTGTCATCAAAACGGTTAACAAGCTCTCGCCCTCATTTACGAGAAGGGCTGCCGCTCTCATCTGAGCCCAGGGAGATGACCTCGTCATTCAGAGGAAAGTCCTCGCCGTCCGGGAAGGTACTGGGAGGAATATGTCCGACACGACCTGGTGCGCCAGCAGCGTCTTGGCCCCCTCCTTCAAGTACCTGCCGTCGCGAAGGGCCCGCAGCGTATGCTCCGCAGCAGCCTGGGCACTCTCCTGCATCAGCTCCTCGAACTCGAAGTTCGAATAGGAGTGCCTTTTGCTACCTTCGCCAAGGGCCTGAGCGGAACCCTCTTGCAGGCGCCGGACGTCCTCCTTCAGCCCCCGGTTCTCCTCCCCCAAGCAGGCCACTCGAGCGCGCAGCATCTCGGCGCTGGTGGTGTCCTGCGGAAAGGAGAGAAGTCAGAAAGGTGGGGGAGTACGGTGGTTAGCAAGTCCAAGGAAGAGATCGTACCTCCCGGACGGGGCGACTAGCGAGTAGGGCCTCGGCGGCCTCTAGCTTCTCCCTCAACACTCGGGCCTCCGCTGAGGCACTCGCCCGGTTCGCGTCCACCTCGCTGAGGCTTCGCGCGAGGTTGATGCTCCGGCGAGAGGACATGTGCGCGAGCTCAAGCGCTCGAAGGAGAGCCCGCGCCGTCTCGTGGGCTAGCACCTGGGTGTTCTCGGCGTCGAACACCTCAGCATCGTCACGGCCGTATAGGGCATAGGCGAAAGCAAAGGCCTCGCCGCTGGCCACATCGGTCTCGATCCACGACGGATGGAGGGTCGAGAGGGAGACCCGGTTGTTGTTCCGATCCCACTTAGCAAGGGGAGCTCCCGCTGGGTCCACGAGTTTTTCACCATTGGCAAAATTGCGGTGATCTCTCGGCAGGGGCCCCGAAGAGGTTCCCGCGGATGGAACAGAGGTCCCCGCCGGAACGTTCGCCCCAATAACCTCGCCCAGGGCTTCCTTCCCTTTTGAGGACGGGGTGGCCTTATCCTTTGACGATGGGGGGACCCTCCCCTTCTTCGAGGAGGAGGGGAGCGCGGCCGAGTCCGGCTTTCGCTTGTGTCCGCTAGCCTTGGAGGAAGCCAGGTCCTCCCGACAGGCATCGACGGCAGCTCGCGCGGTGGACAGCGAATGCCCCAGAGCCGCTCCGGCAGGGCGCGGAGGGTTCAGCGGGAAGTCACGGGCACCTGTAATCAGAGAAGAACGCTCGGTAAGTAGAGCGAGAAGGAGGGAGAGGAAAGTCGCGTGAAGACTGCTCTTGCTTACCTTCGCCCGGTGGAATGGGCGGGAGTGAATCCACATTCCTTCGGAGGTGGATGACGTCCATGCCCTGCTCCAGGATGAACTAGTGGAGCTTGGACTCATGACCGCCCAGCGATGGGGGCCGGAAGGTCGACTCCTCCTCCTGCACCGGCGCGAAGAGGACATTCCCGAAGTTCCCACTAACAAACACGAACCGGCGAAGCCAGTCGTGGTTCTTGTTGGCGAGATCGGCCACCTTTAGAGGATTTTGGCCCGAGAAGAAGGAGGTTCCGTGCTTCGCGCGAAAGGTGAAGAGTTTGCGGAAGACGGGGAGGCTGAACTCGATCCCCTCTTCCGGCAGATAGCAGGCAAACCCCACCAGCATGGCGATGGAGTTCGGGTTGAGCTGGGCGGGGACAACTCCGAAGTACCGGAGCGTCTGGCGGACCTCCGTCCAGATAGGGAGGCGGAACCCCACCTCGAAGTGCTCTAGCGGGATGGCGAGGGTCCCGGGAGTGAAGGAATTGATGCGATCCCCGGGTTCCGGGTGGGTCGCGGTGAACTCCCCCGGGATGTGGTTCACGACAGTCGTCAAAAAGGCCTCCTCGGTGAGGTCGCAGGGGTCGAATTCATGATCCGCGAAAGCGCTGGCGCACTTGCCCCTTCCATCCGGTTCGCCGCCCATCTCACAAAGGTTTAGAGTAGAGGAGCTCGCGCGGAGGTGAGAGGTGCGAAAGCGGTCGGCGAATGAAGGAGAATGCTGCAGGTTGAAACGTAATAAATAAAGTTGTGAGACAGCCTATTTATAGAAAAGCGCAAAAAAGTAATCATTTCCTCGGGCGGCGGGTGAGCCGATAGTGACGGCACTACCCCGATGCCTCAGAATTCGTGCCGGCCTATTTTCGCCCAAGCATTCACGAAAGCTCGGCGAATGGTCGTTTGTCAGAATACCGCATGGATGAAAGATAACTCAGTTAGGCGGAAAGCAAGGCGGGGTGATAACCCACAGCGGAAGCGAAAGAAACATTGGAAAGTAAAAGGCAAAATCAAGAGTAAAGCTATCATCCGCGGAACATAGAAAATTATTACAGAACCAAATAGTCTTGCAGAGTTGTCCGAAAGCATCAAGAGGAAAAATAGGAGGGTGGGTCGGTAGCCTAATGCTCTAGCCACTGCCATCGACCCCGACCTCGAGTGTCAACAACCGGGGGCACCCTCGAGTGGTAGTACGCAGTCATCGCGGTAATCTCCTGGTTGGCTAGGTGCAGCTGGTCCCTCGCTCGCGCAGCGTGCCTCCCGGGAGAAAGCTCCCCGCCCTCAGCGCCCAAGCGTTCCACCTAAGCGAGAAGGCGAGCATAATCCCGTCGGAAGACCTTGAGCTCGCGAGCGGTCTCCATCTGCTGACCGTCCAGCAGACCAGCGAATTCCCGCTGCATGAAGATGAGCTTCCCCAACACTTCCTTCATCCACTCCTTCGTGGTATGAACATCGGTGGGGTCGCCAAGAAAATCCTCAAGCTCTCCGGGAGAAGGGGGCGGCGAAACCATTCCTTCTCCGCCGTCGTAGAACCCCGTGGGGGAGTCCTTCCAGTGACCTGCGAGAACGAAGATCTTACGCTCCGAAAATGGGGATAAATCGGGGCAAGGCCAAGAAGGCTACCTACCTGGTACGGGCTCGTGCTGCCTAGGGGGCGAGACGTCGAGGGATTCACCTCGAAGATGCTGGCCGTGGGATGAAGAGACTTGCCTCTCCTCGGGCGGAGGGGTTTCGGATTGATGGAGGGAATGGCAGCCTGATCAGAGGCAGGAGGAGCGCGACTGTGGTCCATCACCGGTGAGCTCCCGCGCCCGTTCGCGAAAGTAGGAGTTCCCGGGCGAAAGGGAGAGCGGAGAGGAGTAAGGGTCAATCCCGCGGTGCCCGGGACGAGGGCTGCGAAAAGCATCGATTAGAACCAAGGAACGGTAAGAGCATTCACAGAACGCGAGACGCTACCTGTTTGAGATCGGGTCCCGTCAGGAGGGATTGAAGGAGCGAGATTGAGGGCCGGTGAGGTTCTCGCATCGGCGGGCGGGAGTGTCACGGTTTTCATCATGTCAGCCCCACAGCTCTCCTCGGTATCCAGCGCCTCCTGCGAGTGGTCCCAAACCATCGGGAAGTGTCATCTCGAGGAATAGCGAAGAGGCAACGTGAAATGAAAGTACCTGCATTCGGATGTCGGGGGGAGGGTGAACGGCCGGATGGAGAGATTTCGAAGCGGAATCTCCCTCCTCCCGACCCTGACGAACGGTCAGGGCCCTCCTGGAGCGAAAGGGAGCGTTGGGGTCCCTTCTCGAGGAAAGCCAGGGGGCGAATCGGGCAGCTTTGGGGGAATCCTTCTCCTGGGCCATCGCGAGTGAGTCCACCTTTGACTGCGAGACCGGCTTAGACGGTGGTTCCATGGGAGTCCTTCAAGATCGCGAAAAGTTGGAGCGCGGGAGGAAACGCCGCAGCAGGAAAGAAGGCTTCTTGGAGAAATGGCTCGGGTCCGAGGTGTATATATAAGGTAGAAGTGGGACCCACAGGAAGATTCTATCCAGGTCAGCAGACACTCATCGAATACTGGGTTGGACTGTTCTTTCCGAGCGGATGACCCGCTCGCAAAGAGCGGGGATTGTGTACAACCCTGTATTCGTCGAGTGGGCCCCCGGACCCGAAAGGAGGGACCAAGGGACAAGAGTCAAGCCCAACGGACCATTCGCCCAGGCCAAGGGAAGGGGCGGACCACAGGGCGAGTGTGGTTCCAATCTCAGAGCACCCGTGTAGCGGTAAGGGGTGTTGGCGAATGAGGACAAGCAATAGGCGAGAAGACCTGCGAATGACGCCTTCACGGACCACTCGCCCAGAGTTCAGGAGCGTTCGACGTGTGCGGGGGAGCCCTCGACGAGCGTGAGCAGGCTAAGCATCTCGCACGGGGGATGCTGGCCCGGCCGAACGGGGAGAGAAAGGAGTCTGGCGAGTGGTGCCCTCACAGACCACTCGCCCCCAAAGGCTTCCAGGAGGAAATGACCTAGATACTCCTTGTGGGCTGCCAATAGCCCTTCAGAACAGCGGAGTTAGGCTGTTAGCAGACCAATTTGGGGTGCGGATAGTTAAACCAAAAGGCGGATTCATGTTATTAGCAGACTAGTCTGGAGAATCTATAAATAGACCCTAAGGGCACCTTGGAGGGTGACCGATTTTGAGAGAATCCTCTCCCCCAGGCAAGTCTTGGTTGGCTGCTAGTGCCCTCCAAGGTGCCCGACTGAGCTTTGGTTTGGGAGGGGAAGCTCTCTAAGATCTTCCGGGTGTGTGGCGGGACCTCCTCGCTACAGCCTTGGGTCTGTTCTAGTTTTTTCATCCACTGTCTGGAGAGTTTGGTGAGAGAGAAGTAAGCGTCGGCTATACCCCCCCCCCCCCCCCCCCCCCCCGGTGAGTCCGAACTCAAAGAGACCGGTTGCCGGTTTCAACAGTAATGGCTTTAAGGCCTTGATTATTACTGAAATATTGGTGTATAATGGAGTTGTAGCTCATGGAGAATATCTAGCTTTTATTTGATTACCTTCCCTAATGTGTGTTGATTACTCTGATATTCAGGATTAAACGCTGGTTACCACCTTCTAATACCTCTCTTGTGTAAATTATATGTTGTGTGACTCCAACTAAACTCATATAATATGATGAATAATGCAGATTGGGCATGCACGCAATGACCTGCAATCGTGCGCTACAACGCACGCAGTTGTCGTGCGCTACATCGCGTGCAGTAGCAAGCAACTCTCAAACCAAGTCGCACAAAGCCTCCGCACGTGGCCAAGGTCCCCGTAAGCAGCATCGGCCACACATGTCTCTGCGCGCAACAAAGGTAGCTCCCCTCCGCACATGTCCGGACCACGCGGTCAACACATGGTAAAAGTTGCACGTCCCTCCATGCACGACCCAAGCAAATGAACCCCTCATTTTGAGCAAAGATGAATATAATTTACTAAGGGTCCGTTTGGTTGGGCTGTTGCTGATGAAAAGCTGCTGATCAGAAATGGAGTTTTGAAAAAGAGCTGTTTCTGAGAAATGGAGTTTTGTTAAAAAACTGTTTGGGTGAAATGGAGTTTTCAGTGCTTATTGAAATGGAGTTTTATAAATTTTGTTTGGGTAAAATGGAGTTTTAGAAAAAAAAAATTGTTGTTCCATAAAACACACAATCTTGATAATACTGACTATAATAGATATAAATACCAATAATTCATCTCACCATCTAAGATCTAGAAGTGTACAACTGTTGCGCTATATTTTCACGCAACGTGATCATCTCATCTACCCCGCCTGCTGTATCAGGACAAACTACTTGATGCCCTTGTGTGCTCACCCCCTCATCACCACCTCCCTGCTCGAACTCATTGAAATCAATATCCCTCCGCGACGGGTGCCTCCGAATAAAATTATGCAGTGCCATTGTCGCCATCACAATATCGGTTTGTTTGGTGAAGCTGTAGCTCGGCATATCACGCAATATGGCCCACTTTTTCTTCCAAATCCCAAACGATCTTTCAATGACACTTCTAAGGGATGAGTGCGCGTGATTGAATATCTCTCGGCGTCCTTCCGGTGCACGCCCGCCACGAGCAAAGTCTGGGAGATGATAACGTGTCTCTGGATATGGTTTCAAGTATCCCCTTTGTAGCGGATACCCAGAGTCCACCAAGTAATATTTTCCTGAAAACCAGGATCAAAATTCGTTACGCTTCAAAGGTGAGAAGTATAAAAAATGGAGTAGAAATCTTATTACCTGGTGGTGGATGCGGAAATTTGTAACGGGGATCCCGAAGCGCATAATTGAAAATGCGGCTATCATGCGCAGAGCCTTCCCAACCTGGCATAACAAACGTGAAACACATGTTGAAATCACAAGCAGCCATCACATTTTGTGTTGGCATGCCATGTCTCCCAATGTACGGTACTTGATCACGAACAGGTACGCATGCATGAACATGTGTTCCATCAATTGCACCGACACAATCTTTAAAGAATGGCATGTAACGTGTGTCATACAGAATCTCTGGCGGTGTGCTACTGAAAGATCTATCTAATGGTTGAATCACTTCGGCCGCCAGTAGTATCAACACGCGAATGCCTTCTCCAAAAACCTGCTAGCAGTCTCTGTCGAGTGCTGAAACCGCTCACATGTCTTCCTCATGACCTCGTTATGAGACAGTATGTCCAAGGTCAGTGCCAAAATCTCTCTAGATGCAGTCCGTCTCGTCCCGTGAAATCCGTACTTCTCCTCCAAGATATGCAATAGATCCATAAAAATATCTTGGGACATCCGAAATGAATTATGAAACCGGACTGTCGAACCTGCTAGCATTTCTCCTACCCATTTATGACCTGTTTGCTTCGAAGTCATGCAAGGTACTGGTTGGTTGAAAAGAGAACTGCTTTCAGCTAAGATAGTAACTGCTGCTACCACATTTTGATGATGTGCGATCGCATAATTTTGAATAGCCTCAAAGCTATCTTCTGAATCATCTGAGTCATTGGTAGACATATTCTGATACACAAAAGACATGACATTAACCACAACAACAATAACATAAAACGTCGTAAACAGTCTAGCAGAAACATACAAATACTTTATCTATCCAACATTGTAGCAGAATAACAGTAACAGTCAAACAGTAATAACAGTCTAACAGTAGTAACAGTAAAGTTAAATCATCATTTTTAAATAAATGAATACCTTCAATCTCTCAGTCCACCACTCGTCCGAAGCATCTATAGTCTTTGTAGTCGGATTCCAACCCAAACCAGTGGACCCACGTTTTAGCTCACTCCAAATTTTCCACTCCTTCTTCAAATGATCCCATTTGTTCTTCATTTGAACTTTATCGTACTTTTTTCCAGTTTGTAGTTGAAATTTTGTAGTCACATTTAACCAGCCCTCTTTACTAAAATGGGTTGTGGGTCGGTTACCAAGCTCTATTTCATGGATGCATATATCGCAGAAAATCAGAACATCGTTTGCATCCCAAATAGCAGACACACCGCCGTCTTTCGCCTTACCCATCTTAAAAAAAATTCAAACATATAAACATATGTAAACATATAAACATGTAAACACAAACATAAATATATATACACACACACACACTCACACATACATATATATATTCGCACACACACCTACACATATATATACAAGCACACACACATACATTCACTCATATATATTTACAAGCACACACACACACACACCTACATATATATACATACATACACACACACACATTCATATATACAAGC